>JAPPVO010000059.1:48037280-49324944 GCA_030407325.1 Camellia japonica | reverse complement strand
TTACATCGTCAACACGCTTGCCAGAGCTGGCAAGCATAGTCACTAAGTAATGGTCGGTATCCTTGGCCCTGAGAAAATAGCGTCCCTGCCGGCCAGAAGATTTGGCTAAAGCATAACAATGCCGAGTTGCAGGTATACGAAGGTTAATCCTAAGGCGTCGTGTAGACCCGACTTTCTTCGCGCGCCCCCCCCTTTCGGGAGAGGGCGCGAATTGGTCTTACTACAATTCGGACTCCTGTCATGGGTTTGAATCTAATCTCACAAAGTGCAATGTGAGACTAATAAACACCAAAGAGTCCAAATCCGGCAAATCGTTTTGAAAAATCGATTTTGAATAAAAAAGCACCAAACATGGACTGCTTTGCCAGATTATAGAGTCGCCACCTAAATATTTTATTTTGGGAAATTTAGGAAACCCTGACTCGTGCCAAAGGCTACGTGTCTGTCATCACCAAAGTTGCCTCGGCTCGGGAACTTAGGTACAAGAGGGGAAGGTCATGCAATGAGCACCCCCGCTCGCCCTGATCAAAGGATCGGCCTTTACTAAGCATGATATGTTGTTTGATAAACACATGTGTTCTTATCCGATTATTAGCTAACTTACTATGTGATGCGCACAACATACAAATATAGACTAAATTGTAAGAATTGGAACAAAACAACTCATGTTTGTTTTCGAAAATGGTTTGAAAGTGCTACTCACAAGTAGGCTAAAGCGCGGATTTGCCACCCTTAAGTGGGCTTTGAACATGATGATTTTGCCACTTCGCAAAGTGGGCTTAAAACACACATTTGATCGAATTGTTCCAATTCAGGCAATCAAACCTCCACCCACAGGCATTTAAGCAGTTAAGCACTTAAGCAAATAGCCTCATGGCAAGCATGCTATCATGGCAACACTCACACTCATGCAAGGATGCTAAAGCATAAATACTTACAGTGTACTCCGAGCCAAAACAAAAAAAACTAGTTAGAAATCATGCATGATCCTAACTATGTTATATGCCTAATTCAACACATGCAAAATGCAACTAAATAGGCTCGGCTATCTAAGATGGCATATGAATGCAACTTGATACATGTATTCAAAGAGGTATTGAAATACAATGTAGTTTGAATGATGCGCCGAGCCTGGTGCATGCAAGACAAATGAATGATGCACGCATGCAAGCATAAGGATGCCAATTGAAATATGCCCTAAAACTAACCATCGTAAGCGGTTAAGTAAAAGAGAGAAAGAAGTGGGGTTGGAAGACATGCACACACACACACACGCACCCTTATTACAACATTACCCTCGCGACGGAGGATCCGAATAAGTAAGCTAACTAGCTACGCTAAGCTAAGCTACTTATTACAAAACAACTAATTAACTAACTTAGCTAATTAATTATTACAAACCAACTGAGATTGAATAACTAGCTAATCTAAGCTAATTAAATATTAGAAAACGGAATTAAATTAGCTAAACACATTAACTAATTAATTACAAAACCGGTAAATTAATTAGCTAAGTAAAACAGTAAAATGGCCTCGGGGGAGGGAGACATGCATGCTCGGTGTGCTTCGCCCGAAAACGCATTGCCTTGCCATGAGTTGCCTCTGTTTGCACTCACTGTGATCTAAGAACACTGCACAAACTTCCAGATGGCTTCTGTCCCAAAATAGGAACACTTTGGACAATTTCCTCTTCAGGTGGCCGGCTGGCCACCTCAACTGGTCGGTAGGCTACCTCAACTGGCCGGTCGGCCAGTACAAGTGGTCGGTAGGCTAGTGCAAGTGGTCGGCCGAACACTTCTTTTTCCAGAATTCTGCCTTTGTTGCAACAGAGAGCAACAGAGCCAAGACAATGTATTTGGCAAGAAATGTATGTACTACCACCCTCCTCATCATGTCTCAAGCTCCAAGGAGTGTGGTACTTGGCTCTCAAGCCACCAATCAAGCATCTCAATGCATGATGGCCCAAGAACCAAGCTTGCACAAGCTTAGTGAATGTGCACATAAGATTCAAAGTGTCGTCACCCTATCATGCATGATCAAGGGTGACAACGACCGAGAAACACAACACATTTCATCACTTTGAGTATGAGACGTGCCATATTTCTTGTGTTTGGATTAACCCAATCCAAACACATGCAATGCAACACACATGTTATCTTGGTATGTTTTACTTGACTCATTTTTGTTTACACATTTTAGCTTACCAATTAGTCCATTAACCGGTTAAGTCCAATTGTGCAAGGTCCTCTAATTTGAAAGATGACCTAAGCTTCGAGTGCTTTGAGCATGAAGAAAGTATCATGCTATTGGTTAGTAGAAATCCTCAAGGGAGTATTAAAACCATTAGGCATGAATGCCTCAAGTTCATGCTCAAGTCAACAAGGAGCTTAAGGCCACTTTCAAAGTGAATGAAAGTTCAAAGCAATGGAGTGCAATGACACATATTTCAGCACTGAAATAGCATGCTAAGTGACTTAAAGAACAATGCAAACAACTTATGCAATGCATGCTCAAAGGCTTAACTCATTAAGCTAATGAAAGGGGTTGTGCGACCACCTTACAACACAAGCCTCAAAGGGCTAAACTAAATCAAAACAGACCTCAAACATGCCAAAACAGTGGCCAAATCATGCTGAGATTGAAGTTTACAAGGCAAGAAAATCATGCATACCAATTGGCCAACAAGCAAGGCATAAGACTTAACTCTTAGAAGCAATGAAGGAGTAACACATACAAGAGTATGACAATGGTATAAGCTCTGAAATTACAAGCTAAATGATGCCATATCATGGAAATAACACAAACAAAGCATGCTAGAGAGCCCAAAACATAAAGCTAGCAAAGCCAACTATACCATAGCCATACAAGACAAGCCTCAAAGGACCAAGGCCATTCAAAACAGAGCTAAAGCATGCTAAAATAAGGCCAAAAATATGCTGGAATCAAGCTAACATATGCTAGAATGATGGACTAACTCATTAGGCATTCAAGGCTATTAAACAAGATTACATTACAAATGTAAGAAGCAAGCAATAGGTGGCCAAACCAGCCAAAAGCAGAGTTAGAGCAGGTCCAAAAAGTCACAAAAACATGCTTGAACTAAGCTTCAAAAAGGGAGAAACCCATGCTCACTTGATAGGCCATCTATGCATACAAACAAGATACAAGGAGAGGGGACCACCCCCTCCTATTTTGAGTTTCAAAACCAACTTCCTACCACTGAAATTCCTCTGAGTTTCAGTGGTAGAAAGGCCAAACAAAGGTGATTACAAAAGCTAAGAAAGGTGGCTTAAGAGGCTTTACAAGCCAAAGAGCAAAAGAGGGGAAACACCCCCTAACCAAACAAGACTCAAACCAACAATTTAAAGCCTTAAAATCAGAGTTTTTAAGAGGTTAAAACCAGCCTTAAAATAGCATGCAAAGGTGATCAAACACTTAATCAAAACAAAGCTTAAGAGGGACAAGTTGTTACCCTTGAAGAACAGCAGCAAGACAGGTCTTCCTCTGAGCCAAAACCAGCTTTTGAGTTCCAAACAAACCTTCAAGAACCTCAGCTCCAAGGTAGTGGTGTTTGACTAGGTGTTTCAGTGCAAATATGTGAAGAAAACACACTTTAAGGCACAATATAGCACAATATATATATATATATATATAGAGAGAGAGAGAATCAGAAAGAGAGGGAAATTTAGCTCTAAAATTTGTGAACCTCTCTAAAGGGGGAGGACCTCCCCTTATATAGAGCAAGCAAGCAAAAAGGCTTGGTTGATCCCTCCATACACGTGTATGGATGATGAGTTTCAGTGAGCCACAGCTGGCTCAAAAGATCTGAAAATATCTAAAAAGGAGAAAAAATGGCCGCCGTCCAGTTAAGGTGGCCAGCTGGCCACTTCCCCTAGCCTACCGACCACTTGAAGTGCCCTACAAGAGAGAAAAGTGGCGGGCAAGCCCTTCCCCTCCCCTAGGTAAGAGGCATTAAGGTTTGGCCCAAAAACCAAGGCCAAAACTCAGAGAGTTAAGAGGCTCAAAGACAAGGCACTCAGCCGAGACCCTCGGGCGCTCAAAACAAGCACAAACATGCGCAATCATCGAGTGCACAACCGATAACGTCAAAGTCTTGAGGTCGGTCAAACATGGGGTGTCTACACGTCGGTTCAACTCTATAATCCCCATTATGATTCGGAAAAAATTTACATTAGGTTAGGAAGGGATTAAACCCCAATGGTGAAGGACGACCCTTAAAAATGAGTAAAGGGAAAACGGACTCCGCCCTCGGCAATTAATAGGAAAGGAAAGATGATTGTACTTTCATCAGCCCTCTCCATATCAATGGTTCTGTCTGTCACAAGTGACAGATGGACGTCGCCGGGGATGGAATAATGGCGTTAGAAACCAGAAATTCGATCCGCAGAAAGGAGTTCTTTCAAGTGTTTCACCATCCTTGTTAGCCTAAGCATTGTGCAAAACTAAAAATAAACAAGGAAGTGGGATTTGAAATGAAGGAGAAGAGAACTTACAAGAAGCTGAAGAGACAATGAGAGACAAGAGGAAGTCGCAGAGGTTGCAAAATGGAGGTATATCGAAAGGCAAACCACAAGCTTTGAGTATTCAAAAAACTTACATTCGAAGGGACAACTTAGTTTCAAATCACATTAAATGAAGAAAGCATACGAAGAGGCGAGAAGACGTAATGATGCCTAAACAGCGTGTGTTCTGACATGCGTTGGAATGGGGTTAATCGCCGTTCTTTGTCTTTTCAAGTTCGAAACCAAATACGCCGTTCGAAACCAAACATGTCGACTAACTGGCGTTAATAGGATGTTTGGGGGGGCAATTGTGGGAGCCAGATATTGTTGGTATACGTGCAATAAAGTCGAATGACGGTATGAGGACAGTCAAGGACGGAATTTGTATTCGGCTCCATCCTGGACGATCGCAAGACCAAATAGACTAATCGGCCGAAGAACCAGTTGAACAAAAGCCGAATAAATAAATGTGCAATGAATTGAGGGTGGGCCCAACCCTGAGGCCCAAAAGAAATATATAAATAGAAGAGCATCAGCCAAAGAAAGGTATATGAGAACAAGTAAGAATAACTTGAGATACAAGCTACTAAGAGAGTATACACTGACTTATCCGTCGGAGTGCTAATTCCGGCACCCCCGACCGGAGTGTTCATTCTTTTTCAGGTGACTAGCTGAGGATCAAGAGCGTCCTACAAGATCCAGAGAGTATTTCCAAACCACTTCTCCACACTACCCTTGTTATATCTTACGTTTGTCATTCATTAGAGAAGATTACATTAACACAACATATGCAGGCTAAGCATGATCCAGCGTTTAGTAATGTTTTGTTTTCTGTGGGAAATGGTACATGTGACACTCAAAAATTTCAGTTCACTCGAGCGTAGGTTTGACTGCTCAAGCGATCTTTCGAATCATCTTATACTTTGGTCTGCAATCTGAGATTCTGAGAGTTTGAATTTTTTGTTTGAGTGCAAGTTTGTTCGCTTGAGCGGTCTGTCCCTCGTACAACCTGAGATGTTGCAATCATGTATTCACTGCTCGAGCGGTCTATTCAAAGACAACCACTTTAAATCCAATTTTGAGTCACTTTTCTCTCTCTGTCTGTCTCTCTTTTTCATTTCTGAAAACGCAAGCCTCCAAACCTAGATTTTATCTATTTTCACCAAAGATCTACCTCTTGTTCTTGAGGCAAAACGTAGAGCACGGAGAGATCGTCATATTGGATTGTGTTTTCCTCGATGTTACCTCGTGGGTCTCCTCTCATTCATTTTTCTCCCTTCAAGTAAGGATTTCTTTTACTCTCTTCAAAACACTCTCATAGATAGATATGTGGTATTTTCTATTGCATGAAAAATGTGATTTTAAGAAGAGATTTTTGAAATGCATGTAGATGATGGTTAGGGTTTTGAATCAAAATAGCAGATGTTATGTTTGTATGTTGGTTATGAGGATTTGACGTTAATGGAACATGATTTTGACGATTAATATAAAAAGCTCTAAATTTTGTTTATTTAATAATCTTAAAAGATAAGCTTAGTTGATAATTTTATGATTTTGGTCCATATGAATTATTTGTGAAAAGAAATGTGATATGAATAAGGAAATGTGAATGGTTATTTTGAAACTAGTTCAAATTGTAATTTAGTGAGATTAGAAAGAAATGGAAAATTTACAAGATTGTGGCTAATGATTATGTAATTTGAGCAAATAAATAAATATTATAATGATTGATGATGTTGTAGTTCTAAATAATTGTAACGCCCGAAAATAATTAACAATAGATAATCACACAAAATAAGTTAGATATGTAGAAACTTACCATATATTAACCTTTCATTAATTCTTTTCAGCAATACAAAAGATGTCATATGCATGTATACATTCACAAATCCTAAATCCAGAATCAATAACATATGACATGCATGAATAATTTGACACAAAAGGAAATACAAATAAGTTTATGCCCTAATGACTACATATTTCCAAGACGATGCTTAGTTACACAAAAATGACTCAAGCCCAAAACAAGTAAAAGGTTCGAGGCTTGTACAACAGATATTTACATCAAAAGAACAAAAGGAAGCTCTTGGCTCCAAGGTCCTCCCAAGCTACTTCCTTGGAGGAGGCATGTCATCAGCACCTGAAAATTATTTTTCACATAAAATGAGCTAATACACAGTAGAGATACTTGAAAACAATGTATAAACTTAACAAAGTCATATAGTGAATGCATATGCATGCCATTTACCAAAACATTCCATTTCATCTTTCAAAACAATGCAATGCCATAGTTATATATCTATCAATTCATAAAACAATACCTTTTTAAATTAAAAAACAAGGCAATGAATACATAGTACTGTGAATCTCTAGGTACGTGTTTGCCAATAGGCTATACAAGCACTACCAAAGCCATTTTATCGGTACTAATTGGAAGGATTGACATCTAACTGTGCGGGTTTTTGGACTTTCACCAAGGACACACAGGCTAACATAATAAAACCACAACCACACCCCCTAACTAGATTCATCAAGGTATACACCATTTTTTCTCAAAACGATACATTTTCAATGTTTAAGTATGAAACAATGTTAAATGCAAGATGTATGAGTAGCTGGTTTCCACTAACCTAATTCTCATGCAATTTCTATAACAATCAAAGTTATCCTCTACCGATAGCCTAAAACAGATATCTCTATGTACAGATAAATTTCCAACAACAACTATAATTTCATAATCTCAAAATATGAGTGATAATATATATGTCAAACTCCATTCTCATCAACAACAAATACATTCATTTTATCTATTCAAAACTCAACATCTTTCTTTTTTCTGTCATAGATCAAACATGAATGATTTTCTAATAAAACATCGTTTACTTTCAAAAACACATTTTAAAGAGAAATTTCCAATGTTTCAACACAACTCAACATTATACACACTTCCACAACATTTATTAAGAACCCATTTGAAAACCCTCTTTTACATTTCAAAAACCAAACCCTAAATCAAAACCCTCAACCCTAATCATTACCCTTTTTAAAATACACATAACGAAGTTAAGAATCATACAGAAAGGTTGAAGAAATCCTTACCTCAAGAGTAGAAGGAGAAAAGAGCATGATCCAACTATAGACGGGGTTCAAAATAGAAGTTTCTCTAGTTAAAACGTTCACCTTTACTCGCTCTACTCTTTACTCCAAAGCACAGGGGCGATGAGACCAATAGATTTTAGTGTATTTGATGTGTTTATACAAGAACTAGAGAGAGAGTGAAGAAATTAGATTTTGGGGTGTTTTAGAGAGAGAAAGTAAAAGTGAAAGAAAAGGACATTTTCCCGATCTGATATACGCACAGACCGCTCGAGTGACCAAACCACCACTCGAGCATCAGACACAAGTAAGTGACACCGCTCAAGCGACCAAAACACAGCTTGAGTGCATTATAACCCCCTCCCAAAAGTTTTGAATACTACAAAAGACCACTAGAGCAAAGAAAGGACCACTCGAGCGAAGATCACTCTACTTCTAGTAGTTTTGCAGATTTACAAAAGTACTGAGAGAACCCAAGGACCGCTTGAGTGACCAAACCACCGCTCGAGCGAACAAAAAAAGAAACATATAGTGATTCTATTAAAAAACTAACTCCTAACTTGTTCAAAACACAACCAACAACTCCAAACAACCAAATTCGAATAATAACAAGATAAGAAGGAATATACACAACAATAAAAGTATCGGATCCCAGATCCAAGAACATGAAAAGGTCGGGTCTAACCTAAGCTGTTATAATAATGGAAATTTAGGTAATCAAGTGTAGTGTTTATGCTATGTTATTATTTGTTGATAAAAGGCTTAAATGTGGTGGTAAAGTTAAAGTTGTGAAAATTTTATTACTACTCCATTGTTTCAAATTTTGAGAGTAGTGTTATATAATGATTACAGTCTTTGTCCTTTGCCATCAGTGGAGGATGGTATTGATTGTTGTTGAGTAGGTTAAGTGTGTCTTGTTGTTGATTCATTATGTAATTTAGAAGGTTATGAACTTATTGAACGACGAAAATGGTCCGTTTTCTTCCGGCTTGTGACCGGTAAAGCATGGCACCTTGAGATAGGTTACGATTCAATCAGTTTGCACCTGGTAAATCATGTGGAGGTTCTGTATTCCTTCCGGATAATGACCGATAAAGCGTAGCACATGCATATAGGGTTCACTTACCTTCTGGCTTACACTCGGTAAAGTATGTGAACTGTTGGGTCTATACGAAGGTTTTGCTTTCCTTCTGGCTAGCCACTGGTAAAGCGTAGCGTGTTGAAATAGGTTATGATACCTTCCAGTTGGCGTACTGATAAATCCTGTTATAGAATTGATATCTCATGAAGTCAACTCTGTTCAGAATTGAAGGTGCCTAATTGCCTATCTTGAGCTTGATGCCGATCGAATGTGGCAAATGATTTTGGGTGTCCACTGGCCCTATTGTATCAAGCCAAAAAATATGGAGAAATTTATGTTTTAGGTGCCCTTCACCCTTCTATAGTATAAGCCGATAAATGTAGAGAATGTAATGCAAATAAAACATTGGTCAAAATTAAATGGATTTAATGACATTAAGTTGAATGAGGAGTGTATGTAATCAATTAATGTTGTGTGATGGTGGAGTTATGTTTGGATGATGTAACATGAGGAATTTTAGTGTCACTGGTAGTTGTGAATGTCTTTTAACATTAATGATTTCATCGTATACACAAGCAAAGATTTTCTTATATTTTAAAGGGTATTTTTTTTTTTTGGAAAGAGTATACGTATGTATTTATATATTTTGATGTACCAAAATCCACATTACTTATATAATTATGACTTGAGCATCATGATTGTATATCCATGGTATACTATTGTTTAGATTCATTGTAAATCCTTACTGGACAAATTTGTTCATACCCGTTGTTGAACCACTTTTCAAGTGTGGAGTTGGATACGTAATCAAAAGCTTAAGGAGATCCTTTTATTTAGAATGTGAGATTTTTTTATAATTGTAGAGGAAACTATTCATGTTATTGTAATTATGTTATTCTATAATTTTCAATATAAGCCTAAGGGCAAATCGTGTAATTATTTGTGTTGAACATGTCATCATTTTATACGGGAGAGAACATTATTATTTGATTTATTTTTTTAATTGTCCCTTTGAAATCAATTTATGGAAATGGATTAAATAAAAGAATTTGGTAATAGATTTGGGTAGTAAAATGTGGGGCGTTACAGTACAGAACACCAAATATCTCCTGAAATTATCAGAATCCCTAAAGTGATGCTTTTTCCTTACAATAAAAAGATTGATCTACTTCAGGAGCTTATCACTTTCATCTTTCCAACTTTCAATGATTATAATGAAGATAAACTTTTAATGATGAATCGGGCTATCTTGACTACAAAAAATAACAATGTAGATCACATCAATGAAATATTGATGAAAGCATTCCCTAGAGATGAACACATGTATAACAACATTGATGAGACTATTGATAAAACTCAACAAAGCCAATATGAAGATCTTCTTAACTCTCTCTGCTTCAAGATTACCACCACATAGACTGTTGCTTAAAGAAAACTGTCCCATTCGTAACATAAATCCTTCCAAGGGACTATGTAATGGAACAAGACTCATTTGTCAAAAATTTGAAAAACATGTTATTCTTGCTCAAATTGATGTTGGTGATCCAAAAGGAGATATGGTGTTCTTACCTTGAATACCTTTGCAGCCATCAGATAAAAAATTATATCCAGTTGATTTGACTAGATGTCAATTCCCATATAGACTATGTTTTGCAATGACAATTAAGAAAGCTCAAGGTCAAACTCTAGATACTGTTGGCATCTATTTACCACAACCAGCATTCTCACATGGCCAATTGTATGTTGCATTATCTGGAGCTACAACTTCCACTAAAGTCAAAGTTTTAACAAATTCATCAGATTCAAACAATAAATTCCTTAATGCCACAAAAAACATTGTCTACCATGAGATTTTATCTCTAGCTCAATGCAAAATTATTATTATTTTTTTTTTTGGTATGTACAATTTATATATTTGCAATTTCTATATTATATTTATGTTACTTATTTCACATTATTTTTCTTCATATTTATTACTCTAAACAACTATATATGTTCTATGCATGCAGGAAATCATGCCTAATCAATTGTTAACTATTAAAGATATCGATCCATCCACAAAACGATGGACAACAAATGTCATGGTTATTGAAAAAGCCTTTCCAAGAACTAAATCAACTGGAATACTGTTCCAAAAGCTCATGCTAATTGAAGTAGAGGTATGTTTGCAAAAAATCTCTATTCCAAATATATAAATCTTTTATACTTCTCTTTTTCTTTTCTTACTACTTTCCCTTTGGCTCTATCTTTTTTTCTTTTGTATTTTTATTATTACCATTATATCACTTCTGTTTCTTACACTTCTACTCTTTTTTTTTCTTTTTTTTTTAATTTTACTTATTAAACACTCTATATTTTATTTAAATTTTACAATTTAAATTTTCTAATTCAAATATGACTTTGAATCTTTAATAACTACATATTAATTATTAAATTCAAACATCATATGGATCAAAAGTGCAAGCCACAATATTTGGCGCAGAAATAAAGGTTCTTCAAAAAACACTTGAAATCTTTTCATCTTATGCAATATCAAATGCAGGAGTCAGACCTATTTTGCAACAACATTGGATTGTTGAAAATGAATACCAATGGACAATTTATGGAGAACTCCCATAGAAAAAATCAAAGATGATCAATTAACTACACAGAATTTGAACTTCAACTTTACTACTCAACACTATCCATTCACCAACAGCAATAAATGTCCATTCAGAAACAGCAGCAGATACCCAATCATCAACACCACCAAGAGATATAAGTAAAATTTATTCATATTTGTCTTGTTCAATAATTGAATACATTATAATACAATTTGTTTACAATTAAATACATTATAATATATATATATATATATATATAATTTAATTGAGATGTCTTGCAAGTAATACTAGAAGTTGGACCAATACAGGTGAAGAAAAATGTCAAAGACCACAAAGATGACGAGACTGCATTAAAAGAAATCAATGTTATTGATGATCAGTATAAGTTGTATCTTCTTCCAATTATTTATTTATTTATTTATCATTTTAACTTCAAATCTCTCTATTTGAAATCCATAGTTATCTAGACAAATTCTAAATGTTTATGTATGTTAGGTTTTTATTCTTGGCAATCCCGTTTGACAAAACTCTTTTGAGTTGTAATTTTATTCACATTTTTATTTCAGTGATGCTATGAGTTTATTAGATGCGAATCCAACCCGAATCGAGCCTTGCAAAGAAGTTTGTGATGTCAATTCTTTCAAGATTGCCACTTCGCTGATTATTACGGGGGTCGAGCTGCCCGGTCAGCTCGCGGCCGAAGCAAAATTCAAAATTGCATTCAAAATTGCATATCAGCCGTTGCTCGCTCGAGCCAAGGAGTGCTCGCTCGAGTTAAGACTTTCTCGCTCGAGCCAAGGAATGCTCGCTCGAGCCAAGGATTGCGTCCATCAAAAACCTGAAGAAGTGTATTCCTCGCTCGAGCCAAAGATCCGTCGCTCGAGCCAAGGCACTAGTAGAAATCACGAAAATTACTCTCCTCGCTCGAGCCAGGAAAGCTTCGCTCGAGCGAGCCCCAGAATCCGGATTTCTCAAGGAGTTTGTTTTCTTCCCAATCTTGGATTACTTTTGGTTCTCTATAAATACTTGGTTTTCTCCCAAAACTAAGTAATTCATTGAAGTCCTCCAGATCTTCTTTTTGGTTCTTAAAGGTTTATATCTGGGGATATTTTGTTATTTTTTTTTCTTTGATGTTTTATTGAGTATTCAACTCATGGTTTAAAGAGAGTACATCAAAGGTTTGTTTGTTATACACAAAAGAGAGAGTTGTTCTTCAGTTGTGAATTCTGAAGAATTCGAGCCTGAAGCTTTGGTGGAATCCGGAGTGGCTCATCAGAAAGACAATTCCGTGCTGAAGATAGGGTTGGAAGAGGCACATAGAGGTTGGTTCAATTAGGCGTTGTGAATTCGCTAGATAATTGAGAGTATACCTGTGTAATTCCTTTAAATCTTCTTAGTGGATTGTTCTTGTGGCAGTTGCCCGTGGTTTTTTTATCACAATTGGAAGGTGTCCAATTGTGGTTTTTCCACGTAAAATCTTTGTGTCTCTTTCTCTTGATTGTTTGATTGGGATTGTTATATTTTGCTTAAAATTGGTACATAATCACAAATCAACGTCTAGGGTTTCTAGATTTTTCAATGTATTCACCAAATAATTTGTTGTATCTTGTAACATTATGAAATTGAGGGACCGCTCAAGCGAAAGAGTTACTACTTGAGCTATGAAGTGAAACTCTCAGAATCTCCCTTGTAGGTCTAAAATTCTAGGAAAATAGATTTTTTGCTCGAGCGACCAAGTTACTGCTGAAGCGATTCTTGCTCTCACAATGCTCGAGCGGTGGACTAACTGCTCAAGCGGTATGTTCAAATTTAATCACTTAAAAAATCACCTTTACTTCACTTTTTCTCACATTTTCTCTCTCTCTCTCTCTCTCTCTCTCCTCTCCATTTCCAAAAAACCCTAATCTTCACCCTTAGATTTCATTAAATTTTACAAAAATACCCCTTAAATCTTGTAGTAGAAGTGTAAAACATGCAGTGATCGTCACTCTCACCAATTGGATCGCGATTTCTTAAAGTTTCCTCCTTGGACTTCCATCTCTTGCTCACATTCTTGAGGTAAGGACACCTTTAACTCAATATATTTATGATTTGAGATGTATATGTGGTATTTTCCTAGTTATATTGATGTATGAGATAAACCATTTGATTTATAATGAAATATTGATGTTAAAAGGGTGATTCCTTCCAAATTCTTGAAATGTTTTGAATGTTTTGACATATTAGAAGATGATATTGGACGGTTTTATGGTTTGTTAAGGAAATGAGAAAAAGCCCTAATTTCTTGGAAATCCTAGAATTTAAATGTGAATTAAAGGAAGATTTTGGAATAAATTGATTTTCTATTATGAAATTGAGATCGAATTGATATTGTTAGGTGAGAAATTTTTGATTATTGCAAAACTTGAGATATGGTTATTATTTTTGAAGCTTATAATATAGCGGTCCGGGTTAAGACCCGACCCTTTTATACTCTTTGGTTTTGGGTTTGGTATATGTTGGTGTTGTTGTCATCTACCTTGGTCTTATGTTGTCTCTTGGGTTGTGAATTGGATGTTTGAGTTATGTTTGAAACATGTGGGATTGGAGTTTTCTGGGGTGATTTTGGTTGTTTGAACTTGAGTTCGCTCAAGCAGTCTTTCCTTTCTCCCAAATTCTGAGTTGTAATCTACACTTCTAAGAGTTCACATTCTTCACTCGAGCTGTGTTTGGGTCACTGGAGCTGTCTTTTTTGCAAAGATAAACTTTTGGGAGTTTACTTTATTCGCTTGAGCCTCGCTTTGGTCGCTTGAGTGATATTTTGTTTCTGACACTTGAGCACGCAGGTTTCATCGCTCGAGTGGTCTGTTTGTATAAAGCTGCAGGGAAAGTCACTTTTTACTCACTTTTTGGATCTCTTTCTCTCTCTCTCTACAAATATCTAAAACCCATTTGCTCTCACCTTTCTCTAGAAACTTTGTGTAAATCTTCCAATCTACTTCAATCTGGGAATTTCTCGATAGTTGTGCTTTGAGATTAAAGGTAGAGCTCGAGGAGGGGATCATTTTAATTTGAGAAGTTTGGATTTTCATCGTGGTCGCTTTTGGGTGTTAATCTACTATTTCTTCTTACTTTGAGGCAGGGATTTCTTTAATGGTTTTTATGTTATTTAACTTCATTATGTGTTAGTTGGTTAAGTTAAACTTTGGAAGCCTTTAGGTTTAATTTGGGGTTTGAATTGATTCACAAGAGGGGTTTTGAGATGTGTTTCTTTAAAATGTTATTGGATTGCTTATGATAATGGGTGGTATTGAAACTTAAGGAAAATCGCTTTTCAAATGAGAAACATATGTTATTTTTAAAATAATGGAAATTCTTGGTGAATCTTGATGTTGAACAAAAATGGGAAAAATTGATGAAATTTTGGAAGAATGTTAGGATTTTTGTTTGAGTTGGAAAAGAAGAGATTGAACATGTGATTGTTACTCTTATGTTGGAATTATTGGAATATGAGATTATGAATTAAGTTTCTCTCTTGAAATTTATATATTGAATAAAGATAACTATTTTGGCTATCAGTGAAAGATAGCATTGCTTGTTGAAGAAATTGCATGAGGAACTAGGTTAATTGAAACCAATTCATTCATGCATTACATGATCAATTGCTTCATACTTATGCATTGAAATGTGTTATTTTGAGAAAAATGGATGAATACCGTGATGAATCTGGTTATGGAGTGTGGTTATAGTTATTTAAGTTGACCTTTGTGTCCTTAATGAAAAGTCCAAAAACTCATGCGGTCATGTGCTGATCCTTCCGATTAGTACCGATAAAATGGCTTTTGGTAGTGCTTTTATAGCTTACTTGTATACACATACCTAGAGATTCCTAGTGTGTGTATATACTGTCCTGTTTTTCTATTTTGAAGAAAAGATATATAAATTGTGGTTTGAACTCTAGCATAGCATTGTTTTGAAAAGGAAAAACACATGTTTTGGCAATGGCATTCATGTTTTGTGTAAGCCTCGGGCTTTTCCTGTATTCAACCCACTTTTGTTGTAACCAAGCAAAAGTCTTGGAAATTTGTAACCTTTTGTGCATAAACTTATATTTATTTCCAATATATAGATCACATGCTATAGATTCATAATCTGGGATTGATGAATGTATTAACGCGTATGAGATCTTTTGTAATATTTAAGGAGATTAATGAATGAAATATGGTTTTGGAAATATTTATGATATTAAATGATTGAGATTAGTAAGTTTTAGCATGGATGTTTGAGAGTTATGAGGTGTATCGGTTATCATTATTTTTAGGGCGTGACATATAAAAAGGGTAGAAATTGATGCTCGAGGTTCCTACTTCATGAATTTCATATTAAAAGCTTTGAAACCTCTTATGATTGAATTGAACTTTAGGTGACTTGAAACATTTTCAAATTCATACATAACATAGCATCCATGGTTATTCTTATAATTGTGCACTCATTGGTTGTTGATAAATGTGAAGTGGTGGCGAATGATGTATGAGCCTTGGTAATGAAGTTAGATGCTGTTGATGAGTTGAGTATTGTATTGGTACCCACATAGGTGCCCAATTGCCTTGTCTTGAACTTATCGCCGAATGAATGTGAGAAATATTTTTCGGTGTCCATTAGCCCTGCTATGTCAAGTCGACGAATGTGGAAACACAATTGATTTTGGATGTCCACTGGCCTTGCCGTATTATGAGCAAGAAAATATGAAAATGTTGTGTATGTTTGAGGTGCCCATCGTCCTACCGTACTGTGAGCTGGCAAATGTGGGAGTAGCGTAATGACCGTTGAGTGGTTGATAAGCTAATTCTTGATTATGCACGGGAACTCCTTTCATCTTGTTTCTTAAAGGAAGAAAAACAAGGATTTTATCTAAGTATGAGTATGGCACGATCATATTCAGTTCAAGTATTTATATATTTTGTTAAATGTATTCCTACTATGCAATTTTACTCTTCCTAATCATTAACTTTTTAGGTATGGCCGATGTGCTTCCATCTAATTGATGGATGGTGGTGATTATTTTTTGATGGAGCACGGAATTGCTCGTTGGACGTTGATTGTGTTCAAGCTCGAGTTTTGATGTTTTGGGACTAAAATCCATTTTTATGTAATCAAGACACATGTCTTGAAATATGTAAGCCAATAGCGCACTTTTCTTTTGTTTCTCTCTAACTCTTTGAATTATAATGTATAATCAAAGGCACACTATTGAAAACAATTATGTATTTGGTAGGAAATAGTTCAATAAGAAAGTATTTTGCATGGAAGTCCTAAAGAACATTTTATTGTTGTTGAGGATCATATTTGGTAAATTGAATTATAAAATCAGGGCATTACATATCTGACAATTTTCTTTTCCCAGATTGAAGCCAACAATTATAACATTTTGAGATGAATTCACAAAGAATTAAGGTGTATCTCTCTCCAAACTCCCAGGTCCTTTCCCAATTATAATTGCTGTGTGACTAAAGATGTCCTCATACAATGGTAATTTCTATGTTATTCAAGATTCCTTACTTTTATCATTATCATACTACTATCGAACTTCTAACAATCAATTTTGTAGGTGTCACACTATCAACAAAGTCATCCACAACTTTCATATTCGACCCTCCAATTCCTGAAGCAAATTCACTAAAGCTTGGTAATTGCTACTATAATATAATATTTTACCATATTGAACTTTACTTATACTTAATTTTCAATTATGATATTCAGGTCCATGGCAGTGCCATCAAAGAAATTCCTCTTCAGAGAGTCCAATGAATTGCATGAACACAGTTTTTACCACCAACTCCAAACAAGTTGATTGAACTAAAAAATCTTCCAATATTTGTTAGACGGGTAAATTTCATATTATAGTAATTTCATCAATCTTTATTTTTCAATCAGTTTAAAATTAATAACCGATAAACTTATAACAATACTAACAATTAAAACAAATAATTAAACTACACAATTCTTTTTTTATTTGGAGAACAAACCAAAAAGTTTTGAATAGAATGTAATACAAATTTCTCTTCAATACAATTAAACCACTTAATACACTAATAGAAATTCCTAACTTCAATAAAATTCAATAGTTCATCTTTTACCTTAGGATAGAAACAATAACAATACTCTGATAGAAATTCCTAACTTAAATACAATTTAATAATCATTTTTTACCTTACAATAATAATCCCTGATTTAAAATTCATACTAATTACAATTTTCAATTAAATTTCCTAGACTACAAGATACTGGGTCAATGCTTGCAGCACCGTCACCAATGCAAACTAGAAATTCTGCCATCTATGCTACTTGAACTACAACAAAAGCACCGCTGTAGAACCAGAGGACTTCTTTGTTTGTAATTTTTGAAAATAACGAGTGCAATCGCAACCAAGGTAATAGTTTACAATTATCTTTACAATAAAATCTATTCAATTTCATATTATTTATTCCATACTTATAATTTCTCTGATTTCATATACACTGTATTAATTATTTCAAATATGATAATGAACCGTAAACGATTTGCAACTCTTAATTCTTTTTTCTTTCTTTCTTTTTTTTTTTTTTTTTTTTTTTTTTTGATCTAGTAGCCACCACAAAACATTCATTCCCTTACACATATAGTTCCACCTTCCCAATTACTTTATCATCTTCCCTATTGGTGTCCATTCCTATAAACACAGTATCTGATTTGATCTAGGTTCCAAATAAAATCATTCATTGAAAATGGCACCCCTTTTGAACTGTGTTTCACCTAGAAAGCTACCCTTGTTTTCACTAGATTCATCCATATCTGGTCGTGTGTTAACTCTGTCATGGTAAAACATCATTTTTTTTACAATTCATTTTCTGATCACAATTAGAGACTTGAACTAAAGCTCATGAAAAAAACAAGCAAATATATGTATGTGTGTTTGTGTGTGTGTGTGTGTGTGTGTATTAAATTGGAATATTATATGTAGTGCAATACAAAAAAATTCCAAAATGTATTTTGCATGGAGTCATATTACCTCTTGTACTAACTTTAGACAATATGATTTCTCTAACAATTAACTAAGTAAATTTGTCATATTATGGAAATAAAACTTTCATGTTTTTCCTTCATCATATATTTCAGATTAGCATCTTTTATGCTTTTCATGACTTACCATGTTTCTCAGTCATGTTTTAGATGTTTCTTTGTTATTCATACTATAATTTTTCTTCCCCAATAACAACAGATGCAAATTTGAAGTAGATTTAATTGATGAAAGTGGAAAAATCATTGCAACCATTTTTGGTTCTCATGTTGAAAAACATTTTTCAATCATTGTTGAGGAATTGATGTAAAACACATCAAATGTAAGTTCTACAATACTCTTGATTTTTTACAAGTTTATAATATGAACTAATCATTACAAAAACATTTTTCTTAATTCAATAGGATAGACAATTAAAATAAGGAGTTTGCTTGGCCTACAACTAAAATATTGGAATGTTCATTCATTATTTTGGAGGCCCAAATCCACTGCTGTAAATCAAGGAGTTCTTGTTGACAAAAATAAGATTGTGCTAGTATCCCATGGGCCAAGTTCACTTATATCTCTTGGGCCTAAACGAGTAGTGGAAGGGGGTTGACGTTGTTGATAAGTCTTCTATTCCAATAGAGAGTGGCAATTCAATTAAGAAAGAGGAATCATCTAGGAGGCATAAGGGTGGAGGTGTTCATAAGGTCTTAAACCCCAACAATGCTAGTCAAAGGAATTATAACACTTTGTATTCCTTGGACTAGTGGGTTGCTCTTGACACTCTTATTATCGTTCTTGGAGCTGCTTTGATTCATTTTAGAGTATTGATTAGGGTGGTATCATAATGGTAAAGTGGGATTAAACCAAAACCATTGATTTAGATAATTGTCCTATAAGCAGTCTTCACTCTTTTACCTTTTTCTCTTTCCGCACTTTAAATCTGAATGTGAGGCTAGAACCATTGGAAAACTTGTTTTCAGGGCTTCGATTTAGATACAAGAATGACTCAAAATGGAGTTTGGATGAAGGAGATATACCCATTTGAAATTTTAGTACTTGTGTTGAATGCAAGTCCACTTGAGCGAACTTTTGACCGCTCGAGCGGTTTGTGCAGGATTATGAAATTTTGAGAGCTTAATTTCACCGCTCGAGCCAAGCTTTGACTGCTCGAGCGATCTGTTTGAAATCAACCACTTTAAAGTCAACTTTTTGGCCCAAACTTTTCATTGTTTCTTCCTCTCTTCTCTCTTCTTCCTTCTCCCTTCTCTCTTCTCTCTCTCTCTCCCCTCCATACCCAAAACCCTAGACCCCCAAACCTTGATTTTGTATATTTTTCATCAACAAACCATCCTTGTTTTTTTTTTATTATCAAAGTTGTTAATCTCGCCATGAGCTACATATTGAACCGATTGGATCGTGTTATTTCGCAAGCTCACTCCTTAGGTCTTCGTCTCTTCTCTCACAACCTTTGAGGTAGGAATATTTTACCCGTGTATATCTATATTTTGGTTTGAATATGTATCACTCTGATGATATGAAGGTGTGATTTGGAATGGGTGATATATATATATATATATATAAACACTAATGGTGATAACAAGTTTTGTTCTAAGATTTGTGGGAGATTTGGTTATTTCTTAGTTAAAAACAATGTGTACATCAATAATCTTGGAAAACTAAGGAATGGAAAGAAAGTCCTAAATTTCTTATGAAATCTAAATTGTTGTTCATATGTCTTGGTGGGTAATGGGAGAGGAATTAATGGGTAAATTGGTTATGTGTTAAGATCCCTTGTGTTGAGATGAAATTTGATTTTTTTTTTTTTGAATTGTTGCTTGTTATATGATATGGTTTACCCGCAAGGAAAAATTGAGATGCCCACTTGCCTGGTCGTGTGAGGATGACAAATGTGGAAATGTTTGAGATGTCTACTTGCCCAATCATGTGAGGACAATAAATGTGGAAGGTTTGAGGTGCCCACTAGCCATCTGTATGAGGATGGAGAAATGTGGAATTAAGTGGAATGTTGTGTATTGGGTCATGAGGTTGGAAAATTAATGTCCATAAGAAAAGGAACATGGTTATGCATAATTTAAATGTTTATATACGTGGTTAAATATATTCTCTATTGGGCAATTGCTCATTCCTTTAGGACTTGGTGAACCTCAACCTCCCTAACAAAGAAGAAGCTGCCCAACTCTCTTGTTTAAAAAAAAAAAGAAAGAAAAAAGAAGTAAATGATATTTTGAATTTATAATGTAATTGTTGAACTTTTACTTATTTTTGGAGATCGTAGGCCCCCTTTTTGTTCATTGAAGATCATGTATTTAATATTGTACACTGTGGGGCATTTGTTAAACTTCCTCTATCTTCTTAAATTGTGACTACTTGAATATGTATTTGTAACCTTGGAATTATTGTTCAATGAGAAAGAGAAACTTTGGGATTTGTTGTGAATTTGAGTTGAATATTATGCTTACATCTCTATTGTGTTGGATAGTTTATAGTTTCAGATTTTGGGGTGTTACAGGAATAAAGAAAGGAAAAAGAGGTTATTGAAAGTATCAATGGCATTTCCAAAATTCAAGAGATGGGGTATTGGTTTGAGGTGATTGTTTGATATAAGGGCCCGAAATTGTTTGGTATGAGGAATAGATGGACTGTTGTGATAGGTGTTTTAGGTGTTGGGGTGGTTTTCTTTTCCTTTGTTTTCTTGTTTGTTCGGTTGGTTTCTCTCCAGCCATAGTGTAGTTCCAGTAGATGATTGGCTTTGTTTCCAGTCCTGTATAATTATCAGTTAATAATACATTTCTAAATATGATATCCTTACATTCATATAATTCAATTTTACAAAAGATGGCACGTGCAACTATACATTCATAAGCCCTAACCCTGAATCTACAACATGTGTATAAGCAAAAGATATGAAATACAAGTCAAACTAGATAAATTAATGTCCTAATGGCTACAACTTTCCAAGGCGATGCGTGGTTACATCAAAAGTGAGTTTGTGCCTTAATACAAATAAAGCCCTAGACTTGTACAAAAAAAATTACAACAATCACAAAAAGATGCTCTTAGCTCCAAGTCCTCCAAAGCTACGGTCTTGCTGGAGGCCTATCATTAACACTTGAAAATGGTTTTCCACATAAGATGAGCCAAAGCCTAATAGAGATACTCTAACACAGTGTATGAATCTTAATAAGGCCATAAGGTGAATGCACATGCAATGCTTGTGCCAAAACATTTTATATGTCCTTCTAAAACCATGCAATTCTAGGTTTATATCATAATTTATGAAATCGTTCCTTTACAATGGAAAACAGGGCAGTGGATACAACACTGGGAATCTCTAGGTACATGCTTGCAAATAGGCTATACAAGCACTACCAATTGCCATTTTTGCTGGTGCTAATCGGAAGGCTCGATACCTAACCGCGTGGGTTTATGGACTTTCATCAATGACACACAGGCCAACAATAATATCACAACCACACCCCCTACCTAGATTCACCAAGGTATTCACTCTTTTTTGTCAAAACAATATACATTTTCAATGTGTAAATTTGCAACAATGCTCAATGCAAATGGATGATAAATTAGTTTCAATTCTTCTAATTCTCATACAATTTCTACAACAATTATAGTTATCCTCCACTGATAGCCCAAAATATATATCTGTAAACAGATAGTTAATTTCCAATAAAGATGAACTTTCATAAATTTCAAGATGAGAGTGATAATGTATATCCAACTCCAACATCATCATCATCATCATCATCATTCCAATTTCATAAAATCCAACATTATTTTCATTTCCTCTTTACAAAATTAAATATTCACAATTTAGGGCAAAATCTCATTTCCTTTGTAAATCAATTTCATGGATCAAAATCCACTATTTTATCACAACTCAACCACATTTACAAATCCACAATTATTTCCAAGCAACCATTTTGAAAATCCCTTTTTTGATTTCAAAACCAAAACCCTAGGTTTATCCAAAAATTCCCAAATCACAATATTGTTTAGAAAGGCAAATAACCAACTTAAAAACCATACAAAAGTGTGGAGAAATCCTTACCTTAAGACTAGAAGACAAGGGAGAGAGTGGAGAAACCTCGATGGAGTCAAAAACCAACTTTGTTCCGATCAAATGGAAGCTCTAGGCAAGCTCTACCTTTTTTCTCAAAGGACAATGGTTGAGAAATCACTAGATCAAGGTATATTTGAGGTTTAAAGATGGTTTCTAGAGAGAGAAGAAGAAGATCTGAGATTTTGGAGTGTTTAGAGAGAAAGAAATGTGAAAAAGTGATCCAAAAAGTGATTTTCTCAGATTGATATACGCGCAGATCTCTCGAGCACAAGAATGGTCGCTCGAGCGACCAGACACAAACGAAGACACTGCTCAAGTGCAAGAATGGTTGCTCGAGTGCACAATGCACCCCTCCTACTAGTTCAAACCTGTAAAAGTTCGCTCGAGTGCAAGAAGTGTCACTCGAGTGCAGATATCAAACTCTCAGTAGTTTTGCATACTATAAAAGACCGCTCGAGCGCAAGAAGCTTCGCTCGAGCGAACAAGCAAAATTATGGGCAATGACTCTTTTAAAAAACCCAATCTAGTTGGAATTGTCTAGTTTGCTATGATGCTTATGCACTTGCCTCCCTTTATTGTTGTTCATCTCTATATTCTATACAACTGATTTTCATCAATAAAGTTTCTTTTGTTGATAAAAAAAAAATAGGATGGACAAACTTCTTTGGAACTTTTGAAAAAGCTCTCTATAACTGAAAATCACATGTTAGAGTTGTTTGCATATCACTATGATTTTGGTGGCCTATCACAGTGGAAATTTAACATCAATGCAGTGCATAAAGAATGCATCATTGCTTCACCAAACCCCATTGGCTCAAGTTTAGAAGCAATATCTCCACTAGCTTCAAAGAAAGCACGTAAAGAATTATTTCTAGCTCAATCAAGTGCATCAATAGATCTAGCATAATCAGATAATCCACATGTCACTTTAGAAGATCCAAAGTGAGAAATGACCATATTAACTGTGACAAAAAAATTAGACTAATTGTAAAAAAAAATAGCCTTTTGCTGTGTAGTATGAACTCTGTTTGGCTTGTACAGTTGAATTCAGTTTGCTGATATGATCTTTATCTCTTTTTGTCAGGAAGTTTCTTCTTAGGTTGCACTTATGTCACTTCCAAGAATACATCTTCTTTGGTTTAAATGGATTCAATATTTAACTTTAGCTACATGTATTGTACCTTTTGAAAATTGGTGTTAAATTTTGCATACTGCTTAATCTTATCTTAAAGTAGTTGACTTTAATTATATTTTCATCTTCTCTTCTATTGAGTTACATTTTTAATTACATGATGATCTTTCATAGACTATTCATTTTTAATGTTATACCTCTTTTTCTTAATATTTATAATCAAATTCAAATTTCCACACTAAAAATAAAATAAAAAATCCATCTTATATGTCTTTTTAAAATCACAATATCATATTAAGACTCAATTATATACTTCTTATTATAGCTCCAAATTCACCACTAGCATCGTGATCGTGTTGCACAATCAACCCAAAACTAGTATATATATTTGTGTGTATGTGTATGAAGAGCTCTCTCAAATCATTTTCAGATCTTTAACATAGGTATATATAAGTATCTTTAAATCATGTCACATAATAACGTAAATAATAAATAATAATACTATTAAATATTTAAAATATTTCTTAATATATATGTATTCTTTAAGAGGCATTAGTGACAAGTCCTATTTTATATTTGAGGTTAGGTCATTCTCAAGAGATTTTAACTCCAAAAAAATCCTCTTAGTTCATTTTTTTTTTTCCGAAAATACTCTTACATGCAAATATCTCATTTGCCTAGTTTTTTTAATTAATATTTTTTTTAAGCAAAAAAAGGAAATCTTTATTGATATAAACCAACAAACAATGAGGGAATACGTCAAAAAAGATAATAGGAGGTGAGTGCAAAGAGTATCATAGCTACACAAGGCTATCCTAACTAGGTTGGCATGACAAGCAAGTACAATCATATGCTAGCACACCACCAAGTTGGAGAGGATCCAACCGAACAAGAAAATAGAAAAGAAGACCAAAAGAAAGCCAACCCTAGCTGAAATGTACACGAAACACAAGCACAACCCAAAAATAACTTACCAGCCCAAGCCATTCATCAAATATCCTTGGATGATGTTCTAATTTGTTAGATATTAGAGACTAGATCCTGAACTGAGTAATATAGCCCCCTTACATTGCTTTTAATCTGCAAAGCCACTCTATCTTTAATCAGTTCCTGTAACTCCCCAAAGTTTGGATGAGCATTCATGAATTTGAATTCATTTTTGTGTTTCCACACAGACCATACCATTGCCAGTAGCAGAGTTTTCCACAATCTTGCTTCCAACTTTCTATACTTAAAACCAGCCCACTATTCCAACAGTCCTACCAAAGAGCCTAGTATAACCCAGTAAAATTCCCACCAATTCATCAAATGAGACTAAACCTTCCAAATTGGATAGCAGCCCATCAGCACATGATCAGTTGTTTCCATATCATTGTTACAGAAAATAAACAAGTTACTCATGTTGGAACGAAGTACACCAATTCTTTATAAATAAGAAGTTTTAATCCTACCCTTCCACACTAACCATCCAAAGGATTGAACTTTTGGGGGAGAGATGTTTTTCCAAAGCAAATCATGAATATAAGGATCTATACCCACTGCTGGTACATTTCTCTAGTATAATGAAGACACCAAGGATTGGCCTAATGAGGGAGCCTTCCATATGAGCCTGTCATCATGGTTACTCAACACAGATATTGTTGCATTCAACAAAGAATATAATCTTGTAACCTCCTCATTTTCCCATGCAAATAATGGTCTTCTAAATCTCAGATTCCAACCCTTAAACATACCTTTCTGCTCAATACAATCCCTCAAAGATTAGTTTTTCAGTTGACAGCATAAATAATCCAGAAAAGTCTTTTGAAATTACTCTATTCCCAAACGACACATCATTCCAGAACATAACTCTGGCCCCATTGCCTATAATTATCTTTGTATTATTGGCATAAAAATCCTTGAGACTTTGATTACAGTCAGCCACAAGCAGGATGTCCAACCATGTCCTAGAGTACTTGATCTCAAGTTCCTTGATAGGAAACCATCCACCACCTAAGATTCCATATTTGTAGCAAATAATTCTTCACCAAAAGGCCTTAGTTACAGTTGCAAACCTCCACCACCACTTTGCTAGAAGACAATCATTGAAGTCTCTGATCATTCTTACTTCCAGACGTCCTTGCTTTTTACTCTTAGTTACCTCTTCCCATTTCACCAAATGTACCTTCTTTTCAAATCAAAACTCCTCCAAAGAAAGGAAGCTTGAATTTTATCAAGAGTCCTTACAGCACTTTCAGGTAGTTTAAACAGAGACATATAATAGACTAACAAACTGCATAATACTGATTTGATGAGTGTAAATCTACCACCAAAAGAGAGAAATCTACTTTTCCAAGACGCGAGCCTCTTTTTGCACTTATCAATTATAGGTGCCCATATACTCTTTCTTCTGGGGTTTGCACCCAAAGGAAGGCCTAAATAAGTGAAAGGTAGAGATTTTTTCATACAATTTAGTTTAGATCCAATATTAGTCAACACCTTATCTGGAACACCTACTCGACAAATATTACTCTTATGGTAATTGATCTTGAGTCCTAACATGATCTCAAAGCATCTGAGAATCCTTTTCACATTCAGGACCTCCCACCATCCAGCATTACAAAAAAATATTGTATCATCTGCAAATTGCAAGTGATATATGTTTTCATCACCATTCTCCACTATCACTCCCTTTAGCAGCCCCAATTCTTTTGCTCTAGTTACCAAAATATTGAAGCCCTCAGATACAATAATGAATAAGAAAGGTGACAAAGGGTCACCCTATCTAAGACCTCTTTCAAGGTTGAATTCACTAGTTGGGAAGCCATTTACTAGGATTGAGATTCTTGCAGTAGTCACACAAGCTTTCATCCATGTAATCCATCTAGTTTCGAATCCAAAATTAGCCAATGTAGAGAATAAAAAAATCCCAATTCACGAAATCGTAAGCTTTCTTGAAATCTAGTTTTAGAATCAATTTTTTTTTCTTCGTCTTCTTCCAATCATCCATCACTTCATTGGCAATAAGCACCCCATCTTGTATATTCCTACCTCTCACAAAAGCAGATTGCACATCCCCTATGATCTTTGGTAGCACCAATTTCAGCCTTGCAACAAGCACCTTTGCTAAGATTTTATAAACTGACCTAATTGGCGTTAACTAAACGGATAGGATTATCTTTCCAAGGGATAAAGGCCACAAAGGAGCTGTTAAGCTCTTTAAGTAACCTTCCTTGCTCATGGAATTCCTTGAAAAAGCACATGATCTCATTTTGCTAGTTGAAGTGTACGCACTTCAAGATGTGATATTTACTTTTATTTTTATTATTTTAAAACTTTAAATATCATAATTTTTATTGTACACATTTATTGTTAATAAAATTTATATTTTTGAAATCTACGAAAAGAGATCTATCAAATAAGACTAATATTAAATATAAAATTTTATATTAATAAAATATTAATTTTGAACTATATGACATTCTATTTGTTAAAATGAAAAATTTATTGAAATTTTTTTAAATTGAGAAATTTATCAATTTCGCATAGTAATGTTCTATACAGTTGTTTCGCTAAAAAATTATTTTTTAAATATAAATTTATATTTAATATTGATCTTATTTGATAGATATCGACGAGTAGGTTCTAAAGATATTAATTTTATAAAAAAAAAAGGGGGCAAACTTCACTTTATCCCTTTGTGGTTTGGGCTAGGTGCAAATTACCCCCCTGACATTTGGAAATCATCACATAACCCCCATGTGGTTTGTGGAGTAAAACGCACCGTCCACTTTTCCATCCAAGTTAATTGATCGTGTAGTTCAAAAGCCCATAAAGAGATTAAGCTACATTTTAAGACCAAAATACCCCTTTGACATCATTAAATTTGCAAAAAGAATACAGAACAAATGCTTTGGTCTCCTCCTTCTCCTCTGTCTCCGTTGACCTTTCTCTCCTCCATCTCCGGCGTCTCTTACTCTCCTCCGTCTCTGGCGATTTCCTCCATCTCTTATTTCTGTCTCTTGTGAGCGCTGCAATCAAGATAGCGATTATAGTGGCGGCTAGGGTGGAGATCGCGATCGCCACTAAGGTAGAATTTTGAAGGGGTTTCCAAGTGTCTCCAACGAAAGGTTAAATTTTTTTCGATAATGGCGTTGAAATGATAGGAAAAGGAGCAGTGGGTTTGCAATTTAAACAGCAAATGCATCTTAATCCTCAGTATTTTTATTAGATTATATTGAAATTACTACACATTGGCAAATGGGTTTGCTATAGTATACTGGTACCACTACAAGAAATAACAGTTTTGGCTACCAAAATATTAGTTGCCAAAGGTCGAATTTTTAGTCGCTGATATCATTTAGCGACTAAATTTTTTTGTCGCCAAGTTAGTCGCCTAAACCCTGTCGGCGAATGTTTTAGCGACTAAACGCGTGTTTGGTCGCTGAAAGTGCAACATTTGGCTACTATTTTTTTAGTCGGCAATGTTACCTTTTAGCTACTAAATTTTATTTGGTCGGCAAAAATAAATGTTTTGGCTACTAAATTATTGGTCGCCAATAGTCAATTTTATTTTTTTAAATTATACATTTACCAACCAATACTCAAGGAATGGGTGACCAAACCTTTTAGTCGCCAAAAGGTCATTCGTGAAAAAAAAAAAAAAAAAACAGTCACTAGCTTCTCATCTGCTCTTGTGGAGATTTGAACCATCAACCTCCCACACACCATAAACCTTATACAACACACTCTTTCCATTACACCTCTATAACACCATATGATTATATATGCAACATACATTATTTATATAGTACATAGACCCGTATTAATATAAAAGTATATATATAAATATAATTATTTTTTATTGAACAAAATTTATGTAAAGATAAATTATTTACTAGAAAAAAAAAAGAGACTACTTTTGGCGACTAAACTTCTTTTTGGTCGCCAATTCTATACTTTTGGCTACTAATTTTTTTAGTCGCTAAAAAAATTAATTCCTGCGCTAAAATTACCACTTTTGGCGACTAAACTTTTTTTAGTCGCCAAAAAGCCTCACATTTGGCTACTAAATTATTTTTAGTCACCAAAAAGCCTCACTTTTGGCTACTAAAATTTTATTTGTCGGTAAAAGCATCACATTTGGCTACTAAACATCTTTTTAGTCGCCCAATGCCTCACTTTCGGCTACTAAATTATTTTTAGTAGCCAAAAGCCTCACTTTTGGCTACTAAAATTTTTTTAGTCGGTAAAAGCATCATATTTGGCTACTAAACATCTTTTTAGTCGCCCAATACGTCACTTTTGGCTACTAAATTATTTTTAGTAGCCAAAAGCCTTACTTTTGGCTACTAAAATATTTTTAGTCGGTAAAAGCCTTATATCGGCGACCAAACAGATTGTTAGTCGCCAAAACCTATCAGTGTATTTGGTTTGAGTTTTTTGGATTAAGTTTTTTGAAAATTGAGTTTTTTAGTTTTCGTATTCTTTTGTTTTTAGTGAATATTTTTTAAATTTTAAACATTTTTTTTTACTTTTTTAGATACACCTTAGTTAGATGTATCTAAAAAGTAAAAAAATTGTGAAAAAATATTTTAAAAAATTAATAAATACATAGAAATACAAAAAAAAATGTATTGAATTCTTGTATTTTTTTTGTATTTTTGGTATTTAGTGAATTTTTAAAAGATTTTTTTTACAATTTTTTTTACTTTTTAGGTGTATTTATGTTAGGTGTGTCTAAAAAGTAAAAAAATTGCTTAAAATATTAAAAAAATTCAGTAAAAACAAAAAAACACGGAAAATAAGAAAGTAGAATTTTTTGAAAAGTGTTTTCTGAAAAGAGAAAACAAGCAAGCTGTATACTTTTGGCTACTAAATTTTTTTAGTCGCCAAAAATTTTACTTTTGGCTACTAAATTATTTTTAGTCGCCAAAACCTATACTTTCAGCGACCAAAGGTGCTTTTTTAGTCACCAAAGATGCTTTTTCTTGTAGTGTACATAATATTAATGGGTTTTTGATCTGGCTATTGTTGATTGAATTTGTTGAACTAGTGAAGAAGAAAAAAAAAAGAGAAAGAGAAGCATAGAAAAAAAGAAGACAAAATAAAAAAAATAAAAATCAATTCGCCGGAATTCATGGTGTTGCTGGCATTTATTTAGATTTTAAATTGATTTGTAGAATATTGAATGATTGGATAATATATATGCATTTACTATTGATCAGTGGTGAGAATGAGTGACCGGTTTTCTTGTACAAGTTGGAAAGAAAATTGTTAGAGTTGGTAGCATGGAAGATAGAAGAAAGAAATTAGGTGTGTGTATATATATATATATGTATATTTGCAGGTTTAATTTAAAAGAGAGAAGAGGAAGAAGATAGAGGCATAAAGGTAAATTTACACATTTTGTTAACAGAAGTTAGTGTGCATTTTAGTTCACAAACCAAATGGGGGTTATGTGGTGATTTCCGAATGTCAGGGGGTAATTCGCATCCTACCAAAACCACATGGGATAAAGTGAAGTTTGCCCAAAAATAAATATATAAAATAAAAAGGGTAAATTACAAATACACTCCTAAGGTTTGCTTAAAATACAAATTGCCCCCTATGGTTTGGAAAATTACAATTACCTCATTGTCAAAAATTTTTATTTAATAGAATTAATTGAAAAATTGAAATTTCTAACTGTTCACTTATACAATAATAAAATTATATGAATTATTTATTGAAATAAAATTTTAACATTATTAAAAAAATATTAATTAACTTGATGATTTATTAATAAAAGGACCTATTTGTTATGAAATTAGAAACCTTAGGGGGCATAATATAATTTCTAAAACCACAGGGGGTAATTTGTAATTTAAGTAAATCTCAGGGAGTGTGTTTGTAATTTACCCAAATAAAAATTATAACATTTTAAATTTTAAAACACAAAAAACAAAACTAAAATGCCATATTTGCTGGTGTACCTGCCCCAATGCAAAGAAATTATTCCATGGTCCTACAGCAAGTCTAAGTAGATTTTTTGACATAGACACAATAGTCCTCCTCAACCATTGTAAAACCATTGGAACTAGTCTAAGTGGACTATATACTCTATTTAGAGATGACAGGTACAAATTTTTTTATCCCCCTTTCACTTTATTAAAAACAATTGTTGGTTCTCTCTTTGATTGATGAAGTAGCAATATAATGTAGATAGAGAACCCACATCGTAGTCTATTTTATAGTCCTACTAACAAATGATTAGGTGCCTTCTATTCGGGAACATTGGTATTGGATCACAAATATAGGAATCATCTGTGTCTAAATTCTTTGGTCTCTTTGTTCCAATGCACACTCAACTATAAATTCTTATGTTGAGATTCTCTTGTTTCGAAATCTCATATGATCCTATATATATATATATATATATTTAACCAGCAAAGAAAAGAACCTTTATTGATAAATCAAATGCATACAAAATGGAAACAATACATCAATGAAAGCGATGGAGAAAGTGCAAAAAACATCATAACGGAACATAACTATCCCAATTAAGTTGGTACTAAAATGCACGCACAATCATATGCTAGCACAACCTCAATTTGGTGAGAAACCAAACAAATAGACAAGGATCGAGGGAAATAAAGACCAACAACCAATACAAAGAAAGCATAGAAAAAGTGCATGACATCCCTGCAACAGATATCAGCAAACACACATTTGCAAGCTGCAACCAAAAAAAAAAAAAACACCAAGGATTGAACCTAATCTACTGAATATTGTTGATGATCTCCTGCACTGTGTAGCAGTAGCCCTTGGATTGAGCCTTTACCCAAAGAGCAGTTCTAATCTTGATAAACTCACAGAGCTCCTCTAGATGCACTTGTTTCCCATTGAAAACTACTTCCTTTATGAGTTTCCAAATCGCCCACATAATTGCCAATGGCAATGCCCTCCAGATTTTGTTCTCAAGTTTTCTCTATTTGAAACCCCTCCACCACTGTAATAGACCCTCCACATTTTTAGGAAGCACCCACTGTAGCCCCCACCAATGCATCAAATTTGACCACACTCTCCAAGCAAATGGACACCAAAGAAGCACATGAGAAACTGATTCCATAACAACTATATAGAGCACACAGATGACAGAGGCATTTGGCCCAAGCACCCCAATTCTTTAGAGAAAACTCAAAGCTTTTAATCTCCCTTTCCAAGCCAACCATCCAAAAAATTTCACTTTTGGGGGAAATACATTGTTCCGAAGAAGATTAGTGACCAGAAGGGAGGGAAAAGATTCAGAAAGACAATAAAGAGAGAAAACACTAAACTCACATAATGGCGATGCCAACTATGTTAAGCAATCATCTCTGTTTGATAGGCCAACCATATTATGATTCAGAAAGGCATCCAATCTAACCAGTTCATCAGATCCCATCCAAGTAAGGCTCTTCTGAACATGAACATGATATTCTAGTTTGATGAGCTCTCTTTTCTCTCAACAAACACTCTTTAGGGGATTTCCTTTTTACTTGATAGACTATAAAGCCTTGGAAATTTATTTTTAACACATAAATCTCTCAGCTAGAAGTCATTCCAGAACTGAGTTCTATTACCATTTCCTATAACTACCTGTGCATTTTCCATAAATAAATTCAAGAGCTGAGGGTTTGATTGCCCAATGCTAAGGATTCCACCCCAAATTTTTGAGCAATGGCCATTATTGGTTGAGAATGAAAGCCACTTCCCACTACTAGAAGGGTATCTACCACACAAAACTCTTTTCCAAAGAATGTTTGCTTCAAACCCAAACCTTCACCACCACTTGGAATAGAACAAAAAAAGATTTGAAAACATAGAAATTTTGCCCCAACTATGTAGCATATATATGATGAAGCTTCATTGACAGAACTGCTATTTTAACATCTTTTTTGATTTTTTTAATTACAATTTTTGTCAATTATTTTTATTCATTTTAGGTCTTACTCAACTAGAAAGCTTAAAAGTGCAAATAAATTAGAGCAAATTTAAACAAATCCACATGTTAGGTTTTTGTAATTGGCAATCTCATTTGACAAAATTCTTTTCAGTTGTAATTTTATTTGATCTTTTATTTCAGTGAGGCTATAAGTTTTTAGATGCGAATCAAACCCGAATTGTGTTTATGTAAAGGAGTTTGTGATTTTAATCCTATCATGTTTGCCACTTCGCTGACTATGTCGGGGATCGAGTTGCCCGGTCAACTCGCAGGGGTCTAGGGGGCAGCGCCCTATGGCGGGTCCAAGGCAATGCCCAGGCAGGGTCGAGGGGCAATGTCCCCAAAGTAAAAAGCAAAATTGCAATTGAAGTTGTTTGACAACTCGAGCGGTCGATTGTGCGCTTGAGTGAAAATGCAATCCTTTTAGAAGTTTCACTCGTCTGCAAAAGTACTGGGAGTTGTATTTTTACGCTCGAGTGGCCTTTCTTGCGCTCGAGCATAGATCCTTGTTCTGAAACATGCGTTTTAGTTAGACCGCTCGAGCGTCCATTCTTGCGCTCGAGCGGAGATCGTGATTCTATTTGCTATAAATCTGTGATTAATTCAGTTTCTAGGGTACGACTTCTAGATCTTCTTATTGGGTATTAGGGTTTTCATTTGAAGCTTCTTTGCTTGTTCCCTTTGATATCTGTGAGAGTTTATATCATGAATTGAGTGGATTATATCTGTCACAACCCAAACCCACCCCTATAGGTTTAGCGTCGTAACCGGCCAGTAATCCTAAGATTACCTACAGCCTCTGAGATAGAATCACAAAATAAGGGGCTAGCAATAGTAAATACATAAATAATAAGCGTCCAATGAGCTATGCAGACTTAAATGAAATAGAATATTTAAAACTTTATATATAACCATAACCAAAAATCATTCTCACGTTATACCCACACACTTAACTATAGCATCTTAAGTACAACCAACGAAACAAATCAAGTCTTGTATACAGAGACAACCAGAGCTTATAACATGCGACACTTCAAGAACCTCCACGTGAGACACAAAAGTTGGCTTGACAAAACGGAAGTCAGACAGATGCCCCTAGGCCTAGTCCTGCACACGCTCACCTACATATACATATATACAAACAGTGAGCTAAAACTCAGTGAATAACATTAACGTAAAGAGGTTAGTGAACGAATTCCGAACATGTCATATCCATAAAACAGATCATAACAGAATCAATTCTCATATCCGAACATAATAATGGTACATCCAATAGAACATATCACATCGTCATCTAACTAGAGTAATCGGTTCCGGAGACTGATTAAACACATCACCATTTTGACAAATGGCTAACGAGATCTTGTAATCACAGATATGTCATGGACCCGCACTAACACTACAACAAAATGCACTTTTGGCGACTAAAAAAAATTTAGTCACCAAAAGTTATGAAATTAGCAACTAAAAATTATGTTAGTCGGCAAAAGTATAATATTTAGCTACTAAATTTTTGGGTAAACTAGCATTAGGTCTTAATAGTTAGACTTAATTCCCATCAAGTCCTATTGAAAATAAGTCTCGGTAAAATTGTAGCAAAAAATAATTTTTTTGTGACAATTTTTTACATATGTCGCTAAAAATTGACAATTAGTGATTTTTTTTGTCATGTATTTTTATAAATTGTCATTAAAACTTACAATTAGTGACATTTTTTATGACAAAATTTTTCTATAGGACCTATTAAATAATAAGTCCACTTATTATGACCTACACGTAAGTACCTCTAAATTTTTTTAGCCGGGGTATATTGATTATTGGTGACTAAAAAAAAATTTAGTCGATAAAAATGTCACAATCGGTGATTAAAAAAATATTTTAGTCGCTATATAATTAGTTTTGACTACTAAAATTATTTAGTCACCGAATAAAAAATAAAAAATTAATTTTTATCTTTGGTAATCAAAAGTTTAGTCACCAAAAAGTTATTTTCAACGACTAAAAAGTATTTTAGTCGCTGTATAATTAGTTTTAGTTACTAAAATTATTTAGTCGTCGAATAAAAAAAAAATTTAAGTTTTACCTTTGGCGACCAAACTTTTGGTCACTAAAAAATTATTTTCAGCAACTAAACAAATTTTTAATCGCCAAAAAATTAAAATATTTGGAGGGAGGTATTTTAAATTTTGGAGGAATATAAAATTAAATTAATTGGCGACTGAAATCTTTAGTCGCGAATTGGAGCCATTTATATATTTTGTTTCCAAACCAAACCTAAACGAGCCAGCGTCTCTCTCTCTCTCTTCAACGTCTCTGTACCTCTCCGCTGCTCCTCTCCCCTCCCTCTCGCACTGCCGCTCCACCAGCCACGGAACAGTTCTCCTCCGCCGCTCCTCCTCACGTTCGCCGGCAATCGGAGCACCGATTCACCTTCTTGTTAGTCACAGTCGCCTGAGATCCATCACCCATGGAAGCTCGATTGGCGGCTCTTCCTCATTCACATCTTTGCTTGCAGCTCTCTTCTTTATCAAGGTATGTATCCTTCTCAATCTATCTCTTTTTCCCCCTTCCTTTCCCCTCTCTGCAAACTCCCTTACTCTGTACCACCAGGTGAAACCTTCTTTCCAAACCCCTCTGCAAAACCCCCTATTTCCCTCCCTATGACCCCCTTTCGGCTGGATTAATTAATGTAATCAAGAATATATATGTGTGTGTGTGTGTGTATGTGTGTGTAGGGTTCTATTATGAAACACTGGTTGTATGTGATTATTTTTACTGCAACAGCTTCTGGTAAAAATTATTGGAAATGATTTGGAAAAAATTTGAGTGTCATTCCAAGTGTCAAAAATGATTTTCCACAGGACTCCTAGACTACAGCTCAAATCATTTTCCATTACACTTTTTGGTGCTGCTATGGGGCAGGTATGGTATTTAATTTAAATAATTATTTTTTTCCTCTATATTTTCCCAGAAAATGTAAACAATCTCTGATTCTTTCATAAGAAAATCCAAATTCTGAAGAAACCTAACTGCATCACGAAACCATAGAAATTTCTAGTCTCTTGGTTGTTTCTTATTTCTAATGTTTACTTGTGGATGATTTTTTTTTTTCCTTGGTGTTCAATTCTATCAATGTAATGCTTCATTTTTCATGACTTCTTTAGGAATTGAGTCTTTCTCAAAACTGGGAGATTCAATATACTTTGAAGAAGTGGGCAAAGTTGCAGGGCTTTGCAGCATCCAGTACATATCGAGCTCACTTAATTGGAAATCTGGACAGATTTCGCTAAATCAGAAAGTAGAGCCTGTTGTTGCATCGAATCATCTCCTTCAAGTGGCGTTGACAATTTCATCAGAGGTAAATTTTAGCTACTGTATATATACATGTATATATTAAGCCATTGGTTGCAGGAAACTTTTACTGAGGCGATGTTCAGCTCTAGAACCCCAATTATGTGGTTCAGAGTCAGAATCTTGTTTGAACCTCGTTCCCGTTGAGATAGAATTCGATTTCAACTGGGATGGGACCACTCAAACATATGAACTTGGTTCTCTTCTTAGGAATTAAATGATTGAGATTTTTTTATGGATATTTCAGTTTGGACTTGTGAAGATTAAAGAGTAAAGATATATGTTATTAGTGATGAATTGTTACTTTTGTAATAAGAATTTACTATATTTACGAGTTTAAGTGAATTTACTATATTTATGAGTTTTAAGTGCTAGTACAATGTAGACATTTAAGGTATTGCAGTGCTCTCATATATTTACTGCAACAGCTTCTGGTAATTGGAAATGAATGATTTGGAAATTATTGCTACTCAAACCTTTTGCTTCTGCTCTCATAATTTTGCTACTCAAACCTTTCAACGAATGATTTGGAAATGATTTAGTTAGAAGAATTTTGAAAATGATTTGGAAATTATTTAAGTTAGAAGAATTTGAAAATGTTGCTGCTTATGTCAAGGATAATTTGTTTTTTTTGGTGCAAGTTGCTGACCTTAATATCATTTGATTAGTAATGTTCGGGGAACAAGATCTGGTTGAGACCTTTTGTTTTTTTTTTTTTTGGGTTTGCAGCTCAGGTGTTCAATGAAATGTCTAAGTTCACTCCACACCAAATTCTGGGTTTTGTTTTATTGTTTGGTTATTTTTTTGAAGATTGAAAATGGATTTTGGTTCTTAATTAGGTTTTGTGGTGTTTTTTTATATTCACAGGCACAATATATACTTGTTTTGTGTTCTTTTAAAGAACAGTTTCAGCAACATGTCAGAGTCCATGCTGTTGAACATGTCTGGATTTTCGACGAACGCTCTCGAAATTTTTTTCGATCAAATCCAGGAAAGAATTCTCATCTATATATAAATACATTGTATATGCCCTAATACTACCTTTGTTCTTCATGTTTTATATCTGAATGTGATCAGATTGAAGTCGAATATGCCTTTTGTGATTTATTTTCTTGAATTTTTTTTATAAATATTATATATGAATTACTATGCTTCGTTTGTGGAGTTAAAAAAAAAATGATCAGCTTTATATTTGCTTTTTTAATGTTTGTGTTTTGTGGATACTCTCTCAATCAATTTCTTCTTTTTTGTCATCCAGGTACTTTCTTTATATATATCTATACCACATAGATTACATATACGAAGGTAAGTTTCTTTGCTCCTCATAAATCTGTGTCTTCATTTATTTATTCTAAGTATTTGATATAGATTCAAGTCATTCTTTTCATTTGTCTTGAGATCCTTGATTGACCTCTGATCTATGCTTTAGGAAAATTGGGTCTTCATTTATTTGTTCTAAGAACTTTTATTTGATATGGATTTAGGTTGTTCTTTTCATTAGTCATGAGACCTTTGATTTTAAACTCTGATCTATGCTTAGGAAATTTGGGAATTCATTTATTTGTTCTGAGCAACTTCTATTGGATATAATAATTACTAGAAGAAATCTACAATGTGTGTGCACCCCTAAAAAGGGTATATCATAAGAAGATTTACAATTTTTTGTTGTGCAAATTATTAATATTTGTGGTGATTTATGCCAGTTTGTGGTCAAAGATATGACTAACGAATTTATGATGGGCACTCTAAAGTAAAGGTAATACTTTTTGTGGTGAATGTTATTCTCTTTGTGTGAGAAAAGTTATGTCATTTTATAATTTAAGTTATAAATCTTTATGGTATAGTAGAACTTGCTTGTTTTTGGTAATGTCATGACATTGACAGTAGTCTACATCCATGATTGGTGGCTGGTGGCAATGGTGTTGCTGAATCACAGTGAGCTATCCCCACGCCACGCCTTTTAGGGTTTCTGGATCACCATTTCACCACCACTCTCCAGAACAATCAAAGTTCATCATTATCGGTATTTTCATTGTCATTATCATAGAAATACAATACAGCTTGCGATCTGGAGGCGAATTTGAGCGGAGTGTGCTGAATTAGACGCTCATCTCCAACACCTACACCAAAACCTAGCCAAGCTCATAATCTCATGGATTTCTCGATCAATTGCAGCAAAATCCACTCTCCACAAGCTCAATCTAACAACAATGTCCCCATATCAGTACTACTCACTGAAACCCCCATTTGATTGAAAGGCTTCTTTCTTACCATACTCTGTTGTTTTAATTTTTGGGTTTGATTTTTCAGATGGGATTCAGAAGATGCTGAGCAAGGATTTGCCTCAGCTTGCAATGGAATTGAGCCGAGTTGAAAATATTCGCAGTTATGCTGGTGAGTTTTGTTGTTGCTTTGCTTATTTTACATGTATATTTTTTATTGATCTATGCTTTTTATTTTATGTATGTGTACTAATACATAAATTTGGTTGTTGTGACATCAATCAGTCTCTGATTCTGAAATTTTGGTTCTTAAGAATACACAATCACCATGGTTGGATATACAATGCCAAAATATCAACTTTTCTTGGTTTGTCTTTTTGATTGATGGGTTTGCTTCAGTGGACTGACTACTGACTTCAATGTTTCATCTTTAAAATAAAAAATAAAAAATTTGGTGCTACTGTAAATTTCTCAAGTATTCTTTCATTGTTAGTTCTCGATTTGGCATTACACATTTTGTGGACACATCCATTTCATATATTAGTTTTTGTTTTTTAATTTCATGTATTGGTTTCTCAACATGGTTTACAAGGTCCGGCACTTTGTTTTTGTTTTTAGTTTCTCAACAAGGTTAACAAGGTCCGGCACCATAATATTATCTTCCATTGTGATTTTGCTTTGAGTGTGATTTTGATGATATATATGTGTATATATATATATATTTTGTATTTATTTGGGAGTTGATAATTCTTATGATGTGATCAAACACATGTGCTTTCACCTTCTTATATGCTAATAAGGGCTAGCAGTAAAAAATTGAATTATATAAAGTGAGAAACTTGTAAGCCTTATAAACCTTAGAATAGAATTTTGTTGAAGGACCTCTGTATTGTATCAACTATTATTGGTTTAAAGGTTTTAGTCTTTTATAAACCTTGGTTGGGATATTAGGCTATATTGCATGCAGCGCTAGGTAGGAATATTTTATTTTGTCACATAATCTTCTTATTCTTTTTTTCTCTGTTCTTTTAAGAGTTAAATCGCTTTGTTCATGAATTGTTTAATGATATCAACCCTTTCTTTTGTAAACTAATTCTGCCTACTGAGAGATTTAATTATCGTTTTGCAGTTAATTGGCTTTTGGAAGTGGAGTTGACCAAACTTATCATGGAACTAAGCTCAAAGATTAGAAGTATTGTAGGTGAATAATTTGTATATTTGAAAGAGTTGGATATTTTGACTTGTACAAGGTTAAATTTTGTATCTAGCTTGTTTATAAGCTATCTTTTTTGGACATAAAGATTGCATTTTGATATTTTAAGATGATGCAATTATTAAATTTGGTACTTCAATGAAATTTGTGGGAATATTTTTTTTTTTGATAATATATAGTTTTCTTGAGTTATGAATGAATTATACAGGTTGCATTGATAATAGAATGCATATAATTTAGAAATTAATGAAAAATATTCAATTTATGCATTTTTAAAAAAATTAATAAATAGAGTTTTTGTGACTAAACATTTAGTAGCCAAAAAATAAAAGGAATTTGTTGGCGACTAAATAGTTAGTAGCCAAAAAAAAAGCAGAGTTTTTGGCAACTAAAAAATTAGTAGCCGAAAAGGAGCCCCATGGTTTTAGCGACTAAAAAATTCGTAGCCAAAAATGAGTGCAATGTTTTTAGCGACTAAAAATTTAGTCGCTAAAACAAAAAGTACATTTATTGAAAACTTTGAGTGACTAAATTTTTAGTCGCCAATTGTCGACTTTTGGTGACTAAAAAAATTAGTCGCCAATACCTTTCCTTTTGGTGACTAATTGTTTAGTCGCCAATTTAGGACTTTCGGCGATTAAATATTTTTTAGTCGCCAATACCTTCCCTGACAATCTTCCCGCGACCAAGCCAGCAACCAAACTATTTAGTCGGGAAAACTTTTCGGCAACTAAAAATATGACTTTTGGTGACTAAAAATTTAGTCGTCAAAAGTGCAATTTCTTGTAGTGTAATGTGCCGTCCCCCATAACTTGGGACTATTCTTGGATGCCATATTAGATTCGCAAATCGGATATTCGTTCACAGAATTAAAATTGCATTTCAGACACATCATATCATATAGCATTTTGTATAACATTTCAAGTATAGTGCATATCAACATATCTTTACAGAAATGTTCTCACAGTGGGCTTCCAGAAACGGTCAATCATTTCAAACATTGACCTACAAGCACAAAAGTACATAGCACACAAAACATATCTTATCATTACACATTCATATAGCCATTACAGCTTAACTTTTTGTACATTGGTTTCTAATTCAGTCCATTTCTCATAGCTTATACACGTGAATCACATTCTCGGATCTCGGATTTGTCTCATATTTTCTAATTCAATTACTCATGTCATTTCTTGGCTTATTACTCTTTAATGACTCATAATTCATGCCTAAATATGCTTAGAAAAGGATGGGAATAAAATTATGAACACCGAATGTCTTTCAAAAATATGTTGAATTTGGTCTGGCCGCTCGAGCGGACTGCTCTGTCTACAAAAGTACTGGATGGTCTCGTTCTACACTTGAGCCACAACTCCTATGCTCGAGCGGTCCCACAATACAAAAGAGGGTTTGCTCGAGCGGTCTATAATAGACTGGGTGCTCAAAATGTTCGCTCGAGCGACAAATCCTTCGCTTGAGCGACCTGCAAAAATTTTGGACTTTCAAAACAGAGTTTTAAGCTTCCAATGTCAAATTCAAAGGCAAAACTCATGCATGGCTTGTCTTTAAAGCTGGAAAACTTATCCATAAATATGAATACATGATCATTTACAAACCCTTTGCTCAAAACTCATGAATTTAACCAAAATTAGGCTTAAAACTTGCATGCAAGTTTTAAAACCTTTTTCTCAAATCCCATGTTTTAACAAACTTGAGCTCAAAAGCTCCATGCATGTGGAAAATTCCTCTTCAAAACATGAATTTAAATGGTAAAACAAGATGATTCACTAATACATGAGCCGAATAACTTACAATAACAATTTAGATGCTCAAAATCAAACTTAACATGACAAGGTTCAACATGCATGTATGATTCTTTTCAAAACTTCTTCAAACATGGAATTTGCTTTCAAAGCTTGATCTAATGTGCATGCATGTTAGTTTCATGGTCCCATGGTCCAAACTCAACATAATGATAGAGCTTATGATCAAAATGATGATTAGCACTCATGAATGCATGCATGTATGAATTGTAACTCAATTCTACATTCTAAGCTCATAATATGCAATTAAACTCTTATTCTTCATGCATTCTCATGTTTGATGATCTAGGTTCATAATTTAGGAGTTGAATTCTTACCTAGAGTCTCCAAATTCTCTTGTTCCTGTACAATCTTGAGCTTACAAACAATGATCTTCAAGTTCTCTTTCACAATCTACACTTTCTCTCTCTAAAATATAATCTCAGATTTTGGGATTCCAAAATGATGAAGGGATGAGCTCAAATGAGCTTAAGGGCCCACTTATATAGTTGTAAATGCCATAATACATTAATTGGAACCTTAAGCTTGCCAAACATAACTTAATTAATCAGATTGAATCAATTTTTAATAAAATTTTCCATATGATTATAAAAATTCCGAATAACATATTGGTATAACCAATTTTAGTTTCAGATGCCAATAAGGTTTTCAATTTTCAGATCAAAGCAGAATTCCAGACAGATATTTCTACGAGTAACAGATAGGAAGCCAAATAGCATACAAAATACACAATAAACACATAATTTATTTTAATCACTTGATTAACGGTCTTAATTATGGATTAGTAATTAATTATGGATCGGGGTTGTTACAATATCAAACGGTTTGTTTATTTTGTTTTATTCAAAAAAGAGAGAGTCGTTCTTCGGTGGATTTTATGGAATTTGGGTATGAAGCTTTGGTGGATTCCGGAGTAGCTCATCATCGTGGATTCGACATCGGCATTATGGATTCAACGTTGGACAAGACAATTCCGAGGTGAAAACGGTGATGGAAGAGGCACATTGGGGTCGGTTCAATTTAGGTATGGATTCGCTATATAATTGAGAGTACACTTGTTTAGTTCTTTTTGTCTTCTTACTGGATTGTTTTGTAGCTTTAGCCCGTGATTTTTTTCTATCACAATTGGAGACGCTCCAATTGTGGTTTTTCCATATTAAAATCGTTGTGTTGATTTGTCCTTGATTGTTTGATTGTGATTGCTATTTACTGGTTAAAATTGATACATAATCACAAATCAATATCTCAGGAATTTTAGATTTTTCACCAAAAATAATAAAGCAAAATTTTCTTGGCTCTTCTAGTTTTTATTTTTACAACTATAGTGATTTAAAAAAATGGTCCCATTTTTTTTTAAAAATTATAATAAGGGCCTTCTAATTTAGAAAGGCTTAAAAATAAATAGAAAATGACATTTTTAAAAAAAAAAAACCAAAAGATAAAAAAATAATAATAATAATAAATTAAAAAAATAGAATAAGGTCCGTTTGAAAATTGAATATTTTAGTTGATATTTTATTTTATTTTTTACAAAAAAATATGTCAAAAAATAAAAAGAATAATGTGACAACTTATAATAACTTTTTAACTAAAATTCAATATTCCAAATGGGATCTAAAAATGATTGTTGCTTCTTGCCAAAGACCGTGTAAATATTGTGGGTGGCATTGTAGATTTTGCAACACCAACCATAGCCATCAAAGATTCGGGTAGCAAAAGTTGCTCCCTCAATGACAGATCAAAAGGTTGCTCTATCAATAATGTTTGAATGCTTTTGTTTTTTGGCACAGTAATGTTCGAATGCTGGGGACCCATGAACAAAATCATATATAACAAAAGAAGCTCCTTTGGTCAACTAATCCAAAGGGGCTTGGTAAGGTTTTGAGATATAAACTTTGAGGTTTCAAATTCTATTCTCTTCGCGATCAGTAATTGGGACAACAATACATATAGTTGGTAGGACGAATCTTTCAAGTTTGGGCAAATTGTACCCAATGTCAAGATTATGGATTCGAATCTCTGCTTATGTGTGAATCCGCGACTTACTACTATTTGATTAGTGGCCTTGCTATATAATACCGCCTAAGGGTGACTTCTACAATCTTAATTTCTTAGGGTCTAACCTCAAAGGTCACCTCCTTATAGGTAAACTTTTTATTTCTTTTGGTCAACTTTTTATTACATTTGTACACACAGCACAAATAAGATGGTAGAGTGGGAACTGAAGAATTAGTGAAAGTTCAAGGGAAAACCAAATATCTATAACATATATAAAAAGAATGTAAGCATGGTGTAACGCTGGTGCTTGGTGATGTAACTCTGTTGCTTCTTTGGTTTATAAGAACTCTTTTCTTGCAGATTTGGCCTGGCCACATGGCCTCCAAATTAGCCACACATATGATAGTAGAAGAAAACAAATTCCATCATCGGTGCTACAGATTTTCCAAAGGTTTCCTGCAGATATTTTTTTCACTGCTGTTTGCTTCATTTCCAATACTATTCCTCCTAGAAATGTCCCCAAAACGGTGGTCTGCTGTTAGGCTATTTCCCAAAGCTCCTCCATGCAAAATTTTCTTGCAGATTTTACTGTTGGCATTGTTGCTGCCATAAGGCTGTCGAAATTAGCCATCCAAAGCTATGCTTCTACCGTTGTAAATCCTGGTAAGTACGTTTGTAATTTGTTGCCTATGATTTACAAGTGTGTTGCACAATATTTACCCACACTGTTTTCAAAACTAGGCACATGTTAAACAGATGCACACCATGTGTTTGTCAATATGTCTCAATAAATAAAGAGTTTACCAAGCTCAATTTTCTGAATCAGATTACATATTTATCATGCACATTTCACCTGGAACCTACCACAATTAATTGAACAAAAGCTACTCACATCAAGCCCGAACAAAAATAAACTCCTACAAACAAAAAACAGGAAAAACAAAGAAGCTTTGCAAACCCATCCAATTTTCTAAGTTTAAAATCCAAATCCAACCAATAGAAATGTATGATACATTACTTGACAATATAAAACAAATAAATAAAGAAAATGAAAATCCAAAAAAAAAAAAAAATCATTGAAGCTTCCAAAACCAAAACCAAGAACATATGAAGCTTCTAAAAGGAAATTTTCTTTCGTAGAGCACCAATAATGAAGCTAAGGAATCTGCCTATGTATTTAGCAAGGAAATAATTCAGCAGAAAAAATTTCACCTCTTGTGCTATAAGAATGTTGTTACTTCATCTACATAATTGAATAGATACTCATAATTTAAATTTCTCAAAAGTGCTCTCTCTGTTGGTGTTTCCTAAACTTGGTTGATGGTATTTTTGGAAATATCAACTCTTTTGCCATTGTTTGATTTGTTTGAGTTCAGAGTGTTATTGGGTAAATCTATTGCTAATTAAAAATTAAAACAAAAGTGAGGATTCAAGATCAATCTCTAATTCTTATTGTTTGTATGTAAGCATTTCCTGTTGTCCATATGTTATTGTTTGTTGTATCAAAAGTGCAGATTCAAGATCAAACTTGAATTCTTGTGGAAGTAAACCTTATTGCTAATTAAAATTTAAACAAAGGGTCAGGACTTACTTTCTGCATATCATATATTACTTGTAGTTTCAACATAGCAAACAGTAATAGCACAAAAATGCTTATATTCCACCTTTCTCAAAATAATAACCTCTTCTCGAAGTCCAAACCATTGCAATTAGTGTTGGAAAAAATGGGTTTTGGTGACTTTAATTAAATATTAAAGTGGGTCCCAACCATCTTTTGTGTTGGGTCCAAGTACGCCTAGATACTTTGCTATGAGATCTTTACACCACAAAAAGAATAGCCAAAAACCATTGAGAATTGAATGAGAAATTGCCTCATGAAGTTAGCTTCATGAAAGAGGTAGTGGGATTAGTGTGTATAATATGTTTGTAACTCCTGCAATATTGCAGAGGTTAATGGTGCATTAGTGACCAGCTATAAAGGCAGGTTAATGGTGCATTAGTGACCAACCATAAAGGCTGGAAGCTCCTCCTCTCTCTCCTATACATGTATAAATTGAGACCCTTATGTTTAGTTTGAACATAGAAATTTTTGCTTCTATTTTACAAGTCAATTTGCTAGAAAGTTCGTACAATGAGAGAGTGCTGTCACGGTTTTTGTTCGCTAAGCTAGACAGAGAGTGCTTCTGCCGTAGCTAGTTTTTTGACCGTCGTATCCCGGGAGACAGACGCCGGAATTCCTCAAGCACTCGACCCGTGAGGCGGCGAAAATCTGTTTTAAGAAAACTGTTACCGTGCAGGCTTCGGTTTGCTTTCTTTACCATTTTATTGTAATGGGTATTTCTATTGTAATTTAGTTGTAATTCTCAACATGTGTTCTTAGTATATAATTTTGATTTATTCGTGAATCTAATTGTGTAATTTCACAATTTGGACAAGAAGCTTAAAATAAATTTTATGTATTTTTCTATGAAATTGAACAAATAGTTTTATATGAATTAGGTGTATACACTGTTTCATTACTGTGTGTCATATTACGTTGTCCATATTTTTTCGATTTCAGTGAATAAACAGTGGCTCCGTTTGGCAAGAGTTTTTTTAGCTATTTTAGCCACAAAAGACAAAATAGGCTATTTTAGCCACAATAAACAAAATATCATATTCAACCCATAATCATTACACTCTTCTCTTACAGAAAAAGCCAAAAAAACTAAAAAACCAAAAAGCCAACCCACTTCCCAAACGGAGGCAGTATATGTCCAGATTTTGTCTACACCACTGTTTGCATATGGAAGTCATGATTAGGAACTTACAATAAGGGTGTGTTTGTTTTGAAAGATTAGGGTGTGGGATTTGACTATTAGTCCTACCGAATTAATAGTCCATTACTTGTTTGAAAATTTTTGCTTCGGACTAATAGTTTCCCCGGACTATCAGTCCCACAAATATGGGACTATCCTATCCCATGGGGGGGTGGGATAGAAACCATGGGATAACTCATCTCATGGGATTAAACAATAAAATTATATTTTTGTCCTCCAGTATTTAATTATGTATTATATTTAGTAAAATTCAAAAAAATTTAATGTCTCAATTTAAAAATAAAATAATTTTATTTAATTTTATTTTTTTTTATTTATTTAATTTTTTAAAATATTTTTTTTTATAGATATTTTGATGTTTTATTTTAAAATTTTGTTTATGTTTTATTTAATTTCATTACTTAAATTTTAATAGATGTTTTATTTTATTTCATTATTTAATAATTATTATTATTTAAAATAAATTTATTTAAAATTTTAATTAAAAATAACATATATTTTTATTTATATTTAATTTATTTAATTTTTTAAAAATAAATTTATTTAATTGTGCAAAAAATAAAATAAAATAAATTTTTATTTAATCTAGCTAAAAATAATTAAAATATTAAAGCTATGTTTAATATTGCTATTACTTAGTAAATAATTGAAAAGGATAAAATAGTCATTTGAGCATTTATCCTTCTCCATAATATCCCAAACAAACATTGAATAACTAAAAATAGTCCAATCCAGACCTGTAATCCCATGACTAAACAAACATAGAATACAAATCCAGTCCAACCAAATAGTCCGCAGACAATGTATCCCAGGACTAATAGTCCAATAGATTACAATCCCTTTTTATCCAGTCCGTCCAAACAAACAAACGCACCCTAAGTGATATATAAATATATGTTTGTGTGATTGTTATAGAATATATATACTCACCAGCATGATTAGTAGCATGATATACAATAGATTGTTGATTGTTACAGTTTCCGGATAATTCGAGTTGTATGGTATTGACTAGAGAATTCAATTGCATGAGTCTTAGTGTCTATTACATGGAAGTTATTCAAATTAATTGTCAGATATTGCTACTTACTTTGGTTTCAGTTTTAGACATTTAATTTCTATAGAAGGCCACTATTTCAAAGAATAATTCACTGTTATGCATGAAAAAAAGAATAGTCTACTATTGCAATTAAAATTACTTAATAATGAATTAATTGATTTGCAGTCTACTGTTGCAATTGAAATTATTGAAATTAATTGGTTTATGGTCTATTGTTTATTTTATTTAAAGTGAATAAATAATTTTTTTCCATGCTTTGTATTTCTTGTGCTTTATCATGATTTGCATGGTTTTAATTTTATAATATAATTTGCATACTTTTGGGTGTTGAAATTTTTGACATGTTAAATATTTTCTAGAATATTTGCATTGCTAGAGTGACTTGTATGATTAGTGTAAATTAAATTCTATGTAACTCTAGCCTATTAATTTTGTAGTTTAAGGTTTTGGAGTTATCAAATTTTTGTAACTTGTCTAAATTTATGTACATGAATATTGTGTAATTTAATTGGGTGAATTAATTTTTTGAATTAAATTTATTTATTTGAAGTTATGACTATTAAATTTTATTTTAAAGTTGTAATTTAATTTGGAGTTATAAATTTTATTTTAAAGTTGAATTTAATTTTGAAGTTTCAGTTTTATTTTGTAACTCTTGCATATTAATTTAATTTATTTATTTAGAGTTATAAGGTTACATGATTATTGTTTTGTATAAATTGATATGTAACTCCTGAATATTAATTTAATTTATTAATTATTGTCAATTAAATTGATATGTAACTCATGGCTAGAAGTTTAATTATTTAGGAGGTATAAAGTTTTGTAACCTTTGTAATAATTTTATTTTTGTAACTCATCTAGCATGTTAATTGTTTAGTTAATTTTATTATTAATTAGTTCGCTAGATGATTTCAATTAATTTATTATATTTATTTTCTGCCTAGATTATTTGGTATATATTTTTGTTTTGGTTTTTCTGCTAACCTTTTTACAGGAATACCTAAGCATGGAAAAGAGTTGTTTGGACTATATTATTCAAGCAATTTTGCTTGAGATTTAGTAGTGGTACTTGCCAATTTTTTAAGCAATGCTGTTTGCTTGGCATATTAGAAGCATTTTTTTTTTGCTCATCTTTGTTGTAGCAATTTTTTTATATTTTTTATATTGCTTGTAATTGTTAGCAATTTTATTCTAATTGCTTGTAAGTTTGAAATTGATTTGTTTTAACCAAGTTCATCTTTTGGAAAATTTAATTCTTAAAATTGTTTATCATGGATTAGGAGTCAACATGCACTTGAAAGTTTTGTCAAAAGGTTAACTGGGTTTTAAGTGGGACCGGTGGGACCGATGTGACCTCTCCAATCTTCCTGGGAACATTCTTGACTATGTTCAATTCTAGGTTAAGTCGTGAGACTAGTTTTTGAATTAAATTTCCAACTGTGGGATTTTCTAAGGGTAAAATTTAATTTCTGAAAATACAAAAAGTGATATTCTATTGTATTTTTTAGAAATGACAACTATCATCAATGATGTTGCTACTGCTAATGTTGGTGGGGATCTGAACTCCGAGGCAACTGACTTTGCCAACCCCAACTGTGACCTTTGTGGTCAACCCTGGTGTTACTCCGGCTATTCTAGGAGGACCGCTCAGTCACCATGAGCGCCCAAAGAAATTTGCTGGGGTGAACTTTAAGAGATGGCAACAAAAGATGTTGTTCTACTTGATCACACTGAACCTTGCAAAGGTTTTGAGTGAGGATCCTCTAGCCGTGGCAGAGAATGAGCTAGACAGGAAGAAAGTCATGGCACTTGACACATGGAAGTAGACAGACTATCTTTGTCGAAACTATGTGTTCAAAGCTTGGCAGACTCATTTTACAGTGTGTTTTGTGCCAAGAGCTTAGCAAAAGAGTTATGGGAATCTCTGGACAAAAAGTACAGGACTGAGGATATCGGGGCAAAGAAATTTGTGGTGGCCGGTTCTTGGACTTTAAAATGGTAGATTCAAAAACTGTGATAAGCTAAGTCCAAGAGTTTCAAGTGATCTTGCATGAAATTCATGCTGAGGGGATGCCTTTGAACGAGTCATTCCAACTTGCTATGATCATTGAGAAACTTCCCAATGGTTTGAAGGACTTCAAGAACTACTTGAAGCACAAGCGCAAGGAAATGTCAGTTGAAGAGCTGGTTGTCCGACTCCGGATTGAGGAGGATAATAGAAAGAAAGGAGGGAGTACCTCCTCTGTGAAGGCCAATGTCATTGAGCATGGCAAATCTTCTGGGGTAAGTAAGAAGCCCCCTGTGAACAAGGGCTCAAAGTTAGGGCTAAGGGGTGGTGTTGCAAAGAAGCCGACATACAAGCTGCAGGAACCTGGTTATCGGTTCTTAGGGAAGTGCTACAACTGTGGTAGCGAGAGGCATCGAGCTAGTAACTGCTGCAAGCAGAAGAAACCAAACAAGACTAAACCTCGTGCTCATATGGAAGATATGCAAGAGCACTCCTATGATGAGGATGACATACACTTGTCTGCCGTTGTCTCTGAGGTGAATATGGTGGGTTCAAACCCAAGAGAATGGTGGATTGATACTGGGGCTACACACCACATATGCTCCGAGAAGAAGCTGTTGACAACTTTCGAGCCAGTTACAAACGGTGAGAAGTTGTTTATGGGAAACTCTGCTGCCTCAATTGTTGAGGGGAAAGGAAAGGTGGTCCTGAAGTTGACCTCAGGAAAGGAGCTGACCTTGAATGAAGTCCTGTATGTTTCGGACATTCGTACGAATCTTGTCTCAAGGTCTTTTCTCAGAAACATGGTTTTCGCATGGTTTTTGAGTTCGAAAAGGTCGTTATGACCGAGAGCGGAGTCTATATGGGTAAGAGTTATATGTTGGGGGGTATGTTTAAACTCAATGTAATGACTGTTATCCCAAAAAGAAATAAAGAGGCATCTTCTTCTACTTACATGCTTGAGTCTTCCAATTTGTGGCATAGTAGACTAGGACCTGTGAACTTTGAATCTTTATGTAAATTAATCAAGTTAGATCACATACCATCTTTTAAGATTAATCCGAAACACAAGTGTGAAACTTGTGTTGAAGCGAAGTTGACAAGATCTTTGTTTCATTCTATTGAAAGAAGTTCAGAGCCGTTGGACTTAGTGCATAGTGATGTGTGTGACTTAAAGTTTATATAATCACGTGGTGGCAATAAGTACTTCATCACTTTTGTTGATGATTGCACTAAGTATTGTTATGTGTATTTGCTCAAAAGCAAAGATGAGGCTATTGACAAGTTTGTTCTTCATAAGAATGAAGTTGAGAATCAATTAGGCCGCAAGATTATGGCTTTAAGAAGTGATCGTAGTGGTGAGTATGAATCACCGTTTATTGGGATTTGTGCTCAATCCGGGATTATCCACCAAATCACGGCGCTTTATTCTCCTCAGTCAAATAAGATTGCTGAGCGGAAGAATAGGACACTAAAGGAAATGATGAATGCAATGTTGATAAATTCTAAATTGCCACAGAACATGTGGGTGGAAACAATTCTCTCTACGAATTACATTCTGAATAAAGTACCCTGGAAGAAGGTGGACAAAACCCCGTATGAGTTATGGAAAGGCTTTAAGCCTTCTTATAAATTCTTACGAATGTGGGGGTGTCTTCCAAAAGTGGTGATACCTACACCCAAACGAGGTTAGGATAGGCCCGAAATCCGTAGATTGTATATTCATTGGTTATGCACATAATAGTAGTGTATATCGGTTTCTTGTACATGAGTTTGAAATTTCAGACATACACAGGAATACCATCATGGAGTCAAGGAATGCATGTTTCTTTGAAGACATTTTTCCTTGCTGAACCCAAGAAAGGATTCCGAGGTCTTTGGAGCAATTTGATGAGCTTGCTAGTGATGATGATTATTTTGATGATCAAGTTGATGATCAAGGTAATAATCAAATTGAGGTTTTAGATGAACCTAGAAGGAGTAAAAGGGCTAGGGTGTCTAAGTCTTTTGGTCCAGACTTCTTGACTTATATGGTTGAGAATGAACCTTAAACTTTTCACGAAGCTGTGATTTCTCTTGAGAGTCCTTTGTGGAAAAAAGCGATCAAAAAGTGAGATTGACTCCATCTTATACAGAACCACACCTAGGAGTTGGTGGATTTACCTCCAAGTAGTAAGCCTTTAGGCTGCAAGTGGATTTTTAAAGAAAGATGAAAGTTGATGGGTCAATTGAAAAGTATAAGGCTAGGCTCGTTATCAAAGGGTATATGTAACGAGAAGGCCTAGATTACTTTGATACGTACTCACCTGTAACGAGGATAACATCCATTCGCATGGTGATTGCGATAGCATCTTTACGCAATCTGGAGATACACCAGATGGATGTAAAGACAACTTTCTTAAATGAGGATTTGAATGAAGAAATCTATATGGAGCAACCTAAAGGGTTTTCAGCTCCAGGGCAAAGCAAGAAAGTCTGTAAACTTGTCAAATCATTGTATGGTTTGAAGCAAGTGCCTAAACAATGGCATGAGAAGTTTGACAACGTAATGTTGTCAAGTGGGTTTAGAATCAACGAATGTGACAAGTGTGTTTATGTCAAAGACACTCACAGAGGTTATGTCATTTTGTGTCTATATGTTGATGATATGCTCATTATAAGTAGTAATGATGAAATGATCAAAACTACCAAGAAGTTGTTAAACTCTAAGTTTGACATGAAGGATATGGCGTTGCAGATGTTATTCTGGGAATTAAGATTACCAGAACATCTGGCAGAATTGTACTTTCTCAATCTCATTATGTTGATAAGATACTTGAGAAGTTTAGTGGATCAGATATGAGTGTGTCACCGACACCTGTAGACTTAAGTCTACATTTTACCAAGAATAATAAGGAGAGTGTCTCTCAGTTAGAATATTCTTGGGTAATTGGAAGTTTGATGTATCTGATGAGTTGTACTAGGCCAGTTATAGCCTACCCGGTTAGTAGGTTTAGTAGATTCACGAGTAATCTCGATGCTACTCATTGGAATGGCATTTTGGGAGTGTTAAGGTATTTACGCTACACTTGGGATTATGGACTGCATTATACTCGATATCCAGCGGTGCTAGAAGGCTATAGTGACGTGAATTGGATATCAAATATAAAGGACTCAAATGTGTTCACTCTTGGTGGGGCAACCGTGTCTTGGAAATCTTCCAAGCAAACGTGTATATCTAGATCAATGTTGGAATCAGACTTTATTGCTTTAGATAAAGCAATGGAAAAAGCATATTGGTCTAAACCTGTGCCAACTAATTGTATTCATTGTGATAGTCAATTTGCAATTGGTAGGGCACAGAGTAATATGTATAATGGAAAATCTAGACATATCTGTTATAGACATAATTTCATATGACAACTACTCTCGAATGACAACATTGCGGATCCGCTAACCAAAGGGTTAAATCGAGTGTTAGTCGAGACATCGTTAAAAGGAATGAGGATGAGGCCTTTGGAAGTTACTGGAATGGAAACCCAACCTAGTTGACTGGAGATCCCAAGATCTAGGTTCAATGAGATAACCCAATTGCGTGTAACAATGGTATGTCATTGTGGGGGTAAAACCCTCCAGCCATTCCTTTAAGCAGTTATACCTGTGGGGGTGAAGGTTAAGCAAAGCTTTTAATGACTCTTATGTGTTGAGGATTCAAACAGGGTATAACAGGATACTTTGAAGAGTCACCTATGTGAGTGTGAAGTGGGGCTACTTCTCGAAGAATTGGGAAGGCCACAGGGAAAAAATAAAACATAAAAAAATTCTTTGAAACCACTCGCTGAACTAGGCTAGTGCTCAGGGCCATATAGGGCACACCAATGAGAACAGAATGGTGGTAAGAGTAATTCCCGTGTGAGATTTATTGTCTCAGTTTACATAAACAGCAGAGCAGCTTAAGATGTCATATTCACTAATCAACCAGTAAACTCAATAGGTTTTCATTGGAAGAGGTTCAAAGCCAAAAGCTACCTTCTCTAATGTCGGGGTTAGTTCATTTTACTCTCTCTCTCCGAGTCATTATTATTGAACGGTGTTCGTTTGTTGAGTCATTCGGTCAATTTTTATTTATGTGGGGGATTGTTGGAAAAAATGGATTTTTAGTGACTTTAATTAAATATTAAAATGGGTCCCAACCATCTTTTGTGTTGGTCCAAGTAGTTGTAGATACTTTGCAATGAGATCTTTACACTACAAAAAGAATGGCCAAAAACCATTAAGAATTGAATAGGAAATTATCTCATGAAGTTAGCTTCATGAAAGAGGTAGTGGGATTAGTGTGTATAATATGTTTATAACTCCTGCAATATTGCAGAGATTAATGGTGCATTAGTGACCAGTCATAAAGGCTGGAGGCTCCTTCTCTCTCCCGATACATGTATAAATTGAGACCCTCCTATCTAGTCTCAACACAGAAATTTTTGCTTCCATTTTACAAGTCAGTTTGCTAGAAAGTTTGTGAGAGAGTGCTGCCACGATTTTTGTTCGCTAAGTTAGACAGAGAGTATTTCTACCGTAGCTGGTTTTTTGACCATCATATCATGGGAGACAGACGCTGGAATTCCTCAAGCACTCGAACCATGAGGCGGCGAAAATATGTTTTGAGGAAATTGCTACCGTGCAGGCTTCGATTTGTTTTCTTTACCATTTTATTGTATTGGGTATTTCTGTTGTAATTTAGTTGTAATTCTCATGTTCTTGGTATATAATTTTGATTTATTTTTGAATCTAGTTGTTTAATTTCACAAGAAGTAGAACTATTAGACATACTACTTCCCATTACCTACATTTTATAGGCATAATGGAAACTAAGTACTCGTTTTGGAACATTAGATTTTAGCCACCCAAAAAAAAAAAAAAAAAAAAAATGGTCAGAAGATTCATTTCCTTCTCTCTATTTTATATGTCCAATCAATAACTATGTCTCATAATTCTTTGGCGAATTAGAGTTATTCTCAAATGCATTTTCATCTGAAGTGGTTTTGGTGTGGAGTTTTATATCTATATGTTTTGAATTTGGGTTTGGGTTTGGGTTTGGGTTGATTTCTTTAAATGCGAAAATGAAAATTAGTTTTTTTTTTTTTTTTTCCTTTGACATCTTAACTGTCAGGAAAATTAGATGTTTCCTAGTTTGTGTGATTATAATTTACATCTGCTTCGCTCAATGTGAGTTTTGAGCCAATGTTTTGTCCAACTTATTGTCATCTAATATATAATTAGATATTTCTAGTTATATCTTGATGAATTTGGATGTAAGTTGAACTATAGATGTATCCCAAGTGAATCTTTTATAAATTATTATGTTTTGTAGGAAAGAACTTGAATTTTATTTATTTATTTATTTTTGTTAAAAGTGTAGCGCCTCAAACTTAAAAGAAACCCAACTTCAAATGATGAATGATGAGCGTACTAAATATAAACTTGACGTGACAAATTAATTGGGTTGACCAAGCATATCCAAATTACCACTCACTTCATCAATTTAAATCCACTGAAATAGTGCAATTAAACAAGTTCAAAGATTAGTAAAGAAAGCTCTGAAGATGAAAATTTTGGAAAACAAATAACCCAGAACCCAATTCAACGAAACAAGAAAATTAAAGAGGGACAAACCGAGAACACCCAAGTGCAAATTCATCAAGAAAGAAAAATCATTAACAAAGTACAGGACGCGATTCAAAGAAAAGAAAGAATGACTCACAAATTCAACAACAAAGACAAATTCCAGGACAAAAGTGCGAGCCAAATGAATCGAAAGAATCATGTTTGGTTCGAGAAGGGACCATGGAAGTTTTGAAATGAATGCTTTATATGATTAACAATCAAATCATAAATTATTTTATATATCAATTCTGAGGTCTCCTACTACCGGTGGGGATAAGTGATGACTTTGTTAAACCACAATGGGTAGCTCTGAGGACAAGCTTATTGCAACTCTGTTTAACAATGGAGTTGCCTTTGTGAAGGAGTTGATATACCTCAGAGCAAATGTTAATGGCTCATTCATTTCTTTAATTATAGCTTTCTCTGGCTGCAAATTAACACATTGTACAACACACGTGTGAACCACATATATTGCACTAAAAAATAAAACAAATCCATGCATCAAACTCCATTGCTATGCAATTCTCTCTAAAAATTTGGGGCTAAAAAAGGTTTCCCATGTAGAAATTGAGAGAACAACAATCAAAATTCAAAGCACAATTGTTTAAATCATGAAACTGTGTAATTGCTGAGTGTGTATTGTGGATTGAATTGTAGAATCAAATTAAGGATCATAAAATAAATCTGCTTCTTATCTTCAATGGGTTGTAAGTTTTCTTTGGCTAAATGGACTAGATTTGTTTTGATTCTAATAGCAATTTTTAGAACCAGATTAAGTTTTCATCTAACATAATGATCTACCTCTAGCTTGAAAAACAGTATTACTAAATCTATCAGTAATATTAGTAGATTCCCTTGACAGCAAATAAAGGTAGCACACACATATACAAATTAAGAAAAACAGCAGGTTAGGTTAATAGGCTGAATCCATTGTGTTCAATTTATGTAAATAGAAAATGTATTAAGGCATGCTCAATAGCTTCATTGAACTGAGTTTAGAACACATTCAAGCTTAAGAAATCCCAATCACCCACTACCCAATAACACATATATAAATAACCTAAACCCCAAAACCAAAACCTGCTTATACGTCTATCTTGAGATTTTAAAATAAAAACAAAAACCAAAGAGTTATTTGCATGAACATACCTTTAGCAACCATTGTCATGCTTAATTCAATACACATTTAAAGTTCATAAGTAACCCCCCAAAAAATTTACTTAACTTCGAAGTTTTTGCACTTCTCATATGATACTTCATGCTGCGTATGCACTTTCTTTTTTTGGAAAAAATGTAGTGAGATAAGTTTTTGAAGATTTGTGTGATTAAACTAATTGAAAACAAACAGAATTTTATTGGACTTCTAAAACATCCATCAAAATACACCTTGAATGTATCTTTGAATCTCTGAATTTGTTCCTGAAAATTTATCTAACAAAATCACTCGTGTAGTTCAGATTCGTTCTAGGCGTAGACTTTATCATACAACAGTTGAATTCAAACCACACATTGCTCAATTTCGAGGCATAAATTTTAAATAGGTAGCTTTATGCCTTTTCTTTTGTTGCAAGGAAAATAAAATTGCATTATATCATCTTCACATAAACAAAATATCTTTGGAAAAATAACTAAGCATTTTGGGTATATTACCCCTCAATCAATTAAAAAGACAATAATGGTACTACACTTCCTAATTCCTATATATACCATCTTCACTCTAACAACTTTCTTCTCAAAAAAACATATACCAGTTGATTCTAGAAATTATCTGCAATATTTTCCCTCTACACAAACAAACTTCATTAAGAAAACCTATCAAACCCTCTCTTTTCCCAGCTTTTTCAAACCATGGCAAGACACAATAACTCTTCACTCCATGATTATCTCCAATTTTTCTCTTTACCAATCCACTTGTACTTCTTACTGGCTGTAGCGTTCCTTATCTTAGGCTTTACATGGTACATAAGCACATGATGGACTGAATATTAAAGATTAAATGAAAAACCGATTTTTGATATTGGAGTTATATTAGTTCACCTCCTTTACTATCAACTCTTCACATAATTCTAAAATTCCTGAAAATGTTAACCCTCAAATTCTCTTTTACTACCCCCTTTGGAATTGCTTGTTAAATTCGTTCTCTTCGCCTTTCTCAACGAAAACCCTTCCCTAGAACCTTGCTTTTAGTCAAACCACACGATTTCTTTAATAAATACCACCAACTTTTATCATGAAACACTTTTCTGTTGTTGTTTTTACAGCATTTTTATAAATTTGACCAACTTTTATTTGTCTCACCTCGAATTAGTAAAAACCTTGAGTGTTAATTTCTGTTTCCTCAAATCTTAACCCATGTTTCCTTCTCAATAATGAAAAAAATTGTTAAATTATAAGAATACGTAACAATATAGATGATATAGAGACAAGTGAGTTATCTTGTCAAGTTCAGTAATAAGTAGTTGAAACACTGGATCATTAGGAAGATGGTTCAATGCAAACTCCTTCTGAGAGAAACACTAATAGATATTCTATCTTTTTTACCAACAGTGGGAGATGAAGAAATAATGCCAAGCGCCCTTAGAGAAGTGAAATATGTTCTTCTATTTTGTTCTACGCTAGAGGAGAAAGTTAGATTACTGTTGTCATATTTGCTATCATCTCAACTTTTGAACTGAAAAGGCAACAACAATGGAAATCATGTTGTCGATTAGGATGTTTAGCAACATTCTATCCAAGAACTAAACAACATACAAAATTGACTATTGATTTTTCCTACTTTGAAGAGTTGCACTTCCAACAATGGAAATCATGTTGTGTAGTTGATTTTTTGTGCCTTGCACAACATCCGTTTGACAATATGTCCATAAGAGCAACAAAAATCAGTTCTATAAATTTTCTTCGTGCGATTGAGCTACCCATTACATCTACTTGCTGTTCTAATTTGACTCTTCATAGTATGAATATAGACTGAAGATGTAGCATGTTGATATCGATTTTAAGATTGTCATAGCGGGATACCCAAAAGCAAATATTATGGGATAGTTTTTACTGAATAAAGTATAAAATTTAACATGAGATTCTATCCAATGTTAGTGTTTTTGTTTGTTTGTTTTTTTTGTAGCAGTAGTAATTTATTTTTTGTTTTTTATTTTGCGGTTCACTATGTTTGTTGTAGATCAATTGTGGTTTCCAAATTGTATCATTCTTCAAAAAGGGGTCTTTCCCATAGCTATTTATCCGATCATTAAAAGGCTTTTCTTTTACATCTACATGTCATCTTTGATGGATGTTATGTTCTAATGTTCATCTGCCAGTTATGGGCAAGTACCTAGTACAAAGCATTTATAATTACTTTTCAAAACCAATAGTTGGAGAATTGCCTCAAAGTTTATTCAACGTTGACTTTTAACAAATTAACTTCTGCTATTTCCATTGTTGAACAACCATAGCTCGTATATTGGCAACCACCAAAAGAAGGATGGCTCAAATGAACAACCACAGCTCGTATATGGCAACCACCAAAAGAAGGATGGCTGAAATTAAATTTTGACAGTGGAACCTATCCGAACGAAGAAGTTCCACAAAAAGTAGATGCGCTTCGCGCATGAATATTTAGAAACCACGAAGGAATTTGCGTTTATGCTTTCGCAAGCACAATACCAATGAAATCTGCAAAATATGCTGAAGCATCAGCTTTATCATGGATTACAAATTACAGTAGAAAATGAATGGCCAAAAATATGGACAGAAAGTGATGCAAAATTCTTAATTGAAACAATGCTACACAATACACAAAGAGATTATTGTAGCACCGTATGGAAACTCAGGCAACATCCGAAGAAGAAGATAGAATTTCGAAGCTTGTAAAATCACTTTCATTCATAGAAAAGGCAACTTTGCAGCAGATGCATTGTGCAGGCAAATCAAAAGAAAATATGGGAACTTCAAATACAATGACAAGGTTTTAGCACGCAAAACTAAAAATATTACATCAAGAAAGACAAGGATGTATCTATATACATTATACATAATCACTCTAACACAGAGTATTTCTCCTTATCTTTCGTAAGCAAATCCCCGCTGTACATATCTACTATAATGTATGAATTTCGTTCCTTTCAATTGTTACAAAGATCAAATCACTTACGTGTTCTTTCTGTTTGCTTCTTAAATTTTTAAGATCCTTCTAGACCAATTTGAACAATTACTTTCTTATACAAATACAAAAAAAAAAAAAAAGCATTAAACAAATTTTTTTACCAAAGATGAAAAAAAATGAATCATCATATTCCACTCACTAATTTTTTGACCATGTAATTAATTAGAAATACCAAGTAAACATTACCAAATAGTGACTCCAGACTACTAAATAATATTATATTCCCAGATTATAAGTGTGCACAATGTGTTAAACTAATTTGGATAATGTTATATAATAAACATATTTTCTTGTTAATTTTTTTTTCTTTTTTTTTTTTTTGTTAAACTTATATTATAAGATATGTACCGTATGCATATTATTATCAAATCATCAATATTAGTGTGTTTGTATGTAACGTTTGAACAAGATCGCATTGAAAAAAATGCTATTGCTACAATATCTATTCAATTTGAGAAATTATGCAAGTCTTATGCCTTGTACCATATGCTATGTATAAATTTACTACGTTATTGATAATAAGGAAAGTTTGAATTAATATTTGAATATGGATTTGGAGTGGCTGTTGTACACCCCCGTACAGCAGCCATTGTTGTGAAACTAAATGGGTCAATTTTGATAATCTGAACCGTTCACATTTTAGAATACATCAAGTAGAACATACATGCAAAAAATGAAGTTAATTGGATATTGTTTACCGATTCATCCACTCACATTTGTATCTACAAAAATAAATAACAATTGTGATTTAAAATATTAAAATGAATACAAATGTGAATGGATGAAGGGGTAAACAATATCCGATTAATTTGATTTTTTACAGGTATGTTCTACTTGATGTATTCTAAAATGTGAACGGTTCAGATTGTCGAAATGAGCCCATTTAACTGTACAACAGTGATTGCTATGTGGGGGTGCACAACAGCCACCCAAAATCCTTTGAATATAGGTTTACAAATTTTACTTGCCATGTTATTCAAAAAAATTATGTGGATGAATTATTGTTTTATTATTAAATAAATATAGTGTTCTTCTCTATATTTTTGTCAACTTGGTTGTCGAAAAAATATATATATATATATATTTTTAATTCACTTCTTAAATTCATAAATCAAATAAATTCATAAAGTATTTATATAGAAACTGTAATGCGACCCCACGCCGAGAGCATGTGGGGGCCAACTAGTATATATTTATATATATACGCCTATGTTGTCTATAGGGCCCCGTTTGTTTGGGATTATAAGAAGGAGATTGAGATTAATAGTGAGATGGGACCCATTTATATGTGATGTTTGTTTTGAGAGATGGAGAAAGGACTCCTAATCCCTTGGTATTAGGATAGGCCTTGAAAGGGGGATTGGGATGGAGGAGGTGTAAATGGTATTAGAAAAATAGTCCCAAGGACTAGAAATTATTTATTTATTTTATTTTTTACATGTTGGGCATTTTTTTTTTTTTGAAAATTAATGTTTAATTTTTTGTATTTTTTGTTAAGTAAAAATCATTATTTTATTTGTTTTATTTTTTTCTAGAAATTTTTTATTTTTTAATTTTTTACATATTGGGCATATTTTTTGAACATTAATGTTTAATGTTTTTGTATTTTTTATTTGTTTTATTATTTTATATAAAAATAATTTAATAATCCATATACTAATAACTATCATCAAAACAAACACAATTTTACTTAATACCCTCACTATCAATCTTCTCACTAACAATCTCATCACTATGAATCCATTCCATTTTATCTCTAAAAACAAACTGGACCTAGGAGTGAATTACATTAATTGACACTCCTGTTTCTACAAAATTACACTTCTTTCATTTTTAAAATATCGTTGTTCTTTTTTATTTTAAATTTCGAAGGTAGCAAAAATAGATATTGATGACTTCAGCAAAAAAGTATTTTTTTTTTTTAATTTTTAAATACCCACTTTACCTTTATTATTCGGGATTTTTATTTTAAAATTCCTACTAATATTACTTTAGAAGAATAAGGACAACCAATTTTATAGTAGTAGTTAAGGTCCTCCAAGAGCGCTTTTATTTGCATTCCAAAAAATTAGGTTGGATATAACCTAATTTAATTATATATTTTTTTACTATTAAATTCCTATTTGAAATGATTAAAAAAAGACTTGACATTGAAAAAAGTGTAAATAAAAGTATTTTGGGCACTCTATTAATCATTGGATTTCGAGTCACTGTTGTGCGGCTTGCATAGCAGTGATTGTTGTGCGGCTCGTGAGAATTATTTCGAATTTTATTTTCATCATCTGAACCGTTCAAATTTTTAGAGAATATCGAGTATAATATACCTATAAAAAATTAAGTTAATCAGATATCGATAGACCCTTCATCAACTCATATTTGTATTCAGTTTAATACTTATATATTTATTTTTTATATATACAAATTCGAATTGATGAAGGGTATATCGATATCCGATCAACTTGATATTTTATAGATATATTCTACTCGATGTTCTTTAAAAATTTAACGGTTCGAATGATGAAAATAAAATCCGAAATAATATTCATAAGCCGTACAACAATCACTGTTGTGCGGCTTGCACAACAATAACCTCTAACACTTAATCATCAACCGCAATATTCATTTTCTCTCTTCTCTTACTACTTTCATCACTTTGAATCTTCATACCCAATCCTAACCCAACCCTATTTGTTTTTAATTCATCATTCTTACATTCTATTTCATATTGAAATCAATAATGAACAAAGAAAATGTTTCCAAACAATTTTCTATAGAGAAAGTAGTTTTTAATTGTTTTTCATTGTTTTTTGTAGTTTGGTTTTCCAAATTTATTTGGAACTGAGTATCCAAACAAATTCCATATGTTTGGAGTTAAGTATCTGAACAAATATATTTTGTTCGGCACTAAGTATCCATATGAAATAACTGGAACCAATTTTCTAGTGTTCGACACTGAATATCCGAACAAACTTCATGTGCTTGGAATTAAGTATTTGGATAAAAATATTTTGTTTGATACTGAGTACCCATATGAAACAATTGAAACCAATTTTCTTGTGTTTGGTACTAAGTATCCGAAAACGGTAGTCGCTGATAGATGTAGAGTGTGAGGAGATCTTCGTCTGATGTAGAGTGGGAGGAGATTGCCAGTGGATGTAGAGTAAGAGGAGACCTTCGTCTCGGATGAACCATCTTTGTCGCTTAAAATTCTGTTATATTTTTGTTCATCTGTCTATGGGTAATCGGATGTACAAAGTAGATTTGTATAGGGTTTTAGGGGGTTTCAAATTAGGATACGTATTATTTGGGATGTCCAAACAAATAAATAAAATTTCAAATTTATTATTAGGGTGCTTAAAGTAATGGGGTGTCCAACCTAATTTTTGGGGTACATTTAGAGCCTCCCGTCCTCCAATAAGCACAGTTAACTATTTTGGACAAAAATAGCCCTATACAGTTACTTTCCATTTATACTATTTAAGTAATTCAAAACTTTAAAATTTTAATAACTTTTGATGTACATTTTCATTTTTGTGTAAAATTTATATTTTTAGAATCTTATTGACAAGATTTTTCAAACAAGATCGAGTAATATACAATTCTGAAGAAAAAAAATCATGAAATTTTACTGTGTTAAAATTCCTCTGACTTGGTACAGAGTGAAATTTCATCCAGAGAAATTTTGATGTGAAAATCATATATATATATATATATTATATTTTTGTGTGTGTGTTTCAACACAGAGACACAGAGAAAATATAAAAACATAAAGAAAATTGTTTTTTAACATAGAAACAAATTCTATTTCAACATAGAGACAGAAATTTCAATGTGCAAAGTCAAAGAAATTTCACTCAGAGACACAAAAAGTTATGTTTCAACATAGAGAAAATTCTATTTCAACACAAAAGCACAGATAGAGAAATTTCGATGTACAAAGTTAGAGAAATTTCGCTTAAAGACACAGAGAAAAACAAAGGCATAGATAACTTTTGCTCAGACACATAGAGACACAAAATTTTTATGCTTCAAAAAAAAAAAAAAACAGAGACAGAAATTTCGATTTTCAATATAGAAACATAAAGAAAATAATAGAAAGAGAGAGAAAGAATGAGAGATGAGATGAGAGAAAAGAGATTTAAAATTTTTACATCAGGTTTTTGCACAAATCAATGATAATGAAACAAATCGACCGGAAACATACTAGATCTATACATAGATCAGAGTGAGATGTTTTCGGTGGTAGATGACGGAGTGTCGATAGATGTGGTTGGGAGAGAGAGAGAGGAAGATATTTGGTTAAAGAAAAATTAGGGTTTATAAGATTGAAAGGGCATTTTAGTTCATGTATGTCAAAATTTGTCCTTATCCTTTTACAGTTTTGAATCTTAGGTATCTTAGCTAACAAACTAATTTTTGTTATCCTTAAACTCTTACACAAAATATATGGAGGACCTCTCCCTAATTTCCCTTATTATTCTCCCTTCCAACGAGAATAAATTATCCCAACAGCTAAACAATCCCATTTTATCAGTGAGCTCACTACCAAACACTACGGGTATGTTTGGTTTGGATTTGTAGAGTAATTTTGGAAAAAATTTCTAAAAAATTTGTTTGGTTTGTAATTGTTGGACCATTTTAATATCATTTATTTATTTATATATTTTTGTTCATGAATCTTTTTTTGTTTTATTCATGAATCTCATCTTGTTCATGAATGGAGATTCATTGCTTTGGTGACCTTTTATCTTGTTCATGAATGGAGATTAATTAGACTTCATGAACTTGGTGGTGAGTTATTATTTGGAATCTCTCATTTTCTCTAGTTTAATGGTCATCATTATTTTTGGTGTAATTTGTAAGTCCTAATGGCTTATAAATAATTATTCTTTTCTACTATTTTCTTCACCAATACACTAATATTTTCTATATAAGAGAGATTACTAGCAAAGAATGATGTTTTTCTTGGTGGAGCTTTGGGTTCACCATCTTGTGCAGAGTTGGCCTGAACCATACGACAAGTGGTCAGGCTGTTGTATCCTGAAGGAGACAAGTTATAATTTTGTGACTGCTGCATCGGTATTTGGGTTCTTCCTACCGCAGTGGACTTGATCTCCTTAAAAAAAACGAGATTTTCGTGCCTCAGCCTGATCTATTTGTATCTCATTTTCTTTACATTATTTATTAATAAAATATAATTTTTTCTGGTATTTTCACCAACAGTAAATTTTTCAAAACAATTTCCAAAATCACTTTTTCTCTCTCTTACTTATCAATCAATCACTTTTTCTCTCTCCTCTCTTATCTCTCATTCTCAATTACTTTTTCTCTCACACACATCTACTCAATCATAACAAAATATCAAATCATTCCAAACTCTCAAACTCCAAAACTACTTTCAAAATACAAAACCAAATAAACCAAAAAAATTTCTAAACTCTCTCTCCAAAATAATTTTTAAAACTACTCTTCCAAAACCAAACCAAACATACCCTACATTTTCTGCAATTAATGCCTTCACCAAGACAATCCCATTTTATCTATCTTATCTCTATCTTGTTTGCGGGCGACCCACCCATATAACCCCACCTCCACCAAAATCAAATGAATCTTCTCTTCCTATTCCTTTTTCATGTAAAGAAGGGTTGCGTGGTCCTTTACTTTTCATAAGGACCCCGAACAAATTCAACACTCGTCAAATTTTTGTTTTTCTCTTTTCCTGCTCTGCACTTTACTTTTCATAAGAGTAGCCTTAACTAAAACTTGTAATTTATTTACTAGTTTTTCACCTTCGAAGTTGCCAGAAGAACCAAGGTAACACAAGTGTAATTGAATTATTCAGTTAATCAATTACTTCATTTCTGACTCAATCTCTCTCCCTCATTCTTTACTTAACTGTTGATGTCGTAAATTCTCTTTACTCACAAATTGGTTCTCACTTAAACATAAGCATTATAGTCCCCAGCAAAAAAAAAAAAAAATTCATATTCGTTTAGTCATTTATTTAGCTTATTCAATCTTTACTAATATGTGCAAATTTATATTTTTTTAACATTCGAACTGCTAAAAAAAAGTCAATAATATAATCATTTAATCATTATACTTAATAAAGCCAACTAAGAGGAATACCAATCAATATGTTTCGTTTGAGTTTTCTGAATTAAATTTTTTTGAAAATTGAGTTATTTATTTTGTGTTTTTATTTTATTTTTAGTGAATATTTTTAAAATTTTAAGAGTTTTTTTTTTTTTTTTAACTTTTTTAGATACATCTTACTTAGATGTGTAAAAGTAAAATATTTGTAAAAAAATATTTTAAAAAATTAATAAATACACAAAAATATGAAAAATATATTGTATTTTTGATATTTAATAAATTTTTTAAAAAAAATTTTACAAAAAATATTTATGTTAAATGTGTCTAAAAATAAAAAAATATAAAAATAAAAAAAAATTTAAAAAAACACAAATCAAGCAAAGTGAATGTAATTTCATAGATTAGTTTAATTTCAGAAGAGGTGTCAGTAGTATTCAGAAGTATACAAGGTGTGTGTAATTTACCATTGTCTATCTAAGAAATAGGACAAATATGTCAACACTGCATGGCCCCCACCACACGTGTGCATTGCAGCCAACGCAGAAGTCCTTTTGCTTTTAGTCTGTCTGCCTGCTTTTTCACGTTGGTGTATGTATTTGATGTTTTGTCTTGATTTGTATGGAATAATGGAAGCCCACCCTAGAAAAGTTCCTTTCGGAAAAGCTAAAATTATCATCAGCTCAAATAAAGTTTTTATATTCTCCTTTTGACCCGCACTGGCATCCTCTTCTTCATTCTTACAGTAGGGAAGTTGACAATTGAATCAGCCTCAGCTACCCATCTGCATGCATGTACCTCATCAAAATCCAATGCCTTATAACTACTATTTTTCTTCATCAATTTGATTTAAGTCTTTGACAAAGATAAATAAATAAATGAATAAAATCATAAAGCATTTCATTCTCTTGAGTTATCTTAAGATTCATGTATGTATGAGACAAGAGACAACATGTACATGTGAATCAATCCGGTAAAATCTCGGATGCCCTCATCATAAATAAAAAAACACAATCAAATAAGGCAAAAGAAGTTTAAATACCCAATTAAGCATATGATATGGAAACAGTGAAACCGATCACAATTTATTGTATTATCATGTGTACAATTCTATGACAAATTAATAATATTAGATGAGATTGATGTTTGGTTGAACTTGTGAAATTGTTTATGTATATATATATTTAAATTTGTGTTATAATGTTTAATGCCATTTCTGTTTATAATTTATGAGGCAAAAATAGCCTATACAAGTTGAAAAAAAATTAATTATTGAAAAGGAATAAAGAAGTATTTTAATTGGGTTTGGATGACCAACTTGAGAGGAATTGGTGGACTCATTTTGAGCCACACTTTAGTGATCCGATTTATTATTATTATTATTATTATTTTTATGGGATTCGAATTGTTCACTTTTAGGAATATTTATACAAAAAATAAGATTATCGGATATCAGTAGCAATATATTTGAAAAAAGATGACAATTCAAAAATAGTCATCTAATTTTTGTGATACTAATGTTTGATCATATTGATTTTTTGTATGAATTATTTTCTTAGCGAGTCTTAAAAAGTAAATAGTTTGAATCACTAAGGTCGGTCCCAATAAACTCAAATACTCTTTCAAATTGAGATGATCAACTTAAAATAATCAAAACTTTTTTAATTTTTATTTTTAATTATTAAGTTTTAACTTATAAAATGCGTGACAGAAACGTCCAAGGTTAAGAATGCCTGTGTCCTGCAAAAGTTTACTCCATCTGTTCCAAAATGAAAAATGAACACAGCAGGAAGGAGCTGGGTGCTAGATGCATGTAATTCTTGTCTGGACATGCCATTATTAATCAGGAGAGAGAGAGAGAGAGAGAGCCCACGAAATATTTAATGATTGACATGAATAGTAAATCAGTTTGGTAAAATGTACAGATCAGAGAGAGTTCGGTCTAGGTTGCATTGAAATGGTTTTGTTATACTTAACCTACTTTGGAAGTCTGTCAAATCTAGTTCACTGCTCACTCCGTCTTTAAGCAAAATTTGGAAATAAACTGAAAGCTCCTTCTAACTCCTACTCGCGTCAAATTAATTAAATCACTAATTTATATATATCCTTTTAATAAAGGATAAAATTGAAAATAATTCAATAATTATAATTTTTGAAAATATTTGAGACATCCAAAAAGTTTTCACAATTTGACACACAATAATATACTATGAATGTTGTTAACTTTCTAATAAAATAGGCTCAATTCCTTTTATCACGTCATTGTGAATATAAAATTGTAGATCTCTAACACATATATATATCTATATTTTTATAGAAGTATAAGTAAGAATTGTGTTCTGTCATAATTTTTACTTGCTCATTCTTACAGGTAAGGATTATTTAAAGTTATTCTCATTAAAATACACTTTACCCTTAATGAAAAGAAGTGAAGTGACTGTTTTTTAATAACATATCTCTCTTTCTAAAGTAAAGAATGTGATAATATATATATATATATATATATGGTTAGCTTGAGTAACAATTTATAACAATTATGTTGGAGATTTATTTTTAACAAATCAATTATGTTAGAGATGATTTGGGATAGAGGTCATGGTTTAATTTAAGGGAGCTTGGTGATTAATAAAATTTTGAATTATTTTAAACTTTCTCCAACTCTTCAAGTATTATTATTTGTAAATCAACTATATGTTAACTTTAATCATAGTATTTGTATAGAATCAATAGTTTCAAGACTAACACTCTTACGTGCACATAAATCAATCATAAAATAATTTATATAATAAGATTTTTCGTTCTGAAAAGGGATTTTGTTTCCAATATTTGTAATTTAAAGAGCATATATAGCATAAAACATTAATTATAAAAGCTGAATTGTAGTGGGGGCTAGATACCTGAATTGAGTAACAAAGTGGTGGAGGAAGATGGAAGCTTCAAGCCTGGCCAAGTCAATCCCAGGACACAGCCTTTGTCCTCCTCCAAATGGAGTGAATATGCTACTATAATTGCTCATCATTTCTCTGTTCTGCAGTGACAGTGAGAGTGAGTGGTCACAATTGACAGTTAATTAGTACAAATTAAGATCATATTAATAACAATGGAACAGATTAACAAAACAAATAAAAATCCAAACAAATTAAAGAGGGTTCTTTTTCTTACTTGCCACCTCCATGGATTGAACTGATAAGGGGAGTCATAGAGATTTTGATCGAGGTGAATTGACCTAAAATACGTGAAAACACACCATCCCTTGGGAATCAGATACCCTTTTATCTCCACATCTTTCATCGCCTTTCTCATCACTCCTACAATTACGTTTCCCATCCTCAGAGTTTCTGTAATCACCTGTTATAATTATTCAATTAACAATTAACATTTTTTTTAGGATTTAATGTAAATGCTCTATGGGAAAACAATTTTTATTTATTTTTTGATAATTTGTTATTATTAGTTAGTTTTTGGTGAATAATAATGAAGAACTTACGGTTTGGGTGAATGGAAGAGATAAATAATCAGTCCAACATAGTGGCTCTCTGAGCTCATCTTTGAGTCTCTTCAGTTTCAAGTTCTCCTCCTGCCAATTATCAACCAAGCATAATGTGAAACTAACAAATAGTTAATTAACAACTATTTCTATTTGTAACAAATACTTGAGACATTGTGATTAGAATGGTACTATAAAATTATAGTCCATATCATCTGAGTTATTTCAAAAATAAAATAAAATTTATTTTAAAGATCACTGATTTATAATTGATTATTTATTATTACTATATAACAACACAAGTGAGGTGGAGCCCGAGGGCAATTTCAAAATTTGTGGAAAGCTCTAAAAGGACAAAGGAACCAAAAAAATAAAGACAGTGAAACTGGTCAAAAATTTGAACTGAGATTCGACAAAATAACATTTAAGTACACTTCTTGATAAAATGTAGACTTCCAAGAATGTTACAGTGGACAACAATAATAAAAACAGCTCAAGTTGAGTCAACAACAAAATCATATTATTTCAAAAAATTATTCAACTAAAAAAACACACATTTTTACAACTTTTTATATATTCACATTAATGAAAACGGTTAGAAAAAAGAAAAGAAATGGCATACTGTTAATTGTTGAAGAGCGGCCGGGCAATCTGAAAGGTATTTAACGGCAAGAGTGATAAGAACCGGGACTGAATCCTCGCCCGGTATCATCAAATCTATCATATTATCTGAAATTAGATCGTCATTTAGCTCTTCACTTGCATCATTGAGCAAAACATCTGCTACATCTTTTGCAACTTCTGATCTGCCTCTGTTCTTCCTTTTCGCTTCGATGATTTTATGTACTAATTCAACCATTTTCTTCTTTGCCTGAAACAACCCATCTTCAAAATTATTATTAATTTCTCATAATAGTGTAAAATAAGAAAAATAAAGAAATAAATGTGACTATATAATTAACTTACCTGTAATGACCTGTGAAGTCTACTTCCAGGTATGTTAATTGGTAAAGACATGAGACCAGCCATGAATTCTTGAAATTGTTTCTTTAGAAACTCCGTGTCGTCACCTGGATCCATGCTAACCAATGCCTTCACTAGTACTTGAAAAGCAATCTGAACAGAACATATGGACCTTCTTTAGTATATGTAACATCTTTAAAGGGTTTAAAAACATAATTATTACTCTTAGTAATATATTAATGAGGATTAGGGAACATAATTGCTGTGTATGTAATATGATTCATCATTACTTTGGACTATTAAGGATAATTATTATGATCTTAGTTTATTAGGTAAAATAATTCACACGAAACCATGTTATTGGGTTCCTTGTAAAATTATTAGCTAAAAGCCAGTAAATTAGAAATGTTACTTATTTAGAAAAATTATTAAAAAAAAAACTATCAAAATTTAAAATGTATAAATTTGAAATTCATTATAAGTGACTCACATCACATCATGCACCAAAATTAAATTTGCACTATCTATCCATTTAAATTCTTTTCAATATTTCTGATTAAAAGAATAAGCATCAAGAGAAACTAGAGAAATGGCACTCATTTTTCTTTTGGGAAGAGAGAGAAGAGAGAGAGAGAGAGAGAGCAAACATTTTTTGCTTCATCTTGGATGTATATGGGGTGATCATCTCTCCAATTCTCCATAGATTGTTGGAGATACTTGTGCATGTCTTGGGTGATCTGAGCTTTGAGATGTGAGGATTTGAAGAAAGACCCTATGAGGCCATGAATTCTCCTTTGCAAGCTTCCAGTGATGAGCAATATAGAAGACTTACCCATCAACTCAGTGAGAGATTTGGGGTAAGAAGGCACAAAAGCCTTGCTATCACTTTGCAAAACAAATCTACTCACTTCTGCATCTGTGGACACAATTGTAGGACTTCCAAATAAATGTGACTTGAACACCTTCCCATACCTACAAATAAAAATTTATATTGTAATTCGTGTAATCCCCAAACTTGGTTTCATCTTAATCAAGCTATTATGTGGGTTTTGATTCTAGCCGGTTCAGTATGGCTTATTGTAAGTTAAAAATTGATAATTAAAAAGTAAATTTGTCTATCAGTTTTTAGATAATTAATTTTTTAAAACTTAATTAAACTATTAGTAGAAGTCTAAACAATCTAACATAGATTCTTAAAATAAAAAATAAAGTTATAAACAACTCAAATAAACTGTATCAAACATAGACATACATGTGACGACGTTGGTCCATGAAGGTCTCAGGATGGTCTGAGTAAGCACAGGAGATGAAGGAGATGGTTTCGCCGAGAAAAGGCCATCCAAGAGTGCCTAAAGGAAGTGGGATTGGCGATCTTCTACAACTCCTTCTCTTCCTGTAGAGAAATATGGTGGAGGAAGACAACAAGAAGATTGAGGTCACTAACACTGCAAAATACGTATTGTCCATTTATTTTTGTTTTTGCTCACTCACACGCTCTATTACTCTAACTATTGTACTAGTATATATATCTTTTTGGCTGGGTTTGCCTCCATTCCACCATCTGGGTTGGAGGGTCCAATCCTGCCCATTGGACTCATTTTAGGTTCATTTTCTATAATCTCAACTGTTCACATTTTAAAATTTATTGAGTATATTATTTTTGTAGAAAATCATGTCGATCAGATAATGGATACTATTTATTCGGATCACTTTTTTATGTACCTTTAATTTTTTGACTGTCGTTTTTTTTCATACAAAAGTGATCCGAATACATAGTATCCGTTATCCGATCGACATGATTTTTTACAGAAATAATTTACTCAACAAATCCTAAAATATGAACGATTTTGATTATCGAAAAGGAAATCAAAGTGAGCTCAATGAGTCGAACTAGACCAAATTATCCCAAATCTAGACTAGAAACAATCCCGGCCCTATGTTTTTTTGCCTTTCAGTGAATTCTATAACTTGCACTTTAAAAAAGACGTTCTTTATTTGAAAAGGTTATAATTTTTATAATAAAAGTTATTATAAATATTTATAATATGTTATGTTATGTAATTTATTAAGTTTTTTTATGAGCCAAACAGAAATCCTTTATTATGGTAACAAAATAATTACATCAATGAATTGCGAAAAGATCAGCCATCCCAATTAGATAAGCACAAAAAAGGATCTTATAATCATAAGCAAATACTTCCAAACAAAAATAATTTGTTACTTTGCAGTAAAATTAGGATATGATGAAATTGTGGCGTGTACATAAAGTTAGAAATGACAAAATTATACTATTTTGTGGTAAAAATTAAATTTTTTTGTGATGAATAAAAAATTAAATTTTTTAGTGAAAAAAATTATATTATTTCATAGTAAAAATGACAATTATTATAGTGTTTTTATAAGGTACAAAGCATATCTGTTCCCATAGAATTCATCCAAAAAAGCATACTAAGAAAATCATTTGTTATAGAAATATATTAAAAAATCATGGGAAAATTATTTAAAAAAATCTAGAGTTTGAGGCTTATAATTATAACAAAATAATTTTTAATTTTTGATTTTCTCAATTTAAAGTTTAATCTTTGATTTGTTTTCAATCTAAACTATTTGTCTATTTTCGTAAAGTAAAATTGACCCAAAAATGATATTTTAGTCATTATACTTTATGTGGATGTACAAATATGTCAAAAATACAAATTTTTTTTTTATTGAGTTTAATGACCAAAATATTATTTTTCTAATAGTTTTACCTAGGACAAATTACACAGGTGATTTTTACATTTTGCCCTTTGTGTCATTTTGGTTCCTCCACTTTCAATTGGCTCAATTTAAAATTATGTGTAAGTTTGGTTTAATTGATAATGTTGTTAGTGTTTTTAACGGAAAATAATCACTGAATTGGTAGAGTTTCAACTCAATGAGTTTAGTAAATTTATAATTTTACTCAAAAAAATATGACACATGTCACTTATACACATATTTTTCATTAAAAAAAAAATGTTAAGTTGTAATCAATTAGATCAAATTGAAACAAAATCATAAATTCATAATCGAAATCGAGCTAATTGAAATTATAGGAACCAAAATAACACAATGACCAAAGTACATGGACTATCACTACAGCAAATAAGAGTTTTAGAGATTAAATGTTTTGGTTTCTAAAACTGAAATTTTTGTTACAAAAGACATTTAGGGACCAATTTCTATCGTCATGAGGATAGTCGCTAAAAGGTCATCCTGAAAAGTCTAAAATAAGGCTTTTAATGACAAAATTTTGAAAATGTCGACAAAATAATTTGGTCTCAAAATTGTTTATTTTTTTAGATAAAAAATTTAATCCCAAAAGGATAATAATTCATCACTAATACCTAATTTTTTTTGCTAAAAATATAATAACGGCATTTTTTGTAACAAAAATATTTGGTCCTTAAAAATAATTTTATCTATAAATTTTGAACCTTAATTTTTTAGTGTATTGTCACAATTTGCCTTTTTACTTAACAAAAATAGACAAACGATTTATATTGAAAACAAATAAAAAAAATTAAATTTTAAATTGACAGAATTAAAAATTCGAAGTATTTTTTGTTAGAAGACTCAAGTCTTGAATTTTTTTTTATTTAATTTTTTCAAAAATCATTGTATAACTCCAATTAATTTTATATGTAAACTCCACCATACATGAATTAAATAGACCACACAATAACTTTCTAGCCATTTTTTTTTTTTTTTTTGTGCAAAAGTTCTCTGCACATATGTTTTATTCCCTTTTCTGAATAATAATTGTACGGGAAAGAAATATACCTTCTCGTATAATCCTGTTGACCAAGTCTGCGCTCCTCCGTACGACGTCGTTCAACTACCTGAAAATACACACGTGAGCTAGCCGGCGGTGTGTGCCGGAAACCTCTCCGATGCCTAAGTCAGAAAGCTTGACAAATAGACAAAAGCTCTATGAATTCAGGGAGTAAAGTTGCATTACTCTCCAAAGGTGATATTGGTGAGCTTATATAGGTTTCGTGTGGCACAATCCTGGTAGGACTCTCACTCCTCCATTTGCAGAGTCCTTCTAGGATTACTCCTCCTTACGTAGAGTCCTTCTAGGATTCATACTCCTAGAAGATAATGCTTATCCTCTAACACCCTCCTCACTGCTTAAGCCAAGTGAGATGGCTGTACTACGGCCGAACTCCTTTATGGCCGAAGTAACCCCTAGTTCGGTCCTAACCTCCTTCTCTTACCTCGGCTTTCCTATGCTAGGACCGAGCTTATCCATAAAGAAACGCGCCGAACTATCTTCAGAACAAGTCCTCTCCAGGACTTAACATACCTCGGTCCCACATGCTCCGACCGAACTAACAACTTGAGACCTAGCATGCCGGCCTATAACTTCAAAACCGGTCTATGCCCCCGAAGTACCTGGACCAGCCTAACCTTAGTCCATTCTCAGACCGGACTAACTTCCAAGCTTATAACGGACCAACTCCAAGGTGTTCATGAGACCGAAGTAACATGAATGGCCACTTCATTCGGCCCATTTCGGCTGTGGCCTACTACGGCCCAATGCCTAGCTCGGCCCAATTTATCCATATAAATTACCTCCTCTCAATTGCCCCTTAATTCCATCTGCACAGCATGATAGGGATTACCCGTAATCAAACCGACCTGCCAATACAGCCGAGCTAGAATTTGCAAACCTTTGCAACCGAACTACAAACCTAGTAGCTTCACCAGCCGAGCTAAAAGCCATTTAGCTTATCCAGCCGAGCTAACTTTAAGCCGAGCTGAGGACGTCCGGTCAAATCGACTCTTCAGTTGCAGAAACTGAATCGATTGTCCTTCCCATTACACGTGGCAGTCTCTGATTGCCTTTTACAGCTGTAACGCCGTCCCTCGTACTTCGTAACATTTGAACAGTCCCGCCTTTTTGCCTTTACACCAAAAAACCCTTTATTTTTTTGAATCATTCACTCACTCTGTTTATCTTCTCTCACTCGTTTTTGCCTTACTTCCTGCAACTCAACAGCTCGTGCCCTCCATTATTGTTACTGTTCTTCCTTTCATCCTCTGCCTCTCTCTACCAGGTAAACACGCGAACATGTTCTTTGTCTATCTGTTTTTTGTTTCATTTTAGTCCATAGTTGTCATTCATGCCACGTGTTGCTACAAAACACTTTGTTTTTCTTCTACCATATCTGTACTTTCTGAAGAACTTCACAAGAACACTTGAACACTTGATTTAGCAAAGTAGAACATCTTTGATCCTTGTACATGTTTTAACCGAACTAGAATATTGCTCTTGCTATATAAAAATCTAGGCAGACTGAAACCGAACTAGAATTAGAACATACCACAGTAGTTTCATAAGGCCATCAACTGATCCACAATAACCGAAATGGAAATCCCCCGAACTAGCCACTTATGAGCATGACCGAGCTAAAACTTCAGGGGCCAAGCCAGCATTCTGTTTTCCCAAGCCGAACTCAGAAAGCTGCCCCTTGACGTTCAGCCGGAACATCGAAACCAAATAGTAAAACCGAGCTAACCCAATGCCCCGTCAAACCGAGATAACATGATCCTTTGCAAACCGAGATAATAAGCACCTCAACAAAACCGAAGTAGATCCCGTAGTATACTGCGTAGCCGAAGCAGGACTTCTTTTCTTGTTGTTTTTTGTAGCACGGTCTCAATCTGTGCTTAACACCTTGTTTTCCACCTTGCAGACTTAGGTCTCCAGGCACTTCATTGTGCTCAGCCGAGCTACTGAGCACACTTACTCAACCGCAATAAGTTATTCCTAAGTTATAGAATAATGGGGAAGTACAGATTCTTAGTAGACACCCCAGGAGGCCTGGCCGAATTCCGTAAGGATTTCAACATTCCAGCCGATGTAAACCTTACTTTAGCCGAAAAAGGAGTAGACCCCTGGGATGAAGAAGGCTTCGTGCCATTCACCCTCCAGTCAATAATCGAGACCGGACTCAGATTCCCAGTTCAGCCCCTTATATGTGAATTTCTTAGGCAGAGACTAGACTTTGCCCAACTCAACTCCACTAACACCTACCGAATAATAATGGGCATAGATGCTCTGAACCAACAAACCGGTCTGAACCTAGGTCTGGCCGAGATACTACATCAGTACTCAATAGGATCCAAAAACCAAGGCTGGTGCTACTATTTGAGAGTGCGCCGAGGTAGAGAAAAGATAATAAAGCACACACCGGATAAAGACGTTAATGATGACGACTTCTTCTGGGTATCTGGGAATTTCGAAGACCTCGAAGCCCGCATCCCAGGCCAAAGAATAAATTACAGGAAGGGGGAACCCGGTATACATACTTCGGTTTCTATTCCACCTTTTCTTTTATATTCCGGCTTTTCTCCTCTGAACCGGACTAACACTTGCTTTCTTTTCTTTTCTTTTGCAGACAAGTCTCATCTCATCTACAACTACAACTATCCCAGCCTCCCAATACTCCGGGCCGCACTCCGGGTTAAGGAGAGATCTTGGGAGAAACTCCTAAAATTCCAACCAACCTACAGATACTCCGGTCGCCGTAAAGGAAAGGTGACCGACTTCCTTCTTGAGGACGATCCAGAACCGGACCCAACCTTGCCCGAGATCGTCCTTGTGCGACTAACTGCTGAACAAGAGATGGCGAAGAAAAGCAGACTGAGGGCCATGCTCACCGAAACAAACCAGCCGAGGTACCACAAACCGGCCGATCAACCGAAGCCGTGGTGGCTCTTCCATCCCAGCAGCCTTCTGCCTCTCGCCGAAACAAGCGTGCCCGGACTAGCCAAACCGGGCCAGAACTTGTTGATGAGGAAGAGAACACACTGCCACCGAGCCCACCTGTAGTCACCCAACCGAACCCCCAGCCGGAGTCATCAAACCGGTCTGAAACCCCCCAGTGGGCTCCCCCCCTAGTCTTCAACGACCGAGCTATCAACGAAGGTGACTCCGTTGTCGCAGAGAAGGATCACCTTCTGGCCCTCAACCTGGCCAGAGGTGTCTGCCTTCCAAAAGACATGGAGCACCATCGGAGGCGGCTCAACACCGAGGTGAAATCACTTCGGTCGGCTTCGAAGTCCATGATTATGGTAAGTAACACTGTCCTCTGTTTGTCTTCAGAATTTGTCCAACTTCCAGCTCGGTTAACAAAAAACTCATCATACTTTTGCAGGCTCTTCAGAAAACCACGATTGCACACCGGCAGGTGATGGAACTTCGCAGAGCCACAAGGCAGGCCATGAAAGAGGCCGAAGCCAAAACTGCCGAGCTAACACGAGCTCAGAACAGGGCGGCCGAGCTGGAGGCCGAGGTATCGCGTCTTACCGGACTGGTAACCTCGGCTGAAAGTGATAAACAAAAGGCCATGACCGAAGTGAAAGACCACTATCTGTGGGAGATGGCTCAGCTAGAAACAAAGAAAAACGCCGAACTAGACCAACTGAAGACCGGAGTGAAAAAAGCCAAAAAGCAAGGCTTCAAGGAAGCTGAAGACGCATACATGCTTCAATGTGGCGCGGCGAAAGATCTCTTCTTCAAGTGCGGTTGGCGGAGTGCGGTGGAGAAGCTCGGTTGTACTCCTGACACCGATGCTTACAACGCTCCACCGTACTCTATTCCGGCTTCGCTCAAACAATATGCAGACGATCTCCAAAAAGCATTCTTAGAAGGGTCTGGTGACGAAGAAGACGATGACGATGATGATGATGATGATGATGAGGGGGAGCCATCTCTGACCCCGGTTACCACCGGACAACAAAGCGATCAGGAAGCTCGGTTGGAGCCAACAGTGGATTTATCTAGCGAGATACCGGCTACCTCTGTTCTGCCAACTGATACCACGGTCCAAACCGAGCTCCTTCCTCAACCGGCCTCCAGCACTGCTGATGCGGATTTGATGCCGAACTTGATGCACTCCTAGGATGACTGTTTCTCGTACTTTTTTTCTTCTTTTATTCCGAACCTGTAACCGGGCTCCGGACTACTTGTATTGCTTTTGATTTAAATGAAAAAAATCTTTGACTTTCATTCCGGTTCTGAACTTGCTTGCTTGCCTTTGTAATAAATTCCAATCTGCTAAGTTACAACTGTGATCTCGGTTAGCTATCAAACTACAAGCCAACCACTCTTCAGCCGATATAACTTACTTCGGCTGAAGAGTACAAAGTTGGTTTAATCCAGCCAACCACTCTTCAGCCGATAACTTACTTCGGCTGAAGAGTACAAGTGTTGGTTTAATCCAGCCAACCACTCTTCAGCCGATATAACTTACTTCGGCTGAAGAGTACAAGTGTTGGTTTAATCCAGCCAACCACTCTTCAGCCGATACTTACTTCGGCTGAAGAGTACAAAGTGTTGGTTTAATCCAGCCAACCACTCTTCAGCCGATAACTTACTTCGGCTGAAGAGTACAAAGTGTTGGTTTAATCCAGCCAACCACTCTTCAGCCGATATACTTACTTCGGCTGAAGAGTACAGAGTTGGTTTAATCCAGCCAACCACTCTTCAGCCGTAAACTTACTTCGGCTGAAGAGTACAAAGTGTTGGTTTAATCCAGCCAACTCTAAGTTGGTTTTTCCAGCCAACTTAGAATATCATGTTTGGTTATTCCGCCAAACGTCCTGCAGTCTGGATCCTAATCCTGGACTTAGGAAGGGTGTTGGTTTAATCCAGCCAACCTCTAAGTTGGTTTTTCCAGCCAACTTAAATAAATGTTTGGTTTTTCCGACCAAAACGTCCTGCAGCCTGGATCCTTATCCTGGGCTTAGGAAGGTCATAGTTGGTTATTCCGGCCAACTATGTTTACAATACAAACTTTCTAAAGCTACTTTCTACTGAAAAAATAATGCTGAAAAGAATCGATTTGTTTTATTGAGAAGTAAAAAATTACATACTTAAAAGAAAAAAGCTAAAATAAAACAACTTGAGATTGGCCGTGTTCCATGGCCTGGGATTGCTTTGCCGTCCTCATCTTCTAAGTGGTATGCCCCTTTGCCTGCTAATCCGACCACTTTGTAAGGTCCTTCCCAATTAGGTCCTACTTGCCATCTCCTGGAACTAAGGTGTTTCCCATACCTTGCGCAGTACCCAATCTCCGATCTTGAATTGCCTTGGATGCACTGTTTTGTTATACTTTCTAGACAACTCTTGTTGGTAGGAGGCGATGTGAACCAACTATGCTCTGTCTCTTCTTTCTTCTGCAAGGTCAAGCTCTAATGCTATGGCTTCGCCATTTAAGTCTGGATCAAAGTTTTCGCTTCGGATTGTGGGGAGGCCAACTTCTAATGGGATGACTGCCTCCATGCCGTAAGCTAAGGAGAATGGTGTTTCTCCTGTTGATCGTCGCGGCGTGGTGCGGTAAGCCCATAAAACATGAGGGAGCTCTTCTGCCCACTTGCCTTTTGCTCTTTCTAACCTTTTCTTCAATCCGTCCAAGACGACTTTGTTTGAGGCCTCTGCTTGACCATTTGCTTGGGGATATGCCGGTGTAGAATTATAGAACTCTATCTTGTACTCTTCACAAAAGCCTCTGAAAATCCTACCGTCGAATTGAGTGCCGTTGTCTGAGATCAGTGCCTTTGGTATGCCAAATCGAGTGATGATATTCTGCCAGACAAACTTCTTCACATCTTTTTCCTTGATTGACGCCAAGGCTTCTGCTTCCACCCACTTTGAGAAGTAGTCAGTTGCGGCAAGAAAGAACTTCCTGTTGCCTGGAGCTATTGGAAGTGGGCCTACTATGTCCAACCCCCACATTGCGAAAGGCCATGGACTGGTTAGAGGTAGAAGTTCTCTGGCAGGTTGGTGTATTTGGTGTGCGAATTTTTGACACTTTTCGCACTTTTTAACATACTTCTCCGAATCTGCTTGCATGTACGGCCACCAATATCCTTGTGAAATTGCCCTGTACGCCAGCGATCTTCCTCCCTGATGGCTGCCGCAAACACCCTCATGTATTTCGAATAGGAATGCTTCCACTTTGCTGGGGTGAACACACTTCAAGTAAGGTCCTGAGAATGACTTTTTGTATAGTGCCAGGGATGGAGAGAGCCAAAATCGCTGCGACTTTGCTCTGATTCTGTTGGCTTCTTTCTTCTCTTCTGGTAGGGTGCCGTCTTTCAGAAAAGTATGATGGGATCCATCCAAGAAGGGCCTAATTCTGCGCAACATACCTCTTCTGCTTCTGGGTCTTCAATGCTTGGTCTAGGCAGATAGTCGATTAGTAATGGGTGAGGAATGGAGGTGTCTGCCATTGAGGCGAAGCCTGCTAGTTCGTCTGCTCTGCTATTTTCCTCTCTGCCGATCTGTTCTATCCTTACCACTTCAAACTTCTTGATTTCTGTTCTGACCAATTCTTGGTACTTGGCCATTCTATCATCTTTTGCCTCGTAGTCGCCAGATATTTGGTTTACCACCAACTGTGAGTCGCTGTAAACCATTAGTTCGGTGGCCTTCATGTAGAAGGCTGACTTGAGGCCTGCCAGAAGCGCTTCATACTCCGCTTCGTTGTTTGATGCTGGGAAGCCAAGGTTGATCGCTGCTCCACCACTAGGCCATCTGGAGAGATGAGGACTATGCCAAGTCCTGCTCCATGCCGGTTGGATGCTCCATCCACGAAGAGCTTCCACATCTCTCCGACGAACAACTTCCAGCAGGTGGAGGGATCAGATGACGCCTTGGGATCTTCCATGATGCTGGTGTCTTCTTCAGGTCCATGCTCGTTGTCTGCCCCTTACTTTCCGTTTGCACCAAGCCTTCATGTGTTGGCGAGTCCTGACTTGGTGTAGCATGGTCTGTTTGCTTTGCCTTCTCTACTCTGGTCTGCCTTGGGCACTGGCTGAGTAACCTGCACTAGGGGTTGCGCTATTCCGGCGTCCATCTCCATCCCTAGTTCGGTTGTGTCAGTCAGGTCAATTGGGCAGACTTGATGGCTTCCAGGGGTGAACTCTGCGACGAAGTCTGCCAAGGATTGGGCCTTTACTGCGGTTCTGGGTTGGAACTTGATGTCATATTGTCCCAATTCTACTGCCCACTTCAGAATTCGCCCAGAGAAGTTCGCCCTTTCGAATAAGCCTTAAGTGGGAAGGCTGTGAGAACAACTATGGTGTGGGCGTGAAAGTAATGTGACAACTTCCTTGAGGCCATCATTAAGGCCAATGCCAGTTTCTCCAGTGGCAAATACCTCGTTTCAGCGCCTAACAACGTCTTGCTGACATAGAAGATTGGAAGATGCTGGACCTTCTGCTCGAACCAACACTGCACTTACCGCGTGCTGAGAGACTGCCAAGTAGAGGAAGAGTTCTTCTCCAGGTATTGGGGTGACAAGTAGTGGTGGAGAAGACATGTATTCCTTCAAACTCTCCAGAGCTCGGTCGCATTCTTCGTCCCACTCAAACTTAGCTTTTAGTGACTGAAAGAATGGACGCAATCTGTCTGAAGACCGGCTGATGAATCGGTTAAGTGCTGCTGCCATGCCGGTGAGATGCTGCACTTCTTTTACTGAGTTAGGCCTCTCTAACTCCTGAATTGCTCTGATTTGGGAGGGGTCGCCTCAATACCCCTGTTGGTCACCAAGAAACCTAGAAACTTGCCAGACCCCACACCGAATGCGCACTTAGAAGCGTTAAGGCGCAGCTTGTGTTTCTTCAGGATCTGGAACATCTCATCTAGGTCCTTTAGGTGGTCATCCGCATCCTTGCTTTTGACCACCATGTCGTCGATGTACGCCTCCATTGTTCTGCCTAACAATGGCTCGAACATCTTTGTGACCATTCTCTGAAATGTCGCCCCTGCGTTCTTTAGGCCAAAGGGCATGACCTTGTAGCAGTATAGTCCTCTTGGCGTGGTGAAGGACGTGACCTCCTGGTCTGGTTCGTGCATGGCAATTTGTGGTAGCCTCTGTATGCGTCAGAAGCTAAGCCTGCTGTGCCCAGCGTAGTCACCATTGATCTATCCTTGGTAGGGGGAAAGCTATCCTTGGGCATGCTTGTTGACCGTTTGTAGTCGACGCAGACGCGCCACTTGCCATTCTTCTTTGGCACCACGACGGTGTTGGAGATCCATTTGGGGTAATGTACCTCTCTGATTGCTCCTGCCTCCAGCAGGTTACCCACTTCTTCTGCCACTATCTCAGCGTGGTGGAGTGCGATCTGCGTGCGTTGAATGACTGGTCTGGCAGATGGGTGGACATTGAGTTGGTGGCAGATAGGTTTGGATCAATGCCTGGCATGTCGTAAGGCGTCCAGGCAAACACTTCGATGTTGGAGGTCAGGAATTCCATAACCTCCAACCTCTCAGCGCTGGATAACGACGAACCAAGCAAAAAGAACTTATCCGGGTTCTTTTCATCGATTCTTACCTCCACCAAATCTTCTATCGCTTTCTGATCAGCTGCTTTGCCAACCTCTGCGAACAGTTCATTACTCTCAGGTTCTTCAATCGATGAACATACCCCTTGGCCGCACGGCTTCCGTTTGTTGTAACGAAGCATTGTTTGGACATGATCTGGTCCCCATATACTTCTTCAATTATGCCGGTATCGTTGGGAAATCGCATCACTTGGTGGTAGGAGGATGCCACTGAGCGCATGGCATGCAGCCATGTTCTGCCCAAGATAACGTTGTAGGTGGAGGGGACCTTTATCACCCAGAACTCCACTTGTTTCGTTACACTCCCTGCTCTGACTGGGAGGATAATTTTGCCGACGGGCCACTCTGGCATGGAGTTGAATCCGATAAGGGGAGATACGGCAGGCGCCAAGTCTTTATCTTGAAGCTTTAGTTGCTTGAAGGTTTCATAATACATGATTTCGCACGAACTACCTTGGTCAATCAGAATCCGCTTGACATCAAAATCCTTGATTCGGAGAGTGACGACCAAGGCATCGTTGTGAGGGCAATAAATCCTTGCCAAGTCTTTATCTGAAAAGGACATGACATTTGTGGCCTCCATCTTCCCCTTTTTGGCGACTGGTTGGGCACTTAGCACCTCTCTGAAGTGCTCAGCCTTTTTGATTGAACCTCTGAGCTCGCATACACGCTCAGGTTCAAAGACTCCATGTATTACGTTGATGACGCCTTGAGGTGGGCGTCGTTTGGCATTCCATTGGGCACATTGTGGTCCTGGGGGGCTGGCTGCGCCCCTCCTTCTATGTATTTGTCCAGGTGACCCGCCGCCACCAACTCTTCCAGATGCTGCCTCAATGGTGTGCAGTTCTCAGTGCGGTGCCCCTTTTCTTTGTGGAAGGTGCACCTCGATCTGTCATCGTAGTCCTTCTGAGCTTCGCCTAACTTAGCTGGCCACTTGACGAAAGGCTCGTCTCGAATTTCGCTAAGTATACGGTAGATCGGTTTTTTGAAGACTGTGGTGATGGCAGTGCGGACTCTCAACCATCTTTTGTCTTGGTCTTCTCCGTTGTCTTTCCTGCCCTGTCTGTTTCGGTTCTGGCGATCTACAGCATTGACCTTTGCCGAGGTCTTCTTCTCTGGTGTTGTGGTCGCGCCAGATTTTGCCTTGGCACGAGCGCCATCCTCTTCTCACCCTGATGTGCTGATGCACTCTCTCCATCAGGGCTTCCATTGTGAGAGGTGGCGTCATGGTGATAGAGTCCCTAGTCTTCCGACTGGAGGCCTCTTTTATACTGCGCAATGGCGAGATTGGTTGGGCAGTCCCCAATCTGGTTGAATGTCTCCCAGTAGCGACTGTTGTATGACCTCAGGGTCTCCTTGTCGCCCATATCGATGGAGAGTAACTGGTCGATCTCCACCGGGGTTTTTGTGTTTGTTCTGAATCGTGTTACAAACGCCTCCGCCAATTGCGCCCAGGAGGCTATGCTGCCCTCTGGAAGCTTTTCAAACCAAGTCAGGCCTAGGTCACCTAGGCTTGAGGGGAATAGGATGCACATCAAGGCCTCATTCCGCCGGTATACAGCCATGACCTGGCGAAAGTGGCTTAAGTGTGAGTAAGGGTCCGTCTTCCCCTCATATGTTGTGAATTTGGGCTGTAGGAAGCCTGACGGTAGGGGCGCGTTCTCTATTGCTGGGACGAATGGTGAGGTTTGCAGCCTCGCCAATGCCTTGTCCGCTGGTTCGTAGGCCGGGCGCGGTATTGGCATTCCAACCTCGACGCTTCCATGCGTCCGAGGAGCCAACCGTTGTAAGGCAGAACTCTGTGTGGATCGCGCGCTCTAGCGTCCTCCTTCCACCGCGCTTTCTCTTCTAGCACGGTCCGTAGGTCGGACGATCTGGGCAACTCTGTCTGCCTAGACCTTGTCTGGTGTGAGTGTGAGGGCCGATATGTGCTTCCTTCGGTGTGCGACCTTTCAGACCTCGTCCTCTCAGGCCTGGAGTGATGAGTTCTGGAGGATCTAGATTGTGCGTCGCCTGTCCTGAGGCTCTTGTTCTCCCCTTGTGGGTGTAGTATTCCTGCTACGACTTTCGGAGTGGCGAGGGGGCGTCTTGTTCGTGCGCCCCTCTCCTGTCCACTTCTTTTCCTTTCACCTGGCGTTTCAGAGATTCCATGTCTGCCGCCATCCGACGGATCAACTCGTCTTGTTCTCTGACGCGATCTTCCAAAGTTTGAGGATCAATTCTGCGTCTTTGTCTTCTGGGCTTTGCGAACGAGAGGGATGAGGGCTGTTATTCCGCCTTCGTCCCCTCGCATCTCTCCTGGAATTTTGTCTGTGTGATTCCAGGTTCGCCATGGGAGTGACCACGGGTAGGCCTTCGCGCCTTGCACCCCCTTCTGGAGTTAGTCCGTCGACGGCGGACTGAGGTAATTCTTCGTTGTTCGCCATTGATTTTTTTAGGAGAAAAAGCTTGATCAAGAGGTTGTTCTTGTCTGATTTCCCACAGACGGCGCCAATTGTACGGGAAAGAAATATACCTTCTCGTATAATCCTGTTGACCAAGTCTGCGCTCCTCCGTACGACGTCGTTCAACTACCTGAAAATACACACGTGAGCTAGCCGGCGGGTGTGTGCCGGAAACCTCTCCGATGCCTAAGTCAGAAAGCTTGACAAATAGACAAAAGCTCTATGAATTCAGGGAGTAAAGTTGCATTACCTCTCCAAAGGTGATATTGGTGAGCTTATATAGGTTTCGCGTGGCACAATCCTGGTAGGACTCTCACTCCTCCATTTGCAGAGTCCTTCTAGGATTACTCCTCCTTACGTAGAGTCCTTCTAGGATTCATACTCCTAGAAGATAATGCTTATCCTCTAACACCCTCCTCACTGCTTAAGCCAAGTGAGATGGCTGTACTACGGCCGAACTCCTTTATGGCCGAAGTAACCCCTAGTTCGGTCCTAACCTCCTTCTCTTACCTCGGCTTTCCTATGCTAGGACCGAGCTTATCCATAAGAGAAACGCGCCGAACTATCTTCAGAACAAGTCCTCTCCAGGACTTAACATACCTCGGTCCCACATGCTCCGACCGAACTAACAACTTGAGACCGGACTAGCATGCACGGCCGATATAACTTCAAAACCGGTCTATGCCCCCGAAGTACCTGGACCAGCCTAACCTTAGTCCATTCTCAGACCGGACTAACTTCCAAGCTTATAACCGGACCAACTCCAAGGTGTTCATGAGACCGAAGTAACATGAATGGCCACTTCATTCGGCCCATTTCGGCTGTGGCCCACTACGGCCAATGCCTAGCTCGGCCCAATTTATCCATATAAATTACCCTCTCAATAATACTACAAAATTAAAAAAAAAAAAAGAGGGGTGATGGAGACCCCCTCCAATCACCACTCCACCACCCCCATACACATGTAGTAGGTGGTGATTGGAGGATAAGGGAAACAAAAAAAAGAAAAAGAAAATCCAACCAATGAGAGAGACACACATATGGCAGGTGGTGATTGGAGGATAAGGGAAACAAAAAAAGAAAAAAAGAAAATTCAACCAATGAGAGAGAGGGGATCAAAATGAATGGGAAAAAAATGAGGTGTTAGACATTTTTGAAAAAAAAAAAACTCAGAAAATCACCCAAAAACAATCAATAATTTACATTGACAATGAATGCGACCCAAATTTCAATAAATTTAAATTTACACCAAAAACACGAAGTAAAACTTCATTTCATCTCTTAAATGTGAATAATCATGAATGGCAACGGCGGTGACCGCATCTTTGTCGTGCAGAAATGAATATGGGCCACGCGTGCAAAAAAGGTGAGAGAAACAAATAGATACATATTATGCGAGTAAGTATTTACGGGTAACCCAAGGTGGTTGGCAATTTGACAAAGGTTTGGGGATTAAGTCTGTAAGTTTTAGGTTTAAAATTTCTTTGGGTTAATTAGTCTCAGTATTTGGTGTGAGCTTAATGTTGTTTTATCGCGTGAGTTCTGACTTAAACAGAACTTGTTTAGGGAGATCGGAACAAGTTTTCAGGTTATAATCTTCTTATTGACGAGTCTTGACTTAAGCGGAGTTTGTCTTTGGAGATCGAGGTAAGTGCCTACGTTATAGTCTCCTTACTCGAAACGGACAACAGATACTTTGGCGATCTGTGTAAGAGGCAGCTACCCTGAAACTGCGGGAGAGTGGGAAGATTTTTCTTTAACAAAAAAAAAAAAAAAAGAGTATTTCCAGGTAATGTTATGATATTTGATTATCATAACTATTATAATTTAATTTTATAAAAATTTTGTTCAAAAAACCAAATAATATATAAATTATAACTAAATATTACTTAAGATATAATTAAAATGATATTATAAGTAATCAACATCACAATAACTTATAATTATAAAATTTTCTAATATTTAAAAGAGAGAGAAATATACGTCTGTATTGGATGAATCATCACATATTGCCTTCAGATAGATTTGCTCAGCAAACAGGTTTAATTTCCTGGATTAATGTCTACTTCAGCACCAATTATCATTGAATTGTGCTAGTTTAAAATAGAAGGAACTATGTAGGTAAGAGTTGGAAAAAAAAAATTACAAATATATAAGGGGTATAAGTTTGTTTGTAGTGGAGTGCAAAATGAAAGGTTGTAGGGGTACAAGTGTCACTTGCATCGCTCTATATGTTGGTAATTTTTTTTCAAACTCCCACCTATATGTAATTCCCCCTTAAAATAATAGGAGAATTTCAAAAAACTTAATGGGTATACAAAATAATTTTAAAATAATAAAAATATAAGTGGTTCATACATAAATTTATACAATAAAAATTTATACTGTCATCATTTTGAAATTATTATTTCTACTTTTCACTTTTTTTAAATTCCCCCTTAATTTAGGAAAATTTGAAAAAAAAAATGGTGTGTATACAAAATAATTTTAAAATAATAAAGATATTAGGTAGCGTTTGATAATATTTACGTTTTTAGTTTATGTTTATAAAAATTTTATAAATTGGTTTTTGTTTATTTTTAGAAAAACATAAACTACAAATGCATTTGGTTTGAACAAAATATTTGAAAAATTTTAAAAATATAAATTAAAAAATATATTTGTTCATACCTAAAATACTTATATTTATTTTTTATTATTTATGACAATGGGATCATACACATTACAATTGATTTGAAGAAAAAAAATTATTTGAAAAAAAAATTAATTGAAAAAAATAATTGAAAAAAAATATTTGAAAAAGAAATTGTTTGAAAAAAAAAATTAATTGAAAAAAAAAATTTGTTAGTCAAATTTTTAAATTTCTATTTAAAAACCAACGTAAATTCATTTTTTTCTCAAATTTATAAACTGAGATAGCCATTTATAAACTAGAAAAATTATCAAATAAGTTTTTATGACAGTTTTTAAAATTTTTGTAAATATAAACTGAAAACTGAAAATGAAATGATTACTAAACATGCCCTAAGTGATTCATATATAAATTTATGAAAAAAGGTTGAGATCTCCTTTTTTTTCTTGAGATCTCACTACTCTCAATGTATTGAGATTGACCAATTTTTTATTTTTTAATTTTTATTTTTTTCCTCCTATCACTCCTTGACATATGTCTATAGAGATTTTGCGGGTAGAAGAAGGAGTCCCTATCATTTGTGATAAATTTATACAATAAAAGGCAATGTAATCATTAAAGTTTTACAACTGATTGGACACACCAAAACATATTTCGAAAGACATGATTAGGTTATTTGCTGCACATTGTAACTTATTTTTTATTTTTTATTTTTTTTATTTTATAAATTTATATTAGATTGATTGGTATAATTTTAGTTTATTAGGCATAAATAACATAAATTTTTTTTTTATTATCTCAACTAGAAGAATAATATTTTTTATTTTTATTTTTTAATTATCAACTTTTAATTTATAATAAATTATACTAAACAGATCCGATAATTACTTCGATTTTAACTTCAACTTCAACTTCAGCTTCAACTTCAACTTTGAGTTTGTTGAGATTTATATTTTGATGTAATCCATTAATAATTAATTTCTTGGAGTACTTACATGTAGATCTTAATAAGTAGATTTATTGTCTAATAGGTCCTATAGAAAAAAATTTGTCAAAAAAGTCACTAATTGTCAATTTTTAGCGACATATATAAAAAATTGTCACAAAAAAATTATTTTTAGGTAAAATTGTCGGTAAAAATAATTTTTTTGTAGCAATTTTTTATATGTCGCTAAAAATTGACAATTAGTGATTTTTTTTTGTCATGATTTTTATAAATTGTTCCTAAAATTTTCAATTAGTGACTTTCTATGGCAAATTTTTTCCATAGGACTTATTAGACAATAAGTCTACTTATATACGTAAGTACCCCTTAAGCGGACTAATAGGTCTTATGGAAAAAAAATTTGTCATAAAAAAAGTCACAATTGTAAGTTCTAGTGATAATTTACAAAAATCATGACAAAAAAAAGTCACTAATTGTTAATTTTTAACGACATATATAAAAAATTGTTACAAAAAAAATTATTTTTAACAACAATTTTACTAAGATTTATTTTCAATAGGACTTGATGAGAATTAAGTCAAACTATTAGGACCTATTGGTAGTTTATGGTATAGGATTGGTTTATAGAACCAATCACATGATTACAGATAAGGTAGTAAGGGAGTACACTACTTGTCTGTAATTACCTCAACCACTCAATTCCCTATTTATGGTTCTGTTTGGATGTGGGTTGGTTTTTTTTTTTCTTCACTTTTTAGCTATTTTAATCTGGGACTAAAAACTCATTTGGGATGAGTTTTTTGGGTTTTTGACTTTTATGAGAGAAAAAATGAAAAAATTATGATTTGGATGTGACATTTTGTCTTATTAAGATAAAAAAAAATCTATTTTATCCTTTTGTGGCTAAAAAACCCCAACCCAACCCAACACAACACAAACCTTCATGCCAAACAGACCTTAATAGGGTTCTTTGTTTGTCTAGACAGACAGACGGCATAAGGGGAATTGGAATGTAATCAACTATTAGTCTTAAAATAAATAGTGTTTAGACTATGCCAAGTTTGGCAACCCAAAAATAATCCATCTTTTATCTTTTTATCTTTTTTCCATCACATCACCTCTCTACTTTTCTGCACATCTTTTCGTAAAAAGACAAAAAATGCACTTATTTAGGTCATCCCAAAAAAATGATATGCATTTAATTGTTAGTTCGATCTTTACTTTTCTCACCAAACAATTGACTAGTAAATTTATTAGAAATGGAGATCCAATCTCATACTTCAATCCCATGAAACAAATGCCCATTGGGCATGTGTAGACACCCCATTTTTGACCGTCCTCAAGACTTGGACGTCATCGTTTGAACACTCGATGATCATCCATGCTCGTGTTCGTTTTGAGTTCTCGGAGGTCTCGGCTATGCGTCTTGCCTCAAGATCTCTCAACTTGTCTGTTTTGTGTTTGGTTATGGACCAAGCACTTGTGTTTTTGCTTTGAGGGAAGAAGGTGGCTTGTTGGCCATCTCCACACCCCATCGGCCATGGCATGAAGCCATCGGCCTCTTGTTCTTGCCATCGGCCAAAGGTGTTGGTCGATCGGCACTTTATTTGGTCGGCCGGCACTTATGTTGGTCGATCGGCCATTTTTGGTGGCCGAACCTGTTCATCTGCTTTATGCAGATATTTTGTGCCAGCTGGCACAGCTAGCATCCACAATTAACCCCCTCCATACACATGTATGGAGGGATTTGCCCTTTGATTAGCTTCTCCAAGAAGCTTTGCAAATTGGATTTCTATAAGAGGGGAGGCCCTCCTCCCTTCTCAGGGGTTCTGAAATTAGGGTTAAAAGAAGTTGTATCTCTCTATCTCTATATCTCCCTATCTCTATCATTTGTGTGTGTATTTATGACCTAAAGTGGTTTTTGTTCACACTATTGCACACAAACACCTAGCATTACACCATCCTTGGTTGCTGAGGCTCTAAGGATTTATTGTTAGGGTTCTTGGAGTGGTTTTGATCAGAGAAAGGTGCTGGTGTTGTATTCTTGAAGGTGTTCTTCAACGGTGAGCATTCTTGCTTTAGATACCCCTTTCTTGTTTAGGCTTTTAGCCCTTCTTGCTTATTGTTTTAAGCTTAGCTATTAACTGATAAAAGTTCTGTTTTTACCTGCTTTTAAACTTTGTTTAAGGTCATTTTGAGGTTTGGGGTTGTTTACCCCCTCCAAGGCCTTGTTAGGCATTGTTTTAGGCCATCCTTTTTGGCCCTTGCTTTGAGCTTTGCATGGCCTCTCTACCACTGAAATCCAAAGGATTTTCAGTGGTGGAGATGTGGTTTTGGTGTCCTAAAAAGGAGAGGGTCATCCCCTCTCCTTGTTGTCTTGAATACTAGCATAAGTGGCTTATGTTGGTGGCTTGTATGCCTAGCTTGTTTTAACTTCATTTCAGCAAGTATTTGGTGTTGTTTTTCCGTGATTTACCTCTGTTTAAAGTTGGTTTAGTGGTCTCTTGCCTGCACCATATACTTACCTTGCAATCCCCTCATTTGCCTTAACATGTATCTAGCATTTAGACTATCATGCTTATATGTTTTGGCTCAACTCCATGAAGCTTCTAGCCTTGTTTTAACATGCTTGATCTCTGTTTTTCATTGTTTTGGACATGCTTACATTGTTTTGTATAACTACCATGCAATCTAGCTTGTTAGCTTTGCGTGTTTGAGTCACTAGCATGCTCTATTCGGATCATTTCAGTGGTTTGGCATCACTTGTAATATTATTTCAGTCCATATAGTATGTTCATGTACTTGCATTTGTCACTCCTTTAATGCTTTAAAGGGCTTGTGTTTTATGCCTCATGAATGGGTCATTGCGCATGCCACCATGCTTAGGTCTTTGGGATGCCACCTAAGTGAGTTTTTGGGCTTACTTTGACATGCCATAACTCTGTTTTTTATTGCTTGAATCATGCCATGTTTGGTTTTGATAGGTGTAGTGTAACACCCTCTTTGGTAGCCTTGCATGCCTCATGTTTTGGCGTTGTGTTCTAGCTTGTGTTGGCTAGTTTCGAGCTTGCTTTCGGTCTTGTTGGACCTGCCTTAGGATTGTTTTAGGTCCTCTTGGCCCTTTGGGGCTTGCTTTGTATAGCCATGGTTTGAACCTTTTGGCTAGTTTTAAGCTTTAAGCTTTCTTGCATGCTTTGCTTATGTACTTTGGTCGGTTTGGCACCTCTCCTAACGTGATTTCAGAGCTTAACATGTTTGTTACATGTCTATGTTTATCCTCTCATAAGTGTGCTTAGGAGTTGCTCTATTGTGCTTAAGTGTTAGGCCAATTGGCATGCATGTTTGTATGTGTTTTTGTCCTCATTTCCATTGCATTTTGGCCACTGATTTGGACCTATTTGAGAGCCGTCCATTTTGGTTTAAGACCATTATCGCATGTTGTTGCATGCTTGCCTTGCATGTTGTTGCATACTTGGCCTATTGCATGTTGTCGCATGCTTGAGTTATATCGCATTTGGCATACCCCTTTTGTGAGGTTGCTTTGCATGTTAGCATGGATTGTCCCTTGCATGTTGTTGCATGCTTGCCCCACATGTTGTTACATGCTTGCCTATCCTTGAATGTTGTCACATGCCTTGCATGTTTGCATGCTTGTTTAGGTTGCATTGCATTTGGCATGTTTATTACCATTAGCCTTGTATGGCATTGTCCTTGACATGCTTTATGTTGCATTAGTTTTGCTTGCATGATTGCATCCCTTGCCTCTTAATCAACCATGATAGAGGTTGGGGCCCCTTATATGTTTATGTGCATTTCATTTGATATAAATTGCACATTTGGCTCCTTTGGCTATCATGCATTGAAATGCGTGATTGGTGGTCCGAGGGTCGAGGACTATACTCCCTTGAGTTCATAACATGATAGGGAGAGTGGTCGTGCAAACATTGTCTTGCAAATGTATTACCATGCTCTGTTTGTCCTCTGCTGCAGCAACACAGCATTCTGCAGGAAGATGTGGCCGGTCGGCCATCTTCAGTGCCGGTCGGCTAAACATTGTTGGCCAAGAGCTTTACATTTGGTCGATGACCAATTTCCCATGGCCGATGGACTCTCAGAAAGTCCCCAAGGTGGTTTAGAAGTGTCACAGAAGTTTGCACAGTTTTCAGAGGTGCAGAGCAGTGTAAATAGAGACAACGTGAGCATGGCGATAGATTTCCAAGCGGAGTCGAGCATGCATGTATTTGTCCCTCGTTCTGAGGCCTTTTTACCGCTTTAGTAGCTTAATTAATTTGTTTAATTAGTTAAGTGTTGTGTAATAATTAATTAGCTAGTTAGTTAGTTAATTAGTTAATTTGTATTATTCTTTCGGACCCTCCGTCGAGAGGGCGAATTTTGTAATAAGTGTGTGTGCGTGTGTGAATGTCTTCCAACCCCACGTCTTTCTCCCTTTTACTTACCTGCTTTCAATAGTTAGTTTTAGGTCATGTTTCAATTAGCATCCTTATGCTTGCATGTTTGCATCTATTCATTTGTATTGCATGCACTGGGCTCGGCACATCATACTAACCGCATAGTATTTCAATTCCAACTTGAATACATGTATTGAGTTGTCGCATCTCATATGCCATTTTAGATTAGCCGAGCCTACTCTAGTTGCACTTTGCATGCGATGCATTAGCCATTCTAAGATGAACTAGGATCATGCATGATTACTAACTAGTTTCTTGTTTTGGCTCGGAGTACACTGTGAGTGTTTATGCTTTAGTATCTTGCATGAGTGTGAGTTTTGCCATGACAGCATGCTTGCCATGAGGCTAATTGCTTATGTAATATAACTGCCTAAATGCCTATGGGTGAAGGTTGGATTACTTGAATTGGAACAATTCATTGGAATCCGCATTTTAGCCTACTTGCGAGTAGCAAACTTCAAACTGTTTTCAAACAAACGGATATGCGATGCTTTGTTCCAAATTAGGCGATCTAGTCTATACTTGTGTGTTGTGCGTATCACATAGTAATTCTAGCTAATTAACCGGAATAAGAACGCATGTGTTTTCAAAAATAAGATATCATGTTTAGTACAGGCTGATCTTTGATCGGGCGAGCGGGGGTGCTCATAGATGACCTTCCCCAATCGTACCAAGTTCCCGAGTCGAGGCAACTTTGGCGATGACGGACACGTGGCCTTAGGCACGAGTCAGGGTTTCCTAAATTCTCCAAAAATAAAATATTTAGGTGGCGACTCTGTATCTGGCAAAGCAGTCCATGTTTGACACTTCTTTCTTAAAAATCAGTTTTCCAAAACGATTTGCCGGATTTGGACTCTTTGGTGATTTATCGGTCTCGCATTGCACTTTGCGGGATTAGATCCAGAACCGTGACATTTGAGTCCGAACTGTGGTAAGCAAGGCCCTTGGGGCGCGTCCACAGCATGCTTCTGTTTACTCGTCTTTGAGTTCCCAAAGGAAACAAAATTATGGCCTATGATTGACTCGCATGAAGAGAGTGCCTAACTATCTGCTTACAATTATTTATCTCACTCTTCGTCCTTGGTAGCCCACTTTTTTACATACACAAAAGAGTTCCAACAAGCAAAGCAACATATTTCAACGTTGAATTCAAAGCTTCATTTTCTTTTCTTCCTCACTTAAATTTCATTTCCTTTCACCAAGATCATAGACCTCCTTTTGATTGGAATGGGTACGCCCACATTTAGACAATGAGAGCACTAGATGACTCGTCTATATCATACCAATCAAAAGCTAGATGTGATTGGTTATGTGAACTGTGGGTACATAATTTTGAGTTTTCCACGTGGCTTATGTGGTTAACTGAGGTACCACGTAGGTGATTCTAATTAGCGAGGTATGATCAGATCACATCTAAACTTGATATATTCGGATGAGAGATTAGAGTCCTAGATGATAACAGGCTTTCTATTTTGATAAATGTGAGACTCTTGAGAAAGTTAATCTTATTCCAAATTAGAAGAAACCTAGATGAGTGATATCTATGTAAGGGATAGAGTCTTATGAAGTAAAACTTATAGGAGAAAGTGAGCACCATTGACTACATAAAGAAGGCACCCCTGTGGGTCTAAGGTACGTTGTTTTCTTGAGAGTTATTTGTTTAGTCGATATCTTTGAGACATAGATTATTGACTTGATCATCGAAGTTCCCCTAGGTGAGTTTCTATGTATAGGTGTTGGGCTTCTTTATTCTTGCATGTGCTCTACAACTTAGTTCCCAGAATCTTGGAAAAGATATTTGATCTAGTTGTGTGGTCATATTTTAATACCCACAATTTGGCACCGTCTGTGAAAACTTAATCAGAATAGATGGTCAACATTGTGCATGGTCAGCAAGACTAGCGGGTTGGAGACGATAACTATAGTGAGGAAAGAAAGCGCATCGACCTAAGCATAGGTGATGAGCAAATAAGTTGAGAGAACCAAGTGGACAAGGACATAGCGAATAATGCCACCAACAACCAAAATCCAAGGGTAGAGGATGGTCTGAGGAGAGGCAACGGGAAGACGCAAGAACGTCCCTGAGAAGAGTACTATAACGAGATTGATGCCCAGGTTTGAAAAGATCAAGTGTCACGCCGAGATGCCGAAATGAAGGATTTAAACAACAAAGTAGTGCACTTGTAGACCATGATGAAACTCCTAGTGTAGAATCAGGTCCAATAACCAATATCGGCACCCGTTGTTAATAATGGTGCTACCAACGGAGTATAGACCTCGCCACAATGCAATGGCAGACGAGTGGAATGCTCTTCTCGGTGTAACGATAATGCCAGTGGAGACGATTCTAAAAGACATGTAACATCGCATACGGGAGTATCAGGGCGGGAGAACGGGCAAGATCATCATGTCGATAAGACATTGTACCTTAATGTATCTGAAAGGCCAAACCCCAGTAGTGGGAGTAGTGCATCGAAGAGATTGAAATCAGTGAATAATAGAGCACTTGGATGATGACGATCCAAGGAGAATCTACGTAACCTTCTGCAGAAGAAGAGGAACCCATGTCATGCCCCAAATTTTAATTACTCGGAAACATTACCAGAGCCTGTAATTTAGGTCCTTTTTTTTTTAAAACAAATATTCATTACCCTTGAATAATAGAAACATAACAATACACGTTCTCTCTCTTAATGAATACAATAATAACAATAATAAATGTCAAGCTTCCACTGCAGAGCTACAAATCAATAATTACAAATGTCAATGTGCAATATTCATTTCTTTTACATCTAAGATGCAATTATACATAAAAGATACGTGGACTCCATAACATCAAAATCCAAAGGATTAGAGTTCAAACATAACACAAGAATAACTAATCCTTTTTAATTCAATTTCTCAATTATTTACAAAACAAAACTCATAACCTTCCCTTATAGTCACAAGCAATCCATTGAGTTCATTATTACCAATCCCTAATCCAATTACCATTTCATTTTTCATTCTTTCAATTAATTTCATATCAAATACCGGATCCAATAACAAGTCATCTCCATGAGTCACAAGCTTTACTGGTTACAAGCCGGAAGAAATGCGAAACCTCACGCTTTACCGGTCACAAGCCGGAAGGAACGCGGAACCTCAACATACCACACGCTTTACCGGGCGCTACTCCGGAAGGAAGGCGGAACCTATTTCAAACGCCACGCTTTGCCGACTCAAAATACGGCGGGAAACAGACCCCAAGGTAACATCACAATCAATCATTATAATTAGTGGGCAATGCCAACACATCTTCCATTATTTCGGCAACATATTAGTTCAATATACATCCACCATATATTAAAATTCCATTTACATAACAAGTACACAATATGTTCCACCACCTTATCCATTATCCATCAAATCATTCATTGTTTTCGTTACAAGAATATAACAACACATCCATAGAAGCATATATATTCATCTTTAAAGAGGTACAAAACTCTTGGGTTCAAACTATTTCTTTACTTTTCCATATTAATATCAAGTCTTCAAATTCAATTTTTACAACATATTGATTATCAATTACTACCCAAGGTTATAAATTAAATCTCTAACATTTAATTTCTTTGATACAACTCCTTCATATAACACTTTCATATTTTATAATCTCTCATTTATCATTGTTCACACTCATCTTAACCCAACATAGACTTAATTTCATAAATTTAATGTTAATTAAAGTATTCTTCATTTTCCAAAAATAAACTTCATAACTAAAGTGAAGCATAAATTTGGGCTTTTAGTTTTGAGGTATAAAATCACTTTCTAACTACACAATAAAATTCTTAAATCTTCACTTCATCACCTTATCACAAATTCCGTATCATCCATAACATTAACAATTTCTTCCCCCAAATTTTGTTTCATATTATCACATGATTTAAAATATCAACAATACGGGTTCAATCGCAACTTTTACATAATTTTCAAACACTCCCAAAATTCAATTAAACGTATATATGTGCAATTTAATACCTTAATTTCATGATACTACTTTCAATTTAAGCAAAACCATCATCTATCTTCATGAACCATACTAGGGTTTTAAGAGAAATTAGAGCTTTTCATAAAAACACATTTTTATTCTAATTCTCCTATTGATTATACATCCAATTTCATAACCCCAAATCATAACCCAACAAATAAACCTCAACACTTCAAACCCTAGACCTCCAAATCTCATCATTTATCACAATATGCTTAAAAACATAAATTTTGAATTTATATAAGGAAAATACCACAAATCTATCGATAAATGAGAGTATTGAAGAAGATCTAGAAACCCCTACCTCAAAGACCAAGCAAAGAAGCTATATCAAGAGCATCCTTTCGAAAATCCAAAATCCAATCGGTTGAAAATGTTGAGCTTCATGTATTCTTCACTTTTTGGTAAGAAATCTTGGCCAGATCTTTGAGAAATGAAAGTTATTTGGGTCAAGAAATCAAGGGTTTTCGAACCTAGGATGAGGGGAAGGAAGAGGGAAATTAAATTCGCGCAGTCCATTCGAGCGCCACTTTCTGCGCTCGAGCGCACTTACTTCCAGCACAAATACCAAAACTTCAAACGGACATAACTCTCTCACCTGGACTCCGTTTTAGGTCATTCTTGTGTCCAAATTGAACCCCAGGAAATAAGATTTCCAATTGTTCTAGCCTTATAGCCAAATTCAAAGTCTGGAAAAAGAAAAGGGCAAAAGAGTGATGGTTGTTCAAAGAAAAATTATCTGAATCAAAGTTTTTGGTCTAATCTTACTTTACCATCATGTTATCACTTTGATCAATGTCCCAAAATAAAACAAGGAGGCTCCAAACACAATAATAAAAGGTCAAAAACAATCCCAGTAGTCCCAAAAATTCAGACTCAACCAGGTAGACTACTCGAGCGTCTAATCTTGAGTTTGAGCGAACAAACTAACAAAATCGACAGCTCGAGCGAACACTCCTGCGCTCGAGCGGGAATTCACAACTCTTAGAATTTTCGGACAGACTACAAAAGTACTAGGAGCCTCACAAGGCCGCTCGAGCGTCAACTCTTATGCTCGAGTGGAGGGAAAATTTTTGAAGTGTTACAACTTGACTGAGGTTACTTCACTTAATAAGCTAAGGACGCCATTTTTTAAAAAAACTCAAAGTCTTTGAAACTACAAAAGAGGTTTGTGAGGCCCCTGAATTTTATATTTCCATTAAGGCTCTTATTTTTGAACTATTTCAATGAAGACCATCGATTCCTCGTTTACTTACAATTTTAACCCTAGAATAAAAAATGCATCTCGATCGGAACCATGCGAACCCTAACTGATCTCAATAACTTAAAAATCATTTCTAATACCCTAATATTAATTAATTAACTCCCTAATTATAGATTTACATCAAAACCCTAGGTTTGTGATTTTTCTTATTTTCGTTCAGTTGATAATCTTTGAAGTGAAAAATGAAAAACCTAAACCAAATTGTTTTTCACTAGCCCTAATTTAATTAAAATCTACATTTAAATAGATATTCTAATTCATAAATTAAGCCTTAGCCCTCACATTTTATAAGATTTACACATTGATCCCTAACTAGTACCATTATATATATATATATACTTGTACCTTTCTTAAATAAATAATATTGTACACAAAATATCTTCAAAATATATTGAATTAGTACACACACACACACACAAAATCAAGGAAATCCCCTCAATCTTGAGTACAATGGTTGGCCATCTATATATATGATATCCTGTTGGGAACAAATTGCATGATTTAAGGAAGAAAGTTTGACCTAAGAGCATCTCCAATGGACATGTCAAACTAGCTGCCAAAGCTATAATTTGGCAAGAGTGATGAAAAGAGGGTCTCCAATGGCCTGCTATTCTACTTGCCAAAGATAGCAGATGCCATTTTTGTTCTCAAATTTGATAGGTTGAATAGCAGCTACCTGTAGACACCCCATTTTTGACCGTCCTCAAGAATTGGACGTCACCATTTGAACACTCGGTGATCATCCATGTTCATGTTCGTCTTGAGTTCTCGGAGGTTTCGGTCGCACACCCTGCCTCAAGACCTCTCGACTTAATTGTTTTGTGCTTGGTTGTGCACACAATACTTGTGTTTTTGCTTCTGAGGGCAGGGAATGGCTTGTTGGCCATCCCACACCTCACCGGCCTTGGCTTGAGGCCACCGGCCCTGTTTTATTGCTACCGGCCAATAGTTTGGCCGATCGGTACTATAGTTGGTCGGCCGGCCTTTATTTGGTCGATCAGCCATATTTTATGGCCGAGACCTTTTCTTTGCCTTTTTCAGGCATTGTGCATGCCAGCTGTGCCAGCTGGTGAGCACAAATCCTGCCCTCCATACACGTGTATGGAGGGATTTCATCCTTACACTTAGCTTCCTTTGGAAGCTTGGATTTGCATTGTCTATAAGAGGAGGGCCTCCCCTCCCTTTCCAGAGGTTGAACAACTCTGATATAGGGCATATATATCTATATCTCTCTATATCTCCCTCTCTCTCTATATTTGTGTGTAATAGTAAATGTTCTAAAGGGGTTTTTTGTTCTTAGTTTTGCACTAAGACACCTAGTGTTACACTATACTTTGATTGCTGAGGTTTTAAGGGGTTGATATCAGAGTTTTGAGTTGGGTTTTGATCAAAAGGAGGTGCTGGACTTGTCGTTCTTGAAGTGTTCTTCAAGGGTAAGAACTTATCCTTTTATTCCTCATTTTTGCTTAAGGTGTTAGACCTATTTACATATTGTTTTGAGCTTAGTGTATAACTGATAAAAGTTCTATATTTTCATACTTGTCATAGTTGCTTAAGGTCATTTTGATGTTGGGGGTTGTCTACCCCTTCTTAGGCCTTGTTTGGTCTCTTTTTTGTGCCTTTCTCTTTGGGCTTTGGAACCCCTTTATTTCGACCTTCTCACCACTAAAGTCCAAAGGATTTTCAGTGGTGGAGAAGTGGTTTTGAGGTCATGTATAGGGGAGGGACACCCCTCTCCCTTTGTGTCTCCTTTAGGGCTCATAAAGGTAGCATGTTTGCTTAGCTTTATTTGGCTCCATTTCAGAGGCTTTTTGGTGTTATTTGGTCATATTATACCTCTTTTTTTGGTCGGATTGTTAGCCCATTGCATGCATCATGCACTTGCTTTGTAATCCCCTCCATTGTCATAACATGCACCTTGCCTTTAGACCACCATGCCTGCATGTTTTAGCTTGATTTCATGAAGTTTTTAGCCATGTTTCATCATGTTTAAGCTCTGTTTGGTGTTGATTTGGTCATGCTCTTCATATTTTGTATGGCCACCATGTATCCTAGCTTGTTAGCTTGGAGTGTGTGAGTCATGAGTATGCTTTATTTGGGTTATTTCAGTGATTTGGAATCACTTATCATGCTATTTCAGTCCATGCTCCATACTTGTGTGCTTGCATGTACCATCCTTTCAATGCTTTAAAGAGTTGTCCTTTTGTGCCTTAAAATAGGTCATTATGCATGCCTCTTTGTTTAAGTCTTTGGGCTGCCATATTAGTGGGTATTTGGGCTTATTTTGACATATCATAGCTCTGTTTTTTCTTGGTTAAGTCTTGCCATGTTTGGTTGCCATAGGTGCAATGTAATTGCCCTTTTTGGCCTTATACGCGTCTTGCTTTGTGCTCATCTTTCTAGCATGTTTTGGCTTCATCCCACGCATGTTCTAGCTTTATTTTGGTCTGCCTTGGGACTATTTTGAGTCGCTTTGGCCCTTTGGGGCTTGGTTGATATGGCTAGGGTGTTAGCTCCATGGCTAGCTTCGAGCATTAGGTCCATTAGCATGCTATACTTCACTTGTGTATTTGGTTTAGCATTCCTCTTAGCACAATTTTAGAGCTCAGCATGTTTGTAAAATGCCCTTGTTTGTCTCTTTTCAATATGTTTAAGAGTCGTCTCTTCTATGCCTTAGATGATAGGTCTTTGTGCATGCATGTTCCCATGTGTGTTTTGTGCATTTGTTGCACCATTTTGGCCACTGTTATGGACACGGTTGAGGTCTGTCCATCTATAGTGTAAGACCATGGATCATGCATTTGTATATTGTGGTATGCTCATTACATTGCATGATTGTTGCATCCTTGTAGTTAGTGCGTTGTTGTACGCCTATCACTTTGCATAGTTGTCTATCTAGGTTGCATTGTAGTATTGCATACTCATCATATTGCCATGTTGTTTGCATGATAGGTCGCATTGCACGGTATTTGGCATGCTCATGTTTCATTACATTAGTTGCATATGTTGCATTGCTCATGTTGCATTGCATTATTTGCATGTTTTGTATTGCATTTGGCATACATGCATTGCATTTTTGTTTGGTTTGGGGTGTCAAACCAAACATGAGGAATGAGGTGTGTTCGTACTTAAAGTGACGAAACACGTCTCAATCCTCGGTCGCCGACACTCTTGATCCAACATGATAGAGTGTGTAGCATTCATTTGTTTTGTTGCATTCATTCTACATTGATTGACACACTTGGCCTCTTTGGCCATCATGTATTGAAATGCGTGATTGGTGGCCCGAGGGTCGAGAGCATGCTCCCTTGAGTTCATAGCATGATAGGGAGAAATGGCCGTGCACACATTGTCTTGTAAATGCCTTGCCATGCACTGTCTGTCCTCTGCTATAGCAAACCAGTATTCTACAGGAAGTAATGGCCGGTCGGCCACTTTCAGTGCGGCCGACTATCAAAGTCCAACCGATGGCCCTATTTCTGGTTGATGACCATTTTCTCGTGGCCGGTGGATCTTTATCTTGGCCAGTGGCATCCCGCAATGCTCAGGGAGCAATTCAGAGGCATCTCAAGGATTTTTACAATCCTCAGAGGTACAGAACAGTGCAAATAGAGGCAACAGAAGCATGGCATCGGGTTTCCGAGCAAGGCAAATCGAGCATGCATCATCCAACCATTTCAAGGCGGGGCTGCGGCGCCCTTTTGAATTTCATACTTAGATTATTTTGTAATAAATTTTTTAAATAATTAAGGGTCTGTAATAATTAATTAGCTAGAGTAGTTAATTATTTACTTGGTTTGTATTATTCTTTCGGACCCCCCGCGAGGGGGCCAACTGTTGTAATAAGTGTGCGTGCGTGTGATACATGTCTTCCAACCCCGCGTCTTTCTCCCTTTTATTTACCAGCTTATGATGGTTAGTTTTAGGGCACGTTTCAATTAGCATCCTTATGCTCGCATGTTTGCATCCATCCATCTGTCTTGGATGCACCGGGTTCGGCGCATCATGCTAACTGCATTGTATTTCAATTCCAAGTTGAATACATGTTATCTGTTGCATTTCATATGCCATGTTTAGAATAGCCGAGCCTATCTTAGTTGCATTTTGCATGTGTTGCATTAGCCATCTTAACATGAACTAGGATCATGCATTGATCACTAATTAGTTTCTGTTTTGGCTTGGAGTACTCGGTAAGTATTTATGCTTTAGCATCCTTGCATGTGTGTGAGTAACTGCCATAATAGCATGCTTGCCATGAAGCTATTTGCTTATGTGATATAACTACCTGAATGCCTGTGGGTGAAGGTTAGGTTATTTGAATTGGAACAATTTACCAATTGAGAGTTTTAAGCCCACTTGAGAGTGGCAAAATCATGTTTTCTAAGCCCACACGAGGATGGCAAAATCCACGTCTTAGCCTACTTGCGAGTAGCACCTTCAAACCGTTTTTCAAAACGAACATAAGATGTTTTATTTCAATTCAAGCGACCCAGTCTATACTTGTATGTTGTGTGCATTACATAGTAATTCTAAGCTAATAACCGGAATAAGAGCACATAATGTTTTCAAAACTCGATATCATGGTTAGTAGAGGCCGATCTTTGATCGGGCGAGCGGGGGTGCTCACGAAGTGACCTTCCCCAATCGTACCCAAGTTCCCGAGCCAAGGCAACTTTGGTGATGACGGACACGTGGCCTTAGGCACGAGTCAGGGTTTCCTAAATTCTCCCAAAATAAAATATTTAGGTGGCGACTCTGTATCTGGCAAAGCAGTCCATGTTTGGCACTTCTTTCTTAAAAATCAGTTTTTCAAAACGATTTGTCAGATTTGGACTCTTTGATGATTCATCGGTCTTGCATTGCACTTTACGAGATTAGATACAGGACTGTGACTTTGAGTCTGAACTGTAGTGAGCCCCAAACGAACAAAACAGGATTTTCCCTCCCGGGACGTTCGGGGACGTCTACACTGCCAAACATGCTACATTAGCAAATATGAACAAATTTTTTGTGCCAAATTCAGTTGAAAAAATAGAATTGACACAGTAAAACACCTCCCAAATTTCAGAATCAACCCCAAATTTCAAAGGAGTTGCCAAATTCACAAATTTCATAATAAATTTCACAATTTTAGAATAAATCTCACAATTTCAAAATGAATTTAGAATAAATTTTAGGATTTCATAATAAATTTGAGAATTTTAGAATCACACAAATTTCAAAATCAATTTCAGAATCACACAAATTTCAATTTGAGAATTAATGTCAGAATCACACAGCAAATTTTAGATTCAATTTCACAGATTGATATAAATTTCATAAACAAATTTAACCGATAAATACCTAGAATGGGTTTGATGACTTGATTGGAATTGATCATCTTCTTCAGCTGACTAGACTGGTTTTGGAGATCGAAAATTGGTGATCGGTTTGAGGACACAGAGAGAGACAGATCGAAGAGTATATTGGTTTGAGAGAGAGAGAGAGAGAGAGAGAGAGAGAGAGAGAAGTCGGAGAGGTTTGAGGACAAGAGAGAGACAGATCGGTGACGACCGTAGACAGATCGGAGACAGATCGGTAGTGCTGACTGCTCTTAAGCTCAAACACAGAGAGAGAGAGAGAGAGAGAGAGAGAGAGAGAGAGAGAGAGGGAGGGAGACGTTTCCATGATGGAGGAGGAAAACAGAAAAGGATAGTGAAAGAGAGAGAGAGAGAGAGAAGTTTTGATGATAGAGGAGGTTGAGGGAAGAGGAGAGTGAGAGAGACAGTGAAGACAGCCATTATATGTCTTGGAATGGTTGGATAATTCTGGAGAGATCATCTCAATCGTTGGTTGAGGGTATGTGGACGGTGAGGATCTGTCTTGGAATTGAAAAGAGTCGTCGTGCTCTGTTTGCCTTAAAAAAAAAAAAAAAAAAAAAAAAAAAACGAACAACTATCTTTAAACAGTCATCTTCAATGGCTATTATCTTCAAACTGTAATATTTGTATTTCTATAAATAGAAACCCTCCATCTCAATATCATTTCATAGCAAACACTTCAAATATCATTTTTATTTTCTCCTCTCTTTATCTGAATTTCATTTCACATCAAACCTCCAAAATTATTTTCTTTTTAGTATTTTCACACAATCACTGTGGAAGGTTCATCAAAACAAATAGAGGAACATCATTTTCCATTGATGAAGACGTGGCAATTTGTAAATCTTGGTGTCACATTTCTGAAGACCCAATTGTTGGCAATTCGCAATCGTATGCTCACTTTTGGGGAGAATTTACGAAAATTATTGCTTGCTTTAGAATGATCAGTCAAGAACACAAGTGTCTATCCAATCTCAATGGGGTATAATTATGAAATGTTCCAACAAATTTCGAGAGTGTTTAGCGTAAGTCGAAAATCTTCACCCAAGTGGGATGTCTTAAGTTGATATAGTAAGATTTCATCTTCAGTTATTATATTTAGTTTCTTATTTTGGTATCGTATAAAAATTAACTAATTAATTAATCTAATATTTTATTGATACAGATGCTTCAAAAAAAATTATTATACCATCAAGATAAATTGTGGATGAATAGTGGACGGTTGTTGGGTGGGTGGTTGTTGGTGAATGAATGTTGGGTGAATGATGGATGATTGTTGGTTAATAAATGCTAGGTGAATAATGGATGGTTGTTGGTGGGTGGTTGTTGGTGAATGAATGCTGAGTGAATAATGGATGGTTGTTAGTGGGTGGATTGTTGGTGAATGAATGCTGGGTGAATAATGGATGGTTATTGGTGGGTGGTTGTTAGTAAATGAATGTTAGATGAATGATGGATGATTGTTGGTGGGTGTTTGTTGGTGGATGAATGCTGTGTGAATAATAGATGATTGTTGGTAGATGGTTGTTGGTAAGTGAATGGTGGATGAATAATGGATGGTTGTTGGATGGGTGGTTGTTGTGAATGAATGTTGGGTGAATGATGGATGATTGTTGTGATTGTTTATTTTTTATATGTAGTTAAAAAAAAAAATTGTTCTTTTTTTTTTTTTTTTTTTTGTAATGATATGTTTTTTGGGGTGAATTATATTTTAATTTTTTTTTCATTTTTCAATTTTTTTTCAATTTTTATATTTGTCTAGTCGGGAATAATAATAAATAATATAATATATATATATTTTCTTACAAACAGTTAAAAAAAGGTCACAAAAGACAAAAAAAAAAAAAAAAAAAATCACTAAAAAACCCATATCCAAACAATACTTACAAACTTGGAGGGAAAGTTAGTTGACAATTGCCAAAATAGCAAGTGACCATTGAAGTACCATTGCTATAATTTGGCAAAATAGCACTATTCATTGTCAAATTATAGCAATAGCAATGGTATTATAGCAACAACCTTTGGAGATGCTCTAAGGTAGCAATCTGTATATATTGATATATAGCTTGTACTTGTAACCAACCTAATTTTCTTAAGTCCTAACCTTAACTAGATCTTGTTTTCGAGGTGTAATTAGAGTCCTTAATCACCCCTAATTCCATTACACTCCAATTAAATCCCAACTTTTTCCATTCATTTGAAACCAAGGGCATTTTGGACTTTTTGCACCGATTTTTTAAATACACCACCCCGCTCCACATTTTTTAGCACACAATACACCCATACAACTCGAATACACATCCACGACTGAGGAAGAGAGGAGAGGAAGAGATTGATCTTTGATGGTGGAGGAGAGGAAAAGAAAAGAACCCTTGTGCAACACTTCAACTAGGCATAAAATAATCCACAACACAATCCTCTTTTTCTATTGCTTTCTTATTTCAAGTTTTGTGCAAGAAAGACCAATATTTTTAGCCTATTTTCAAAAATTCTAGAAAATGTAGAAAGCTCTTCTTTAACACATTTATATATCAAAAATTTCCTTGAAGTGTTAGCTTTCAAGTAAAAATGGTTTTATTGAAAAAGATTGAGTTGTTTAAGAGAAAATCCATTTTTCATAATAGTCAACGAATTTGGACAATATTGGAGTATTTCTTTAATAACTAAAAATCTAGGAAACCCATCTAACTTCCAAAAAATAATCTGAAAATTAGATAAAATTCTATACCAACCTTAGAAAGGTAAAGTTCGAGAAAAATCAAGAAATATCTCTTAGATTGTGATCTTCAAAGTATATCTAATTTGGAAATTCATTTTGTTGTTGATTTCATGCTTTTAATTTCTTGAATGTGCTTCTAATTGGTTGTTTCAAGCTTTACTATGACATCTACATATGTTTTGTGGTTATATTACCTTAATCTATATGCCATGAATGTTCATCGTTGTGTAGAAATTATTATTTCATTGCTTGTGCTAATCTTGATTAAAGCACCTAATCTAACGGGAAATTTAATAGGGTGGTAATGGGTTTTCGATCTCTTGAATGATGTTATGAGATAAGGATTGTGATAATTTCATGTATTGGTTGGCGGGATGTGTTCCTATTGAAAGTAAAGTCTTGCGCAAGTGGTTGTTTCGAAACCCTTGAATAGATTGGTTATATTTGAACCCTAGGTGGTTTTAGTGTGATAAGATGGGAGGTGGGAGGTGGGAGGAGGTTATGGGTAAGGCCCTTATTGTTACCCTCACTTTTAAGGTCCTCGGTTGGCGCTATGCAGTATATAAATGTTGTTGGCATTCGAGGTAAGGTCTGCAAAGAAGCAAAATAGGGGGTATACCGAATAATCTAAGTCAAATTCTTGTAGTTGGAAGGATGAAATCTCTTTAGGCGATTTCTAGATTACTAACACCTAGCTTTATAACCCTCTACTTGTTTCCTTGCTTACTTGTTCATCTTGCTTAAATGTTTATTACAATTATGAATGTATATTGAACTAAGAAAAAAAAGCAGGGTGTATGTGTGTTTATTGGGTGTTCTAAGCTCATGACATTTCATGCTAGGTACCAAAGAAACCTACGTAATGGACGAGAACCAGAAAATTTTGAAGATTGTTGGTTATTCTAGATGAAGTTAGAAGCTAATTTGTTTAAAGTCCATTTGTATATATATATATATCTATATATTTTTCTTTTAATCTTTTGGGAATGTAACATGGATGAAAATTTGGTTTGTAACTAAATTTCAACTTTTGTAATTATTGTTTACGTATATATACATATCTTTTTTGAACCTATCTTTATCCTTTTATCAACTTATATAGCCCTTGTGTTAATACCTTGTTAAGATCTGTAAAAAATGTAGCTTCGCTATCTAAGGTGGTTGGATTTTGAAGGGAGACTACATTGACTCTTTTGATCTTCTTGGGATCTTGCCTAGTTATTGACCAAAGGACTAATTAGTGACATTGCCTTGACCTCAACCCTTAGAGTAGAATTTGGGGTATTACAAGGTTTTCTATGCCAAAGTTTCACATATACGACGGTAAATGTGATCCTAATTTTCATGTTGATCTTTATTTTAATGCAATGTCTTTATGAGGTGGAAACGATCCACTACTCTATAAGGTGTTCCTGGCAAGGTGTTCCAAGAACCAATCGCCAAGGAGAAACGGAATAAGTAACATTACTAGAGAGCCAAGGTTGAAATCTATGCAAGAAGTCAGTACTTTCTTCAAAATCCTTATAAGATTCCAAAAGATTCATGGAGTGTCCATGGAGAGATTCCAAAATTACGTCATACGCATATCATGATCAGAACGGGCACATAACTAAGGGATGTCGGTCTTTAAAATAGCATTTAGAAGACCTCATCCTCGGCCAGCAGAATATCATGGCCTAATGATATCTTTCACAGATGAGGACCTAGAGATTGTTCAATAACCGTATAACGATACACTAGTAGTTACTTTGTTCGTCAGAGGGTGCAAAGTGAAGAAGCTACTAATTGATCAAGGCAATTCTTAGGAAAGACGATCTGGAACCCTCTGACAGTCCAATGGTTGGATTAAATGGGACGCTAACATATCCTTTAGGGGTCGTGAGTTTGAATGTGCAAGCAGGCATGAAGGTGATGATGACAGAGTGGAGGGAAAATAAGCAACTAAATAAGTGCACGGAGAAAGCATAAACTGTGCTCTAAGAACAACAAATCCAAAAACTGCCATGCTTTCGTTTATTGCAAAAGTCGCAAAACTGTCCTAAGTTCACCATGATTGATACCCTGTCTTTACAATGCGATTCTTGGGAAACCATGGCTTCATACAATGTAGGTTGTTCTATTAACCATGCATCAGTTATTGTGGTTCCCAACAGAGTTCGATGTAAGAAAAAAATTGCTTAATGTAACACTTGTGCTTAATAAATCATTTGGATTCATTTAATTCCATTATTTTCGTCATTTAAAATCCTTTAGTTGATGTGTCTTGGTGTTGGTTGAGTGAGAAATTCAATCTATACTTCGATTAGGATGTTTAATTACATTCAGATCTGTCAGAAATATACTTTAGAACCTTAAAATCATGTTCTAGGTGTTGGCATTAAGCTCTTGGGTGTCAACACTTGTCTTTCTTTCTTCTTTATTTAGCTTGCTGTTTTTGGGTGTTGATACTTTCTTCTTCTAATGTCGACACCGTCTAGTTTGGAAGTGACTCAGGTGCACACTGCTTGTAAGTGTCGACACCTGGCACAGTAGGGTTGGCACTCTGCTTGTTTGAACTCATTCCTTCGCGCCATTACACATGGGTGTCAACACCCCTCCTTGAGGTGTCGACACTTGACAGTCAATCAAAGAATTTTGTTATGTTTTTAGGAATTCATTTTGGGGATTTTGATATACTTATTTTATATATATTCTTGGGCCCATCAATTATTTTGTCCCGCCACTATAAATAGAAACTCTCTATTTTTTCCTTACTTTTTCTCACTCCGCCTCTCTCTCTCTCTCTCTCTCTCACCGTCCCTCTCTATCTCTCTTTCTTACTTTCCTTCATTGTTGAGAGTTTCAAACTTGCATTTCATTTACTTAAATATATCCCTAGTTCTTGAGGATAAAAGTTAGTGCACATCTGTAGGATGCTTTTCAGGGTTGTCGAGCGTGGCCCACAATTCAAACTCTCAATATCCTGATCTAGTCTCACCAATGCAATGCGAAACAAAAAAATGAGAGTCCAAATCCATTAACTTTTGTAGAAAATTCATTTTATTGCAAAACATTTGCCGAAAAGGGACTACATCACTAGATCTCAGAGTCACAACCCAATCCTTTGGGAAAATTAGAAAACCCGTGACTCGTGCCAAAGGCTACTGTCCGTCATAACCATAGTGTCTTAGCTCGAGAACTTAGGTATGAGGAGGGAATGTCATTAATTGAGCACCTCCGCTCTCCGATTAAAAGATCATCTCTACTAAGTCATAATGTGGTTTTTATAGTTGATATATGCTCACATTCTGATCTAAATATTGCCAAAATTACTATCTGAGACATACAAATATAAACTGTGTCACTAGTTTTGGTTATGCTTTGATTTCATGCATTTTGAAAAGCCTTTTTGTACAAACTTAGAAGTATAAGAATTAATCACATTCTAACACAAGCAACACAACCTCCACCCATTGGCATTCATACAGATATTTGATTTAAGCATCTAGCCTCATGGTATATCAATGGGTATGATGAATAACATACACACAACATGTTAAGACAAAAATACTCACCTAATACTCTGGGAAAGCCAAAAGAACGTATTAGAATATATGCATGATCCTATATACAAGTAACTAATGCAGTGCATGCATAAAATGAATCTAAGGGTCCAGCTTACTAATATATAACAGGTGAATCATCTCGAGTCATGAGATAACACACATAATCAAGTTTAGAAAGGATCCATAAATGTAGATGAGTGGAACCTGAATGCATGAAAAATGTATGCAAGTCATGAATATGATGATAAGACATGATGTCATATGGAAAGCATGTAAATAAAAGAGATAGAAAGACGTGGGGTTAGAAGATTATTATAACAATTTGAATAAAATGAAAGAAAGACCGGGGGAAGGGGGAAATTATTACAATATTTGAATAAATGATAACAAAGAAAAAGACGTGGGGTTGGAGGAATTATTACAATAATGAATAGATTTAAGCCAACTACTACTGAATTTAACAAATCATACTATATAAACAAAAGAATTTAACCATCAGCTCTAGAAACACATGGGAGAGCACTTTCCAAAAGCTGATTGTTCTATTTGGAAAAATCATCCGGCCATACACAAAATTGTCCAACTGACTACAAATATAACCGAGCCGAACATATCCTCTGGGAAAAACTCAGTTTGGTGCTAAAAGGTTCAGAACAGAAACAAAGCACATCTTCCAAGGGGTGCCCATCCCTTCTACCTCTTCTACTTACAAAAAAACACTGGATGAAGGGGTAGATGAGCCTCCACCCTCAACAAAAATATAGGATGGCTATATACAACAGATATTTTGCAATAATTCAACAAATTAAATGAATTAAACCAAGAAGAAATTCTAGCCTAAAAACTAGATGGGAATGTACATCATCTCTTTGTGAATAAGGGTATGTTAGTACCCAAATCCATACTATCAATTGGAGAGAGTAGATTAATGCCCATTATATCTTAGTGGAAGTTTGACTTGGCTTTTAAAGTAAGAAATTCTTCAAAAGCCAATTAGAACTCCCTTTCTATTTTATAGAACAAGGATGTTTCAACTCCTTTCCATATTCACAAATGATTGAGAAGTGAGATTTTAATACTTTTGACATAAAATCTCATACTTTATTTCCAAAAATCAATGACATGGAAAAAAACAACCTTTTCAACATCAAATCCCAAGTATCATCCAATTAGCCTTATGTACCAACCACTACTACTCATCAAGATTGAGCATGTGGTGAAACATATGGGCCAACATGCTTGGATGATGAGATATGTGAGAAGAAAATGTGTCAGAGAAAATAATTTCCTTTACATATCAAACTTGTGAATGAGTGGTTACTTTCTACGTCCAACTACATCCACAAGGTTCCAAATATATGCAATCACAATGAGTTATAGCTATAGAAAGCAAGAAAAGAGAGACAAACTACGGAAAAATAATGTGGGGATTAACTATATACAATACAATGCAATGTGAGGGGATTATTAGTATGGAGATTGTTAGTAAAGGGATTAAGCAAATTGTATTTATTTGTGATATATTTTAGTGAGGAGATTAACTATATGAAATACCATAAATACCCTTAGATGTTTTTGATATATTTTAATATTAAAAAACTATATTTTATAAATATTTTCTTGTGCTATATTATTTTAATATATATATATATATAATGACATGATACTCCAAAAAAAAAAAAAAAAAAAAAAAACACACACACAAATGCACACAACATGGGTAAAATAGTTTTTTTCAAATTAATCCCCTCACTAGTTTTGAAACCTAACCTTCGGAGGCCTTTGCTAATCCCCTCCTCGAAGCCTATCATAATCTTAAGGGACTGAATCCTCTTCTCTATTTTGCAAACAAGCACCATTATAATGGGTCTCACATCTATTTTAGTCTAATCTCCTCCTCCATCATCCAAAACAAACAGGCCCTTAATATATAATAAATCTCACATTCCCTCCATACATTGTAAAAAAAATAAAAAATAAAAATAAGTGTTTAATTACAAATACATCCTTTGAGATTTGCTTAAAATACAATTTATCTCCCGTGTTTATGAAAATTATATTATGCTCCTTGAAGTTTTCAATTTCATAAAAAATGATATTTTTTATTAATAAATTAACAAATTAATTAACAGTTTTTAACGATATAAAAAATTTATTTCAATTAATAATTTAAGTAATTTTATTATTGTATACGAGTATAGTTAAGAATTTTATTTTTTTTAGTTAATTTTGTCAAATAAAATTTTTTGTCAAGGGAGTTATTATTTTCCAAATCACTTAAAGCAATTCGTATTTTAAGAAAATCTCAAAGGGTGTACTTGTAATTTACCCTAATAAAATGTCACATTGCTTCCAAATTGGGTGATTCTACTTATGCCAACATTTAACATCTTTACACCCTCTATCTCATTACACCACTAAAAAAAAATGTAATTCTCATTACACCTCTAATATATTACCAAAACTAACCCTAAACTAACTATTTCATCTCTTTACACCACTAATTTTGGTAACACGGTTCTAAATAATTTACATTATTCCGGTGTTTTGCTGTGGAAAAAATAAAATTTCTCCAACATTTTGTTGCTATATATTTACAGAGTCACTTTCTTTCAAAAAATGATTTTTTAATTTGTGGTGGGCCTGTTCGATAACACAACGCTAATTAATTTGAATTACTCCAGTACCATGTTACTGAACAATATTTTTTTTCCCAGCATTATGTTACTGTCCAATTAGATGATAACAAGAAATTCATTTGGGCCACTTGTGAAGTGTCTGTTCAGTGATACATTGTTATATAAATGAGATTACTCTAGTATCATGTTGCCAAACTACAATAGAGTTGTCTAGGCTCTCGTTGCTGTACATTGAAAGATTTACTTTTTCCTTGAAGCATCCATAAAAAAAATTCATAAATCAGTCACGCATCCATAAAATCATACATAAAAAGTATCCATAAAATTATTCATAAAAATATCAAGTGTACGAATATCCATAAAGCATCCATAAAATCTATCATTATTTGCATCCATCAATCAAACATATTATCATAATTCGTTTTGGTAATTTGTAGGTAATTTTTCCCCCTTAATAGAAATAGACATCCGCACTTTTTAGAACATGTCAACCTCAATCGTTCCCCATTGATCTTCCTATTGTCTCTATAATAACCATTTTTTTCACAAGCAAGTGTAAGTCTTAGTTTTCTGCCATTACCTCTCGTATCTAATGTCTTTATAACAATGACAAATTCAGTCTTTTTCCCAACATCAGAAGTCCATTTAATTAATACTTCATGACTACTAAAAATCTAAAGATAATAAATACATTTATACGTCAAATTATTAATAAAACTCAATACAAATTAAAAATAAGAAAAAATCGTATTTATAAAAAAATTTAACAAATCTCGTCTGTAATGAATTCATGACTAGAGTCCACTAATATTGTAGTACTTGCGTTGTTGCAATGAGTATAAGTATAATCCTTCCAGGCAAAAAAAATAAAAAATATAAAAAAATAAAACTAAAAATATATAGTAATGAGAAGCCGAACAAATTAAAAAATTCGGTTTAGGATTACCAGAAATGTATCTTTTATTTGGTAGTTGGTTACCAGACTTGTATTTTTTGTTCGGCAATGTGATGCCGGACTATTTTATTTTGTTCAATTTCGAACCACTGAACGAAATTCGAACACCAATTCAGAAAAACAAAACAAAAACCTAAAAAATAAATTAAAAAAAACTCACAATTTCACTTTTTGATGGTTCTTCACCACCGTTTCTTCATCTATTGCTTTCTTTAATAATCAAAATACTATGATTCTCACTTTTTGAAAAGAGGTGTGTAAGAGAAAAGAAAAATTAAGAAAGGAAAAGAGGAGTAGGGATTGAAAACTAAGAGATGTAAGGAGATAATAAAATATATTTAATTTTAGTGTTTTGTTCTTAAAGGTAATTTCACATATGGATAAAATTGGGAAGAAAAAAAAACTCATATAGAGAGTGTAAAGAGGTAAAATAGTGGTGTAAATAGAATCACCCTCCAAATTTGATCATCCAAACATATTCAAATTATATTAACCACACCAATTGAGCACCTCTTCATAGGGGTATTTAAATAAATAAGTAAATAAAGCTAAATCATAAATTATTTTGAGCGGATTCAAATCATATGCTTTGGTCTGATTTTTTAAGGTAACGATTTGATTCTAGTTTGAAAAGATTAAGAACTTTTTATTACAGTATAGTTCAACACCGAATAAGATTGAATCGAAACCGTTGGATTTTTTTTTTTTTTAAATTTATTTATCAAATTTAACATTTATAAAGTATTTTCTGAAGCAACTGTCTTATCTTTTCATTCAGTTCTTTAAACGTTAATCTCACTTCACATTGACAAGGCTTTCATTTATCTTATTCATAAATCATTTTCTCTGTACAAAAAATATGTTTAATTTTTTTTTACTATTTATATGATTTTTACACTTCTTATATTACAAAAAAATACATTTTTATAATAATTACTTTACATAAATGAAAATCCTTTTTTTGTCATTTTAAATTTTATAAAAAATTAGTTTGGAATATATTTTGAAAATTTGAAATATGCTTATGAAAATTTTAGAACACTTGTAAAATCAATTTTTATTAAAATAGATAATTTAGATATAGTGATATTTTTTTAGTCTAAAACCGTGGAATCAAATTGAAATTGAATTGCTATTTGCTATTTGCGGTTTGGTTTAGTTCAATTCTAAAAATTGAATTGATCGATAAAATTCACTCATAATTATCTCAAAATTTTACAATTCAATTTAATTCTTGAATTTCTAAAATCATAAAAATTAATTTAATTCTTAATTTATTTTAAAACTGAACCGAAATGACTTTATGGCCCACAGCTTGACTACTAAATGGACACTAATAGCTAGCCAAATTGAGCTTCAATGGTCCATATATGAGCACAACTTGACTATTTCGAATTGCTTAAATGGCTAAATCTAGAGTGACCCAACCAAATCCCAAAAGAAAGTTATAAAATTTGAACTCAAAACGCTTTCTTCTAAGGCCCAATAATCCCATCGCATTGTGCATATCTTTGACGGTTGTCAACTTACATACCCATTGGGCATTTTATTTATTTATTTATTTTTAATGTTAAGCTCCCTTCCTCAACATTCCTTTTATCACTCCCTTCAATTCTTTTTAAAAAATGCTATTATATTATTATTTGTGTGAGAGAGAATTTCTAGCACTGAAAAAAGTAAAATGATTTTGTCACTATCACTCTAGTATCACCACAACCATTGTCATTGTCGTTGCCGCCGCCACCACCACCACCACTCATTAGCAACCCACGACCATATTCACCACATCTACTTTACCATGACTACAATAGTTCACTGCCACCACAATTTCACTATTGTCATTGTTGCTGCAACCACCACCACCTCCTACCTTAACAACTATGCTTCCACCAACACCATTACCCAATTGCCACCACCACAATAATAACACCGCCGCCACCACCATCACCTTATCACTACACAGCTACCTTCGCTACTATAACCACCCACATTCGTCTGTTATCACCACAATGTAGAGAATGGAAGAGAAATTTTAAAATATTAATAGATCTCAAACTTTGACTTCTTCTATATATCAAACAATTTGATTAAATCCAACACTCAAAATTTAAATAAATACTATAGTTTGGCACATTAAAATTAATAGCATTCAATTTTTAGTAGTTCGGTTATGCTTCATTTTTTGTGTAATGTTTTTCTTTTAATTAAAAAAAAAAAAAATCTAGAAACAAAATTTTGTTTGATGTGTTGTTTACATTTTCTATAAAGTGGAATCGATTTCAAAATTTCAAAATCTTTAGGAATGAGAAAAGTTATTTTCTTTTATTTACGTAACTTTTCACACCGTTAGTACCATGCAATTGCTAACCACCTATTGTCCGCCACCATTGTCATCCACCACCTCCAATCAGCGGCCACCACTAATTACTTGTCGATTGACCTCTGGGGATCTTTAGCCAATCCTTTGGTAATCTTTGACCACCTTTTAGTCACCCCTTGTGACTTTTAGCCACCCTTAGGGAACCTTTTGGCCACCTTTCAGCAACCTTGTGAACTCTAGTGACACTTTAGCTACCAATTATGATGGAATATATTATAGAGTGTGTACTATATATACTTTTAGTTATGATTTTTGAGTCAATGGTTATAATTTATTATATTGTTAGTTATGACACATTGTGATATTAGTTATGACAAAATTTTAATTATAATGTAAAAGTTATTTAGTTATACCTCATGTGATATTTAGTTATAACTCAAACATTTTTTCTTTTATTTTTTATTTTTAATTATGACTCTCATAATATTGAGTTATACTATTTGTGACCATCAAACTCACAAATGACATAATTTACATATGGTACATACCCTAGAGGGGTGTACCATAGAATTTCCCCTAATTACAACCACCGTCCACCGCCAACCACCCTTTTTTTGCCGGCCAACACTTTGGCAACTCACCAAATATATATATATTTTTTTCCCTTCATTTTCAAAAATTGGGCACCAAATACTTGTTTTATGTAAATTAAAAGCATAAATTTAACAACATTATCAAATACGATAACTTTCAATTTTTATATTTTAGTTTACAGTTTCTACCAAAAAACACAAACCTGTTCAAGGTCAATATTTTGCTCATGCTATGTCGCAATTATTCATTTGGAACAAACGAGCATATAGGCTTAGAGTTTGCTAGTGAACCATACGAACAATTTTGTTAGGACAAATTGCAGATCCATGAAATTTTTTTTTGGTGCAAGTCTTTTAAGTGTTTAGGTGCAATGCAAGTGTTATTTGCAAAATATGACTTGCACTAAAAATATTCCTTAACAATAAATGATGGATATTGATAAGAGTTATAGACTTCATAGTCACAACAATAAAATAATAATAATAAAAATAAAAATAAAAATAAAAAGAAAAATTCTAGAACCGCCACTAATGCTAGTCCTTTTCCAAAAGTTATGTTAAGAATATCATTTTCCTTCCAAAGGATGGCTTGCTATCTTTATGTGCTTACTCTGGGGCTTAACAAAGATGTGGCTTAGTATTTATGCTCAAATTGAGATTGAAATGAACACTTAGGCCAACTTAAAGGGCCATTCCAAAAATATTTTTATTAATATTATATGCTTATGAATGTGACATGGACCATGGTCCACCATGGTAATAGGACTTATTATTTGCACCTAAAAAATTATTAAGTATGTCTAATTTTTAAGTACTCTCTATTAAATTATTTACGGTTATAATTTATTCTTAATATACCTTATATTTTTTTACAAATTACATTTTAAGATAAAATCATACTCTGCCTTCTTCTATTTCTTTGTTTGTCTCATATGTTCTTTGGTTACCCAAAAAACTAAATTGCAATTTGTAACTCAATTCTGGAAGAAGAAAAGGCTGCAATTTTGGAACTCAATTTGTATGAAAAATTGCAATTTTGTCGTGACTACTCTTTGTGTTGTATGTTTGTCTTGCATGTCTTGTATATTATGAAACTTTGGAGACTTATTACCCATTAAGTCCTATTGATAAATTTATTAAGTGATAAAGATAAATTTACCAGTCTTTTATTTTTATGAATAAATTTATAGTGATAAATTTATCAGTCTCTTTGTTTTTATGAATAAATTTTTAGTGATAAATTTATCACTATCTTATTTTTATAGTGTTAAATTTATTAGTTAGGACCTATAAATAAATAAGCCTAGTTAATAGGACTAATTGGTAAGTACCCCTATTATGAATTTATAGATAATATGCGATACCTTCACTGCCATTGGAACTCAAATGGTATGATAAACTGGAATTTTCTCTTCAACCCAACCTATGAAATGTTGGAATATAAGTCCCTGGATTTTATGCTCTGAAGGTGTTTGATGATTTGTCTATGTTGGTAAAAAAATTGAAGTAGAATCTTTGGTCCTTTATTTTACAATTCTTCTTGGTCATCAGTGTTGTTTTGAACTCTCTATATGATAGTTAATTTGTCTACTAATAATAGATTGGATTGGTTATTTGCCTAGTGTAAATGAAATGCTCCTGGATTTGTTTAAATAGTCACTGGTTTCTTTGTGTCGTTCTTGTTGTTTTGGACAATTTGTATTGTTTTTGTTTGCTTCCTTGTAATGTTGGTTGTTGTGTGATAAGAATGGTGGAGGCCATTAGTGTTTTGTCCGCTAACTCTCTAAATGTCTATTCTATTTCACTTTGAAGCTACAACGGATATTGATTCAAACAATAATTCTTTCAATGGGAGTAAGGAAGTTGAAGAACAGGATAACAATCTTTCATTTCATGAGAGTGGTGAAGTTAAAGAATCTAAAAAGGGGATGTATTTTACCGCAAAGCAAGAAGTGTACGCGTTTTATGTAAAATACGCGAAACACCTTGGATTTGTTATAGCTTATAGAACGCAAAATCTAACAAGTGATGAAGTAAAATACTTTGGAATTGAATGTACTCGGGTGCAGAACAGAACAAAAAGATCGGAAGTAAATCCCCTAGAACCATCTTTGTCATAAAAAATTGATTGTAAAGCAAGGGTAAGAGCCAGTTTACAAAAGGATGGAAGATATAAGTTAACCACAGTTATGCTTAAGCACACTCATGATTTGATTCCTAGTGACTCACGTCATTTTGCAATGAATAAGAGGATTCTTACTCCGATGAAGAGGAGATTAGAAGTTAAATATGCAGCAGGGATTGGGGTGACTAGGAATTTTCATTCTATGGTTGTTGAAGCGGGGGGATATAATATTGAGAATGCTAGAAGATTGAGATTTGGGGTAGGAGATGCTGAATCAGTTGCACTTTATTTTCACAAAATGAAATAACAAAATTTGAACTTCTATTTAGCAATTGACCTTGATGAAGATGGTCACATACGAAACTTATTTTGGGCGGATGCAAGGAGTAAGGCGGCTTATAAAGCATTTTAGGATGTTGTCTCATTTGACATAACCTATATACCAAACAAATATGATATGTCGTTTGCTCCATTTGTAGGAGTTAATCGCCATGGACAATCAATTTTGTTTGGTTATGAGTTGTTTATGTAATGAGAACACTGAGACATTTGTTTGATTATTTAAAAAATGGTTAAGTTACATGTCAGATGCTTCCCCAAAAGCTATAATAACTGACTAGTGCAGATGTCACGACCGAAACCCTCCCCTATAAGTTTAGTATCATAATCGGCCAGTAATTCTAAGATTACCGAAGGCCTCTGAATCATATTAACAAACAAGGGGCTAGTGGAAGCAAATATTACAAAAACAACGTCCATATAGCTGTGCAGACTTATATGGGACAGAAAATTTAAAACTTATATTCACATATTTATATGTAGTCACTGTCTTACAGCACCTACTTCTAAACAAAACAAAAAGGGACTTGACCCTAAATTCAGATTATACAAAAATCTTGGTTAACAAAAGAAAGAAAAGATTAAGATAGACATCACGTGCACTAGACTTGAACATTTGAAACACTTGGGGACCACTTCGGGAGGCACGGTGGTTGACTTGATAAAACAGAACTCCAGGCTAGCAATATAGGCCTGGTCTCGCACCTGATCATCTACATACATAAATAATACAGTGAGTTGGAGCCTAGTGAATAACAAGAGAGTATACGGTTTATGAATGATGTGTAAAATATATTCAAAAATCAGAATTCATATCAGAAATATATTCAGATTCACATACTTATAAAGATTTCATAAACAGTTATACGTGGTACATCCATTAGCTAACAGATCAGATCTCATAAAGACATAGTCGGTACTGACGGCTATAAGGGTCAGCATCTTTGTGCATATATAGCCAAGGTATTGTTACTTACAGGCGAGAGCCACGTGAACATAGGCCTCGGTATTGTTACCCTTGGGCAAGGGTCACATGAACATAGACCACAGTATTGTTACCCCCGGCCAAGGTGCATATTGGCCACAGAATTGTTACTCACGGGCAAGGGCCACGTGAACATAAGCTACGGTATTGTTGCCCCTGAGTAAGGGCTATGTGAACTAAGGATGCCACAAATACATTTCAGAAAAATGGGTATTCATTCATGATTCATAAAATAGCATTTTAGAAAACAGATCATATCATTTCAATCAGAAAATACGTATAATCAAACATAGCTTTAAAGAGTTGTTACTCACAGATAGCTCTAGTAGTAGTAGTAGGATAGATCACTTGAACAGAACAGACTGGTTAGACGGGCGATAACACGTATTGGACACACATCTCGAAGGTGTTTAACTTATCATTCTTTTTCCTTGGCGTGTGTTTCTAACTCTTATCCTCATTATTGTAGCTTAAACATGGCCTAGGAATGCCTTAGATATAATGAGAATGCAAAAATGCACTTTGAAACACGGAGCCAAATTTCTGAAAACAAGGAAGTTCGCTCAAGCGGTCTGCAACGTTTGCAAAAGTATTGGATGCTCGATTTTTACGCTTGACAGTCGCTCGAGCCAAGTACTAAGAATAAAGGGTGGTCGCTTGAGCACAGATTTTGTCACTCGAGCCAAGGCTTATATTTGCCAAAGTACTGGAAGCTTGCATTTTATACTCGAGCGAAGGAGTTGTTGCTCGAGCGATCATGCCAAATTTTGGAATTTTCAGATTGCTCACCAAGCTTCAAAACTCAATTCCAATGCATCGAAACACAATCTTTTTAGCCAAAACTTAAGAAAACACTTGTAAACTCATAAAACTTCATGAATTGAAAGCCATTTCGCGAAATCAAGCCCAAAAGCATTGTCAATTATTCAAAACAAAACTTAAAATTCAATATATAAAATATGCATGACTTGATACGGGTTCATTTCTTCCAAAACATGATCAATTGAGATAAAATAATGTAAAATATGATGAATTTCCAAAACCAAGTATGAACAATTACATGCACGAGGAATTTCTTGGAAAATAAACTCAAACTATGATGAAATGAGCATGCATGCATGATTTGCTTCCCAATTCTATTTTCTTAGCTCAAATTATACATTAATGAAGTTAATTCTCTTGAATTCTCATGTTAGCCAGCTCAAACTCATAAAGGATGAATTAAATCCTTACCTAAAGCTTTGAGTTTTCAAATGTAGTAACTTAATCCTCCAAGTTCTCTTCAATTCCTTCCAACCTCTCTATAATTCCTTAGCCTTCAAGTTGATTTCTTTCCTCTCTATAATTCCTTAGCCTTCAAGTTGATTTCTTTCCTCTCTCTCTCTCTCTCTCTCTCTCTATCTCTATCTCTATCTCTCTCTCTCTCTCTCTCTCTATCTCTCTATCCCCTTCCTCTTCCTCACGGTTTTTAGGTCAAGAAGCTTGAAATGGAAGTGTCTTCCTCTTCCTCACGTTTTTTAGGTCAAGAAGCTTGAAATGGAAGTGTATATAATGTTCTAAGGCTTAACATCAGCCTTATATAGGCTTCACTAATTAATTTAGCTTAGCCTAATCAAATTGTAATTATTTATTCTAATTATTTGATTCTGAATGAATTTTAATTAAACTTATCATAATATTCTAAAAATTCTAATTTACACATTGGCCTATTCAATTTCATGTTCAGATGCCGATAAGGCCTTCAATTCACAGCTTCAAACAGAATTACCGACAAATATTTCTACAACTGACAGATATAAGCACAAAACACAAGCAATTAACTTATAACTTCTTTTTAATTACTCATTAGGCATTCTTAAACATGGATTATAGGCTAATCACAGGTCAGGACTGTTATAGTCTTCCCCCCTTAAAGAGTTTAGTCCTCCAAACTCGAATTACCTCCATTTTGGAAGAATGCAGAGTCTAAAAGGAACAAATTAGGATATCTCTTCATCATGTCTTCTTCGGTTTCCCATGTCGCATATGACCCTCCATGATTTTTCCAGTCAATTCTTACCAATGAGATTTCTTTGTTTCTCAATCTTTTGATTCGGAGGTTAACTATCTTTATTGGCCGTTCTTCATAAATAAAATTATCTTTCAAAAGTCCATGGGCCGGTTCGATGACATGAACTGGATCTCGCAAATAGTCTTGAAGCATAAAAATGTGGAAAACATTGTGCATGTTCTCTATGACTGGAGGTAAGGCCACTTGATACGTCACCAGATTAATTTTCTCAATGATTTCATATGACCCAATGTACTGCGGTGCCAACTTGCCTTTAAACTCCAAACCGTGTCTGGCATTTTATTGGAGTTACTTTAATGAACATATGGTCACCGACTTCATATTTCTTTTCTCTTCGTTCGACATCCATATAACTCTTTTGACGACTTTGAGCAGTTTTCAATGGTTGTTGTATTAGTTTCACTTTTTCAGTCATCTCTTGTACAAGTTCTGGTCCCAATAACGGCCTGTCTCCAACTTCAGCCCAACAAATCGGAGATCGGCATTTTCTTCCGTACAAAGCTTCATAAGAAGCCATCCCAATACTCGAATGATAGCTGCTATTATACACGATTTGGCCAGAGATAAGTACGTCTCCTAATTCCCTTGGAAATCTAACACACACATTCTTTACATATCTTTCAAAGTTTCAATAGCCTGTTCAAATTGGCCATCCGTTTGAAGGTGATAAACATTGCTTAGTCTCAATTCAGTTCCCAAGGCTTGTTGCAAACTTTGCTAGAATCTTGAAGTGAATTTTGAGTCTCTATCAGATACAATAGACACAGGTACTCCATGCAATCTCACAATTTTATTCACATAGATGTTAGCCAATTTATCCGCATTATAAAATGTTTTCATTGGTAAAAAGTGAGCAGATTTAGTCAAGCAATCAACAATGACCCAGATAGAGCCCATGTCTCGAGAAAAGCAAGGTAGTCCAACAATGAAGTCCATCGTAATATGCTCTTATTTTCATTCTGGTATTGGAAGCGACTGAAGCAGTCTAGCGGGTCATTGATGTTCGGCTTTCACTTGTTGGCATTGCAAACACTTGGTTACATAGTCAGCAATACACTTCTTCATACCAGGCCACCAAAAATTCTGTTTTAAATCTTTGTACATTTTTGTGTTTCCCGGATGCATAGTAAATTTAGACTTGTGAGCTTCGGTCATAACACGCTTTCTCAACTCTGAACAATCCGGTACACAGTCTTCCTTGAAATTTCTGGATAGCCTTCAAACACAAATCTGGGCCTCGGTTTTGAATCAATCTCATCAACAATCTTCTTCAGAAATTCATCTTCTAACTATTTTCCTTTAATTTCTTTAATTATGGCTGGCTATGCAGGAATGTAAGCTAAAATTCCACCCTGTTAACACAAGACAATCTCAATTTCATTTCTTTCTAGCTCATACAACAATTCTTTCTAACCGATAAGCAAACATGCTAAAGTCCCAATGGATTTTCGGCTCAAAGCATCTGCAACTGTATTTGCCTTTCACAGATGATACAGAATTTGCAAATTATAATCTTTTATCAGTTCAAACCATCTCCTCTGTCTCATGTTCAGTTCTTTTTTAGTAGAGAAATATTTCAGACTTTTACGGTCCATATACACTTCACAAGTCACTTCATACAGATAATAGCGCCAGATTTTCAAAGCAAAAACCATAGCTGCAAGTTCAAGGTCATGGGTCGGATAATTCTTCTCATGTGGGCGAAGTTACCAAGAAGCATACGCAATTACCTTACCATTTTGCATTAGTACACATTCCAAGCCTATGTACGAACCATCACTGTAGATTTGGAACCCATCAATACCATTAGGCAAAGTCAAAATTGGTGCACTTACTAATTTGGTCTTTAATTCTTGAAAGGTAGATTCTCTTTGGTCATTCCAATCAAATGGTATATTTTTCTGTGTCAATTGAGTCAATGGCACGGAAAGTTTGGAAAAGTCTTTCACAAATCTGTGGTAATAGCCAGCAAAACCTAGAAAACTTCTAACTTCTGTCATCGTAGTCAGTCTTGGACAATTCACAATAGCTTCTATTTTTTGTGGATAAACTAATATGCCATCTTGGTTGATTACATGTCCCAGAAATGTTACACTATCAAGCCAGAACTCACATTTGTACAGTTTTGCATACGATTTCTTTTCTTTCAGAGTCTGTAACATAGCTCTCAAATGATTTTCATGCTCTTCCTTACTTTTAGAATATATCAGAACATCAACAATAAACACAACCACAAATTCATCCAAATATGATTTGAAAACCCTTTTCATTAGGTCCATGAAGGCGGCAAATGCATTGGTTACCCCAAACGACATTACCAAAAATTCATAGTGCCCATATCTAATTCGAAATCCAATTTTCTCTATGTCTTCTACCTTAACTTTTAACTGTGATATTCGGACCTAAGGTCAATTTTAGAAAATACTTGGACTCCCTAGAGTTGATCAAACAAATCATTTATTTGGGGCAACGGATATTTATTTTTCACAGTTACTTTGTTCAACTCTCAATAGACATAGCCTCAAAGTACTATCTTTTTTCTTAACAAACAACACTTAAGCACCCCAAGGTGAAGTGCTCGGCCAGATAAATTTCTTATCTAATAACTCTTGAAGTTGGATTTTCAATTCTTTCAGTTTGGTGGTTGACGGTATAGAGTTTTGGAGATTGGTTGGGTTTCAGGTACTACTTTAATAGTGAATTCAATCTCTCTATCAACTAAGTCACCGAGTAGTTCATTTGGAAACACGTTGCGAAATTCATTGACTATAGGAATAGTTTTCCACATTAACACTATCCATAGATACAGTCAAAACACAACACAAATAACCCCTACATCCCTTCTTAAGAACTTTGTTTACTTTCATAGCAGAGATCAAATACAAGGGAGGACCTACACCATTCCCAGCAAATACAAATTCAGGCAACCTTGGTGACCAAAGCACAACGGATTTGGCAACACAATCAATCATAGCATGATATTTTGTCAACCAATCCATTCCCAAGATGCAATCAAAATGAGCTATATCCAATGGCAACAAATCAACTTATAAAAGTACTTCTCCAATCATAACATCACATGCGAATATATAAATGCACATAACATAGAACCCCCAAATGGTGTCGCTACAGACAATAAATAATTCATAGGCTCTAGAGGTCTAGTCAATTTCCAGGAGAAAGCATGCGACACAAATGAGTGGGTAGATCCATAATCTATTAAGACATAGGCATTCTGAGCACAGATAGAGATTATACCTAACACCACTAATTCAGTATTCTGGACGTCCCCAGGCACAAGTGTAAACTTTGCCTTGCCTTAAGGTTTCTTTTCCAGCATTAGTTCTCACGTTTGTTCTTGGTACAAAAGCAGATCCGGCTGAACTTGCCGCAGGATGATTGGAATTTTGGGACATGAGCGGACAATCTTTTATCATGTCGCCAATCTTGCCACACCGGACGCAAGCACCTGTTGATCGGTAGCAGGCGCCCTTGTGTTTTCTTCCACATTCTAAGCAAGTAGGTTTTGTACCACTACTTTGAATTAAACTACTTGAGGATCCTGTCTTTTGCTTCTTTGTGAATGACTGGCCCTTTTTGAAATTAAATCTAGATCTTTTACCTCTCCATTCATTTGTTGGAGCTTTGGTTTGTTTCATGGATGCTAAATTGGCTTCTAACATCAAGGCTCGATCCAACACATCTACATACTTAGTCAGTTTTAACTCACTAACCCGATCAAATACATCTAGATTGAGGCCGCCTTAAACTTTTTTGGCCTTTTTGTAATCCATGTCTACCATATACAGAGCAAACTGGGCTAACTCTGTGAACTTGGCCTCATACTCGGCCACTAACATATTGCCTCTGTTAAGTTTTTTGTTATTGGCAATCCTGTTTGATAAAACTCCTTTCAGTTGTAATTTTATTCGATCTTTTATTTCAGTGAGACTATGAATTTTCAAATGTGAATCCAACCCGAATTGTGCCTTATATAGGAGCTTGTGATCTTAATTCTTTCATGTTTGCCACTTCGCTAACTATGTTAGGGATCGAAGTTGTTTGATCGCTCGAGCAGTCATTTGTGAGCTCGAGCAAAGAAAAGGATCATCTAGTACTTTTGCAGAGCGTCTGAACTTCTAGGAAGAAAGTTTTACCGCTCGAGCAGTGAAAGTTGCACTCAAGTGGTCAACCTATATGTTTTGCATGCCCTTTAGTCACACTGGTCGAGTGGTAAAATGTGCGCTCGAGTGGTCTACGCGATCCTGTTTTCTATAAAGTGTGTTGTTCGCTGTTTCTAGTGTTTTAGCTGACCAGATTTTTCATAGAAGAACAAGATACAAAGTGTTTTATATTGGAGGGTGTTTTTTGAGTGTTTCCTTGATGATTTAAGAGTGATCAATGGATTTGTGAACTTCATATCAACATTATCAAGGGTTTGTTTGTTTTCGTTTATTCACAAAAGAGAGAGTTGTTCTTCGGTGGATTCCGTATAACTTGGGCCTGAAGCTTTGGTGGATTCTGGAGTGGCTCATCGTCATGGATTCGACATCAACATTATGGATTCAACGTTTTGTGGATTTTGCCCGTGGTTTTTTGTCACAATTGGGGGCATTCTAATTGTGGTTTTTCCATGTTAAATCGTTGTGTCGATTTGTCTTTAATTATTTGATTGGGATTGTTATTTACTATTTAAAATTGATACGTAATCATAAATCAATATCTCGGGGATTTTAAGATTTTTCAGCCTTGTTTTAACTGTTCAAATTTTGAAACCTTACGATCCTGAAAACGCCGAGGGAAGTATTTTTCATAAAAGATCTCTTTGAACTGGTTCCAGGTCATAGCCCCATTACTGTCTCGTATCAACATCCACCAATGTCGAGCTTTGTCTTTTAGAGTGTAAGTAGCCAACAAAACTTTCTAGACTTCGGAACATGGAAAGACTTCAAACAATTTTTCGTTTCAAGCATCCAAGTCTCAGCCTTTAGTGGCTCAATACCACCCAAAAAAGTTAGTGGCTTCATCTAGTTGAATTTCGAGTCAAATCGATAATGTCATTGTTCATCAGCTTAAATTGTACTGAAGAAGGTGGAGGAGGCAAAGGATGGTGTCTTTGTTGTTGTCTCATTAATTCAGTTAAGGTCTCAAGCATTCATTCCATTCGGTCCATCCGAGCATCAGATGATTCAGATACATCATCACTTTGTTCTTTCCATTGCTATATGTAAACAAAACGATAATAGACATAGGCAAATAAATCCTTTCACATTGTTCATATTCAATTTCATTCAGTTCATGTTACGCATGTTTGTATGTTCATTTCATTCAGATATGTTCACATGATTAACACACACTCACGTATACTGATGCAATGTCCCTAATTCTTTTTTAGGATATCCTATAGCTCATATGGACTTGTGTCTGCGGTATTACGTGTGCTCTGATACCACTCTATCACGACCCAAACCCGCCCTTATACGTTTAGCATCGTAACCAGCTAGTAATCCTAAAATTACCGAAGGTCTCTAAAACATATTAACATACAAGGGGCTAGCAGAAACAAATATTACAAAAACAATGTCCATAGAGCTATGCAGACTTATATGGGAAAGAGAATTTAAAACTTATATTCACATATTTATATGTAGTCACTGTCTTACGCCACCCACTTCAAAACAAAACAAAAAGGGACTTGGCCTTAAATTTAGATTATACAAAAATCTTGGTTAACGAAAGAAAGAAAAGATTAAGACAGACATCACGTGCACTAGACTTGAACATTTGAAACATTTGGGAATCATCTCGGGAGGCACGATAGTTGGCTTGACAAAACACAACTCCAGACTAGCAACTTAGGTCTGGTCCCGTGCTTAATCACCTACATACATAAATAATACAATGAGCTGGTGCCTAGTGAAAAACAACAGAGTAAAGGGTTTATGAATGATGTCCAAAACAAATTCAGAAATCAAAGTTCATATCAGAAACAGATTCAGATTCACATACTTATACAAATTTCATAAACAGTTACGTGGTACATCCATTAGCTAACAGATCAAATTGATCATAAAGACCCATGTGTATAGTCGGTACTGATGACCATAAAAGTCAACATCTTTGTGCACATATAGCAATGGTATTGTTACCCTCAAGTGAAGGCCACGTGAACATAGGCCTCGGAATTGTTACCCCCGAGCAAGGGCCACATGAATATAAACCTCGGTATTGTTACCCCCGACCAAGGGCCATGTGCATATTACCCACAGTATTGTTACCCCTGGGCAAGGGCCACATGAACTTAAGCCACAATATTGTTACCTCTAGGCAAGGGCCACGTAAACTAAGGATGCCACAAATACATTTCAGAAAAATGGACATTTATTCAAGATTAATAAAATAGCATTTTAGAAAACAGATCATATTATTTCAGTCAGAACATACGTATAATCAAATATAGTTTTACAGAGTTGTTACTCACAGATAGCTCCAGTAGTAGTAGGATAGATCACTTGAACAGAACAGACTGATCAGGCGGATAACACGTGACCTAAACAAACACGTGACAAATATACATTGGACACACATCTCAAAGGTGTTTAACTTATCATTCTTCTTCCTTAGCGTGTGTTTCTAACTCTTATCCTCATTATTGTAGCTTAAACATGGCCTAGGAATGCCTTAGATGCAATGAGAATGCAAAAATGAACTTTGAAACACTTAATCAAATTTCTAAAAACACGGCAGTTCGCTCAAACGGTCTGCAAAGTCTGCAAAAGTACTAGATGCTCAATTTTTACACTTGATGGTTGCTCGACAGTCACTCGAGCCAAGTACTCAAAATAAAAGGTGGTTGCTCGAGTGCATATTTCATTGCTCAAGCCAAGGCTCATATTTGTAAAAGTATTGGGAGCTTGCATTTTACGCTCAAGTGAAGGAGCCATCGCCCGAGCGATCATGCCGAATTCTGAAATTTTCAGATTGCTCACCAAGCTTTAAAACTCAATTCCAATGCATCAAAACACATTCTTTTGGGCCAAAACTTAAGAAAACACTTGTAAACTCATAGAACTTCATGAATTGAAAGCCATTTCGCAAAATCAAGCCCAAACGCATTATCAATTATCCAAAACAAAACTTGAAATTCAATATATAAAACATGCATGACTTGATATGGGTTCATTTCTTCCAAAACATGATCAATTAAGATAAAATAATGTAAAATATGATGAATTTCCAAAACCAAGTATGAACAATGACATACATGAGGAATTTCTTGGAAAATAAACTCAAACCATGATGAAATAAGCATGCATACATGATTTGCTTCCCAATTCTACTTTCTGAGCTCAAATTATACATTAATGAAGTTAATTCTCTTGAATTCTCATGTTAGCCAGCTCAAATTATACATTAATCAACTTAATTCTCTTAAATTCTCATGTTAACCAGCTCAAACTCATAAAGGATGAATTAAATCCTTACCTAAAACTTTGAGTTTTCAAATATAGTAGCTTAATCCTCCATGTTCTCTTCAATTCCTTCCAACTTCTCTATAATTCCTCAGCCTTCAAGTTGATTTCTCTCCTCTCTTTCTCTCTCTCTCTCCCTCTCCCCTCATCCTCTTCCTCACATTTTTGAGGTCAAAAAGCTTGAAATGGAAGTGTATATAATGTTCTAAGGCTTAACATTAGCCTTATATAGGCTTCACTAATTAATTTAGCTCAGCCTAATCAAATTGTAATTATTTATTCTAATTATTTAATTCCGAATGAATTTTAATTAAACTTACCACAATATTCCAAAAATTCTAATTTACACGTTGGGCTATTCAATTTCATGTTCTGATCCTGATAAGGCATTCAATTCACAGCTTCAAGCAGAATTGTCGACAGATATTCCTACAGCTGACAAATATAAGCACAAAACACATGCAGTTAACTCAGAATTTCTTCTTAATTACTCATTAGGCATTCTTAATCATGGATTATAGGCTAATCACAGGTTAGGGTTGTTACAGTAGAGCTATGCAAAATACCATAGAAATTGTCTTCCCACAACATCGTTGGCGCTTATGGCATATAATGAAGATAATTCCAGAGAAATTGAGAAGATATTCACAATATGAATCCATAAGGTTTGCTTTGAAAAATGCAGTTTATGATTCATTCACAAAAGATGAATTTGAGGAAGATTGGCAAGCAATGAAGGCAACATTCAATCTGAATGATAACGAGTGGTTGGGGGATATTATATGGTGAGCGACTGTGATGCCTCAAATTTTTGGAACATCATAAAATTTAAATAACAAAATAACTTGCTAAATAAAAACTTTAACATCTAATTAGGGAAATTTAAATTCTCACACAGTCAAAGTTCTAAAAAAAAAAAAATTACGAGTCTGCATACAACATTACAACAACTTTATAACATTCTTTATTCCTAACACAAGAGATAACAAAATTTTATTTTGCTAAATTCTTAACTTCAAGTTAGCCACGGTTCTATATTAACAGCGGCCCCAATTTTGGTTTCAGTCCCTTCCTCGTCATAATCTGGCATAAAACTCCAGGGCAACAAAATATATGCCATGAGTTTTGCAACACAGTAAGAAAACATAACCAATCTATCATTCTTTTTACGAGAAAATAATAAGATCATGACAATTAAAATAATAATAAAAATTAATAGCATGATAAATGTAACAACCATTATAATAATTTTGACAATTTTAATAGTTTAGGTGACACTCAAAATCTCACCAAAGATATTTTCTTACCAACCACTAAGACATGGCCATGGTTAATTTGAACCCCCCCTGGTCAAATATTCAAGAACTACCAAGGATGCCCACACCCAGAGTTATATACCCAAGCCGTGGCATCCGTGGTCTGCCCCAAGAGAACGGTCTGCAAGAAGTTTGTAACCTCCCTGCGTGCCACCCGCACATCCACCATTATCCCAAAACCAAATACCGATAAGGGTTCAAATAAGTCTCGTGCCATCTTAGGGTTTCAGGACACAATTATATAAAAATTATTAAAAACCAGGGTTCACCCTGAACTACCGGTATTAACCCTCGATCATTAACTTTGTATATACCATTAATCATTTCAGTTAGTCTTTATATTAATCATAAATATTTAAAATTTCAATCACCAATAATGTTATATGAATTCACTAAAATTCCCAATATAAAATATTACACATGTCACACAATAATAATTCAATGTACAAAATTTAAATAAACAATTAGTTTAAACCATGGTATGAAATAATAATATAGATACAAAATAAATAAATAAATAAATAAATAAAAATCCATAATCACACACATGCATGGATTTTTAATTTACAAGATTAGACTAGCACAATATTAAATTTTAGTCCAAATAAAACAATTGAAAAAATTTTGGTTCCTCCTTAATCTGCCAAAAATTTTCAGAATGTATATCTCGTGATTAGAATTATAAATAAATTACTTATACAACTCAAAAATTCATATAAATCTATAGAATACTCAATAAACATGTTATGGCCATTTTTCAAAAAGCATTTTCCAAAAATAAATTATAAATAATTCTAAAAAATCCAAGAAAGTTTATGACACAGATTTATCACATTTTCTTAAATTAATTCCATACTTAAATTTATAAATCAATTCCATAATATAAAAATTTATTATGAAACTAGACTTCTCAGATTTCAATTTTTATTTAGAAATTACTAGATTTGGTTTAATATAGATTTTTTAATGATTTTTCCAACATATAGTAAAATATGTCTTGTACTTCTAGATTCAATTACAAATTTGTATAAATTCGTACAAAACTCAATAATTGTTTCAAAACTTTCTGGGTGAACTAGACATCATTCTCAATAACTTTGTAGAATAAATAATCTCAAAAGTTTGAGTATAAAATTGTTTAAAAATTCGTATACCTGTTTGGCAGATTGAAGGGCTAAATAAAATCTTCAATACTCTCTTTTATGGTATAAACTACACGTGCAAGCTATTTCCACAATAATACCATGACTTTAAGACTATCAATATCTTCAAATATTTGATATACACATCAGAAAGTTTATATACAACTATAAATAAAATTCTATCTATAATTATTACTGGGGACACAATCTGAAATTTTCACTTTAAAAAAATCAGTGGGTTGAGAGGGTTTTCTTACTTAATAGTAGGATTGAAATAGGATGATGAAATGGTAGAAGTTTGTAGCTTCCTTAACTTCCTTCTCTTCTTCTTCTCCTACTACTTAACTGCTCATAGACTTAACCCTTCTCTAATCGGAGAAGGAGTAGCATGCATATACATATATTTATATATATATATAAATGTCCATTATGATGAGACCCTCTCCCTCTCCTCTCTCTCCTCATTATTCTTTCTAGTCTAATTGTATCTTCCAATTCCAAGGTTTGTAATGAAAACCTATACCCTACTTAACATGCATGCAAACCAAGTGTTGGGTGCCATCCACCAAATCTGCTGAAATCTAATTTTTTTTATTATTTGTATTTGTATTTGTATTTGTGTGGGTTTCTTAAAATCAATAAACTAAGGTTTTTAACTAAGTTATTTAGTAAGGATAATTATCATATTGAATCCTTATTAAAATAATTTATAAACAATAAATATTGAATACCTACAAAATTATTATTCTTTATAATGTCTTTATTAGTGATTGAATTGGGTTAATTTAAAACTAACTTATACACTAATATATATAATATATATATATATTATTAGAATATATTAGTAATATATGGCCTCATGTCTAGCCTCATGTTTGGCCTCATGTCTAGCCTCATGTTTAGCCTCATGTTTTGTACTTTAGGTTGTAATTGTTCTCCCTCTCCTCTATAAAGGAGAGAGCTCAACACACATTTAAAAATACAGCAATCTATAACCTTAATGTGTAATAATTCGCCTCAATATCCGACTGAGCAGCCGTTATCTGCTCCACTGACACCATCGGATAGTTCAACGGCGCAAAACCAGGGGGGCTTGGTCCAGGGGCTCTTGGTTGAGGTTCAAGGGCCATATTTTGGGTTGTGGCCTCGTTGAGGTCGGGAAAAAGGGTAAGACCACGGGACGAAGAGGCTATGTTCTGGGAAGCAGAACGGGAAGAAGAAGCCATTTTCTGGGCAACAGAGTGACACAGTATCTTTCTCAGCAAAATGAAGAGGTTTTCAGAGGATTTTTCAGCAGATGTTTTGTTCTGCATAAGCGGCAGCCTCGCCTTGGTATAAATAGGCAAGGCAGACATGCGCCTCTCAGCGCAAGACGACAAAGCGGCGCGCCTTTTGATGGCTCGACTTTTGATGGATGTCGGGCACACCTTTTGATGGCACGCCTTTTGATGGCGCGCCTTTTGATGGCTCGACTTTTGATGGCTGTCGGGCACACCTTTTGATGGCACGCCTTTTTGATGGCACGCTTTTTGATAAGATTGGGCACGCCTTTTGAGGGTGCAACTTTTATGGGTCCGACAAGACTCAGTAAACTGTCCCGACTTTGATTCCGGTTAGCTTCTATATGGGTCCGACAAGACTCGGTAAACTGTCCCGACTTTGATTCCGGTTAGCTTCTATATGGGTCCGACAAGACTCTGTAAACTGTCCCGACTTTGATTCCGGTTAGCTTCTATATGGGTCCGACAAGACTCGGTAAACTGTTCCGACATTGATTTCAGTTCTCTTCTACAACGGTCCGACATGACCCAGTAAACTGTTTTTCTACAACGGTCCGACATGACCCAGTAAACTGTTTTTCTACAACGGTCCGACATGACCCCATAAACTGTTTTCTACATCGGTCCGACATGACCCCATAAACTGTCTTCTACAACGGTCTGACACGACCATCAGTGTCTCCTATCCACTTTTATTTTATTTTTTCTGTTTTGTTACTCTCTCCAAACTCAAGTTGGTTGATTCCTATCCACCTTGAGTTTGAGGGGGGATATTAGAATACTAGTGTATGCCCGTGCCTAAAGGCACGGTATAAATAATATTGAGATTAAAATGTAATTGTAATTTGTACGTATCATATTAAAATTTGTAGAGTCTGTAGCACCTGATAAAAGTTCAAGTCAGAAATCTCCACCATTAGTTTGTGACTAACACCTAATACATTGGTGAGTGTCATAGTACCCGAACCACAAATATCTGATTGAAATAATATAATACACAGAACATAAATACCATAACCTCGCAAATAGTAGTCTTTAGAAATTGTTTACAAATTAAGATACGGAAATCAAATATTTTGAAATAATAAAGATACGGAAGCATTGAAAAACTAAATGCATCATATCATGAAGAAGAAATCAACTCTATGCCATAGCATCCCAACAATAAATGGTAAAAAAAATAATTCCTGCAACTCATCTGGTTTGTCAAATTAATGTGAAAATCATCAATTACATCAACTATAGAATACAAATTGTTGCTTTACAAAATAGTCAAATTAAAAAGATTTTAAAGTCATCTAATAGCCATCAAGTATTGCTAGTATCAATACTTGAAAGAAAATGTATAAAGAAGAGTAATTAAATAAGAAAAATTATATAAAACTATTTAAAAACTCATTGATTTGTAATTTTCTCAATGAAAAGAAGATGAGTAAAGAGAGCCCATATAACAGTTTGGTGCAAATCTCCATCATCCTATGAAAATAAAAGAGAACATAATTTTATACAAAGGGGAAAAAAAAGTATACAAAGTAGTGACAACTGACATGTCCAAAGTAGTGACAACTTACATGTCCAAAGTAATAAATCAACTTACATGTCCAAAGTAATAACTCAATTGTAAAAGATCAAGTCAGCACTCTTAATCAAACTTAGCTATACTGGAAATGCAAAAATATAGGGGAATAAAAGGCTTCACAAAAATATTTGAAATGCAACAAAGTCCACATAGGTGGAAAGCTTTACAAAAAGTGGGTCATAGCTATCGTTTGCTTTACAAAATGTATATACTTTACAAAAATATGTGTTTGAGAATGTGGGAAAGTTCTTCCCACAATTCTTACGAATGCCTCATCAATTTCCGAAAGGTCTTCATAACAAAACTTCAGGGTAAACAATATTTGTAGTGGAATCTGGCTCATCATTAGGGAGGAGGATACTTATACGATCGAAAGATGTGCATCTGGATAATGCCACGTATAGTTGCCCATGACTAAAAACAGGTGTACGCAAATCAACCCCAACAAATTTCACAGATTGTCCTTGAGATTTGTTAATGGTCAAAGCATATGCCAATCGAATGGAAATTGACGTCTTGTCATTCGGAAAGGCATTTCTGCAGAAGACGGAGTCAATGATATCCTTGGTATAAATGCCAAATTGCCAAACTTCTCTCCAGTTAAGATTCGAGCTTCAATTATGCGAGTGTCGCACCTTGATACCATCAATCTTGTGCCATTACATAGTCCATCTTTCGGTGCAATGTTTCTTAATAACATTATAGGACAACCCACTTTCAACTCTACCTTAAAAGCTGGTAGCCCAGGAGGATCCAATGAATTTAAAAACTCATTAGGATATCTGTTTGTAATGGAAGGATCAATTTCATCATCTTCAGCCATCTTATCTGCAGCAAGATACGTATATGTATTCCCTGGAAAAATATTCAACGCAGCAATATTGATAGCACTGACATCATCATTTCGTGCAGAAAGAATTGTACGCTCCGTTAAGAATGATGGGGTTGATGTATCTGCCACATCCAATTGTGGATAAACTGCTGAGAGTAATTCCTTTAGATCCTGGCATTTGTGTATTGTTGATGGAATTTTAATGATTTCTTGCGGATTGGTTCCAACCTAATAAATAAAATAAAATAAATTAAAAAAATGGTGTAATCAACGTATCCTCAAATGGTATAATCAAAGTTCGAATGAGTATTACCTCCGTCAAGAATTTTGCAAAAATAGCATTTCCAAGGTTTGCATGATTCAAGCACATATTCAAATCTAAAGATAAAACATGTAGATCCTTCCACAAAACAGAGTGTCTCAATGATGCATTCACAATTTGCTCACGAACTCCTTTGGTTATAACTGGTAAGATTTGTCGAAAGTCTCCACCAAGAACAACAGTGATACCCCCAAATGGCTTTTCACAATCACAAATATCTCGAAGTGTGCGATCAACCGCCTCAACACAATGTCTATGTTGCATAGGAACTTCATCCCAAATTATGAGTTTTGTTTCTCTAAACAATTCAGCCTGTAATGATTGCTTGCTAAACCCACAAACTGAATTTTCCAAGACATCCAATGGAATGGAAAATGTTGAATGTGCAGTGCGACCTCCTACTAATAGCAATGATGCAATTCCAGATGAAGCCACGGTAACAACAATATGGCCAAGGCTGCGACATTTTAATGCAATCGTATTGTACAAAAATGTTTTCCCCGTTCCGGCACCGCCATTCAAAAAGAAAATAGTCCCTTTACTTTCAAAGACTGAAGAAGTGATTGCATTATAAGCAGTTCGTTGTCCATTATTGAGGCGATCAATAGTAATTTGCACATTGTCTGTTGTGCCTCATTATGTAGTTGTTGATGTTCGAATATCAATCGGTTACCAACTGTTGCACTCCAATTTGTGTAGGTTGTGGCATGGGCGGGAAGTCAATTAAACTCTTTCCTGATTCTTGAAGCATTTGATTCAAAAGATACAAACCATAATCTTCAATTTGAGCCTCAGTTGGGTTAGAAATGGCAAACAATGTACGAAGCTTATGTGCAAGATCATCACAGATATGCATTGAAAATTGATTCCATAACGCATGTGGTTGTAGTGGAAAACATTGGGTCAGAATAATACAAAACAATCTCCTCAATTGATATCCGGTTTTCATAACTGCAGCCTCTTTCACAGGCATTGTATCCATTCTTCATCATCTTCTAAGAGTCCTCTTGCAACACATGCTGATTTAAACGTTCATGCAAAACATTGTTAACTGTACGTAAACATTGAAACGATCTTGGCCCTTTGACAACAGTTAACAACAAACGCAGATAAAATCTTTCACCACAGTTAGGGCTAGCAAAGTACATTCTACCAATTGCATATCCATGTTCTCTTGGTTTCCATCTATGTTCTGACTTGAGCCAAACAAAATGTTGCGGAATTCTTGGTAAGTGAATTGACATTCATTTTCATTGGAAGCACAATAATCAAAAAAACCAGTAAGAGTCGATTTTTGTTGCGCAGCTCTAGAAAGAATCATTTCCAATGAGTCATTAGGATTGAAAAGAACACGATGCATTCCAGGTAGATGAAGTGCCAAGCGAACAACTGTTGGCATCTCTGCATGCAAATGATGACCAATATTCGCCAAGCAGCTTCTGGTGGTCCAATATACCTCGCATCAAGATATTGTTGGATCTCATTAATCAATCCCAAAACCATTGTTGTGCGATCATAACCCTTGTAAATATACTTATGTATATACTTAACACATCTCACTCCAGCACAAACTTCTACATTTATATGACAGTTGAACCGTTTAGAAAGATATGCATTGTATGGTACCACATCCCTGTTATCAACTTCCTGTCCTCTCACAGTATATACTTGACCACTATTGCGACGACGATAGATTGGATATCCATCTTGGTCCATAGTTGTTGATTCTGCAAAGTCTCGAGGGTATTTCTTAGTACATCTACCATTTTCCATACATGGTGCTTGGGGATTTCGAGCACCACATGGTCCATGTACCATGCAACACTTGACAGTTTCAAAAAGTGTAGGATCATCTTTTGGATCTGGAAATTCTGCACAAACTAATTTGTCTACTTGAGCACATGTTCGAATTTTGTCTGGACCTTTAAGAAAGAGAAGCGCATGCATATGTGGTAGGCCTCGTTTTTGGAATTCAATTGTAAACATGTGCAACTTTATTACCGAACACTTTGTTTGTCTCTATCTCCTTCATCAAACACTTTCTTTTTAGCTCAAAAACACGGGCAATCAAATCCGGACGATCAATAGCTTTTTGGTGTGGTAATAATGCTGAAGTAATTTCTGGCCAATTGGGATTTGCAGTCATGGTGAGAAAAATATCTGGGTGCTGGTTGTATCGCGTGATAGCCATTGAATCTTGGAAGATTTCAAACATATGTCTAGGACTACCAGTAAATGAAGATGGCAAAATAAACCTTTGACCAATTTGATTAGGTTGCAAGTCATCTGGGTCAATATCGCTTAAATCTTGGTAAAGTTCAGCCCTAATTTTTTTTTGATTAAGCTTGTAGTACGTCAACCGATTTTGCTCTGTTGCAGCCCAAGCATCTACCAAAAACTCTTAGAATAGTTTTCCACCTCTCAAAATTGTTGAATACTCTGTAGGTCGCTCAAACAAACGATAACTATAAAAATCCATTTGAGTAAGTCGATCAGTTGAAGGCCGATCATGTTTAACGTCCCACAATTTCAACTCAGGTTCCCATCCGAGCTCACCATACGGGAATAATAAAACATAATACAATGGTAAATACGCTGGGTGACATTCATTAATTTGCATCAGTTCATTATTTCCCTGTAGATGTAAAACAACATCTCCCATTCCAGTAACCTCGGTTCCATCACCTGGTATTACAATTGCAATCTCATCAGCAGTTGGTAGGTTATACCGTCGTCGGTCTGTTGCTGAACTGTAGTGATGAGCAGGTAGATTTTGTCCAGTGAAGGCTAATTGATTCAAAATTGCATGAGCCTGCGAAATTTGTCTACAAATGCATTAACTTGCAACAAACTATCTTGAATAGTTTTGAGAACATCCCTTCGTAAGTGAGGATTTCTACGATTTCGAACTTCTAAAGCTGAATCAGGATCATAAATGTACAACTGAGCATAAGTCGCATCCTGACCTGGCTGTGGTAGAAGTGATCCTGTTCGATGTCGCAATTCCCCATGGATAATAAATGGTTTAGGGCCGCTTCCCCTTAGTACTCTTGGATCCAATGTAGCACCAAGACTTGTAAAAGCATTGGCTGCATTGTATATTCGAGTATAACGTCGAAACGATCTTGCTTGATCATCATCCCCATCATATAATGCTTGAAGCGGTGGAGGGGGTGTCATAAGCAGAGGTAGCCTAGTCTTTCCTTTTGAACAGCAAGTTCCAAATAGGGGACGCTTTCGAGATGATTGTGCTAATTTTTCGTCCATCCAATGTAAGGCTGAACAGTAAGGACATAACACATCCATCTTGCCGAGAGAATGACGACATGAATTCATGTGTGATTGAGTATTAATCGCAGTACTTATAGTCATATCTTCTAATTCATCATCTGTACATAGATCCTCTTGAAGAAATGTGACTGTAGAATTAGGCCTACAAATATTTGTTGTGCATAAATTAAAATTTATACACATGTAAAAGTAAGAGTATTATTTAAAGAATTAAACATGTTTTACCAATTCCGAGCTAAAGATGTACTTTCCATAGAGAACGAATATGGATGCATGTGTAACCATTGTTCGTTTTTGTGCCAACGAAGTATCCGCAAGTGTCTTTGTACCCTGTTCTAGGCAAGCATGACTGCGACGACTCGGTGTTAATGAAGGAAAGTCTTTAACATATGCTCCTAATCTCTCTCGTTCTTGTCGCAAGCGTTGTCCCGATTGATATGCAGAGCATGCATTTTCATTTCTTTCACGTTCTCGTCGTGCACGTTGAGCTAATACAGCTCTTGATATAACATAACCATTGGGCCCTAAAATATGAATATTAAATCATTGGATGCTTAAAATGTAAATATTATCAAGTACCATTTTCCACTGTCCAAAGAAAATACCAAGAATTTAGAGAAAATGTATTTACTCTTACCCATGACTACCCATAGTTTTATAATAACAATAATAATAAATTGTGTGGTTTTGTTATACTAATGAATAAATGTTCGACCAGCAGATTGTGTGGTTTTGTAACAGTAATGAACAAATGTTCGATCAGCAGATGAGCTTCATAAAGTATCCTCATTTTCTTGTAGGGCCCATGCACTTACAGGAGACACTATATATTCCTTTCTCACTATATATTCCTTCATAAAGTATCCCCTATATATTTCTTTCTTCCTAAGAATATACAGGAGACACTAAAAAATGTGCATATTTCAAAAATAAAATCCAATTATGGCTAAATAAAGTACAATATATGAAGATATAAAAGTAAAAACTAAAAACACTCTACAAAAATCAATAACAATCATACCGCTAAACATGCATTTTCCTTTCGCTTGCCCTTGCAATCAGTCACCTTTGTCATTTATAATCTAATAATAAATTGTGTGGTTTTGTTATACAAACAAACAAATGTTCGGCCAACTTATGAACTTCATAAAGTATCCCCATTCACATAGCTAGAAAAAAGAAAATTGTTGCCCATTTTCTCCCTCTCTTTATCTCAAAATTTTCACCCACTTACATTGAAAAGTGGTGCAGATTTACACATATATACAGGAGACACTTAAAAAAGTGCACAGTTTAAAAGATAAAAATACAATTATGGTTTAAAAAAAATAATTGGACATGCAGTTTCAAAAACACTCTACAATTATGGCTAGAAAAAAGAAACAATTGTTTATTGCTTAAAATAAAAAATTCGATATACAATTATGGCTTAAAATACAAACATACGAAAACTAACAATTTAAAAAAAACAAAAAACAAAACCACTTTACAGAAACCATTAAGAACTATACCGCTGGGCATGCATTTTCCTTTCCCTTGCCCTTGGAAGCATAAGACACCTTTTCTTTTCCTTTCGACATTGCATTTGCATTTTTTTTTCCATTGCCTAACAAAAATAACCAAAGTCTAAGAAATAACCAAAGCATAAGAAATAAAAATAAATAAAAAAAATGATAAGAAAGTGATTTTTGGGCTGACATTAGAAATACGAACGACATTCAAATCATGCTCATCACGAATCACTACACCGACATTTCTTTGTTGAAGAAACTGAACCTATACATACAAAAACAAATAAGTAGCTGATATGATCTTATAATGAAATTTTATAAGACGATGAGTAAAGGGAACGAATATTACAGTTCGTTGTAAATCTCCATCTAGCTGTAAAAAATGAGGAAATTTTTTTTTTTATAATCAGAACCTATCTTACAAAAGTTTTTTTAAAATCTGTGTACCATTTTTTTTTTAAAAAAGACAACTTACATTATCCATGATGTTAGAAGTCGTTCCAGCTTAGTATTGCCAAAATCTGTAATACAAAAGTTGACTTCAGTAAATACATATTAATCCAGTAATACATAATACAAAAGTTAACCTGTAAAGGTTTGGAATACATAACTTATGTAAATACAAAAGTTATTTTAATTCACCAAGTGAAACCAAACGAAGCAATCAATAGATACTTAAATGGAATCAAACCTATCGATGGCTTAAGCTTTGTTGAATTTAATTGAACTAAAAGAGGTTTAAATGGAACTGCAAAATTTATAAAGTTAATTCATATGACAAACTAATAAAAAATCATCAATCATTTTGAAATCCACAGTTAATTCATATGATAAAATATCTCATTCAATGAATTAATAAAAAATCACACTGGAAAAAAAAAATCACACATATAACAAACTAATAACCCAACAATTATTTTCCGCCACCAAAATGAGTTGTGTTTCCAAGAATATATTTGTTGACTTTACTACTACACATATTTTTGCACTTGAAGTGGACAAACTCAATCTCACAATTTCAGAAGCTATGAAATTATCCTCTGTAATTTAGTAAAGTCAAACTCAACCACCTCAATCTCACAATTTCAGAAGCCATGAAATTATCCTCTATTTTTTTCAATAATCAAACACCCAGAAAATCCAAAAACCACCTCAATCTCACAATTTCAGTCTGTATGAGGACATTTCCAGGGATTGGTAACACAATTTGACTCCAAACAAATGGTGCAAATGAGTAGACATATATGTATTAGTGAATGTTAATATTAATGAATGTTACCATTTTTCTTAGCAAATGAGTAGACATATATGTATTAGCTCCGGAATCAAATATATACTTTTGCACCTAAAGTGGACAAAGTGAGCCAGTAAAGTCAGCCGCTAAAGTCAAAAAGTCAACAAATAATTTCATAAAAAATAATTCATCCACCAGGTGGTCAGCCACTAAAATGTCTCCAAGACATAACTAAGCTAACTTTTTTTTCACTAAAGATAGATATGATAAAGAAATATTTCAATGTACATAAGAAAATAACCTTAACTTAAGAATTGATTTTCCATGATTGTTTCATTTTTGTGAGAAAAAACAAAAAAGAAGCAGAAAAGATAAAAAATAAATTGGTTTACTTAATTTTTTTTTTCTTCCATAACCTTAATTTATTTTTTGCTTCCTCAATTTAAGAAAAGTTATGATACGCTGCTTTAGGCGTTGAAACCATATAAATCCCCAAACATATCTTATGTGTTAGCATAGGAAAACGTCTTAACCATGAACAACAATAAATAAAGCCAATCCCAAAAGATATGTTATATATTTGCCATAAGTCTTAATGGCACTTCCAAACACAATCAGACTTAAATCAAAATTGGGTGAATTCCTGTAACGAAGCTAATTAATTTTAGAACTTGAGATCCAACTGATGCTATCTAAGACCTGGAACACATCTTATAGAAAAGGTAAGAACTGGAACACATCTAAGACATGAAACCAATACAATGTATACAAACCAAACTGTTTTTTTTAAAAAAAATGTAGTAATACTGTACGATTTCTTGAGCTGATAAATAAAATAAAATAAAAGACAAACACAAAAACACATATGGAGGCCATTATTGGCCAAAAACAACCCTTTATTGGCCAAAAACTGTCCGATTTATTGATTAATCCCCAAAAACTGTGACACAAAAATTTCAGATTTATTAAAGCTTGAACAGTATATAATACCACAAATTCAAACCAAAGTATGAATTTAAGAAATTAAACAGTACGATACCACAGTATGAATTTAAAAAATTAACTCATGAATTCTATAAGGGCCTTTTCGTTGAAATAGAAAAATACGAAATGTGGTTTAGATTTCCATACTTACCACATCTGTAAAATTAATTTAACTCCTAATAAAATTAATAAAATTCAAACTAATAATAGATTAATTTAAGTCCTAATAGAATAATTTTACAAACTAATAAATTCGAATGTTATGAAAATGCTATACAAACTAATAAACATGTGTTTTATGCAATAAATAAAACTCAAACTAAGGTCTTGTTTGAATGTTATCAAAATGGAAGCCTGGACTTTGATTTTTATATTCCTATATTTGGATATCTTTTGTTTCAATAATTAACCTAATATTAATCAAAGGTACTACCCGTTATTCATTTTATTACCCTAATATTAATCAAAATGCTATACAAATTTTGATAACATTCAAATTTGATACGAAATGTGGTTTAGATTTCCATACTTACCACATCTGTAAAATTAATTTAACTCCTAATAAAATTAATAAAATTCAAACTAATAATAGATTAATTTAAGTCCTAATAGAATAATTTACAAACTAATAAATTCGAATGTTATGAAAATGCTATACAAACTAATAAACATGTGTTTTATGCAATAATAAAACTCAAACTAAGGTCTTGTTTGATTAATACTACCAATCAAACATGCCGTAAGTGTCATTCAAGGAGAAAAAAAAAAAAAGAGATTAATTTAACTCCTATCTATATTAGTTAAATTTGAAACATTAGATAAAAAGTCAAAATTAATACAAAAAATAAACCATTCAACACAAAAAAACATGCCCAATTTTTCATTTTGTTTATTAAAAAAACAAAAAACGCCTCTATTTGGTTTCCTAGAAAGCAGAAACCCACTTCAATTTGTTAATTAAAATAATTGGCACAGGTTTTGTTAGACATGGCTTTAGACATGGCTTCTCAATATATATATACATACTGGAATCATACATAAAGAGGGGGTTTGGGATTTAGACTCATATATATATAGATATATATACATCCATAATCATACATAAAAATAAAAATAAAAGATTAATTTACCTTGTTTCGATATGAAAGGTCTTAAGGAAGTCCACAATGCTTCAGACTCAATGCTTCAAACCTATTGTCAATATTATTGAAACAAAAGATTATTGAAGATTATTAAAGATATCCAATATTATTAAAGATATTCAATTCATTAATATTTTGAAAGATTATTGAAACAAAAGATATCCAAATATAGGAATATAAAAATCAAAGTCCAGGTTTCCATTTTGCCAATTATTAGCTACTAATTAATGCTTGGTTGGTTGTGTATGAATGATATTTAATAAATCGTAGAGGTTATTTGTAAATCAAATTTGAATGTTATCAAAATTTGTATAGCATTTTGATTAATATTAGGTTAATAAAATGAATAACGGGTAGTACCTTTGATTAATATTAGGTTAATTATTGAAACAAAAGATATCCAAATATAGGAATATAAAAATCAAAGTCCAGGTTTCCATTTTGCCAATTGTTCGCTACTAATTAATGCTTGGTTGGTTGTGTATGAATGACATTTAATAAATCGTAGAGGTTATTTGTAAATCAAATTTGAATGTTATCAAAATTTGTATAGCATTTTGATTAATATTAGGTTAATATTAGGTTAATAAAATGAATAACGGGTAGTACCTTTAATTAATATTAGGTTAATAAAATGAATAACAGGTTAATAAAAGAGTACCACTATTACTACTAATCAAACATGCCCTAAGTGTAATTCAAGGAGAAAAGAAAAAACAAAAAAAAGAAGATTAATTTAACTCCTATCTAACAGATAAAATCAACTCCTATCTAATACATAAATTTTTTTGTGAATAGGAAAATTAGCTAAAAAGCCAAAAACTAACACATAAAATCAACTCATTCTCTCTATTTAAAAAGCCACAAAAAATTAAATACATACATACATATACATACATAAAATACAATTATAGACTTGTAACCAAAGATAGAAATATAAATACTAAAGAAAAATCAAAACTCAATTTTCCATTTTCCCCATTATTTGTAAATCAAATTCAAATGTTATCAAAATGCTATACAAACTAATAAATAGGTGTTTTATACCCATGCCTGAATGCACTATCTAATAAAATTCTTATATTACAATCTATGTGTTGCAAAAATGTTAACGACCATAAAAATGTTTTATGAAAAGTGTCTCAAAATTGTGATCAAACAACCAAAAATGTTTAGGATCAATCAATCAACCAACTAAGGGTAGATGATTTTTCGTAAAACTTTTAAGAGAAATTATGTAGTATGCAGCATACCCAAACAAATATAGCCCTAAATAGTATATCAAAAAAACATAGGAAGTCTACTATATCAAAAGTTACATTGATCACAAATTGTATTAAACTAAAAATAAAACAATCAAATTTAGATGAGTAAACCAAACTAAACCAAACCAAACCTTAAGTCCCATCAAATGAGATTGATTGTATAAATAAAAATGTACACAATAAAATAATCAATTTCAAATTAGTTTAATAAAAATTAAAATTAAAATTAAAAAAGCCATTGCCTATTTTGAAGAGTGATTATGGTCAGCCACCATGACAAAATAAGAAGCCACTTACACACAAATGGAAAAAATATATGTACACATACATATATACACATAAAAATATTAAAAATATACCAAAATTTTTTTTCAAAAAATAAAAATATTAAAATTGAAATTCCCAAAAATCACAATGTAGACTTTTAGCCTAAATAGTCACGCATTAGAGATTCTTCACGAATGAAAATGAATAAAAAACAGAACAAACCCACTGACCTTCCGGGTTGCCTCGCCATGAAACGGATCCATATAAATATAAATATGGGTGTAAATATGGATCTATCTATTAATGAGACTAATTGGTTTAAAAAAAATTATTAGGACTAAATGAATTACCATTCCTCAAGATGGGATTTATAGGTAAATTTTTCCTATAATAATCAAATCAATTTAATTTTTTTTTAAATAAATGATCTACAAATTTGATCTTACAGTATAAATGACTGAGATTATTAAAGAAAAAATATATAAACTTCAGAATTTTTGATCACCTAAATATTTACTCACATCAATGATTTTCCCAACAGAAAACTTTAATAATCATAACCGAACTGATTATTAAATGACACTTGTAGTCAACCTTCTAAAATTAACCATTATATTTTGTACATTAAATTATTTATTAATAAAATTGAAATTCCCAAAAATCACAATGTAGACTTTTAGCCTAAAATAGTCACGCATTAGAGATTCTTCACGAATGAAAATGAATAAAAAACAGAACAAACCCACTGACCTTCCGGGTTGCCTCGCCATGAAACGGATCCATATAAATATAAATATGGGTGTAAATATGGATCTATCTATTAATGAGACTAATTGGTTTATAAAAAAATTATTAGGACTAAATGAATTACCATTCCTCAAGATGGGATTTATAGGTAAATTTTTCCTATAATAATCAAATCAATTTAATTTTTTTTTAAATAAATGATCTACAAATTTGATCTTACAGTAAATGACTGAGATTATTAAAGAAAAAATATATAAACATCAGAATTTTTGATCACCTAAATATTTACTCACATCAATGATTTTCCCAACAGAAAACTTTAATAATCATAACCGAACTGATTATTAAATGACACTTGTAGTCAACCTTCTAAAATTAACCATTGATATATTTTGTACATTAAATTATTTATTAATAAATTTTTTTTTGCTAATAAAAAAAACCTTCTAAAACTATTGAACTTCATCTTCTAAAGCTTAAGAGAAATCAGATCCAAAAAGATCATGCAATAATGCAAAGATTAGAAATTTATTACCGTTAGAATAGAAGATAGGAATGGAAATCAATGAAAATAGATTTCCGTTTAGAGATAGATAGGAATGGAAATCAATGAATAAAAAACAGAACAAACCCAGAATAGATATAAATATGGGTGTAAATATGGATCTAACCTCTGTCTTTCCCTCTCTTGCTCACTGACCTTCCGGGTTGCCTCGCCATGAAACGGATCCGATCATCTCAACGTCTGATAAAAACCCAGAAGAGAAAATTTATCATCATAGCCTATTAAGGGTTCGTTTGGGAAGAAGCTTTGATTGATGTTGTTGTTGTATGTTTTAAACCAAGGATGTTTTAAACCAGAAGGATCATCACAGCCTATTAATGTTGTATGTTTTAAACCAGAAGGATCGGTTTTAAACCAACCCAACGCTCACACACGCACACAAAGATAGATAGATATAGATGCATTGATCAGAGATCAGAAAAACACACACACCGAAATCCAAATAACAGCCTATTAATGTTGTATGTTTTGTATTCGAAGACCAACCAATAACTTCTCCATCCAGAGGGTTGTTGATTTTTGGAGATTGAAGAAGATGAAATCATAGGCTTTTTTTTTTCTGTATTATACAGATTACAGAGAGGGGAAATCACCCTCAGAAACTTCCCATCCCTCTGCTTGAAGCCTCTTTCATTCTCTGGCTTTGCATCTACATATTATATATCACATATCACAAATACAAAATACATACACACAAATACATACAAACTTCAGTCCGGGGACAGTGACGGGCAGAGACGTCTCCCTTTCAACCCTTGTTCCCCTGTTGATCTATTTTATTCCGGCAGAGAGGGAGGGAGGAGGAGCACAGTGAGGGTTGTGCTCCGACAGGGAAGCACGGGAATGGGGTAGAGAGAGAGAGAGAGAGAGAGGTGTTCAAAATTTGAAAACAGGAAGAAAAGAGGAGAGGAGTACGTGTATGAGAGAGAGAGAGGGTGTGTCTGATTTTTAGCCCTTAGATTAAAATCAATCTAACGGCCCAAATTTGGACACAGGGACAAAAGTCCCATCCGGAATCAAATTCTTAGCTTCCTTATTATATAGATATTAGTAATATATGGCCTCATGTCTAGCCTCATGTTTGGCCTCATGGCCTCATGTCTAGCCTCATGTTTGGCCTCATGTCTAGCCTCATGTTTAGCCTCATGTCTCATGTTTGGCCTCATGGCCTCATGTCTAGCCTCATGTTTGGCCTCATGTCTAGCCTCATGTTTAGCCTCATGTTTTGTACTTTAGGTTGTAATTGTTCTCCCTCTCCTCTATAAAGGAGAGAGCTCAACACACATTTAAAAATACAGCAATCTATAATATCAATACATTAATTTCCTACATATATATATATATATATTTATTTAGATAGACTCTGGGTATAATTAATTAATTTGTTTATTTTCTTTTTTTTTTTGAATAATTAAATGCGGGTTCTCACAATCTACCCCCTAAAAAGAAATTCCGTCCTCGAAATTAATTTGTACCTTTAGACTAAAAAAGTTGAGAGTAATTGGCACGTATCATATCTTCTCATTCCCACTTTGACTCCTCCATCCCATGATGTCTCCAGCGAACTCGAACCAATGGTATAGTTTTACCTCGTAATTTCTTCTCGTGATGATCTAAAATTTTGACAGGCTTTTCTTCAAATGTCACATCTTTATCAAGCTTAATTTCCTTCCAATTGAAGATATGAGAAGGGTGCGGCTCGTATTTCCGCAACATAGAGACGTGGAAAATATTATGTACTCTAGCCAGTTGAGGTGGTAGAGCCAAACAGTACGCCATCTCTCCTACTTTGTCCAAAATTTCAAAAGGCCCAATGAAACGAAGTGATAGCTTTCCCTTCTTTCCGAAACGAACAACTCCTCGATGAGGTTGTATTTTTAAAAACACATGATCTCCAACATGAAATGCTAAAGGTCTTCTCCTTTGATCTACATAATCATACTCTGAGTGATCTCAAGTCTTTGTCTAATTAATTTCACCTTTTCGGTAGTTTCTTGAACTAACTCTAGCCCTAAAAGGTGTGCTTCTTCGATTTTTGTCCAACATATTGGTGATCGACAAGGCCGTCCATACAGAGCCTCATATGATGCCATACCAATACTTGCTTGAAAATTGTTATTGTAAGAGAATTCAACTAGCTCAAATCATGTCTTCTAAAGTTTGAATTGTTCTTTTCTGATTGACCGTCAGTTTGAGGGTGAAAAGCCGTACTAAAGCATAACTCTGTACCCATAGCTTTTTGCAGGCTTTGCCAAAATTGTGACGTAAAACGAGGATCGCGATCTGACACTATTGAGACTGGTACTCCTTGCAACCTAATGATTCCTCAAATAAATAATCGACTTAACGATTCGAGTGTGTTTGTTGGTCCTATTGGTAGGAAATACGCCGTCTTAGTTAACCGATCAACCACAAACCAAATGGCATCATGGCCTTGCAGCAACCGGGATAATCTCGTTACAAAATCCATTGTTATGTGTTCCCATTTCCATTTAGGTATTGGTAGGGCTAGAGTTTCCCTACCGGCTTTTGATGTTCTGCCTTTACTTGCTGACACGTCAAGCACTTAGATACGAATTGAGCAATGTCCTTCTTCATTCCACTCCACCAATACTTTCACTTAAGATCCTTGCACATCTTGTTTCCTCTTGGATGAACCACAAAAACTAAACGGTGAAATTCTTTAAGTACTTCTTCTCTCAATTGTTCGATGTTTGGCTCAAAAATTGTACCTAAATACCTTAAACTACCATCTCAATAGAGCGTCTAATCTGGTGAGGATTCTCCGGACACTAATCGTGCCTTGATGAAGTCAGCCTCTTAATCAAATCTTTGGGCTTCCAGCACTTTGGTAAGAAGTTGGGGTGTTATAACTATTGCAAACCACCTAACCTTCTCACTCTAAGTCTTTGGTTGTAACTTAAACTCATTCACTATATTTATTGTTTCCCATTCTTTAATTGATATGTTGGCTATGATATCCCTTGTCTTTCGACTTAGTGCATCTACTACAACATTAGCCTTCCCAGGATGATAAGACAAAGTGAATTGGTAATCTTCAAGGTACTCCATCCAGCGTTTCTACCTCATGTTCAAATGTCTTTGTGTGAACAAGTACTTCAAGCTTTTGTGGTCAGTAAATATCTCAAACTTTTTTCCATAAATGTAATGTCGCCAAATCTTAAGTGCATAGACCACAGCCGTTAACTCTAGATCGGCTTGGCTAATTTGGAGAAATATTGAATGAATTTCCTATAATAACCTACTAATCCCAAGAAACTACGAATCTCAAATGTATTCTTAGGTTGTTTCCATCCCATTACTGCTTCTACTTTAGCAAGATCCACTGATATTCCCGATTCAGACACAACATGACCTAAGAATTTTACTTCCTTCAACCAAAATTCACATTTGCTAGCTTTAGCATACAATTGGTTCTCCCTTAGAATTTGCAAAACGGTTCTTAGATATTGCTCATAATCTTCCTCTGATCGTGTCACGACCCAAATCTGCCCCTATGGGTTTAGTACTGTAACCAGCTAGTAATCCGAGATCACCGAAGGCCTGCTTAACAGTAAAATAGTAATACAAAGTATAGGGGCTAGCGGAAGCCAAAACAGTAATTAAAATATGTCCAATGAGCTGTGACAGTCTGTATGCAAAAAGACTTTTCATAACATATTCACACTCAGAACAAAAACAGTATACACATACATCATATATAGATATTCAGGTTAGGGACCAAATCCCTACCATAACAGTACAGTATAGGTATCATCTATACAATGTTACAAAAACACACAAAAAAGGAGGAAATCTAAAACACCCCAAAACAGCCCTAGCTTGAAGGACTTGGAACCTTGCAGTAAGGCACAGTGGTTGGCTTTGACAAAATGGGAGCCTATCCTGACGCTCCTAGCAACGGTCCGGTACCTGTACACCTACATATATATATATGAGCGGTGAGCTAAAGCCCAGTGAATAACATATGCGTAAAGAGGTTAAGAATAATGTCCTTTCAGTATTGAAAACAGTCAATTATCAGTATATCATTCATTCAGTTTGTGGCTCATATTTCATGCCATAACAGTCATTCAGAAACTATAATAGTCATATGTGGAACATCCAATAGCAAAACAGTATAGTAGGTCTTAACAGATCGAACAGTCAGTTGATGGCCATCATATCAGTAAACAGTAGTGGTTCCAAACATAAGAACCGACAGAGATCTCTGTAACAGTAGCAGTACAGTATAGTAACAGTAAATTGCTATGGATGCCACGAATACAGTTCATAATTAGGACAAGCATTCATTCAGTAAACAGTGTTATTTCATAAAGCAGTTCAGTCATTCGTTCAGAAAGTAATCTCAATTGAACATATCTTTACAACATTGTTACTCATAGAACACTGGGCTATAAGCAACTAGAGCGTCCTTGGATGCCAACCCTACACAGTTACAGAACGAACACACACTATGCTACACAGTTGGGAAATAATAAATTAATCCCTAATTTTCCTCGGTGTGGTTCTACATCAATATCCTCATTAAGATGCCTTAAACTAGGCCTAGGAATGCCTAAGATGGAATAAGGATGCAAAGATGCACTTTAAAACACTTTTCAAATTTTCAGAAAACAGGGTCCCGCTCGAGCATGGTTTTCCCGCTCGAACGGACATGCAGGCAAAAGAGCCCCGCTCGAACATCACTTTCCTCGCTCGAGCGGACTGTAAAAGTACTGGATGGGCGAAATTCACACTCGATAGGCGCTCGACCTCCGCTCGAGCATGAGACACAAGTCCTCGCTCGAGCGTGCATTCCCCCGCTCGAGCGGACTATAAACACATGCAAAGTATTGGATATACGCATTTCACGCTCGAGCGTTACTTTCCCCGCTCGAGCAGACTGCATGAATTCAGAGTGTACGCTCGAGCGTGGAGTTCCCCGCTCGAGCATGAGTCCAAAATCTAGAATTTTCAGATTTGAACCTTAAGCTCAAAACTCAACTTTAATGTATCAAATTCGATCCTTTTGGGCTAATTTTCTGGAAAACACTTGTAGACTCAAAGTATGACATGTTTCAAAGATCAATTAGTAAAATCAAAGCCCAAAGGTAGTTCAATTGAACACAATTTCCAAGTAAACTTCAAGAACACAAAGTGTATGAAACATGCAAGTGTTCTAATGAACTCAAAGCTTCTAATACATGCTCCAAAGAGCCAATTCTTTCAAAAACAAGATGAATTCATGAACCATGATCAAAAGATGGACATGCATGAAGCAATTTCCTGATAACAACCTCAAAACTCACAAATGTGTACATGCATGCAAGATACAAGCTTCAATTCAACACTTATAAACCAATTCTAGACTTAACTCACTAAATTGCCATGAACCATGCAACAAATGACTTAATTTAACAATCAAGAAGATGATCCTCCTACCTTATGCCTTGAATTCAAGATGTGGAAGCTCAATTATGCAAATAGCCTTCAAATCTTCTAAGTCTCCAAGAAATTCTCAAATAAAGCTAAGTTTCTCCTACTCCTCTCTCTCTTAAACGTTTTTGCTCTCAAAATGGCTGAAGAAATGAAGAATGATGCAAGACTAAGCCTCAAACAATATTGGTGAAGTGGCCCACTAGATGGCAAATTTGTAGATAAGTCCAACTTATGTAATTTAACATTATTAAATCTAATTTAATCATACCAAATCAAATTTCAATTAAATTTATTATAAAATCACATAAATTCCAATTAGCATAAAATATTAATCCATTTCAGATTCGGCCGCCGATAAGGCCTTCAATTTGCAGTTTTAAACATAATACATGAACAGATAATTTAGCAGTCAAACAGATAGACATGCATTTAAACTAATACACTCAATCAATCAGTTTAGAATTTCAGTCAATCAGTCAGTTAACATGCTTAATCATAGATTAGCATTAATCAATGGTGTTATCAATAAACAGTGATGAGGGTTGTCACAGATCGTGAGTATATCAAAATAGCGTCAATGAATACTACCACAAATTGGTCCAAATAAGGTGTAAAAATTTTGTTCATTAAACTCATGAATACCCCAGGCGCATTCGTCAAACCAAATGGCATTACCACAACTCATAGTGGCCATAACGGGTTCGAAATGCAGTTTTGGGTATATTTTCTTCTTTGACACGAAGTTGGTAATATCCCGACCTAAGGTCAATTTTGGAAAAATATTTTGAACCTCTTAATTGATCGAACAAGTCATCAATTCTTAGTAATGGATATCGATTTTTAATGGTGACTCGATTTCATTGTCGATAATCAATGCCAATCTTAAGGTTCCATTATTCTTCTTCGCGAATAATGCTAGCACTCCCCATAGAGACGTACTTGGTCTGATGAACTTTTTATTCAACAGTTCTTTCAATTTCTCCTTCAATTCTCGAAGTTCAGCTGGTGCCATATGATGTGCTGCTATAGAAATTGGTGAAGTCCCAGTTGAAGCTCAATCGTGAAATGTACGTCTCGTGTTAGGGGTAGTCCTGGTAATTCATCAGGGAAAATGTCAGCATACTCGTACACCACATGGTGTAATCCTGGATCCTTTCGATTTTTGTCTTCCAAAATTAAGCTTGCTAACCATCCAGTTAATTGATCATGCCACTGCAACTTGCAACACATTGGAGTTAAAGAATCTTGTCTATCTCCTTTAAATTGAACTTTCGTGCCATTAAAGGAGAATGTTGTCACCGTCTTACGGTAACAATCAATAATGGCTCGATGAACTGACAACCAATCCATTCCTAGGATGACGTCAAAATCAGACATCTCCATAACTCTTAGATCACAGATCAAATATGAACCGAAGATTTCTAGTTCAGAAGATTTACATACTAGATTTACTCTGGTTTGACCACCTAAGGGTAAAGCAACACGCATAGCCATCTCTAACGTTTCTGGCTCCAAACCCAAACTTGATACACATGCGGTGGATATAAAAGAATGCGAAGCTCCGAAATCAAACAATACTTTAACCCAAGAATTCATAAAGATTAACATACCTTGAATAACTAATGTGTTACCAGCATCTTCTTCTTCTTGGAGAGCATACATTCTTCCTACTGCTTGTTGGTTAGTCCCTCCTGGTTTCTTTCCATTTCCAGATCCTTATGGTTTTGTTCTTGGCTGGCTTACATTCCTAGAGGCTTGTGGCTGCCCCTTGTTGGTCTGAGTATTTTGAGTGGGTTTAGAACCTTGTCCTGGCTGGCATTTGTTGTATTGTTGTGCCCCTCATTGATCCATAAAATATTCCCCATCTTGAGGGCACTTACTTCGATGATACCTCTGTTGACCACATCTGAAACACTTTCCTTTCCATTTATTTACAAAGTTTCCTCCTTGCTAGTTTCCTCGATTCTGCCTTTGTTGCTGTTGCAGCCCTCCAATATAAGGTGCTGGTACAGGATAGTTTCTGGTGTTATGAACTAGACCTCCTCTGCATGATTGGTTATTGTTCCTTGGTCATTGATTTCGAATGCATTCGGAATCAGCTAATGCTCGTTCCACAATTAAAGCTCGATCCACCATTTGAGCATAGGTGGAAAGTTGCACTACGATCAATCTTCCTCTAATCTCTGTGTCTAAACCCCATTCAAATCATCTAACCTTATCCTCTTCATTCGCTACAATTGCTGAAGCATACCGTGAGAGAGCCTCAAAATGGTTTGTATATTGAGTAACTGACATTTTTCCTTATTTCAGTTGAAGGAACTCTTGAACCATTTATTGTCTTAGTGAGTTAGGAAAATATTTTTCCATGAATAAGTCTTCGAATTGTCTCCAAGTTAATGTCTCTACTTGTCGAGTACTTCTGATCATTTCTCACCAATGATCTGTTTCCCCTTCCATTTGAAATGCTGTCATAGTCACTCTATCTTGCTCATTTCGAATGTCAGAAGTATCTAGCAACTTCTTAATTTTTCTTAACCAAGCTTCAGCTTCATAGGGGTTTGATCCACCAAGGAATTTGTGGGGATGTAGCTTTTCAAATTTTGTTATCATTTCATATTTGCTTTGATTTTGGTTTCGAAATGGTACATTACCTACCCTATCAGCAATTGTGCGTATAATTCGAGCAACATCGCCATCAAACACTTCATCACTGTAGACACCCTATTTTTGACCGACCTTAAGACTCAGACGTCATCGTTTGTGCACACGATGATCGCGCATGTTTGTGCTCGTTTCGAGTTTCTGGAGCTTTCGGTTGAGCGCTTTGTCTCGGGACCTCATAACTCTCTTCTTCTTGGTTTGTTTTTGGACCATGCCTTGGTGCCTTTTCCTAGAGCGAGAGAGAGGCCTGTAGGCCACTTTTTGTAGCTGTAGGCTATTTTTTCCTCTTGTAGGCCACTTGTAGTGGCCCTTAGGCTAGTTTTCGTGGCTTCCGGCTGAGTGCCTTGTCTTGTGGCCTCTTAGCTCTCTTCTTTTTGGTTTGTTTTTGGACCATACCTTGTTACCCTTTGCCTAGAGGGAGGGAAGGGCCTATCGGCCACTTTTGGTGGCTGTAGGCCACTTTTTCCTCCTGTAGGCCACTTGAAGTGGCCTACGGCCATTTTTCTGTTTTTGTGGATATTTTTGGTGCCAGCTGTGGGTCACTGAATGCATCCTCCATACACGAGTATGGAGGGATTGGAACAAGTTCTAAGCTTGTCAAGCAAGCTTTTGCTTGCTTTGCTTATATAAGGGGAGGTGCTTCCTCCTTATAGAGGGTTCAGAATTTTTAGAGTCAAAAAATTTCACTCTCTCTCTAGAATTCTCTCCCTCTTTCTCTATATTGTGTTACATTGTGCTCAAAAGTGAGTGTTCGTCACATTTTTGCCTACAACCCTCTTACCCAAACACTCTACCTTGTTGCTAAGATACTTGGAGGTCTTGTTGAGAGCCTAAAAGCTGGTTTTTGGCTTAGAAGTGCTGCTTTTGTTGTTATGCTTCAAGGGTAAGTCTTTACCCTTTTTAGAACTTTGTTTTAGTTGCTTACTTAGCCATCTTTGCATGCTTCTTTTGGCTTAGCTTTCAACTGTAAAAATCTTTGTTTCTAAGTGCTTAAAATAGTTATTTGAGGCCTCTTTGGTGTTGGGGGTGGTCTACCCCCTTTTGTGGCTTATTTTGCTTTGTTTTGAGCTTTGTTTTAAAGCCTTTGAGATCACCTCTATTTGGCCTTTCTACCACTGAAACTCAGAGGAATTTTAGTTGTAGAAACCATGTTTTAAGGTCTAAAGTAAGAGGGGGTGGCCTCCCCTTCTTACTTCTTGGTTCTATGTCTTGTTGGCCTCATACTTGAGCATATTTTTCTAGCATGTGTTAGCTTGATCCCAGCCTATTTTTGGTCTTATTTCAGTATGTTGTAGCTCTGTTTTGACTTGGTTGAGTCACCTTATGCATGCTTCATGTGCTTGTAGTGCAATCCTACTTGTTGGCCTAACATGCATCATGCTTTATGCCTCTCATTCTAGCTTATGTTAGCTCTATCTCAGCATGTTTTTGCCACTGATTTGCCATGCCATAACCTCTGTTTTGATTGGTTTGGTTGCCTCTGCATGCTTCTTGCACTTGTAGTGCAATTTTGTTCACTAGCCTAGTGTATTTGGTGTTTTAGCCTATTGATCTAGCATGCGTATGCTCTACCCCAGCACATTTTTGGCTATGTTTTAGCATGCTTTAGGTCCGATTTGAGTGGTTTTGGTCATGCATGCTTGGTTTTGCATAGCTATAATGTATTTGGCTTTGCTAGTCTTGCACTTTGAGACCTCTTGCATGTCATATTTGAGCTTTTTGCATGGCATGGCATTATTTGGCATGTCATTTCAGACCATATACCTCTGCCATATTCTTGCATTTATCACTCTTTCATTGTGTTTGAGAGTTATGTTTAATGCCTAGCTTGCGAGCCAATGCATGAGCATGTTGTTGTAGCTTTTGGTGCTTCATTTCCAGCATGATTTTGCCACTGTTTTGGCATGGTGTAGGTCTGTCCATAGTTGGTTTGACCATTTGAGTTTGATAGTGCATGCCTCATGTGTAGTGTTCTTCACTTGCTTTAGTGCTCTTGGCCCTTTGACATGTCTTGCATGCATTGCCTACATGATAGAGTCTTGTGCATGCCACTTTGCATTGATAGATGAGCATGTTGTTTGCACTGCATTGTGTTTGGATCGGACGTTAATCCAAACATGAGGAATGCGGCACGTTTCATACTCAAAATGATGAAACATGTTGCATTTCTTGGTCGCCAACCCTCTTGATCATGCATGACAGAGGCGGAGGCTCTTATGTGTTGTTTATGCATTCAATAACATTGTGGGAGCTTGGCTCTTTGGCCATCGTGCATTGAGATGCGTGATTGGTGGCTTGAGAGTCGAGTACTACGCTCCTTTGAGCTTGAGAAATGATAAGGAGAGTAGTTGCACACACATTTCCTTACAAATGCATTGTTGTGCCTTTGTTGATCTCTGTTGCAGCAAAGTTGAGATTCTGGAAAGGGAAGTGGCCGGCCGGCCACTTGCACTAGCCTACCGACCACTTGAAGTGGCCGGCCGGCCACTTGCAGCAAATTTTCCCAAAATGCTCCTGTTTTGAGGCAGATGCAACCTGAAAGTGTGCATGATGTTCTGAGATCACCGCGAGTGCAAACAGAGATAACTCATGGCAAGGCAATGCATTCCTTGGCGAAGCAAACCAAGCATGCATATCTCCCTCCCCTCGAGGCCATTTTAACTGCTTTACTTAGCTAGTCAATTCGTTGGGTTCTGTACTTAAATAGTTAATGCACTTAGCTATTCATTTGTGTTTGTAATTAGTTAACTAGTTAGTTAATTAGTTGTGATTTGTAATAGTTAGCTTAATTAGCGTAGCTAGTTAGCTTTCATTTCATTCGGACCCTCCGTTGAGAGGGCAAATGTTGTAATAAGGGTGCATACGTGGGTGCATACGTGCCAATTCGTTGGGTTCTGTACTTAAATAGTTAATGCACTTAGCTATTCATTTGTGTTTGTAATTAGTTAACTAGTTAGTTAATTAGTTGTGATTTGTAATAGTTAGCTTAATTAGCGTAGCTAGTTAGCTTTCATTTCATTCGGACCCTCCGTCGAGAAGGCAAATGCTGTAATAAGGGTGCATACGTGGGGGCATACGTGTCAATTCGTTGGGTTCTGTACTTAAATAGTTAATGCACTTAGCTATTCATTTGTGTTTGTAATTAGTTAACTAGTTAGTTAATTAGTTGTGATTTGTAATAGTTAGCTTAATTAGCGTAGCTAGTTAGCTTTCATTTCATTCAGACCCTCCGTCAGGAGGGCAAATGCTGTAATAAGGGTGCATACATGTGTGCATGTCTTCCAACCCTATTTCTTTCTCTCTTTTATTTACCAGCTTTTGATGGTTAGTCTTAGGGCATATTTCAATTAGCATACTTTTGCTTTGCATGCGTGCATCATTCATTCGTATTGCATGCACCGGGCTTGGCGCATCATTCAAACCGCATTGTATTTCAATACATTTACTTGAATACGTGTTTCAAAGCATGTTATCAAGTGTTGCATTCATATGCTATCTTAGATAGCCGAGCCTATTTTAGTTGCATTTTTGCATGTGTTGCCTTAGGCACTTAACATAGTTAGGATCATACATTGATTTCCAATTAGCTTCTGTTTTGATTGGGAGTACACTGTAAGTGTTTATGCTGTAGCATCCTTGCATTTGTGTAAGTGACTGCCATGATAGCATGCTTGCCATGAGGCTATGTGCTTAAGTGATTAACTGCTTGAATGCCTGTGGGTGATGGCTTTATTGCTTGAATTGGAACAATTCATTGAAATGTGAGTTTTAAGCCCACTTAAGGGTAGCATTAGCCTACTTGTGAATCGCACTTCCAAACCATTTTTTGAAAAACGAACATGAGATGTTTTATTCCAAATCGAGTGATTTAGTCTATACTTGTATGCTATGCGCATCACATAGTAAGTTAGATTAATAACCGGAATAAGAACACATGTGTTTTCAAAAACAACATATCATATTAGTAGAGGCCGATCCTTTGATCGGGCGAGCGAGGGTGCTTATTTCAGGACCTTCCCCTCTCGTACCCAAGTTCCCGAGCCGAGACAACTATAGTGATGACGGACACGTGGCCTTAGGCCAAGTCAAGATTTCCTAAATTTTCCAAAAAAATATTAGGGTGGCGACTCTGAATCTGCAAAGCAGTCCATGTTGGCGCTTTTTGATTAAAATCGATTTTCCAAAAATGTTTTGCTAGATTTGGACTCTTTGGTGATTTATCAATCTTACATTGCACTTTGTGAGATTAGATTCAGAACCGTGATAGGAGTTTAAACTGTAGTAGCTAGAACCCAATTCGCGCCCTCGCACGCGGAGGGAGTTTGGGTGGTCTACAATCACCATTACCGTTGTTACTATTTCTTGTTCTTCTAGCCATTCTGCATAATGGGATCTTTAGTAATTTGTGATTTATTCATTTATTTATCATCATCATCATCATCATCATCATTATTATTATTATTGTTATTATTATTATTATTATATATTTATATGCAAGGACAATAATTAAAGAAAAAAAAAACTTCATTAATTAGATCAGACAAGCTACAATCAGCAAAATACAAAAAAATAAAATAAAATAAAAATAAAATTTCTATGGCCAAAAGATAGTCCCTACAAATCCAAGTTAACTCCTACACCAAAAATTCTAAACTAGGCAATTTTACATGTAAGTATACAAAACAATTGGTTAGCCTAGTTTGTAACTCCTTTAAGACCTCTAAAACAGCCAAGGAAAGTCTCTCCTTACAAGGACTTCCGGCTCCCACGTGGCTTGGAAAAGCCCCATGAATTTCCACAGCACCCTCACGAACACAATAGTTTCTTACACACAATGCCCTAGTAGCTACACTGGCTCCTCCCGATAGATCCTCCAGTCTTTAAAGTCCACTGACCCATCTCTCTTCACAATTCTGTTTGGGTTGGGCATGATATACTGAAGGCTCCAAATGTCAAAAAGGTTGCCCATCCTATCAGTAAAGCCATCCGGGAAAGAGCCTAGCTGATATAACCAGGGAGTCTCTTGCCTCAAAATTTGGACAGGTCCGATATAGGCACCTACCCAACTCTCAGATTTCCAAGCACAACTTCCTAGGGGATAAATTCTAACATATACAAATGAGCCAATTTGTAGCCCATTTCGAACATCCTAATTCTCAAATATAGCCCCTATATCTCCAGTATTTTCGTCAGTACTACCCTCTACAGATTCCTTTCGGTGTCAGACTCAATCACAATTATCTCCAGTGGGTTGTACATAGGTGCAAATTCTTCAGGTTTAGGCTCATGCTCATAGTCTTCTACTGGTGAAATTTCTTTGGGTTCTGACTCAGGCTCATAGTCTTCTACAGGCAACTCCACTTCTTCACTTGGGTCAGGTTCTATGTCATAGTTTCCCACCAATTCTTTCTCATTAGAGTTAATATCTGATGACCCTGGCATCCTATAATTAAACAAAGGTTCTAACTTAGTTAAATCACAGAAAATTATAAGTTAACGTAAGGTTTTCTTAAACATAAAAAGAAATATAATTATTATCCAGGGCCCAAAGGTTCGAATCTAAGCACTAATACCAAATTTGTGACACCCCAAAATTTTGAAACATCATAAAATTTAAATAACAAAATAACTTGCTAAATAAAAATTTTAACATCTAATTAGGGAAATTTAAATTCTCACATAGTTAAAGTTTAACAAAAAATAAATAAAAAATTACGAGTCCGCATACAACATTACAACAACTTTATAACATTCTTAACTCCTAACACAAGAGATAATAAAAATTTATTTTGCTAAATTCTTAACTTCAAGTTAGCCACGGTTCTATATTAGTAGCAGCCCCAATTTCGGCTTCAGTCCCTTCCTCGTCATAATCTGGCATAAAATGCCAGGGCAACAAAATATATGCCATGAGTTTTGTAACACAGTAAGAAAACATAACCAACCTATCATTCTTTTTAAGAGAAAATAATAAGATCATGACAATTAAAATAATAACAAAAATTAATAGCATGATAAATGTAACAACCATTATAATAATTTCAACAATTTTAATAGTTTAGGTGACACTCAAAATCTCACCAAAGAGATTTTCTTACCAACCACTAAGCCATGGCCACGGTTAATTTGAACCCCCCTTTGGTCAAATATTCAAGAACTACCATGGATGCCCACACCCAGAGTTATATACCTAAGCCGTGGCATCCGTGGTCTGCCCCAAGAGAACGGTCTACCAGAAGTATGTAACCTCCCTACGTGCCACCCGCACATCCACCCTTATCCCACAACCAAATACCGATAAGGGTTCAAATAAATCTCGTGCTATCTTAGGGTTTCGCGACACAATTATATAAAGATTATTAAAAACCAAGATTCACCCTGAACTACCGGTATTAACCCTTGATCATTAACTTTGTATATACCGTTAATCATTTCAGTTAGTCTTTATATTAATCACAAATATTTAAAATTTCAATCACCAATAATGTTATATGAATTCACTAAAATTCCCAACATAAAATATTACACATGTCACACAATAATAATTCAATGTACAAAATTTAAAAAAACAATTAGTTTAAACCATGGTATGAAATGATAATATAGATACAAAAAAAATAAATAAATAAATAAATAAGCCATAATCACACACATGCATGAATTTTTAATTCACAAGATTAGACTAGCACAATATTAAATTTTAGTCCAAATAAAAAAATTGAGAAAATTTTGGTTCCTCCTCAATCTGCCAGAAATTTTCAGAATGTATATCTCATGATTAAAATTATAAATAAATTACTTATACAACTCAAAAATTCATATAAAGCTATAGAATACTCAATAAACATGTTATGGCCATTTTTCAGAAAGAATTTTTCAAAACTAAATTATAAATAATTCTGAAAAATTTCAAGAAAGTTTATGACACAGATTTTTCACATTTTCTTAAATTAATTCCATACCTAAATTTATAAATCAATTCCATAATATAAAACTTTATTATGAAACTAGACTTCTCAAATTTCAATTTTTATTTAGAAATTATCAGATTTGGTTTAATATAGAATTTTTAATGATTTTTCCAACATATAGTAAAATCTATCTTGCACTTCCAGATTCAATTAGAAATTTGTATAAATTCGTACAAAACTCAATAATTGTTTCAAAAATTTTTGGATGAACTAGACATCATTCTCAACAACTTTGTAGAATAAATAATCTCAAAAGTTTGAGTATAAAATTGTCTAAAAATTCGTACACCTGTTTGGCAGATTGAAGGGCTAAATAAAATCTTCAATCCTCTCTTTTATGGTATAAACTACACGTGCAAGCTATTTTCACAATAATACCATGATTTTAAGACTATCAATATCTTTAAATATTTGATATACACATCACAAAGTTTATATACAACTATAAATAAAATCCTATCTATAATTATTGCTAGGAACACAATTTGAAATTTGAACTTTAAGAAAATAAGTGGGTTGAGATGATTTTCTTACTTAATAGTAGGATTGAAATAAGATGATGAAATGGTAGAAATTTTTATCTTCCTTATTCTCCTCTTCTTCTTCTTGTCTTACTGCTTAGCTATTCACAGACTTCACCCTTCTCTGATCGGAGAAGGAGCAGCATGCATATAAATATATATAAAGGTCCAATATGCTGAGGCCCTCTCTCTCTCTCTCTCTCTCTCTCTCTCTCTCTCTCTTCATCATTCTTTCTAGTCTAATCGTATATTCCAATTCCAAGGTTTGTAATGAAAACATATACCCTACTTAACATGCATGCAAACCAAGTGTTGGGTGCCATCCACCAAATCTGCCGAAATCTGGAATTTTTTTTTTCTGTATTTGTATTTGTATTTGTGTTGGTTTCTTAAAATCAATAAACTAAGGTTTTTAACTAAGTTATTTAGTAAGGATAATTATCATACTGAATCCTTATTAAAATAATTTATAAACAATAAATATTGAATACCCACAAAATTATTATTCTTAATAATGTCTTTCTTAGTGATTGAATTGGGTTAATTTAAAACTAACTTATACACTAATATATATATATTTAGATAGACTCTGGGTATAATTAATTTATTTATTTATTTTCCTTTTTTGAATAATTAAATATGGGTTCTCACAACGACATAGGTGGATTCCTACTTGTGTTAAAGACATATTTTGGGTTGGCATATCAACTACACAACGAAGTGAGAGGATGAATGCATTTTTTGATGGATATGTGAACTCCAATACTACTTTAAAGCAATTTGTTGAGCAATATTACAATGCCTTGAGAAGTAAGGTAGAGAAGGAGACAAAAACAGATTTTAAATCTCGTAACAAATTGTATGATTACTTAACGGCCTATCATTTTGAGAAGCTATTTCGTGCAGCCTACACAAATTCAAAATTTAAAGAAGTTTAAGCAGAAATAAAGCGTCTAGTGTGCTGTCGTGCGAATCTTGTCAAAGAGGAGGGATCAATTTGTGCCTATCATATGAGGGAGGCTGTTCTTGTGGGTGAGGGGATGAAGAAAGTGGAATTTCTTGTGTACTATAATTCAACTTATTGTGAGCTCCAATGATTTGTCGGTTGTTTGAGTTTAGAGGTATTATGTGTGTCTATTCACTTAGTGTGCTCATTAAGAGGTCCATATATGAGGTGCCAAATAAATACATTGTGTCAAGATAGAGAAAAGATTTGGAAAGAGGGTACATATGCATTCCAACCACATATACTAACTCCGGGGTTGCTCTCAATCCAAAGTTGCATGATAACTATCACAAGACGTTGGATGAGATACTAGAACTTGCTGCCAATGATGATGATAAACACAAAGTGATTCAACTTGGGTTGATGGAAATCAAGGATCTAGTGAGAAAAGATCAACCGGGTTATGCGAGTAATGTGCCCTATACTAGTAGTGTACTACCTTCTACTACTAGTGTACCACCTTTCCATACTTCACCGAAAAGTCCGTTTGGTCACAATATTACAAAAGCAAGCATCACTTGCAAGGTACTTAGTCCTTTGGTTGCTCGCTGACGAGGCCGTCTATGTACGAAACGGAAGGTTAGCAAAGTTGATGAAATATTGAATCGGTTAAAGGGAAAGAATAAGAAGGCTACTCCTGTACAGGTAAATTTTTAATTTCATTTGATATGTAAATTTCAGAATTTTTTAAACTTAAAATATTCACCAATACGTGTGTTACTATAGAGTAAGGTGCCCCAAGGTGAACCTCATAAGTTAAACTTTCCTTGTACGGGAGGCATGCAAGACACTATTTATGAACCGGTACATGTTAGAAGGAGTTGCTATTTTTTGTATGTTTTTTGTGGGTTTTTATTCTAATGCTTGTAATTACTAATGAAATGTGTTACTATTTGATCATAAGGTGCCGCAAGATCAACTTTACTATTTTCCTTGTATGGATGGCACACAAAACAATATGTATATACCGGTACGTGTTCAATATATGACTATAAATATTTTAATGATGAATTAAATTTTAGATTGGTCAATATGTTTGCAAAAAATATTTGTAATATTTACTTTATTTTTATAGGCACGGGTTAGCTCAATGCAAATGGAGGACAATATTAGAAGCACGTCTCATACTCAATCAAGAATGGTCAACAATATAAGTAGTCAAAGTTCGACAATAGCATCAAAATTTGTTGACTTGAATATAGATGCGGATCCAAATGCCCCATTTTTTTTTTTTTTTTTTAGTTTCACACTAGTAATTTTATGACATTTATTTGTAAACTTCGGATATTTTGGTTTTATTTCGTTTGGATACATTTTGTGGCTGTTGTTTGACTTCATTTGCTAACGTTGGTTTCACTTCGACATACATGGGGTTTGTTTAACAATTTCAATTATGTTTTTTTGGGGTTAAATTGAATTGAATTGTAGTTGTGGCTCAATGTGTAAATGAAGCAAGTTTTGTATTACAATATCAAAATGAAGCTCTCTTTTATGCCTCAAAAGATTGATCAATTTGTTCATTACGGGGTTGGCTAATTATTTGGCTATGAAAGCAAAATCAATTGTGTTGCCAACCTTACTATTTTCTATCTTTTCTTTCACAGCAACAAACAGAATGTTACTTTTGAGTTTCTTGTTTTCTGGGTTGATTCTAGTTTTGAGTTTTGCTCTCATAGTCACTCTATCTTGGCCTCTGTGAGCTGATCACAAGGTTAGATTTTCTTAGGTATAGTAATGTACAAAATCAATTCAATAAAAAAAATGAATAAGAAAAAATCTCAAATGAATAAATAACCCATCAAAAGTTATTGATAACATTCATGAAATTCCCAATCCACATTCATTAGTAGCCTATGAAAGCTCACAATCGAAGCTCATCCACATAGACAACACAAAAAATGCAAGATAGATATTCATGAAATTCCCCAAAACCTAACAAGCCAGTCATTTATATGATTAAGTACAAAAAGACACAAAATAAAAAATACAAAATAAGTTTTTGATTACATTCATCAAATTCACCAGAATGATAGAAAGTCAGTCATTTACATGATAAAGTGCAAAAAGACACAAAAAAACAATGACATAAATCATTGTCTTGAAATTCTTCTCCATCCTTTGAAGTCTTTACCGTACTCATGAATTTCATTTTCCATCTCACAAAGCCTTGTCCTTAGATAGTTTAATTCTTTTGTTCTTATAACTTTCCGAGGTCTAACATTAGAACGAATTGTGGAGCTAGTGTCGTCATCGTCATCATCATCATCTATGAATTTGAAGTAATTACAGTGTTCTTTATGACTCTACAATGCAAAAAAATTAGTTAATCAAATAACAGAAATAACTTTTTACATAGTAAAAGATCAATTTCTATAATAGATACTCACATATTTTGATGGGCAAACAAAGAACAAACGTCCTTGGTTTCCATTCTCATTGGTTCGTACAATATACATCGAAACTGTTTTCCTACAATTGCACAATCTTGGTTTTAATCTTATGTAGCTATTATTAGCAGAAGAATAAGCCATTTTGTTATCTGCATACAAAATACGAAAGGCATTTCAATTTCTTCCAAATTATTTGCAAGTTCCACAGTGAGATAGATCCAAGTACAACGATTGGGTAGTTTTAGTTTCGTCTAAATTGTTACGCTTTCTAACTAAATTTCACTTCCATATGGATAAGTCTTAGCACTACATTGGAAGAAAAATGAAATGAATTACATAAGTTGAGAGGTGCATATATGAGGTTCTGTTGGCTTTTTGGCTTTCGAAGGGTATTTTTGTAAATGCGAGCGTGCCAGCAAGGATCAATCAGTTCTTACAGAAATTTTAATTGCCAACCAATTATCAGACGATTGTGTTTAGTTCTTTCAGCCTCAATGAAGAGGACTTTTACTGGTGGCTTGACTTATGAGAAATTAAGCAAAATAATAGTTAAATGATGAGCAATTGAAGTATTTCATTAAAATGAAAACTTACAATGATCCAAACTCAGCCTCGTAGAGGTTTACAGCAACAATTTTCTTGAAACTACTCCTATGAACGAAGTACAGTGCAGGTATTTAAAATGCAGGTTTGTAAGAACAGGTATTTAAAGTGCAGGAAATGTAAAGACTGGAAACGTAAAACTGGAAAAGAAAATATGAAGTAAATGACTGGTTTGTTGGATCTGAGTCTGGGGGGTTTTTCTGGGACCTTCCCTTCTATTTATACTTCTCAAGGATGACCATCGAACTGCACTTCAAACTGTCGAACTGCTCCTTCATGATCGCTGATCATGCTGACTTAAAAGTAGTTCCACTACGCCATCACTTGCGATTGGGCTTCCCTCCTATATTTCGAATTTGAATGTGAGTAACCGTTGAAGCCACGTCACCTTGCATCTCTTCACTGATCCAATGCCTACTCAGATCACGTGGAAACCAATATTAGCTGCCACGTGTATGATCAGGATCGAAGACTTGAATAGTCTTCCTATATTACCCTTGCTCTGCCACGCGTTGGATTGTGATTGGCTTTTACAAAATATGTAGCCAACATTACCCCCCGCACTAATATACCCAATACTTGGTGATATTAGTGGATTGCAGCCTTTCTCTCGCGTCTTTTAGAACGTGCATAGGGTTTGCATTCCCCTAGGAATGCAACTGTCATTCATCATCTGCATTAAAACTCTCCTTCAATCTTTTGAACACCTCCACCACCTTAGTATTCGAACAGACTGATACATTTTCTATGGTCGAATCAATTTTTTCCTCCATTGATCGAGCACACGAAGAGTCATACGATGATGCTGCCCTTCCTCGAAAGAACTTCCATGCATTAATTAGCCATCTTTACCCACCTTTCTATATTCAGGTCATGGAAGCCTTTGCAAATTACCAACCTTTGGATTACGAACACATTGCCCTTAATCCTTCGATTCGAAAAGTTGCAGATATAGATACAAGAAATTCTTCCTCTAACTCTCCCTTGTACCTCGAACAAACTGCCCTCAAACCTCTGATTCGGAAAGTTGCAAATATGGACTTGGGAAACTCTTCTTCACAAAACTCTGCATGGGATAAAGCTGCAACTTCTTCTTCTTCTGGGGGTTCTGACTGGACAAGCTGGTCAACACCTGAGACCTGTGATCTAAGGGAACGAATCAACCATCATTTTGTTGAGTTCACTGACCCTTTAGAGTTTCCTTCCTACGCTCGAAGTTCAGTGGTCTACCCTTACGTGCCCATTGACCATCGACGTAGTTTAGAGGAGAATCTGCTTGTAGCATGGTACACATCCTCCATGCCTACAAAGATAATGCACGCTGCCTGGCGCCTAGAAGAAGCACAAGGGTACAACCCATCATTCTTAGCCCAGAAGGCGAAGATGTGTTCTTCTGACTGGCTTGATTATATTAATGTCTTTGTTCCTTCTGCTCCCATGCCATCTCCCATAATAGAAGCATCCACACCTTCTTCTCAACCTCCTAAAATTGAAGCTTCCACACTTTCTTCTCCATCTTCTGAAATAGAAGCATCCACACCTTCTCCTCCGCCAACTCTTTACTGGACAGAGAGACTGAGGCTTGCCCTTCCCATGGATAAAGTCTTTCCACCTTACAAAACTCCACCATCTCCTACTCCAGCTGAGCGGAAACAAGCTTAACTTCTGCTTGCAGCTTTCTCTCACTTGCCTTTCAATGTTCTTGAGGACGAAGTCCCTTTCAAGAACCTTCGATGGGCTTGTGATATTCTAACTAGGGGCCATGTCCTTAATCCCCTTGCCCAAGCAAAACTTCATATGTTCCTGGACCAACTTCCATTGCTCCTCTACTGGCATCGAAATTCTATGGCCACTACACAATCTTTAGACCAACTTTCGTCTCTTCGAATTCATGCCCAGTACGAAGCAGAGAACTTCATCGAAGAATTCGATGATTTCAAGAATAAAGATTTTGCGTATTGGGATAATTTGGTCATAGACGAATTAGAACAAAGGTTGAGAGAGGAAGCTTTCGAAATAAAGGCTGAAGAGCTCTATTATGAAGTGAGAGCACATCAATTCATGCAGCCAACGTTAGAAGAAATAGAAGATATAATAAAGAAAGAACAAAAATTTATTGATCACTGTTGGACTAAATTCCATGACCTCGTTATTTATTCCATTCCTTATTTTTTTGAGCTTGAGTTTATACCTAGATAGGTTCATTCGATGTAATTGCCTTGGCTTGAATATAAACAAAAATTCTTCTGTATTTGGCATTGTTTGAATCTATTTCCTTTTGTCTTTAAAAGCCAATTCAGAGCTTCGAACTGAACAATCTTATTCTTCGAATAAAGACTCAATTGTTTAAAAACGAAACATTAAGAATCAACATGACTTTTCCAATTTATGGAATAAAGTTGACAATTCTGGCTGATATCATTTAGAATTAGTGCTTTGAATTTAACAACCTCATCCTTCGAATCTGGACTCGATTGATTTTAGTGAAACACTAAAGGAACCAACATGACTTTTCCAATTTATGGAATAAAGTTGATAGTTTTGGCTGATACCATTTAGAATTAGTGCTTCGAATTTAACAATCTTACTTCTCAAAGCTTGTTTTAATTATAACCAATATATGGTAATGGTTAATATAGTCAACCAATTTTAAATTGACCACTTTTGCTTTGAAGAGCAGTCCATGCTGTTTTAGTTCAAAAGACAAAATTTTTCCGTATATACACCAAACAAATATTGGTTTTGATGTTTCGAACAACAATTCACCTCCTTAAGGGGCCTAAGTTTTGCTTCGAAGGTCGTTACTTTCATTAATAAACCTCAAACAGGTTTTTAATCCCTTTGAAGTAGACCAATACCCGAGCATTCTTGCCTCTTTAAGTATGGAAATGTGCTTCAAAGCCGGCTTCTCTGTTTCGAAGCCGATGTTATTTGACTTTTGGCGCCAAAATCTGGTTTCGAAGCCAAAATACCTTACTTCGAAGCTAGTCTCAGCATCTGGGCTATGTTTTTCCCTCCAAAAGTATCAATATTGAAGGAAATTCCTTGTATTCGTACTTTTAGTACTTAACGACTTACGCAATATATTTTTCAGACACAAAAAGCTTTTAAAACCCTTTTGTTTCGTGCTCTGAAATCACTTACTCTTCAACACACAAACCCTCCTCTCTATCAATCTTCTGTTAACCCTCTCTTCCTTGCTGCTTGTTACCAATGGATCCTTCCTCGCTGAAAGTGCTCGCTGGCGACCATATCAGCCCTACCATGGCTTTAAAACAATGTATTGATGAAGAAATCACTAAGCTAACAACCGATGGGCCAAGTGCCATAAATGGACGTCTCTTTGTTCCTCGCCATAGCAACCAACAAGAGTACATTCTAGGTCCCATCTTTCGGGAAGCCCCTGACCAACTTCCAGTTTTATACCCCCGTTTGGAGGACCACTTTCTTCTCTACGAAGGAGGGCTTGACTGGAGCAATTGGAGAATGACCCGGCCTCATCGCTGTTGGCCGACATTAAGGGCCGAATGGGAGGAATGGTATGACAGAGTTGTGCCTACGAGAGAAAATGACCTACAAGAGCTCTGTATCCTTGACGCCCTTCGTCTTTCCAGGTTCATCATTCCTGAGGACCCCTTTTTAATTCCTGCTGCACTATGTTTTTGGAATATGGCTTTTAATTTCTTTCAATTTCGGTGTGGCATGATGACCCCACCGTTCTCGACATTTGCCATCTTGTAGGGCTTTCACCCCATGGCTCTCCTTTTACTCCCACTACCCGGACTTCCTGTCAAATTTCCCTTCCAGCCTTAAACTCTCTTATAGTGACTTCGTAAAGTGAAATATAAAGGGAAGGCCCCGTGAAAGACAGAGACTCTTTTCCTTTATTTTATACTGGTTATGCAAATTTCTCTTTTGCACATCGTCTCAGAGGATTATGCCTGAGTTCGCTCCACTCGCGAAGGCATTTGTCTTGAAAAAACATATAGCTCTTGCTCCTTATCTTTTAGGCCATGTTTATAGAGCTTGCTCCCAATTTTGTGAAAGACCACTTGATGTTAACCAAGGAGGTCCCCTCTGGGTGCTCCAGCTCTGGCTCTTCGCCTATTTCACTGATCTGCATTCTAAATGCCTAAAATTCCTTGTTCAGGATCCTAGCACTTATGGGGAGAAGTATGCTAGGATTGTCCTTTATCCTGCTTCCTTTGTTTATTACCTTGCTTTCTTTCATCAACTTCCTATTTCTCCATTTGCCTCCTTCTTTGTCCTTTCGAAGCCAATAAAGGACCTGCCTGGCTGCAAACTTTCGTGGCTGATAAAGAGTGCTCCACCTCACCTCATAAAGATATATGGGCCTCTATATTGCTACCAAGGGAATTGTTCATTGGCACTTTGAACCCTCGAGCCTATAAATGCATATCTGAGGTGTATTGTCCTTCTCAGTTTGCCAGACAATTTGGGTTCACTCAAGGGATACCTGTTCCACTTTACAGTCTCTCGAATGTCCACCTTACGGCTAGAGACTTTGAGAATATCCAAATCCAAGCTAGAGACGGCAATATTGAAACTACTGAAGGAATTGAATGAATTCCAATTTGTCTCATTTCTTCCATTTGGCTTAGCTTTGAAAAGATTCCAGAACTGGTGGACAGCCAACATGGAAGTACGCCTATCTGCACACCCTCATGACTTGCTAATAAGGTTGGGAGTGCCTTCGAAAGCTAAGTCAGCAACAGTGGAGAACATTCCCCCTCTTCTTGAAGCTGCCACAACTGCTCCTGCAGCTTCACCCCTTCCATCTAGAGTCACTAGACCTGCCTCCAAAAAGGGTTAGTATTTTCAGGTTCCTTTCTCCTTTCGAAAATTTTTTTTTCCGTTTCCTTTACACTTATATTTTTTGGTGCAGGGTCCCCACAAGAAGAATCCCCTAAGAGAGCTGAAACTTTAGCTACTCTCAAAGAGAGAGAACAACAGAAAAAGAAAAGGAAGCTAATCCTCCCTTCTGAGGAATCTGAATCTCAGACAGAAGAGAGAGAGGTTGAGCACAAGGAAGAAGTATCTCTGCAAAGAACAAAGAAACAAAATGTGGTTGTCTCCTCTTCTGTTATAACCGAAAATCCTACTCATGGGGCAACTACCACAATAGTGGAGAAAGCACTTACCTCTGAAGAATCTGAACCCCAAGTTGAAGAGAGGGAGGTCCAAAAGGAGCCGGTAGTATCATTGCCAAGAAGGAAGAGAAAGAAAGTGACTGTTCCTGCTACTGACTTGGTTGAAGACCCCATTCACGAAGCAACTGCCAAGGCAGTCGAGCAGGAACATTCCAAGGCAATCATTGTCTTCGAGAGGGCTGAGAAGAGACGGCAGCAACAGTTTCTGAGAGATGAAGCTGCTGCTGCTGATGCACTACAAAGAGAAGCTGCAAGAAGGCAACAAACTGCCGAGCATTACTCCCTTCGTAGCTCTCCCATCAGTGCCAATACTTCTGGAGCAAGTAATTTCTTTCATGCTTCTGCTATTTTTCCTTGGTCAACCTTTGATACTGAAATTTGACATTACTTTATATTTCTTTCATTTTGCAGCAATAACTATTGAAACTATTCTTCCAATGAGGACTCTCTCAATTTCAGTTGAAGTTGATCAGATGCAGAAGGTGAGGGCTATTCAGATATTACTTCCACTTCCCAACCCTACACCTTCTGTACCTTCCCTAAGGCCAAACATCCCTGCATCTCCTTTCCTTGGCTTAAAGCCATATCTTCCCTTCTTGACTTTTGACCTCCCTCAACTTACTTCTCTTTCAAGCCTTGCTCCTCCTCCTCTTTTCAAAGAAATTCCAACTGCCACCTCTCATTCGAAGACAGCTAATTTCCCAATTGAGGGTGCTGGTAGTTCTCCAACTCATAATTCATCACCTTTGCCTACTTCCAGCCCCTCCTCGCTTGATTCATTGGTGGCTAGGACCAAAGAGACTGCCAAAAATGCTCCATCAATTTCTCCTATCCCTATGCAGTCCTCTGTGCCTTCCACCACAACTCTCTCTGCGTCCCTCATGTCTATGGCTGAGGTTGATATCTTCGAAGGAAGACTAGCTAGTCTCTTCGACGTACCCTCTACCTCTCCAACGTTGAATGTTGACGCTGACCCATTAGTTTTGGCTGACTCATTGCTAGAAATTTTTGAGAGCTCTTCTTCCTCCAGCAGCAAGCCTTCTGCACCTTTGATAGATCTGGACACATGCTTAGAACTGTTGATTTCTTTTTCGAGGATCCCTTTCGAGGCTCTGCAAAGGCCTATAATAAAAAATGGGTTCCTCCAATGCTGCAAAATTGCTGAGCAGTCTGGCATGAATGTTTCAAGTCATCTATCTCAGACAGCAGCTACCATCGATTTCTACATCAGCATTTGTCATACTGCTAAGGCTACGGATGAGAAACTGGCTAGGGATCAGAGTTTTGTTTCCCAAGTGCATGCCGAAGTGTCAAATTTAAAAGAACAACACTCCTCTGCCTCCCTCTTTCGAGTCCAGCTGCTGGAAAGGAAAGCTCAGCTTGAAGAGGAGCTGTCTGTAGTGAATCAAGCCTTAGTCCGAACTGACACCAAATTGCAAATCACCAACCAAGGACTGGCTGATCGAAATGAAGAGATTGCTGCAGCTATTCAACTAGTTTCATCACTTAGCAATAGGAAATCTATTGTAAAAGAACAACTAACACACTGTAATAATTTTTGGGCCAATTTGTGGCAGAATGTACTTAATTCTTTATGAAAAAGTAAATTTTTGTCTATCATTTGAGCAGTCTTATGTTCTTTTGTTTAGTGTTTATTTTATTCCTTGTGTTTCCCAAATGGTTGGAAAATAAGGCTTCAAATATCTGCCATTAATCTTTTTGGGATGTACATAACCATTCAAATTTCTCAAATGGTATGCTCCAAAAGGCAGAACTCTATGACTTTGATATGGTCCCTCCTAGTTAGGTGACCATTTGCCAAACTTATGACTTTTAATTCCTATTGGGAGTATTGTTTTCCATACCAAATCACCTTTATCAAAGCCAATGTGTTTGACTTTCTTATTATAATTCTTGGCTGCTTTCCTCTTTTGGAAAAGAATGATATTTAATGCAAAAATTCTGGCTTCATCTATGCCTTCTAACTCCAAGCACATACTTTAATGGTACTGCTCAGGATCTAACTGATCTTGGCATCTTATCCTCAAAGATTTAACATTAATCTCGACAGGTAGTACTGTATCATGCCCATATACTAAGGCATAAGGAGTGACCCCTGTGCTTGACTTAGGGGAAGTTCTATAAGCCCATAAAACATCCAATAATAGGTTATGCCAATCCCTAGGATTATCTTCCACAACCTTTTGTATTCCCTTTTTTAAGGACTTATTGGATGATTCAGCTTGACCATTGGCTTGTGCATAATAGGGTGTGGAATTAACAAGGCTAATTCCAAACTCTGCCACAAAAAACTTCATCATTTTCCCATCGAACACAGTCCCATTATCTACAGTTATGGTTTGTGGGATGCCAAATCTATGGATCAAATCTTTAATGAACCTAATGACTTCTGTCTGATTCTTGTATGGCTTGGCTTCGACCCACTTGGTAAAGTAATCAGTGGCCACTAAAATGAAACAATGATGCTTCGAAGAAGGTGGGTGTATTTTTCCCATCATATCCATGGCCCATCCTCTGAATGGCCAAGGCTTCACTACTACATGTAGATCAGTTATGGGCACATGTCTTATTGTGCCATGCTTTTGGCATGCTTGGCAACCCTTTGCATATTCTATGCAATCTTTAAGGATAGTTGGCCAATAGTCGGAATGCCTTCGAAGCAACCACCTCATTTTTACACCAGGATGATGAGCACCATAGAGGCCTTCATGAACCTCAGCCATAGCTGTTAATGCTTCTTTTGGGCTTAAGCATTCCAGCAACAAGCCATCTCCCCCCCTTTTGTAGAGAGCATTACCATATATCATGTATTGCATAGACTGCAATTTTATTTTCCTGCTGGCCTTCGAAGATGGACCAACCAAGTACTGCATTATTGGATGTCTCCAATCTTGTTCTTGCAAGTCATTATGATTGACTTCCAAGACCACATTCATTTTATTCAAAGGTTGTATTAATCTCTGATATGTTGTTTGGCTTATGTCCCTTTGGGCATTATCCCTTATCTTGAAATTCGAAGCTTTCTAAGCCACATCATTGGCTCTATTATTCAAGAATCTTGGGACATGAGTTACATTTGCTATCTGGAATTGAGAAAGCAAATGTAATGCAACAACATAATATGGCAAAATACTTATGCTTTGACATTTGAAAATCCCTTTCACTTGGTTAACCACCAATTGAGAGTCCCCAAATATGTCAACTGCATGTACTTGTAACCCAATAAGAATTTCTAGTCCCACTATTAAGACTTCATATTCAACCTGGTTATTAGAATAGGTAACTTCATCCACTCTGAAACCATGTGTGATTTCTACCCCTTGTGGAGACTTAATCACAATACCAATTCCAATTAATCCATTGGCTTTCGATCCATCGAACCACATCTGCCACGGCTCAACACTAGCCATGCCAAGTTCCATTATCTCTTGGTTCTCTGTTTGAGATGGATGATCTGCCAGAAAATTGGCTAAAACTTGCCCTTTTACTGCCCTTTGAGAGACATATTCTAGATGAAATTCTGATAAGGCTAGTATCCACTTGCCAATTCTTCCCCTCAACATAGGTCTAGATAACATGTACTTAACCAAATCTGTGGTTGTAATTACCTAGACAATTGTAGGCAAAAGATAATATCTTAATTTCATTGCAGCAAAATACAAAGCAAGACATAGCTTTTCAACAGCTGAATATTTACATTCACAAGAATTTAGAAACCTACTAAGGTAATAAACAGCTTGCTCCTTGCCTTCTTCATTGTCTTGGGCCAAAAAGGCTCCCAATGAATTTCCTGCTGCAGCTATGTACCACTTCAAGGGCTTATTACCCTTTGGTGGCATCAGCACTGGAGGATTGGCCAAGTAGGCTTTGATGCCTTCGAAAGCAATTTGATGCCCTGCTGTCCACACAAATTCCTCTTCATCTTTTAGCCTTAACAAGGAAGAAAATACTTTAGCTTTCCCTGCAGTGTTAGAAATGAACCTTCGAAGAAAGTTAACCTGTCCAAGGAACCTTTGTAATTCTTTCTTACTTGATGGAGGCCTGGCTTCAATGATGGCTTTGGCTTTATTCTGATCAATCTGTATTCCTTTCATGTACACTACATAACCCAAGAAGTTTCCAGATGATACACCAAAAGCACATTTAAGAGGATTGAGTTTCAACTTGAACTTCCTCATTCTTTCAAAAGCTACTTCTAAATGAAGCAGATGCTCCTCCATGGACTGGGATTTCACTACAATGCCATCAATATAACACTCTAAATACCCTCCAATGAGGTCATGAAAGATAGTGTTCATAGCCCTCTGATATGTAGCCCCAGCATTCTTCAAGCCAAATGGCATTTTAACCCATTTGAAAGTGCCAATATTTCCAGGACATCTGAATGCTGTCTTGTGAACATCCTCCTCTGTAATGCAGATTTGATTATAACCAGAGTGCCCATCCATCATTGATAAAACTTGATGCCCTGCTGAACTGTCTACCAGCAAATCTACTATAGGCATAGGGTATTCATCTTTCGGAGTTGCTAGATTCAAGTTTCTGAAATCAATGCATACCCTCATTTTACCATTCTTCTTAACTACAGGCACAATATTTATAGTGACCCCAGTTTTTCCCTTTGATTGTTGTATCAGGACTTATGTTCCGTAGACTCCGTTGTTATCAAATTGTGGTTATCGTCCTTTAATTTCTTATTTTTGAGTTATAGGATGTGTTGGGCAGGTTTATGACAGGTCGGTTGAGTTTAGATGCCTAAACTAGTTGCCCAGATTTTGACCTGTCCGCTCGAGCGGGGAGTTTGACGCTCGAGCAGGGACCCTTTTGTTGCTTGTCCGCTCGAGCGGGGGTTTTGGCGCTCGAGCGGGATTATCACCCATCAAGTATCTCCTGTGTAGTGTTGGACGCTCGAGCAGGGGATTGGCCGCTCGAGCGAGAGGTTGTGAGTGACGCTCGAGCGGGGAGTTGGGAGCTCGAGCGAGGACCAGTCTGCAGAAACTTCTGGGAGTGTGCATCCGCCGCTCGAGCGGGAGTTTCGCCGCTCGAGCGGGAGTCTGTGAGTGGCGCTCGAGTCGGGGGTTTCCACGCTCGATCGCGGGGCGACTGGTATAATAAATCCGAGATCCGACTTTCTGGATCATTTTTTCATCTCCCTTTTGATTCTAAAACCCTAGAGACCGTCTTCTCTCTCTCCCAATACACACTTTCTCTCTCAGGTTTGATCTACTTAGAGTGTATTTCTAAGTGGCACGTCTGGTGCATCTGGTTTGAGGCAGACTCAGGGTCAGCAGCCAGCTCAGTCGGGTCAGGCCTCGAGGGTCAATCAGGGGGCTTCATCGTCCTAGTCTGTGCAGCAGTCTTATGCTCCTAGGGGTGAGCAGGTTGATCAGAGGTCATCTGGGCGCGTGTGTGCTGTTACCTACGTCGCCTACCATCGTCCAGCGCAGGATCTGTACGGCTCATCTGTTGTGAGAGGTACATTCTTGTTTTGCAACTCGGTTGCTAATGTTTTGATTGATACGGGTGCATCTCATTCTTTTGTGTCTGCTGCATTTGTATCTATTTTGGAGTTGGAGTTAGCACAGTTAGCATCTCCTATTTGTGTAGTGTCACCTCTTGGGGGTGAATTGATCTTGAAACAAGGTGTTAGGGGTTGTGATATAGAGGTCGACTATCATAGACTTCCGTTTCCTTTTGTAGTTATGCCCATGAAGGGCTTCGATGTTATTTTGGGTATGGACTGGTTATCGTCATACCGGGCAGTTATTGATTGCTACCGCCAGAGGGTCACTTGTTGTACCGTGAGCGGGAGTGGGGGGGGAGTGGGGGGACCGGGTTGGTAGTGTTTTTGCCACCGGGTATGATCCGCGAGGCGGAGTGAGCTTAGTGGTCTACTTGCTAGCTTTGAGAGTGGTGAGTGTGATGAGACCCAGATTGTGTTGCCAAGGGTGGTTTTGTGAGTACTCGGACGTCTTTCCCGAGGATCTTGTTGGTTTGCCACCGCATCGAGAGATTGAGTTCTCTATTGACCTAGTGCCCGGCACGGCGCCAATTTCTATGGCAGCTTACCATTTTTCCCCAGCCGAGTTAGTTGAGTTGAAGATTCAGCTCCAGGAGTTGCTAGATAAGGGCTATATCCGTCCTAGTGTTTCGCCGTGGGGAGCACAAGCCCTCTTTGTTAAAAAGAAAGGTGGTGCTTTGAGACTTTGTATAGATTACTGGAAATTGAATCGGGCTACGGTTAAGAATAAGTACCCTATGCCTCGTATAGATGATCTGTTTGATCAGTTGAAGGGTTCCCGTTGTTTCTCGAAGATAAACTTGAGATCGGGTTATCATCAGTTGAGAGTTAGGGAGGAGGACATTCCGAAGACGGCATTCCGTACGCGGTATGGCCACTATGAGTTCCTGGTGATGCCATTTGGGCTCACCAATGCACCTGCAGTCTTTATGGACTTGATGAACCGGATATTCCGGGAATTTTTAGATCGTTTTGTAGTCATCTTTGTAGACGATATCCTTATCTATTTACCTTCAGAGGAGGAGCACGAGGAGCACTTGAGAGTGGTGCTTGAGTTACTTAGAGTCCATCAGCTATATGCCAAGTTTGGGAAATGTGAGTTCTGGCTAGAGGAGGTGAAGTTCTTAGGCCATGTGGTTTTCGGGGAAGGGGTGTCTGTTGACACATCCAAAATTGAGGCAGTGCAAGATTGGGCACAGCCAAAGAGTGTGTTTGAGATCCGCAGTTTTCTGGGATTAGCTGGGTACTACCGACGGTTTGTGAAGGATTTCTCCAGGTTAGCTTCGCCGTTGACTAGATTGACTAGGAAGGGAGTTAAATTTGTATGGAGTGAGACTTGTGAAAAGTCGTTCCAAGAGCTGAAAGTTAGACTGACCACCGCTCCAGTCTTGATTATTCGGAGAGAGGGTTGGGTTATGCAGTCTATTGTGATGCCTCACGAGAGGGTTTGGGTTGTGTGTTGATGCAAGAGGGGAAAGTGGTAGCTTATGGCTCACGTCAGTTGAAAATACACGAGAAGAATTACCTTACCCATGACTAGAGTTAGCAGCTGTGATCTTTGCCTTGAAGATTTGGAGGCATTACCTTTATGGTGAGAGGTTCGAGGTATTCTCGGATCATAAGAGTCTGAAATATCTGTTTACACAGAAAGACTTGAACTTGAGGCAGAGAAGGTGGATGGAGTTCATAGAGGATTATGACTTCGAGTTGCATTATCATCCGGGAAAGGCCAATGTGGTGGCCGATGCCCTTAGCAGGAAACCTGTTGGTGACATAGCTAGTATAGCCATCCGAGAGTGGGAGATGTTAGGTGCACTTGGAGAGTTTGATTTGCTTTTGGGCGAATCCGTTGAGGCTGCAGCCTTGTTTTCTGTTGTTGCGCAGCCTACACTTGTGACTCGAGTGTTAGAGGCACAGAGAGGTGACCTTGAGGTGGAATCTCTCCGAGAGAAGATCTCCAATGGAAAGGTTGAGAAGGGTTTGACGGTGTATCCTGACTTGAGTGTGAGATACCGGGACCGTTTGTTCGTGCCGGAGTCTTGCCGAGAGGAAGTACTCCGAGAGTTTCATCATTCACGCTTTGCAGTGCATCCGGGAGGCACTAAGATGTATCGGGATTTGGGTCGCCAGTTTTGGTGGCGGGGTATGAAGAGAGATGTGGCAGCTTTCGTGTCAAAGTGCCTTACTTGTCAGCAAGTGAAGGCCGAGCATCAGAGGCCAGCGGGTTTGTTGTAACCCTTGCCTATTGCCGAGTGGAAGTGGGAGCATGTCACTATGGACTTCGTTGTGGGTCTTCTGAGGACTCAGCGGGATAGTGATGCTATTTGGGTGGTTGTAGACCGGTTGACTAAGTCGGCGCACTTCATTTCTATGCGCGTTAGAGATTCAGTTGATCATCTTGCCGACTTGTATATTCGGGACATAGTGGGGTTGCACGGGGTTCCAGTGACGATCATCTCCGATAGAGATCCTCATTTTACTGCCAGATTGTGGCAGAGCTTGCAGAGTGCCTTAGGCACTAAGTTGACCTTTAGCACAGCTTATCATCCTCAGACTGATGGGCAGTCCGAGCGTACTATTCAGATCCTTAAGGATATGCTTCGGGGTTGTGTTCTTGACTTTAGCGGGTCGTGGGAGAGGCACTTGCCATTGGTGGAGTTTGCCTACAACAACAGTTTCCAGTCTAGTATCGGTATGGCACCATTTGAGGCCTTGTATGGCCGATCGTGTAGGTCTCCAGTTTGTTGGGCCGAGGTGGGTGATGCACCTTTGTTGGGTCCGGAGTTGGTGAGGGAAACGACGGAGAAAGTTGAGCTTATCCGTAGGAGGCTTGTTACAGCCCAGAGTCGTCAAAAATCTTATGCCGACCGTAGGAGGAGACCTTTGGTGTTTGAGGTGGGTGATCATGTCTTTCTGAAAATATCACCTAGGCGAGGTTTGATGAGGTTTGGGAAGAGTGAGAAGTTGTCCCCTCGGTTTATTGGGCCTTTTGAGATCCTTGAGAGGATTGGCGAGGCTGCTTCTCGTTAGCTTTGCCACCGCAGTTATCCGGGGTTCATGACGTGTTTCATGTGAGTATGCTTCGGATAGAGCCGGATCCATCACATGTGTTGGATTGGACCGACTTAGTTGTTGATGAAGATGTCTCGTATGAGGAGAGACCGGTTCGGGTCTTGGATAGGCGGGATCAAGTTTTGCGAGGCAAGACCATCCCTTTGGTAAAAGTTTTGTGGAAACATCACGGAGTGGAGGAAGCCACTTGGGAACGTGAGTTGGAAGTCCGTGAGAAATATCTGGACATGTTTGTTGATATGTAATCTTGTATTTAGATTTCATAATATTGTTGGACTTAAGAGCTTTATATATGTCTTAAGTTGTAAAACATTGAGAATGTTTTGGTTTAATCGGAGTATTTTGAAACTTGCCTCGTAATGGAAGTTTAGTGTCACATTGCATATGTTGATTATATTATAGAATTGGAGTTATATCATGAAATTGAATATGATATTGAAATTGAAAGGAAAAATGCATAATACTGTTGCAGGTTGTAATATATGTGTTTTATATACATATTGTGAGATGCCTCTTGATAAGAGATGAGATGACCGGTATTGGGTCAAGTTGTTCATTATTGTAATGTCATATTGTTGGAATTTGAGAAAAATCTGTTTTCGAAAACTTATGCTTAATTTCGGGGACGAAATTCTTTTAAGGGGGGGAGGTTATAGCGACCCTAGTCTTTTCCTTTTGATTGTTGTATCAGGACTTATGTTCCGTAGACTCCGTTGTTATCAAATTGTGGTTATCGTCCTTTAATTTCTTATTTTTGAGTTATAGGATGTGTTGGGCAGGTTTGTGACAGGTCGGTTGAGTTTAGATGCCTAAACTAGTTGCCCAGATTTTGACCTGTCCGCTCGAGCGGGGAGTTTGATGCTCGAGCAGGGACCCTTTTGTTGCTTGTCCGCTCGAGCGGGGTTTTGGCGCTCGAGCGGGATTATCACCCATCCAGTATTTCCTGTGTAGTGTTGGACGCTCGAGCGGGGGATTGGCCGCTCAAGCGGGAGGTTGTGAGTGACGCTCGAGCGGGGAGTTGGGAGCTCAGCGGGGACCAGTCTGCAGAAACTTCTGGGAGTGTGCATCCGCCGCTCGAGCGGGAGTTTGGCCACTCGAGCGGGAGTCCGTGAGTAGCGCTTGAGCGGGGGTTTCCACGCTCGAGCGGGGCGACTGGTATATAAATCCGAGATCTGACTTTCTGGATCATTTTTCATCTCCCTTTTGATTCTAAAACCCTAGAACCGTCTTCTCTCTCTTCCTACACACTTTCTCTCTCAGGTTTGATCTACTTAGAGTGTATTTCTACCCTAGGTCCTTTGTTAAAAAGATAGAGTGGGTCGAGGGCTTCCTTTTAATCTGAACAATCTTTGACTTGGAGCACTTTGGATTTCGGGTCATCATCTCCGTTTTCTACATCCGGGTTATTTACTTCGAGGTAGGGATTTCCTACTCCATATTATAGGTTTTGTTCTGAGTTCTAGTATTTCGATATGTTGGAGGTATTTTGATAATTTTGGGAAAACCCTAGTTGTGATATTAAATTAATTTGTATAATTAATTTAGGGAAAATTGGAGAATTTAGTTGAATTCATGGAATTGGGAAATTATAAGTTTAAATGGCGTAGTTGAATAATTTAATCACTCGCCTATTGAATTGTTAGATTATAATTGTTGATACATTTATTTCATGTTTAGAAATAACTGTTTTGGGCTATCGGTGGAGGATAGCCGTGATTGTTGTAGAAATTGCATGTGGATTAGGAAAAACTGAAACTAATCACATTGATTAAGTCATTGATTGTGACTGTTGAATTAATACAGAAAATACATGTATTGATTGAGTATTGTATATGGCAAGTGTTTAATACTTCGTATATGCATTTTGTTTGGGAGGAGATAGGGGATGTACTCCACTGTTTGGGAGGAGATAGGGGATAGACTCCTAAACCAGATGTTATTTGGGAGGAGATAGGGGATGGACTCCATTAGCACCACTAATATGTGTGCTTATTGATTTATGGAAGTGTTTTTACACGTTATCGATACATCACTAACATGTGTATCAAATTGGAAGTATGGAAGTGTTTTGGTATAAGACTTAGTCTCATTAAATTTGTTGATGTTGGAAGTAATGTTAATGTGGAATGTAGTCTCACTGTTATAGTTGGCCAGTTCTGAGCCATATTGGTATAAATGAAAAGTTGAACAAATAATGAGAAGAAAAACGCGCCATGGGCATTATGGTTATGAAACAGTATGATAATGAAATTTGTAAATTGTGTTAACCATCTATTGAATGCTATTGCCTTATTCAATACTTATATTTGGTTTAGTATATCTCTACTGGGCTGTGGCTCACCCTATATGGGAACATCATTTTCAGGTTCAGGTGATGTACTACCTCCAAGGAATTAGCTTGGAAGGACTTAGAGTTGAAGACTCATTTTAGATTAGTTGTTATTTGCTTTATTTGATATTACATGTAAGGACTCAAGCCAAGGGCTTAACTTGTAAGTTAGTACTCATATTTTTGTGTCCAAGTATTGGCTTGGAAAGATGTAAGCCTGTAGGGCATTTACTTTCTTTATTACATGTAATGTCTTTTAATAAGTTTACTCTGATGAATGGAATAATACTCTTTGTTTTCTTATAATGACGCATGTTAATATTATATATTATGGGTTTATTTTTGAGGGTGTTACAACTTTAGATAGCCATTCAACATACCTGGCTGTCCTAATAAAGCCTGCTTTGAGTAGTCTAAGAATCTCTTTCTTAACTTTCTGAACCACTTCTAGACTCATTCTTCTTGGTTTTTGCTTGTATGGCTTGAAATTAGGCTTCATAGGGCGCCTATGTTCCACTAATGACTTATCCAATCCTGGTAGTTCATTATAAGACCATGCAAAACAATCTTTATATTTCTTTAGAACAACCAACAACTGGTCCCTGTCCAGATCATTCAAACAAGCACTTATATAGGTGGGGTGTTGTATAGAACATCCCCTAAATTCACTTCTTCTAAGGGGTCTTGTGTCTGAGAACTTACTGAAGCTTCTTCTTTGGTTTCTTCTACCTTCGAAGCAACTCCCTTGCTTTGTTCTGCTCCTAGGTTCTTTAACTCAACATCTCTGCCATCTTCCTCATAGACAAAATCTGTCCACAAGGCTTCCTCTTCCTGTATCTCCTGGACTTTTGTTTCAATGTCCAATGCACAGTATTTATCAAGGGTTAAAACTCTGACCTGTTGCTGCTCCTGTTTGCAGCCAATTATCATGGCTTCTCTCTCTTGCTCCTGTACTTTCAGGACTATTGCTTTTACATCCAATGTTAAGAATTGAATTAGAGCCAATGACTTGGCTTCATGTGCTTCATCTCTTTGCCTACAACCAGGCATCATTGTCATCCTTAACGACAACCTCTTCATCAGCACTCTCCTGGACTAAGTTCTTCAGGTGTGTCACTTCCTCATCAACCGTCACTTCGGCTGAGCCATCAAGTTTCCTTAGTATACTGAGTGGTGTCACTCCCTCAATATACAATTTGGCCTCTGTGTAATCTGCACAGGCTATGAAAGGTTGAGGATCTGCATCAATTTCCTCTGTCTCTCCATTGCCTAAGGCCATCATAATTTTTTGATGTAAAGAGGAAGGCACACATTTGTTAGTGTGAATCCAATCTCTCCCAAGTAAAGCATTGTATTTAGCATTACTGTCGATTACGAAGAATGCTGTCATACAGTCCCTGGTTCCCACACTCAGGTTGATGGGTAGAATTCCTTGAGCCATCTGTTTGTCTCCAGCGAAGCCAGCAATGGTTGTGCTGGTTGGGATCAACCTGGGGTTCTTTTTTCCTAGTTTCTTCAAAGAAGATTTCAGCAGTAAGTTCACTGCTGCCCCATTATCTATCAGGACTCGGTTCAATTGTATCCCATCGAAGAAAGCCTTGATGTATAAAGGCTTGACATGTTGTGTCATAGAATTCGAGGGATATTCAAAAGGATATGAGAGGTTGATGCTCACCTCTTCTTCGCTCTCATATTCAGTCTCCATTGGGGTAGCCATTCCGGAGTCATCCTGCACCATACTTACTTGTGAGTCTTCACTAGAGACTGGAATTGGATCAATTTCTTGATCATCTTGGTCCTCATCCCCAGCTTGGAACTCATGAGGTAGTATATGTACCCTATTGACTGATACTGAAGGAAATGAGCCAAACTGGATCGCTGGTTGTGGCTGTTTCCCCTCTTGGCTACCTTGATCAGTTACCTCAGAAGCATCTTCCATGCTGCATTCTGGCACTTCATTGCTAACAGGTTCCTTCGAATGGTTTTTCTCGACTGGTTTTTCAATCAGAAATGTTTGCTCAGCCATGAAGGCTTCAAACATTTCTTCCTCCACCATTTCTTTCTTTTGGCTTATGTCAACTTCTTCTTCTGTCTCGCTATCACTCTCCATCAGAGCTTTCTCCAACCCTACTAAACAAGACTTCTCTCTGGCTTTTAGTTCAGAATGAACCTTGGCCAACTGTTCTCTGCTGCAACCTACTTTGCTTTGTAGAGTTGGCTTTGGAGCATGGTCTGACTTTGGAGTCTTTTTTCCTTCTGTCTAGATCAATGAAGAGTTCTCTCAATTTTCTTTCATATCTTGCCAGTACTGGATATATCTGCGCTGGATCTTTCTCCTTTGTGATCTTAAAATGACTGGGACCATATCTGGTTCCTTTGTCTTTGGGTGTTTAAGCAATACCCAATTGCTCGGAGCCACCAAAGGAGGTTTAACCATTCTTCTTTGGTTTCCAACATCTCTCTGGGTAGGCACTTCCCTAGGTTTGTTTTGCATCACAAACCAATCTAGAACTCCAGGGACCCATGAACTTACTGACTCAAATGTTGAACTGGCTTTTTCTACCTTCGAAGCCATCTTCGAAGCTGGCTGTGAAGACAATTGCTTGGCCCTGACCTCATGTTTCGAGCCTGATTCAGGCCTTCGATGAAGGTGGCCACTTTCTGTCATGCGTGAGGTTGGTCTAGGGGGCCAATCTCTGGCTTTGATCCCATAACCTGAACTCCTCTCCAGTCTTCTCTCAGAATGACTGTTCTCCATTTTGTAATAGTTAGGTGGCCTGGACTCATACAAGGGCCTCTTGCCTTTAGCATGCATTCTATCGACTGCTGGTTCAACTACCAATGGCTGCTGCCTAACACTAGCCGGATACGGCCTTTTGTTATAAGCACTGGCTGGTTTAGGGCGTCTCTGCACATCCCTGTAATATTGTTTCCCATCAGTTGGAAGCCCTTTCAACCACTTATGACTCAGTCTGCACCTGGGACACATCCTTTGCATTACTGCTGCCTCTAAGGAATCATCATCCAGTGATTCTTCATCAGAGTGTTCCCTTTGGTATGAGAAACCTTGTCCAATAGCTGGTGGGTTTCTGGTGTCCTTCTTGATGTTTGTCTGGTTGGCAACATGCATCTGCACATTGACCTCTTCCAATTCTGTCAAGGACAAGTTCTGGAAATCTGACATAATGACATTGGCTGCCACCTCTCCAACTTCTAGAAATGGATCATTGTCAATTCCCATGGCCTTTTCTACTTTGGTTGGGAATTTCAAACTTCCTTTTCGAATTTGTTCTTGGATCCTGTCTCGAAAAACAATGCAGTTTTTAGTCGAGTGAGACCAAGAGTTATGCCATTTACAATATACTTTTCCCTTAAGTTCATCTGGAGATGGCAGTTTTACTCCTTTTGGTAACTTAACGAAATTGGCCGCAAGCAACTGATCAAAAATGTCATCTGCTTTTGTTAAATCGAAAGAGTACTTCCTGTGAAGGTCTTTCTTTTTAAACTGCTGGTCAATTGTTGTGTCCTTATGAATTAATGCTTCACAAATGACAGGCTCTTTACCCACAATCTCTGCTGCATCGATCTCATAATTAGGATCTCTATAGTATGTCTTGTACGATGCATTATTTCGATCTTGTTCTTCCTCTAGTAATGCTTCGTACCTAAACACCTTATAGGTTAGTTCCATCAAATCTTTGAATTCAGTTGAGTCAAACTTCTTTCGAAGCCTGAACTCTAATCAATTTTGAGCCAATCTTACGAATTCTGGCTCTAGGAGGATGACTCTACATTTATTTCGAGCCCTTTTAAATCTAGCAATAAACTGAGTAGCCTTTTCTTCAGGTCTTTGACTCAATCTTGCCAAGTCTGCCATGGAAACCTCTGGCTCCGATTGGAAGAATTGGGCATGAAATGCCTCTTCCATTTGTTGCCAAGTTTGAATGGAGCCAGGTGTAAGGTTTATGTACCATACAAATGCTCCCTCAGTTAGAGAGTTTGGGAATAATCTCAGTTTCATAGTCATGATTAGTAAATTCACCGCATTGAGCAGCAAACCTAGCAATATGCTCTACTGTTGATTGGTTTCCACTCCCATAGAAAATGGTAAAATCTGGTATCCTGAACCCCCTTGGGTATTCATGCACCTTATCTACCCATTCTGGATATGGTTTTCTGTACACAGAAGTCTGGACCCCCCGAGCCATCGGTCCACACATCTCCCTAATAATATTAGCAATTTGGTCCCTAGGGACCATATTTTGTGCCTGCTGAACCACTACTGGAGGAACAAACACAGGGTTTGGTGGACAAACTTGTGCTTGTGGTCCTCTTGGTCCATAAGGTGGTACATTTGGGATTGGTTGTCCCTGTGGTGCAGGTTGTTGTTGGGGGTGTGGGTAACCCTTTTGAGCCTATCCTACGAAGGGACCTGCGAACGGTGCCTGAATAGGTGTCGTGTCCCTTTCATTCATGGGAAAACCTTCCAACCCCCCTGGTATAAATTCGAATAAGGGATTATTGTACCCCCTCGTGCCAGGTATGGCTTCGAACGTGGGATTTGGAACCATTCTTATGCCATTTTCTTGTATTGGGCCAGATCCACCAACTTGCATGGCTTCCCTGTTAAACATTGAGGCATTTTGGCCTGCTATAGGCCTCGAAATGGGTTCGTACCAAGACTGAGGTGGTGGTCTTTCATAATTCTGATTACTAGTTTGACCATTAGAATGTCCATTAACTTGCATAGGCTGTTTATCTCTACCAATCTTTGCTGAGGGACATTTACTTCCTCCATGTGTCTTGCATTTGTTGGTTGGTGGTTATTCATTTGATCCAAAAAGGATATCGCCCACCTTTCCATTGTGTTCATTAATTGCTGTCCCATGGCATCTACTAGGCCATCCCATGGATTTATTGGCTGAGTAGATGGAACAGTGGATGGTCCAATTCCTTGGTTTCGTCCAATACTATGAACATGTGGTTCTTGTTCCGAAGTGCTGGTCTATTCGACCATAGGTTCTAATAAAATAGGAGTTTCCACAGGATGTGTTATCACATTATCCCCTGGATTAGGTATTTCTACCTCTCCCTCCACGCCTTCTTCCAAGCGTTCATTTTCTCCTTGTCATCTTCTTCTAGCCATTTTAATTAGTCCCACTGGGCGTGCCAAAAATATATGTTGGCTTTTTGGCTTTCGAAGGGTATTTTTGTAAATGCGAGCGTGCCAGCAAGGATCAATCAGTCCTTACAGAAATTTTAATTGCCAACCAATTATCAGACGATTGTGTTTAGTTCTTTCAGCCTCAATGAAAAGGACTTTTACTGGTGGCTTGACTTAGGAGAAATTAAGCAAAATAACAGTTAAATGATGAGAAATTGAAGTATTTTATTAAAATGAAAACTTACAATGATCCAAACTCAGCCTCGTAGAGGTTTATAGCAACAATTTACTTGAAACTACTCCTATGAACGAAGTACAGTGCAGGTATTTAAAGTGCAGGAATGTAAGAATAGGTATTTAAAGTGCAGGAAATGTAAAGACTGGAAATGTAAAACTGGAAAAGAAAATATGAAGTAAATGACTGGTTTGTTGGATCTGAGTCTGGGGGGTTTTTCTGGGACCTTCCCTTCTATTTATACTTTTCAAGGATGACCATCGAACTGCACTTCAAACCTTCGAACTGCTCCTCCATGATCGCCGATCATGCTGACTTAAAAGTAGTTCCACTACGCCATCACTTGCAGTTGGGCTTCCCTCCTATATTTCGAATTTGAATGTGAGTAACCGTTGAAGCCACGTCACCTTGCATCTCTTCACTGATCCAATGCTACTCAGATCACGTGAGAACCAATATTAGCTGCCACGTGTATGATCAGGATCGAAGACTTGAATAGTCTTCCTATATTACCCTTGCTCTGCCACGCGTCGAATTGTGATTGGCTTTTACAAAATATGTAGCCAACATGTTCCAAATAAAGTGTAGAATTAGAGTTTATTCTAAGTTGTTAAGCTTTGTTACAAACTTCTTGGTTTGTCATCAGTAACAGTATTGGTTTATAATCAAAATAATAGATTTATAGATTTAAAGCAAAACCTAAAACAGATGTATGAACTTATTAACAGATTTCCGGCACCCCCAAACAACAAATTCAACTAAGTTAAAGCAAAAATCCAAATTTCAACACGGATTTACAGATTTACAGCAAACCAAAAACAAATGTATGAACGTATTAACAGATTTCCAGCTTCCCCAAACTATATATTCAACTAAGTTAAACCAAAAATTCAAATTTCAACACAAATTTAAAATTCAAAACAGATTACAGATTTCAAGCAAAACCAAACACGTGCATTTTCAACAACAAATTTTCACATTTCAGATGCACAAATTTCAGAGGTTCTAGATTTAGGCCTAGTTTGGAAAGACTAAATAAGTGCACTTTTTGACTTTTTATGAAATATGGGTTGGGTTTGGGTTGGGTTTGAAGTGATGTGTTAGAGAGGTGATGTGACTTAAATAAGATGATGTGACTTAAATAGGATAGTGACTTTTTGACTTTTTGTCTTTTTTCAATCTTCCCAAACTAGGCCTTAAAATCAAAATCCAGATTTAAAATCAAAGTCAAAATAACAATCATAAATTTAAGGCAAAACCCATATTGCCCAAACCCTAACAAATTATAGATTCATAAGCCCCAAACACATGTTCTACAAATTAAAGGCAAATCCCAAACCCTAACACAAATTGAAAGCAAAATCCAAACCCAAACAGTCATAATCGACTAATTTGTATAGAACTTGAAGCCAAAACATAAACCCTAGTTTTGCAATTTTAGGTTTACCTCATATTCGTTTTCTTCTCGTAGGTAATGAGAACTTTCCGGTGCCAGTAGCTGAGGAGGGGTTTTTCTGTATTTTGTCACCTGTTGTTCGCCGTCGTTCGTCAAACAATGTTCAGAGCGAGGTTTAATAAAGAGAGGTTTAAAAAAGATGAAAGGGATGAACGGGAACAGAGGTGAGAGTGATGAGAAGGATGAAAGATTTTGTTGATTCACTTTGAATGTTTTTTTTTTTTTGTTTCGAGAATAGAGATAGAGATGAGAGGAGAGAGAAAATTTGTACTTTTTCGAGCCACTCGAGTCTCAAGCATTTCGAGCTACGAAGCATTTTTTTTAGATTAAAAATGTAAAATTAATTATGTTTGTTTATGTACTAATATAATAGTATTAGTTGAGCCAAGTGTAGGGGTGTCTCTCTCATAATTTAACTTGGTTTTCAATTTCTTCGTTTGTGAATTGTGTATTTTTCTGCAACTTGTGTTTAGCTCATATTCACTGTAATTTATGTAACTGAATGGGAATTGCTTCTTACTCTGTTTTGTTTTTGTGAAATTTTCCTCCCATATTTGGTCATATTGAATCTGAATTAAGTTTGTTTATGTTTGAACTTTTGTTAAATTTGTTTTCTTGTCAGATTGTTCTTCTTTACTCTTTTGGGAATTGTTTATTCCAAGGCATATTTTGGAAAGTGATTTTGTTTTGGAATTTCTCTAGATTCCCAGAATTTCTCTAGAGGAAGAAGATGATGAACAAAGAAGATGATAATGAAAGCTTTAGGAATTTCTCTGAACTTCTCAGAATTTTCTCTGGACGAAGAAGATGATGAAGGCTTTAGGAATTTCTCTAAGAAGTCCAAAATTTCTCTAGAGTGAAATTTCTCTGGACTTCTCAGAATTTCTTTGGACAAAGAAGATGATAAACGCTTTAGGAATTTCTCTAGAAAATCCAGAATTTCTCTAGACTTCTCAGAATTTCTCTGGACAAAGAAGATAATGAAGGCTTTAGGAATTTCTTTGGGAAGTCTATAATTTCTCTAAAGAGAAATTTCTCTAGACTTCTCAAAATATCTCTAGACAAAGAATATGATGAAGGCTTTAGGAATTTTTCTGGACAAAGATAAAGGCTTAAGTTAGAAATTTCTCTGGAAAGTTTAGAATTTCTCTGAAGAGTGAACTCTAGAGAAATTTTCAGAATTTCTCTGGATCAAATTTTCTTTGGGTCGAATTTTCTCTGGATCGATGTTAAGGGACCTTAGACATTATAAAAATATTGAGTGTCCTTTATGCTATAAAATCTTAATACCAGGGACCTTAAAAAAAATTTCTATTTTTTTTTTACAAATATTATACTTTTTAAGTGTATTTTATGTTAAGGGTGTGTGTTGTTTTGAAGGATTAGGGTGTGGAATTGGACTATTAGTCCCACCGGACTAATAGTCCATTGTTTGTTTCATTTTTTTTTGCTCCAGACTAATAGTCCTCCCGAACTATTAGTCTCATATTGGTGGGACTATCTTATCCCATGGGGGGGATTGGTATCCCATGAGATTAGGCTCTGAAATGTCCATTTTACTCACATGCTATTACTTAGCAAACAATTAGAAAAAGGGTAAAATAGTCTTTTGAACATTTATAAATTATTTTTTTAGTGTTGTTAATTTAAAATTATATATTAAATAAAAATATAAATTATAAATTAAATTTAATTAAAAATAATAAATTATAAATTATGGCCTTATAAATTAAATTTTTTTAGTTTTGTTAAAAATTAAATTTACATATTAAATTAAATTATTTTTTTAGTGTTGTTAATTTAAAATCATATATTAAATAAAAAATATAAATTATAAATTAAATTTATTTAAAAATAATAAATTATAAATTATGGCCTTATAAATTAATTTTTTTTAGTGTTGTTGAAAATTTAATTTATGTATTAAATAAAATTATTTTTTATTGCCATTAATTTTAAATTATATATTAAATAAAAAATATAAATTATAAATTTAATTTAATTGAAAATAATAAATTAAAAATTATGGCCTTATAAATTTAATTTTTTTAGTGTTGTTAAATTTTAAATTATAAATTATAGATTACAAATTTAAAATTATATATTAAATAAAAATTATAAATTACAAGGTTAAAATAGTCTTTTGAGTATTTATCCTTATCCAGTCCATCTAACCAAACATTGGATTCACTAAAAATAGTCCAAACCAGACATCTAATCCCATGATTAAACAAACATAGGACACAAATCCAATCCAACCAAATAGTCCGGGGACAATGTATCCCGGGACTAACAGTCCGATGAATTACAATCCCCTCTTATTCAGTCTGTCCAAACAAACACACCATAAATGTGTCTAAAAATTACAAAAATTGATGGAAATATTAAAAAAAATCAGGAAAAATAAAAAAATACGAAAAATGAAAAAGTAAAATTTTCTTAAAATGAAAACCGGTGAATGTTGTTTCAAAAATTAATTTGAAGAAAAAAAAAATCTAAAGACAAGTTGTTAAATTGGGAAAATTGTTTCACATAAAAGTAAGGAGTAATGAAGTTTTGAACTTTTATTTTGTTTCTAAAAATACAAAAAGAAGGAAATCAATACCAAATAAACATTTTTCTCTTGCATTGAGATCAAATATGTTTTCAGATTGAACAAGGGAGTTATGTGCGAGGTAATTTTAGGGAATGCCGTTGGAAAAACAAAGCGGAAAAAAAAAAATTTGAGTTGATTTGCTAATTAAATTTTAAAGTATGTCCACATTAAAAAAATATATATTGTAATTAAACTTAAATTAAGATTTGTTAATTCCTCTAAGAGGATTCACACTATCCATCCAAGTCTTGAAATGTTAGGCTCCGTTTCATAAGAATTTCGAATTATAGTTCTACCGATTGATTTGAATGTGTTAATTATTTTGAGCTTTCAATCATAATTTTACACCATTTCTCAAAACTCAATTCAAAACATAATCATTATTTTTCAAAACTCATAACCAAACACATAATTCAAAACTTTTTTCAAAACTCAATTCAAGTCAATATTTTAATTTTTTAAATATTTTAATATTTTAATTTTGTTAAGATTTTAAATATTTTAATATTTAAATATGTTACAATTTTTTTAATTTTTTGAATATTTTTAAATATTTTAATTTCAAAATATTACGATTTTAATTTTTTTTAATTTAAAATATTTTATAAAAATAAATTCAAACTCTATTTTATAAAAATATTTTTAAATATTTTAATTTTGTTGTTATGTATTTGGTTATAATTTGAGTGTAGAATTGTGAAAGTAGTATGGAGTTTTGAGTTATGTGTTTCGTTATGAGTTTTAAAAATAATTTCTTAATTGAATTTTGTTTATATGTTTGGTTACTATTTGAGTGTAGAATTGTTTTTAAATTTAAAATATTAACATTTTAAATTATTTAAATTTTTTGAATATTTATTTTAATTTTGTACTTATTAAATTTTTAGATTATTTAAATTATTTAAATATTTATGATTTAAATTTTTTGAATATTTATTTTGAAAAAAAATTATTTCCTTTGTAGTATTTTCAATTAAAAAATTGATTAATGTTATTTTCTGTTAATAATAAAAAAATTTAATTGAATTTTAAAAAAAGTTTGGTTATGAGTGTTGATCAGAATTTTCAATAGTGTGAAAGTAATGTGTTTTGTTATGAGTTATAACAATTTAAATTTCAAAACTTATAATCAAACAAATTTTCTTACTTCACATGTCAAATCAAACTTTCAAAACTCAATTCCATACTCAATTCAACACTCTATTCAAAAACCATAACAAACAAATTTTTTACACTCAAATCATAATTGCACAACTCACAAACTCAAAATACAACTCATACTCTCAAATTATATTTACAAAACTCTACCAAACGCAACCTTAATTTTTTAGGTTATATTTTGATCACAAACTCTTTTTTTTTTTTTTTAGGTCTCCCCAGGGTATCCTCCGCCGACCGCGGAGACTAATTCCTTCGCTGGTTTGTAGGCACCTCGAAGTGTGGGACAGCTGGCCCAGAAATTTAAGCTGCTCCATGCCCAAGGTGGAATCGAACCCCCGACACTTGGTTAAGGGAGGAGGAGTCCCTTCCACTCCACCACACCCCCTGGGTTGATTACAAACTCTTTTGCTAAACAAGCATTTGCAAAAAATTGATTTGATTAGAAAATTAAATTTCAAATAAAAATAGAATTAGAATAAAATAAAGATTCACTTAATTCCTCCAAGTGGGTTCAGGCTACCCAACAAAAAAAGGATCAAAATGTTACTTTTATGGGTAAATTTAAACCCCTCAAAAAAAGGATGAAGAAATCCAAGAGGTTGTTGTTTGATTTGAAACAACATTTTTGGCAGCTCCATCACTGGTAGAGAAACCATAGAAGCGTTATAGCGACTTCTTTTGCTTCGCCACCCCAAAACAACATAAACAACTTTTTTTTCAATTCAAGCAAACAGCCCGAAATTCAAGATGCCTCAAAGTAACCACAAGAGAAATAGTGAAATCTCATTTCTAAATTTAATAAATCAATCATCACATTAACCCATACAAACATATCTGAAAGCAAAAGCAGAATGAAAATTGTACTGAGAAAAATAGCAAACTAGTTCTTAACACTGCCAAAAGACAGGAACAACAATAGAAACAAAAACAAAACTGAAATCTATTCGTAGTATTAATCGACTCTGGTCACGTGTTGCCACTCCCCGTCGACTGCTTCTTTCCACAACGTGACGTTGTTGTCCCCAGCAGCCACAGCCAGCAAGTTTCCTGTCAAGGACCACGAGACCCTCCAAACAGGGGTCTTAAAGTCCTTCAAAACTTTACCTTCCCATCGATCGCCTTCTTTTGCCACAGTCCATATGACAACTGTACCATCCTGCGAAGAACTTGCAATAGTAGACTTTGGAAGGCCCAAGTTGGGTGCCCAAGCCACATCCCTCACCCAATCGGCGTGCATCTGCAATGCGGGGAAGCAGTCCATCTTCCAATTTCCATTATCTAGCTTCCACACCTTTACAGTATTATCACAGCCACCAGAAGCCAGCTTCTGAACAGGATCGAGTATGCCACATCCAACTATAGCACCAGGGGCCATAGAAGGGGCCCATGAAACTGAGGTCACTCCAAGAGGGTGGGCTTGGTCTATCCTGGTGGTATCCCAACCACCATCAGATCTGGCAGTGAAGACTGAGATATTCCCATCAGAAGATCCACAAGCTAAGCAGAGGCCAAGTTCGTGCGGTGCCCAAGCAATTGAGTTGACAGATGATTTATGGTCGGTGAAAACATGAGCCTGTGTCCACTCATTTTGATTATCTTGCTTCCAAATTATTACTCTACCATCGTAAGAACAGGAAGCAAGGACCGATCCAAATTTGGGATGAGCCCAAGCAACCTGCCAAACTGGGCCTTGATGTCCAGTCAGTGTTGCAAGGTGCTGTGAAGTAGAGTTGTTGCTTACACCAATTATTTTGATAGTGGTATCGGATGAACTGGTTGCTACACGCTTTCCAAAGTAATCCATGGATACATCGTGAACTGTGTCATTGTGACCTGTATCAATCTTCTGGGCCGGCATCTTTCCTTGATTTTTTATCACAGTGATTCCGCTTACAACCTTCCTTTACTTACTAGTTTGCCGTTATATAGTACCTTCCAAGCTACAATTTGTGATCAGAGTCAAATTAGATCATTAAACAAATGGCCACTAATTGTTTAAACACAACAGTAATTTGGTGAAATCATTCTTCAAAATACAAGCAACTCCAAATAATAAGCAAAATACACTCTTACAATGCTAGAAAATTATTTTCCAATAAATACAAAAACAAATCCTAACAATATAGAAATATGGAATTTGGACATGTAAGAATCTTATATTGCATGTTGAGAATCAACATGATTCAACCAGTAATTTGTCCCCAAAGAAGAAATCACTCGGTATACAATTAATCCCTTGTCTGACAAACACCAGCCTCTTAAAAAAACACATCCTTCTGAAGGGCATGTAACTAGCTTTTGCATTCACCTCCTAAGCTTGTATTCCAGTATTAATCATCTACTTTAATGCCAAAAGTTGGAAAACCTAACTGGTTTGAAGGCCGTGTTGAATCTACGCTATGTGATCGTGAGATTATTGAATCTAGGTCGTTCCCCTCAAGGGACGCGTTGGGCCTGCCTCCGGATGTTTTGAAAAGTAAGCAAGGGGCGCTGCATGGATGCCTGGGTGCGGTGGAAAATGGGCAAAGGTTCCCGCATTTTCTGGACGAGCGCGGGCAAAGAAGCTAGTCCAAGACTATAAGTCTAGGGTAGCTACTTGGAATATAGGAACCTTAACTGGTAAAACGATAGAATTGGCAGATGTTATGATTAGGAGGAGAGTTAGTATAGCATGCGTACAAGAAACTAAGTGGACGGATGAAAAAGCTAGGGAAATTGAGGATATCGGTTTTAAACTGTATTATAGGGGTAAGGATAAATGCAGAAATGGGGTAGGAATCATAATTGCCAAGGGTCTTATGGAAAATGTAGTGGCGGTCATTAGAGAAAGAAAATGTTGGTCTGACCTATTCTCTACAGATAGCACCAAAGGCTCGACCCTATACTATCACATTTTCCTGTTAATTAGTTCTTGATACATAGATACATATACACCAAAATGGGGACCACTATGCTCAATTGGTACTTTATCTTATTTTTCGGCCGTGCTACTTTGCTTCCGACCCTAATGACCAACATTGGCCAATTCGATGAGGTGTGGCAAAGGCGAGCAGAGGAAGCGAAAAAGGCCGCCCTTAATTCCTATGAATCAGATCCTTCAATAGTCACTGATAGCTTAAACAAAGAAGTTCACAGGTAGGTGTTTTATTTTGACATCAAGGCTAATATATATCATTGGCATATTATAATCAATATATAGATAGTTGATGTTTATGCATATATATATATATATATTGTGTAGGACTTTAAAGAGCATCAAATTGACAAGTAATGCCACTATGTCAAGCGACATCCATTTGACAAGCAACAGCACTAGAAGGTACCTAAAGGGAAAACAATATGGTGGTCCATGCTTGGCTACCAACCCAATTGATAGGTGTTGGAGATGCCAACCAAATTGGCATCTTAACCGAAAGAGACTAGTAGATTGCGTCATTGGCTTTGGTTACAAGACAACCGATGGTAAGGCTAGAAAATTTTATGTTGTGACAGATAATTCAGACGATTTTAGTAGACCAAAACCCAGAAGCCTCCGCCATGCTGTGATCCAAAAGGAGCCATTGTGGATCATATTCGCACGCAGCATGAATATTAGGCTAACTGAGGAGTTGATCATGCAGGGTGATAAGATTATTGATGGCCGTGGGGCTCATGTAAACATTATTGGTGGAGCTGGTATCACCATCCAGTTTATAAAGAATGTGATCATTCGTAATCTTCATATACGAAATATTGTTTCTGCCAATGGTGGCAACGTCATAGATGCCGTTGACCATATTGGCTCTAGGACGAGGAGTGATGGGGATGGCATTTCAATTTATGGATCTTCCAATGTTTGGATTGATCATGTCTCTATGTCTAACTGTGTGGAAGGCCTCATTGACGCCATTGAGGGATCCACTGCTATCACCATTTCAAATAGCCATTTCACAGTCATAGTGAGGTAACATAATTGATTTGTATTAGTTGGATGCGTTTTCATCTTCTAAGCTAAGTGATATAATGAACTAATAAAAATTCAAATTATCTCAAGTGTAATAATGTATAAGATGACAATGGATTTAACAATGATAAGGAAAATGCTTGGAATGGCACAGGTAATGCTATTTGGGTCACATGATTTGAGCTCAAAGATGAAATTATGCAAATCACGGCCGCATTCAACCACTTTGGTAAGAGACTAACACAGAGAATGCCCAGATGCCGATGGGGATTATTCCACATCGTGAACAATGACTACACTCATTGGAACATGTATGCCATGGAAGGTAGCAACCATCCTACTATCATTAGCCAGGGTAACCGCTTCATTGCTCCTTTGAACCCAAGATTAAAAGAGGTAAAAGGCAGAAGCAAAATTAGAGAAAATAACATACAATTCCAGTCTCAGATTTTTCTTTTCGTTCCAGATTTTTCTTTTTATTTTCTCAGCATCCGAACAACAACCAACATTGATTCATACATACAGAGGAGAGACAGAGACTGGGAAAGGCTTACCTAAGAGTTGCCGGAGACAGAGACAGATCGGCGCTGGTTCTGGTCGATCGGGGCGAGAGAAGAGAGACAGAGACAGAGATGGAAGAACAAGAACGAGAAAGAAGATGAGAGCTGCGCACAAAAGAAATTAGGATTAGGGTTTGGTTTGTTTAGGCAAAACAAAAATAGCTAAGAGAGAGAGAGAGACAAGGAAGTAACCTGAGAGTTGCCGGAGACAGAGACGGATCGGCGCTGGTTCTGGTCGATCGGGCAGAGTGAGAGAGAGAGAGAGATGGAAGAATGAGAGCTGAGCTGCGGGATTAGGGTTTGGTTTTGTTTGTTTGGGCAAAACAGAAATAGATAGGATAGATAGATCTACATGATGAACGAACGGTCCATATTTTTTATTTTTTTTTTTAAATAGAAAAAAAATTATATTGGGTTATAATAAGTACGAGCAGGTTGTGACGGGTACGAGTCAAAACCGAAATTCGACCGCAACACGAAAATTTTATATATTTCAAATCACAACATACCCTATTCAATTTGTGAAACCGCACATACATGTGTAATTCGGGTCGGGTAGGATGGATTGTGTGGGTCAGATAACCTAATACCTAGGCCTAGTTTGTGATTGTGAGAGATTAGGGTTTTTTTTTTTTTTAACAATTTGTTTTTTAATCTAATTACACTAATACCCTTTAACTATTCATAAATATCACTTTAATCTTTTATCTCGTATATATTGACTCTTCAACTATAAAAAGGAAAATGTTTATAACTCAAAATTTTGTGGTTCAAATGGCTTAAATTTGTCAAAACGACGTCGTTTTACACTCAAAATCTGTCAAAACGACGTTGTTTTGAGTGATTTGAGCCATTTGAGCCACAACAATTTGAGCTACCTAGCATTGTTGCTATAAAAATGTATATCACTTTCACTTTCTCTGTGCTACTTTCAAAAAGGGTATATTTGTACCATTTTTGAAATTGAGGTAGTCAAAATTAAGACTGTGCAAAATACCGTCTAATCCGCTAAAACCGCCCCGATCTGCATCTGTCCGCACCGCTCTAACCGTTAACCGCAGTTTAAACTTTAAAATTTATAATCCGCCAACCGAACCGCTCCGCTCCGCTATAGTTAATACATATATATTTTTTAATCTCCAATAAAATATCAATGTAAAAATGAGTGTGAGAGAGATTTAAGATATGAAATTTATTACAAATTAGTGGTTATATATATGAAACATATTATGTAAAATTACTTTGTGTTATATATCTAGAAAATATTATACAAATTAGTGTTATATATTATGCAAATGTATGATAATTTGTTAGAATATTCTTCAATCCGCCAATTTGCCAAAAACCGTCCAAACCGCAATTTGTCAATCCGTTAATCCGCCAACCTGACATTCGGTTTGTAAATTTATTCTCAAACTGCCCGAACCATTCCGCGCACACCCCTAATCAAAATGTAGGGATTGATAGATAAGGGACTAAAATGATATTCATTAATAGAAAGAATTTTGGTGTAATAATTTTTTTTTAAATGAATAATTTGCCTGGTCACATAAAATGCTACATTCTTTGGGTTATTTCGGAAACATGATTAGAAGTCAGTTTTTTGGTTTTTTTTAATTTTTTTTTTGAAAAAATATGTAAAAAATGTGAGAGATGATATGACCTAAAATGAGTTAAAAACTCGAAATGATTTTTAACCATCTTAAGATGATATGATTTTTAACCATCTTAAGATGATTTTATCCACATAACAGATTCACCATTGAAGCAAAAGCTGTTATTCCTTTTAATAAAAAAACATAAATCATATTAATTAAGTTATTCTTTATTTTCAAATTAATTAACAATAAATTTTTTTATTATATGATTGGTTTGAAACACAATGCAATCCTTTATTCTTGAAGTTTTAATTTAATTAGTTTGAATTAAATAGATGACCATCTAAAATAATTATAAAATTCATCTACAATTCTATGCATTTTGTGTTAATTTAATCCTTAATTTCGTAAGTTTATTTATTTCATTGCTCAACAACACTAAAATATTATATTCATCTTCATGTTTAAGGATTAAAGTGGCAAAATTTAAACTTCTAGGTACCAACGTGACATGAAGCTTATAGTTTAAGAATCATGTGTATTATTCAATTAACAATTTAAATGGTCCATATAAATTGAAATTTTTGATTAAATAGTAATAAAATAATATGCATATTCATATCTATTATATATAATTATATATATTAATAATAAAATTCAAATTGTTTGGATTGCTAGAGCCCCTACCTAATCTTAATCAAATTTATTTTGAGTTTACTAAGTTTAATTCAAGGTCTATAGTATTACAATTAGCATTTTTAAGTTCATAATAATAAAACAACGGTGGTGCTACATGCACCAATTAATATACATACTAGTATACCAACTTGTGTTGTGATATTATTATTGACCACATCTATTATACATGTTATAAATATCCAAAACTATACAAATGATGTCACATTATCTGTTAGTCTACTAGTGTGTACATTAATTAGTATATATAGCATTATTCATAAAACAAATATCTAAACAACACAATACATGTTGCCAAGAAGTGTTGGAAATGCTAATAAGTTTTTTCTATAAACATGTCATCAAGGCCTTGCATGTTCATCAAATCCAAGCTAAGAAACTGCAATTTACAACCGTGAATTGGAGAAACTAAAACCATCAATGCTATAATGTCAGGAGTTAATAGACGGGTGCTGGCTATTCTGGTTGGTGCATCAAGAAAATGCATCCAACATAAGGCTTAAAACTCATAGCCAAGAAAGAGCAACATAGTATAGCATTCTCTGTTGAACTTGCACTTGATTATCTCTGAAGTTAGAATAAGTGGGATCAAGATACTTCTTGTGTTTGTTTCTTCTCATCAACTTCGACATTCCATGACTTCCATGCCGCAACATAATGAGCAAAAAGGTCACTTAAAGCCCACACCAACAAAACCTATCTTCTATCATTTAACTGTGACATGAATGTAAATCCAAATGAAAGCACAACAATTTATACATGATTCATGGTCCAAAAACATTATATGAAGAAGGATATCAAGCCCCAAAACATTGTACCATAGAAATAATTTGAAACATTAACTTCCAAATCCTTATTGGTGCATGGGCAGAGGAACACACATGCAGATTTCAAAAAGATCATCACAAACATATATACCTTTTTCCTGAATTTTAAGGTTGTGGATCACCAAGTAAAAATTTCTAAAGACAAGTTTTTAAATTGGGAAAATTGTTTCACATAAAAGTAAGGAGTAATGAAGTTTTGAACTTTTATTTTGTTTCTAAAAATACAAAAAAAACGAAATCAATACCAAATAAACATTTCTCTCTTACATTGAGTAGAGATGGCAATGGGGACCCGGCCCGATGGGGACCCGACCCCCCGACCCCGAATTGAGTGGTGATTCCCCAAAAAATATCCCCGTGGGGACGGGGACGGTATTTAAAATTTCATCCCCGATGATATACGGGCCGGGGACGGTGATACAGATTTCATCCCCGGCCCCGCCCCCGCCCCGGTAGCCCCGGTAGCCCCCCGATTTATATATATATATATTATATATGTCACACTCTCTATTATATTTATATATTATATTATATAATGTTTCAACTTTCAAAGCCCTGTTGTTGAAGTTGAATAGCAGCAGCACACTATCTCTTACACTCGCTCTCTCTCTTCTCTTCTCTCACTCTCTCTTTTCTCTTCTCTTCACACACACAGACGCAGTCACGCAGGAGCCTCCTCCAACTTCCAAGCCACCACCGCCTCCTCCTCCGTCGCCACGGCAGATCTGATGGAGTGCAGCACATCGTCGATCTCCACCGCCGTCCTCGTCCGCCGATCTCCTTCGCCAATCTCCACCGCCGCCTTCTCCGTCGATATCCTCCTCCTCCGCCCTCATCAGCTCATATCTGTAAGATCTGATGATTTGTAATTTTATTTTTTGATCTGATGATTTTTAATTTTATTTTTTGATCTGTTGATCATCTGTAATTTTTTTTTTTGATCTGTTGTTTTTTTTTTGTTGATCTATGTTGATGATGTTGAATGTTAAAACAGATCTGGTTTTTTTTTTATGCTCTGTTATTCTTTTTTTTTTTTATCTGTTGATGGTGTTGAATGTTGAAACAAAGTTGGATCGGGGACTTTTCGGGGTCGGGGAAACCCGATCCCCGTTGGGGATGGGGATGGGGACTGTGACAGGTTCCCCGTCGGGGATCGGGGCCGGGGACGGGGAAGTTTTGGCCATCGGGGATCGGGGACGGGGAGGGTGGTCCCCGGCCCCGCCCCACCCCGTTGCCATTCCTAACATTGAGATCAAATATGTTTTCAGATTGAACAAGGGAGTTATGTGTGAGGTAATTTTAGGGAATGCCGTTTGAAATGTTAATTTTTTAGGTTATATTTTGATCACAAACTCTTTTGCTAAACAAGCATTTGCAAAAAAAGTGATTTGATTAGAAAATTGAATTTCAAATAAAAATAGAATTAGAATAAAATAAAGAGTGAGGATTCTAAGGTATTGATGAAGGATGAAGAGATTAAGGAGAAATGGAAGAACTATTTTGGGAAACTTTTAAATGAGGAACATGGAGGTACATCAATAAGGGGAAAAAAATAGCCAGTAATACGGTAAACCAAGACTATACGTTCTATCGCAGGATTAAAAACTTTGAAGTAGAGATTACACTTAAGAAGATGAAATCAAATAAGGCTTTAGGACCCGAGGATATCCCTGTTGAAGCTTGAAAGTGTTTGGATAAAAAAGGAGTTGCTTGGTTGACTAGGTTGTTTAGCAAAATTTTGTTGACAAGGAACATGCGAGTTGAGTGAAGGAAAAGTATTTTAGTGCCAATCTATAAGAATAAAAGAGATGTTCAGAATTGCAACAACTATAGAGGAATCAAGTTGATGTGTCATATAATGAAAGTGTGGGAGAGGGTGATGGAACGCCGATTGCGAGATATAACAGAGGTGTCCGAGAATCAATTTGGATTTATGCCTGGCAGGTCAACAATGAAAGCAATCTATCTTTTGATGAGAGTAATAGAAAAGTATAGAGAAAAGAAAAGAAAAGAGACATTCATATGGTGTTTATCGACCTTGAGAAAGCATATGATAAAGTGCCTCGAGATATAATATGGTGGGTGTTAGAGAAGAAAAGGGTGACAAAAGATTACATTGATATGATTAGGGACATGTATGAATGGGTGGTGACCACTATTAGATCGCCTGCTGGAGAGACAAATAAATTTCCTATCACTGTAGGGTTACACCAAGAATCTACCTTAAGTCCTTATCTTTTTGCTTTAGTTATGGATGAGTTGACGAGAAATATTCAGGATGACGTGCCATGGTATATGCTTTTTGCAGACGTTATCGTGAGACTAAAGGAGGAATTAACACAAAGTTAGAGATTTGGAGAAAAGCACTTGAATTTAAAAGATTCCGGATAAGCAAAACTAAGACAGAGTACATGGAGTGTAAATTTAGCAACAGTAACAATGAAAGCAAAGGAGAAGTGAAGATTGAGAACCAAGAACTGCCTAAGAGTGACCATTTTCATTATTTAGGATCGATTATCACAACGGCGGCGGAGATTGATGAGGATGTGGTCTATAGGATTAAGGCGGGATTGAGTAAGTGGAGAAGTGTATCTGGGGTACTGTGCGATAAACGAATACCCACTAGACTAAAAGGTATGTTCTATAAGACGGCTATTAAACCAACGATGTTGTATGGGACGAAGTGTTAGACAACCAAGAAACAATATGTAGATAAGATGAATGTGGCTGAGATGAAAATGCTAAGGTAGATGTGTGGCAAGACTAGATAAGACAAGACAAGACAGAATTAGGAATGAGTGTATTTGGGAATGGGCAATATTAAAATTTTAATATATTGCCCCCTCTAATTTCAAACAAATGTGAAATTTCACTTTCCAACACATCATGTATCAAGAAATATTAGACAAGTATGAATATCAACCACACACATCCCGACACGTCACTTGTAAGAAATGGTTTTGGAAAAAAAAAGAAAGAAAGAAAGTTTTTTCTAAAATTTTGGTCTATTTTTTAAGTGGGACCCATGCACCAAAGTTGGCAGGTCTATGTAGCAATGCGTTCTTTGCCGTATAATGATTCACATCATATATTTCATTGCTCAAAACCATTATTCGGCGAATGGGAAATCAATGCCAAATTGAGCTCCATGGAAATGATGTTTTGGTGAGGCTTTCATAAGAGATAGAGAAAAGGCTTGTCCCATATTGCTTGAATGGGCAAACTTGGTGTGGGTTTATAAGCCTTGAGCAATGTTTTAAAACCCGGACCGGACCGGCCGGTCGAACCGGTTGGACCGGGAACCGGGCCTGGTTCCGGTCCGGTTGACCCCCTAAAACCGGAGTAGCATGAAAACCGGCCTAAAAATGGAAAACCGGTAGACCCGGCGATTGAACCGAGAAAACTGGTGACCCGGTCCTGGTTTGTTGGGTCAGACCGCTCATTTTTCTTTTTTTTTTTTCTTTCTTTCTTTTCTTCTTCTTATATATTATATATATATATATATTAAATATATTTCAAAATTTGACTAAAAATTCTTACTTCAAGAGTCTCCTCTCATAAGGAAGAGTCTCATTGAAAGTTTGAGAAGATTGTGAAAGTCTATTCCTATTTATAGGAAAAGATTTTCCAAAAAGAACCTACAAAATTCTATGTGGGATTCAATCAAATTATTTGAAATATATTGATTGGAGGGAGAGTTGAAATTTTCATTTCTCTCCAAAATTAAACCTAACATTTAATCAATTTATTTGGAGGGAATGTTTAAAACTAAATTAACAAACTAAATTGGAGGGAGAGTTGAAATTTTCATTTCCCTCCAAAATTAAACCTAACATTTAATCAATTTGTTTGGAGGGAATGTTTAAAACTAAATTAACAAACTAAATTGGAGGGCTAAATTAATAAACAAACTTGATTAAATGTTTTAAACAAACATAAACTAAATTAAATTAAATTAAATTAAATTATGTTTGTTTGGAGTTTGTTTAAATTAAATTAAATTATGTTTGTTTAATTAAACTAAATTAAATTAAACTAAACAAACATAAAGATTGAATGTTTCAAACCTAATTTAATTTAATTTAGTTTAAAACTAAATTAATAAACAAACATTCAATCAATTCCTATTTATGTTTAATTTCTTTAAAACGTATTTTTTTTTTATCAATTATGACTTTATTAAATATTATTAATAAAATTTTTATTTGAGTATTTATATATATTTTATTTATTTATAATTTTTAATTATATTTTTTAATTATATAATATTAATTATGACGTCACGGTTTGACCGCTTTGACCCGACGGTTGAACCGGTGACCCATCCACCTGGTCCTTTTTCCGGTTCGCTCACCGGTCCGGGTTTCAAAACATTGGCCTTGAGTTTGCATCTTGAGGAGGGCCCTAAGAGGTACCCAAGTTTTGTCGAGGGGGAGGTTATGGGGAAAGTGGGCCTTGACCCATTGGACCCAAAAAAGACTACGTGTCGCTGCCCGCTTGGGCTTATGTGCGGGTGTGAGGTTGGGTAGGGCTTGTGTAATCCAATCCTTATCTTTTTGGGCCAAATACATTTGAATTTTATTTTTTAAAAATTAAATTCTTATCATTTGGAATTTGAATTTTGGTTTAAAATTCAAAATAAATTTCGAAATAACCCCGACGTTTCTGAACGTTGGCAGTTTAGTCCAATGCACCTTTTTCTCAAACTCAAATAGATTCTTTATCTGTTCAAAACCAACTCGAACAGGTTCTTTACCTATTCAAATATGTCCCGAACAGCCACCAATTCTCCTATAAATAAACAAGTCCTCCATTTGGTTTTTCATTCAATTTTCATTCTTTCTTTTGCTTTTGCTTTCTGTATTTTGCTGCATAACTTTTCTGTAAGAAAGAGTATAAACACAAAGTGTGTTCGTTGGACAATTAGTTTTAGTGCTGCTACTAATTGTCGTCAATCATTTTATCCTAGGAGAAAGACGTCCACATTCTGAAATCACCATAGAGAGGACCAATCTGTTTTAAGGAGACAGTGTTGAACACCGAACTTGATTGAATTTTTGGAGAACTAATACTGTAAATAGTTTGTTCGTGATTTTCATTTCTGGTTTCAATTGTTTTTTTTGTTTTTGTTTTTGTTTTTGTTTTTGTTTTTGTTTTTGTTTTTGTTTGGTGTAACAAAATAAGAATCTATTTTTCTATATTTTATTATTCTATGTTTTGTTTTGATTTAAGTAATCAAATAGATTTTCTTCTTCCTTAACCAATTCTTTGAATACAGTGAAGATTGTCTAACAATCTTAAGACATAATCATTTCTTCATTGTATTCAATATTTTAATTTTCTTTTCTGGTTTTTGTAACTAGAAAATTGTATTGTTTCTAATTTATTTTCTGATTTTTGTAATCAGATTTGATGGCTACTGAAACTAGTACCTCCAATTTGGTTGTTACACCAACACTGGCCGTTACATAGAACTGTCATGACCCAAACCCGCTCCTATAAGTTTAGCATTGTAATCGGCCAGTAATCCGTGATTACCAAAGGCCTACTTAACAATAAGCATAATAACACAATAAAAGGAGGTTGGTGGAAGCCAATCAATAATAGAAAATAACGTCCAACGAGCTGTGAGGACTTAAATGTACAAACCAACGAGCTGTGAGGACTTAAATGTACAAACCAACTTTCAAATATTTATGTATGCACAAACACTTAAGTCCATAAAACACTTATATACAGAATGAAACACAAGTTAAATCTCATAATAAAAAATAGTACAAACAAAAGTCGTAGACCACTCTTGCCACTTGACTGATTTCAAAAGGGTGAATCTGAACCACTCAATAAGCCTTGACACACGTGTTGGCTTGGAACCTCGTGGTGAGCGCAAAAGTTGGCTTTTCAAAAACAGGGTTCGGGTCAACACCGCTAACTCTGATCTGGTGCTCGATCACCTACATATATATAATAAATAATGAGCTAGAGCCCAGTGAATAACAATTGTGTAAAGGGGTTATGAATGATGTCCTTACAATAGTTGAAACAATCAAGTCATCAATAAATCAATTTTTCAGTCAATGTTTCATGTCATATTAATCATTTCGATTCACAATAGTCATATGTGGTACATCCAATAGTAGAATAATCGATAGTTCTTAAAGATCGAACAATCATTTGATGAACATCAATGCAATAGCAATAGTTCCAAGAATTGGAACTGACAGAGATCTCTGTAACAATAGCAATAGGAATAACAATATGCTATGGATGCCACAAGTATAGTTCAGAAAATAGGACAAATAAACATTATCATTTCAATAAAACAATACATTTTTATCAATCATAAAGTAATTATAATTGAACATAGCTTTACAACAGTGTTACTCACAGTGGGCTCCTTGAAGTACGTGCTAAAGTTGCACAAAGGATGCGACGTCTACCCTAAGCAAACAATTCAAACATGATATCTCAATATACAGTTCAATCATTCAGTTGGTTACTTACTTATTCAATGTTGATACATTGTTCAATCGTTCGGTTTATTCGTTTGGTTCTAATTGTCATTCCTTATTTCTTTTTATGCCTATAATATGCATATGAATGCAATGCACATGAAAAACACTTTAAAATGATCCAAACAGAGGCTTGGAAGGTTGAACAATGAAGCAAAAATGAAACCAAGTAGTGCCCCCAAACCGCACATGCAGAAGCCCAAAACCGCAAGTGTGGATTGAAGTATTCCATCAACATTTTTTGCTCTGTTTTCTGCACGTGCGGGACCCTAGGCCGCATGTGCGAAACTGGAAATTTCAGCCCCGAAAATTTGCTATGGTTTTAGGGTCCTCTCTTTCAAAATCTAACTTCATTTTTGTATAATTCAATCCCAAAGTCCACAAAAATAAGCTTAAACTTTAATTTTCAATCATCAAATACAACTCCATAAGTTTATAACCAAATTCAATTGTTCAAATTATAACCAAAAATATGTAGCAATCATAAAATGTATGTTTTCAAGCTTCATTCAAGTTTAATGAGAATTCTTTGAAATTATGAGAGACCAAGTAAAAGATAATGTGTATAAAATTAATTGTCTGAGAATGATCAAATTTCTTGGACTCAAGCATATTCAATATAAAATCACCACCAATATATACAAATCATGGTTTTGTCATGGATTCCTTGAAAACATGACATGCATGTAAGAATCATGAGCTCCTTTCTTCCATTCATAAGAATCATGTAACCAAATCGTGTTGAACTAAAATTATGCCAGCATGTCAATATATTTCACCATTTCCTTCACCATTCCTTCAATTCACTTTTTAAGTTTTTTGTGGTTCACCTCATCAATTTACACCTTTGAACTCCTAATTTACATGATTCCTCTTAATTCATTCTCAAGTTCTAAAGATTTATGAGTTCCATGTCTCATATCTATGAAAGAAAGGAAGAATTCTTACCTTGAACGGTTGAATCACGGAGTTTTGCTTCCAATTTTTCCTTTGCTCTTTTTTTTTTTTTTTTCCTTCTTCCTTCGTTTCTCTCTTGATTCCTCCAGAACGCTCTTTCTCTTCCAAAAATATCTTCTTTTGTTAAGCCAAACAAAGGCCCATACATATAAAGGCTGAGATATATATATATATATTTAATTCATTATGAATTAGATTTTTACAAAAAATTCATTCTGAATCAAATTTTTACAAAACTTCATATTAAGTCCTAAAAATCATGTTGATTATAATTATGTATTTTGTTCTGGTTTCTGAAGCCTTAAGGCCTTCAATTTGCAGTGTAAGGTTGCCATTAAACCATCTAAACATGCTTACGAATCAGACAGAATAAATTTTCAATTAAACTTCCCAGATGGCTCTAAAAATTCCCATTAGCATATCCATGTACTCAACTTTAGTTTCTGAACCCATTAAGGTTGTCAATTTCAGTTCCAAAGTCATAGCCCCATTAGATATTTTTCCCAATTTGGACAAATATGCACCAATAAACCCCATAATTATGACCTAATACATAATTTAATTCCCATGATATGCATTTTGGAATCATCACAAGAACCTTGTTCAAATTCTTGTGAATCATGGAGAAAAATCAGAAAAATTTAACCGTATAGAGTTTAAGAGATGGCAGCAGAAAATGCTATTCTATCTGATAACTCTTAATCTTGCTCGGTTTCTGCATGAAGATGCTCCAGTATGTAAAGAGGATGAAAGTGATCGGCAAGTTGTTGCTGTGATGGATGCTTGGAAGCATTCTGATTTTCTTTGCAAGAATTACATCCTCAATGGCCTAGACAACATGTTGTATAATGTTTATAACCCTCTTCAAACAGAAAAAAAAAAAAAAAAATTTGTGGGATTCTGTAAAGAGGATGAAAGTGATCGGCAAGTTGTTGCTGCGATGGATGCTTGGAAGCATTCTGATTTTCTTTGCAAGAATTACATCCTCAATGGCCTAGACAACATGTTGTATAATGTTTATAACCCTCTTCAAACAAAAAAAAAAAAAATTTTGTGGATTCTGTAGAGAAAAAATACAAGATAAAGGATGCCGGCAAGAAGAAAAAATTCGTTGTTTCGAAAATTTCTGGACTTTTTCATAATTGATTCTAAAACAGTTATTAGCCAAGTGCAAAGTCTCTAACTCATCTTCCATGATATTCATGCTGAAAGTATGTCTCTTAGTGAATCTTTCCAAGTTGTTGCAATTGTGGAAAAATTACCGCCTGCATGGAAAGATTTCAAGAACTACCTTAAGCATAAATGCAAAGAGATGACATTGAAAGAACTTATTGTCCAATTGAGGTTTGAAGAAGATAACCAGAATGCTGAAAAGAGGAATTGTAAAAATCCCATTGAGTCCAAGGCTAATGTAATGGAGGAACAAGTGCCCAAACCACATAACAAAAAGAGGACATTTACTGGAGATGGTTCTAAACAAGGCGACAACAATGGCAATAAAAAGTTCAAAGGAAAATGCTATAACTATGGCAAGACTGGACATCATGCCTCTGATTGCCGACGTCCTAAGAAGAATCGCAGAAGTACAAGCAAAACGACTACCAATCAAGCTAATGTGATAGAACTAGATTACATTTTTTATGAGATAAATGACATCAATATTTTTGTTATAGTGTCCGAGGCTAATTTGGTTGGAAATCCCAATGAGTGGTGGGTTGACACTGGGACAACACGTCATATTTGTGCGGATGAGAAGATGTTCTCTTCATATAGTCAGGCTGCCAATAGGGAACAACTTTTCATAGAAAATTCTTATACTTCTGCCATGGCTGGACAAGAAAAATTGATATTAAAAATGACCTCAGGGAAGGAACTTACTCTCAACAACATTTTGCATGTTCTGGACATTGGCAAGAATCTAGTTTCTAGATCTTTGTTGAATAAAAATGGTTTTAGGCTTGTGTTTGAGTCTAATAAATTTGTACTAACTAAGAGTGGCATGTATGCGGGTAAAAAGTATATGAGCGATGGGCTCTTCAAATTGAATGTAATGACTCTTGTACCAGTTTCTGCTATTAATAAAATTAACACAGCTTCTGTTTATATTCTTGAGTTTTATTTATGGCATGGTAGATTAGAACATTCAAATTTTGATGCTTTGCGTAGGCTTATTGGTTTGGATTATATACCAAAATTTCAAATTGATCCTAATCATGAATGTGAAGTATGTGTAGAAGCGAAACTAACTAAGGCACCATTTAAATCAGTTGAAAGAAAAAATGAATCTCTAGAATACTAATGTATGTGATCTTAAATTTGTTCAAACTAGAGGAGGCACAAAGTATTTCATAACATTTATTGATGATTGTACAAGATATTGTTATGTATACTTACTTAGAAGTAAAGATGAAGCCTTAGAAATGGTTTAAACTTTACAAAATCGAGGTGAAAATCAACTAGGTAAACCATTAAATGGTAGAAGTGATAGGGTGGTGAATATGATGAACCTTTAAATGAATTTTGTGCACACCATTACATTATTCATCAAACTATAGCACCATATTTTCTTCAGCAAAATGGAATTGCAGAAAGGAAAAATAGAACCCTTAAGAAAATGATGAATGTCATGTTACTACACTCAGACTCAGGTTTACCATAGAACTTGTAGGGGGAATTAATATTTGTAATAACCCGACCCTCTCATACGCTTAAATCTCTCATTATTTGTGTGATTATATGTGTGTTTATATGTTTGACATGAAATTCCATGTTTTAATGTGTGAATTATATAATTATGAAACTATATCTATTGATTATGAGAAAATCTGTTGAAATTGAGACATTTGGACTAGAAATTGAAAGCCTTAGAGGTGCGATAAACCGAATTTGACTTTATGGTTATGATCAGCATGATTTTTAGGACATAATATGAAATTTTGTAAAAATTTGATCCGTAACGAATAAAATTGAATTATTTAGGCTCAAGACTTAATAAACCAAATTAGGCTTATAATTCAAGCCTTAGATGCATATATGAACCTAGAGAAGAGACTTAGACTCACATTTTATAAAACTATCTCTTGGGAGAGCTCTAGAGAGAGAAGAGAAGAGAGAGAGAGAGAGAGGAGATCAACAAAGAGCTTGAAGAAGTTGAGGGAATTCAAAGATTGAAGTTCAAGGTGAGTGTAAATCAACTCAAATACCCTAAATCTCTCTCCAATTGCTTAGAATCAAGCTTCAAAATGGAGTTTTCCACTCACCCAAGCTAGGGTTTTGAAATAGTGACCATGGTTGGGGAAATATTCATGTAAACCGTCAAGATTCATGGTAATTGTTTGATTTGAGAGTTGATCCTTGTGTTTTAAGTTATGTTGAGTAGTTTGAGAGAAACTACCTCCTAATCTTTGATGTTTGCATGCTTTGCTCTCATACATGTCAATATGTTTGTGTATATGTTTGTAAATCGTGGAAAGATGAAGACATGGAATGAATGTAACAATTTGGGGTTGTAATTATGTAATTAAAAGAGTTATGATTTACTTGAACATGAAAATCATGTTTATTACGTTTATATACTATGTTTTGGGAATTAAATTGCTTGATTTAGAACTTGGAATTATCTTTTGAAGTCTGAATTATTGAATTTTCGAATTGCCCAAAACAGAGCCAGAATCGCACGTGCAGGATGCACAGCGCATGTGCGGGGCTTACAGCCGCACGTGCGGAAAACAAGGAAGGCAGACTGGGGCATTCTGTAATAAAAGAATGTACGGTGGGGGACTTCTACACGTGCAGCCAATGGAGGGTGTTAGGTTTTTATTCTTGGCAATCCCGTTTGACAAAACTCCTTTCAGTTGTACTTATTTTCGCATTTTTTATTTCAGTGAGGCTATGAGTGTTTAGATGCGAATCCAACTAGAATTGTGCCTTGCTGAGAAGTTTGTGATGTTAATACTTCCAAGATTGCCACTTCGCTGATTATGACAGGGATCGAGTTGTCCGGTCAGCTCGCAGGGGTCGAGGGGGCAACGCCACGGCGGGGTTGAGGGGCAGCGCCCCCGAAGCAAAATGCAAAATTGCATTCAAAGTTGCCTGTCCGCCCTTGCTCGCTCGAGCGAAAGAGTTCTCGCTCGAGCGAATGCTGCGTCTGTGTAAAAACCTAAAAGAGATGAATGTACGCTCGAGCGAAGGTGCGTGGCTCAAGCGAAGCCACTTATGGAAAACACGCGTTTCTGGTTCTTCGCTTGAGCGAGCTTCGCAATCTCAGATTTCTATAAGTATTTGTTTTAATCCAAAACTAGGATTACTCCTCCAGATCTTCTTCTTGGATATTAAGGTTTATATCTGGGGATATTTTGCTAATTTTCTTTGATGTTTTTGATTGAGTATTCAACTCATGGTTTAAAGAGTATATATCAAAGGATTATTTGTTTGTTCTACACAAAAGAGAGAGTTATTCATCGGTGGATTCCGAAGAATTCGAGCCTGAAGCTTTGGTGGATTCTGGAGTGGCTCATCGTCAAGACAATTCTGAGGTAAAGACGGGGTTGGAAAAGGCACATAGGGGTTAGTTCAATTCGGGCGTAGATTCGCTAGGTAATTGAGAGTATACTTGTGTAATTCCTTTATATCTTCTTAGTAGATTGTTTTGTGGCAGTTGCCCGTGATTTTTTATCACAATTGAAGGTGTCCAATTATGCTTTTTTCACGTAAAATCGTTGTGTCGATTTGTCTTGATTGTTTGATTGGGATTGTTATTTACTACTTAAAATTGATACATAATCACAAATCAACATCTAGGGGATTTCTAGATTTTTCAATTGTTATCAAAACAGGTTGCTCTTTTGTTTTTTAAAACTTTTGAGCGAGATCTTGTTTGATTTGTGATAATGGATTCAATTCGTGAGGGAAATTCTATGGTTCAACCACCCCTACTTGACGGATCCAATTATTCGTTTTGGAAAGCTCGGATGAGATCGTTTTTAAAATCTATTGATGAAAAAGTTTGGCAATCTGTCATGTATGGGTGGACTGAACCGACGATTACCATTGATGGAGTAACTTTCCCCAAACCAATCGATAAGTGGGATACAATTGATTACCAAAATAGTAGTTGGAATAGTAAAGCTATCAATTCTCTCTTTTGCGCTGTCACACCTGAAGAGTTTAGTCGAATTTGCAATTGTGAAGTCGCAAAAAGAGGCTTGGGATATTTTACAAACTATTCATGAGGGCACTCCTTCTGTTAAACGCTCAAAACTTCAAAGGCTCACGTCTAGTTTCGAAAACCTTTCAATGAAAGATAGTGAGACCTTTGATGAATTTTATGCAAAATTGAGTGACATTGTAAATTCCAGCTTCAATTTAGGTGAAAAAATATCGGAATCCAAGATTATAGGAAAAATTTTGAGGTCCTTGCCCGATCGGTTCCAACCAAAAGTTATGGCTATTGAGGAGGCTCAAGATGTTGACAACCTCAAGCTAGATCATTTGATTGGAAATCTCCAAACTTATGAGGCACATAGGAATTTCAAAAAGAAACAAAAAGATGTTGCTTTTAGTAGTGTTCATAGAGCTGAAGAGGATTCTGATGAGGATTGTGAGATAGATTCCAAGATTACAGATGCTTTTGTAAAACAATTTAAAAAATCTTTTCTGAAAAAGAATCCTAATCTTTTGGAATCTACTCATACTCATAAATCCAAAGGCAAAGATAAACTCAAAATTAATTCTATAGCCAAGAAGGAGAAAGGAACGATACAAGGGAACTCTGAAAGAGTCCAATGCTATGAATGCCAAGGATTTAGCCACTTTGCTCAAGAATGCCCCACTTGTTTGAGGAAGAAGAAAGCCCTCGCTATCACTTGGGATGATGAATCAGAATCTGATAAAGATGAAAGTGATAATGAAGATCAAGGTGAAGAGGGACATAAACAATTCCTTGCTTTCATGGCGGCTTCTGAAACTGAAGGATGAACAAAGTATCCGAAGAGGCCGGTTGAGAATGCCACTGATGATGAATCCTCGGGAAGTGATGATGAAGAGCTTGAGCAAGCTTATGAAAAGTTGTATAAGGAATCTCTTAACTTATTCAAATTGAATGACAAACTCACTATGAAACTCAAAGCATGTGAAAGTGAGAATGTCAAACTAAAGGAGGAGATTTCCGAGGCTAGGATTGATGCCATCAAGATAGCTAATGATCGACAAGCTCTTTGTGCAAAACTCTTGACTTGTGAGACAGAGAGGAATGAGCTACAGCAAATCTATGCAATGTATGAAGAAAAGATTGAATCTCTCGAGATGTCTCAAGTTGCCTTGGAAGAACTAATGATCAAGAAAGAGGAAGAGCTCAAGTGTGCTATGGCTACCATTGGTCTTTGGAACAAAGGATCAAAGATTTTGGAGGATATCATTAGATCTCAACAAATGTGTTGTGACAAGAGTGGCATTGGCTTTGGTGATCACAAAGAGCAAAAACAAAGTGTATCTACATCTCATGATACAAGAACTCAAGGAAAGGGAGAATGAAAAATTCAACATAAGGATCGACTTCTAAAACTTCCTAGAGTTGGTAAGGTAAAAGAAAAGAAGGTACACCCTGTATATCACTGATAGAAGATAAGTCGAGAGAGAATCGATTGAAATGGTTTGGTCATATTCAACGGAGACCAACAGAGGTAGTAGTGAAGAGATGCGATGCAGTAGTGAAAAGATGTGATGTAGTGACAGTAGATAGAAGTGCTAGGGGACCGGGTAGGCCTCGATTAACGTTGGCTAGCGTTGTAAATAGAGATACAGATCTACTTAATCTGACTAACGAAATGGCTAGTGATAGAGCTGCGTGGAGAATAAGGATTCATGTAGCCGACCCCATTTGATGAGACTTAAGGCTTGGTTTGGTTTGGTTTAGGGATTATTAAATCTGTAATTTGAGATTAAAAAAACTATATTGATAAATGTTATGTATAAGTTATACTTAGAGAAATAAAATACATTTTTTATTGCATTGATAATGATACCATCATGCAAAACTTTCAAAAGATAAAGACTGATTAGGATCAATTGTAAAAGCATACATTACAAGCTTTATTAATGAAAACTTAAAAATTTTAACATAGCAAATACAACATCCAGATCATAAAACAACCATATGAACACAAATTGAATCTATCATTTTCATTTCTATAACCAACGATTAGGGAAATTAGCCCAATAAATCCAAAATTAGATTAATAGACACAACTGAGACTTTAAAAATCTCAGATCTAAAAGAAACCGCTTAACCAAAAAATTATTTATTAAAATTGAGAGGTTCAAAATTCAGATCAAAGAAAATTATATGATTACAAAGACTATTAATCCATCATTACCACTATAAACAAATCTAACAACTAAATCTGTAAAACACAAACCCTAACCAAGCCAAAATTAGATTAGCAAAAGGGGATATAAATCTAGAATAGGTATCTACGAAAGAGAACCATACCTTGGTTGGTAGTCGGTTGAGGGCTTGATACGGCAACACACGATGGTCCGGTGGCCGAATAAACAGTGGTTGAACGCGTCGAGGGCAAGGCAAAGTCTAGAGGTTAAATTTGAGAATTCTGAGAAGAGAGATAGAGACAGTTACCTTATTACTTATGGCAAGAAGGGATCCTGTGTGAGTAGGATCAGATATTGCCTATTCAGATTTCTAAGCATAATGCATCACCTGAGCTAATCGTGCGGTTGAGATGGAAAGACAGGAAAGAGAATCCAAATGGCAAAAAAAGAATTTAGAGTTCGTTTGACATTGACTTTTTTTACCCAACTTTTTGGGTTAGTTTTTTTAGTCTCATTTGGTTTTGTTTTGAGATTTTTTTGACTTTTGTGAGAGAAAAATGTAATGATTATGGGTAAAAAGTAATATTTTGTCTCACTGACTTTTATAATCAATTTTATCTTTTTGGGATTATTTAGTCTCAAAAATTTTTCCAAACCAGGGCTTAATTACATCAGAAATATAAATTGGCCAAGTCGAGCTGAGTAATAAGTTATTGAAATTTAGTTTTATAAATTAATGAGTTTAAAATTATGCTACTCCTGAGAATTCTAAGCATAATGCGTCACATGAGATTTCTAAGAATAATTTTAAAATTATGCTACTCCTGAGAATTCTGAGCATAATCCGTCACCTGAGAATTCTAAATTCTTTTTTTGCCATTCGGATTCTCTCTCCTGTCTTTCCATCTCAACCGCACGATTAACTCATGTGACACATTATGCATTGAAATATGAGTAGGCAATATCTGATCCTACCCACACGGGATCCCTGACCGCCATAAGTAATATGGTAACTGTCTCTCTGTCTCTCTCCTCAGAATTCTCAGATTTAACCTCTAGACTCTGCCTCGCTCTCGACGCGTTCAACCACCGCTTGTTCCGACACCGGACCACCGTGCGCCGCCATATCAAGCCCTCAACCGGCTACCAACCAAGTTATGGCTCTCTTTCATAGATACCTATTCTAGATTGATATCCCCTTCTGCTGATCTAATTTTGGCCTAGTTAGGGTTTGTGTTTTACAGATTTAGTTAGATCTGTTTATAGTGGTAATGATCAATTAATAGTTTTTGTAATCATATAATTGCTTTAATCTGAATTTTGAACCTCTCGATTTTAATAAATAATTTTTTGGTTAAGCGGTTTCTTTCAGATCTGAGATTTTTAAAAGTCTCAACTGTGTCAGTTGATCTAATTTTGGATTTATTCGACTGATTTCACTAATCGTTGGTTATAGAAATGAAAATGATAGATTCAATTTGTGTTCGTATGGTAGTTTTCTGATCTAGATGTTTGTATTTGCTATGTTAAAATCTTTAAGTTTCATTAACAAAACTTGTAATGTATGCTTTTACAATTGATCCTAATGAGTATTTTATCTTTTGAAAGTTTTGCATGATGGTATTATTATCAATGCAATAAAAAATGTATTTTCTTTCTCAATGTATAACTTACACATATTATTTATCAATTTATAAATATAGTTTATTTAATCTCAAATTACAAATTTAATAATCCCATAAACCAAACCAAACCAAGCCTTAAGTCCCATCAAATAGGGTCGGCTACATGAATTTTTCTTCTCGACGCGATTCTATCACAGGCCATTTCGTTAGTCAAATCAAGTAGATCCATGTCTCTATTTATAACGCTAGCCAATGTTAATCTAGGCCTACCCGATCCCCAAACACTTCCATCTACCGTCACTGCATCGCATCTCTTCACTACAGCCTCTGTTGGTCTCCGTTGAATATGACCAAACCATCTCAATCGATTCTCTCTCAACTTATCTTCTATCGGTGATACTCCTACCCATTCCCGAATACACTCATTCCTAATTCTGCCTTGTCTAGTCTTGCCACACATCCACCTTAGCATCCTCATCTCAGCTACATTCATCTTATCTACATGTTTCTTGGTTACCCAACACTCCGTCCCATACAACATCGTTGGTCTAATAGCCGTTCCATAGAACATACCTTTTAGTCTAGTGGGTATTCGTTTATCGCACAGTACCCCAGACACACTTCTCCACTTACTCCATCCCGCCTTAATCCTATGGGCCACATCGCATCAATCTCCGTTGCCGTTGTGATAATCGATTCTAAATAACGAGAATGGGCACTCTTAGACAATTCTTGGTTCTCAATCTTCACTTCTCTTCTGCTTTCATTGTTACTGTTACTAAATTTACACTTCATGTACTCTTTCTCACTTTTGCTTATCCGGAATCCTTTAAATTCAAGTGTTTTTCTCCAAATCTCTAGCTTTATGTTAACTCCTTTAATCTCATCCACTAGCATGATATCGTCTACAAAAAGCATACACCATGGCACGTCATCCTGAATATTTTTCGTCAACTCATCAATCACTAAAGCAAAAAGCTAAGGACTTAAGGTACATCCTTGGTGTAACCCTGCATTGATAGAAAATTTATTTGTCTCTCCAACAGGCGATCTAATAGTGGTCACCACCCCTTCATACATGTTCCAAATCACATCAATATAACCTTTTGCAACCCCTTTTCTTCTCTAACACCCACCATATTATATCTCGAGACACTCTATCGTATTCTTTTCTAACACCACCCCCTTAACCTTGTCTACCATATCTTCACCTCCTTAGTATCTACAAGAAATAAATTTGAAAAGCAAAACTCCAAGTATGCCATTTTTTTGGTAGGATCAAGAACAACCGCAACATACAATAACAAATTGATTTTACTTCCATTCCCCCAATACTTGCTAAACTTTTGTTTCATAGTCTTTGCCATTGTGCTCAAAGTATCATCCTCCTCCAAAATTAATTGGTTAATTTTGCTTTCAATAACAAACATTTCTTTGTAGAAAGTATCGGAAGTAACAAAGAGAGACCCCGAAAACTTCTTAGTTGCAAGATAAAATAATTTTAGAAACCTCAAAAACAATTTACATTTTTTCCAATCCAACTCATTAGGACTTCTCCTTATGCCACCATCAACATCCGTGAAATAAGGTTCAAAATTGGAATCCACAAACTTCAAGCGGGTAAAAGTCTTCTCATACTTTTCGGCGGCCTCCAACATCAAATAGATAGAGTTCCACCCAGTTGGTACATCTAGGCATACAAGAGCTTTTGAATCAAGTTTGAGTGTGGCTACACACTTCTTAAAAGTATCATGCCTATGAGGAGAAGACCTCACATATCTCACCGAAAGTCTAATGTTGGCAATAGAATCCTCCATTTTTTTCAACCCATCACTGATAACGAGATTAAGAATATGTGCACAATAACGCATGTGAATAAACTCATGTTGCAAAATAGTCCCCTTCCAATCTTTGGTTATTGTTTTCAAATATTGAATGGTAAGATTATTAGAACTAGTATTATCAACTATTAACGTGAATATGCTATCAATGTTCCACTCAATCAAACACGACTCAATTTTCCTACCCAATGTCTCTCCCTTGTGATCTTCAACTTGTTGAAAACTTATGATTCTTTTCTGAAGTTTCCAATTATCATCTATGAAATGAGCAGTCAAACACATGCAACACAAATTCTGAATAGATGTCCAAGTGTCCTTAGTAAAGCAAATTCTACGACCTTTCATTCCCTTCTTTAACTCATCTCTTTCATTCTTGAATGTGTTAAGCATTTCTCTAGATATGGTATGACGAGAGGGCATTAGTGTGCATTTCGGTTGCATGACATTACAAAATCTTCTAAACCCAACTCCCTCCACAAATCTAATTGACAACTTACAATGACAACCATCTCCCCAAGAGACCTTTTACAAGCATCAAAATTAAAAGTTGTTGCTACAACCTCAACACCCTCTTCAAATTGTTTCGGTTTAAGATTTAATGTTTGTTGACCATCTCTATCCCTATTTGGATATTCTTTACAATTGGGTGTATAACTCCTCCAATTGCTAGTCCCATGAAGTCTAGAGTCAACCAAATATTCTTTTTTGCAATATTTGCATACGGCTCTACGCTTCCCATCGGTCCCCATAACCTTATCAAAATGATCTCAAACTATGGATAGTGCTCTCTCCCCTCCACCCTCACTCTTTCTCTTTGGGGGTCTAGGAGGCTTAGGTTCATGTTTGGGTTCGGCTAAGGGGGGATTCATTTGAGAATTAGAGGATTCCGGAGGTAAAAGATTGATTGCGGGAGATTGAACACTATCCTCCATTTAAACTGGGTTACAAAAATTACAAATTCAATTTCAATAATTCCAAATAGAAATGCACAGATAAACTCCAATCAGAAATGAACAGATGTAATTCCAAACAAAAATGAATAAATTTAATTCTAATCACAAATTTAATTCCAATCACCATTGAAACAAATCTTAGTCACACTAACAGATTTAATTTCAATCTCAGAGATCTGTTGCTAGAAAAAAAAAAAATCTGATTTCATAAACCGATCTAATTGCCTAACAGGGTTTTCTGTGTTATTGACTTTTTTTTTGTATTGCCTAACAAATCTGAAGATGTCATATAAGTTGATTTTTAAATTTATAAAAATATAAATAATAATAATAATAATGTGAATAAATCAACACAATTACAGATTCAATTTTAATAATTACAAGTTCAACATAATTAATAATTACAGATTCAACATAATTACAAATTTTAATAATAGATTCAATTTAAAATTTCACAGATTGAAAAATAGATTTCACAGACTGAATAACAAATTCAATAGCATATCTCACAGATTGAATAACAGATTTAACATAAATTTAATACAGATTAACACATATTTAACAGATTCAATAACACATCTCACAAATTGAATAACATATTTAACAAAAATTTATCACAGATTAACACAGATTTAACACATTGAATAACATATTGAATAACAAATTTCACAGAATGAATAACAGATTCAATCGCATCTCTCACAGATTGAATAACAGATTTAACACAGATTAACACAAATTTAACAGATTTAACAAATAAACTCAGTGATCTATTGCTTATACATCAGATTGCATAAAAAAAATAAAAAAATAAGAGACCGGGGAGAAAGACAGACAAACAGACAGATCTGAAGAGCAGAGCAGAGTCTTACCTGTGAGTTGCAGAGTAGAGTCGATCTTACAAAGCACGAGAGAGTGAAATTCGAAGAGAGGCTGCGTACAGAGACACAGGGATCTGAATGCCCACAAAAAAATTAGAGATCGATCTTACGAGGTCGATCGAAGAGAGAGTCGCTTACCTGAGAGTTACCGGAGAGAGAGTCGATCGGTGCGATGAGAAGAGAGCTATGAGCAGAGTTGCGATGAGAAAGCAGAGATCGATAGGTGCGATAAGAAACCAGAGGTAGATTGGTGCGATAAGAAACCATAGGTCAATTGGTGTGATGAGAAAGCAAAGTTGAAAGCTGAGTTGCAATCGGTGCAATGAAAAACAAGAGAGATACTGATATGAGATGAAAGGAAAGAAAAGAGCTCTCTAGTTGCGCAAATGTGTTTGTGATAGAGGTGCTCGCGGATCGGTTTTGTGCGGTTTGCGGTTCGATTTTAACCCACCCGCACTTATGCGGTTTGGGAAAAAGTTAAACCGCAACCGCCCGTAGTGCGGTTTGTGGTTTGTGCGGATAGGATTTGCGGATGTGCAGACGGTTTGCGGTTTAGATTTTTTTCTTTAAAAATTAACTTTTGAGTTTTTTTCCCATTTTGTAAATATTTATTTCGAGTCATTCTTCTAATTTTCTAAAATGCTCCAACATTAATAATTAATGAATTAAAACTTATAAAATTAAAAATACAACAAAATCAATTCCTAACACAAACAGATCATTTAAAATACTAGAATCATTACAAATTCAATTTCAGCAACTTAAAAGATTACAAATTCAATTACAATAAAATTGAATAATAGATAAAATTACAATAAAATTGAATAAAACTACAATAACACAGATTCAATCACAGATTTAATTCCAAAAAGAAATGTACAGATAAGCTCCAATTAGAAATGAACAGATTTAATTCCAATATTTTCAAATTGAAACAATACAAAGTAGAACAGAAAGTATGTGGCAATATATCTAGAATTAAGAATATTCATAAATTTCCTCCAAGTGTTGTAATTTTTCAATAGTAATAAACAGATTTAATTCTAGATTTTCCTTTTCATTCATGAATAGATTTTTCTTTTCATTCCGAATTTTTCTTTTCATTTATAAACCGACTGTTTCTTTTCATTTTCTCAGCATTCGAACAACAAACAACATTGATTCATATATACAGAGGAGAGACAGAGACTGGGAGAGGCTTACCTAAGAGTTGCCGAAGATAGAGACAGATCGGCTCTGGTTCTGGTCGATTGGAGAGAGAGACAGAGACAGAGACAGAAATGGAAGAACAAGAACGAGAAAGACGATGAGAGCTGCGCACAAAACAAATTAGGATTAGGGTTTGGTTTGTTTAGGCAAAACAAAAATAGCTAAGAGAGAGAGAGAGACAAAAAAGGAAGTAACCTGAGAGTTGCCGAAGACGGCTCTGGTTCTGGTCGATCGGGGGCAGAGAGAGAGAGAGAGAGAGAATGAAGAATGAGAGCTGAACTGCGAGATTAGGGTTTTGTTTTGTTTGTTTGGGCAAAACAAAAATAGATAGGATAGATAGATGTAGATGATGAACGAACGGTCCATTTAAAAAAAAAATTTATATTTGGCTAAGTGTGGGTGGGTTATGACGGGTGCAGTTCAAAACTGCAACCCGAAAATCTTATATATTTCAAACCACACCCTACCTTATTCAATTTGTGAAATCGCCCATACATGTGCGATTTGGGTCGGGTATGGCAGGTCGGACAACCCTATGCCCAGCCCTAGTTTGTGATTGTGAGAGATTAGGGGTTTTTTTTTCTTACTTTTGTTTGTTATACTAAAGATGAAGATGAACGGTCCAGATTTTACATATAAAAAATAAATAAATTTGTTTACGCCGGCGGATTGGACGGGTGCGGTTCAAACCCGCAACTCATCCGCAACCCGAAATTCAGTCAGAATCCAAACCGCATTCAACCCTAATGTGTTTGTGAAATCGCCCAAAGGTCTGCGTGTCGGGTCGGATAACCCTATGCCCACCCCTACTTATTACTTATAGGGGGGAGGGATCTTGTGTGGGTAGAATCAGATATTGCCTATTTAGATTTCTAAGCATAATGCGTCACCTGAGCTAATCGTGCGGTTGAGATGGAAAGACAGGAGAGAGAATCCGAATGGCAAAAAAAGAATTTAGAGTTCGTTTGACATTGGCTTTTTTAGCCAACTTTTTGTGCTGGAGCTTTTTTAGCCTTGTTTGGTTTTTGTTTTAGGGTTTTTTTTTTTAACTTTTGTGAGGGAAAAAGTATAATGATTATGGGTAAAAAGTAATATTTTGTCTTATTGACTTTTAAAGTCAATTTTATCTTTTTGGGATTATTTAGTCCCAAAAAGTTTGCCAAACCAGGGCTTAATTACATCAACAATATAAACTAGCCAAGTTGAGCTGAGTAATAAGTTATTGAAATTTAGTTTTATAATTTAATGAGTTTAAAATTATATTTAAATTTTGTTTGTTTATATTACGAGTCGAGTTTGAGTATATTAGTTTTTTATAGTGCATATAAATTTATTGAACCAAGTAATAAGTTATTCAAACTTATCTTCAAAATGTATGTTTAAGCTTGATTTGTTTACATAATAAGTCGATTTCAAATGAGTTTTTAATGAACCGAATACAAGTCATGCCTGACTAACTTGATTCATTTAACACTTTACTTGAAATATTCATAATTGAATATTATTTTACTTACTTATTTCATCTATGAATCTGTTTATTTAGATTTAATTTGGCATAAATTTAGTCAAAAAAATTAATTTAAATAACCATCTTTACTGTTTTTCCTCACATACAAATTACAATAGTTCTGTTTGGTATAATTTATAGAGTTATTTATAACTTCTTCTTTTTTTTTAATTTTGTATTTTGGTATAATTTTTACTTAATAACTTATGAGACATAAATAATTTAAATAAGTTTTAAAAAAAAAGAAAAAATTTAGATGGTGTTTGGGTTAATTTTGGAATCGCAATTCCAATAAAAAAATTTCAAAATTCTTTTCAAAACTCATAATCAAACACACAACTCAAAACTCAATTCAAAAATTATTTTCAAAACTCATAACCAAACACACAATTCAAAACTTAATTCAAAATTTTTTTCAAAACTCAAAACCAAACTATTTTCAAAACTTTATTAAAAAAAAATTCAAAAAAATATTTTTTTTTTTGCTTTTTAAAATTATTTTTAGAACCATGATTTGAGTATTGAAACGTGTTTTGAGTTATGAGTTTTGAGTTGAGTTTTGAAAACATAAAATTTGTTTGGTTATAAGTTTTGAAAATAGTTTTGAGTTGCATTTTGAGTTTTGAGTTGTATTTTAAATTTTTTTGGGTAAATATTTTATATTTCTAAAAATACAAAAAGAAGGAAATCAATACCAAATAAACATTTCTCTCTTGCATTGAGATCAAATATGTTTTCAGATTGAACAAGGGAGTTATGTGCGAGGTAATTTTAGGGAATGCCGTTGGAAAAACAAAGCGGAAAAAAAAAAATTTTTGAGTTGATTTGCTAATTAAATTTTAAAGTATGTCCACATTAAAAAAATATATATTGTAATTAAACTTATATTAGAATTTGTTAATTCCTCTAAGAGGATTCACACTATCCATCTAAGTCTTGAAATGTTAGTCTCCGTTTGGTAAGAATTTAGAATTATAGTTCTATCGATTGATTTGAGTGTGTTAATTGTTTTGAGCTTTCAATCATAATTTTACACCATTTCTCAAAATTCAATTCAAAACATAATCATTATTTTTCAAAACTCATAACCAAACACATAATTCAATCAAAACTCAATTCAAATCAATATTTTTAATTTTTTAAATATTTTAATTTTGTTAAGATTTTAAGTATTTTAATATTTAAATATGTTGCGATTTTTTTAATTTTTTAATTTTTTGAATATTTTTAAATATTTTAATTTCAAAATATTACGATTTTAATTTTTTTAAAATTTAAAATATTTTATAAATAATATTCAAACTCTATTTATAAAAATATTTTTAAATATTTTAAATTTTGTTGTTATGTATTTGGTTATAATTTGAGTGTAGAATTGTGAAAGTATATGGAGTTCGAGTTATGTTTCGTTTGAGTTTTAAAAATAATTTCTTAATTGAGTTTTGTTTATGTGTTTGGTTATATTTGAGTGTAGAATTGTTTTAAATTTAAAATATTAACATTTTAAATTATTTAAATTTTTTGAATATTTTTTTAATTTTGTACTTATTAAATTTTAGATTATTTAAATTATTTAAATATTTACGATTTAAACTTTTTGAATATTTATTTTGAAAAAAAAAATTATTCATTTGTAGTATTTTCAATTAAAAAATTGATTAATGTTATTTTCTGTTAATAATAAATTTTTTTAATTGAATTTTAAAAAGAGTTTGGTTATGAGTGTTGATCAGAATTTTCAATAGTGTGAAAGTAATGTGTTTTGTTATGAGTTATAACAATTTGAATTTCAAAACTCATAACCAAACAAATTTTTTTACTTCACATGTCAAATCAAACTTTCAAAACTCAATTCCACACTCAATTCAACACTCTATTCAAAAACCATAACCAAACAAATTTTCTACATTCAAATCATAATTCCACAACTCACAAACTCAAAATACAACTCATACTCTCAAATCATATTTACAAAACTCTACCAAACGCAACCTTAATTTTGTAGGTTATATTTTGATCACAAACTCTTTTGCTAAACAAGCATTTGCAAAAAATTGATTTGATTAGAAAATTGAATTTCAAATAAAAATAGAATTAGAATAAAATAAAGATTCACTTAATTCCTCCAAGTGGGTTCAGGCTACCCAACAAAAAAAGGATCAAAATGTTACTTTTATGGGTAAATTTAAACCCCTCAAAAGAAGGATGAAGAAATCCAAGAGGTTGTTGTTTGATTTGAAACAATATTTTTGGCAGCTCCATCACTGGTAGAGAAACGATAGAAGCTTTATAGCCACTTCTTTTGCTTCACCACCCCAAAACAACATAAACAACTTTTTTTTCAATTCAAGCAAACAACCTGAAATTCAAGATGCCTCAAAGTAACCACAAGAGAAATAGTGAAATCTCATTTCTAAATTTAATAAATCAATCATCACATTAACCCATACAAACATATCTGAAAGCAAAAGCAGAATGAAAATTGTACTGAGAAAAATAGCAATCTAATTCTTAACACTGCCAAAAGACAGGAACAACAATAGAAACAAAAACAAAACTGAAATCTATAAGTAGTATTAATCGACTGTGGTCACGTGTTGCCACTCCCCGTCAACTGCTTCTTTCCACAACGTGACGTTGTTGTCCCCAGCAGCCACAGCCAGCAAGTTTCCTGTCAAGGACCACGAGACCCTCCAAACAGGGGTCTTAAAGTCCTTCAAAACTTTACCTTCCCATCGATCGCCTTCTTTTGCCACAGTCCATATGACAACTGTGCCATCCTGCGAAGAACTTGCAATAGTAGACTTTGGAAGGCCCAAGTTGGGTGCCCAAGCCACATCCCTCACCCAATCGGCGTGCATCTGCAATGCGGGGAAGCAGTCCATCTTCCAATTTCCATTATCATAGCTTCCACACCTTTAGTATTATCACAGCCACCAGAAGCCAGCTTCTGAACAGGATCGAGTATGCCACATCCAACTATAGCACCAGGGGCCATAGAAGGGGCCCATGAAACTGAGGTCACTCCAAGAGGGTGGGCTTGGTCTATCCTGGTGGTATCCCAACCACCATCAGATCTGGCAGTGAAGACTGAGATATTCCCATCAGAAGATCCACAAGCTAAGCAGAGGCCAAGTTCGTGCGGTGCCCAAGCAATTGAGTTGACAGATGATTTATGGTCGGTGAAAACATGAGCCTGTCCACTCATTTTGATTATCTTGCTTCCAAATTATTACTCTTCCATCGTAAGAACAGGAAGCAAGGATCGATCCAAATTTGGGATGAGCCCAAGCAACCTGCAAACTGGGCCTTGATGTCCAGTCAGTGTTGTAAGGTGCTGTGAAGTAGAGTTGTTGCTTACACCAATTATTTTGATAGTGGTATCGGATGAACTGGTTGCTACACGCTTTCCAAAGTAATCCATGGACACATCGTGAACTGTGTCATTGTGACCTGTATCAATCTTCTGGGCCGGCATCTTTCCTTGATTTTTTATCACAGTGATTCCGCTTACAACCTTCCTTTACTTACTAGTTTGCCGTTATATAGTACCTTCCAAGCTACAATTTGTGATCAGAGTCAAATTAGATCATTAAACAAATGGCCACTAATTGTTGAAACACAACAGTAATTTTGTGAAATCATTCTTCAAAATACACTCTTACAATGCAAGAAAATTATTTTTCAATAAATAAAAAAATAAATCCTAACAATATAGAAATATGGAATTTGGACATGTAAGAATCTTATATTGCATGTTGAGAATCAACATGAGTCAACCAGTAATTTGTCCCCAAAGAAGAAATCACTCGGTAAACAATTAATCCCTTGTCTGACAAACACCAGCCTCTTAAAAAAACACATCCTTCTGAAGGCATGTAACTAGCTTTTGCATTCACCTCCTAAGCTTGTATTCCAGTATTAATCATCTACTTTAATGCCAAAAGTAGAAAAACCTAACTAGTTTGAAGGCCGTGTTGAATCTACGCTATGTGATCGTGAGATTATTGAATCTAGGTCGTTCCCCTCAAGTGACGCCTTGCGCCTGCCTCCGGGTGTTTCGAAAAGTGAGCAAGGGGCGCTGTATCGATGCCTAGGTGCGGCAGAAAATGGGCAAAGGTTCCTGCATTTTTCCACATTTTTCTGGACGAGCGCGGGTAAAAAAGCTAGTCCAAGACTATAAGTCTAGGGTAGCTACTTAGAATATAGGAACCTTAACTGGTAAGACGATAGAATTGGTAGATGTTATGATTAAGAGGAGAGTTAGTATAGCATGCGTACAAGAAACTAAGTGGACGGGTGAAAAAGCTAGGGAAATTGAGGATACCGGTTTTAAATTGTATTATAGCGGTAAGGATAGACGCAGAAATGGGGTAGGAATCATAGTTGCCAAGGGTCTTATGAAAAATCTAATGGCGCTCATTAGAGAAAGGAAATGTTGGTCTGACCTATTCTCTACAGATAGCACCAAAGGCTTGAACCTATACTATCACAATTTCCTGTTAATTAGTTCTTGATACATAGATACATATACACCAAAATGGGGACCACTATGCTCAATTTGTACTTTATCTTATTTTTCGGCCTTGCTACTTTGCTTTCGACCCTAATGGCCAACATTGGCCAATTCGATGAGGTGTGGCAAAGGCGAGCAGAGGAAGCGAAAAAGGCCGCCCGTAATTCCTATGAATCAGATCCTTCAATAGTCACTGATAGCTTAAACAAAGAAGTTCACAGGTAGGTGTTTTGTTTTGACATCAAGGCTAATATATATCATTGGCATATTATGATCAATATATAGATAGTTGATATTTATGCACACACATATATATATATAATATATATTGTGCAGGACTTTAAAGAGCATCAAATTGACAAGCAATGCCACTATGTCAAGCGACATCCATTTGACAAGCAACAACACTAGAAGGTACCTAAAGGGAAAACGATACAGTGGTCCATGCTTAGCTACCAACCCAATTGATAGGTGTTGGAGATGCCAACCAAATTGGCATCTTAACCGAAAGAGACTAGCAGATTGCGTCCTTGGCTTTGGTTACAAGACAACCGGTGGTAAGGCTGGAAAATTTTATGTTGTGACAGATAATTCAGACGATTCTAGTAGACCAAAACCCGGAAGCCTTCGCCATGCTGTGATCCAAAAGGAGCCATTGTGGATCATATTCGCACGCAGCATGAATATTAGGCTAACTGAGGAGTTGATCATGCAGGGTGATAAGATTATTGACGGTTGTGGGGCTCATGTAAACATTATTGGTGGAGCTGGTATCACCATCCAGTTTATAAAGAATGTGATCATTCGTAATCTTCATATACGAAATATTGATTCTGCCAATGGTGGCAACGTCATAGATGTCATTGACCATATTGGCTTTAGGACGAGGAGTGATGGGGATGGCATTTCAATCTATGGATCTTCCAATGTTTGGATTGATCATGTCTCTATGTCTAACTGTGTGGAAGGCCTCATTGATGCCATTGAGGGATCCACTGCTATCACCATTTCAAATAGCCATTTCACAGTCATAATGAGGTAACATAATTGATTTGTATTAGTTGGATGCGTTTTCATCTTCTAAGCTAAGTGATATAATGAACTAATAAAAATTCAAATTATCGCAAGTGTAATAATGTATAAGATGACAATGGATTTAACGATGATAAGGAAAATGCTTGGAATGGCGCAGGTAATGCTATTTGGGGCACATGATTCGAGCTGACAAGATGCAATTATGCAAATCACGGTCGCATTCAACCACTTTGGTAAGAGACTAATACAGAGAATGCCCAGATGCCGATGGGGATTATTCCACACCGTAAACAATGACTACACTCATTGGAACTTGTATGCCATTGGAGGTAGCAACCATCCTACTATCATTAGCCAGGGTAACCGCTTCATTGCTCCTTTGAACCCAAGATTGAAAGAGGTAAAAGGCAGAAGCAAAATTAGAGAAAATAACATACAATTCCAGTCTCAGATTTTTCTTTTCGTCCCAGATTTTTCTTTTCATTTTCTCAGCATCCAAACAACAACCAACATCGATTCATACATACAGAGGAGAGATAGAGACTGGGAAAGGCTTACCTAAGAGTTGCCGAAGACAGACAGATTGGCGCTGGTTTTGGTCGATCGAGGAGAGAGAGAGACAGAGAGAAAGAGACAGAGATGGAAGAACAAGAACGAGAAAGAAGATGAGAGCTACGCACAAAAGAAATTAGGATTAGGGTTTGGTTTGTTTAGGCAAAACAAAAATAGCTAAGATAGAGAGAGAGAAAAGGAAGTAACCTGAGAGTTTCTGGAGACGGATCGGCGCTGGTTCTGGTCGATCAGAGAGAGTGAGAGAGAGAGAGATAGAAGAATGAGAGCTGAGCTGCGGGATTAGGGTTTGGTTTTGTTTGTTTGGGCAAAACAGAAATAGATAGGATAGATAGATCTAGATGACGAACGAACGGTACATGTTTTGTTTTTTTTTTTTAAATAGAAAAAAAATTATATTCGGTTAGAAGTATGAGCGGATTGTGACGGGTACGACTCAAGATCGAAATTCGACCGCAACACGAAAATTTTATATATTTCAAACCGTAATATACCCTATTTAATTTGTGAAACCACACACATATGTGTGATTCGGGTCGGGTATGGTGGGTTGTGTGGGTCAGATAACATAATGCCCAGCCCTAGTTTGTGATTGTGAGAGATTAGGGTTTTTTTTTTTTTTAACAATTTGTTTTTCAATCTAATTACACTAATACCCTTCACCTATTTATAAATATCACTTTAATCTTTTATCTCGTAGATATTGACTCTTCAACTATAAAAATATATATCACTTTCACTTCCTCCCTATTACTTTCAAAAAGGGTATATTTGTACCAGTTTTGAAATTGAGGTAGTCAAAATTAGGGCTGTGTAAAATACCGTCTAATCCGCTAAAACTGCACCGATCTACATCTGTCCGCACCGCTCTAACCGTTAACTGCTGTTCAAACTTTAAAATTTATAATCCGCCAACCGCACCGCTCCGCTCCGCTATAGTAAATACGGGTTGGTTTGGAATGTTTTAAAAAAATACACTTTTTGACTTATTGGCTTATATGGGTTGGGTTTGGGTTTGGGTTTGGGTTTGGGTTGGGTTTGATGTGATGTGTTAGAGAGGTGATGTGATTTAAATAAGATGATGTGACTTAAATAGGATAGTGACTTTTTGACTTTTTTTATTATTTAGTTTATGCCAAAACAACCCTACATATATATTTTTTTTACCTCCAATAAAAAACCAATGTAAAAATGAGTGTGAGAGAGATTTAAGATATGAAATTTATTACAAATTAGTGGTTATATATATGAAACATATTATGTAAAATTACTTTGTGTTATATATCTAGAAAATATTATACAAATTAGTGTTATATATTATGCAAATGTATGATAATTTGTTAGAATATTCTTCAATCCGCCAATCTGCCAAAAACCGTCCAAATCGCAATTTGTCAATCCGTTAATCCGTCAACCTGACATTCGGTTTGTAAATTTATTCTCAAACTGCCCGAACCATTCCGCGCACACCCCTAGTCAAAATGTAGGGATTGATAGATAAGGGACTAAAATGATATTCATTAATAGAAAGAATTTTGGTGTAATAATTTTTTTTTAAATGAATAATTTGCCTGGTCACATAAAATGCTACATTCTTTGGGTTATTTCGGAAACATGATTAGAAGTTAGTTTTTTGTTTTTTTTTTAAATTTTTTTTTTTTGAAAAAATATGTAAAAAATGTGAGAGATGATATGACCTAAAATGAGTTAAAAACTCGAAGATGATTTTTAACCATCTTAAGATGATTTTATCCACATAACAGATTCACCATTGAAGCAAAAGCTGTTATTCCTTTTAATAAAAAAACATAAATCATATTAATTAAGTTATTCTTTATTTTCAAATTAATTAACAAAAGTGAATTAATATGTTTTATCAATAAATTTTTTTATTATATGATTGGTTTGAAACACAATTCAATCCTTTATTCTTGAAGTTTTAATTTAATTAGTTTGAATTAAATAGATGACCATCTAAAATAATTATAAAATTCATCTACAATTCTATGCATTTTGTGTTAATTTAATCCTTAATTTCGTAATTTTATTAATTTCATTGCTCAACAACACTAAAATACTATATTCATCTTCATGTTTAAGGATTAAAGTGGCAAAATTTAAACTTCTAGAAACCAATGTGACATGAAGCTTATAGTTTAAGAATCATATGTGTATTATTCAATTAACAATTTAAATGGTCCATATAAATTGAAATTTTCGATCAAATAGTAATAAAATAATATGCATATTCATATCTATTATATAATTATATATATTAATAATAAAATTCAAATTGTTTGGATTGCAAGAGCCTCTACCTAATCTTAATCAAATTTATTTTGAGTTTACTAAGTTTAGAGGTTGTTTGGGATGATCTAAATAAGTGCACTTTTTGACTTTTTATGAAATATGGGTTGGGTTTGAAGTGATGTGTTAGAGAGGTGATGTGACTTAAATAAGATGATGTGACTTAAATAAGATAGTGACTTTTTAACTTTTTGACTTTTTTAGATCATGCCAAACAAGGCCTTCAAGGTCTATAGTATTACAATTAGCATTTTCAAGTTCATAATAATAAAACAACGGTGGTGCTACATGCACCAATTAATATACATACTAGCATACCAACTAGTGTTGTGATATTATTATTGACCACATCTATTATACATGTTACAAATATCCAAAACTATACAAATGATGTTACATTATCTGTTAGTCTACTAGTGTGTACATTAATTAGTATATATAGCATTATTCATAAAACAAATATCTAAACAACACAATACATGTTGCCAAGAAGTGTTGGAAATGCTAGTAAGTTTTTTTTATAAACATGTCATCAAGGCCTTGCATGTTCATCAAATCCAAGCTAAGAAACTGCAATTTACAACCGTGAATTGGAGAAACTAAAACCATCAATGCTCTAATGTCAGGAGTTAATAGACGGGTGCTGGCTATTCTGGTTGGTGCATCAAGAAAATGCATCCAACATAAGGCTTAAAACTCATAGTCAAGAAAGAGCGACATAGTATAGCATTCTCTGTTGAACTTGCACTTGATTATCTTTGAAGTTAGAATAAGTGGGATCAAGATACTTCTTGCGTTTGTTTCTTCTCATCAACTTCGACATTCCATGACTTCCATGCCGCAACATAATGAGCCAAAAGGTCACTTAAAGCTGCCACACCAACAAAACCTATCTTCTATCATTTAACTGTGACATGAGATGTACATCCAAATGAAAGCACAACAATTTATACATGATTCATGGTCCAAAAACATTATATGAAGAAGGATATCAAGCCCCAAAACATTGTACCATAGAAATAATTTGAAACATTGACTTCCAAATCCTTATTGGTGCATGGGCAGAGGAACACGCATGCAGATTTCAAAAAGATCATCACAAACATATATACCTTTTTACTGAATTTTAAGGTTGTGGATCACCAAGTAAAAATTTCTAAAGACAAGTTTTTAAATTGGGAAAATTGTTTCACATAAAAGTAAGGAGTAATGAAGTTTTGAACTTTTATTTTGTTTCTAAAAATACAAAAAAATGAAATCAATACCAAATAAACATTTCTCTCTTACATTGAGATCAAATATGTTTTCAGATTGAACAAGGGAGTTATGTGCGAGGTAATTTTAGGGAATGCCGTTTGAAAAACAAAGCGAAAAAAAAATTGAGTTGATTTGCTAATTAAATTTTAAAGTATGTCCACATTAAAAAAATATATATTGTAATTAAACTTAAATTAAGATTTGTTAATTCCTCTAAGAGGATTCACACTATCCAAGTCTTCAAATGTTAATTTTTTAGGTCATATTTTGATCACAAACTCTTTTGCTAAACAAGCATTTGCAAAAAATTGATTTGATTAGAAAATTGAATTTCAAATAAAAATAGAATTAGAGTAAAATAAAGAGTGAGGATTCTAAGGTATTGATGAAGGATGAAGAGATTAAGGAGAGATGAAAGAACTATTTTGAGAAACTATTAAATGAGAAACATGGAGGTACATCAATAAGAGAAAGAAAATAGCCAGTAATACGGTAAACCAAGATTATAGGTTCTATCGCAGGATTAAGAACTTTGAAGTAGAGATTGCACGTAAGAAGATGAAATCAGATAAGGCTTTAGGACCCGATGATATCCCTATTGAAGCTTAGAAGTGTTTGGATAAAAAAGGAGTTGCTTGGTTGACTAGGTTGTTTAGAAAAATTTTGTTGACAAGGAACATGCGAGTTGAGTGAAGGAAAAGTATTTTAGTGCCAATCTATAAGAATAAAAGAGATGATCAGAATTACAACAATTATAGAGGAATCAAGTTGATGTGTCATATAATGAAAGTGTGGGAGAGGGTGATGGAACGCCGATTGCGAGATATAACAGAGGTGTCCGAGAATCAATTTGGATTTATGCCTGGTAGGTCAACAATGAAAGCAATCTATTTTTGAGGAGAGTAATAAAAAAGTATAGAGAAAAGAAAAGACATTCATATGGTGTTTATCGACCTTGAGAAAGCATATGATAGAGTGCCTCGAGATATAATATGGTGGGTGTTAGAGAAGAAAATGATGACAAAAGATTACATTGATATGATTAGGGACATGTATGAACGGGTGGTGACTACTATTAGATCGTCTGCTGGAGAGACAAATAAATTTCCTATCACTGTTGGGTTACACCAAGAATCTACCTTAAGTCCTTATCTTTTTGCTTTAGTTATGGATGAGTTGACGAGAAATATTCAGGATGACATGCCATGGTGTATGCTTTTTGCAGACAATATCGTGAGACTAGAGAAGGAGTTAACACAAAGTTAGAGATTTGGAGAAAAGCACTTGAATTTAAAGGATTCCGGATAAGCAAAACTAAGACAGAGTACATGGAGTGTAAATTTAGCAACAGTAACAATGAAAGCAAAGGAGAAGTGAAGATTGAGAACCATGAACTGCCTAAGAGTGACCATTTTCATTATTTTGGATCGATTATCACAACGGCAGCGGAGATTGATACGGATGTGGTCTATAGGATTAAGGCGGGATTGAGTAAGTGGAGAAGTGTATCTGGGGTACTGTGCGATAAACGAATACCCACTAGACTAAAAGGTATGTTCTATAGAACAGCTATTAAACCAGCGATGTTGTATGGGACGGAGTGTTAGACAACCAAGAAACAACATATAGATAAGATGAATGTGGCTGAGATGAAAATGCTAAGGTGGATGTGTGGCAAGACTAGACAAGACAAAATAGAATTAGGAATGAGTGTATTCAGGAATGGGTAGGAGTATCACCAATAGAAGATAAGTCGAGAGAGAATCGATTGAAATAGTTTAATCATATTCAACGGAGACCAATAGAGGCAGTAGTGAAGAGATGCGATGCAGTAGTGAAAAGATGCGATGTAGTGACGGTAGATGGAAGTGCTAGGGGACCGGGTAGGCCTCGATTAACGTTGGCTAGCATTGTAAATAGAGATACAGATATACTTAATCTGACTAACGAAATGGCTTGTGATAGAGCCGCGTGGAGAATAAGGATTCATGTAGCCGACCCCATTTGATGAGACTTAAGGCTTGGTTTAGGGATTATTAAATTTGTAAGTTGAGATTAAACAAACTATATTGATAAATGTTATGTATAAGTTATACTTAGAGAAATAAAATACATTTTTTATTGCATTGATAATGATACCATCATGCAAAACTTTCAAAATATAAAGACTGATTAGGATCAATTGTAAAAGCATACATTACAAGCTTTATTAATGAAAACTTAAAAATTTTAACATAGCAAATACAACATCCAGATCAGAAAACAACCATATGAACACAAATTGAATCTATCATTTTCATTTCTATAACCAACGATTAGGGAAATTAGTCCAATAAATCCAAAATTAGATTAATAGACACAACTGAGACTTTAAAAATCTCAGATCTAAAAGAAACCGCTTAACCAAAAAAATATTTATTAAAATTGAGAGGTTCAAAATTCAGATCAAAGCAAATTATATGATTACAAAGACTGTTAATTCATCATTACCACTATAAACAAATCTAACAATTAAATCTGTAAAACAAAACCCTAACCAAGCCAAAATTAGATCAGCAAAAGGGGATATCAATCTAGAATAGGTATCTACGAAAGAGAACCATACCTTGGTTAGTAGTCGGTTGAGGGCTTGATACGGCAGCACACGGTGGTCCGGTGGCTGAACAAACAGTAGTCGAACGCGTCGAGAGCAAGGCAAAGTCTAGAGGTTAAATTTGAGAATTCTGAGGAGAGAGACAAAGAGACAATTACCTTATTACTTATGGTGGGAAGGGATCCTGTGTGAGTAGGATCAGATATTGCCTATTCAGATTTCTAAGCATAATGCATCACCTGAGCTAATCGTGCGGTTGAAATGGACAGACAGGAGAGAGAATCCGAATGGCAAAAAAAGAATTTAGAGTTTGTTTGACATTGACTTTTTTTACCCAACTTTTTGGGTTAGTTTTTTTTAGTCTCGTTTGGTTTTGAAATTTTTTTGACTTTTGTGAGAGAAAAATGTAATGATTATGGGTAAAAAGTAATATTTTGTCTCACTGACTTTTATAATCAATTTTATCTTTTTGGGATTATTTAGTCTTAAAAAGTTTGCCAAACCAGGGCTTAATTACATCAACAATATAAACTAGCCAAGTTGAGCTGAGTAATAAGTTATTGAAATTTAGTTTTATAAATTAATGAGTTTAAAATTATGCTACTCCTGAGAATTCTAAGCATAATGCGTCACATGAGATTTCTAAGAATAATTTAAAATTATGCTACTCTTGAGAATTCTGAGCATAATGAGTTTAAGATTTCTGAGCATAATGCGTCACTTGAGAATTCTAAATTCTTTTTTTGCCATTCGGATTCTCTCTCCTGTCTTTCCATCTCAACCGCACGATTAACTCATGTGACACATTATGCATTGAAATATGAGTAGGCAATATCTGATCCTACCCACACGGGATCCCTTACCGCCATAAGTAATATGGTAACTGTCTTTCTGTCTCTCTCCTCAGAATTCTCAGATTTAACCTCTAGACTCTGCCTTGCTCTCGACGTGTTCAACCACCGCTTGTTCCGCCACCGGACCACCGTGCGCCGCCATATCAAGCCCTCAACTGGCTACCAACCAAGGTATGGCTCTCTTTCATAGATACCTATTCTAGATTGATATCCCTTTTTGCTGATCTAATTTTGGCCTAGTTAGGGTTTGTGTTTTACAGATTTACTTAGATCTGTTTATAGTGGCAATGATCAATTAATAGTCTTTGTAATCATATAATTGCTTTAATCTAAATTTTGAACGTCTCGATTTTAATAAATAATTTTTTGGTTAAGCAGTTTCTTTCAGATCTGAGATTTTTAAAGTCTCAACTGTGTCTGTTGATCTAATTTTGGATTTATTCGACTGATTTCACTAATCGTTGGTTATAGAAATGAAAATGATAGATTCAATTTGTGTTCATATGGTAGTTTTCTGATCTAGATGTTGTATTTGCTATGTTAAAATCTTTAAGTTTTCATTAACAAAACTTGTAATGTATGCTTTTACAATTGATCCTAGGGAGTCTTTTATCTTTTGAAAGTTTTGCATGATGGTATTATTAATAAAAAATGTATTTTCTTTCTCAATGTATAACTTACACATATTATTTATCAATTTATAAATATAGTTTATTTAATCTCGAATCACAAATTTAATAATCCTATAAACCAAACCAAACCAAGCCTCAAGTCCCATCAAATGGGGTCGGCTACATGGATTTTTCTTCTCGACGCGATTCTATCACAGGCCATTTCGTTAGTCAAATTAAGTAGATCCATGTCTCTATTTATAACGCTAGCCAATGTTAATCTAGGCCTACCCGATCCCCAAACACTTCCATCTACCGTCACTGCATTGCATCTCTTTACTACAGTCTCTGTTGGTCTCCGTTGAATATGACCAAACCATCTGAATCGATTCTCTCTCAACTTATCTTATATCGGTGATACTCATACCCATTCCCAAATACACTAATTCCTAATTCTGCCTTGTCTAGTCTTGCCACACATCCACCTTAACATCCTCGTCTCAGCCACATTCATCTTATCTACATGTTTTTGGTTACCCAACACTCCGTCCCATACAACATCGCTGGTCTAATAGCCGTTCCATAGAACTTACCTTTTAGTCTAGTGGGTATTCGTTTATCGCATAGTACCCCAGACACACTTCTCCATTTACTCCATCCCGCATTAATCCTATGGGCCACATTCGCATCAATCTCTGTTGCCGTTGTGATAATCGATTCTAAATGACGAAAATGGTCACTCTTAGACAATTCTTGGTTCTCAATCTTCACTTCTCTTCTGCTTTCATTGTTACTGTTACTAAATTTACACTTCATGTACTCTTTCTCACTTTTGCTTATCCGGAATCCTTTAAATTCAAGTGTTTTTCTCCAAATCTCTAGCTTTATGTTAACTCCTTTAATCTCATCCACTAGCATGATATCGTCTGCAAAAAGCATACACCATGGCACGTCATCCTGAATACTTTTCGTCAACTCATCAATCACTAAAGCAAAAAGCTAAGGACTTAAGGTACATCCTTGGTGTAACCCTGCATTGATAGAAAATTTATTTGTCTCTCCAATAGGCGATCTAATAGTGGTCACCACCCCTTCATACATGTTCCAAATCACATCAATATAACCTTTTGCAACCCCTTTTCTTCTCTAACACCCACCATATTATATCTCGAGACACTCTATCGTATTCTTTTCTAACACCCACCCTTAACCTTGTCTACCATATCTTCCACCTCCTTAGTATCTACAAGAAATAAATTTGAAAAGCAAAACTCCAAGTATGCCATTTTTTTGGTAGGATCAAGAACAACCGCAACATACAATAACAAATTGATTTTACTTCCATTCCCCCAATACTTGCTAAACTTTTGTTTCATAGTCTTTGCCATTGTGCTCAAAGTATCATCCTCCTCCAAAATTAATTGGTTAATTTTGCTTTCAATAACAAACATTTCTTTGTAGAAAGTATCGGAAGTAACAAAGAGAGACCCCGAAAACTTCTTAGTTGCAAGATAAAATAATTTTAGAAACCTCAAAAACAATTTACATTTTTTCCAATCCAACTCATTAGGACTTCTCCTTATGCCACCATCAACATCCTTGAAATAAGGTTCAAAATTGGAATCCACAAACTTCAAGCGAGTAAAAGTCTTCTCATACTTTTCGGCGGCCTCCAACATCAAATAGATAGAGTTCCACCCAGTTGGTACATCTAGGCATACAAGAGCTTTTGAATCAAGTTTGAGTGTGGCTGCACACTTCTTAAAAGTATCATGCCTATGAGGAGAAGACCACATATCTCACCGAAAGTCTAATGTTGGCAATAGAATCCTCCATTTCTTTCAACCCATCACTGATAACGAGATTAAGAATATGTGCACAACAACGCATGTGAATAAATTCATGTTGCAAAATAGTCCCCGTCCAATCTTTGGTTATTGTTTTCAAATATTGAATGGCAAGATTATTAGAACTAGTATTATTAACTATTAACGTGAATATGCTATCAATGTTCCACTCAATCGAACACGACTCAATTTTCCTACCCAATGTTTCTCCTTTGTGATCTTTCAACTTGTTGAAAACTTATGATTCTTTTTTGAAGTTTCCAATTATCATCTATGAAATGAGCAGTCAAACACATGCAACACAAATTCTAAATAGATGTCCAAGTGTCCTTAGTAAAGCAAATTCTACGACCCTTCATTCCCTTCTTTAACTCATCTCTTTCATTCTTGAATGTGTTCAGCATTTCTCTAGATATGGTATGACGAGAGGGGATTGGTGTACAGTTCGGTTGCATGACATTACAAAATCTTCTAAACCCAACTCCCTCCACAAATCTAAATGACAACTCATCAATGACAACCATCTCCTCAAGAGACCTTTTACAAGCATCAAAATTAAAAGTTGTTGCTACAACCTCAACACCCTCTTCAAATTGTTTCGGTTTAAGATTTAATGTTTGTTGACCATCTCTATCCCTATTTGGATATTCTTTACAATTGGGTGTATGACTCCTCCAATTGCTAGTCCCACGAAGTCTAGATTCAACCAAATATTCTTTCTTGCAATATTTGCATACGGCTCTATGCTTCCCATCGGTCCCCATAACCTTATCAAAATGATCCCAAACTGTGGATGGTGCTCTCTCCCCTCCACCCACACTCTTTCTCTTTGGGGGTCTAGAAGGCTTAGGTTCATGTTCGGGTTCGGCTAAGAGGGATTCATTTAAGAATTAGAGGATTCCAGAGGTAAAAGATTGATTACAGGAGATTGAACACTATCCTCTATTTAAACTGGATTACAAAAATTACAAATTCAATTTCAATAATTCCAAATATAAATGCACAGATAAACTCCAATCAGAAATGAACAGATGTAATTCCAAACAAAAATGAATAGATTTAATTCTAATCACAGATCTAATTCCAATCACCATTGAAACAAATCCTAGTCACACTAACAGATTTAATTCCAATCTCAGAGATCTATTGCTACAAAAAAAAAAAAAAAAAAAAAATCTAATTGCATAAACCGATCTAATTGCCTAACAGGGTTTTCTGTGTTATTGACTTTTTTTTGTATTGCCTAACAAATCTGAAGATGTCATATAAATTGATTTTTAAATTTATAAAAATATAAATAAAAAAATAATAATGTGAATATAGCGACCCCGGTCTTTTCCCATTTGATTATTGTATCTGGACTTGGGTTCCGTAGATTCTGTCATTGTATAATTGTTGTTGTCCTTTAAATCCTTATTCTTAAGTTATGGGTTGTGTTGGGCAGGTTTGTTACAGGTTGGTTGGGTCCGGAAACCAAGTGTTGCTGTTCAATTTTTGGGTTGGTCGCTCGAGCGAGGGTTTGGTCGCTCGAGCGAGGGTTGAGTTTTGTCTCTGGTGGCTCGAGCTAAGGTTTCTTCGCTCGAGCAAGCGATTGCGTCTAGTATAGACCTGAGAGTAGTGTTTCTTCGCTCGAGCGAGCGAGGTGTATGTTTTCGAGTTCTTCGCTCGAGCGAGCATTCTGTCGCTCGAGCATGCTTCTGGGTTGCAGACCTGAAGCATTGCATTCTTAGCTCGAGCGAGCTTTTCTTCGCTCGAGCGAGTCTTTCTTGTGTCTGGTCGCTCGAGCGACCATGTCTCCGCTCGAGCGAGCCTGTCCAGTTTAAATAGACAGCAGCGGGAATTTAATCAATTTTTCATCCTCTTTTTGATTCCAAACCCTAGTTCCGACATCTCTCTCTCCCAACTCACATTTTCTCTTAGGTTTGATCTATTTAGAGTGCGTTTCTACCCTAGTTGCTTTATTAAAAAGGTAGTGTGGGTCGAGGGCTTCAGTTTAATCTGAACAATCTTGGAGTTGGAGCACTTTGAGTTTGGGTCATCATCTTCGTCTTCTGTTTTTGGGTTATTTCTTCGAGGTAGGGATTTCCTACTCCAATTTATGAGTTTTGTTCTAAGTTTTGGTAATTTTGGGAAAAACCCTAATTGTTTAAATAAATTGAATTGTATATTTAATTTAAGGAACATTGGGAAATTAGTTAAATTCATGAAATTGAGGAATTTATTGATTAAATGGGGTAGTTGGTTAATTTAAATCACTCGTTTATCGAATTGTTGATTTATTTATTTCCAGTCTAGAGATAACTGTTTTGGGCTATAGGTGGAGGATAGTCATGATTGTTGTAGACATTGCATGTGGATTAGGGATAACTGAAACTAATTACATTGGTTAAGTCATTAATTTTGACTGTTGAATTAATACAAACATTATGTGTATTGATTGTTTGTTGTATATGTTATGTGCTTACATACATGTATTGGTTGAGCATTGCATATGCATATTGTGTGGGAGGAGATAGGGGATGTACTCCACGGTTTAGGAGAAGATAGGGGATGGACCTCTAAACCGGATTTTGTTTGGGAAGAGATAGGGGATGGACTCCATTAGCATCACTTTTATGTGTGCTTATTTATATTGAAGTGTTTTATTGTTTGGGAGGAGATAGGGGATGGACTCCATTAGCATCACTTTTATGTGTGCTTATTTATATTGAAGTGTTTTATTGATACAGCACTAAAATGTGTATCAACTGGAAGTATGAAGTGTTTTGATGAGCTTGAGTCTCATTTATTATGTTGAGATTGGAAGTAATGTACGGTGACATACAAATTCACTGTTATAGTTTGGCCAGGTTCTGAGCCATATTGGTAAATAGGAAAAGTTGAATAACTAATGGAAAGTGAAACTGATAATTTGTATTATCCATCTATTGAATGCTATTGCTTTATTCAATGCTTATATTTGGTTTAGTATATTTCTACTGGGCTGTGGCTCACCCTATATGGGAACATCATTTTCAGGTCCAGGTGATTCACTACCTCCAAGGATTTAGCTTGGAAGGATTTGGACAATGAAGCCTTGTCTTTAGTTATTTGTTTTTATTTGAATTACATGTAAACATTCAAGCCTAGGGCTTTTTGTTTTTGAGTTAGAACTCATTTTTTGTGTCCAAGTGTTGGCTTGGCAGGATGTAAGCCCGTAGGGCATTTATTTTGGATGTTATATGTAATGACTCTATTTAGGATACTCTGATGAATGAATTATGGTTTATTTTCTGAAGTAATACATCGTATTATTGTGTATGTTATGGGTTATAATTTGAGGGCGTGACAACTTGGTATCAGAGCGTACCGGGTTTGAATACTTTAGGCACGTGGGAAGTGATTAGTATCACATTGGGTTCGTCTCGTTTGATAGAGACTTAGTGTACTGTTGTATGCTTATTTGATAACATGTTTATGTGATTATGTGGGTATGGAACGTAGTTTCTGGGATGTTGATTGGACCCTTGAGTTTCTAGTAGTCTTGTTGGAAAGGTACTTGATCACTGCTGCTTCCAACCGGAAGTATAGTAACACTTTGGGACTATCATTATCCGGGAATGAAATTCATAGGTGCTTATGTGATTATGTGCTTACGTGGAATGAATTATTGTTGTCCAATGCATTAGGACGAGAGTGTTTAGCTTCGGCACATTTATTAATGTGCTAACGTCTTTGTTTCTTGTATTAGGATGTCAGGACGAGGACGCGGTAGGCGTGGTAGGCCGGGTAGGCAGGAAGTGCCTGTGCTAGAGGAGATTCCAGTAGTACATGAGATTCCGGCAGTGCAGGAGGGTGTTGGTCAGGCCAATGTGGCCGAGCCAGTAGGCCAGCAGGCTATGGGTGCTTTAGCCCGAGAGATAGCAGGGGCATTTAGGGAATCAGTTGGCATTCTGAGGGCTGCGAACCCAGCCCAAGTTATTGTTGCAGATGCTGGACCTTCTTTTCTGAAGAGGGAGTTCTTCCGGTCCAATCCGAACGAATTTTTAGGTGATCCTAAAGAGGCGCTTAAGGCAGATGAATGGCTCGAACAGACAACGAAGACATTTGAGATGCTTGGCATCGAAGATGAGGGGTTGAAAGTGACCTTGGCATCGTTCCAGCTGAAGGGAGATGCGGGTCAGTGGTGGAAGTTCACTAAGGGTCGCATAGGAGCTACGTGGGAGGCTTTTGTGAATGCTTTCCAGGAGAGGTTCTTATCTCCGGCAGTCAGGGAGAAGCTGAGAGACCAGTTCTGTCAGCTTAAGCAGTTGAGTTCTTCAGTGGCCGAGTTTGAGGCTGCATTCACTAGTTTGTCCAGGTTTGCACCTGAGTTGGTGGCATTTGAGGAACGCCGTTGCATTGAGTTTGAGAAGAAGTTGAGGCGCGGCCTCAAGTTGAGAATTGTTGGGTCTATGATTCGGGATTATGGGCGTCTGGTTGATGCTGTAGCCCATACAGAGATCATGATGCAGGAGGAGGAGGAAGGGCAGAAAGGCTCCAAGAGGAGTCAGGATGGCCAGGGTGATGGCAAGAGGCAGAGAGGTTTTACTCCTTAGCAGTCTCAGGGTAGCTTTTCTAGATCCACTTTTCCAGTGCCAAGTGCAAGTTCTGGGAAAGGCAGCCAGGGAGACATTACCTGTTTCAAGTGTGGCCAGCTGGGCCACAAGTCTCCAGTTTGTCCTCAGAGGGGAGGAGGGCAGAGAACAGCATCTTCTACGGCTCGATCTCAGAGCCAGAGTCAGGGTAGAGGCCAGCCGCTCATTTGTTTTCAGTGCGGTCAGGCAGGGCACATGAAGAGGTATTGCCCGCAGTTGGGTGGCACACCTAGTGCATCAAGTTTGAGGCAGACTCAGGGTCAGCAGCCAACTCAGTCGGGTCAGGCCTCGAGGGCCAATCAGGGGGCTTCATCGTCCCAGTCTGTGCAGCAGTCTTATGCTCCTAGGGGTGAGCAGGTTGATCAAAGGTTGTCTGGGCGCGTGTATGCTGTTAATGCACAGGACCTTGTACCGGCTCCATCGGTTGTGAGAGGTACCTTCTTGTTTTGCAACTCGGTTGCTAATGTTTTGATTGATACGGGTGCATCTCATTCCTTTGTGTCTGCTGCATTTGCATCTGTTTTGGAGTTGGAGTTAGCACAGTTAGCGTCTCCTATTTGTGTAGTGTCACCTCTTGGGGGTGAATTGATCTTGAAACAAGGTGTTAGGGGTTGTGATATAGAAGTCGATGATCATAAAATCCCATTTTCTTTTGTAGTTATGCCTATGAAGGGCTTTGATGTTATTTTGGGTATGGACTGGTTATCGTCATACCGGGCAGTTATTGATTGTTACCGTCAGAGGGTCACTTGTTGTACCGTTAACGGAGAGTGTTTCCATTTTCTAGGGGACCGGGTTGGTAGTGTTTTGCCACCGGGGTATGTTTCACGAGGGCGGAGTGAGATTAGTGGTCTACTTGCTAATCTTTCGATTAGTGAGGTTGATGAGACTCAGATTGTGTTGCCAAGGGTGGTTTGTGAGTACTCGGACGTCTTTCCCGAGGATCTTGTTGGTTTGCCACCGCATCGAGAGATTGAGTTCTCTATTGACCTAGTGCGCGGCACGGCGCCAATTTCTATGGCACCCTATCGTTTTGCCCCAGCCGAGTTAGTTGAGTTGAAGATTCAGCTCCAGGAGTTGTTAGATAAGGGCTATATCCGTCCTAGTGTTTCGCCGTGGGGAGCGCCAGCCCTTTTTGTTAAAAAGAAAGGTGGTGTTTTGAGACTTTGTATAGATTACCGGAAGTTGAATCGGGTGACGGTTAAGAATAAGTACCCTATGCCTCGTATAGATGATTTGTTTGATCAGCTGAAAGGTTCCAGTTGTTTTTCTAAGATAGACTTGAGATCAGGTTATCATCAGTTGAGAGTCAGGGAGGAGGATATTCCGAATACGGCATTCCGTACGCGGTATGGCCACTATGAGTTTCTGGTGATGCCATTTGGGCTCACCAATGCACCGGCAGTGTTTATGGATTTGATGAACCGGATCTTCAGAGAATTCTTAGATTATTTTGTAGTCATCTTTGTGGACGACATTCTGATTTATTCACCTTCAGAGGAGGAGCACGAGGAACACTTGAGAGTGGTGCTTGAGTTATTTAGAGCCCATAAGCTTTATGCTAAGTTTGGGAAGTGTGAGTTCTGGCTAGAAGAGGTGAAATTTTTAGGCCATGTCGTTTCTGGGGAAGGGGTGTCGGTTGATACATCTAAGACGGAGGCAGTGCAAGACTGGGCACAGCGTAAGAGTGTGTTTGAGATCCGTAGTTTTCTGGGATTAGCTAGGTATTATCGCCGGTTTGTGAAAGATTTCTCCAGGTTAGCTTCGCCTTTGACTAGATTGACTCGGAAGGGAGTCAAATTTGTATGGAGTGAGACTTGTGAAAAGTCGTTCCAGGAGTTGAAAGTTAGACTGACCACCACTCCAGTCTTGATTATTCCAGAGAGAGGGTTGGGTTATTCAGTCTATTGTGACGCCTCACGAGAGGGTCTGAGTTGTGTGTTAATGCAAGAAGGGAAAGTGGTTGCCTATGGTTCACGTCAGTTGAAAATTCATAAGAAAAATTACCCTACGCACGATCTAGAGTTAGCAGCTGTGATATTTGCCTTGAAGATTTGGAGGCATTATCTTTATGGTGAGAAGTTCGAGGTATTCTCGGATCATAAGAGTCTGAAATATCTGTTTACACAGAAAGACTTGAATTTGAGGCAGAGGAGGTGGATGGAGTTTATTGAGGATTATGACTTCGAGTTACATTATCATCCGGGGAAGGCCAATGTTGTGGCCGATGCCCTTAGCAGGAAATCTGTTGGTGACGTTGCTAGTATAGCCATCCGAGAATGGGAGATGTTGGGTGCAATTGGGGAGTTCGATTTGCTTCTGGGCGAATCAGTTAAGGCTGCGGCTTTGTTTTCTGTAGTTGCACAACCTACACTTGTGACTCGAGTGTTAGAGGCTCAGAGAGGTGACCTTGAGGTAGAATCCCTCCGTGAGAAGATTTCCGGTGGGAAGGTTGAGAAGGGTTTGACGGTGTATCCCGACCTGAGTGTGAGATACCGAGACCGTCTGTTTGTGCCGGAGTCTTGCTGAGAAGAGGTACTCCGAGAGTTTCATCATTCGCGCCTTGCTGTACATCCAGGAGGTACTAAGATGTATCGAGATTTGGGTCGCCAGTTTTGGTGGTGGGGTATGAAGAGAGATGTGGCAGCTTTCGTGTCTAAGTGCCTTACTTGTCAGCAAGTGAAGGCCGAACATCAGAGGCCATCGGGTTTGTTGCAACCCTTGCCTATTGCCGAGTGGAAGTGGGAGCATGTCACTATGGACTTCGTTGTGGGTCTTCCGAGGACTCAGCGGGGTAGTGATGCTATTTGGGTGGTTGTAGACCGGTTGACCAAGTCGGCGCACTTCATTCCTATGCGTGTGAGAGATTCGGTAGATCATCTTGCCGACTTGTACATTCGGGACATAGTGAGGTTGCACGGGGTCCCAGTGACGATCGTCTTAGATAGAGATCCTCGTTTTACTGCTAAATTGTTGCAGAGTTTACAGAGTGCTTTAGGCACTAAGTTGACCTTTAGCACGGCTTATCATCCTCAGACTGACGGGCAGTCCGAGCATACTATTCAGATCCTTGAGGATATGCTTCGGGGTTGTGTTCTTGATTTCAGTGGGTCGTGGGAGACTGTAGCTCGGCTTTTCGCGCCCCCTTTCGGAAGAATGAAATAGCCCTTATAGTTCGGACTCCACTTGTGTTGGTTCTGAATCTGATTTCACAAGTGCAATGTGAAACAGTGGAAACACAAAAAGTGTCCAAATCCGGCAATTGTTTTTGGAAAATCGATGTTTGAATCAAATGCCAAAAATGGACTGCTTTGCCAGATTTCAGAGTCGTCACCTAAATATTTATGGGAAATTTAGGAAACCCATGACTCGTGCCAAAGGCCATTAGTCCGTCGTTACCAAAGTGTCTTGGTTCGGGAACTTAGGTATGAGAGGGGAAGGTCAATAATGAGCACCCCACTCACCCGATCAAAGATCGGCCTCTACTAATTATGATGTGATTCTTATGTACAATATATGTTCTTATTCTGATTATTTAATAAATCCTAAAATTTATTATGTGAAGCATACAAGGTATAGACTAGTTTGCTCAAATTGGAACAATTCAATTTCATGTTTGTTTCTCGAAAAGGTTTGAATTTGCCACCCTTAGGTGGGCTTAAGGTTTGTGAATCTTAAAACGTACATTCGTTGAATCATTCCAATTTAAACAACAAGCCTTCATCCACAGGCATTCAAACAGTTTATCATTTAAGCACTTAGCCTCATGGTAGGATGCTAAACATAATAAGAAAATTATATACAAGCGGGATGCTAAAGCATAACAACTCACATATTTACCGACGTCCCGCGAACAAGCTACAAAACAAAGTTAGAAAATATGCATGATCTTATATACAGAATCCTAATGCAATTCACTCATGAGATGCACTAAAGATTCGGCTTCTAAAATATGGCATGTGAATCATCTCAAAAACATGGGGTTAGCGCATAGAATCACAGAAGAATTGATTAAATCCACACGTAGAAATGTAGCCGAATCTTAATGCATGAGACATAAATGTAAAGCATGGATATGCATGGCATGTCAGATATATACATACACACAGTTAGGGAAAGCGATAAAAGAATGGGATAGAAAGAAGCAGGGTGGGGGAATTATTACAATACTTGAATTATTACAGATTCGAATGAGGGAGAGGAGAGAGAAAAATAAAATAAAATAAAACCTCACAAAACACTCAAAATAAAAATAAAATAAACAACTTTATCGCTAGCACAAAGATCCATATGTCTTCAATCTCTTAGACCTGCACACCTCAACACATGTCAATTCATTTTCAATGGGGTTCCTGCCACTTAAGCTACTCAAAATTTGAAATTGATCAGGAGCTTCAAGTGAGAATATATCCACTCAAATAATCGAATTAAGAGAAATTTCAAGTGGAAATATATCCACTCAAATATCCACCCATGATTCAGATTTATACGTATAGCATATTTATAATTTAAAAAAAAAATGGCAAACAACACTCATGACTCACATATTATGCATATAAAATATATATACAACAAAAAATGGCATGACACAAATATAAAATATTATACATATAAAATATATATATATAAAAGTAAGAGAAATGATAAACAAATGTGGGGGTGGAAGGAGAGAGAGGGTGAAGCCGTGAGTGAGGGAGGGAGAGAGACCCGAGAGAGATTGAGGGAGAGAGCCCGAGAGTGACTTCGGTTTCCCCCTCCCAGCTGCTGATCATGGTGGGTTGGTGCCGATGGTGGCAATGGAGCCGTGAAGTGAGAGAGAAGAGAGAGAGAGGTTGGTCCTCCTCTCCTCCATGTGTGTGTGTGTGTGTGCAGTGTGTGCGTGTGTCCAGGTGTGTGTATGAGTGTGCATGCATGTGTAATGACAGTGGTGGTGTGGTGTGATCGGGGAGAGCTTGAATGTGGGTGTCTGGGTGTGTCATGGGTTGCTGCCGGGTGTGGTGTCCATGGCAGCGGTGGTGTGGTGTGCATCCGTGGGTGGTAGTGTGATAGGTGTATGTGCATGGGTGTTGTGTGTGTTGGTGTATGCCTGCCGTGGGTCTGTCAAGGCCGTGTGCTGGTGTGTATCGGTGGTGTGTGTGCATCCGTGGGTGGCCACGGTGGTGTCGTGGGTGTGTGAGTTGTGATGGGTGTGTGTGTGTGTATCAGCCGTGTGTATAGCTGGGTGTGTTTTAGAGAGAGAAAAGAGATGGATGGGTTGGTGCTGTCAATGGTGATGGTGTGGAGTGGTGGCTGGGTGTATGCTGCTGTGAGGGAGGGAGAGGGCTGATGGTTTTGTGCCAACCAAAGAGAGATGAGAGAGAGAGCTTGGATGGAGTGTATGCTTTGTGTATGTGCATGGTGTGTGTGTGTACTATGTGTGTTGGGATGCTGCTGCCGTGTGTGTTGGGATGCATACTGCCGTGTGTGTGTGCTGGGTGAGCATGGTGATGGCCACGGTGGTGGTGCTGCTGTGTAGCAGTGCCGTGGTCTGTGTGTGGTGTGGTGTATGAGGTAGCTTGTGTTAGAGGATCCGTGTGTGTCTGTGTGTGCCGTGCATGGTGATGATGGTGCCTAGAGGGAGAGGGAGAAGTGGGTGTGTTTGCCTCTCATTAGCAGCTGGTGTGTGTGTGCCTCGTGAGAGAGAGAGAGAGAGGTTGGTCTTTGCATGTGTGTATGTGGGTTTTGAGAGAAGAGAGAGAGTTGCATGGGTGTTGGTTCGGTGAAGTGCTGGAGTCCCATGGATAATGGAGATGGTGAGAGTGTTCAGTGTGCATGTGGGTGTCACCCTCCTTCCCCTCTCTCTACCCGTGTGTCTTCATTGTTTTTTTGAGAGAGAGGGAGAGCCCCCTTCCCCCGAGAGAGAGAGTGAGATCCCTCTTCTTCTTTTTTATCACCAAGTCTATCCCTCTAAGAAGCTCTGTGTGTGTGGGTTTCCAGAGTCAAAGAGATCCCCTTTTGAGAGAAGAGGTGCTCTGCATGTATATATTATTCTTTCTTTTCTTTATCATTTCTTTCTCTTGGATACTCATGCTTTTTTGTCGAATCTGGCCTGTACTCCACCCATTGCTCTTCTTTCCACCGAAAAATAAAACATAATCATCTTGGCCAATCTCTCCCCTGTTCCACTTTTCTTTTTGTTAAAACAAATGTAGCTAGCCTCTCATTTTTCTTTTCTTTTTTCTTTTTTTTTTGTACCGAAAACCACTCACCGACGCCTTTTTTTTTTTTTCTTTTCTTTTTGTTATAAAAAATGTATAAAACACACCTAAAAATATGCACACATATAATTAATACACACACACATAAAATTATAAAATACTACAAATAAACAAAATATTAGTGATGGCCAAAATGGGTGAGGTTTGGAATTAAAGGTTCAATTTGATTTTTCTGCTGAGAAATTCATAAAATAACACATTTCAATTTTCATCAGTGGGTGGTCAAAAGGAGGTGTCCAAGTCTTAAGGGCGGTCAAAAATGGGGTGTCTATAGAGAGGCACTTGCCTTTGGTAGAGTTTGCCTACAACAACAGTTTCCAGTCTAGTATTGGTGTGGCACCGTTTGAGGCCTTGTATGGCCGACCATGTAGGTCTCCAGTTTGTTGGGCCGAGGTGGGTGATGCACCTCTGTTGGGTCCGGAGTTGGTGAGGGAAACGACGGAGAAAGTTGAGCTTATCCGTAGAAGACTTGTTACAGCCCAGAGTCGTCAGAAATCTTATGCCGACCGTAGGAGGAGACCTTTGGTGTTTGAGGTGGGTGATCATGTCTTTCTAAAGATATCACCTAGACGGGGATTGATAAGGTTTGGGAAGAGCGGGAAGTTGTCCCCTCGGTTCATTGGTCCTTTTGAGATCCTTGAGAGGATTGGCGAGGCTGCTTATCGTTTAGCTTTGCCACCGCAGTTGTCCGGAGTACATGACGTGTTTCATGTAAGTATGCTTCGGAAGTATGAGCCGGATCCATCACACGTGTTGGATTGGACTGATTTAGTGGTTGACGAGGATGTTTCGTATGAGGAGAGACCAATTCGAGTCTTGGATAGACGGGATCAAGTTTTGCGAGGCAAGACCATCCCCTTTGGTAATGGTTTTGTGGAAACATCATGGGGTGGAGGAAGCCACTTGGGAACGTGAGTTGGAAGTCCGCGAAAAATATCCGGACATGTTTATTGATATGTAATTTTTGCAATATTGATGGACTTAAGGATTTTATATATATGTCTTAAGTTGTAAAACATTGAGAATGTTTTGGTTTAATGATTGTTGTTTGAAATTTGCTTCATAATGGAAGTGAAATGTCACATTTATAGATTTAATGTGTTTTATATATATCATGGAATTGAATATGATATGGAAATGAGAATCATGTATATTGGAATTGTTAAAGTTGGAAGGAAAATGCATAATACTGATACAGGTTGAAATATATGTTGTTTTATATACATATTGTGAAATGCCTCTTGATAAGAGATGAAGTGACCAGTATTGGGTCAAATTGTCTATTATTGTTATAGCATATCATTGGGAATTGAGAAAAACTGATTTTTGAAAAACTTATGCTTAATTTCGGGGACGAAATTCTGTAAGGGGGGGAGGTTTAGCGACCCCGGTCTTTTCCCATTTGATTATTGTATCTGGACTTGGGTTCCGTAGATTCTGTCATTGTATAATTGTTGTTGTCCTTTAAATCCTTATTCTAAAGTTATGGGTTGTGTTGGGCAGGTTTGTTACAGGTTGGTTGGGTCCGGAAACCAAGTGTTGCTGTTCAGTTTTTGGGTGGTCGCTAGCGCGAGAGGGTTGAGTTTTGTCTCTGGTGGCTCGAGCCAAGGTTTCTTCGCTCGAGCGAGCGATTGCGTCTAGTATAGACCTGAGAGCAGTGTTTCTTCGCTCGAGCGAGCTTTTCTTCGCTCGAGCGAGCGAGGTGTATGTTTTCGAGTTCTTCGCTCGAGCGAGCATTCTGTCGCTCAAGCATGCTTCTGGGTTGCAGACCTGAAGCATTGCATTCTTAGCTCGAGCGAGCTTTTCTTCGCTCGAGCGAGTCTTTCTTGTGTCTGGTCGCTCGAGCGACCATGTCTTCGCTCAAGCGAGCCTGTCCAGTTTAAATAGACAGCAGCGGGAATTTAATCAGTTTTTCATCCTCTTTTTGATTCCAAACCCTAGTTCCGAGTTCTCTCTCTCCCAACTCACCTTTTCTCTTAGGTTTGATCTATTTAGAGTGCGTTTCTACCCTAGTTGCTTTATTAAAAAGGTAGTGTGGGTCGAGGGTTTCAGTTTAATCTGAACAATCTTGGAGTTGGAGCACTTTGAGTTTGGGTCATCATCTTCGTCTTCTGTTTTTGGGTTATTTCTTCGAGGTAGGGATTTCCTACTCCAATTTATGAGTTTGTTCTAAGTTTTGGTAATTTTGGAAAAAACCCTAATTGTTTAAATAAATTGAATTGTATATTTAATTTAAGGAACATTGGGAAATTAGTTAAATTCATGAAATTGAGGAATTTATTGATTAAATGGGGTAGTTGGCTAATTTAAATCACTCGTTTATCGAATTGTTGATTTATTTATTTCCAGTCTAGAGATAACTGTTTTGGGCTATCGGTGGAGGATAGTCATGATTGTTGTAGACATTGCATGTGGATTAGGGATAACTGAAACTAATTACATTGGTTAAGTCATTAATTTTGACTGTTGAATTAATATAGACATTATGTGTATTGATTGTTTGTTGTATATGTTGTGTGCTTACATACATGTATTGGTTGAGCATTGCATATGCATATTGTGTGGGAGGAGATAGGGGATGTACTCCACAGTTTAGGAGAAGATAGGGGATGGACCTCTAAACCGGATTTTGTTTGGGAGGAGATAGGGGATGGACTCCATTAGCATCACTTTTATGTGTGCTTATTTATATTGAAGTGTTTTATTGTTTGGGAGGAGATAGGGGATGGACTCCATTAGCATCACTTTTATGTGTGCTTATTTATATTGAAGTGTTTTATTGATACAGTACTAAAATGTGTATCAAACTGGAAGTATGAAGTGTTTTGATGTGAGCTTGAGTCTCATTTATTATGTTGAGATTGGAAGTAATGTACGGTGACATACAAATTCACTGTTATAGTTTGGCCAGGTTCTGAGCCATATTGGTAAATAGGAAAAGTTGAATAACTAATGGAAAGTGAAACTGATAATTTGTATTATCCATCTATTGAATGCTATTGCTTTTTTCAATATATATACATATATGCATATACAATTCTCCCGCGTCCCTTGCCGCGTTTGGCACGCGGGCTCTGCTTTTGTGTCGATGGCCGACAAAAGCAGCCCTCTCGATCGACGCTCACCTCGACCCTCTCCCTCTCTTTGTCTTTCTCTCTTGTCTTCTTCTTCTCTTCCGTATCTTCCATCTTCTCAATCTTCTTCTTAACCATTCTCTTCTTCTTCTTCTTCTCCATCGCTCTTCCATCTTTCTCCTCCTTCTTCCTTTCTTCTTCTATTTTCTGCCATTTCTGCCTTCTCTTATACATGGCTTCGTCTCGCCCCTTCTCTCTCTTTCCGGATCTTACTGGTCCATCGAGCTCCTCTAGTCCATCGAGCTCCTCTGGGCCAAGTGCCCCTGCTCTGACTCAACCTAGCCTTCCCACCCTAACAGTTGAGCAAGTGATAGCTGCTCAAACTGATATTGATGCTAACCACCTCACGCTGAAGTCGTGCATGGAGACAGTGGCGGCGGTCACCAACCTGTCTCACCGTCTGCAAAATAAGGCGTGTGAGGTGTATCAGGCCAACGCCCAACTGTCTCTCCTTCAGTGCATGTACAGAGATGCACGGGCAGAGATTTGTGCCTTGAAAGCTGAAAACAAGGAGCTGAAGGCTGAAAATAAGGAGCTGAAAAGGCATGCCACCTCTATGACCCGATTTGGGGGACCTTCGTACCTCTCCTTTGATAGTCGGCGGGAACACCGTGGTAGTTCTTGGCGGAAGTACTGGAGCAGAGCCTTCGAAGATCGACGACAAAAAGAGGAAGAGCTCGGCGACGGAAGAGCCGAAGAAGTAAAGTCCACATGTGGCCGGCACCGGCGAAGAAGAAGAAGAACAAGACCCTCTTTTTTTTTATTTCTTTATTTTTCTCTCTTTTTTTTGTTTTTCTTGTATTTCTGGTTTTTCTTCTTTTTTTTTCTGTATTTTCTGTTTTTTTTTCTTTTCTGTTTTTTTTTTTTTTGGTAGTCTCTGTATTTTTTTTGTTTGTTTTTTTTTTGTTTGTTTTTTTTTTTTGTCTTTGTTGTTTTTTGTGTTTTTATTTTTTTTTTTGAGCTTTTGTAATCGGGGATGTCCTCCCCTGACTGTAATAAAATCAGTTTAGTTTTTGTACATCGATGGCGTGACTGGCATTTTGAGCTTGAAAACAATTTGTGTGATTTGAAGATGATTAACTTTTGCACTCTGAATTGGACATTGATCCATACTGACCTGAATAAAAATAACACTGACTCAAGAAAAACAAACGAAATAAAACAATACAAACACAGACTGGTATGAAATACACTGACTGTTATTAAAGAAACATACTTATACACACTGACTGGATTGGTATGAATACCTTGATTGATATAAACACACTGACTAGTATGAGTACACACTGACTGGTATAAATACACTGATTGGTATGAATATGCACCGATATACACTTATTGGTATGAATACCCTGATTGGCATAAATATCCTAACTAGTATGAATACACACTGACATACATTGACTGGTATGAATACCCTGACTGGTATAAATACCTGGTATGAAGACACATTGATATACATTGACTGGTATGAATACCCTGACTGGTATAAATACACTGACTGGTATGAATACACACTCATATACACTGACGAGGTGACTCAAGTGGGGGAAAAGATAGAATCACTGACTCAACATATGCCCCTAATTCATTACCTTGCATTTTTTTCTTGATTTTGATTTTTTTTTTTTTTTGTTTTTTTTTTTGTAAAATGTTTTGATCAACATGAGAGTTAGATTAGCCTACTTATTCCATTTTCTGTTTTGAAATCACGTAAGCTAAGCTGTGAGTACTAAAAATTTTCCCTTTTTGAGTCCAAAGAATGGTCCAAGTTTTGCAAAAATGGAACAATTTTCGAGAAAAATTAGTCAGCTTCATTCAAATTAATCAAAACCTATTTTTGCAAATGGCCACTACTCAACTAACATGAAATCACGTATCGGGGTGCATAGTCCCAAACCATAACCAAACCGAGCCGATCCAAATCGAATGAAACCGAGCAAAACCGGACCGAACCAAACCGCCGAACCGAACCGAACCGAACTGAATCAATTTGAAGCGAACCAACTGAACTGAGCGAACGAAGATACACCAATTAAACACGGATAGGACAACCAAGTCGACTAAAGATACACCAATCAAACATGGACGGAATGACTGAGTTGAAAAATTATTGGGGCCGAACTTCAAGATGAAGCTACCTACGTATCCCAAAGATAGGAATCAGGCCACCGTAGTTCCGGCTGGGGTTCACTCGGGTATTAACACTCTCTTTTTTGTTTCATCATCATTTCATTTTTTTTTTCTTCTTCTTTTTTTTTTTTTTTTTATATATATATATTTTTTATTCATTTCATTTTTTTTTTTTTGAATTTTTTCGTTTTTCTGCTCTAACTTTTGCCTGGGTTGCCCTTCCGAGTTTTCAGCCCAGCGAGCCTCTCAAGGGTTACTTTCATTTTACTTTGTCCATGTTGATAGGGTGTGAAATCTGTAGGCCATCTATAAGAACAACTACTACACTTGACCAGTAAATATGATGATGGAGGGACTAGGCTAATTGGGTCTGAATTTGCCCCCTAGTGTTGCCCCTAGTGTAGTGGATAGAAACTCGACTGTCCTTCAATAATCAAATTCATTCTCTCAAATTCTGGGTTTTGCCTTTCTAGGCGGTCTTCATTAGGAAACGATTCAGTTTTAACTCTTTGATCACATCCAACCTTTTGCCCCTAGTTCAAGGACTGCTTCAAATCTTAAATCACATCCGATCTTCTTGCCCCTAGTTCAAAGGTTGTTTCCAAGCTGAATCACAGGTCCTACATAGTTCTGGCTAAGGTTCACTCGGGTATTGACACTCTCCTTTTACGCTCTAACTTTTGCCAAAGCCGCCCTTTCGGGTTTTCAACCTTGCGAGCTTTTCATTTTTCTTTTTATTTTTCCTTCTTTTTTTATTTTTTTATATATATATTTTTTATTATTATTATTTTTTTTTTGTGCTCTAACTTTTGCCTGGGTCGCCCTTCCGGATTTTCGGCCCAGCGAGCCTCTCAAGGGTGGTACCTTCTTGCCCTAGTTCAAGGGCTGCCTCCATTTCAACTATGCAAGCCTCACAATTTTGCCCCTAGTTCAAGGGATGTTTCAAATCGGAATCACATTCGACCTTATTGCCCCTAGTTGAAGGGCTGCCTCCATTTGAATCACATCATGGCCCCTAGTTCGAGGACTGTTTCCATTTGAATCATGTTCGACCTTATTGCCCCTAGTTGAAGGGCTGTCTCCATTTGAATCACATCATTGCCCCTAGTTCAAGGGCTGTTTCCAATTTGGCTATGCAAGCCTTACACGTTGATTGATCATGGAATACTTCAAATCATGGTTTGAAAGCTAAGGAGCTAAGGAGGTCGGACCTTGAGTCAAGAGAGACCCTATGCTGTATAATCAATTCCAGGCATGTTTTCGTAGGACCACGCAAAAACAGTTTTTTGAAATCTTTTCACAAAGTGACTAATCACTCGTACTCTGACGAAGACAAGATAGAACCAATTTGGACCAAGCCAGGATCCTTCTCAGTACCCACATTAACAAAAATGAATTTATTCATCAAGGGCTTAGTACACCTCTCTTCTTCTCAGTTGATCAAAATATGCAAATCCCGAGGAAATTCTTCCTCTTTGTTTTTATCAGAGTTTTGGAAAACGTTTTGAAAAACTTTGGTCAATGCAATGATTTAAAGGCACAGAGAAGTAGGTGAAAACTACTACCGTTTTATTCAGATCTTCTGGCCCAATGACTGAAACAGACTTAACAAAAAGAAAGAAAAGACAAAACAAACACAGATAGAACAGTGATGCCTGGGTTAACACCCCCGCGATCACCATACTCTGACACAACAAGACTGACTCAACACCCAATTCAGAAAGTAAAACAAAACCATTTCCCATTTTCTAAAATTAGTGCGTGCCATCCACCATGTTGGAAGTAAAATGCACACCATCAGCAGGTGATTCACCTTTAATCACAGCTATCCCCCAAGTTCATTGACCCAGTGCTAATAGACTTTGCAGAACCTGGTGAAGTGATGATCTTGTTGTCAATCAGGTTTTGAATTTCATGGCGAAGGCGAAAACAATTATCAGTGTCATGGCCGTGTTGCTGATGGAAGGCGCAATACTTGGCCGCATCGTGCCTGGCTGGAAGGCGCTTAGGGAGAGGTTGGAAATCAAGGGGTTTGAGGTGGCCTTGTCCCATGAGGATTTGGAGAGCTTTAGACAAGGTCATGTAAAGGGGATTGAAGGCGCGGTTACCAGTTCTGGAAGTATTAACAAAAGTGTCATCCACAATATTTGTAACAACTACAAGCACTTGCTGTTTGTTCAACCCTTTGCCTTTTAAAGCCTCAATAGCCCATCGGAGATGTGCATCCGGATCAATACTTGCCCCGGTTTCCTTTTTACCCCTTGCTTCAGCTTTGCCAAGGGATTGGGTGGCTGACTCAGAGCGAGATCCACTTATTGGTGACATGTCAGCACCTAGCCTTAAGATACCTTCGGGTTGGCCCTTTCCAATTGTAGCTCGCCCCAAGATTGGGGAGCTTTTTGTCCTGAGATTTCTGGCACATGATGTGGTTGATGATGGAGCCAAGATCCCAAAGGCTAAATCTGCCACAGTGCTCTGAAGGTCTTCAATCATGCTCAACAGCTTAGAAGTAGTGGGTTCGGCTATTGGTGCCTGCGAGGTATTTGAACTTACTTGGTCTTGGTGAACTGGTTGGGCTGGGTTCTTTGGAGTGGGTTGGATTGGAATTTGGCTATTAGGGAGTTCAAGTTTTGGGGGTTGAGACGATTGGGGTTCAGGTGCATCCATCATACACAAGTCCATGTCTTCTGGAATGAACACCTCAGGCTTGGGTAAATGGGTTGGGGTGATGTATATGTTGGGGTTATAGGCAGATGACAATATATGGATCAGGTTGATGTCTCTAGGTGGTAGGACTTGGTTATGGGTAGGAAGTGGGTTGGTTGTCACATTTGGTTTAGGAGGGGCGATGACTTTGTTGTCAATGAGATTCTGAATCTCATGACGTAGACGAAAGCATGAATCTGTATGATGGCCATGTTGTTGATGGAAAGTACAATATTGGGTTGGGTCGTGTTTAACTGGCAGTGGGTCTGGAAGAGGGCGAGGATCAAGAGGCTTGAGATGCCCCTTGTCCATCAACACCTTGAGGGCGCGGGTTGGACTCATATGGAGGGGGGTAAAAGATCTTCGGTTCCAAGGTTGACTATTTTGTGCGGTTTGTGAGTTTGTGGCAGCAGCAAAGGGATCGACCATCTTGGCCGATGATGTAGCAATGGTACTGACATTTGAAGACCATGGAATAGTGCTAGTACTAGCATTGGTACTCCGAGTGAATGGCTTTTTTGCAGGTTCACTTCTGTGGATGATGCCCTTTTTGAAGGCGCTCTCAATTTGAACCCCCAACTCATGTAAGGAAGCAAATGTGGACAATGGTGCCACTATCATTCTCTGCAACATGTCTGGCTCGAGGTTTTGGACCACTAACCTGACTTGTTCTCTTTCAGAAGGTCTGCTCGTCATTCTAGCTGCCTTTGCCCTCCATCTTGCCACAAAGTCAATGAAGGGTTCTTTAGGGTTCTGAGTGGTTGCTTCCAGCTCACTAATTGTTACTTCTATCTGAGTATTGTATGAATATTGGTTAACAAACCCCTCAGACAGTTCTTCCCAATTCTGCTTCGTAGAGTCTTCCAGTTTAGCATACCAAATGGCCGCTACATCAGACAAAGTTCTCCCGAACAATGCTAATTTCTGAACACGAGAAAGACCCATAGGCCTTAGAACATCCGAAAACAGGCGAACATGTACAATTGGATCCCCACTTCCATCAAATCTGTCAATGTGGGGCATCTTAAATTTTTCCGGTAATTTGACCGAAGCCTCAGCGTACCCATCTTCAATATCTGGAATGGAATTGAAGCCTTGGGATTTTTTTAGCGCTTTCTCCAGCCTGGCAATTTTCATCATAGCTGGATCATCGTTACTGTCCAAGGGGAGAAATTCTCCATGAGGCTGTGCCGAGGGTCTATAAGTTGGAGCCTGCGGAAATATCTCCTGGGGATCTGAGACTTGGGGATTTTCCACTGGTGGAGGAGGGTCGGGAGTAGGCTGAGTAACCGGGATTGGAGGCACTGTAGATGCTGATGCCCCAGATGGGCGTAGCAGATTGGCGATGATTTCATCTTGTGCAGCCAACCTTTGCTCCATGGTTCTCACAAGTGCCATCATGGCGGCAAGGTCTTCTGTGTTCTGTGCCATTCTTATAGGCGAGTGAGATATTGGTGAATTGCGGGTAGGACTAGATGTTTGTGGAGCACTCTGTACTGGTGCTGATGCCTGTTTGTTCTTTCTTCGTCAAGTAGCCGGTAGGAGAGAGACTAACACTGGCTGACCACCAACAAGGTCCTGAATTTTGCAAAGCCTACCAGAACGAGTCCACACAATTTGGGGGATAGTGAGTCTTTCTGAAGCGATGATGGTAAACTACCTAGCAAAAGCAAAACAAATCAAAATCGGACAGCACTTTTTTTTTTTTTTTTGGAAAAACAACAATTACTAAAACAAACAAAATGATTTGATTTTTTTTTTTTTTCTTTTTTTTTTTTTGGAAAAAACAACAATTACTAAAACAAACAAAATAATTTGATTTTGTTTTTTTGATTTTTTTTTGTTTTTTTTTTTTTTTGAAGCCATGTTTGCAAACTAAAAACACAATGGGACCCCCAATCAGAATTTTAGCAGCGTTTCGACTCAACTGATCACTGATTACTGCTAACTCATCTGACACACTGACCTCAACCCCACAAACTGAAATGCCTGAACCACTGTTCCGAATTTGAGAACCCCTGTATAGATCTAATAAATTGCACAGAACACATAGCAGGAAAGAGAACAAACACCCCTATGGAAGGTGGGGTTATCCTGTCCTAGCTTTTGAAATGATCTAGGGTTCACTATTCAAACAAGCGGCTTCACAACATCCTGTACGGGTAGCATCCTGTCCTAATTTGAATGGTCACTAGAGCATACTATATGCATTAGGTCAAATAGTCACAGAGGGTACCTCAGCAAGACTACCTAATATACCTCTCACACCTAACACCGAGAAGTGAAAGGAGGATCAAACGGTACAGCGGTAATCCAGATCCAAGGGTTTGTGTTCCCAACATGGCAGAGCCCTGTAGACACCCCATTTTTGACCGACCTTAAGACTCAGACGTCACCGATTGAGCGCTCGGTGATGTTGCATACTGTGCTCGTTCAGAAGTCTCAGAGTCGCGGCCGTGCGCCCTGCTTCCGGACTACCGAACTCTCTTCTGTGCCTTGTCTCGGTTTGCGAACCAGGCTCGATTTTTCTCTGTTTTCTTTCCTGAGGAGAGGGAGTGGTCCCGTAGACTATCTCTCAGTGGCTTGGGCTACTTTTCGTGGCCGTAGGCCATTTTTCCCATTTCGGAGCCCGGTTCCCGGTTTTCGGAGCCGTTAGGCCGTGTGCCTCGGTTCGGGACCGCCCAACCATCTCCGATTTCTCCGGTTTTTGGCATGCATCTCATTTACTCCCATTTAAGGGACACTGGGGGCTCAGAAACCCACTTCGCAGCCGAACACCACTTCCGGTGCCCGGCAGCCCATTTTCAGGATCCCGAACCGCGCGGTTTTGGCCCCGAGCATTCATTTTGCATCGATGTCTGTTCATTTTTGGCAGACACCTCTGTTTGGTCCTTCCGAGGGACACTGGGGTCTCTGAGACCCACTTCGCAGCCGAACACCACTTCCGGTGCCCGGCAGCCCATTTTCGGGATCCCGAACCACGCGGTTTTGGCCCCGAGCATTCATTTTGCATCGATGTCTGTTCATTTTTGGCAGACACTTCTGTTTGGTCCTTCCAAGGGACACTGGGGTCTCTGAGACCCACTTCGCAGCCGAACACCACTTCCGGTGCCCGGCAGCCCATTTTCGGGATCCCGAACCGCGCGGTTTTGGCCCCGAGCATTCATTTTGCATCGATGTCTGTTCATTTTTGGCAGACACCTCTGTTTGGTCCTTCCGAGGGACACTGGGGTCTCTGATACCCACTTCGTGGCCGAACGCCACTTTCGGTGCTCATAGCCCATTTTTCGGGACCCGAACTTCGCGGTTTAGGCCCCGAGCTTTCATTTTGCATCGGTTTTTGTTCATTCTTGGCAGGTACCTCTATTTTGTCACACTGAGGAACACTGGGATCTCCGAGACCCACTTCGCAGCCGAACACCACTTCCGGTGCCCGGCAGCCCATTTTCGGGACCCCGCGCGGTTTTGGTCCCCGAGCTTTCGTTTTGCATTAGTTTTTGTTCAATTTTGGCAGGTACCTCTGTTTCATCATTCCGAAGAACACTGCGGTCTCAGATGCCCACTTCGTGGCCGAACAAAATCTTTTTTGTTTGCCCTCAAAATATCTAGATATTTTGCCCTCAAAATATCTAGATATTTGAGGAAAGATATTTCCACCCTTTTGGATATAAAAACCAGCAGCTTCCAGCTGGTGGGGAGGTTAGAAAAAACCCTTTGAGAGCTCCATATACACGGCTCCTCTCCCTCTCCATTTTCCAAGCTTCAAACATCCAAGTTTGCTTCCATTCCTTCATCAACTCCAAGCTCTACCTCCACCATCTCCATTTCAGCAACAAAGGGAGCTTCTTCAAGGCCTAAGGATCAGCAAATTGAGGCTACAAGGCAGCAAAAGAATTGTCTTCAAGGGTAAGCATTCAAATCCCTTTTTCTTGCATAATCTTGAGTCAAATATTTACTTTATTTCCTTTTAGTTTTTGGCTTTGACACCTACTGATTTTGTGCTCATTTTGAGCCCCTCTACAACATTGTAGAAGGGCTCAACTTCATTTGGTGTCTCCATGATAGACCTCTTTCAATATCCCTCCTTAGGCCATTAATTTGCATGCTTTGCTAGACTCATTTGGCTCCGTATTTTGGCCTTCATCAGGCCTAGACAAAGTCTTATTTTTGTCTCCTTGTCATGTTTTGTTTAGGGTCTTAAGACATTTGGTGTATATTTTTGGTACTTCCTTTGAAATTCTTTCATTTTACCGTAAATTTGCATGCTTTGTTAGACTTGTTTACCTACTGTTTTGAGCCTCCATCAGGCTTAGAGAGTGTCTTGTTTTGGTCTATTCTACACTTTTTGTCAAGGGTATTAAGTGGTTTGGTCATTTCTCATGATACCTCTCTTTATAGCCCCTTTTTGCATGCCATGTTTAGCATATATACATACTGATTTAGAGGTTGTCATCTCTTGCATTTGTGCATATTTTTGTTCCATATTCAATGTTGTAGAACTGATTTCTTGGGTTTGAGCATTGTACATATCACTTGCTTTGTAATTCCCCTCTTTTACCGTATTTTTGCAAGCTTTTGTTTCCATACTTGTGAGCATTATTTGGCCTTGCTTTGTGCTAATAAAATGCTAGTTTAGGGGCTGCCTTGCCACTGTTTTGCATTCCATGTCCATATTCTGTATGTTTAATAGGGCTGTAGGCCATTTCGGGTGCATTTCATCGCATTTTGGGCATCGGTTGCAATTTTATCATAATTTGGGGGCTGTTTTTGCATTATCTTAGTTGCTGAATTTTGCATCTTCCTTATGCCATTTGCTACATCTCATTCGCATGTCATTTTGGTGCTTTAGAGCCTCGCCTCGGTTTGCGTGCCCGTGTGCGCGCATTTCGAGGCAGCCTCGTTTTATCTGACGGCAGCCTATGTGAGTGTGGTTGAGGCCCTCTCATGTTGGCGTAAGCCCAATTTGCATTTTCATGCTTGTATGCCATTGCCTCGGTTTGCGTGCCCGTGTGCACGCATTTCGAGGCACTTCATTTTTATCCGACGGCAGCCTATGTGAGTGTGGTTGAGGCCCTCTCATGTTGGCGTAAGCCCAATCTGCATTTTTCATGCCTGTACATCACCGCCTCGGTTTGCGTGCCCATGTGCACGCATTTCGAGGCATTTCTTTTTTATCCGACGGCAGCTTATGTGAGTGCGGCTGAGGTCCTCTCATGTTGGCGTAAGCCCAATTTGCATTCCGTATGCCATTTCATTCCATTTTGTCATCGCCTCGGTTTGCGTGCCCGTGTGCACGCATTTCGAGGCACTTCGGTTTTATTCGATTTGCATTTCACATCATCGCCTCGGTTGACGTGCCTGTGGGCACGCATTTCGAGGCACTTCGGTTTTATCCGATTTACATTTCGCATCATCGCCTCGGTTGGCGTGCCTGTGGGCACGCATTTCGAGGCACTTCGGTTTTACCCGATTTCCATTTCATCATCGCCTCGGTTTACGTGCCTGTGGGCACGCATTTCGAGGCACTTCGATTTTATCCGATTGCATTTCACATCATCGCCTCGGTTGGCGTGCCTGTGGGCACGCATTTCGAGGCACTTCGATTTTACCCGATTTACATTCCACATCATCACCTCGGTTTGCGTGCCCGCGTGCACGCTTTTCGAGGCGCCTCATTTTCGTCTCATTTTCATCAGTATTGTGCATACCAGGCTGTATCTTAGCTGCATTTCATGCATATCATGCATATTGCACGGGAAACGAGGCGCGTTTTGTTCTCCGAGTAACGGAACGGGTCTCAATTCCCAAGTCACCGACACTCCGGATTACCCATGATGGAGTTAGGTTTTGTTGTAGCATTCATCTGCATTCATCCTATATTGAGTTGTGCAATTCGGCTCCTCGGCCATCATGCATCGATATGCGTGATTGATGGCACGAGGATCGAGGCATGCATATATTCGTGAAATACATTGCTATGCCCTTTTTCTGCTCTCTATTGCAGCAAAATTAAGGATCAGCAGATTTTCGGAGTCTGGCACGCATTTCGAGAAAAGTGCAAACAGAGGCTAATTGGGGCATCCCAGTGGATTTCCGCGCCAGAGCAGCCCGGCATACATCATTCATCAGAAGCAAGGCGGTCCCTGGCTTGCATGCCAGTTTTTCTCATTTAATTTGTCAATTAAATAGAAATTGTACATTTATTCGGACTGTTTATTTCGGACTGTATTATTCTTTTATTCGGACTGTATTATTATTTATTCGGACCCTCTGCGCGAGGGCATAATTGTAATAAGGGTGTGTGAGTGTGATGTATGTCTTCCAACCCCCATTTCTTTCTCCCTTTTATTTACCTGCTTACGATGGTTAGATATAGGGCATATTTCAATTAGCATAACAGTATGACAGCATGTTTGCATCATTCATCTGTTTTGCACGCACCAGGCTCAGCGCATCATACAAACTGCATCTGTATTTCAATTCCAAATTGAATACGTGTTAGTTGTAGCATTCCATATGCCATCTTTAAAATAGCCGAGCCTGCTATAGTTGCATCTTTGCATGTGTTGCATTAGGCATCTCTGCATTCTTAGGATCATGCATGGATTTCTAATCAGTTTTCTGTTTTGGCTTGGAGTACTCGGTGAGTTTTATGCTTTAGCATACTTGCATGCGTGTGAGTGTGGCCATGATAGCATGCTTGCCATGAGGCTATGTGCTTATGTGATATAACTGCCTTGAATGCCTGTGGGTGAAGGTTGAGTTATTTGAATTGGGACAATGCATTGACTGTTTGTTTTAAGCCCACTAGATAGTGGCAACATCATGTTTTCTAAGCCCACCCGAGGGTGGCAAATCCACATTTTAGCCTACCTGCGGGTAGCTGTCGACGTCCCCGAACGCCCCGAGAGGTGTTAAGTCCCGTTCTGTTCATATTGGGGTCACTACAGTTCAAGGACTCAAATGTCACGGTTCTTAATCTTGAACCAAAGAGTCCAAATCCGGCAAATCGTTTTGGAAAACAGATTTTTGAAAGAAGTGCCAAACATGGACTGCTTTGCCAGATAACAGAGTCGCCACCTAAATATTTTTTAAATGGGAAATTTAGGAAACCCTGACTCGGTGCCAAAGGCCACGTGTCCGTCATTACCAAAGTTGGCTCGGGAACTTGGGTACGATTGGGGAAGGTCACATCGTGAGCACCCCCGCTCGCCCGGTCAAAGACCGGCCTCTACTAACCATGATATCTGTTTTTGAAAATCTTGTATGCTCTTATTCCGATTATTAGCCTAGGTTACTACGTGATGCTCGCAGCAAACAAGTATAGACTGAGCCGCCTGAATTGGAACAAAACATTTGAAAATGGTTTGATGATGCTACCCGCAGGTAGGCTAAAACGTGGATTTGCCACCCTCAGGTGGGCTTAGAAAAACATGATTTTGCTACTATCTAGTGGGCTTAAAACAAACATTTGATGAATTGTCCAATCCAAGCAACTCAACCTCCACCCACAGGCATTCAGGCAGTTATATCACATAAGCATATAGCCTCATGGTAAGCATGCTATTCATGGCAACACTCACACGCATGCAAGGATGCTAAAGCATAAAACTCACCTAGTACTCCAAGCCAAAACAGGAACCGATTAGAAATCATGCATGGATCCTAAGTATACAGAATGCCTAATGCAACACATGCAAAATGCAACTATAGCAGGCTCGGCTATTCTAAACATGGCATATGGAATGCTACAGCTAACACGTATTCAATTTGGAATTGAAATACAAATGCAGTTTGTATGATGCGCCGAGCCCGGTGCGTGCAAAACAGATGAATGATGCAACATGCTATCATACTGTATGCTAATTGAAATATGCCCTATATCTAACCATCGTAAGCGGATAAATAAAAGGGAGAAAGAAATGGGGGTTGGAAGACATACATCGCACACACCCACACTTATTACAACATTGCCCTCGCGCAGAGGGTCCGAATAAATAATACAGTCCGAAATGAATACAGTCCGAAATATACAGATTTCTAATTAATTAACAAATTAATTACAAAAAGAAGTAAAAACTGGCATGCAAGCCAGGGACTGCCTTGCTTCTGATGGGTAATGCATGTTGGACTGTGTTGCGCGGAAATCCACTGGGATGCCCCAATTAGCCTCTGTTTGCACTTTTCTCGAAATGCGTGCCAAACTCTGAAAAGTTGTTGATTCTCTATATATGCTGCAACAGAGAGCAGGAAAAGGGCATAGCAATGTATTTCACAGATATATGCATGCCTCGATCCTCGTGCCACCAATCACGCATATCGATGCATGATGGCCGAGGAATCGGATTGCACAACTCAATATAGGATGAAATGCCGATGAATGCTACAACAAAACCTAACTCCATCATGGGTAATCCGGAGTGTCGGTGACTGGGGAATTGAGATCCGTTCCGTTACTCGGAGTACGAAACGTGCCTCGTTTCCCGTGCCCGGGCTAACTCCTATCCCGAACACGATGCAATATGCATATATGCATGATGCAGCTAATATACAATTCTAGCATGCTCAATGCTATGAAAATGAGATGGAAATGAGATGAAAATGAGACGCCTCGAAAAGCGTGCACGCGGGCACGCGAACCGAGGCGATGATGTGAAATGCGAATCGGATAAAACAGAGTGCCTCGAAATGCGTGCACACGGGCACGCAAACCGAGGCGATGATATGAAATGCAAATCGGATAAAACCGAAGTGCCTCGAAATGCGTGCCCACAAGCGCGCATACCGAGGCGATGATGTGAAATGCAAATCGGATAAAACCGAAGTGCCTCGAAATGCGTGCACACGGGCACGCACACCGAGGCGATGATATGAAATGCAAATCGGATAGAACCGAAGTGCCTCGAAATGCGTGCACACGGGCACGCAAACCGAGGCGATGACAAAATGGAATGAAATGGCATACGGAATGCTACGATGGGCTTACACCAATCATGGGAGAGCCTCAGCTCACTCACATAGGAGGCCGTCGGATAAGAATGAAGTGCCTCGAAATGCGTGCCCACAGGCACGCAAACCGAGGCATGGCCCGAAGGCATGAAATGGTACGGGGAATAATGTGCAAACATGCAAACCGAATTTCAGCACTTAAATGAAGGGGAAAACAGCCCCGAAATGGTACAAAATGACAATCAATGCATGAAATCATCCCGAAATGCGATTCTAAGTACCCGAAATGGCCTACGGCTATGCTAAACATGCAAAATTGATACATGAAAGCAAAAACAGTAGCAAGGCAGCCCCAAATATGGCGTTTTTTCAGTACAAAGCAAAGCTAAATAACAACCACAAGCATGGCAAAAATAGCTTGCAAAAACGGGGAAAAAGAGGAGAATTACAAAGCAAGTATTATATACAATGCTCAAACTGAAAAACACAGTTCTACAAGATTGAAGAGGGGCCAAAAACATGCATATTTTCAGTAGATGAGATCCTCTAATTCAGTGTGTAGATATGCTCAAAATGGTATGCAAAAATGAGCCAATAAGGGGCTACAACATGAGGTACCAAAAGAAAGCATCAAACAACTTTAAACCCTTAACAAAAGATGAAGAATAGACAATTATAAGACACTTTCTAAGCCTGATGAAGACTCAAATCAGTGGCTAAGCAAGCCTAAACAAACATGCAATTTTACGGTAAATTGAAGGGTTGCAAAACAAGTACCAAAACCAGTCATCAAATGGCCTAAGACCCTTAACAAAGAATGAATAATGGACCAAAATAAGGCACTCTCTAAGCCTGATGAAGGCTGAAATCCGAAGCATGGTGAGCTTAAAAATGCATGCAAATGGGAGTGGAACAAGAATTCAAAGCAGTGATACGTAGAACAAGAAAACCAGGTTGAGCCCTTCTTCAATGTTGAAGAGGGGCTCAAAATAAGCACAATCACAGTATGTTGCATGCTCCAATTCAGATCACAAATAGGTCAAAACAATCATGCAATTTTACGGTAAAATGGAAGCATTTCAAAGGAAGTGCATGACAGAGAAGCCAAACATGGTTGAGCCCTTCTTCAATGTTGAAGAGGGGCTCAAAATAAGCCCACTCACAGTATATAGAATACTCGAATCAGATCACTCAAAGCTAAACAAAGCATGCAAATTAATGGCATAAAGAGTGATATTGAAGCAAGTGTATGAAGGAGACACCAACAGGGTTGAGCCCTTCTACAATGTTGTAGAGGGGCTCAAAATAAGCCTAAAACAAGAAGGGGTCAGAGCCCAAAACAGATCACAAGTAGGGTAGAAATTTGAAGCAAAAAAATGCAAGAAAAGGGGAATTGGTGACTTACCCTTGAAGATCAAGCTTTCTTTGCTTCTTGGCTTAAATTTGTTGATCCCTAACCTCTGAAAATTACTCCCTTGCTGATGAAATGGAGGTGGTGTTGGTTGTGCTTGGAGTTGATGAAGGAATGGAAGCAAAACTTGGATGTTTGAAGCTTTTTGGAAGAGAGGAATGGAGGAGATGCATGTATGGAGCTCTCAAGGGATTTTTCTAACCTCAAAACCAGCTGGTGGCTGCTGGTTTTTATGGCCAAAAGAGAGGTGAAAAGGTGGGAAAAATATCTAGATATTTTGCTCTAAATATCTAGCAAAATATCTAGATATTTTGCTCTAAATAAAAAGTGGCGTTCGGCCACGAAGTGGGCATCAGAGGCCCAGTGTTCCTCGGAATGATAAAACAGGGGTACCTGCCAAAAACCGGAGAAATCCGATGCGAAATGAATGCTCGGGGCCCAAACCGCGAGGTTCGGGGCCCAAAAACCGGCTATAAACACCGAAAGTGGCATACGGCCACGAAGTGGGCATCGGGGGCCCCAGTGTGCCTTGGAATGATGAAACAGAGGTACATGCCAAAAATCAGAGAAAACCGATGCGAAATGAATGCTCGGGGGCCAAACCGCGAGGTTCGGGGCTCAAAAACCGGCTATAAGCACCGAAAGTGGCATACGGCCACGAAGTGGGTATCTGGGACCCCAGTGTTCCTTGGAATGATGAAACAGAGGTACATGCCAAGAACCGGAGGAATCGGAGACGAAATGAATGCTCGGGGGCCAAACCGCGAGGTTCGGGGCCGAAAACCGGCTGTAGGCACCGAAAGTGGCATTCAGCCACGAAGTGGGCATCTGAGGCCCCAGTGTTCCTCAGTATGATAAAAAGAGGTATGTGCCAAGAACCGGAGGAATCGGAGACGATTGGGCGGTCCCGAACCGAGGCACACGGCCTGACGGCTCCGAAAACCGGGAACCGGGCTCCGAAATGGGCAAAATGGCCTACGGCCACGAAAAGTAGCGCACGGCCACCGAGAGATGGTCTACAGGACCACTCCCTTCCCTCAGGAAAGAAAACAGAGAAAACCGAGTCTGGTTCGCAAACCGGGACAAGGCACAGAAGAGAGTTCGGAAGTCCGGAGGCAGGGCGCACGGCCGCGACTCTGGGCTTCTGAACGAGCACGATATGCAACACCACCGAGCGCTCAATCGGTGACGTCTGAGTCTTAAGGTCGGTCAAAAATGGGGTGTCTACAGTAGCACCATCACACAATTTTCAAACAAACAAACATGAAATGTTTTGTTCCAATTCAGACGGCCCAGTCTATACTTGTTTGCTGCGAGCATCACATAGTAATCCTAGGCTAATAATCGGAATAAGAACTCACAAAGTTTTCAAAAACAGATATCATGGTTAGTAGAGGCCGGTCTTTGACCGGCGAGCGGGGTGCTCACGATGTGACCTTCCCAATCGTACCCGAGTTCCCGAGCCAACTTTGGTGATGACGGACACGTGGCCTTTGGCACTGAGTTAGGGTTTCCTAAATTTCCCATTTAAAAAATATTTAGGTGGCGACTCTGTTATCTGGCAAAGCAGTCCATATTTGGCACTTCTTTCAAAAAATCAGTTTTTCTCAAAACGATTTGCCGGATTTGGACTCTTTGGTTCGAGATTTAGAACCGCAACAAAATCGAGTCCGAACTGTAGCGAGGTCCCTCGCGGGCTTGTTACAAGCCCATGACCGGTCAGCCTTTTGGCAAGCTTTGTGGGCAAGCCTCCAGCAAACCGTCCAGGAATAGCAGATGGCAAACACAGGGACTTAAGCGCACCGATGCAAATGCAAATGCAAAGAACATATAAATGTAGATAAAAATTCACATCATAAATTTCAAGTCAAGTTCTCTAAATCCCCAGCAGAGTCGCCAGAAACTGTAGCTCGGCTTTTCGCGCCCCCTTTCGGAAGAATGAAATAGCCCTTACAGTTCGGACTCCACTTGTGTTGGTTCTGAATCTGATTTCACAAGTGCAATGTGAAACAGTGGAAACACAAAAAGAGTCCAAATCCGGCAATTATTTTTGGAAAATCGATGTTTGAATCAAATGCCAAAAATGGACTGCTTTGCCAGATTTCAGAGTCGCCACCTAAATATTTATGGGAAATTTAGGAAACCCATGACTCGTGCCAAAGGCCATTAGTCCGTCGTTACCAAAGTGTCTTGGTTCGGGAACTTAGGTATGAGAGGGGAAGGTCAATAATGAGCACCCCACTCACCCGATCAAAGATCGGCCTCTACTAATTATGATGTGATTCTTATGTACAATATATGTTCTTATTCTGATTATTTAATAAATCCTAAAATTTATTATGTGAAGCATACAAGGTATAGACTAGTTTGCTCAAATTGGAACAATTCAATTTCATGTTTGTTTCTCGAAAAGGGTTTGAATTTGCCACCCTTAGGTGGGCTTAAGGTTTGTGAATCTTAAAACGTACATTCGTTGAATCATTCCAATTTAAACAACAAGCCTTCATCCACAGGCATTCAAACAGTTTATCATTTAAGCACTTAGCCTCATGGTAGGATGCTAAACATAATAAGAAAATTATATACAAGCGGGATGCTAAAGCATAACAACTCACATATTTACCGACGTCCCGCGAACAAGCTACAAAACAAAGTTAGAAAATATGCATGATCTTATATACAGAATCCTAATGCAATTCACTCATGAGATGCACTAAAGATTCGGCTTCTAAAATATGGCATGTGAATCATCTCAAAAACATGGGGTAGCGCATAGAATCACAGAAGAATTGATTAAATCCACACGTAGAAATGTAGCCGAATCTTAATGCATGAGACATAAATGTAAAGCATGGATATGCATGGCATGTCAGATATATACATACACACAGTTAGGGAAAGCGATAAAAGAATGGGATAGAAAGAAGCAGGGTGGGGGAATTATTACAATACTTGAATTATTACAGATTCGAATGAGGGAGAGAGGAGAGAAAAATAAAATAAAATAAAACCTCACAAAACACTCAAAATAAAAATAAAATAAACAACTTTATCGCTAGCACAAAGATCCATATGTCTTCAATCTCTTAGACCTGCACACCTCAACACATGTCAATTCATTTTCAATGGGGTTCCTGCCACTTAAGCTACTCAAAATTTGAAATTGATCAGGAGCTTCAAGTGAGAATATATCCACTCAAATAATCGAATTAAGAGAAATTTCAAGTGGAAATATATCCACTCAAATATCCACCCATGATTCAGATTTATACGTATAGCATATTTATAATTTAAAAAAAAAATGGCAAACAACACTCATGACTCACATATTATGCATATAAAATATATTACAACAAAAAATGGCATGACACAAATATATACATTATAAAATATATATATATAAAAGTAAGAGAAATGATAAACAAATGTGGGGGTGGAAGGAGAGAGAGGGTGAAGCCGTGAGTGAGGGAGGGAGAGAGACCCGAGAGAGATTGAGGGAGAGAGAGCCCGAGAGTGACTTCGGTTTCCCCCTCCCAGCTGCTGATCATGGTGGGTTGGTGCCGATGGTGGCAATGGAGCCGTGAAGTGAGAGAGAAGAGAGAGAGAGAGGTTGGTCCTCCTCTCCTCCATGTGTGTGTGTGTGTGTGCAGTGTGTGCGTGTGTCCAGGTGTGTGTATGAGTGTGCATGCATGTGTAATGACAGTGGTGGTGTGGTGTGATCGGGGAGAGCTTGAATGTGGGTGTCTGGGTGTGTCATGGGTTGCTGCCGGGTTGGGTGTCCATGGCAGCGGTGGTGTGGTGTGCATCCGTGGGTGGTAGTGTGATAGGTGTATGTGCATGGGTGTTGTGTGTGTTGGTGTATGCCTGCCGTGGGTCTGTCAAGGCCGTGTGCTGGTGTGTATCGGTGGTGTGTGTGCATCCGTGGGTGGCCACGGTGGTGTCGTGGGTGTGAGTTGTGATGGGTGTGTGTGTGTATCAGCCGTGTGTATAGCTGGGTGTGTTTTAGAGAGAGAAAAGAGATGGATGGGTTGGTGCTGTCAATGGTGATGGTGTGGAGTGGTGGCTGGGTGTATGCTGCTGTGAGGGAGGGAGAGGGCTGATGGTTTTGTGCCAACCAAAGAGAGATGAGAGAGAGAGCTTGGATGGAGTGTATGCTTTGTGTATGTGCATGGTGTGTGTGTGTACTATGTGTGTTGGGATGCTGCTGCCGTGTGTGTTGGGATGCATACTGCCGTGTGTGTGTGCTGGGTGAGCATGGTGATGGCCACGGTGGTGGTGCTGCTGTGTAGCAGTGCCGTGGTCTGTGTGTGGTGTGGTGTATGAGGTAGCTTGTGTTAGAGGATCCGTGTGTGTCTGTGTGTGCCGTGCATGGTGATGATGGTGCCTAGAGGGAGAGGGAGAAGTGGGTGTGTTTGCCTCTCATTAGCAGCTGGTGTGTGTGTGCCTCTCGTGAGAGAGAGAGAGAGAGGTTGGTCTTTGCATGTGTGTATGTGGGTTTTGAGAGAAGAGAGAGAGTTGCATGGGTGTTGGTTCGGTGAAGTGCTGGAGTCCCATGGATAATGGAGATGGTGAGAGTGTTCAGTGTGCATGTGGGTGTCACCCTCCTTCCCCTCTCTCTACCCGTGTGTCTTCATTGTTTTTTTGAGAGAGAGGGAGAGCCCCCTTCCCCGAGAGAGAGAGTGAGATCCCTCTTCTTCTTTTTTATCACCAAGTCTATCCCTCTAAGAAGCTCTGTGTGTGTGGGTTTCCAGAGTCAAAGAGATCCCCTTTTGAGAGAAGAGGTGCTCTGCATGTATATATTATTCTTTCTTTTCTTTATCATTTCTTTCTCTTGGATACTCATGCTTTTTTGTCGAATCTGGCCTGTACTCCACCCATTGCTCTTCTTTCCACCGAAAAATAAAACATAATCATCTTGGCCAATCTCTCCCCTGTTCCACTTTTCTTTTTGTTAAAACAAATGTAGCTAGCCTCTCATTTTTCTTTTCTTTTTTCTTTTTTTTTTTGTACCGAAAACCACTCACCGACGCCTTTTTTTTATTTTTCTTTTCTTTTTGTTATAAAAAATGTATAAAACACACCTAAAAGATATGCACACATATAATTAATACACACACATAAAATTATAAAATACTACAAATAAACAAAATATTAGTGATGGTCAAAATGGGTGAGGTTTGGAATTAAAGGTTCAATTTGATTTTTCTGCTGAGAAATTCATAAAATAACACATTTCAATTTTCATCAGTGGGTGGTCAAAAGGAGGTGTCCAAGTCTTAAGGGCGGTCAAAAATGGGGTGTCTACAGAGAGGCACTTGCCTTTGGTAGAGTTTGCCTACAACAACAGTTTCCAGTCTAGTATTGGTGTGGCACCGTTTGAGGCCTTGTATGGCCGACCATGTAGGTCTCCAGTTTGTTGGGCCGAGGTGGGTGATGCACCTCTGTTGGGTCCGGAGTTGGTGAGGGAAACGACGGAGAAAGTTGAGCTTATCCGTAGAAGACTTGTTACAGCCCAGAGTCGTCAGAAATCTTATGCCGACCGTAGGAGGAGACCTTTGGTGTTTGAGGTGGGTGATCATGTCTTTCTAAAGATATCACCTAGACGGGGATTGATAAGGTTTGGAAGAGCGGGAAGTTGTCCCCTCGGTTCATTGGTCCTTTTGAGATCCTTGAGAGGATTGGCGAGGCTGCTTATCGTTTAGCTTTGCCACCGCAGTTGTCCGGAGTACATGACGTGTTTCATGTAAGTATGCTTCGGAAGTATGAGCCGGATCCATCACACGTGTTGGATTGGACTGATTTAGTGGTTGACGAGGATGTTTCGTATGAGGAGAGACCAATTCGAGTCTTGGATAGACGGGATCAAGTTTTGCGAGGCAAGACCATCCCCTTTGGTAATGGTTTTGTGGAAACATCATGGGGTGGAGGAAGCCACTTGGGAACGTGAGTTGGAAGTCCGCGAAAAATATCCGGACATGTTTATTGATATGTAATTTTTGCAATATTGATGGACTTAAGGATTTTATATATATGTCTTAAGTTGTAAAACATTGAGAATGTTTTGGTTTAATGATTGTTGTTTGAAATTTGCTTCATAATGGAAGTGAAATGTCACATTTATAGATTTAATGTGTTTTATATATATCATGGAATTGAATATGATATGGAAATGAGAATCATGTATATTGGAATTGTTAAAGTTGGAAGGAAAATGCATAATACTGATACAGGTTGAAATATATGTTGTTTTATATACATATTGTGAAATGCCTCTTGATAAGAGATGAAGTGACCAGTATTGGGTCAAATTGTCTATTATTGTTATAGCATATCATTGGGAATTGAGAAAAACTGATTTTTGAAAAACTTATGCTTAATTTCGGGGACGAAATTCTGTAAGGGGGGGAGGTTATAGCGACCCCGGTCTTTTCCCATTTGATTATTGTATCTGGACTTGGGTTCCGTAGATTCTGTCATTGTATAATTGTTGTTGTCCTTTAAATCCTTATTCTAAAGTTATGGGTTGTGTTGGGCAGGTTTGTTACAGGTTGGTTGGGTCCGGAAACCAAGTGTTGCTGTTCAGTTTTTGGGTTGGTCGCTCGAGCGAGGGTTGAGTTTTGTCTCTGGTGGCTCGAGCCAAGGTTTCTTCGCTCGAGCGAGCGATTGCGTCTAGTATAGACCTGAGAGCAGTGTTTCTTCGCTCGAGCGAGCTTTTCTTCGCTCGAGCGAGCGAGGTGTATGTTTTCGAGTTCTTCGCTCGAGCGAGCATTCTGTCGCTCAAGCATGCTTCTGGGTTGCAGACCTGAAGCATTGCATTCTTAGCTCGAGCGAGCTTTTCTTCGCTCGAGCGAGTCTTTCTTGTGTCTGGTCGCTCGAGCGACCATGTCTTCGCTCAAGCGAGCCTGTCCAGTTTAAATAGACAGCAGCGGGAATTTAATCAGTTTTTCATCCTCTTTTTGATTCCAAACCCTAGTTCCGAGTTCTCTCTCTCCCAACTCACCTTTTCTCTTAGGTTTGATCTATTTAGAGTGCGTTTCTACCCTAGTTGCTTTATTAAAAAGGTAGTGTGGGTCGAGGGCTTCAGTTTAATCTGAACAATCTTGGAGTTGGAGCACTTTGAGTTTGGGTCATCATCTTCGTCTTCTGTTTTTGGGTTATTTCTTCGAGGTAGGGATTTCCTACTCCAATTTATGAGTTTTGTTCTAAGTTTTGGTAATTTTGGAAAAAACCCTAATTGTTTAAATAAATTGAATTGTATATTTAATTTAAGGAACATTGGGAAATTAGTTAAATTCATGAAATTGAGGAATTTATTGATTAAATGGGGTAGTTGGCTAATTTAAATCACTCGTTTATCGAATTGTTGATTTATTTATTTCCAGTCTAGAGATAACTGTTTTGGGCTATCGGTGGAGGATAGTCATGATTGTTGTAGACATTGCATGTGGATTAGGGATAACTGAAACTAATTACATTGGTTAAGTCATTAATTTTGACTGTTGAATTAATACAGACATTATGTGTATTGATTGTTTGTTGTATATGTTGTGTGCTTACATACATGTATTGGTTGAGCATTGCATATGCATATTGTGTGGGAGGAGATAGGGGATGTACTCCACAGTTTAGGAGAAGATAGGGGATGGACCTCTAAACCGGATTTTGTTTGGGAGGAGATAGGGGATGGACTCCATTAGCATCACTTTTATGTGTGCTTATTTATATTGAAGTGTTTTATTGTTTGGGAGGAGATAGGGGATGGACTCCATTAGCATCACTTTTATGTGTGCTTATTTATATTGAAGTGTTTTATTGATACAGTACTAAAATGTGTATCAAACTGGAAGTATGAAGTGTTTTGATGTGAGCTTGAGTCTCATTTATTATGTTGAGATTGGAAGTAATGTACGGTGACATACAAATTCACTGTTATAGTTTGGCCAGGTTCTGAGCCATATTGGTAAATAGGAAAAGTTGAATAACTAATGGAAAGTGAAACTGATAATTTGTATTATCCATCTATTGAATGCTATTGCTTTATTCAATGCTTATATTTGGTTTAGTATATTTCTACTGGGCTGTGGCTCACCTTATATGGGAACATCATTTTCAGGTCCAGGTGATTCACTACCTCCAAGGATTTAGCTTGGAAGGATTTGGACAATGAAGCCTTGTCTTTAGTTATTTGTTTTTATTTGAATTACATATAAACATTCATGCCTAGGGCTTTATTTGTTTTTGAGTTAGAACTCATGTTTTTGTGTCCAAGTGTTGGCTTGGCAGAATGTAAGCCCGTAGGGCATTTATTTTGGATGTTATATGTAATGACTCTATTTAGGATACTCTGATGAATGAATTATGGTTTATTTTCTGAAGTAATACATCGTATTATTGTGTATGTTATGGGTTATAATTTGAGGGCGTGACAGTGAATAAATCAACGCAATTACAGATTCAATTTTCATAATTACAAGTTCAACATAATTAATAATTACTGATTCAACATAATTACAAATTTTAATAATAGATTCAATTTAAAATTTCACAAATTGAAAAATAGATTTCACTGACTGAATAACAAATTCAATAACATATCTCACAGATTGAATAACAGATTTAACACAAATTTAATACAGATTAACACAGATTTAACAGATTCAATAACACATCTCACAAATTGAATAACAAATTTAACAAAAATTTAACACAGATTAACACAGATTTAACACATTGAATAACATATTGAATAACAAATTTCACAGAATGAATAACAGATTCAATCGCATATCTCACAGATTGAATAACAGATTTAACACAGATTAACACAAATTTAACAGATTTAACAAATAAACTCAATAATCTATTGCTTACACATCATATTGCATAAAAATAAGAGACCGGGGAGAGAGACAGACAGACAAACAGATCTAAAAAGCAGAGCAAAGTCCTACCTGTGAGTTGCAGAGCAGAGTCGATCTTGCAAAGCACGAGAGAGTGAGATTCAAAGAGAGGATGCACACAGAGAGACAGGGATCTGAGTGCCCACAAAAAAATTAGAGATCGATCTTGCGAGGTCGATCGGAGAGAGAGTCGCTTACCTGAGAGTTGCTGGAGAGAGAGTCGATTGGTGCGATGAGAAGAGAGCTATGAACAGAGTTGAAAGCAGAGTTGCGACGAGAAAGCAGAGATCGATAGGTGCGATAAGAAACCAGAGGTCGACCGGTGTGATAAGAAACCATAGGTCAATCGGTGTGATGAGAAAGCAAAGTTAAAAGCAGAGTTGCGATCGGTGCGATGAAAAACAAGAGAGATACTAATATGAGATGAGAGGAAAGAAAGGAGCTCTCCAGTTGCGCAAATGCGTTTGTGATAGAGGTGCTCGCGGATCTGTTTTGTGCGGTTTGCGATTCGATTTTAACCCACCCGCACTTATACGGTTTGGGAAAAAGTCAAACCGCAACCGCTCGCAGTGTAGTTTATGGTTTGTGCGGATAGGATTTGCAGATGTGCGGGTGGTTTGCGGTTTAGATTTTTTTCTTTAAAAATTAACTTTTGAGCTTTTTTCCCATTTTGTAAATACTTATTTCGAGTCATTTTCTTCCAATTTTCTAAAATGATCCAACATTAATAATTAATGAATTAAAACTTATAAAATTAAAAATACAACAAAATCAATTCCTAACACAAACAAATCATTTAAAATACTAGAATCATTACAAATTCAATTTCAACAACATAACAGATTACAGATTCAATTACAATAAAATTGAATAAAATTACAATAACACAGATTCAATCACAGATTTAATAACAGATTTAATTCCAAAAAGAAATGTATAGATAAGCTCCAATTAGAAATGAACAGATTTAATTCCAAATAGTAATGAACAGATTTAATTCCAATATTTTCAAATTGAAACCATACAAAATAGAACAGAAAGTATGTGGCAATATATCTAGAATTAAGAATATTCATAAATTTCCTCCAAGTGTTGTAATTTTTCAATAGTAATAAATAGATTTAATTCTAGATTTTCCTTTTCATTCATGAACAGATTTTGCTTTTCATTCCAAATTTTTCTTTTCATTCATAAACAGACTGTTTCTTTTCATTTTCTCAGCATTCGAACAACAAACAACATTGATTCATATATACAGAGGAGAGACAGAGACTAGGAGAGGCTTACCTAAGAGTTGCCGGAGATAGAGACAGATCGGCGCTGGTTCTGGTCGATCAGCGCTAGTTCTGGTCAATTGGAGAGAGACAGAAACAGAGACAAAGATGGAAAAATAAGAACAAGAAAGACGATGAGAGCTGCGCACAAAACAAATTAGGATTAGGGTTTGGTTTGTTTAGGCAAAACAAAAATAGTTAAGAGAGAAACAGAGACAGAGAAGGAAGTAACCTGAGAGTTGCTGAAGACGGCTCTGGTTCTGGTCGATCGGGGGGAGAGAGAGAAAGAGAAAGAAGAATGAGAGCTAAACTGCGAGATTAGGGTTTTGTTTTGTTTGTTTGGGCAAAACAGAAATAGATAGGATAGATAGATGTAGATGATGAACGAACGGTCCATTTTTTTTTTTAAAAAAATATTATATTTGGCTAAGTGTGGGCGGGTTGTGACAGGTGCGGTTCAAAATCGCAACCCGAAAATCTTATATATTTCAAACCACACCCTACCCTATTCAATTTGTGAAACCGCCCATACAAGTGCAGTTCAGGTCGGGTAAGGCGGGTCGGATAACCCTATGCCCAGCCCTAGTTTGTGATTGTGAGAGATTATGGGTTTTTTTTTCTTACTTTTGTTTGTTATACTAAAGATGAAGATGAACGGTCCAAATTTTACATATAAAAAATAAATAAATTTGTTTACGCGGGCGGGTTGGACGGGTGCGGTTCAAATCCGCAACTCGTCCGCAACCCGAAAGTCAGTCAGAATCCAAACCGCATCCGACCCTAATGTGTTTGCGAAAGCGCCCAAAGGTCTGCGGGTCGGGTCGGACAACCCCATGCCCACCCTTACTTATTACTTATGGGGGGGAGGGATCTTGTGTGGGTAGAATCAGATGTTGCCTATTCAGATTTCTAAGCATAATGCGTCACCTGAGCTAATCGTGCGGTTGAGATGGAAAGACAGGAGAGAGAATCTGAATGGCAAAAAAAGAATTTAGAGTTCGTTTGACATTGGCTTTTTTAGCCAACTTTTTGTGTTGGAGCTTTTTTAGCCTTGTTTGATTTTTGTTTTAGGGTTTTTTTTTTTTTACTTTTGTGAGAGAAAAAGTGTAATGATTATGGGTAAAAAGTAATATTTTATCTTATTGATTTTTAAAGTCAATTTTATCTTTTTGGGATTATTTAGTCCCAAAAAGTTTGCCAAACCAGGGCTTAATTACATCAACAATATAAACTAGCCAAGTTGAGCTGAGTAATAAGTTATTGAAATTTAGTTTTATAATTTAATGAGTTTAAAATTATATTTAAATTTTGTTTGTTTATATTACGAGTCGAGTTTGAGTATATTGTTTTTTGTAGTGCATATTTTATAGTGCATATAAATTTATCGAACCAAGTAATAAGTTATTCAAACTTATCTTGAAAATATATGTTTAAGTTTGATTTGTTTACATAATAAGTCGATTTCAAATGAGTTTTTAATGAACCGAATACAAGTCAAGCCCGACTAACTTGCTTCATTTAACACTTTACCTGAAATATTCGTAATTGAATATTATTTTATTTACTTATTTCATCTATGAATCTGTTTATTTAGATTTAATTTGGCATAAATTTAGTCAAAAAAATTAATTTAAATAACCATTTTTACCATTTTTCCTCACATACAAATTACAATAGTTCTGTTTTGTATAATTTATAGAGTTATTTATAACTTCTTTTTTTTTTTTTTTAATTTTGTATTTTGGTGTAATTTTTACTTAATAACTTATGAGACATAAATAATTTAGATGGTGTTTGGGTTAATTTTGGAATCGCAATTCCAATAAAAAAAATTCAAAATTCTTTTCAAAACTCATAATCAAACACACAACTCAAAACTCAATTCAAAAATTATTTTCAAAATTCATAACCAAACACACAATTCAAAACTTAATTCAAATTTTTTTCACAACTCAAAACCAAACTATTTTCAAAACTTTATTAAAAAAAATTCAAAAAAATATTTTTTTATTTTATTTTTTAAAATTATTTTTAGAACCATGATTTGAGTATTGAAACGTGTTTTGAGTTATGAGTTTTGAGTTGAGTTTTGAAAACATAAAATTTGTTTGGTTATAAGTTTTGAAAATAGTTTTGAGTTGCATTTTGGATTTTGAGTTGTATTTTAAATTTTTTAGGGTAAATATTTCATATTTTAAATATTTATCTATTTATTTTAATGCATACTGTATTTTATACATTTGTGTATTATATTTAATATTTTAAATATATAATTTTTATTTTATTTTATAGATATTTTTTTATAAATTTTTCTTACCTTTTTTAAATATTTCATTTTTTAATTTTCAAAAAATTTGGATAGCCATATATAAAAATATATATATCTAAATCATAACAAATTATTTGGTCAATACTTAAAAAAATAACAAAATTTATTTTTTGAAAAATAAAAAAATAATAATAAAATATTTTTCTTCAAAAAGAAAAACTAAACAAAATATTTTTTGAAAAAAATATAAAATAAAAAATAATTAAAGAACAAAATAAAATATATTTTTTGACACTTTTTTAATAGAATTTTGAAAAGAATTTGGTTATGAGTTTTGAAAAAAAAAAATTGAATTAAGTTTTGAATAGTTTTAAAAATAGTTTTCGAATTGAGTTTTGAGTTATGCGTTTGCTTAGGATTTGAATGTAGAGTTGTGTTATGAGTTTGAAATATTTAAAAAATAAAATAAAATATTTCAAATTAAAAAATATTTAAATAAAAATTATATATTTAAAATTAAAAAAATAATATCTTTTGTAATTTATCCCAAATAAAAAATATATAAACTTTTATAATAACAAAAAAACTAGTATAGTAAGATCACTTTCTTTTATAGAATGTTGGTAGAATTTACAATTTGAACTGCAATTAATTCCCTTAATTTTTAGACCTTAAGATTTTGAAAAAAAATCTAGAAACTCCTTTCTCATTTATTTTAAAACCTGAAATACAAAATCTTTTAATCAAATTACATAACTGAAAGGATGGATTCATAAACCTTGAATCCTTACTTATCTCATTTGATTTAATCACCTAATAAAATGAGAACAAATGCAATTATATACTATCACAATTCTCATATGTTTAACTATAGAAACTTATAAGATATCTTCTTGAGAATCATAAAACACAAAAGTTATAGAACTTGTGCTAATTCAGTGGCCCATATTTGAGATTTGATTTCTTATTTCAACTATATCCTATTTTCATATTTCATCTCTTTCACTGCACATATTATTGTTACGATAAATTCGTGTAGAGCATATAAATTAATAAAAAAAATTTAGCCATTTAGTATTTTATATATAATTCACAAATGCAATGAACGATATAGTATAGCTTATATAGTATGATTAACCTTACAATGTTTTGTAATTATATAGGCTCCTTTTGGGAATGTGGTAATAAGCCACGTTTGGGCGTTTGTTCAAAAAGCCAAACGTGGCTTTTTTGTCCTGGAACCCATTTGGGAGGCTAATAAAACGCAGCATGAAAATTTACAATTATGCCCTCCATTATTTGCAGGTCTTGGAGATTGAGAGTGAGAAAATTTGTAATTATACAATAGGGAAGGGGTATTTTGGTATTTTTACATCGTGACATGGTGACATGACATCATAAACAAATATTAACAAAAAAAAGTAAAAAAGTCACTTTTTACCAACTTCCCAAATCACTTTTCAAAAAAGCAAAAAAGCTTGGTTAAAAGCCAAAAGCTAGGTTAAAAGCCAAAAGCCAACTTTTAACCATCTTCCCAAAATACCCCATAGTATAGATTTGTATGCGACTTTTAATACATTTATGCTTGTAAATAGGATGCATACTTACTTGGCCAACATGAATCTCAATCTTTTTTTTTAAATTATTTGACCCTCTTATTTGTAACCGTAATTATCTCACCATCTTAATTTGGACAAAAGGTATAAAAAGAAGGCATTTATGGTTGTTTTGACAAACGAGATATTTATAAAAATTTGTTTGTTGACTCCCACAATTCTCTCCTAAAATATCTCATTTTAGACTCTGTCGAAAGTATTTACGCAAGTACAACAAAGTGATTTCAAATTTCAAATTGTTTTGTCAGCCAACATACCAGGTGGGTAGGATCATATTCGCCACCTAGGAAATGTTGGTCTGACCTATTCTCTAGAGATAGCACCAAAAGCTCGACCATATACTATCACAATTTCCTCTTAATTAGTTCTTGATACATAGATACATACACACCAAAATGGGGACCACTATGCTCAATTGGTACTTTATCTTATTTTTCGGCTTGTGCTACTTTGCTTTCGACCCTAATGGCCAACATTGGCCAATTCGATGAGGTGTGGCAAAGGCGAGAAGAGCAAGCGAAAGAGGCCGCCCTTAATTCCTATGAATCAGATCCTTCAATAGTCACTGATAGCTTAAACAAAGAAGTTCACAGGTAGGTGTTTTATTTTGACATCAAGGCTAATATATATCATTGACATATTATAATCAATATATAGATAGTTGATATTTATGCGCATATATATATATATTTTGTGCAGGACTTTAAAGAGCATCAAATTGACAAGCAATGCCACTATGTCAAGCGACATCCATTTGACAAGCAACAACACTAGAAGGTACCTAAAGGGAAAACGATACGATGGTCCATGCTTGGCTACCAACCCAATTGATAGGTGTTGGAGATGCCAACCAAAATGATGCAATTTTAGCAGATTCAATCACATAAGTCCAAATCACAGATTCAACACAATTCACAAATCATAGATTCAATAATCACATAATCACATAGCGTAGATTCAACACAGCCTTCAAACCAGTTAGGCCTCCCAACTTTTGGCATTAAAGTAGATGATTAATACTGGAATATAAGCTTAGGAGGTGAATGCAAAAGCTAGTTACATGCCTTCAAAAGGATGTGTTTTTTTAAGAGACTGGTGTTTGTCAGACAAGGGATTAATTGTTTACCGTGTGATTTCTTCTGTGAGAACAAATAAGGGGTTGAATCATGTTGATTCTCAACATGCAATATAAGATTCTTACATGTCCAAATGCCATATTTCTATATTGTTAGGATTTGTTTTTTTATTTATTGAAAAATAATTTTCTTGCATTGTAAGAGTGTATTATGCTTATTATTTAGAGTTGCTTGTATTTTGCTTATTAATAAATTTCATATCTTAAATTTCTCTCACTTATTTTTACATTGATATTTCATTAGAAGATTAAAATATATATGTATTAATTATAGCAGAACGGAACGGTTCGGTTGACGGATTATAAATTTTAAAGTTTAAACCGCGATTAGCAGTTAAAGCGTTGTAGATTGATGCGAATCGGTGCGGTTTTAGCGGATTAGGGGATATTTTACACAACCCTAGGTAGGATCATATTTACCACCTAGGAAATGTTGGTCTGACCTATTCTCTAGAGATAGCACCAAAGGCTCGACCCTATACTATCACAATTTCCTCTTAATTAGTTCTTGATACATAGATACATACACACCAAAATGGGGACCACTATGCTCAATTGGTACTTTATCTTATTTTTCGGCCTTGCTACTTTGCTACCGACCCTAATCACCGACATTGGCCAATTCGATGAGGTGTGGCAAAGGCGAGCAGAGGAAGCGAAAGAGGCCGCCCTTAATTCCTATGAATCAGATCCTTCAATAGTCACTAATAGCTTAAACAAAGAAGTTCACAGGTAGGTGTTTTATTTTGACATCAAGGCTAATATATATCATTGACATATTATAATCAATATATAGATAGTTGATATTTATGCGCATATATATATATATTTTGTGCAGGACTTTAAAGAGCATCAAATTGACAAGCAATGCCACTATGTCAAGCGACATCCATTTGACAAGCAACAACATTAGAAGGTACCTAAAGGGAAAACGATACGGTGGTGCATGCTTGGCTACCAACCCAATTGATAGGTGTTGGAGATGCCAACCAAAATGATGCAATTTTAGCAGATTCAATCACATAAGTCCAAATCACAGATTCAACACAATTCACAAATCATAGATTCAATAATCACATAATCACATAGCGTAGATTCAACACAGCCTTCAAACCAGTTAGGCCTCCCAACTTTTGGCATTAAAGTAGATGATTAATACTGGAATATAAGCTTAGGAGGTGAATGCAAAAGCTAGTTACATGCCTTCAAAAGGATGTGTTTTTTTAAGAGACTGGTGTTTGTCAGACAAGGGATTAATTGTTTACCGTGTGATTTCTTCTGTGAGAACAAATAAGGGGTTGAATCATGTTGATTCTCAACATGCAATATAAGATTCTTACATGTCCAAATGCCATATTTCTATATTGTTAGGATTTGTTTTTTTATTTATTGAAAAATAATTTTCTTGCATTGTAAGAGTGTATTTTGCTTATTATTTAGAGTTGCTTGTATTTTGCTTATTAATAAATTTCATATCTTAAATCTCTCTCACACTTATTTTTACATTGATATTTCATTGGAAGTTTAAAATATATATGTATTAATTATAGCGGAACGGAACGGTTTGGTTGGCGGATTATAAATTTTAAAATTTAAACCACAGTTAGCGGTTACAGCGGTGCGGATTGATGCGAATCGGTGCGGTTTTAGCGGATTGGACGGTATTTTGCACAACCCTAGGTAGGATCATATTTGCCACCTAGGAAATTTGGGTCTGACCTATTCTCTAGAGATAGCACCAAAGGCTCGACCCTATACTATCACAATTTCCTCTTAATTAGTTCTTGATACACAGATACATACACACCAAAATGGGGACCACTATGCTCAATTGGTACTTTATCTTATTTTTCGGCCTTGCTACTTTGCTTCCGACCCTAATGGCCAACATTGGCCAATTCGATGAGGTGTGGCAAAGGCGAGCAGAGCAAGCGAAAGGGGCCGCCCTTAATTCCTATGAATCAGATCCTTCAATAGTCACTGATAGCTTAAACAAAGAAGTTCACAGGTAGGTGTTTTATTTTGACATCAAGGCTAATATATATCATTGACATATTATAATCAATATATAGATAGTTGATATTTATGCATATATATATATATATATATATTTTGTGCAGGACTTTAAAGAGCATCAAATTGACAAGCAATGCCACTATGTCAAGCGACAGCACTAGAAGGTGCCTAAAGGGAAAACGATACAGTGGCCCATGCTTGGCTACCAACCCAATTGATAGGTGCTGGAGATGCCAACCAAATTGGCATCTTAACCGAAAGAGACTAGCAGATTGCGTCCTTGGCTTTGGTTACAAGACAACCGATGGTAAGGCTGGAAAATTTTATGTTGTGACAGATAATTCAGACCATTCTAGTAGACCAAAACCCGGAAGCCTCCGCCATGCTGTGATCCAAAAGGAGCCATTTTGGATCATATTTGCAGGCAGCATGAATATTAGGCTAACTGAGGAGTTGATCATGCAGGGTGATAAGATTATTGACGGCAGTGGGGCTCATGTAAACATTATTGGTGGAGCTGGTATCACCATCCAGTTTATAAAGAATGTGATCATTCGTAATTTTCGTATACGAAATATTGTTTCTGCCAATGGTGGCAATGTCATAGATGCCGTTGACCATATTGGCTTTAGGACGAGGAGTGATGGGGATGGCATTTCAATCTATGGATCTTCCAATGTTTGGATTGATCATGTCTCTATGTCTAACTGTGTGGAAGGCCTCATTGATGCCATTGAGGGATCCACTGCTATCACCATTTCAAATAGCCATTTCACAGTCATAATGAGGTAACATAATTGATTTGTATTAGTTGGATGCGTTTTCATCTTCTAAGCTAAGTGATATAATGAACTACTAAAAATTCAAATTATCGCAAGCGTAATAATGTATAAGATGACAATAGATTTAACGATGATAAGGAAAATGCTTGGAATGGCACAGGTAATGCTATGTGGGGCACATGATTCGCGCTCACAAGATGCAATTATGCAAATCACGGTTGCATTCAACCACTTTGGTAAGAGACTAATACAGAGAATGCCCAGATGCCGATGGGGATTATTCCATATCGTGAACAATGACTACACTCATTGGACCATGTATACCATTGGAGGTAGCAACCATCCTACTATCATTAGCCAGGGTAACCGCTTCATTGCTCCTCTGAACCCAAGATTAAAAGAGGTAAAAGGTAGAAGCAAAATTAGAGAAAATAAAATACAATTCCAGTCTCTGATTTTTCTTTTCATTCATGAACAGATTTTTCTTTTCATTCTAGATTTTTCTTTTCATTTATAAACTGACTGTTTCTTTTCATTTTCTCAGCATCCAATCAACAAACAACATTGATTCATACATACAGAGGAGAGACAGAGACTGGGAGAGACTTATCTAAGAGTTGTCGGAGACAGAGACAGATCGGCACTGGTTCTGGTTGATCGGGGAGAGAGAGAGACAGACAGACAAAGATGGAAGAATAAGAACGAGAAAGAAGATGAGAGTTGCGCACAAAACAAATTAGGATTAGGGTTTGGTTTGTTTAGGCAAAACAAAAATAGCTAAGAGACAGAGAGAGACAGAGACAGAGACAAAGACAATGACAGAGAATGATGTGACCTGAGAATTGTCGGAGACGGAGACGGAGACAGATCGGCGCTGGTTCTAGTAGATCGGGGAGAGTGAGAGATGGAAAAATGAGAGCTGAGCTGAGCTGAGATTGGTGTAATAATTTTTTTTAAATGAATAATTTGCCTGGTCACATAAAATGCGACATTCTTTGGTTATTTTGGAAAGATGATTAACAGTTAGTTTTTTAGTTTTTTTTATTTATGTTTTTTGAAAAAATGTATAAAAAATGTGATAGATACTGTAACTTAAAATGAGTTAAAAACTAGAAAATGATTTTTAACCATCTTAAAATATGCCTTTATCCAAATAACAGATTCACCATTGAAGCAAAAGCTGTTATTTCTTTTAATAAAAAAACATAACTCATATTAATTAAGTTATCCTTTATTTTCAAATTACTTAATAAAAGTGAATTAATATGTTTTATCAATAAATTTTTTTATTATATGATTGGTTTGAAACACAGTGCAATCCTTTATTCTTGAAGTTATAATTTTGACTACCTTAAGCTCGTCTAAAGCCCGTGGGGTTGCACTAAAACCTTTCCAAAAATACTGATTTGCCCGTGAGTTGATTTGCTAATTAAATTTTAAAGAATGTCCACATTAAAAAAATATATATTGTAATTAAACTTAAATTAAGATTTGTTAATTCCTCTAAGAGGATTCACACTATCCATCCAAGTCTTAAAATGTTAGGCTCCGTTTGGTAAAAGTTTCGAATTATAGTTCTGCCAATTGATTTGAGTGTGTTGTTGTTTTGAGCTTTCATATCATAATTCTACACCCATTCTCAAAAACATAATTCAAAACATAATCATTATTTTTCAAAACTCATAACCAAACACATAATTCAAAACTCTTTTCAAAACTCAATTCAAATCAATATTTTAATTTTTTAAATATTTTAAATATTTAAATTTAATTTTGTTAAGATTTTAAATATTTTAATATTTAAATATGTTACGATTTTTTTAATTTTTTAATTTTTTGAATATTTTTAATATTTTAATTTCAAAATATTATGATTTTAATTTTTAAAAATTTAAAATATTTTATAAAAATAAATTCAAACTCTATTTTATAAAAATAATTTTAACTATTTTAATTTTGTTGTTATGTATTGTATTTGGTATTAATTGAGTGTAGAATTGTGAAAGTAGTATGGAGTTTCGAGTTATGTGTTTCGTTATGAGTTTTAAAAATAATTTCTTAATTGAGTTTTGTTTTATGTGTTTGGTTATGATTTGAGTGTAGAGTTGTTTTTAAATTTAAAATATTAACATTTTAATTATTTAAATTTTTTGAATATTTATTTTAATTTTGTACTTATTAAATTTTTAGATTACTTAAATTATTTAAATATTTATGATTTAAATTTTTTGAATATTTATTTTGAAAAAAATTATTTTCTTCGTAGTATTTTCAATTAAAAAATTGATTAATGTTATTTTCTGTTAATAGTAAATTTTTTTTAGTTGAATTTTAAAAACAATTTGGTTATAAGTGTTGATCAGAATTTTTAATAGTGTGAAAGTAATGTGTTTTGTTATGAGTTATAACAATTTGAATTTCAAAACTCAAAACCAAAAAATTTTTTTTACTTCACATGTCAAACAAACTTTCAAAACTCAATTTCACACTTAATTCAACATTCTATTCAAAAACCATAACCAAACAAATTTTCTACACTCAAATCATAATTCCACAACTCACAAACTCAAAATACAACTCATACTCTCAAATCATATTTATAAAACTCTACCAAACGCAACCTTAATTTTTTAGGTTATTTTGATCACAAACTCTTTTGCCAAACAAGCATTTGCAAAAAATTGATTTGATTAGAAAATTGAATTTCAAATAAAAATAGAATTAGAATAAAATAAAGATTCACTTAATTCCTCCAAGTGGGTTCAGGCTACCCAACAAAAAAAGCTTCAAAATGTTACTTTTATGGGTAAATTTAAACCCCTCAAAAAAAGGATGAAGAAATCCAAGAGGTTGTTTGATATGAAATTTATTACAAATTAGTGGTTATATATATGAAACATATTATGTAAAATTACTTTGTGTTATATATCTAGAAAATATTATACAAATTAGTGTTATATATTATGCAAATGCATGATAATTCGTTAGAATATTCTTCAATCCGCCAATCTGCCAAAAACCGTCCAAACCGCAATTTGTCAATCCGCCAACCTGACATTCGGTTTGTAAATTTACTCTCAAACTGCCCGAACCATTCCGCGCACACCCCTAGTCAAAATGTAGGGATTGATAGATAAGGGACTAAAATGATATTCATTAATAGAAAGAATTTTGGTGTAATATTTTTTTTTAAATGAATAATTTGCCTGGTCACATAAAATGCTACATTCTTTGGGTTATTTCGGAAACATGATTAGAAGTTAGTTTTTTTTTTTTTTTTTGATTTTCTTGAAAAAATATGTAAAAAATGTGAGAGATAATATGACCTAAAATGAGTTAAAAACTCGAAGATGATTTTTAACCATCTTAAGATAAGATGATTTATCCACATAACAGATTCACCATTGAAGCAGAAGCTGTTATTCCTTTTAAAAAAAAACATAAATCATATTAATTAAGTTATTCTTTATTTTCAAATTAATTAACAAAAGTGAATTAATATGTTTTATCAATAAATTTTTTTATTATATGATTGGTTTGAAACACAATGCAATCCTTTGTTCTTGAAGTTTTAATTTAATTAGTTTGAATTAAATAGATGACCATCTAAAATAATTATAAAATTCATCTACAATTCTATGCATTTTGTGTTAATTTAATCCTTAATTTCGTAATTTTATTAATTTCATTGCTCAACAACACTAAAATATTATATTCATCTTCATGTTTAAGGATTAAAGTTGGCAAAATTTAAACTTCTAGGTACCAATGTGACATGAAGCTTATAGTTTAAGAATCATATGTGTATTATTCAATTAACAATTTAAATGGTCCATATAAATTGAATTTTTCGATTAAATAGTAATAAAATAATATGCATATTCATATCTATTATATATAATTATATATATTAATAATAAAATTCAAATTGTTTGGATTGCAAGAGCCCCTACCTAATCTTAATCAAATTTATTTTGAGTTTCTAAGTTTAGTTCAGGTCTATAGTATTACAATTAGCATTTTTAAGTTCATAATAATAAAACAACGGTGGTGCTACATGCACCAATTAATAGACATACTAGTATACCAACTAGTGTTATGATATTATTATTGACCACATTTATTATACAAGTTACAAATATCCAAAACCATACAAATGATGTCACATCATCTGTTAGTATACTAGTGTGTACATTAATTAGTATATATAGCATTATTCATAAAACAAATATCTAAACAACACAGTACATGTTTCCAAGAAGTGTTGGAAATGCTAATAAGTTTTTTCTATAAACATGTCATCAAGGCCTTGCATGTTCATCAAATCCAAGCTAAGAAACTGTAATATACAACCGTGAATTGGAGAAACTAAAACCATCAATGCTATAATGTCAGGAGTTAATAGACGGGTGCTGGCTATTCTGATTGGGGCATCAAGAAAATGCATCCAACATAAGGCTTAAAACTCATAGTCAAGAAAGAGAAACATAGTATAGCATTCTCTGTTGAACTTGCACTTGATTATCTCTGAAGTTAGAATAAGTGGTATCAAGATACTTCTTGCGTTTGTTTCTTCTCATCAACTTCGACATTCCATGTCTTCCATGCCGCAACATAATGAGCCAAAAGGTCACTTAAAGCTGCCACACCAACAAAACCTATCTTCTATCATTTAACTATGACATGAGATGTAAATCCAAATGAAAGCACAACAATTTATACATGATTCATGGTCCAAAAACATTATATGAAGAAGGATATCAAGCCCCAAAACATTGTACCATAGAAATAATTTGAAACATTAACTTCCAAATCCTTATTGGTGCATGGGTAGAGGAACACGCATGCAGATTTCAAAAAGATCATCACAAACATATATACCTTTTTCCGGAATTTTAAGGTTGTGGATCACCCAAGTAAAAATTTCTAAAGACAAGCTTTTAAATTGGGAAAATTGTTTCACATAAAAGTAAGGAGTAATGAAGTTTTGAACTTTTATTTTGTTTCTAAAAATACAAAGAAAACGAAATCAATACCAAATAAACATTTCTTTCTTACATTGAGATCAAATATGTTTTCAGATTGAACAAGGGAGTTATGTGTGAGGTAATTTTAGGGAATGCCGTTTGAAAAACAAAGTGAATTTTTTTTTTTTTGAGTTGATTTGCTAATTAAATTTTAAAGTATGTCCACATTAAAAAAATATATATTGTAATTAAACTTAAATTAAGATTTGTTAATTCCTCTAAGAGGATTCACACTATCCATCCAAGTCTTGAAATGTTAATTTTTTAGGTTATATTTTGATCACAAACTCTTTTGCTAAACAAGCATTTGCAAAAAATTAATTTGATTAGAAAATTGAATTTCAAATAAAAATAGAATTAGAATAAAATAAAGAATGAGGATTCTAAGGTATTGATGAAGGATGAAAAGATTAAGGAGAGATGGAAAAACTATTTTGAGAAACTATTAAATTAGGAACATGGAGGTACATCAATAAGAGAAAAAAAATAGCCAGTAATACGATAAACCAAGACTATAGGTTCTATCGCAGGATTAAGAACTTTGAAGTAGAGATTGCACTTAAGAAGATGAAATCAAATAAGGCTTTAGGACCGATGATATCCCTATTGAAGCTTGGAAGTGTTTGGATAAAAAAGGAGTTGCTTGGTTGACTAGGTTGTTTAGCAAAATTTTGTTGACTAGGAACATGCCAGATGAGTGAAGGAAGAGTATTTTAGTGCCAATCTATAAGAATAAAGGAGATGTTCAAAATTGCAACAACTATAGAGCAATCAAGTTAATGTGTCATATAATGAAAGTGTGGGAGAGGGTGATGGAACCCCGATTGCGAGATATAACAGAGGTGTCCGAGAATCAATTTGGATTTATGCCTGGCAGGTCAACAATGAAAGCAATCCATCTTTTGAGGAGAGTAATAGAAAAGTATAGAGAAAAGAAAAGAGACATTCATATGGTGTTTATCGACCTTGAGAAAGCATATGATAGAGTGCCTCGAGATATAATATGACAGGTGTTAGAGAAGAAAAGGGTGACAAAAGATTACATTGATATAATTAGGGACATGTATGAACGGGTGGTGACCACTATTAGATCGCCTGCTGGAAAGACAAATAAATTTCCTATCACTGTAGGGTTACATCAAGAATCTACCTTAAGTCCTTATCTTTTTGCTTTAGTTATGGATGAGTTGACGAGAAATATTCAGGATGACGTGCCATGGTGTATGCTTTTTGCAGACGATATCGTGAGACTAGAGAAGGAGTTAACACAAAGTTAGAGATTTGGAAAAAAGCACTTGAATTTAAAAGATTTCGGATAAGCAAAACTAAGACAGAGTACATAGAGTGTAAATTTAGCAACAGTAACAATGAAAGCAAAGGAGAAGTAAAGATTGAAAACCAAGAACTGCCTAAGAGTGACCATTTTCATTATTTAGGATCGATTATCACAACGACGGCGGAGATTGATGCGGATGTAGTCTATAGGATTAAGGCGGGATTAAGTAAGTGGAGAAGTGTATATGGGGTACTGTGCGATAAACGAATACCCACTAGACTAAGAGGTAAATTCTATAGAACGACTATTAAACTAGCGATGCTGTATGGGACGGAGTGTTAGACAACCAAGAAACAACATGTAGATAATATGAATGTGGCTGAGATGAAAATGCTAAGTGGATGTGTGGCAAGACTAAACAAGACAAAATTAGGAATGAGTGTATTCTGGAATGGACAGGAGTATCACCGATAGAAGATAAGTCGAGACAGAATCGATTGAAATGGTTTGGTCATATTCAACGGAGACCAACAGAGGCAGTAGTGAGGAGATACAATGCGGTAGTGAAAAGATGCGATGTAGTGACGGTAGATGGAAGTGCTAGGGGACCGGGTAGGCCTCAATTAACGTTGGCTAGCATTATAAATAGAGATACGGATCTACTTAATCTGACTAACGAAATAGCCTGTGATAGAGCCGCGTGGAGAAGAAGGATTCATGTAGCTGACCCCATTTGATGGGACATAAGGCTTGGTTTAGTTTGGTTTGGTTTAGGGATTATTAAATTTGTAATTTGAGATTAAACAAACTATATTGATAAATGTTATGTATAAGTTATACTTAAAGAAACAAAATACATTTTTTATTGCATTGATAATGATACCATGATGCAAAACTTTCAAAATATAAAGACTGATTAGGATCAATTGTAAAAGCATACATTACAAGCCTTATTAATGAAAACTTAAAAATTTTAACATAACAAATACAACATCCAGATAAGAAAACAACCATATGAACACAAATTAAATCTATCATTTTCATTTCTATAACCAACGATTAGGGAAATCAGTCCTATAAATCCAAAATTAGATTAATAGACACAATTGAGACTTTAAAAATCTCAAATCTGAAAGAAACCGCTTAACCAAAAAATTATTTATTAAAATTGAGAAGTTCAAAATTCAAATCAAAGCAAATTATATGATTACAAAGACTATTAATTCATCATTACCACTATAAATAGATCTAACATTAACATTGACTATTAATTCATCATTATCACTTGAGCAAATCATGCGGTTGAGATGGAAAGACAAGAAAGAGAATCCGAATGGCAAAAAAAAATTTAGAGTTCGTTTGACATTGACTTTTTTAGCCAACTTTTTGGGTTAGTTTTTTTAGCCTCGTTTGGTTTTGTTTTGAGATTTTTTTGACTTTTGTGAGAGAAAAATGTAATAATTATGGGTAAAAAGTAATATTTTGTCTCACTGACTTTTATAATCAATTTTATCTTTTTGGGATTATTTAGTCTCAAAAAATTTGCCAAACTAGGGCTTAATTACATCAACAATATAAACTAGCCGAGTTGAGCTGAGTAATAAGTTATTGAAATTTAGTTTTATAAATTAATGAGTTTAAAATTATGCTACTCCTGAGAATTCTAAGCATAATGCATCCCATGAGATTTCTAAGAATAATTTTAAAATTATGCTACTCCTGAGAATTCTGAGCATAATAAGTTTAAGATTTCTGAGCATAATGCGTCACCTGAGAATTCTAAATTCTTTTTTTGCCATTCGGATTCTTTCTCCTGTCTTTCCATCTCAACCGCACGATTAACTCATGTGACACATTATGCATTGAAATCTGAGTAGGCAATATCAGATCCTACCCACATGGGATCCCTCCCCGCCATAAGTAATATGGTAACTGCTCTCTGTCTCTCTCCTCAGAATTCTCAAATTTAATCTCTAGACTCTGCCTCGCTCTCAAGGCATTCAACCACCACTTGTTCCGCCACCGGACCACCGTGCGCCGCCGTATCAAGCCCTCAACCGACTACCAACCAAGGTATGGCTCTCTTTCGTAGATACCTATTCTAGATTGATATCTCCTTCTGCTGATCTAATTTTGGCCTGGTTAGGGTTTGTGTTTTTTAGATTTAGCTAGATCTATTTATAGTGGTAATGATTAATTAATAGTCTTTGTAATCATATAATTGCTTTAATCTGAATTTTGAACCTCTCGATTTTAATAAATAATTTTTTGGTTAAGCGGTTTCTTTCAGATCTGAGATTTTTAAAGTCTCAACTATGTCTGTTGATCGAATTTTGGATTTATTCGACTGATTTCACTAATCGTTGGTTATAGAAATGAAAATGATAGATTCAATTTGTGTTCATATGGTAGTTTTCTGATCTAGATGTTGTATTTGCCATGTTAAAATATTTAAGTTTTCATTAATAAAACTTGTAATATATGCTTTTACAATTGATCCTAATGAGTCTTTTATCTTTTGAAAGTTTTGTATGATGGTATTATTATCAATGCAATGAAAAATGTATTTTCTTTCTCTATGTATAACTTACACATAACATTTATCAATTTATCAATATAGTTTGCGTAATCTCAAATCACAAATTTAATAATCCCATAAACCAAACCAAACCAAGCCTTAAGTCCTATCAAATGGGGTCGGCTGCATGAATACTTCTTCTCCACGCGGCTCTATCATAGGCCATTTCGTTAGTCAAATTAAGTAGATCCATGTCTCTATTTATAACGCTAGCCAACATTAATCTAGGCCTACCCGATCCCCAAACACTTCCATCTACCGTCACTACATCGTATCTCTTCACTACTGCCCCTGTTGGTCTCCGTTGAATATAACCAAACCATCTCAATCAATTCTCTCTCAACTTATCTTCTATCGGTGATACTCCTACATATTCCCGAATACACCAATTCCTAATTCTGTCTTGTCTAGTCTTGCCACACATCCACCTTAGCATCCTTATCTTAGCCACATTCATCTTATCTACATGTTTCTTGGTTACCCAACACACCATCCCATATAACATCGCTGGTCTAATAGCCATTCCATAGAACTTACCTTTTAGTCTAGTGGGTATTCGTTTATCGCACAGTACCCCAAACACACTTCTCCACTTACTCTATCCCGCCTTAATCCTATAGGCCACATCCGCATCAATCTCCCCCGCCGTTGTGATAATCGATTCTAAATAACAAAAATGGTCACTCTTAGACAGTTCTTAGTTCTCAATCTTCACTTCTCCTCTGCTTTCATTGAAACTGTTACAAAATTTACACTCCATGTACTCTTTCATACTTTTGCTTATCTGGAATCCTTTAAATTCAAGTGTTTTTCTCCAAATCTCTAACTTTGTGTTAACTCCTTTAATCTCATCCACTAGCACGATATCGTCTGCAAAAAGCATACACCATGGCACGTTATCCTGAATATTTCTCGTCAACTCATGCATAACTAAAGCAAAAAGATAAGGACTTAAGGTACATCATTGGTGTAACCCTACAATGATAGAAAATTTATTTGTCTCTCTAGCAGGCGATCTAATAGTGGTTACCACCCCTTCATACATGTCCCTAATCATATCAATGTAACATTTTGTCACCCATTTCTTCTCTAACACCCACCATAGTATATCTCGAGGCACTCTATCATATGCACTCTATCATATTCTTCTCTAACACCCACCTCTAACGTTGTTTACCATATCTTCCACCTTTTTAGTATCTCCAAGAAATAAATTTGAAAAGCAAAACTCTAAGTATGCCATTTTTTTGGTATGATCAAGAACAACCGTAACATACAATAACAAATTGATTTTACTTCTATCCCTCCAATACTTGCTAAACTTTTGTTTCATAGTCTTTGCCATTGTGCTCAAAGTATCATCCTCCTCCAAAACTAATTCGTTAATGTTTCTTTCAATAACAAACATTTATTTGTAAAAAGTATTCGAAGTAACAAAGAGAGACCCCGAAAACTTCTTAGTTGCAAGATAAAATAATTTTAGAAACCTCAAAAACAATCTACATTTTTTCCAATCCAACTCATTAGGACTTCTCATTATGCCACCATCAACATCCTTGAAATAAGGTTCAAAATTGGAATCCACAAACTTCAAGCGAGTAAAAGTCTTCTCATACTTTTCGGCGGCCTCCAACATCAAATAGGTAGAGTTCCACCTAGTTGGTACATCTAGGCATACAAGAGCTTTTGAATCAAGTTTGGGTGTGGCTGCACACTTCTTAAAAGCATCATGCCTATGAAGAGAAGACCTCACATATCTCACCGAAAGTCTAATGTTGGCAAAAGAATCGTCCATTTCTTTCAACCCATCACTCACAACGAGATTAAGAATATGTGCACAACAACGCATTTGAATAAACTCATGTTGCAAAATAGTTCCCTTCCAATCTTTGGTTATTGTTTTCAAATAGAGCAAATTACAAACACCTCCCTCGAGGTTTGGTGAAAATACAGATTCCCCCATGAGGTTTGAGAAATTACATCCCGCCCCCTGAGGTTTATATTTTCATAACAAATTGCCCCTTGAGATTTTTATTTTTATACAGATTCCCCCCTAATTTCCCCTAATTTGTTATGAAAATTTGACCCTCAGGGGGCAATTTGTAATTCTCAAACCTCAGGGAAAAATCTGTATTTTCACCAAACCTCGAAGGGGTGTTTGTAATTTGCCCTTTTAAATATTGAATGGTAAGATTATTAGAACTAGCATTATCAACTGTTAAGGTGAATATGCTATCAATGTTCCACTTAATAAAACACGACTCAATTTTCCAACCCATTGTTTTTCCTTTGTGACCTTCAATTTGTTGAAAATTTATAATTCTTATTTGAAGTTTCCAGTTATCATCAATGAAATGAGCAGTCAAACACATGTAACACAAATTTTAAATAGATGTCCAAGTGTCCTTAGTAAAGCAAATTCTATGACCCTTTATGCCATTCTTTAACTTATCTCTTTCATTCTTGAATATGTTAAACACTTCTCTAGATATGGTATGACAAGAGGGGATTGGTGTGAATTTCGGTTGCATGACATTACAAAATCTTCTAAACCCAACTCCCTCCACAAATCTAAATGACAACTCATCAATGACAACCATCTCCGCAAGAGACCTTTTACAAGCATCAAAATTAAAAGTTGTTACTACAACCTCAACACCCTCTTCAAATTGTTTCGGTTTAAGATTTAATGTTTGTTGACCATCTCTATCCCTATTTGGATATTCTTTACAATTGGGGTATGATTCCTCAAATTGCTAGTCCCATGAAGTCTAGAGTCAGCCAAATACTCTTTCTTGCAATATTTGCATACGGCTCTACACTTTCCATCGATCCCCATAACCTTATCAAAATGATCCCAAACTGTGGATGGTGCTCTCCCCCCTCCACCCCCACTCTTTCTCTTTGGGGGTCTAGGAGGCTTAGGTTCAGGTTCGGGTTTGGCTAAAGGGGGATTCATTTGAGAATTAGAGGATTCCGGAGATAAAACATTGATTGCGGGAGATTGAACACTATCCTCCATTTAAACTGGATTACAAAAATTACAAATTCAATTTCAATAATTCCAAGTAGAAATGCACAGATAAACTCCAATCAGAAATGAACAAATTTAATTCCAATCACCATTGAAACAAATCTTAGTCACACAAACAGAATCTTAGTCACACAATAACATATTTAATTCCAATCTCAGAGATCTGTGGCTAAAAAAAAAAAAAAAAAAAAGAAATCTGATTACATAAACAGATCTGATGCCTAACAGGGTTTTCTGTGTTATTGACTTTTTTTTTGGTATTGCCTTACAGATCTGAAGATGTCATATAAGTTGATTTTTAAATTTATAAAAAATAAAAAAAAATAATGTGAATAAATCAACGCAATTGCAGATTCAATTTTAATAATTACAAATTCAACATAATTCATAATTACAAATTCAACATAATTTAAATAATTACAGATTCAATATAGATTCAACATAATTACAAATTTTAATAACATATTCAACACATTCAATTTAAAATTTCATAGAATGAATAATAGATTTCACAAACTGAATAACAGATTCAATAACATATCTTACAGATTAAATAACGATTTAACACAAATTTAATACAAATTAACACAGATTTAACACATTGAATAATAGATTCAATAACATATCTCACAGATTGAATAACGGATTTAACACAAATTTAACAGAGATTAACACATATTTAACACATTGAATAACAAATTTCACAGATTGAATAACAGATTCAATCACATATCTCACAGATTGAATAACAGATTTAACACAAATTTAACAAATAAACAAATAAACTATGTGATCTATTGCTTACACATACGATTGCATAAAAAAAAAAAATCAGAGACCGAAGAGAGAGACAGATAGACAGATCTGAAGAGCAGAGCAAAGTCGATCTTGCGAAGCACGAAAGAGTGAGATTCGAAGAGAGGCTAAGCACAGAGAGACACAGATCTGAATGCCCACAAAAAAATCAGAGATCGAGAGAAAAAGAGAGACAAACAGAGAGACGCTTACCTGAGAGTTGCCGGAGAGAGAGAGTCGATCTTGCGAGGTCGATCGGTGCGATGAGAAGAGAGTTATGAGCAGAGTTGAAAGCAGAGTTGCGATGAGAAAACAGAGTTGAAAGTAGAGTTGCGATAAGAAAGCAGAGATCGATCGGTGCGATGAGAAACCAGAGGTCGATCGATGCGATGAGAAAGCAGAGTTGTGATCGATGCAATGAAAAACGAGAGAGAGACTGATATGAGATGAGAGGAAAGAAATAAGCTCTCCAGCTGCGCAAATGTGTTTGTGATAGGAGTGCTCACGGATCGATTTTATGTGGTTTGCAGTTCCGTTTTGACCCGCCAGCACCTATACGGTTTGGGAAAAAGTCAAACCGCAACCGCCCGCAGTGCGGTTTGCTATTTGTGTGAATAGGATTTGCGGATGTGCAAGCGGTTACGGACGATTTGCGATTTAGATTTTTTTCTTTAAAAATTAACTTTCGAGTTTTTTTTCCCATTTTGTAAGTATTTATTTCAAGTCATTTTCTTACAATTTTCTAAAATGCTCCAACATTAATAATTAATGAATTAAAACTTATAAAATTAAAAATACAACAAAATCAATTCCTAACACAAACAAATCATTTAAAATCCTAGAATAATTACAAATTCAATTTCAACAACATAACAGATTACAGATTCAATTACAATAAAATTGAATAACAGATAAAATTATAATAAAATTAAATAAAATTACAATAACACAGATTCAATTACAGGTTGAATAACAGATTTAACTCCAAACAGAAATGAACAGATGAGCTCCAATTAGAAATGAACAGATTTACTTCTCATAGCTATTGGATCTTGGATGTCACCAAGCAATGCTATTGCTGCATTATCTAAAGAGATCAAATCCTCCTAAAAGAAAGAACTGAATCAGATAAAATAAATGCAAGAAAGTAAACTAGTTTGTTAATGGATAAATAATGTACATACATGTAGCTTACGTGGGAACAAATGAAAAGCTTGACAAAATTCTTTGTAAGATGACCCAGAGATACCTCCTTCCTGATGTCTGTACAAACAAAAACTAAATCTTAGTATGCTTGTGTAAATGGAAATGATAACCTTAGTTTACTCTATGATCCCTCAAATTTGAGTAAAAAAAGACATAGAGAAGATAAATGATATTTTCTATGCAGCAAGTAATCTAATTTATAGAAACAAACGAAGAACACAAGAGAACGAGAATTTACCAACTTTATTTGATACAGAAGGCTTGTCTTTCCTATCAGTTTTAAAATTTGAAGGCCCTCCAGAATGGTTTACACTTGAAACCTATTGACAGAAGCTCATATTTACCATTAGAGAACAACAAGAGACGCATAAAAATCCATTTGATTGCTAAGAAGATGTACAGAGAGAGTGAGTCAATACTAATTCTTATCATCCCAAAAGGAAACAACGTAAATAAAAGCATTCAGAACATTTGATTTTCGTACAATTTCCTCATGCTTTCTTGGCAGCCAAACAGAGGATAAATAAAAAATATATTATATAATAAGACCCTTGCTAACATACATTGGCAGAATGGAAGACACTTGAGGTAGAGAAGTTCTCTCACAATGCTTCTTCCTAGTAAGCAAATCAAAATAATAAAAAATTAAAAAAATCAGAAATTTTCACTCCCAATTTATTGGTTTCTGATACAAAACTACAAAACCCAAAATTTTGACTACCTCCAGCTCATCTAAAGCCTAAAACCTTTCCAAAAATACTGATTCTTTGCTTTTCTTGATAATACCTTGGAAAATTAACGAACCCAGATGTATTAAGAAAATTCAGTTTTATAAGAAAAAGAATCCGAATCAGGAGAGAAAGAAGTGCACAAGATCATACACCAACACTTTCTAATATGTTAGCAATATCGTAAATTCACCTCCGCTTAACACCTGCAAATTCAATTAGATTCAATAAACACTATGCAAAAACAAAACTTCAGAATAACATTAAAAAAAATAATAAGAAGTTAATTTCACTTGTATTCCCTAAACTATCACCATTTCCTCTATTTCACCTCTATATTATTAATTTTGCCTCTAAAATTTCTGATTTCTATTCATGTTATTCAATTAAAGACAAGTATATGGAAAAAGTACCAATTAAAGCCTTATTTGACGGGCAAAAAGATAGTTTTAAAATTTAAACAATTTAAATCATACGACCAAACACCCATTAAATTGATTGTGTAGTTTGGTCAAAATAATAAGAAAATTTAATGTATTTTTTTTTGGTATATTCAAATTTTGAAATAATAATTTTCCCATTAAATTAAATTGCAATGATTACTGATTTGTATCTCTAATTAGACCACATAAACAGAAATTAAAATTGTGGGAACTATTAGACGAAATAGAAACAATGATGATTGTTTAAAGTGAAATTAACCCACCAAAAAATCTATTGAGATTATAAGACTAGTTCTAGACTGAATCGATTTGCAGCATCATCCAATCCAATCGAGTCCATGCCATCTTGATTATAAAAGTTAAGAAAACTGAACAAAAATCATTATGTTACAAAACCACCCAGATTCACCGAGAAATATATAGATGTAGATTTAGAGAGAGAGAGAGAGAGAGAGAGAGAGATTACTTGGAGCACAAGAGGCCGAGAGATTTCTCTTTGCGGCTATAGTAGTATGGGTTTTTAGACTTGGATTCTCGATGAGCCACAGATGACATTCCTCAACCAGCTTTGACAATCCAAACAGAGTTTGAGAGAGAGAGAGAGGACTATGAAGATTTACATGAGATGCGGAAATTTAAAATTGTTATGAACGCGCGACAAAATAATTTTAATCAGTGTGTTTGGTTTTGATATTTTGAATTTAATTTTTTAACAATTTAATTTTTTATTTATTTTTGTTTTTAGTAAATATTTTTAAAATTTTAAGTACCATTTTACTTTTTTTAGATGCATCTTACATATACCTAAATACTAAAATATTTTAAAAAATTAATAAATACACAATATAAAAAGTGTACTGAATTTTTGTATTTTTAGTGAATTTTTTAAATATTTTTTTCACAAATATTATACTTTTTAAGTATATTTATGTTAAGTGTGTCTAGAAATTAAAAAAATTGATGGAAATATTAAAAAAATCAATAAAAATTAAAAAATACGAAAAATGAAAAAGTAGAATTTTCTGAAAATGAAAACTGGTGAATGTTGTTTCAAAAATTAATTTGAAGAAAAAAAAATCTAAAGACAAGTTGTTTTTAAATTGGGAAAATTGTTTCACATAAAAGTAAGGAATAATGAAGTTTTAAACTTTTATTTTGTTTCTACAAATACAAGAAAACGAAATCAATAACAAATAAACATTTCTCTCTTACATTGAGATCAAATATGTTTTCAGATTGAACAAGGGAGTTATGTGCGAGGTAATTTTAGGGAATGCTGTTTGAAAAACAAAGAGAGAAAAAATTGAGTTGATTTGCTAATTAGATTTTAAAGTATGTCCACATTAAAATATATATATATATATATATATATTGTAATTAAATTTAAATTAAGATTTGTTAATTCCTCTAAGAGGATTCACACTATCCATCCATTCCTGTAAGATCGCATCCATTTGATCTCAAAAATCCCTCTTAGTCTAATCATCTAATCCTACTTGAGGGGCGTATGCACTAATAACGTTCACTATAGTCCCTCCAATAATTAGTTTAACTAACATAATTCTATCATCTTTTCTAATTCTACATTTTCCATGAGACCCTTGGCAGCTATGATTCCTAGCCCATTCCTGCAAATGGAGATTTTAATGGCCATGTAAGCGTAGATAAACTAGGTTATGAAAGGGAGACCAACAGAGGAAGTAGTGAAGGAATGCGATACAGTGACGGTAAATGGAAGTGCTAGGGGACCGGGTTGGCCTATATTAACGTTGGCTAGCGTTATTAATAGAAACATGGATCTACTTAATTTGACTAACGAAATGACCTGTGATAGAGCTGCGTGGAGAAGAAGGATTCATGTAGCCAGCCCCATTTGATGGGACTTAAGGCTTGGTTTGATTTGGTTTATGGGATTATTAAATTTGTGATTACGCAAACTATATTGATAAATGTTATGTGTAAGTTATACATACAGAAAGAAAATACATTTTTTATTGCATTGATAATAATACCATCATGCAAAACTTTCAAAAGATAAAGACTCATTAGAATCAATTGTAAAAGCATACATTACAAGCTTTATTAATGAAAACTTAGAGATTTTAACATAACAAATACAACATCCAGATCAGAAAACAACAATATGAACACAAATTGAATCTATCATTTTCATTTCTACAACCAACGATTAGTGAAATTAGTACAATAAATCCAAAATTAGGTCAACAGACACAACTGAGACTTTAAAAATCTCAGATTTGAAAGAAAACCGCTTAGCCAAAAAATTATTTATTAAAATCGAGAGGTTCAAAATTCAGATCAAAGCAATTATATGATTACAAAGACTATTAACTCATCATTACCACTGTAAACAGATCTAACTAAATCTGTAAAACACAAACCCTAACCAAGACAAAATTAGATCAGCAAAAGGGGATATCAATCTAGACTAGGTATCTAGAAAGAGAGCCATACCTTGGTTGGTAGTTGGTTGAGGGCTTGATACGGCAGTGCACGATGTGGCGGAACAAGTGGTGGTCGAACGTGTCGAGAGCGAGGCAGAGTCTAGAGGTTAAATTTGAGAATTCTGAGAAGAGAGACAATTACCTTATTACTTATGGCGAAGAGGGATCCCGTGCGGGTAGGATCAGATATTGCCAATTTAGACCTCTAAACATGAGCTAATCATGTGGTTTAGATGGAAAGACAGGAGAGAATGGCAAAAAAAGAATTTAGAGTTCGTTTGACATTGACTTTTTAGCCAACTTTTGTGTTTGAGTTTTTTTAGCCTCATTTGGTTTTTGTTTTGAGATTTTTTTGACTTTTTTGAGAGAAAAATGCAATGATTATGGATAAAAAGTAATATTTTGTCTTATTGACTTTTATAATCAATTTTACTTTTTTTGGGATTATTTAGTCCCAAAAAGTTTGCCAAACCAGGGCTTAATTACATCAACAATATAAACTAGCCGAGTTGAGCTGAGTAATAAGTTATTGAAATTTAGTTTTATAATTTAATGAGTTTAAAATTATGTTATTCCTGAGAATTCTAAGCATAATGCGTCACCTAAGATTTCTGAGAATAATTTTAAAATTATGCTACTCCTCAGAATTCTGAACATAATGAGTTTAAGACTTCTGAGCATAATGCGTCACCTGAGAATTCTAAATTCTTTTGTTGCCATTTGGATTCTCTCTCCTGTCTTTCCATCTCAATCGCATGATTAGCTCAAGTGATGCATTATGCTTAGAAATTTGAATAGGCAATATCTGATCTTACCCACACGGGATTCCTCCCCGCCATAAGTAATAGGGGTGTTCATGGGTCGGATCGGATCGGTTTCACTATCAACTCGCCACCCGAACCGACCATCACAGGTTGGAGAATTTAACATCCGATCTCGACCGCAGGTAGTTCGAAATCGCAAGCATCGGGCCTTATGGTTTGTCGGTCGGAATCGGTCGAATTCTCGGGTGATTTTTCCATCAACAGCTTATCCTCCTCTCGCGCATAAACAAATATACATACAGACAGATTTGTGAAAGACCAAGAAAGTGAGAAGAAGGTTGTGGTATGCTATTGACATTCATAGCTGTTCGATCTAATCCAAGAGCATCAAAACAGAGCGATCTGGATAATGTTTGTTGATGACCGAATGGATCTAGATGCAATAAACCATCTGAATCGGAGAGGGGTTAAAAGAGAGTGTGTTTGGAGAGAGGAGGGATGAGAGAGAGACAGAGAGAGGGGGTTATTACAGTTCTGCGAGAAGAAAAGAAAAGTAAACAGCAGACAAACAAACAATATATAAAACTTGTATATATATCCCAAACACATGTAACCATATAATTAAATATATATATATGATGATGTGACTATAATCATATATATTAAATATATATGTATATATATAAACATAATTAATCACATGTATTCATGTATTGAAATTATCAATCTGACTATGTTATAGGGTTAGGTACTAGACTACCTTACTATTGGTCAAATGTTTATTATTTATTTTTCTTACATTTGAAATATGAAACCAAAGGGAAAAGAAAGGTCTGACATTTTTTTGAGCCATGTGCTACTTTTTCTGTAATTGATACAGATATTCAAAATTTTAATTATTATTATAACATGAAGAGGAGCGAAGATACTCAATTCCTATAAGCCTATTGGACTATTTTTCGGACGGTTCGGATTTAGTCGGTTCCTAAGAAATACAACCCACAGCCGACCGAAATATTGATAAATTTTGCATACAAGGACCGAGCCGACCATGGAGACTTTTCGAAACCGACCATAACCATTCGGTTCGGTTCGGATTGGTCAGTTTCATCGGATGATTCAGTTTTTTGAACACCCCTAATAAGTAATAAGGTAACTGTCTCTCTCCTCAGAATTCTCAGTCTCAGATTCAACCTCTAGACTCTACCTCACTCTCGACGCGTTCGACAACCGCTTGTTCCGCTACCGGACCACCATGCGCCGCCGTATCAAGCACACAACCGACTACCAACCAAGCTATGGCTCTCCTTTGTAGATACTATTCTAGATTGATATCCCCTTCTACTGATCTAATTTTGGCTTGGTTAAGGTTTGTGTTTTACAGATTTAGTTGTTAGATCTGTTTATAGTTGTAATGATGAATTAATAGTCTTTGTAATCATATAATTGCATTGATCTGAATTTTGAACCTCTCGATTTTAATAAATAATTTTTTGGTTAAATGGTTTCTTTCAGATCTGAAATTTTTAAAGTCTCAGTTGTGTCTGTTGATTTAATTTTGGATTTATTGGACTGATTTCACTAATCATTGGTTATAGAAATGAAAATGATAGATTCAATTTGTGTTCATATGGTTGTTTTCTGATCTGGATGTTGTATTTACTATGTTAAAATCTCTAAGTTTTCATTAATAAAGCTTATAATGTATGTTTTTACAATTGATCCTAATGAGTTTTTATCTTTTGAAAGTTTGCATAATGGTATCCTTATCAATGCAATAAAAAATGTATTTTCTTTCTCTATGTATAACTTACACATAACATTTATCAATTTATCAATATAGTTTGCGTAATCTCAAATCACAAATTTAATAATCCCATGAACCAAACCAAACCAAACAAAGCCTTAAGTCCTATCAAATGGGGTCGGCTACATGAATACTTCTTCTCCACGCGGCTCTATCATAGGCCATTTCGTTAGTCAAATTAAGTAGATCCATGTCTCTATTTATAACGCTAGCCAACGTTAATCTAGGTCTACCCGATCCCCAAACACTTCCATCTACCGTCACTACATCGCATCTCTTCACTACTGCCTCTGTTGGTCTCCGTTGAATATGACCAAACCATCTCAAACGATTCTTTTTCAACTTATCTTCTATCGATGATACTCCTACCTATTCCCGAATACATCAATTCCTAATTCTGTCTTGTCTAGTCTTGTCACACATCCACCTTAGCATCCTTATCTCAGCCACATTCATCTTATCTACATGTTTCTTGGTTACCAAACACTCCGTCTCATATAACATCGCTGGTCTAATAGCCGTTCCATAGAACTTACCTTTTAGTCTAGTGAGTATTCGTTTATCGCACAGTACCCCAGACACACTTTTCCACTTACTCCATCCCGCCTTAATCCTATGGGCCACATCCGCATCAATCTCCCCCGCCGCTATGATAATCAATTCTAAATAACGAAAATGGTCACTCTTAGGTAGTTCTTGGTTCTCAATCTTCACTTCTCCTCTGCTTTCATTGAAACTGTTACTAAATTTACACTCCATGTACTCTTTCTTACTTTTGCTTATCCGGAATCCTTTAAATTCAAGTGCTTTTCTCCAAATTTCTAACTTTGTGTTAACTCCTTTAATCTCATCTACTAGCACGATATCGTCTGCAAAAAGTATACACCATGGCACGTCATCCTGAATATTTATCGTCAACTCATCCATTACTAAAGCAAAAAGATAAAGACTTAAGGTATATTCTTGGTGTAACCCTACAGTGATAGAAAATTTATTTGTCTCTCCAGCAGGCGATCTAATAGTGGTTACCACCCCTTCATACATGTCCCTAATCATATCAATGTAACCTTTTGTCACCCATTTCTTTTCGAACACCCACAATAGTATATCTCGAGGCACTCTATCATATGCACTCTATCATATTCTTCTTTAACACCCACCCCTAACATTGTTTACCATATCTTCCACCTTTTTAGTATCTCCAAGAAATAAATTTGAAAAGCAAAACTCTAAGTATGCCATTTTTTTGGTAGGCTCAAGAACAACCGTAACATACAATAACAAATTGATTTTACTTCTATCCCCCCAATACTTGCTAAACTTTTGTTTCATAGTCTTTGCCATTGTGCTCAAAGTATCATCCTCCTCCAAAATTAATTCGTTAATTTTGCTTTCAATAACAAACATTTCTTTGTAAAAAGCATTGGAAGTAATAAAGAGAGACCCCTAAAACTTCTTAGCTGTAAGATAAAATAATTTTAGAAACCTCAAAAACAATCTATATTTTTTCCAGTCCACCTCATTGAGACTTCTCCTTATACCACCATCAACATCCTTGAAATAAGGTTCAAAATTGTAATCCACAAACTTCAAACGATTAAAAGTCTTCTCATACTTTTCGGCGGCCTTCAACATCAAATAGGTAGAGTTCCACCTAGTTGGCACATCTAAGCATACAAGAGCTTTTGAATCAAGTTTGAGTGTGTCTGCACACTTCTTAAAAGCATCATGCCTACGAGGAGAAGACCTCACATATCTCACCGCAAATCTAATGTTGGCAATAGAATCGACCATTTCTTTCAACTCATCACTCACAACGAGATTTAAGAATATGTGCACAGCAACGCATGTGAATAAACTCATGTTGCAAAATAGTCCCCTTCCAATCTTTGGTTATTGTTTTCAAATATTGAATGTTAAGATTATTAGAACTAGCATTATCAACTGTTAAGGTGAATATGCTATCAATGTTCCACTCAATCAAACAAGACTCAATTTTCCTACCCAATGTTTCTTCTTTGTGATCTTCAACTTGTTAAAAATTTATGATTCTTTTTTGAAGTTTCCAGTTATCATCAATGAAATGAGCAGTCAAACACATGTAATACAAATTCTGAATAAATGTTCAAGTGTCCGTAGTAAAGCAAATTCTATGACCCTTCATGGCCTTCTTTAACTTATCTCTTTCATTCTTGAATATATTAAGCACTTCTCTAGATATGATATGATGAGAGGGGAACGGTGTGAATTCCGGTTGCATGACATTACAAAATCTTCTAAACCCAAATCCGTTCACAAATCTAAATGACAACTCATCGATGACAACCATCTTTGCAAGAGACCTTTTTACAAGCATCAAAATTAAAAGTTGTTACTACAACCTTAACACCCTCTTCAAATTGTTTCAGTTTAAGATTTAATGTTTGTTGACCATCTCTATCCCTATTTGGATATTCTTTACAATTGAGTGTATGACTCCTCAAATTGCTAGTCCCATGAAGTCCAAAGTCAACCAAATACTTTTTCTTGCAATATTTGCATACGGCTCTACGCTTCCCGTCGGTCCCCATAACCTTATCAAAATGATCCCAAACTGTGGATGGTGCTCTCCCCCCTCCACCCTCACTCTTTCTCTTTGGGGTCTAGGAGGCTTAGGTTCAGGTTCAGGTTCGGGTTCGGCTAAAGGGGGATTCATTTGAGAATTAGAGGATTCCGGAGATAAAACATTGATTGCGGGAGATTGAACACTATCCTCCATTTAAACTGGATTACAAAAATTACAAATTCAATTTCAATAATTCCAAGTAGAAATGCACAGATAAACTCCAATCAGAAATGAACAAATTTAACTCTAAACAAAAATGAATAGATTTAATTCCAATCACCATTGAAACAAATCTTAGTCACACAATAACATATTTAATTCCAATCTCAAAGATCTGTGACTACAAAAAAAAAAAAAAAAAATCTGATTGCATAAACAGATCTGATTGCCTAATAGGGTTTTCTGTGTTATTGACTTTTTTTTTTTTTTTTTGTATTGCCTAACAAATTTGAAGATGTCATATAAGTTGATTTTTAAATTTATAAAAAATAAAAAAATAATGTGAATAAATCAACACAATCACAGATTCAATTTTAATAATTACAAATTCAACATAATTAATAATTATAGATTCAATACATATTCAATATAATTACAAATTTTAATAACAGATTCAATTTAAAATTTCACAGATTGAATATCAGATTTCACAGACTGAATAACAGATTCAGTAACATATCTCACAGATTAAATAACAGATTTAACACAAATTTAATACAGATTAACACAGATTTAATAGATTGAATAACAGATTCAATAACATATCTCACAGATTGAATAACAGATTTAACACAAATTTAAAACATATTTAACACATTGAATAACAGATTGAATTACAAATTTCACAGATTGAATAACAGATTCAATCACATATCTCACAGATTGAATAACAGATTTGACACAGATTAACACAGATTTAACAAATAAACAAATAAAATTAGTGATCTATTGCTTACACATCTGATTGTATAAAATAAAATAAAATAAATCAGAGACTAGATAGAGAGACAGACAGACAGATCTGAAGAGCAGAGCAAAGTCTTACCTGTGAGTTGCAGAGTAGAGTCAATCTTGCGAAGCAAGAGAGAATGAGATTCGAAGAGACGCTGCGTACAGAGAGACACAGATCTGAATGCCCACAAAAAAATCAGAGATCGGGAGAGAGAGACAGAGACAGAGAGACGCTTACTTGAGAGTTGCCGGAGAGAGAGTCGATCTTGCGAGGTTGATCGGTGCGATAAGAAGAGAGAGCTATGAGCAGAGTTGAAAGCAAAGTTGTGATGAGAAACCAGAGGTCGATCGGTGCGATGAGAAAGTAAAGTTGAAAGTAGAGTTGTGATCGGTGCGATGAAAAACGAGAGAGAAAGAGAGACTGATATGAGAAGATAGGAAAGAAATGAGCTCTCCAACTGTGCAAATGTGTTTGTGTTGTAATTGTGAGAGATTAGAGTTGCGTTTGGTAGAGTTTTAGAATTATGATTTGAAAATAGAACTGTATTTTGAGTTTGTGAGTTTTAGAATTATGATTTGAGTGTAGAAAATTTGTTTGGTTATGAATTTTAAAAAGAATTTGAATTGAGTTATGTGATATATAATATTGAAAAGTTAGTGTTTTGAAAAGTATTTTAAAAAGTGAGAGTGAGATTAATTTTCTATAGCTGTGACCAAACAACACACTCAAACTAAGGAATATAATTAAATTTCAAAAGCTCTACCAAACTGAGCCTAGGGTTTTTTTTTAACATTTGTTTGTTATACTAAAGATGAAGATGAACGGTCCAGATTTTACGTATTAAAAAAAAAAATTTGTTTACCCGGGCGGGTTAGGCGGGTGCGGTTCAAAACCAGACCTTTTCCAATTACTGGTTGAAATATCAGAATTCCGCATCAACGAAATCCAGTACTCTGCATTCCACAGGGTATACCTAAAACAAAACCTCAATCAAGTCAATTCCTCCACAATTCAAACACATACAAGAATACCTTATCTATAGAGCTCAATCAAGTCAATTCCTCAACAATTCAAGCACATATAATATAAAGAATACCTTATCTATAGAGATGACGGTATATATATGGAATAATGAAGTAGTACAAGTGATTTTACCTAGTGATTATGGAAGACATAAGGAGGCGATCGAGAGGGCGTTTCGAAACCCTAACAGTGACGGAGAATTGATCGGAGGGAAGCATGGTGGAGATGGTCTGCTTCATGGAATCCTTGGCAGAATCAGAAACGCCCTTTGAGATAACGGAAGTGTCGAGAGGTTCGATATTCTTGAGCATGTTGGAGATAATAGAGAATTCTTGATCGAAACCGGACTTTCGAGTGGAGACGAAGTCGTCGGAGACTCCGCCGCCGTTGACGCCGGAGATGAGGCAGTAGGAGACGGAGGAGGGGGGCGTTTTTTGGAGGAGGAGGAGGAGGAGGAGGAGGAGAGAAGGGGGCGGATGAGGAGGTGAGGAGGAGGGGGTGTTGGAGGGCTTGAGGGAGAGGTCGATGAAGCGAGAGATCAAAAAAGCCCTAGTTGTGGTTGCCATAGAAAAGAAAGAAGCTTAGCTTGAGGGTCATTGCTTCTCCAGCCCAGCTACCAATGCCTAGTTTGGCTAAGACTAGCAACAAGGCCGGGGTTGGGTTGAGAATTATTCACCATTTTGTTTCCAGTTTTTTAAAGGGAATAGCTTCTGTCTAGTCCTTAATCGAACTGGATCGTACTGTTGGGTTTGTGGAGGTTCACCATGGCTCCCGTTTTAATAATCTGAACAGTTGAATGTGTATAACTCATCGAGTACTATATGTCTGTAAAAAGTCACATTGATCGGATATCGATAGCTATGTGATCAAAACAGATTTTTTTCAACCGTTAATTTATTCACCGTCCATTTTTTTTATACAAAACTGAGTTGATCACATAGCTATCGATATCCAATTAACGTGATTTTTTTTATAAATTTACAGTATTTGACGAGTTCTACACATGCAACGGTTCAGATTATCAAAACGGGACCCGTGGTGAGCGCCCACGGGCTCAACAGTACGGTCCAATCTGATTAAGGACTGGACAGAGGCCATGCCCTTTTTTAAAAAAACTTTCTAGAAAGCTGTGTTTGGTTATATTTTCAAATTATAATTATATCCACACATTCTAATACCATGTTTGGATTGGATTTTCAAATCATATTTTCACACTAAACAAAAAACTCTGCAGAAAATACTCTATCAGGCGAGATTTTTTTTTTTTGAAATTTGGCTTAACCGGTCGTCCCACCGGAAGTCCGGCCGGTCATTCCACCGGTCGACCTGCCAGACGTCCAAAACAGTGTAAATTTTTTTTTTTCTGCAATTGGCACTATTGTTTTTTATTATTATTATATTTTTAATAAAACAATATTTTTGGAATTTTTAAAAAAAATTTATAAGCTTTTCACAGATTTTTAAATTGTGTGTTTGGTTATGAGTTTTAAATTTTTGTATCACATATCATATGTCACATCAAAAATTTCTCACTCAATTCAAAACTCTTTTCAAAACTTATTCACCAAACAAATTTTCTATACTCAAATTATAATTCCAAAACTCATAAACTCAAATACAACTAATTTTCTCAAATCATAGTTAGAAAACTCTACCAAACGCAACCATACTTTCTTATTACGAATTTTTTAATATTTTAAGCAATTTTTTTAATTTTTAGACACACCTAACATAAATACACTTAAAAAGCATAATTTTTCTGAAAAAAATCTTTAAAAAAATTAACTAAATATCAAAAATACAAAAATTCAGTATATTTTTCATATTTTTGTGTATTTATTAATATTTTAAAATATTTTCACAAATATTTTACTTTTTAGAGACATCTAAGTAAGGTGCATTTAAAAAAATAAAAAATGGTTAAAAATTTAGGGGTTGTTTGGGGTGTCCTAAATAAGTGCACTTTTTATCTTTTTGAAATAAAAAATTGAGGAAAAAAATATGAATGTTTGGGTTAACTTTTTGACTTTTTATGAAAAAATGTGTATTAAAAAATTTTATAAATTAGTGTGTAGGGAAAAATTAGGATTTGGAGTTGTGCAGCCGTAATTTTTGACTTTTGGTGAATAGTGATAACTTTTTAACTTTTTGAGTAACTTTTTAGCTTTTTGACTTTTTTTCAACTTGTCAAACTTGACCTTAAAAATATTCACTAAAAATAAAAAAAATACGAAAAATAAAAAACTCAATTTTCAAAAAACTGAAATCAAACACATTGATTATTATTTTTAACAATGGCAATTGATACGCAAATAAGTTACTTTATATATTTGTCAATAACTATTGGTCTTGTTTGGCAAAGGCTACCATTTGGCTTTTTAGGCTAAAAATCACAAAAAGACAAAATATGTTAAAATAGTAAATAAGATAAAATGTCACATCAAAATCATAATCATTTCATTTTTTTCTCTCACAAACATTACATCTAACTAAAAAAAATTCAATCATCTTCCCAAACAGAAAAATTCTAACTTCCCAAGCAAAGCCATTGTCTCTAAGCAATTTAACAGAATCCATTCAGGGTGATCAGGAATGAAACTGGTTGAACCCATCCGCGGTATCTGTAGACTGAATTAACATATATCCAAAAATAAAATTGAGCTGTGATAAATGATCCATTTAAATAGATATTGATTCAACCTATAAAAATATTTCGACTATGTTTGCTTTAATTTTTTAGAAATTTATTTTTAAAAGTTTCAAAAAATAAAAAAATAATTTGGTAAAAATAATTTTTTTAATAAAAGAAATAATTACTTATCATTTTTACATAATTTTATCTTTTAAAATATCAAAAATAAATTATTTTTATCAAATTAATTTCTATTTTTTCAAAAAAAAAATGTAACAAACAAACCAAGTCTCTAAAAGCATCTCCAATGGTAGTAGGCATTTTACCTATCTAAATATTACTATAAAATATATATTTTATTTTGCCTATCAACTGTTTTATGTTTTTACTCCAACCATGCTCTTTATTTTAGCTATTTATCCAAATACTATTAATTTTATAGAATGCCACGTCAACAACAAAGATGGAGGGAAATGATCCTAATAATTGAATACATTTTGCCTAGCGTTGAAGGGCTAGCCACATGTAACTAGTGAATATGAGTTGAGCCAAAATGCCTAATCATATGCCTAGTGCATTAGAATTGAAAAAAGTGAATCACACTAGGCATTTTAACTAACAGGTATTATATACCTAGTGCATTAGAGATGCTCTAAGCATCTCCAACCAACTAGGTATATAATGCTTGTTAGGCAAATTACATGGTATGACTTACTTTTTTCAATTCCAATACATTAGGCATGTGATTAGGCATTTTAATTCAACTCACATTTACTAATTACATGTAACTAGCCTTTAAGACTAGACAAAATACATTTAATCATTAGAATCATTTCTCTCCATGTTTATTATTGATGTGACATTTTATGAAATTAATAGTATTTAAATGAATAATTAAAATAAAAAGTATAATTAAAATAAAAATATAAAATAATTAATAAGTAAAATAAAATATATATTTTATAATAATGTTGAGATAGGTAAATGTCTATTCGCCTTGGAAATGCTGTAATGCGCTAATGAAAGTAAGGAAAATTCAATTTTAAAATTTGCAATGAAAGCGGTAACGGTCGAAAAATCAGCTCGATGATCCAACTCAAATTCCAAATTTTTTTGTAAACGGTTTCCAATGAGAGAGCCGTTTCAAAAAAGCCTAACCTTCTCGATAATCTCCTTAGCCTCCGTTTGAAAAGTGAGTTGATTTTTTAATTTTTTAATTTATTTGATTATTTTAGTCTGAAGTTAAAAAATTTAGGCCAAGTTTGACATCCTCAAAAAAATCTAAAAAGTCAAAAAGTCACTATCCTATTTAAGTCACATCATCTTATTTAAGTCACATCACCTCTCTAACACATCACTTCAAACCCAACCCAAATCCAACCCATATTTCATAAAAAGTCAAAAAGTGCACTTATTTAGTCTTCCCAAACTTGGCCTTAGTTTTAAAAGCCTTTCTGACTTTTTTAATTTTTTGATTTTTTTGACTTTTTGACTTTTTGGTGAAGTGCCTTCCTGTTCATTTACTAAAGTGCTCTTGTTGTTGTTGTTGTTTTTTTTTTTTCCTTATTTTCGATTTGGATTTGGCATTTTTTGCTGACTTTTTTTTTTCTTTTTTTTTTTTGGGTTTGGATTTGGCATATTTTGTTTAAATTTTTTTATTTTGGGTTTTATTTTGGCATATTTTAGTAAAATATTTATTTATTTTATTTTTTTATTTTGGGTTTGGATTTGCCATATTTTGCTTTATTTTTTTATTTTTTTAAAATTTATGTTTTTGTCATTTTTATTTTTTATTTTTATTTGTTTTTGTCATTTTTATTTTTGTTTTTGTCATTTTTATTTTTATTGTCATTTTTATTTTTATTTGTTTTTGTCATTTTTATTTTTGTTTGTTTTTTTTTATTTTGGGTTTGGATTTGCCGTTTTTTTATTTTTTTATTTTTTTAAAATTTATTTGTTGTTGTCATTTTTATTTTTTTATTTTTATTTGTTTTTGTCATTTTTATTTTTGTTTTCGTCATTTTTATCATTTTTATTTTTGTTTTTGTCATTTTTATTTTTATTTGTTTTTGTCGTTTTTATCATTTTTATTTTTGTTTTTGTCATTTTTATTTTTATTTGTTTTTGTCATTTTTAATTTTGTTTATTTTTTTATTTTGGGTTTGGATTTTCCATATTTTCATTTTTTTTAAAATTTATTTGTTTTTGTCATTTTTATTTTTTTTAAAATTTATTTTTTTGTCATTTTTTTTATACATTAATTAGTTCTTGTTTTTTAATTTACATTTTTTGCCTTATTTATTTTTATTTGTATACAATAACATTTTTTTTTTATTTATGTGTTTCATTTATTTATAAATTACGTGGCAAATGGTAATTTATGTTTTTATGTTTTTTTTTTATATATATTTTGGATGCGTTTTATTTCAAAAATGGGTTTTCATGTGTTTTATTTATTTATAAATTACATGGCAAATGGTAATTTCTATTTTTTTTCTTTTTGGATGAGGCTTATTTTTGTCGTTCTTTTTTTTTTAATTTACGTTTTTGTAATTTTTTAAATATTTTTAAATATTTTTGAACGAGGCGTATTTTTTTAAAATAATTTATGTATTTTAAGTTTTTTTTTTTGCAAATGGTTTTTTCATGTGTTTTTTATTTTATTGTTATTTTAATTTTTTTTTCATTTTCTGTTAAATGATAAAAAGTGAGATTTTTTTACATTTTTGTCATTTTTTTTATTTGTAATTTTTTTTATTTGTATACATTAATTTTTTTTTCATTTTATGTAAAATGATAAAAAAAAGTGAGGTTTTATATTATTGTCTTGTGTATTTTAAGTTATTTTATTTTATTTTTATTTTTATTTTTATTTGTGTTTTAATTTTTATTTTACTTTTAATTTATTTTAAATATTTAAATAATGTAAATATCTAAAAAATTTAATAAGAAAAAAATTAAAATAAATATTCAAAAAATTTAAATCGTAAAAATTTAAATAATTTAAATATTCAAAAATTATTTTAACAAAAAAATTTAAATAATTTAAATATTCAATTAATTTAAATTAATTTGTTAATATTTTAAATTTAAAAACAACTCTACACTCAAATCGTAACCAAACACTTAAAATAAAACGCAAGTAATAATTTATTTTTAAAACTCATAACCAAACACATAACTTGAAACCAAATTTAAATAATTTGTTTTTTTTTTTTACTTTTTGTGTGAAAGGATGCATGCCGCTCTTTCATGGGGGTAGTTTCGTAAATTTTGCTTGTCCAGTGTTATTGCCTCTTTCCTGGGGAAATTCTATTTCCACCAACCTTATAAACTTAGTCAACACACTTAATGAAAAATTAGATTAATGACAATTATATCCTAATTAAAAATTACTATAATAGCCATTGATCAACACTCCTAATATTATATGTATAAATTCTCTATACACATCTTTTAGAAATAAAAATATCTCAATATACATTTTTTGAAACAAAAAAATTAAACTCTAATTTTTCTTTTGTTGTCACTTTGCTTCTTACACACTCTTACCCAATACAGACGGGCACAAGTTCTTTATCATGAATTTGGTCCTAAATTATGTCCTGTCAAAGTAGAAATTAGGTATGAAATCGAGATGAAGGAAAGAGCGATCTTGCGGAAGCCATGAACCAAATGGTGGCTAGGTTTGAAGAAGGGTTGTCCACTCCTTTGTTTCCATGGACTTTTTATTCAGTAACTCGAATGTGGGAGGGCAAGTTTTGCACCTTGAGACTCAGTTCGAGTTCTACCTTGAGGTTAATTCAAAAGAAATTTGCCCTGATTTCAATCTAGAAATCTGCCTTGAGTTCTGCCCTGAGGTCAGTCTAGAGATTTGTTCTAACTTGGCCATAAGAATAGAATTGAATTCAATCCTGAAGATTCAGAAATCAGGCTTGAATTCAACTTTGATGTTGAAGCCGATGACGAGTTTGAGCCAAAAATCTACTCGGAGTTCTACCATGTGGACATGATTGAATTCAATCCTGGAATCTTAGAAATTGATTCAGGAATCATCATTGGATTCAACTATGATGGTGAAGCTAATGATGAATTCGAGCCAGAAATCGAAGGAGAAATTAAAGTGTGTGTACATATGAGTGAAGGATTTATTTGTAATTTTAAGGATGTGAATTGAGATAATTACTTAATAATTAAATTAATAGAGATGTGTATTGAGAAAAGATTTGCTCTGAGTTTATTAGGGTGGTGGAAATAGAATTTCCCTCTTTCCTGTGCATCTTTTGTCCTTTTTTGGCTAAATAAGGCATTTTTGTCCTTATGTGGCTAATTTAGCCCCCAGCTTGCTTCCCAAACACCACCTAATACCTTTCTTTCATTTACTCATTCATCATTTTCTAGCACCAAACGTCTTTGTATACGTGTCTCTCTCTCTCTCTCTCTCTCTCTCTGCATTTCTAGTAGTAGGCAATCGAGACAATCAAAAATAGAGTAATGCTAGGCTTCAAGAAAATATTTTAGGAAAAGCTTCAGGAAAATGAAGAAGAAAGGGAGGAGGAGGAGGAGGAGGAACTGGAGGGGGCCATCAAAATGGAAGGAGGCGGAGGCGGGGCTGGGTAGAGGCGGAGGCGTGCGACGGCGGGGCTGGGCAGACGACCGACGACGGCTGCAACGATCGGCCTCCTCCTCCTCCTCCTCCATTTTCCTGAAGATTTTCTGAAAAATTTTCTTGAAGCCTAGCATTTTTGTCAAAAATAAGGGAGTGCATTTCGATCCACGTTGGCCAGGCTGGGATTCAAGTCGGAAACGCCTGTTGGGAGCTTTACTGCCTCGAACATGGCATTCAGGTCAATCTCCTAAACAAATCCCAATTTTCCTTTCACTTTTAATGTTTCTCTTTTCTTGATAAAAATTCATTTACATACAATTTTTTTCACAGCCTGATGGACAAATGGCAAGCGACAAAACTGTCGGAGGCGGCGATGATGCCTTCAACACTTTCTTCAGGGAAACCGACGCCGGAAAACACGTCCCCCGGGCTGTCTTCGTCGATTTGGAACCCACTGTGATCGACGAAGTCTGGACCGAAACCTACCGCCAGTTGTTCCATCCCGAACAACTCATCAGCGGTAAAGAAGATGCTGCAAACAATTTCGCCTGAGGCGATTACACAAGTAAGAAAATTGGTCTCTTTACTCTTTCCGTGATAATTGAGACTCGTAATAATTTTATTATTGGGTTTTTTTTTTGTTAACAGTTGGGAAAAAAGATTGTGGATTTGTGCCTCGATCGAATTCGAAAGCTTGTTGATAACTGTACTGGGCTTCAAGGGTTCTTTCTTGGTTTTCCATGCTATTGGTGGTGGGACTAGTTCTGGCCTCGGATCTCTGCTTCTCGAAAGGCTTTCTGTTGATTACGGAAAGAAATCGAAGCTGGGTTTCACTGTTTACCCTTCTCCTCAGATTTCAACCTCCGTTGTTAGCCGTGTAACAGTGTGTTATCCACTCATTCCCTACTAGAACACACTTATGTTGTCGTACTTCTCAACAATGAAGCCATCTATGACATTTGTCGTAGATCTCTCGATATCGAGAGACCTACTTACACTAATCTCAACAGGCTCGTCTCTCAGGTACTACAATTTAATTTTTCACAACCAATTCATTGTTTTCTTCTTCTATAGTGAAGGGAAGAGATTGTGGGTCTGATTTGATTGAATTTCAACCCTCTGTGTTCAGGTTATTTCCTCACTGACTGCGTCTCTTCGTTTCGATGGAGCTTTCAATGTTGATGTCAACGAGTTCCAAACCAATTTAGTCCCATACCCAAGAATCCACACCATGCTTTCATCCTATGCCCCAGTTATCTCCGCAGAAAAGGCCTACCACGAGCAACTCTCTGTTGCAGAGATCACAAACAGCGCATTCGAACCATCTTCTATGATGGTGAAATGCGATCCTCGCCATGGCAAGTACATGGCTTGTTGTCTGATGTACAGAGGCGATGTGGTGCCCAAAGACGTGAATGCTGCGGTGGCAACCATCAAGACGAAGAGGACAATCTAGTTTGTGTATTGGTGCCCAACTGGGTTCAAGTGTGGAATCAACTACCAGCCTTCCACGGTGGTGCCTGGTGGCGATTTGGCTAAGGTTCAGAGAGCGGTTTGTATGATCTCGAATTCGACTAGTGTTGCTGAAGTGTTTTCAAGGATTGACCATAAGTTTGATTTGATGTACGCGAAGAGAGCATTCGTGCATTGGTATTGTACGGGGGTGAAATATCCTCTGCCTTCCGTACTTCTTGGACTCCAAGCTTCACTTAACGGTGTCAAACCTGGCAACACAGAAACGGTGAGCTGCCCGGCGGTGGTTTACCGGATAGACCCTCCAACGATCAAGTCAGATCACTTGAGGAAGAAGAAGGCTGTTAGAGAAAGAGTATATTTTGATAGATTCAAGTCGCATACCTCTAACGTTCATCTTCACCTCTATTTCTAGGCTGGCCATGCAGCCTCAAGATTGCGCGTGCACTACCTCTATTGTCCTTCCCTGGATAGGTGGCAGTGCTCGCCTCTCACCACCTTACACGTGTAAAGGCCTAGTCCTCCAATCAGTACACGCAGAACTGCCCAACGGTATTAACGCGTGGTGGGAGCAGACGTCCTCTCCCACACGCCACTGGCCCAGGTGGCACACCTAACCAGAATATCACGGCCGGTCTAGCCCTTGCGGAGAGTTGCCACCACAAGCACACAACCGAGCTATCAACGCCGACGCGCCCCTTGGGCATATGGGAAAATATTTGATTCTCATGACCGAGCTGTTCTTGACCTGTTCATCCTGGATAACCGGCTGCGAGGCGCGCCGGCCTCCCCCCGCTCTACCTTCATACCAGGTTATATGAAGTCTGTCCATCTCGGTTAACCGGTCAAAGGCATGCCGGCCTTCGCCTCGTCCTCAGCCTAACCCGGGATACCCATAGCTCGGTGTTGGCACTCGGCTGCGTGCCCTGCCAAATGTTCACAAGCCACAGCTCGGTCAGGCCCTAGTTCTTGTGTGGTTGGCGATCTCCCTGACCAGGCAAAACAGATCCACGGCCATCTCAATAGGGAAATAGCGCGGCGCCGTGAGATCTGTCACAACCCGCGCTATCGTAGCTCGGCCGTACTAAAGGTGGAAATCTCTCCTCTCAATTGCCCCTTAATCCCATCTGAGCTAATCGTGATTGGGGTTACCACTGTGACCGAGCTAACGATCTGTGAATTGCATCATTTCCAAGCCGAGCATAATCGGAGCCTAAGCCGTTGCCGAGCTGTCCCATTTGGTCAATCGTTGCTCCAGCAGTCTTGTCAACGGTCGTACGACCGTATTGACAGCCGCGTTCTCAGTGCCACGTGGCCTTACGCCATTGGACTATACTACCAGCTGTCTTTCACATGCAGAATTCAAATGGCGCAACCGTTTGGCTTTTCCCCCCACTTTAAACACCACGCGAAGGGTCACTTGACCTTTCTACTGTTCATCTTGCCTCCCAAGCCAAAAAAACCCTAGCTCCCAAGCTTCCTCCCCTACTGCCGTTGCTCTCCATTTGCTTCCCCACGTCCATCTTTGCCATTTCCGAAGTTGCAATCAAGTTTGTGAGGCTGAATCTTGCTGGGCATCTAGCATTGGTAAGTTTCTTCATCCTTCCCGCATTTTTCATCTCTGTGCTCTTCATGTTCTTCGCTTTTAGTTTTCTGGGCTTTAAACTAGGACGTTAAAACCTTGTTGATGAACCCTTCTTCGGGGTAACACTTGCACACCCTAGGGTAAACTAGAATCGGAAAGGGGGATGGGGCTTCCATGCCCCTGCTCATTCAAACATCATAGTATAAGCTTCGAACTTAGGACGAACAGTTTGAGTCTGGATAGGACCGAGCTAAGTAGGCCATTTAGATCTATAAATAACGTTTCGGCCGAGCAAAAACTTGTTTGTGGCTTCTCGATGAGGCTACAACCGATCTGAAGATAGGGATCAGAACCGAACTAGGAAGCCGAGATAGGGGTCGAACCGAGATAGGGGTCGAACCAAGTAGTCGAGCCGAGATAGGGGTCGAACCGGTCAAACACCCAAGGACCTTATACCGAGCTAAAAGATCCACCTTTGAAGCTACGCAATTTATGCCGTGCTAACCCTTGCAATTATTTTTCAACGATGCAGAACAAACTAGGACCGACCAGGCCAGTCCAGCACTATCACTGGTGGAGCTCAAAGTCCGAGCAAAGACACCAACATTTTTGACCGAGATACAAATTAAATTACCCAAAAAACCGAGATAGATGGGGAAGTACCGATTCATGGTGAGCTCGCCCGGTGTGATGGCCGAGTTTCATAGGGAGTTTAACATCCCAGACGATGTCATCTTAGAGCTAGCCAAGAAGGGAGATACCCCCTGGGGCGACCTAGACCGGTGCCCCTTCACAGTCGTGTCTATAGTCGAAGGTGGACTTCGCTTCTCGGTCCAGTCCTTGATCTGCGAGTTTTTGAGGCAGACAAGGCTTTGCCCGACCCAAGTCTCTAACAATACGTATAAAATAATAAACGGGGTCGCCGAGCTGAACTGGAGGCTCGGTCTCAATCTCGGTCTTGTTGAAATTTTCCACTAGTACAGCCTTAGTAAGAATAAGGGTGGGTTTTGCTGGTACCTGAAAGTAAAGAAGGGCCGAGCAAAACTCATAGAAGGCAACCCGGACAAGGAGACCAACAACGATGACTTTTTGTGGGTGTCCGGTCGCTATGAAGATACCGAGGCGCCCATACCGGGTTGGTATATTATGAAGAATTTTGGCAGTGCTGGTGAGTAGCTCGGCTAACCGCACTATTTTCTTTCTGCGTTAGTTTCTCTTTTAGCCGGTCTAACACTTGCCTTCTTTTTGCAGAAAAGCACTTGGCAGCAGACTACTACTGCGCTAACTAGGAGGCCATCAGAGTTTTGTTGCGCCATCCGGCCGAGGAACGGGAGTCACCGAAACTACTCGGCTTTGAACCGACCTACCACTACACCGCACCGCGCAAGAGCCATGTTACCGATTTTCTTCGTGCGCCATCTCCAGAGCCAGATCCAAATCTTCCACCGATCAGACTTGTTCCCCTCACAGCTGAGCAAGAAATGGCGAAAATTCGGGCAATCAAGTCCATGATCACTGGAGAGGAGAGCGAGTCCAAACCGCCAGAAGTAGCCGGGGGAACATTTTCCACACCAGCCGGGCAACAAGAAGGGGCTGTGCTGGCTCTTGCCAGCGAACAACCAGTTGGCTGGTCGAAGAAGCAGCCGAGGAAAAAACAAACAGGGCCGCATCTGGTAGATGAAGACTCAATCGAGCACGCGTTCGCTGAGCTGGGCGACCAGACCGAACAGCAACTTGGTGGGCCCTCCAAATCCCCAAATGCCCCTCCGGTCTGGGCGCCTGAGATCAAGTATAAGGGCCGGGCAGTCTCCTCTGCCGATTCAGTGTATGCGGACAAGGATTACTCCCTTGGCTTCAACATGACCAAGGGGCTAATCCTTCCTGCCGACATGAAGAAGTACGACGAGCTGTCTGATCTGAAAGTGCTTCGCTCGGCAGCCAAATCGATCGTGTTAGTAAGTTCTCCACACCTTTCTCCAAGTTATTGCTCGGTTTTTGCTCAATTTTCTGAATACTCACGATCTTTCATTTGTTTGCAGGTTGCGCAAAAGAACTACCTCGCCCATGAGCGCATGATCGCCATGCGGCAGAGCCTGCGTGATGCCATTGCTAAGAATAAGGCCAAGACGGCCGAGATAGCCAAGCTCAAGGCCGCGCAGGAGGCCATTGAAGTCGAGCGAGATAACCTCAGCCAGAAGGTTGACCGAGCTGAAGCGGACAAGCAACGGGCCGTGAAGTCAACGAAGGCCCGGTATCTCGTCGAGCTGAGGAAACTAGCGCGATGCCCACAAAGAAGAAAATGACAAGGCTATTGATGATGCCGAGGACAGGGGTTGCGCTCAAGGCGAGAAAACGTATGAACGGCAAGTGCAAGCAACCAAGGACATCTTTGTCCAGTGCGGCTGGAAAGCCCGTGGAGAAAGTTGGCCTTGGTCAAGATGCTGACATGTTCATCAACCCACCTGCTACCTTTATATCGCACTATATGCAGGCCTACACGAGCGCCGCACAAAAAAGGCTTATAGAGGAGGCTAGAAAAGAAGTCAAGGCAGAAGCTGCCGCCGCGCAACAAATTGAGCAAACTGCTCCCAAAGCATCTTAAGATGCGGAAGATGAAGTGGCTGATCGGGAAGCTGTCGCGGTGGGGGGCGCTGACGCCGAGGCAGAAGAAGGCTTGTTCGAGCGCATTGCGGAGGTCACCGAGCAGACCGTGGAAGTCGCCGAGCAGTTGGTCGACCTGGAATTGGATTAAAGATGTTCCTTTCGATTTTCCTTACTTTGTTTTTTATTTCCTGTCTTCCTCTTTTTTTTTTGGAATGTAACCGAGCTTGGCCCCTCCTCTTGTAATGAAATTTCTTCTATCAATGAAATTTGAACTTTTTGCTCGCTTATCTTCTATTTCTAGTCGGTTTACGCGTGCAAAACTTCGTCCAAACTTTGACAAATCACCACTGCTAGATCGGTTATGCCGCGCAATATGTCGAGCTAAAACCAGAATTCCTTCGATTTAATCGTTCACGAATCGCAATAAGCAGCTCGGCTCTTTGAATTTTCAAGTGAGCCTAGATATTTGCACTGGGCCTAGCAAAATCAGCTCGGCCGTAAATTGGGCCAAGTGCGAACATTTAGAGCAGGGCGAGCATGAATCAGCTCGGCCTTTATGGTTTCGAAAACAGCCAAACGTTTCCTTTTGGCCGAGCAAAAATCAGCTTGGCCCTAATGGAGTTTGGGCAGATCACCGACATTTCATTTTGGCCGAGCAAAATCAGCTCAGCCCGTGAATTGGGCAAAACACCAATACTTCGAATTGGCTGAGCAAAATCAGCTCGACCCTTCGGGTTGGATAAAACGCCAACATTTCTCTTTGGCCGAGCAAAAACAATTGGCTCTTGTAGATTGGGTAAGGCACCAACATTTCGAGTGGCTGAGCAAATTCAGCTCGGCCTTTACATGTTGGACAAAGCACCAACATTTTGTCCGAGCAAAATCAGCTCGGGCTGATATTGGGTAAGTTCGGCCAATATTTCATTTAGGTCGGTCATGCACCAACATCCCAATTGGGCCTTATGCCAACTGTTTGTGCAGTATATGTCCATATCGGCGAGAGAAAATTAGTCCGGTCGCATTCAGGTCGGTCGCTTTGCCCCTGGCATCCATAGTGGCCTTGTATCCTTGCGGTGTCATTGTACAGAAAGATGTAATACAAAACAACAAGAGGGATATTTTTCATTACAAAAAACAGTGCTATCTTTTACATTGAGTGCCGAAAGGCTAAAGGTCTAGAGAAGCTAAGCAATATAAGTAATTACATCTTAAAAGTAAAAGACCTTAAGGTTGGCTGCATTCCAAGGTCTGGGGACAACTTTGCCATCTAAATCTTCCAGATGGTATGCCCCTTTGCCAGCGAGGCTAGTCACCTTGTATGGTCCTTCCTAATTTGCACCGAGCTTTCCTTCGCCAGGAACCACCGTATTGCCCAGCACCTTTCTTAGGACCCAGTCCCTGACCTTGAACAGCCTGGGGTGCACAGCTTTGTTGTATTTCTTGGAGAGCTCTTGTTGATAAGCCGCTATGTGGATCAGTGCTCGCTCCCTCATTTCCTCAGCAAGGTCCAGCTCCAATGCCACAGCTTCATCGTTCAGATCTGGCTAGAAATTCTCAGATCGGACGGTTGGCATGCCAATTTCCAGCGGGATAACAGCTTCCATGCCATAGGCCAAAGCAAATGGAGTCTCTTCGGTCGACCGTCTTGGTGTAGTGCGGTACACCCAGAGTACATTGGGGAGTTCTTCAGCCCACTTGCCCTTGGCCTTCTCAAGCCGCTTCTTTAGCCCATCCAGGATGGTCTTGTTTGAAGCCTCTGCTTGACCATTTGACTGAGGATAGGCCGGCATTGAATTGTAGAATTTGATCTTTAACTCTTCGCAAAATCCGCAAAGAGTTTCCCATCGAATTGAGTGTCGTTATCCGAGATGAGGGCCTTGGGTATACCAAAGCGAGTGATGACATTTTGCCAGACAAACTTCTTCACATCTTTCTCCTTTATGGTTGCCAGTGGCTCGGCCTCAACCCACTTTGTGAAGTAGTCAGTGGCGGCGATGAAGAATTTGCGATTGCCTTGGGCTACTGGGAGTGGCCCTACTATATCCAATCCCCAGAGTGCGAACGGCCAAGGACTTGTAAGGGGGAGCAATTCTCTAGCTGGCTGGTGAATCTGGTGAGCGAATTTCTGACATTTTTCACACCGGCGAACGTATTTCTGCGCGTCCGCCTGCATGCACGGCCACCAGTAACCTTGGGAAATTGCGCGGTACGCCAGAGACCGGCCCCCAGTGTGGCTTCCGCATATGCCCTCGTGGATCTCATAGAGGAATGCCTCCACTTTGGCAGGGCGAACACACTTCAGATACGGCCTGGTAAAAGACTTTTTATACAAGGCTCCGGACGGGGAGAGCCAAAACCGCTTTGACTTGACCCGGATCTTGTTGGCCACATTCTTTTCTTCTAGAAGGACTCTATCTTTCATGAAGGCGATGATGGGATCCATCCAAGAGGGACCTAAGTTTGTGCAGAGTACCTCGGTCACTTCTGGTTCCTCAATGCTTGGCCAAGGCAAAAATTCTATCATCAAGGGGTTAGGAAAAGCTGTCTGAGTAGAAGCAAGTCCGGCCAATTCATCAACCGTGTTGTTTTCTTCTCGGTTGATTTGTTCCATTCTTATTGCGGCGAACTTCTTGATCTCTGCGTGTACCAGCGCCTGATACTTGGCCATTCTTTCGTCCCTTGCCTCATACTCCCCTGAGACCTGATTAACCACCAGCTTGGAATCGCTGAACACCATAAGGGCTGATGCTTTTATTCTCAATGCGCTTCTTAGTCCGGCAAAGAGGGCTTCATACTCCGCCTCGTTATTGGATGCTGGGAAGCCGAGCGTAATTGCTTACTCGATAATTAGCCCGTTCGGTGAAGTCAGTACGATGCCCAGCCCGACCCCATGTCTGTTGGATGCCCCATCGACGAAGAGCTTCCACATCTCGCCAATGAACAACTTCTAGCAATTAGACGGGTTTTGGGAGCTTCTCAATTCCAAGTCTCTGATCGGCTCATTCTGGGCTCGTTCCTTGTCTTGGTTGGGTCCGTCTTCCAACAAGTCACTCGGTTTCGCTAATTCGGTCGCTCTTTTCCCTTCTTCCACTTGTGGGCCAACGCTTGTCTCTATTGACTGAACTATGGGCTCTGCCAAATCCGCACCAGCCAAATCAACTGGGTAAACTGGATGAGTTCTAGGGGCAAATTCCGCCACAAAGTCTGCAAGAGCTTGAGCCTTGATCGCGGTGTACGGGTGAAACTTGATATCGTACTGCTCCAACTCCACGGCCCATTTCAAGATTCTCCCGGTGAAGTCTGCCTTTTCAAAGAGCACTTTCAGTGGAAACTCAGTCAGTACAACTATTGTATGGGCATGAAAATAGTGTGCCAGCTTTCTCGATGCCATCATCAGGGCCAGCGCCAATTTTTCCAAAGGAAGATATCTCGTCTCGGCCGGGAGTAGAGTCTTACTTACATAGAAGATGGGCAAGCGTTGGATGCCTTTTGTGCGGACTAGGACGGCGCTCACCGCATGTTGAGAGCCTGCCAAGTAGAGATACAACTCTTCGCCTGGCTGAGGTGTGACTAAGATAGGGGCTGAAGAAAGGTATACTTTTAAGTTGGCCAGCGCACGGTCACATTCGTCATCCCAAAAGAACTTGGCTTTCAAAGTTTTAAAGAAGGGCCTGCAACGATCTGAAGATCAGCTGATAAATTAGTTCAGCGCGGCTGCCATCCCGGCAAGGTGTTGCACGTCCTTCGTGGAGTTTGGGCGCTCCAACTCTTGTATCGCCTTGATTTGGGATGGGTCGGCTTCAATTCCTCGGTTTGTGACCAGAAAACCCAGAAACTTTCTGGTGCCAACTCCGAAGGTGCACTTGGAGGTGTTCAAACGAAGCTTGTGATGCTTAAGTATGGTAAACATCTCTGCTAGGCCGCGCAAGGTATTGAGACTTCTTCTTGCTTTTCACCACCATATCGTCGATGTAGGCCTCCATTGTTCGGCCCAGAAGTGGAGCGAACATTTTTGTCACCATCCTCTGAAAGGTTGCCTCGGCGTTCTTCAGTCCGAACGGCATGACTTTATAACAATACAGGCCTCTAGGAGTTGTGAACGATGTGATTTCTCGGTCTGGTTCATACATAGCTATTTGGTGGTAGCCGCGATATGCGTCCAGGAAGCTAAACCTCTGATGGCCAATGGTCAAATCTACTAGCTGGTCAATTCGAGGGAGGGGAAAGCTATCCTTTGGGCATGCGCGGTTGACAGTCTTATAATCAACACAGACCCGCCATTTGCCATTCTTTTTTGGGACCACCACCGTGTTGGATATCCATCAAGGGTATTGCACTTCTTCTATGGCCCCAGCTTCCAGTAAGTTCTTCACTTCTTCCGCCACTACTTCGGCATGGTGCAAGGCTGAGCAGCGGGTCCTTTGGATAACTGGCCGTGCATTGGGGAAGACATTCAGCTGATGACAGATGAAACTCGGTCGACGCCAGGCATATCGTAAGGCGTCCATGCAAAAGCCTCCAGATTGGAAACCAAGAAGTTGACATATTCCAACCGCTCGACGCTAGACAAAGATGACCCCAACAAGAAAAACTTAGTTGGGTCGTTCTCATCGATGCGCACTTCCACCAAATCTTCGACAGATTTTTCCTCGGCCTTTCTTCCTACGTCTTCAAGGACTTCCTTCTCTTCAGGTCCCTCAATCATTTGGACACATCCTTTGGCTGCTCGGCTGCCATTTACCGCAACGAAGCATTGTTTTGCTATCACCTGGTCTCCCCAAATCTCTTCGATCTGTTCGGTTGGTGCCGGAAAGCGCATAACTTGATGGAAGGTCAACGCAACTGCTTGCATGGCGTGTAACCATCCCCTGCCCAAAATTAAGTTATAGGTGGATGGAACCTTGAGCACCCAGAATTCTACTTGCTTTACGACCGAACCCGCTTTGACCGGCAAAATGATCTTTCCGATTGGCCATTCTGGCTGAGAGTTGAAGCCAACCAAAGGGGATGTCGCAGGGGCCAAGTCCTTGTCCTTCAACTTCATTTGCTTGAACGCGTCATAATACATAATTTCGATTGAACTCCTTTGGTCGATCATGATTCTTTTGATGTCAAAGTCTTTGACGTGAAGAGTTACCACTAGGGCATCATTGTGGGGTATCTGGATCCTCTCCAAGCCCTTGCTAGAAAAGGTAAGGATGTCTTTCTCCTCGGCCCTCCCTTTCTTCACAGCTGGCTAAACGGACAATACTTCCCTCATGTACTCGGCTTTTTTAATCATCCCTCTAAGTTCGCAGACCCTTGCCGGTTTAATGATGCCATGGATGACGTTGATTACACCTTGGGGAGCTGCCTCGAGAGCGGCTAGGCCGTTTGGCTCGATTTGCCTCGGTGGGATAGCTTTCATACCCCCATCAATGTATTGGTCAAGATGTCCCGCGGCCACCAGCTCTTCCAAATGCTGTTTGAGCGGCAGGCAGTCCTCTGTTTGGTGCCTCCGTTCTTCATGGAAGGTGCAGCGATATTTTGAATTGAAGCCCCTCTGTGCACTTCCCAACTTGGTCGGCCAACGGACAAAAGGCTCACCTCGGATCTCGCTCAAAATGTGGTAGATTGGGATTTTAAAGACCGTGGTGATTCCAGTCAGCGCCTTCAATTTCCTCTTGGCATCCTCCGCAGCGTCACGGGGAGCATCAGCTCAGTCGTTTCTGCGGCCTTTGTTTTTGTCATCGCGGTTTGGGCCACGACGTTGATCTTTTGACCAGTCGTTCGGGCGGTTATCCTCCTGCCCGACGAGTGAACTTTCCCTGCTACCCTTCTGTCCGCCGCAACCGGATTAGCCTTTTCGGTTGCAGAGGCGGCATCATCTTCCACACGAATGTGTTCATTGATTCGCTGCATCAAGGACTCCATGGTTGTGGGCTGATGCATTGTGAGCGAATCTCGTAGTCTATGACCGACTGGGAGACCCCTCTTGTACTGAGTGATCGCTAGGTTGGTAGGGCAGTCGAGGATCTCGTTGTAAGTCTCCTAGTACTTACTGCATTGTATGCCTTCAACGAACATCCAGACTCCATTTTGATGCCTAGGAGATAGTCGACCTCCTTCGGTGTTCGAGTGTTGGTTTTGAATCTAGTGATGAAGACTTCCACTAGTTGCTGCCATCCCTCGATACTCCCCTCTGGAAGCCTTTCAAACCATTTCAAGCCCAGTTCTCCCAAACTTGCTGGGAATATGAGTCACATCAAGGTGTCATTGCGTCAGTGGCCAGCCATTACTTGCCGGTAATGACTCACGTGCATGTACGGATCCATCTTGCCGTCATACAAAGTGAACTTCGGCTAGTGGAATCCGGCAGGGAGTGGTGTACTCTCAATCTCTAGAGACAGCTCCGTGGCTGTAAGTCTCGCCAGCTCTTTGTCCACTGGCGCAGGGGCCATCACTCTGGGCGCTGGCATCGCCACTTCTTCGCTACAATGTACTGGGCACTTAACCTCTGCAACGTCGGCACTCTTTGAGCCTCTCGACGGCGCGCTCTCTCTTCCAATACATCCCTCAGGTCTCTGGAATGTGTGGAGAAAGAGTATCGCGACGTTGGCGACGGGCGCGAGAGGTGGTAGGTGCTGTCGCGAGTGAGGGATCTACCCTCTCTTTGGTCGAAATCCCTAACCCCATAGTTCCTGGTGATGGAGAGAGAGTAAGTCCTCTCTTGGCGGCGACTGCTAGAACGAGGTGACGGGGTGCGCTCACTGAGGTTGCCCTCTCAAGCAACACCCTTCCCTTTCATCTGGCGTTTCAACATCTCTATCTCAGCCACCATCTTTCGAATGAGAGCGTCTTGGTCCTTGAGTTTGTGCTCTAGATGCTGCGCGCGAGACTCCCCCCGCCGCCGACGGCCTTCTGGACTCTTTGAGCGATCGGTACTCCTTCCGTGCTTGTCTCGCGCGCCTCGCGAAGAAGTTTCTAGGCCCGCCATGGCTGGTACATTCGGGGGGCCTTCTCTCCGGCGAACATACTCTAGTGTGATGCCATCGACGACAGACAGTGGGGCTTCGTCGTTGTTGGCCATGGAAACGGCCGGAAAAGCTAGAAGAACAAGGGTTAAGTATCAAAGACTTCCCACAGACGGCGCCAATTGTACGGGGGTGAAATATCCTCTGCCTTCCGTACTCCTTGGACTCCAAGCTTCATTGACGGCGTCAAACCTGGCAACACAGAAACGATGAGCTGCCCGGCGGTGGTTTGCCGGATAGACCCTCCGACGATCAAGTCAGATCACATGAGGAAGAAGAAGGCTGTTAGAGAGAGAGTATATCTTTGATAGATTCAAGTCGCATACCTCTAAAGTTCATCTTCACCTCTATTTCTAGGCTGGCCATGCAGCCTCAAGATTGCGCACGCACTACCTCTGTTGTCCTTCCCTGGACAGGTGGCAGTGCTCGCCTCTCACCACCTTACGCGTATAAAGGCCTAGTCCTCCAATCAGTACACGCAGAACTGCCCAACGGTATTAACGCGTGGTGGGAGCAGACGTCCTCTCCCACGCGCCATTGGCCCAGGTGGCACACCTAACCGGAATATCACGGCTGGTCTAGCCTTTGCGGAGAGTTGCCACTACAAGCACACAACTGAGCTATCAACGCCGACGCGCCCCTCGGGCATAGAGGAAAATATTTGATTCTCATGACCGAGCTGTTCTTGACCGGTTCGTCCTGGATAACCGGCTGCGAGGCGCGCCGGTCTCCCCCCGCTCTACCTTCATACCAGGTTATATGAAGTCTGTCCATCTCGGTTAACCGGTCAAAGGCATGCCGGCCTTCGCCTCGTCCTCAGCCTAACCCGGGATACCCATAGCTCGGTGTTGGCACTCGGCTGCGTGCCCTGCCAAATGTTCACAAGCCATAGCTCGGTCAGGCCCTAGTTCTTGCGTGGTCGGCCGATCTCCCTGACCGGGCAAAACAGATCCACGGCCATCTCAATAGGGAAATAACGCGGCGCCCTGAGATCTATCACGACCCGTGCTATCGTAGCTCAGCCGTACTAAAGGTGCAAATCTTCCCTCTCAGGTATGTTGGGGAGGGTATGGAGGAGGGTGAGTTTTCGGAGGCGAGGGAGGACTTGGCAGCGCTGGAGAAGGATTATGAGGAGGTTGGGGCAGAGTTAGCTGAAGGTGAGGATGATGAAGGTGATGAGTATTAGATGGTGGTGGTGTTTTTGAATGGAAAGCCAATGGACTCTCAATTGGTGTACAATTTGGAGATGGAATTAGGACTTAGATTGTGCTTGTCTCTGTGTTTTTGTTTTGAATCAACTTCGTTTCTTTTAATGTTCTGATCAATCCAAGGATAATGGTTCTTGAATTATATTGATGTGTTGTTGTTTGCTATATTTCCCTTTTCTTCTTCTTCCTTTGTGTTCAGATTTGTTCTTCCTCTGTTTTTTTCTTTCTTTTCTTCTTCCATAACTCAGAATAAAAAAAGAGACAGAGAAGAGAAAAGAGATAGAGCAAAAAGGAGAGAAAAAAAAAAAAAATCAAACAAGAAAAGAAAAGAAAAAACAGAGGAGAAACAAAGAGAGATAGGTTGGGGCTATTGGAACCCCATTTTTTTCGAGCTCCGAAGTTTTATTCAACACCAATTATTTTGATTCTTTTTAAAAATTCTCAATCATATCTATACTATATATTAAGTACAGGGGGATTTTAACCCTAAGCCTTGTAGGAGTTCCAATCTCCCAATCTAAATTTCTTGATTTTCTTATTTAAAAAAAAAAAACCTTAGCATTTATTAACTTCTCCCAACCCCCAAGTCTTACCCTCATAATAATACTTTAATGCATTAAAACAAGCATAAAAAAATTCTTTGAAATCTAACACATATGAATTCCTTGAAAAGTCCCAACATATATGATTATTATCCTTTATAATAACACTTTAATGCATTAAGAACAAGCATTAAAAAAAATTCTTGAAAATTCCAACACATATGATTATCAAAATATTAAACTTTAATATAATATAATAAAAAAAGAAGACATTTAATTCCTTGAAAAGTTTAACACATATGATTATTATCAAAATATTAAACTTTAATATAATATAAAAAAGAAAAAAAGAAGACATTTAAAAAAAAAAAACATTTAAAGGGGTTTCTAAACCCCCTTGTGAGTTCCAATCTCTCAATCTTAATTTTCTTAAATTTTTGATTTAAAAAAAAAAACTCAGCATTTATTGATTTGGTCAAAATCTTTTAATCAGCATTTATTAACTTTTTCCAATCCACATGTCTGCATTTATTGATTTGGTCAAAATCCCTGATTAGCATTTAAAATTCCCTCATACAAATAATTATAGATACAGCCCGTGTATAGTTACTGCAGTAGCCTTTTTAATTTCTCATGTACACTATGGTTATTGATAAGATTGTTAAATTATTTTTATAAAAAATCTTAAAAAACATAATTTATATATTAAAAAAAATTAAAATAAATATAAATATCTATAATTATCCCGTGCATAGCACGGGTGATAGGCTAGTACTATATATTAAGCAAAAGAGGGTTTTTAACCCTAAGTCTTGTGGAAGCTCCAATTTCCTAATCTAAATTTCTTAATTTTTTGATTTAAAAAAAAAAAAAAACTTTACCATTTATTAACTTCTCTCAACTCCTAAGTCTTACCCTCATAATAACACTTTAATGCATTAAAAACAAGTATAAAAAAAATCTTTAAAATCCAACACATATAAATTGCTTGAAAAGTCCCAACACATATGATTATTATCCTTCATAATAACACTTTAATGCATTAAGAACAAGCATAAATAAAAAATTTCTTGAAAAGTCTAACACATATGATTATTATCAAAATGTTAAACTTTAATATAATATAAAAAAGGAAAAAAAGAAGACATTTAAAAAAAAAAAAGACATTTAAAAATTACAATTCACATATATTGATAATTGTAAATATATTAATGAAAAGGGGGTTTCTAAACTCCAAGCCTTGTGGGAGCTCCAATCTCTCAATCTTAATTTTCTAAATTTTTGATTTAAAAAAAAAAAAAAACCTCAACATTTATTGATTTGGTCAAAATATCCTGATCAGCATTTATTAACTTTTTTCAATACACATGCCTGCATTTATTGATTTGGTCAAAATCTCTGATTAACATTTAAAATTCCCTCATACAAATAATTATAAATACAGCCCGTGCATAGTTACTGCAGTAGCCTTTTTAATTTTTCCGGTACACTATGGTTAGTGATAAGATTGTTAAATTATTTTTATAAATAATCTTAAAAAACATAATTTATATATTAAAAAAAATTAAAACAAATATAATATCTATAATTATCTTGTGCATAGCACGGGTGATATCTCCCAAGAATGGCAAAATCTATACTATATATTAAGCAAAAGGTGGGAGCTTTAATATTCCAATCTGAATTTTCTAAATTTTTTATTAAAAAAAAAAACTTAGTATTTATTGATTTGGTAAAAATCTCCTGATTAGCATTTATTAACTTTTTTTAATTCACATATCTTTCCACATGCTTGCCTTTATTGATTTGGTCAAAATCTCCTGATCAGCATTTAAAATCTCCTCATACAAATAATGATAGATACAATCCAATTTTCTAAATTTTTTATTAAAAAAAAAAAACTCAGCATTTATTGATTTGGTCAAAATTCCCTGATCAACATTTATTAACTTTTTTTAATTCACATGTCTTTCCACATGCCTGCATCCTGATCAGCATTTAAAATCTCCTCATACAAATAATTATAGATACAATCCGTATATAGTTATTATAATACTCTTTTCAACTTCTTCCATACACTATGGTTAGTAATAAGATTGTTAAATTATTTTATAAAAACTTTAAAAACATAATTTATATATTAAAAAAAATCTAAAACAAATATAAATATCTATAATTATCCAATGCATAGTACGGATGATAGGCTAGTAAATATATGTGCAAATAGAACCAACTTTTTAACCTTTTAATTTCGTACAATAGTCAAAGAGTAAAACAAGGTTTTGGGGTTTGTGTTTCGGTCTTACTTACAATAGAGAAATCAAACATAAACATACTGTATTTAGTCGGAAGATTTGAGAGGATTTAAAAATGAAAAGAGAAAAAATATGTAAAATTAAGTGAACACGATTGACCAACTCTCACTTGTGTTTGTTTTCAAATTGTAGATGCGGAGAAAATTTTTCTTTGAAAAAATATTCTTGTGCTATGTTAAGAGAGATTGACAATATTATTTAGAAGAATGCTAAATTAATTTAACCTTCTTATTTTTAAAAATACAATATCACATGAGCCTCTTACTTCACCAATCATTCATTAGTTATAGAAATAGATAACAATAATCACATGTTTTATAATACTAACATTTTTTTTTAGTTTTAATTATGATTAGTTTTATTTACTTCAATATTACTAATGGGCAATGGTTTAATTATTTTAAATTTGTGAAATTTATTAAAAAATATAATTTTCAAACTGGTGTTCAAAATTATAATAACACCAAGTTCAATAAAAACTAAATGACAAAATTTAGTATAACTATGAAAAAGAAAGAGTGTAAATAGTAATTCCCTTTATAAAAGAACAAAAAAGAGGGCCTAATTTGTGATTTCACATTAGGTTACGGACTGAGTGAGATCCTCTATTCCTCCTAACTGTACAGTTTATGCTCTCTCTCTGTCTCTCTCTCTCTCTCTCTCTCTCCATGTCTTTTACTCCTAAGCAGGAAGGAAACTGAACACTTGAGAATCCTAACTAACACACCAAATTCACTCCGACTTCAGTGTTTTGCACATGCCCGATTTAAAATTCTGATGCCAATCCTCCTGCCCAAAATGAAATGTAAAAAGAGCAAGTTAGTCGGACTAATTATTATAAATTATAATTATATATAATATAACATATGCATAAATGGGATTTAATTTAACCTGAACCCGAATCCAATCCATAAATAACAATTGCCATAGAAATTATTAAAAAATATGTACACAAATATTTTTTTGAAAAAAATAAAGTTACAAAACTCAAACTAGTAGAAAATCCAATATTGAATTATCAAGATTCATACGGAAGAATCTCAAATAATGAAACTTAAAAACAATAACATCCTCGTAAATATATGAACACGTAACACTTTAGGAATGCGATATATAAGAATAATGTTAGACTCTCAAAAATTTGTATGCAGTGTTACTGCTGTGCGTGAAGCACAGCGGTGGCCTGTTGTGCAGCTCGTGGAATTCATTTCGTGTCATATTTTGATGATCCGAATCGTTTAAATTTAAAAAAAAAAAAAAAAACAATATACTTATAAAAAATTAAATTAATCAGATATCAATAACTTGTTCATCAAATAACATTTATATATATATATATATAAAAATACATGTATCAAACTAAATACAAATGTTATTTGATGAGGAGGTTAATAATATTCGATTAACTTAATTTTTTACAAGTATATATTGTTCTCGATATTTTCTAAATTTTCAACAATTCAGATCATCAAAATATGACTCAAAATAAGTCCCATAAGCCGCACAACAGTGACACTGAATTTCAAAAATTCTACCAAATGTCTTACATAGGTGTGGGACCCTCACAAGGTGGGTCCCATGTGGATCTCACCCCATGTAAAATATTTGGTAGAACTTTTTAAAATTTTTGAGGTCTCCAATATTTTTGGTGCAATAATTTTCCCTTGTGGTGTGTTTTGCAAACAAATCACCAATTAATATCAACAAACAAATTTGAAAATTTAAACAAAATCAAATTTCAACTTAATTACGATCTTTGAAAGACATCACAAAACCAAATTTCAAAAGAAACGAAAAAATGGCAAACAATGAACACAATTAAATTTAAGAAAAAAAACACACACACACACATGAATGTCAGAAAGAGATAAAAACGAAGAGAACGAACGTTGATTGGATCAGTGTGACATTTTGCCGCTGAGAGGCGAAACAGGTAAGATCAGCCTCGAGAAAATCGTGACATCCACATGCGAAGAAACCAGGTGATGATGATGAGCAGTGCCAGAAAATCACCAAAGTCCTCACTGAGGTGAGAATCCTCCTCTCTGATCCTCAAGATTTGGCTATGCATGTAAACATTATTCTTTGGAATCCACTGCCCAAACTTCGCCACTGACCTCGGCGATTCCATCTCTTCCGACGATCCAACACTCTCTTGATCGGTCGCGATCTCCGTACCACACACCTTCGGATTCAGTTTCGCGTACAGTCTCCGATCAAATTGTCGTTATGAAAATCACTTCCTGCCTGTATGAGCATAGAAATAATCTTCTCGTATAATCTTGTTGGTCAAGTTTGCACTCCTCCAAACATCGTCGCTTTGCCACCTGAAAATGCAAACGTGAGCTAGCCGGCGGGTGTGTGCCGAAAATCTCTTTGATGCCTAAGTCAGCAAATGGACATTAGACACAAAAGCTTTGTGTATTCCAGAGTAAGAATTGGGATACCTGTCCATAGGTCCTGTCATGAGCTTTTATAGATTCTGTCTGGCACAATCCTAGTAGGATTCCAACTCTCCTTATAAGAGTCCTCCTAGGAATCACACTCCCAGTGAAGAGTGTCTATCTTGATAACACTCTACTCACTACCAACCAAGTGAGATGGTTTGCACAATCCTAGTAGGACTCTAACTCTCCTTAGCAGAGTCCTTCTAGGAGTCTCATGCCCAAGGATAATGCTTATCCTTAGAACACCCTCATCACTGCAAGCCAAGTGAGATGGCCACTCCTTATGCTCGGATATACATTCCTGACCGAGCTACCTTATCTCGGTCCCCTGCCGTTCGAGCCGTGTGACCGGAAGCCGATTTACCGAATTGCACCCTGCCGAGCTACACATAGCTCGGCCCTCTCCATTGACAACATCTCGGTCCGATAAAGGACTACCTTCAGATAGCTAGGTCCAGCCCCTAGCAACCCATCTCTGACTGACCTAGTGTCTTCTTAGCCCAAGACCGAGCTACATCAGCTCTTATCTCAGCCCATTACGTAGCCTAACTTCCAAAGAAGACTTTTCCTAGCTCGACCCAATTTGTTCACATATTACCCTCTCAATTGCCCCTTAATTCCATCTGCGTAGCATGTTTGGGATTATTTTCCTCCAGTCAAGCTAAGAATGCCCAACTCTACCAAGCTAGAAAAGTTGTTCGGTTTCAATAAGTCTTGTTAGTTGCTCAGCACGTCCTTCCACTAATCTAGCATGTGGCGTGCCCCCATTAGCCCTATTCTCTAGTTACAACCGTCATGCCAAAAATTTGAATAGTCCCGCCTTTTTGCCTTCAACGTATATATCCTTCGAGTTCGCAATCATACGACGAGTTGTTCTTTTGGTGTAACCGAGTTATATGTCCCACCTTTTGTAATCATCTTCCAATTAGTGAAAATTTTCGATCTCTTGGCACGGTTACTGGGTTTCTTTTTCAATGTTTTGCATCATTCTGACTGCATGTCTAGCCAAACTAATTAGCTTGGCCTTACTTGATCTTGCCAACCTTCTTTGGCCGAGATACGCATCTCGGCTGAAGAATCCAAAAAACTTGTTTGTCAAACCTACCAACCTACTTTGGCCGAGGTAACTGTCATCCCGGCCAAGGAGTACAAAAATTTTGTTGGTCAAACCTGCCAACCTGCTTTGGCCGAGGTAACTGTCATTCGGTCAAAGAGTTCAAAAATTTGTTGGTCAAACCTGCCAACCTACTTTTGCCAAGATAATCGTCATCCCGGTCAAAGAGTGTAAAATTTTGTTGGTTAAACCTGCCAAGCTGCTTTGGCCGAGGTAACTATCATCTAGGTCAAAGAATGTAAAAATTTTGTGTTGGTCAAACCTGCCAACTATCTTTAGCCTAGATCCTGATCTCGGCTAAAAGGTGCAAAAAAGTTTTGTTGGTCAAACCTACCAACTGCCTTTGCCCCACAGTTGGGCAAGGAGTCTAAAAATTTTTGTTGGTCAAACCTGTCAACCGCCTTTAGCCTAGATCCTAATCTCGGCTAAAGGGTGCAAAAAAGTTTTGTTGGTCAAACCTGCCAACCGCCTTTGCCCCCTAGTTGGGCAAGGATTATAAAATTTTTTTGTTAGTCAAACTTGCCAACCACCTTTAGCCTAGATCCTGGTCTCGGCTGAAGGGTGAAAAAAAGTTTTGTTGGTTAAACCTGGTAGCTGCCTTTGCCCCCCAGTTAGGCAAGGAGTCTAAAATTTTTTTTAGAAAGAGTTAGTCAAACCTGCCAACCCCCTTTGCCCCTTGTTGTGCACAAATTTGTTAGAAAGAGTTGGTCAAACCTGCCATCCCATTTTGCCCCCAATTGGGCAAAGATTTTTGCGTGATCGGTCCTTTTTGTCGACCGTGTTAACTTTTGCTGAGGGTGTTTTGTCCGACATTGCTGTTTGTATCGTAATTTGCTTTGGTGCGCATCCCATTTTCCTCTACCAAGATGTGTTGGTGCACTCTCTCCATCAGGGCTTCCATAGTAAGAGGCGACGTCATTGTCATTGAATCCCTTAATTTATTGTTAGTCGGCAAACTTTGTTTGTACTGTGCCATAGCTATATTTGTAGGGTAATCACCAATCTGATTAAAAGTCTCCCAATACTGGTTATTATAAGACCTCAATGTTTCCTTCTCGCCCATGTCTATGGAGAGAAGCTGGTCAATCTCCACTGGCGTCTTGATGTTTGTTCTGAATCTGGTCACAAATGCCTCCGCTAGTTGCGCCCATGAAGCTATGCTACCTTCTGGAAACCTTTCAAACCATGTTAAACCCAGGTCGCCGAGGCTAGAAAGAAACATGATACACATTAGAGCCTCGTTTCGCTGATACACGGCTACAACTTGGTAAAAGTGGCTAAAGTGCATGTAGGGGTCTGACTTCCTCTCATAAGTAATGAATTTGGGCTGGTGAAAGCCTGAGGGTAATGGTGCATTCTCTATCGCCGGAACGAACGGTGAGCTCTGCAACCTTGCTAACGCTTTGTCTGTCGGTTCGTAGGCAAGGCGTGGTACCGACATTCCAACCTCGACACTCCCATGTGTCCTAGGAGCCAACCGTTGTAGCATAGAGACTCTGCGGGGGTCGCGAGCCTGAGTGTCTTCTCTCCTTCGAGCTCTTTCCTCTAGCACTGTACGCAGGTCCGGCGACCTAGGCAACTGCGTGTGCCTAGATGTCATTTGGTGCGAGTGCGAGGGCCGATAACTGCTTCCCTCCGTGCATGACCTTTCAATCCTCGTTCTCTCAGACCTACAGTAACGAGTCCTAGAGGTTCTTGACCGTGTGTCACCTGTCCTGAGGCTTCTGCTTTTCGTATGAAACGGTGTGACTTGCCTGTCACAATCTTCTGAGTGGCGAGAGTGCGCTCTACCTTTGCCCACCTCTTCTTTTGCCACCCCTTTACCCTTTATCTGGCTCTTCATAGTCTCCATGTCAGCCACCATTCTTCTTATTACTTCGTCTTGCTCCCTTACGTGATCTTCCAGAACATGGGAATCCATTCTCTGCTTCTGTCTATCAGGGCTTTGAGAGCGGTGTTGACTCGAGCCTCGTCTTTCTCGTTCGTCTCTCCGTGGGTTTTATCGCTGGGGATCCAATTCTGCCATGGGCGGAACATAAGGCAAGCCCTCGCGCCTTCCTCCTTCTAGGGTCTGCCCATCAATAGCAGAATATGACAAGTCTTCGTTATGCGCCATTGACATTGATTGAATGAATACTTAATCAAAAGGTTTGTTCTCTGTCATATTCCCACAGACGGTGCAAATTGTACGAGCACAGAAATAATCTTCTCGTATAATCTTGTTGATCAAGTTTGCACTCTTCCAAACGTCGTCGCTTTGCCACTTGAAAACACAAACGTGAGCTAGTCAGCGGGTGTGTGTCGGAAACCTCTCTGATACCTAAGTCAGCAAATAGACAATAGATACAAAAGCTCTGTGTATTCCAGAGTAAGAATTGGGATACCTGTCCATAGGTCCTGTCATGAGTTTTTATAGATTCTGCTCGGCACAATCCTAGTAGCATTCCAGCTCTCCTTATAAGAGTTCTCCTAGGAATAACACTCCCAGTGAAGAGTGTCTATCCTGATAACACTCTACTCACTACCAACCAAGTGAGATGGTTTGCATAATCCTAGTAGGACTCTAACTCTCCTTAGCAGAGTCCTTCTAGGAGTTTCATGTCCAAGGATAATGCTTATCCTTAGAACACCCTCATTACTGTAAGCCAAGTGAGATGGCCACTCCCTTATGCTCGGATATACATTCCTGACTGATCTACCTTATCTCTGTCCCCTGTCGTTCGAGCCGTGTGACCGAGAGCTGATTTACCGAATTGCATCTTGCCGAGCTACAGATAGCTCGACCCTCTCCATTGACAACTTCTTGGTTCGATAAAGGACTACCTTCAGATAGCTAGGTCCAGCCCCTAGCAACCCATCTCTGACCGACCTAGTGTCTTCTTAGCCCAAGACCGAGCTACATCAACTCTTATCTCGGCCCATTGCGTAGCCTAACTTTCAAAGAAGACTTTTCCTAGCTCGGTCCAATTTGTTCACAAATTACCCTCTCACCGCCGATTTTACCTTTGGAGAAAAACTCCTTCGATTTCTGGAGATCAGAATGAGAGTTGTCTTTCACAGTCATTTTGATAAAAAACCAGACGATCTTTAAGAGAAACAAACAAGGTCTAAGATGATGAGCAACAACGGTGGCAAAGGCGCTCGTTAGCAGCGCAATTTAGCTTCAAGGAAACTGAAGGCACATGGTATTGTTGTATGGGGGTGATGATGATGTGTATATATAGGGGAAGGAGTGTAATGGAGCAACCATGATCCTCTAGAGTGGGATTCTGGAGTGATCCCTGGAGTGAGTGATCCAACGGCTCAAATCGTTTTTGTTATTATCTTACCGGTAAGATATATTAATCAAAACGACGTCGTTTTGATTAAATTTATTTTGAGCCGTTGGATCACTCACTCCAGAGATCACTTCAGGAAATCTACTCTAGAGGATCCTGATTGGTAATGGAGTGCTGAGGTGGAGCAATATACTTGGCTGAAGTATTGTGAGTCCACGCTACTTTCTTGTTACGTGAATGAATGAAGGAGATCTTTTATTGCCACAGGTTTCGGTTATTGATGTAAGGGTCACGAGATTGTGTGACCATTGTATCGCAAAATAATTTCCAGTAGTTCAGATACAGTTGCCGAAGAAGTTCATATCCATTTTTTTGACACGTCACTTATCTCTCTCTCTCTCTCCCTCCTACCTACCTGAATGCCACGTCATTTATGTTGTGTCCTCTTTAAGAGCAATTATTGAGTATTTTTGTCACCAATAATGTTACATAGCCCCACGTAAAAATTTAAAAACTATTCAGAATGTTATATTAATGATTCTGATTCATTTTATATATAGATACTAACAAATGATTTGGTATAATTTGAAAGATTTTGAGTATTTATAATTTGTATAATGGATGGAGTCAGTATTAATGTCATAATATATGTTGGTACACTAATTGATATACCAATTACTGCATGTAACGCCACCATATATAGATCTCACATTTTATCAATTCAATCTCTACTACAAATATCCATTATGAGTGTCAAATTCTGAGGCCCTAATTTATTTATTTTTTTAATTGTAATTAATTTATATGGTAAGGTTGAGCACATTTTCATTACCAATTCCCGGTAAGTCTAACACCAACAATTATTATAAAAAAAAACGAGAAGTAAATCATATAAATAATAATTGAAGAAAAAACTTTCTATTATAAATAAATAATCAATCTTTGTTGAAAAAAAATTAACTTTTTAATATATTTAATAAGAGAGTATAAAAATGACCAACTAAATTAATTGTGTTGATTTCCTATTAGAAATTTTTTTTTGATGGGTCCTTCTAGAAGTTGAAATAGAGATTTTTGTAGTGATTATGTAACAAATAATGTTAGGATAATTAAATAGTATCTTACATGTTTTTGATATGTTGTCAATACATGACAAGTAGATAATTATGATACATGATTTCTTAATCAAATTTATTATAAAATCGTGATAATTCACAACAGTACTCTTACGGAAGGTTTAAGCACTATCAGATTTTTAATTGAATTCATCTAATTCATACTATGTGGAAGGAAAGAAAATTTATGAAGGATTGAAATAGCGAATTCTTTGTATAAATAAGATTATCACACTATTTTAATTAATTATAAAAATAAGTTTTATTTACACATTAAAAAAAGGTTGTTAGAATGTAGAAATGGGTAAGTGCGTTAATGAATTTGCACTGAGGTGATTTAGAAGTTTGGTTAAAAATTAATTTTTGACTTTTTTTTTATTTTTTTTTTATTCTTTTGTAAATAAAAAATAATATAATCTAAATAAATTAAAGTTAAAAATTAACTTTTAATTAGTTGCCAAAAAAACTCCTAAAATCACATCAAATACCAAACAGTGGAGTTGGATAAAACAAAATTTTTCCGTTGTACCAAAAAAAAGGAATAACAAATCGGACCACGGCGAGGATTGACATGCGATGCGTGAGATATTGGAAAATGTATTATGTGCAAAATAAATTAAATCAATCTTAGCAATTATTTAACCCTTAGGACTAAGATGAGAAACAAGTGCGTGTTGTTTGTGAATTGGTATTCCCTATCCGATGTCGAAGTCAAATTCACTCTCTCTTTTTTTTCTTTATTTATTTATTTATTTTTTGGGTATGGATTTGTTTGCATAGCTTTAAGCTTAACTAACTCAACGGACTAAATGAGAAATTCAAAAAAATATGGTGGAGTCATTTACACGTGTGTGCCTTGTCTTACATTGAGAGGTAATTTATGTAGTTAAATTGCGGCCGAGCTGGTATGGGCCGTTGATGGGCCACAATACGAAAGACTGTGTAAAAGGCTTTTATGTTAGTCCGGTCACAGAGCCGTGATGATTAGTCTGGTCCCACAAGGCGTATATTCTTAGTCATCCAGAAGAGTACTACTGATGGTTCGGTCGCAGAGTTAGCTCGATCATGGCATATGGAACCGAGGTATGCTGAGCCTTCTTGAGACTTGGTTCTGGGTTAGTTTGGCTTAACTCTCTTATGGATAGCTCGGTCTTGGCATATGAAAACAGAGGTAAGAGAAAGGAAAGAAAGGAGTGACCGAACTAATATTAGATCAGTCATTCCAGCTAGTTTGCAGGGCCTTGTTATTTCGGTCATATGAGAAGTCCGACCATGGTAAAAACCATCTCACTTGGTTCAAGCAGTGAGGCGGTGTTGAAGGATAAGCATTATCTTTCAGGAGTATGAATCCTAGGAGGACTCTACATGGAGGAGTAAAAGTCCTACTAGGATTGTGCTACACGGAACCTATAAAAGCTCACAAACATCACCTATGAGAGGTAACACAACTTTGATTCTCGAATACAGAGCTTTTTGTCTATTTGTCTATTGAACTGACTTAGGCATCGAGAGGTTTCCAGCACACACCCGCCGGCTAGCTCACGTTTGTGTTTTCAGGGAGTAAAGCGACGACGAACGAAGGAGAGCAATCTTAATCAACAGGATTATACGAGAAGGTTTATTTCTTTCCAGTACAATTGGCGCCGTCTGTGGGAAAAAGCAGAACGAACAAAGCCTTTGGATTAAGTTTTCGTTACCAATAAAAAGTAATGGCGCACAACGAAAATTTGCCACAGTCCAGGCTTGCCTCCTATCCCTCCAATGGAAGACTTGGAGCCACAACTACAGAACCCCAGAAGGGATGCTAGGGGGAGGCGGAATAACAGCCCCCGTCACTCTCATTCACAAAGTCCTGACAGACAAAGGCGAAGGATTGATCCTCAAACTCTGGAGGACCGCGTAAAGGAACAAGATAAATTGATACGACGGATGGCGGTGGACATGGAATCTATGAAGCGCCAGATAAAGGGCAAAGAAGTGGCGACAGGAGAGGGGCGCAAAGGCAAGACGCCCCATCGCCACTCAGAAAATCGTGGAAGGAATACCACACCATCACAAGGAGAGAGTAGAAGCCTCAGGACAGGCGATACTCAATCCAGAACCTCCATGACTCGTTACTCCAGGTCTGGGAGAACGAGGACTGAGGGGACGTATTCTAAGGGAAGCACCTATCGGCCCTCGCAAACGCACCAGACATCGTCCAGACAGACGGAGATGCCTAGATCATCCGATCTACGGACTGCTGTCACGACCCAAACCCGGCCCTATGGGTTTAGCACCGTAACCGGCCAGTAATCCGAGATTACCGAAGGCCTGCTTAACAGTATTACAGTAAAATAGAGTACAAGGCCTGGCGGAAGCCAATACAGTAAGTAAATAATGTCCAATGAGCTGTGACAGTCTGTATGCCAAAAAGATTTTTCGTACATTCATACAAACAGTCAGTAACAAAACAGTATCTACAATATATACAATCATTCAAGTCGGGGATTCAATCGCTATTAACAGTACATTACAGTCTATACAGTATTACAAAACAGTACAGAGACAGACGGAGAACAAAAACCCCTAAGCCATAACTCAATAGGCTTGGAACCTCGCAGTGAGGCATAGTGGTTGGCTTGACAAAACTGGAGCTAATCCCGACGTCTCTAGCCGCGTTCTGGTGCCTGTACACCTACATATATATATGAGCAGTGAGCTAAAGCCCAGTGAATAACATAATGCATAAAGAGGTTAAGAATGAATGTCCTTACAGTAATGAAAACAGTTCATTGATTCAGTGTATCAGTCATTCAGTTATATGTGGTACATCCATTAGCATAGTAGTACAGTAAACAGTGGGTCATAAAAGACCGAACAGTAAATGATGGCCATCAATCAGTAAACAGTAGTGGTTCCATCATGGGAACCGGATCGATTAGACAAATCCACCCGTTCATAGACCGTCGGTGGGGCCATCCGTTCACAGACCGTCGATGGCAGAGATTTCTCAAACGGTAGCGGTGACAGTAAACAGTAGTTGTTAAGGATGCCACAATACAATTTAGAATGTAGGACATACATTCATTCAATAAACAATATCAGTTCAGTAAACAGTTCAATTCAGTATTTCAGAAGATAATCATTTGAACATATCTTTACACAATTGTTACTCACAGAGTTTGGGCTACAGTATGCTAGAGCGTGTCTCCCCAGTCGCCAACCCTACACAGTTAACAGATCGAACACACTAAGCTATATACAGTTAGGAAAGATAATAACTTAACCCCTAATTGCCTCGGTGTGTTCTACATCTATATCCTCATTAAGATGCCTTAAACTAAGCCTAAGAATGCCTAGGATGAGATGAGGATGCAAAGATGTGAGCAGAAAACAGTTTCAGAATTTTCAGAAAAACAGAGTCCCGCTCGAGCGCAGGTTTCCCCGCTCGAGCGGATATGCAATAAAGGTACCTGCTCGAGCGTCAACTTCCCCGCTCGAGTGTACTGTAAAAGTACTGGATGGGTGAAATCTCCGCTCGACTCCCGCTCGAGCGCGAGACACATGGCTCTGCTCGAGCGTCCAATACTCCGGTCGAACGGACTGTAAACAGTGCAAGATGCTGGGAGCTCGATTTTCCCGCTCGAGCGGCACTTTCCCCGCTCGAGCGGACAACCAAAATCTGGAAATTCCAAATTTGAGTCCCAAGCTCAAAACCAAGTTCAAAAGCAATATTTTCGATCCTCTTGGGCTATTTTCTGGAAAAACTCTTGCAAACCCATAGTTAAACATGATTCAAAACTCAATTTGAGAAATCAAAGCCCAAGGGTGTTTAATTCAAACCCAATTTCCAACCATTTTTCAAGAACAACATTCAAACATAACATGCATGATCTTTAAACAACTTCCAAGCTTCAAAACATGCTCTAATGAGCCAATTGTTTCACAAACAAGATGAAATCATGGCCTACACTCAAAACATGGACATGCATGTGACAATTTGCCATGAACTCAACTCAAAAATCCAACAATACTAACATGCATGCATGAATTATGCTCTATTTCAACATGCTAGAACTAATTCATGGCTCAACTTTCAATTTTGACATAAACCATGCAAGAATCAAGCTCAAATACATCAATAAAGGTTGAATTCTCTTACCTAAGTCTTGTATTTAGGATAGGGAAGCTCAATTGTACAAAACTCCTTCAATTCTTCAAGATTTCAAGCTAAATCAACAAGAACAATTCTCTCTCTCTCTAACTCTCTTCTTTGGTCGATTGAGGCAACACAAAGGCTGATGAAATGTTGTTTTAATCAAATGCATTAAGTGTAATAAGGCTCAAAAGGTTTGAGGTAGTGGGCCACTACAAGGCTAGTTTGGTAAATAAGTTCAAGTTTGCAACATTTCAACATTTAATCTAATTTAATCATACATAATCAGTTTTCAGATAATTATACCATTAAATCACATAAATTGTGGTGGTCCTAAAACATCAATCAGTTTACGGTTCGGCCGCCGATAAGGCCTTCAATTAGCAGTTTAAACATAAAACATGAACATATAAATAATCAATCAAACAGATAGACTATGCAATACAATAGATATACTCAATCAATTTAGGTTCAATTTCAGTCAGTCAGTTCAGTATTTTATTCAGTCCAGTTATCAGTCATTATCAGACTCAGTTAACAGTAATCAGTGGTTATCGGTAAGCAGTGATAAGTGTTATTACAGTCTCCCCTCCTTAAAAAGAGTTTAGTCCTCTAAACTCGAGTTACCTTCATTTTGGAAGAAAACAGGGTTCAGTGGAAACAGTTCAGGATATCTTTTAGCCATGTCATCTTCCCTTTCCCAAGTGGCATACACGCCACCGTGATTCTGCCAGTCAACTTTCACTAATGGGATCTCTTTGTTTCTCAGTTTCTTGATTCGTCTGTTTACAATCTGTATAGGCCGTTCCTCGTAAGTGTAGTCATCACTCAGCACTACACGAGTCGGCTCTATCATATGGAAAGGATCCCGGAGATAGTCTCTCAACATAGAAATGTGGAAGACGTTATGCATATGCTCCATTTCAGGAGGAAGCGCAACTTGATACGCCACCGGATTGATTTTCTCAATAATCTCATACGGTCCGACATATCTCGGTGCTAACTTGCCTTTGACTCCAAAACGAGTCTGGCCTTTCATCGGTGTCACTTTCATAAACACGTGATCACCCACTTCATACTCTCTGTCTCGTCTTCTGACATCTGCATAACTCTTCTTTCTGCTCTGTGCGGTTTTCAGTCTCTGTTGTATCAGTTTCACTTTCTCGGTTGTTTCATAAACAATCTCGGGCCCAAGCAAAGGCCCATCTCCAACTTTTGCCCAGCAAATCGGAGATCTACATTTTCTGCCATACAATGCCTCGAAAGGCGCCATGCCGATACTCGAATGATAGTTGTTGTTATAGGCGAATTCAGCTAAGGGCAAATGGCTTTCCCAGTTTCCTTGAAAATCAAGGACACACATTCTCAGTAAATCCTCCAGAGTTTGGATGGTCCTTTCTGACTGGCCATCTGTCTGAGGATGATAGGCACTACTCAGTCTCAATTCAGTACCCAATACAGTCTGTAGGCTCTGCCAAAACCTCGATGTAAACTTGAATCCCTGTCAGAAACAATAGACACAGGAACTCCATGCAATCTAACAATTTCATCATATAAATCACGGCCAATTTGTCCGCATTATATATTGTTTTGACAGGTAAGAAGTGAGCAGATTTAGTCAGTCTATCAACAATAACCCAAATCGAGTCCATACCTTTACTGGAGCGAGGCAACCTAATAATAAAATCCATAGTAATATGTTCACATTTCCACTCCGGTATTGGTAAGGGCTGCAATAAGCCTGCGGGTCGTTGATGTTCGGCTTTAACTTGTTGGCAATGAAGACATTTCGATACAAACTCAGCAATTTCTTTCTTCATTCCCGGCCACCAGAAATTCAGTTTCAAATCTTGGTACATTTTCATATTCCCTGGATGGATAGAAAATTTTGAGTTGTGGCCTTCTTGCAGAACTCTTCTTTTCAGTTCAGTATCATTTGGTACACACAGTCTTTCTTGAATTTCAGTACATTTTTCAAATTTGAACCCGGTCTCGGTTTAGACTCTCTTTCTTCGATGATCTTTTCAAGAAGTCATCCAGTTGCTATTTCTCCTTAATTTCTGCAATAGTGCCGGGGCAAAAATAGCAGCTAAGGTTCCACCTTCTCTCGCAAAACAATTTCAATTTCATTTTTCAAGGTCACAAAGCAGCTCTTTCTGTCTGTGAGCAAACAAGCTAAGTTCCCAATTGCCTTCTAGCTCAGTGCATCGGCAACGGTGTTGGCTTTTCCCGGATGATACAGTATCTGTAGGTCATAGTCTTAATCAGTTCAAGCCATCTCCGCTGTCTCATGTTCAGTTCTTTCTGTGTGAAGAAATTTTAAACTTTTGTGGTCGGTGTACACTTCACATGTTGCCCCATATAGGTAGTGACGCCAGATTTTCAGTGCAAATAGCACTGCAGCAAGTTCCAGGTCATGGGTTGGGTAGTTCTTTTCATGCGGTCTCAGTTGTCGGGAAGCATAGGCAATTACTCTCTCATTTTGCATTAAAACACACCCCAGACCCTTATGAGAAGCATCACTAAAGACAGTATAACCATCCGTACCTGAAGGTAAGGTAAGGACCGGTGCAGTCACTAGTCGAGTTTTCAACTCTTGGAAAGCAGATTCCCTTTGGTCAGTCCAGTCAAAAGATATCCCCTTCTGAGTCAGTTGAGTCAATGGTAAGGCAATTTTGGAGAAGTCTTTGACAAATCTTCTGTAATATCCAGCCAATCCCAAAAAGCTTCGGACTTCTGTCACATTTGTCGGTCTAGGCCAGTTCACTACAGCTTCAATTTTCTGCGGATCAACAGAAATTCCATCTTTGCTAACAACATGCCCCAAAAACATAACATGGTCAAGCCAAAATTCACATTTAGACAGTTTAGCATACAGTTTCTGTTCTCTTAAAGTTTGTAGGGCAAGTCTCAGATGATGTTCATGTTCTTCTACACTTTTTGAATAAATCAGTATGTCATCAATGAATATAACAATAAAGTCATCAAGGTACGGTTTAAAAATCCTGTTCATGAGGTCCATAAATGCAGCTGGTGCATTGGTAACTCCGAAAGGCATAACTAAAAATTCATAGTGTCCATACCTCGTTCTAAAAGTAGTTTTAGCAATGTCTTCTGGTCTAACTTTCAGTTGGTGATATCCGGATCTAAGATCAATTTTGGAAAATACTTGGGCACCCTGTAACTGATCAAACAAGTCATCAATACGCGGTAATGGGTATTTATTCTTTACAGTTACCTTATTCAGTTCACGGTAGTCAATGCACAGTCTCAGTGAGCCATCTTTCTTCTTTACAAACAAAACAGGTGCTCCCCACGGTGAAGTACTAGGCCTGATAAACTTTTTGTCCAACAGTTCTTGCAGTTGTACTTTCAGTTCAGTCGGAGCCATTCGGTACGGAGCTTTAGATATCGGCTGTGTCCCTGGAATTACATCCACAGTGAATTCAATTTTCCGGTCAATCAAATCCCCTGGCAGGTTATCTGGAAAAACATCTGGGAATTCTCTGACTATAGGAATACAGTTCACATTAGCAATGTCATCAGTAGATACAGTCAGTACAGAACACAGATACCCTTTACAACCCTTTCTAATCAATTTAACAGCTTTCACAGATGAAATCAAATACAGGGGAGGCACCACTCCAACCCCATTAAACACAAATTCGGGTAGACCCGGTGGACGGAAAACTACTTGTTTTGTCACACAGTCTATAGTGGCATGATATTTCGTTAAGCAGTCCATCCCCAATATAACATCAAAATGATCTATGTTCAGTGGCAGTAAATCAATAAACAGATGTGCATCTCCAACAATAATTTCACAAGCAGGGTACATGTATGCACAGGTCATAGATCCCCCAACGGGTGATGATACAGCTAACAGATAGTTCATAGGTTCTAAGGGTCTATTCAATTTACGCGAAAAAGCATGCGATACATAGGAATGCGTAGACCCCGAATCAATCAGTACATATGCATTTTGAGTACAAATAGAGAGGATACCTGACACAACGGTCTCGGTATTTTGCTGAACGTCTCCCGGTACTAGGGCGAACTCGGCCCTGCCTTCATAGGCTCTTTCCCGGTAGCTTTGGGGTTCGTTTTGGTGCAACTGTTGATGCTGCTGCACTGTGAGCTTTACCACTAGCTTGTGAGCAGAGGGCAGTCTTTAACCATGTGGCCATCTTGCCACACCTATAACAAGCTCCTGATATCTTGTAACAAACTCCCTTGTGGTTTTGCCACATTCAGAACAGGTGGAATGGACGGTTCCCTTGACTGACAGTAGTCGTTGACCCTATATTCTGTTTCTTGTTCAGTGATTATGCTTGCCTTCTTAAACCTGAAATTCCGTCTTTTACCACGCCATTCAGACGCTGGTGATTCAGTTTTCAGTGCTTCAATGTTCGCTTCAGCCATCAAGGCTCGGTCAAGAACATTCACATAACTCGGTAATTTCAACACATTAATTCTGTCAAGGATTGCAACATTCAGGCTGCCTTCAAATTTCCTGGCCTTCTTATAATCAGTGTCCACCATATGCGGTGCATATCTAGCAAGCTCGGTAAATCTTGTCTCATATTCGGCAACAGACATTGTGCCCTGTCTCAGCTGTTCAAATTCAGTTACCTTTCTATCCCTGACACATTGAGGAAAGTACTTCTCAAAGAAGGCTCCTTTGAATTGAGCCCAAGTCATGATAGTATTTTCATCTCGGATAAGCATCCACCACCTTCTAGCTTCTTCCTGCAGAGTAAAGGTGGCCAACAGTACTTTATTTGCCTCGGAGCACGGAAACACTTCAAATAACTTTTCCGTTTCCAAAACCCAGACTTCAGCTTTCAATGGTTCTAGGCCTCCCTGAAAGGATGGCGGTTTCAACTTGCTGAACTTATGGGTCAGTGCAATTATGTCCCCATCATTAACATTCACATTCTGTACATTCACATTCGGTTCCAGTTGTACCGGAGGAGGAGGTGGGGGCTGTTGATTCAGTTGTTGGTCTAATCTTTCAGTTATCAGTTCCATCATTCGCTCAAGTCTAGCCATCCTGGCCTCAGAGGATGAGGATTCAGTTTCATTTGCAGTGTTTGCATTATGCATTTCACTATAAACAGTTATAACAGTTTCAATCATAAGCAGTTGTATACTTAAACAGTTATCACATAGGCAGTCAATTACTTTAACAGATTAACACATTACCATGTATTCTATCAGTCATATCACACACTTATCATACTCAAGAGATGCCCTAATTACTTTTCTAGGACACCCTATAGCTCATTTGGACACGTGTGTGCGGTATAACTCGTGGTAAGTATCGCTCTGATACCACTCTGTCACGACCCAAACCCGACCCTATGGGTTAGTACCGTAACCGGCCAGTAATCCGAGATTACGAAGCCTGCTTAACAGTATTACAGTAAAACAGAGTACAGGCCTGGCGGAAGCCAATACAGTAAGTAAATAATGTCAATGAGATGTGACAGTCTGTATGCCAAAAAGATTTTTCGTACATTCATATAAACAGTCAGTAACAAAACAGTATCTATAATATATACAATCATTTAAGTTGGGGACTCAATCGCTATTAACAGTACAGTACAGTCTATACAGTATTACAAAACGATACAGAGACAGACGGGGAACCAAAACCCCTAAGCCATAACTCAATAGGCTTGGAACCTCGCAGTGAGGCACAGTGGTTGGCTTGACAAAACTGGAGCTAATCCCGACGCCTCTAGCCGCGTTCTGGTGCTGTACACCTACATATATATGAGCAGTGAGCTAAAGCCCAGTGAATAACATAATGCGTAAAGAGGTTAGAATGAATGTCCTTACAGTAATGAAAACAGTTCATTGATTCAGTATCAGTCATTCAGTTATATGTGGTACATCCATTAGCATAGTAGTACAAAACAGTGGTCATAAAAGACCGACAGTAAATGATGGCCATAATCAGTAAACAGTATGGTTCCATCATGGGAACCGGATCGATTAGACAAATCCACCCGTCATAGACCGTCGGTGGCCATCCGTTCACAGACCGTCGAGGAGAGATTTCTCAAACGGTAGCGGTGACAGTAAACAGTAGTTGTTAAGGATCCACAATACAATTTAGAATATGGGACCATACATTCATTCAATAAACAATTCAGTTCAGTAAAACAGTTCAATTCAGTATTTCAGAAATAATCATTGAACATATCTTTACACAATTGTTACTCACAGAGTTTGGGCTACAGTATGCTAGAGCTGTCTCCCAGCCAACCCTACACAGTTAACAGATCGAACACACTAAGCTATATACAGTTGGGAAAGATAATAACTTAACCCCTAATTGCCTCGGTGTGTTCTACATCTATATCCTCATTAAGATGCCTTAAACTAGCCTAAGAATGCCTCGGATGAGATGAGGAGCAAAGATGTGAGCAGAAAACAGTTTCAGAATTTTCAGAAAAACAGAGTCCCGCTCGAGCGCAGTTTCCCCGCTCGAGCGACATGCAATAAAGTACCCGCTCGAGCGTACTGTAAAAGTACTGATGGGTGAATCTTCGCTCGACTCCCGCTCGAGCGCGAGACACATGGCTCTGCTCGAGCGTCCAATACTTCGCTCGAACGGACTGAAACAGTGCAAGATGCTGGGAGCTCGAGTTTCCCGCTCGGCGGCACTTTCCTGCTCGAGCGGACAACCAAAATCTGGAAATTCCAAATTTGAGTCCAAGCTCAAAACCAAGTTCAAAAGCAATATTTTCGATCCTCTTGGGCTATTTTCTGGAAAAACTCTTGCAAACCCATAGTTAAACATGATTCAAAACTCAATTTGAGAAATCAAAGCCCAAGGGTGTTTAATTCAAACCCAATTTCCAACCATTTTTCAAGAACAACATTCAAACATAACATGCTGATCTTTAAACAACTTCCAAGCTTCAAAACATGCTCTAATGTGCCAATTGTTTCACAAAACAAGATGAAATCATGGCCTACACTCAAAACATGACATGCATTGACAATTGCCATGAACTCAACTCAAAAATCCACAATACTAACATGCATGCATGAATTATGCTCTATTTCAACATGCTAGACTAATTCATGGCTCAACTTTCAATTTTGACATAAACCATGCAAGAATCAGCTCAAAACATCAATAAAGGTTGAATTCTCTTACCTAAGTCTTGTTATTAGGATAGGGAAGCTCAATTGTACAAAACTCTTCAATTCTTCAAGATTTCAAGCTAAATCAAACAGAACAATTCTCTCTCTCTCTAACTCTCTTCTTTGTCGGTTGAGCAACACAAAGGCTGATGAAATGTTGTTTTATCAAATGCTTAAGTGTAATAAGGCTCAAAAGGTTTGAGGAGTGGCCACTACAAGGCTAGTTTGTAATAAGTCCAAGTTGCAACATTTCAACATTTATCTTAATTTAATCATACATAATCAGTTTTCAGATAATTATACCATTAAATCACATAAATTGTGGTTCCTAAACATCAATCAGTTTACGGTTCGGCCGCCGATAAGGCCTTCAATTAGCAGTTTAAAATAAAACATGAACATATAAATATCAATCAAACAGATAGACTATGCAATACAATAGATATACTCAATCAATTCAGGTTCATTTCAGTCAGTCAGTTCAGTATTTTATTCAGTCCAGTTAGCATCATTATCAGACTCAGTTAACATAATCAGTGGTTATCGGTAAGCAGTGATGAGGGTTATTACAACTATGCTAAAGGAAAGGGCACGATGGAAGGAAGACACCAGGGCGCGCGACCCCCCAGAGTTTCTGTCCTTCAGCGTTGCTCCTCGGACGCATGGAAGCGTCGAGGTTGGAATGCCAATACCGCACCCTGCCTATGAACCAACGACAAAGCATTAGCAAGCTGCAAACCTCGCCGTTCGTTCCAGCAATCGAAAACGCGCCCCTACCTTCAGGCTTCCTTCAGCCTAAATTCACCACGTACGAGGGGAAGACGGACCCCTACATGCACCTAAGCCACTTCCACCAGGTTATGGCGGTATATCGGCGAAACGAGGCTTTGATGTGCATCCTCTTCCCATCAAGCCTTAGTGATCTAGGCTTGACTTGGTTCGAAAAACTTCCAAAAGGCAGCATAGCCTCCTGGCGTAGTTGGCTGAGGCATTTGAACAAGTTTCAGGATGAACACCAAAACCCCGGTGGAGATCGACCAGCTACTCTCCATCGACATAGGTGAAAAAGAGACACTCAGGTCCTACAATAGCCGTTACTAGGAGACCTTTAACCAGTTGGGATTGCCCCTACCAATCTCGCCATTGCACAATACAAGAGAGGCCTTCCAGTCGGAAACAGACTAAGGGACTCAATCACCATGGCACCGCCTCACCATGAAGCCTTGATGGAAGAGTGCATCAGCACATCAGGGTGGAAGAGGATGCACGCGCCCAAAACGAAATCTGGCATGACGCAGTACCAAAAAAAGGCCTCAAGCAAAGGTCAACGCGAGACCGTCCGAGTAGAAACGGACGAGGCAGCGAGACGACGAGGGACCAAGATAAAAGATGGTTGAGAGTCCGCACTGCCATAACCATGGTATTCAAGAAACGATTTATCGGATTCTAAGCGAAATACGTGATGAGGCCTTTCGTCAGATGGCCAATTAAGCTAGGAGAAGCACAAAAGACTATGACGAAAGATCGCGGTGCACCATTCTTCCACAAAAAAAAAAGGGGCCCGCACTGAAAATTGCACGCCATTGAGACAACATCTGGGAGGAGTGTGTGACAGCTGGTCGCCTGGATAAATACATTGAAGGAAGGACGCAACCAGCCCTCCAAGACCATAATAACCCCAATGGGATGCCAATTGACGCCCCACCTCAAGGCGTAATCAATGTGATACATGGAGTATTCGAACCTGAGCGTGTATGCGAGCTCAGAGGGTCGATCAAGAAGGCTGAGCACTTAAGGGAAGTACTAAGCGCTCAACCCATCATCAAAAAGGGAAGAACGGAGGCTGCCAATATCATCTCTTTTTTAGACATTAAATTCATTGACCTGTTTAGACCAACCCGACCCATTTTACACAAAACCGAAAAAAGGGCTCGTCTGGAAAGTTAGTTATTTTAATAGATTATTTTTTTTATTATTTTAGTAGGTTAAAATATTTATTTTTGAAAGATGGTTGAATTTTTTTTAGTTAGATGTGATATTTATAAGAGAAAAAATAAAATAATTATAAATTTGATGTGACATTTTATCTTATTAGTAATTTTAATTTATTTTATTTATTTATTTTTGTAAATTTTAACTTAAAAAGAAAAAAAAAAAAAAAACTTTGCCAAATGCGGCCATAGTGATAAGGGGACATGTATCGGAAAGGTGTGGCAAGACAGGACGATGCTGGAAGGGGAAAATTGCGTAATTTTAAAAATAATGATATTAATAAATATAAAAAATGATATTGTATATTATAAATAATGATTGAATTAAAATATGTATAATGAAAAATAAATAATGAAAATGAATATTACGTATAATATCTAAAATATTAAATATATTATATATATATATATATATATATGTTTAATCAATATAATTGAGGTGAGGAGAGAAATCTAACCCCCTCTTGCTTCCCCTCAGGATAAGAAAGGGAGGGAGATACCAGAGCAGGAGCGAATGGAGAAATTGTTATCTACTCAAACTGAAATATGATTGATATATGATTGTTGAGTAAAGCATCAATATAAAAATAAAGAAAATATTATAGGTTTTAAATTTGTTACTAAATAAATGATCAAATATCTTATAGGTGTGGACTATGTGAGATAGTTACTCATTTATTTGGTAGAAAATTTAATATTTCTAACATTATTCTAAAAATAATATATCCATTCTATTTAAGTTGGGACAATAATTTTTAATTTTTTCAATTTCTACAAATTTGATGACATACCACAGTAAAATTTAAAATTTGAAACCAAACTCATGATATCAACACAAAAAATATATCCATTCTATTTAAGTTGGGACAATAAATTTTTTTTTTTTTTTTTTGGGTGAAGCATTAATAAATTTCAAAATATAATCCTATGAACTATTTTGTCTTCCATTTTTCTCTTATGAATCCAAAAATCACATTAAAGTATAAATTACATAAAATGGTAGTCACTTACACGCTTGGATTTAATTTTTTAGGGATAAAAATGAGTTTCTCCAAATGTAAAATTACATATTTGGGCAATCCGTACTATTGATAGAAGTGTAAAAATGGCCCGAAGCCTGCCCGAGGTGAGCTTGACTCGTTTAGGCTCGACCCGAGCCCCTGGGCCTGGGCCTGGGCCTGGGCCATCATTTTAAAGTCTGGCCCGGCCTGTGGCCCAACCCATTAGCCCATTTAAGGCACGACCCGCGCCGAGGCCCAGTGTCATTTTTAATGAAAAATAATAAAATTTTAATAGAAAATATTTTAAAAAACAAAAAAAAATAGTCAAGCCCAGCTCACCGGCCCGACCAAAGCCTGAATACCCTTGGGTCTGGGCCTAGGCCTAAATTTTTTGACCATGTAGACCAGTCCGATCCGAATTTTGGCGGGAGCTCATGAGGCCCGACATGGGTCGGGCCGGGATAGATTTACACCCCTAACTAATGCTTTAATAATATAACACTTTAATGTAATACACAAAAAAAAAAACTCGTTAGTATACTTTTTTCAAACGTAACACCCCAATCAATGTAATGCCAAGGTAACACTCCAATGTAACACACAAAAACACTAAAAAAATTCCTTAGTGTACTATTCTCAAGCGTAACACTCACAGTTTCAAAATATACATTTGTCCAATTCCTTAGTGTACTATTCTCAAGCGTAACACTCAATGTGGGTGTTCAGAATCCCACATTCTTTTTTTGGAGTGTTATGTTTGAAAAAGTACACTAAGGAGTTTTTTTGAGTATTACACTAAGCATTTTTTTTTTTTTGAGTATTAAGTTTGGAATAAGTATACTAAGGATTTTTTGAAATCATACATTGAAGTGTTACACTAAGGAGTTTTATTTTTTTTTTTTTTTTTTTTAAGTGCTATATTTGAGTGTTACGTTTAAAAAAAGTATGCTAGCAATTTTTTTGAAATCTTATATTTAAGTGTTACGTTTTAAAAAATATATTAAGGAATTTTTTTTAAAGTTATACATTTGAGTGCTACACTACGATTTTTTTTTTTTTTGAGTGTTTCATTGAGTGTTACATTTAAAAAAATATACTAAGCAATTTTTTTCGGAGTGTTTCATTTAAGTGTTACGTTTAGAAAAAAAAAGTATATACTAAAGAGTTTTTTTTTTGAAGTGTTACATTAAGAATTTTTTTTGGGATTTGATTATCGCGTTTGGAAAAGGTATATTAAGAGTTTTTTTAGAGTTTTATATTGGAATGTTACTTTTGAGTGTTACAGTTAAATTATAGTTTGCCGAAAACTTACTAATGAGTTTTGGGAAAGTCTAACAATGTGCACCTTATAAAGGGCATATGATATGCACTTATTATATGGTCCATATCGTGTCACATCATAAAAAATGACCTGCTAAATCGGTCATGTAACAGGTTACAGAAAGAATCATAACTTTTTTTCAAATATCATAAACAATGTTACAATGAATCATAACAATGTCATAAATATTACCAAGTGTCATAACAAGAACACAATAATCATAACATATAATGACAACTCATAACAAATATAGTTATTTCTAATCAATTATCATAACATTTGAATCGTACATTTTTTATTATGATTCACCATGACAAATCATAACTTTTGGTAGTAAAATAATAACTTTTACTAAAATGAATCATAACCACAACTTTTTTCTCAACAATCAATAGTTAACAAATGTCATAACTTTTTATTATGAATCATAACACAATACAGTACAAGAATTTTCACTTTTGGCGACTAAATGTTTAGTCACCAAAAGTAATTTTTAGTCGCCGTAGGGTTTTAGCACTAAATATTTGGTCGCATAGTCGTTCGTCAAGAATTGTCGGTAAAGGTAATTAGCGACTAATATTATTTCAGTCTTCCATTTGAATTCACCTACACACTAAATGTAAAACAGGATTTCGCATTCAAGAATCAATCATGCATGCTTTCTTTGGATGCTTTTGCAAAAGTTAAAAAGAATTATCGTTTAATGATCATACCTTGCTGTACAGGAAGGAGATCCACATCCACTTCCTCATCACCAGTAGCCTGGCACCATCGGATCAAGGATCTCCGAAAATGTTTGTCTCTCAATTGCCTTGCCAACATGGTAGGACAGACCATCGGAGGCCTTGCTGTAATAATTGTAACAACATAATCTGCTGGGTATGATCTGCTGGGTATGATATGCTGTCTCAGATCTGGAGGGTGAGCATGGCTCTGCTGCTGTTTAGCTCTGTTGCTGAGTTGGTTGTGGCTGGGGGTGGGTTGAGCCTCTGTTGGTATGTTCTGCAGTGTGTGGGTGGGCTGGTGCCCTGCCTTTGGTCTGCCCCTGTGGTGGTGTTGTTCTGTCCAGGATCTGCTGCTAATGTTCTGTTAATATTGGTGTTCGGTTATATGGTTTTCAGCTACACCTATAAATATTTAGTTACTTGTAATATGTTAAGGTGAGCAGGGTTGCTGAGATGGTTGTGGCTGGGGGTGGGCTGAGCCACTGCTGGTATGGTCTTTGCTGGTATATGGGCTGCTGTTGGTGGTTGAAAGTGTGTGATTCTGGGCTGAAGGCAAAGGTTCAAGCTGTGCTTTTGTGAGTTCACTGCTGGCGTATATGTTGGGTTTGTGGAAGGTCTGCTAGAGAACGGTCTGTTAGTAAGGTCTACTAGTTTAGTTGGTCTGTGCTGGTCTGTTGCATGGTGTCTGTTATGGTGTTTGTGCTCTTGCCTTCTATGCCTATCTATCTGTGCTCAGGTCTGCCTAGCAAAATTCTAGAATGTTCAAGCTTGTTTGCTATGCTAGCAAAATGAGAATAAGGAATTCTTAGCTCAAGGAATTATGATAATCTGTAGCTTTATGATTTTTGGACTTGGGCCTTGTGTTGTTTTTCTCTTTTTTTTTTTTTTTGGTTGGTTTCTCACCAACCTTCGGTGGTGCTAGCAAATGATTGGGTATCCTCCTTGGTGCCAACCTAGTTGGGATTGGGGGGCTTACTTTGATGCTTTTTGCACCTCGTTTCTTTATTGGTGTTTTTCATATGTAATGTATGTTTTCTCATCAATAAAGTTCTTTTTTGTTGATCAAAAAAAAATTTGTAACAACATAACACCCAATGAATATACATCAGATTTCACACCCAACAACCCCGTTTGTTGGTACTCGGGATCGATGTAACAAAATGTCCCAGCCGCTGCGAATGTACAAGAATCCTAGCAACAACTGTAGCACCAGGCTCAAATCCAATCTCCGTGATTCTACAATGCACGCGGATAACAGCATCCTGTGCTGGAGAATGTCTTTGCTCTAAATTCTGTAACAGGTGAAAGAAAGTAAAATCATGAGTAATTCTTACCAGAGAAAAAAACCCATAGAAAAAATGAACTACAAGAATAACTCCTAACATCATACTTCCATTAACATCCAATGGGTAAGTAACACATCAAATCATGTGACTACTTACAGACCAATTGAAGCCAAAGCCAACATAGAACAATCGCACACTGTAGGCCAAGTAGCAGCCTAAAATGGTGCTGAAGACTACCTTAAAAAAATAATGATATACAAACAGAAAAAGTTTACATAATGAACTACAAATGATGTGCTGAATTTATACTTGTCATTTCAAAACAAAGAATCCATCAAAATGGTTTTTAATTACAAAACTACAAGTCTACAACTGTCACATCATTATGGAGGAGAATTCTGTATAAAAATTCTAAAAGGATAGAGCTGAAAAGACTTTAAGGAGAATTTGGTGTCTTTTGGTCAATAATGGAGATAATCGTCCCTAAATTGTAAAATAAGAGCACCTGGCTCTACCCATTTACAAGGACTCACTACCTATCATGTTAATAAGAAAACAAGAACTATTTGGATCATTTTTTTTTGAGCATTATGTTGGTTTCATAGAGAAACGAGAATGCCAGTGCTTCATAGCAATTGTTACTTTCATCATCATAGGGTCTAATACACATCAGAGTAACATATCTTTAGTTATTCTTTTCAATTAAAGGAGTAAATTTACCTCGAGAATGTGTTGGCTGCTCCGCAGACAATTCCTGCCAATGACGCAAATTGTCCCACCTGATCCACCACCGGTAATCTTCGCTTCATATAAAGTCCTGTCTTCAGTGTTATACATTTTATTGTGCTGCATTTCTTGCACCAATTGCACAAGCCTCTCTGTCCATCGAGCCAAGTCCACAAGCACTGTAACTGTAATGGCACTGCAGAACAAGGTAGTGTATCAGCAACTACAATCCATTTTGCCTTCCTTGTTTTACTTCAGTATTCCCAAAAGCATTGCAGTCCTTGGTTCTCAATTGATAAATGTGAAAGACAATTGATGCAGAACTGTCACTAACATGTGCTCATAAAACACAAAACATTCTCTTACTTGAGACATGATAGCTGAACAAGCTTTTGATTATAAGTGATAAAAACTCAGTATTGATCATCCAAAGAAACAAAGTACCAGTTCCATGGAGTGCCATGCCTGATGATCCGGGAGTAGTAGAGTTCACAGCCTCTGCCCTTGGGTTATCTTGAAGACAGCTTGAAACAGACAATAATGCTTTTCTCACAGCTGAAAAATTCCTGTTATCTGCATATGGAGCACGACATACTAAATGAGACATGAATATAAGCTAAAAACTAGAAAAGGAGGCACAAAATATTAAAACAGTACAGTTCACAGAAAGACTAACAGAAAATACTATTCAAAAAATTGATATAACGTACACTTCATTTATGAGCCAAAAACCAAACTGTCAGCAGTACAAGTTACAAGACTGCAAGATATTGCCAGGAATTGAGCAAGTAATGTACAAAATAGTACCAAATTCCTATAAATTGGATCTCAGCAGCATCTTACTAATGCCAAAAAACCAGCAAAATGAAATGACATAATTCAGCAAATTGGTATCGGCAGATATTCTGAAACGTGTTTTCCAGGGCAATGGAGGAGAGTTGTTTTTCCGGAGAGCCTATCTTCTAAGCTGCCATTTTCCATGTATCATAAACAAGGCATCCATACTCAGGGCAGGCACCCAGAAGAAGAACCATGTTGGATGTCTTATGTAGCTTAGTACCTCAACCTGCATGGTGAGAACAATAATAGAAAGTTAGATGCTTAAGTTGGGGTTGGACACAGACAGACATAATAGCTTCTATTTAAAGCTGCAACCTTCATATATGGTGTTTGTTCAGGATAGTTTTCTACATGATCCGAGTATACATCTACAAATTGGCACAGAAACAAGGAATACTAATACTCTCGTGAAATGTGTTATTCCCTTGTGACATTTCGACCTTAGAACCTCAATGGCAACGGGTGTGTGGCAAGAAAGGCTTTATAAACAGGTCCATATCCTCCTTCACCAATCTTCAATGAATTGGAGAAGGCGTCTGTTGCAACTTCAATCTTTAATGGGTACTTTCTATACCGAATTCAGAGCAAGTCAACGCGTCCATAGCCTTCTTCCTCTCTCCTACCTCATGTATGGCCTTCATCTCTGATTCTTTCGCATCTGGATCTCATATTTTGCTAGTCGTTGTGCCATCAGTGCTGCTTCAATTGTAACCTTGGTTTTTTGTTTTTCCATCTCGGCCAAAGCCATCGCAGCCTCTTGGGCTTGCTTTGCTTCAAGAACCTTGCGTTCCTCCTCTGGCTTCCATTCATCAATCTCCTTTGCCTGGGAAACACAAGTGATTTGTAGTCGCATTTGGAAAGACTTATTGTAAGATAACTTCCATGTAGAAGATAGGAAACATCAATCTAGTTTTGAATTTTTGCCCCCGAAACACCCTTTTTCTACTAAGTTTAGGACGTATTCTGCTCTAACACCTAGCCTACAGGTCTGGATTACATTCCGTCAGTTGTCACAAGTCCTATTTGTCATTGGGAAACTGTCCTGTGACTAGACATTACTTACATAAATAAACTGAGGGGATAACTTCCCACTCTTCCCAAACCTCATCAATCCCCGCCAATATGATATCTTTAGAAAGACATGATCCCTACCTCAAACACCAAAGGTCTCCTCCTACGGTCGACATAAGATTTCTGACGACTCTGCGGCTGTAACAAGCGTCCTACGGATAAGCTTGACTTTCTCCGTCGTTTCCCTCACCAACTCCGGACCTAACAAAGGTGCATCACCCACCTCGGCCCAACAGACTAGAGACCTACACGGTCGGCCGTACAAGGCCTCAAACGGTGCCATACCAACGCTAGACTGAAAGCTGTTGTTGTAGGCAAACTCTACCAATGGCAAGTGCCTCTCCCACGTCCCACTGAAGTCCAGGACACAACCCCGAAGTATATCCTCAAGGATCTGAATAGTACGCTCGGACTGCCCGTCAGTCTGAGGAAGATAGTCCGTACTAAAGGTGAACTTAGTGCCCAAGGCACTCTGCAAACTCTACCACAACCTAGCAGTAAAACGAGGATCTCTATCTGAGACGATCATCACTGGGACCCCGTGCAATCTCACTATGTCCCGAACATACAAGTCGGCGAGATGATCTACCGAATCTCTTACGCGCATAGGGATAAAGTGCGCCGACTTAGTCAACCGGTCTACAACCACCCAAATAGCATCACTACCCCGCTGAGTCCTCGGAAGACCCACAACGAAGTCCATAGTGACATGCTCCCACTTCCACTCGGCAATAGGCAAGGGTTGTAACAAACCCGGTGGCCTCTAATGTTTGGCCTTCACTTGCTGACAAGTATGACAGTTAGACACGAAAGCTGCCACATCCCTCTTCATACCCCGCTACCAAAATTGGCGACCCAAATCCCGATACATCCTAGTACCTCCCGGATGCACCGCAAGACGTGAATGGTGAAACTCTTGGAGTACTTCCTCTCGGCAAGACTCCGGCACGAACAAACGGTCTCGGTATCTCACACTCAGGTCGGGATAGACCGTCAAACCCTTTTCAACCTTCCCACTTAGAAATTGAAGTAATACCTTAGTTTTTACTCTCCATTTCCAAGCAAACCAGCTTAGAAATTGAACTTCTAGATGACTAATGTTGTTCCAGAGCAGCTTAGGAGGTAGCATGATTGGGCGTTGAGAATATTCACACCATTTACAAATTGAGTGAACACTGAATTCCCCTGAGGGTTCTGCTCTCCATATTAATTTATCTTCAACACCTTCTGTAAGATGTGTTGCATCATTCAAAATAGTAATAAGCCTTGTTAATTCCTATTGTTTTGGGTTCAGGCTAGTAAACTTGTAAGAGACTCCATTTTATCTTAAGACACGAAGAACAATCTAGGGAACACATCTGTAAGCCTTTGACTTCCAATCCAAATATCCAACCAAAAGAGGCATCTCCTGTCATTGCAAACATTAAAATACAAAAAATTAAAAAGTAGAATTTTTTGAAAAATGTTTTCTGAAAACCAGAACCAAACATGCTGATACTATAGAGAATAAAGTGAGAAACTGTGAATGTGTAATTAAGCATTTTAAAACATACAAATCATGCCCTAATCTGTGAAGAAATTATTTATGTAAGTAATGTCATAATAAATTATAATTATTATTTGAAAATAGGCTAACATAATTTAATATGAAGATTTAATTATTTTATAACCCGTAAAAGATGAATGTCATTCTCCCCGTCAAAGGATCACTCAAAATTAACTTAACCTATGTTATTTTAATAATATTAATTTTTACACATATATTATTTGATTTTGGATTCATTATCAGATCAATCTAATTTTTTTCTGAATAAAATACACAAAACGCAATACAAAATAAAGGGTTTTGTATTGAAAGAAGGCCCAAAAAACACGGTCCGGTCCATATTGTGGGCTGAAGTCAATCACCTCCATTACAATAATCATATATTTTGTTTCCAAAAAAAAAAATAATTTAAAACTATAAATAAAAACTGAACCAATGCCTATTTGGCAACCCAAAAGCTCCCACCCAAACGGAACCCTTGAATCAAAGAGATATAACCCTTGTCCCTCACGTTTCTTTTCTCCCATTCTCTCTTTCTCAGCCTCCTATTTACAGCCGTGTACTCCTTTTGCTGGAAACCACACAGTTGCTGCTGCCACCACCATTACTAGCCAACACCTTCATGATCAAACCACGTATGGTATGTTTTCTTTTATTTTAAACTCATGTAAGTTGATTTTAGTTCCCTGTTTTAAACTTGTTTTGGTTTGTTTGGATTTTTATGTGTTCATTCAATTTTTCGGTTGTGCGTATATCCTAATATGTGTATATGTGTTGTTCATGTGTTTAAAACCTAATATGATGTACCTAATATATATGAGTTATATTTTATGAGTTTTAAAAGCAGAACAATGGTTGCCAAGAGGCCAACCGGAACAAGAGGAGAAAAAAAAAAAAACTGTGTGAAATCACCTAGCAATCCTGGTGCGACAATCTTTCGATTCATACGTACATATATATATAATTGCAAACATTATATATCAGCAGAACAATTAGGCCAGTTATATCAAACCACCTAGCAGTCCCTTTCCTCTGCTTCTGCTGGGGAATAATTAGGCTAGTTATATCAGCAGAACAAAATAGGAGATTTCGAGTCTTTTGTTGATCAGGCGACACCCAGATTTGAACCGGGGAAAAAGGATTTGCAGTCCCCCGCCTTACCACTCGGCCATGTCGCCAAAAGGATACAAAATAGATGAAAATTTTCCCCCTTTTGGTTGGATTACTAAACTTCTTTTTTTATTGTACTTGCATTTTGAATCCTGTTTTCCTTAATCCCTTTCCTAAAAGAAATCCTTCCTTTTTTTTTATTGGATTTGATCCACTCCTTCAATTGATTGTATAGTATCTCAAAACACACAATGCCTAAAAACTTCTCCTCCCTTTTCTATTGAAAAATCAAATGTGGATTTTCAGTCACAAAAGAAAAAATTCATGACAAATTTGAACCATTAACTATTGACTACGGACTGTGAATTCATGAACAATTCTTGGATTTGAATCTCAATTTGTGTTTTCCTAATGACAGAACATAAGAAAATACAAATTGATACATAACTAATCAATATGGATTCTTTTCCATAAAAAATCCTTCTTTCTCAATTTCAATTATAACAACATATATGAGTATATGTAAACCCCAGAATAGAAATTGTTACACAGATATCTAATGGGGTATTTTTTTTCTATATGTTGTCTATAGAGAATTATCATGCTTCAATTTTTTATTCAATGTATTTAATGAAAAATTGAAATTTTGATAGAGCACGACTCGCGCTGCTCCGAATAGAACGGCAAGGCCTCGAAAAGGTCACTAACGAGCGCTTGGTATATGGAGATATTTATACTTCTTTTCACATACGGAAATATGAAATTCAGACTCATGTAACAGGCCAAGGCCCCGAAAGGGTCACTAACGAAATACCGCATTTAGAAGCCCATTTATTACGCAATTTAGACAAAAATGGAATTGTGCTGCTGGGATCTTGGGTAGAGACAGGGGATATTTTAGTAGGTAAATTTAGGAAAAACTGTGATTAAATCAATCCGTACTCCAATCCGTACTTTTTTTTAAAAAAAATTATCAAATTCAAGTAATAATATTGACTGTTGAAAGAATTGGTTGAGGATTAGACGTGCTCTTAATCGTGGCAAATCATTGTTCGTTGATTGGAATGGAGTGAATTTATTGTTGTTGATTTGTTTTTTTTCCTTGTTAATTTGAAAATGCTGGTGTACTTTTCTGAGGCCGATCCAAATGGGTTCTCAGTGTAAACTGTGTGGGAACACAATTTCACCCGGCCTAGATTGTATTGGTGGGTAGCCTCAATGTATTACATGTTTTTTCTCATGTCTTATTTCAGGGAACTACCCTACATTTTTTTTTATTCATAAAGGAAATCTTTTTTCTGATTTTGTTGTGATAGTAGATAGATTTTTTTTTTTTTTTAAATGAAAGAATATGTGATTGGTATGAGGTTTTGTTAGATTTGTTTCTCCCTTCCTAGTGGTGTGTAGATTTATGGTAATACAAATTTGAGTGTTCAGGGTGATGGGGAGAATGGTGTTTTGGTGTGGGAGAGAGGAATGGAGCCTTTGGGACATTGAAAGCTAAAAATAAGCTGTGGAGGACTGTTGGTTGCATATGGGCAAAGGTGAAGCAAATTCTAGAGATTATAGATATAGTAATAGAGTTTGATGTGTCAAATGTTAATAAAGTAGATGCTAGTTAATCTAATCAACAACAATGTTTATTTGTTTGCCTCATTTAATTTTTTTATTTTTTATTTTTTATTTTCATATTTATAAATGATGTGTAATTCAACAGTTTGTCTTTACTGTTTTTCTTTTATTTTGTGTACTTTTCTCGCACTGACTTACTTGATTTAATTTTCTCTCACACGATTATTTCACGATTTGCTTGTGTAGTTAATATATAACAATACACAATGAGCGAAGGAAGTAACAAACCTTGCATACACAAAAGATTTACACCGGCATTCTTCTTCTACAAGTATTATTCCTTCACACTATTCAATTTCTTATTTTAATTGCATTTGTTATGTTGGGTTGAAATATTAATCGTTATTATTCATTTGGTTGAACCTGTAGCGATGAAAACAAAAGCAAGCAGAAAACACAAATAAAAGTCACCGACACGGTTTGCACATTGCTTACCACATATTGTTATCATATTTAACGTTATCTGTATATGTTTTTTTTCTACAAGCATCACTTATGTTCACTTTTGAGGCAATGTAGATGACAAAGGACATAGGACATCAATGGAGAACCCAACGGAAGGAGGAGAAGAATGATTACAAAGAGATGGGAAGGTGTAGTGTTGTTGATAAGCAAGCCAAGCTGAAAGGTCCCCTTCCCACAAAACCAAGAAAGGTGAAATATAGGGAGAGCAAAAAACGCATTGTTTTAATATGTTTGCATTTGCATATACTCGCATAAATTGATTCACACACTACTGTTAATTTATTGAAGTTGTCTATCTTAAATTATTCTAACACCCACTATATTCTTTTTCAGTGGCATTTCCAAACGCGAATTTCCTTGAGATCAATTGTTAACATAATCAAAAGATTGAGCTTGGAACAACATGATGCAATTAGTAATAGTGGTTTAGGGGGCCTATTGAATCTGAGATGTACAAAGCTTGATCATGACCTCTGCGAATGGTTGATTCAGAAATTTGATCCCAAAACTTGTTCCTTGAATGTTCATGGGCGACAACTCCTCATTACAGAACTAGACGTTCACAAGTTATTGGGCATTCCTGCCAAAGGAAAAACCATAAAATTGAATAAATCTTCAAAAGAATTTCCCAAACTATTTGAAGAACTTGGAGTTGTCCAAGGTGCTATCAAATTAAATGCTTTGAGAGATTATTTAACCAAAACCGATGGAGCTGGAGAGGAATTTAAGAGGATATTTGCCCTATACATATTAGGTGCATTCTTATGCCCAACCACAAAGGATGTTGTTAAGCAATCCTTCATTCACCTCGTTCAGAATGTGGATGGCATGAAGGATTATAATTGGTCAAAGTTCACTCTTCAATTCCTTGTTCGTGGTTTACGCAAGTACAGTTCAAAAAGTCAATCGCAACCAAATGGATGCTTATTTCTTATAATGGTATACTTGCAACCAATTAATAATTGTTTTGTTATAAATACTTGATTTTAATGCCTATTTCATTACATAGTATCTGTTAAATTCATACATTTTTGTGATGCAGTTGTTTTACTTTGATCGTGTTGCTCCAAGTGGTTGTCATGTTGCTCGTGCTCGCTCGGTCCCTTGCTTGGCTGATTGGGGCGATGCAGAAATAAAAGAGACATTGAAACTATTCGAAAATTCAGGAGGTTACCAGAATGAGAAGGTTATCCTTTGTTTCTATTCTTTTAGGTTTGGTTTTGTTTGTTCTTATTCATGATGAAATGGAAAACTAAATTCTCTATAACATGTCTTTAAATAGGTTGCTGTTAATTTTGTTGTTGAAGAGCAAATGCCACCATCAGTACAAAGCAAGGGAATGAAAAATATTGATAATAGTCGGATTTCAAAAATTGAGACGACTGTTTGTGACATTAAAAGTATTTTGGAAGAACTAGTTGTCATTGTTAAAAGTGGAATGGCTAATTCTTCCATTCCCAAGGTCATGGAAAGATTGGAGACACCACAAATGCCAAAGCAACGAGAAGTGGATCACAACCAATGTAATAAATTAGCTGACATAGTTGCACATGGAGTTGTAGAATCTACGATTGTACCTATAGTTGAACATGTGACCAATGTGCTCCCGCCAAAACATGATGTTGTGGTAGAATCTACGGTTCTACCTACAGTGGAACATGTCACCCCTGTGCTACTGCCAGAACCTGTTGTTATGGAAGCATCAAAAAACACGGATGAAAATAGAATTCTGCTCACACCATCAATCTTCAAATTCGATTCCCATCTTCATGATCAAACCACCCAGGTTCAACAACAAGTAACAAATTCACCATTATTTGATTCCATTAATGGTTCTTCTTATACAAATGGTACTCCCATTACACATCAGCTACAAGGGAGGAATAATAAGCAAAACAAAATGACAGTGGGATTGAAGAATAAGCAAAGGAAAAAAAAAACCAAAACTCCAACTTGTTGATGAATCTAGTTCATCAACTGGTCCAAAGGATGATAAGTTTGATCAAGTAAGTCATGTAGATTATATATGTATTATACAATGTTATTCATTTGTGATACTCTATTCCACGATTTTTGGTTTTTTATTGTTGGTTGCAATTTGTGGTAGAGTTTGAACTTACTTGGAAAACTACTTGGTGCCAATTTTGATGCTATTGAGGTTATTACTCATTCTGTTATTGTTCTTGATCTCCAATCCCCTATAACACACTGTACAAAGTTTGACAATTTGTTATTTATGTATTGGGTTATATTCACAAGTCATCCACTGCACAAATCGTAAGGCCATGTCCTTTATCTGACGAGGAAAAAATTCTGAAGGAATATTGTTTCGATAAGGATTTGGAAGACAGGTAATTTTATTGAGTTTATATGTTCCTCTATCAATTAACAGTAAGTTTAACCCTTCAATTTTCATATGATTCAGTGAGGATATTGTGGTGATGGAGCTGTTTTACACGCCGATTGAACTAGCCACCCGCTTAGATTTGTGCTCATTACAACCAAAAACCTGGATTCGTGGTTCCGTAAGTGTTCATTTTATACATCAATATTGCTATGTGATGTCATTTTCAATGATATAGGTCTGAAATTATTATTTGTTGCATGTACTGTAGATTATCAATTTAGTTGTAGCAAAATTGACAAATGCCCAAAGAAGGCTTTTTCCGGATAAGTGTCATAGTACATGGTACTTTCCCACATATGTATCGGTGAGTAGTATAGTGTGTCATGTTTACGTTTGGGTGTTGATGTACACTTACTAAAGCATACTTGTATATTATTGAATGTAGCAACATATTTTGAATGGGACGGACCATGCAAAGCTATGCAACGAATATTGGGGAGTCCGATACACTGGGAAGCTTCATGCCTGTGAAGAAGTAATGGGTCAAGCACTCTTACATTTTGCACGACTATTCTAAATATCCTCGCCATTGTACTGCTATTAATAATTTTTAAATATCTGTTTTTATGGTATTATTATATTATTTAATTTTATTTTCTAAATTGGTTGGGCAACATTGCACTAAGTTTGTTATTATTCTTGCTTAGATATATATCCGGTGAATGACAATGGAGAACATTGGTTTTGTGTCAAGATAGATATGGCACATCGCATGGCCTATCTATTTGACTCGCGTCCTAGTCGCACAAATGATGAAAGTCGAGAATTAATGGCAACGAAACTAGTAGGCCATTTAATTATTATTATTATTATTTTTGTCTTTGGTAAAATAAACATCATAATCTATTTTACTACGCTCATGCATAGGTTCAAACAATGCATTTGTTATTGCAACACTATTTTGGAGACCAGTATGTTGCAAATGTCAAGGAATTTGAATTAGAGAAATGGAAAGACCCTTCTCTCCAACATAAGACTGATAGGTATACTAAAAAATTATTCCTTCACTCTCCTATTTTGGCTCTCCTATTAATATTACACACGAGGTTGACCTTCACATGCATCTTTTCATGAAGTTATGATTGTGGTATGTTCGTCATAAAGTATATGCAAGGTGTTGTCATGCCGACCGGCGTACACAAGGTGACTATTTCATGTTTAACCACATAATTACACTACTACAATTACATTGTCATATGATGGTATTGTTGATGGTATATTGTTTGTTCTATTTCCTCAGTTTGATAAGGTGGAAAGGTTTAGGCTGGTAGTCGACCTAGTGAAAGATTTGTCGAACAGTAAGTATATTGATGTTATGGATTGGTTCGACACATACAAAGAGAGGTATGCCCCCAAACCATGAACAACTTATGCCCTTCATAAGCTCACCTCATTACTTATACAATTTCCTTTTGAACAGGTACGTTAGGCTCCGGAAGGCCAAAAGGAAAAAGAAAGATTGATAACAAACATCGTTTTTGCCACTAAGTTTTTTTTTCCAATTATGAGCATATTTTATGGTGGAAGAAGCTTGGACGAATGTAACTAACTTGGTTTGGCAATTTTTTGTGGATGCTTGAATAAGTATATTTGTTTTGAATTTTTCTTACCAATTTTTATGGAATATCTACTTAGTGGTAAATATTGGTGTGATGAAACTACATCTGATATGTAATTGTGAAGCATAACTCTTAGTTGTTACAATTACAATAAGTAAAAAATTCATAGGAAGGCTAGGAAGGCTTTGATTGTTTACAATTTGTTTTACAAGTGAGAAAGGAAAAATTCATCTTGATTGTTTTACAATTTGTTTTAAAATTCATATTTTATAATATTTTTTTTGTAAAATAGTGAAAATATTTTTTTGTAAATCACTAAAAACAAAAAATAAATATATAAATTCAGTATATTTTCTCATTTTACGACATTTATGCAGATGCATGAATCCCAAAAATAATATTAATTATAAGGGTTTATGAAAATTTCATGAATGGTTTGAATAAATGAGCATGTTTAATCTCATGGTTGAAATAGATCACACTGCATATTAGTATGCATTCAGCACATATAAATCTCAGAAGGACAACATGGTTTGGTTGGACTGAATTAAATTGCTAAAATAATTTACAGTCCAACTATTAATTCACTGCAACTTAAACAGGCAACAGTCCTGGTACATTTGTATCAGTCAAAAGTAAGAAAGTTACAACAACACAACATACCATCCATACAATAAGCTGAACAGTTGTGCTATGAACTCAAAAGATTTTCACAACTATCCAAACGGACCCTCAGATTTACCACTCCAAGCTAAAACTCATTTTCCCTTTCATGTACCTGTCAGGGGATCTGAGCGCCTTCTCTTGGAGGCTCATTGTCACCCAACTGTAGCGAAACAACAATACCCTCATCGGGGGCAGCTCTCAACGCAGATAGATTCTCAGATGCAGCCCTGTCCTGTTTGTTGTTTTGGTGCGGCGGAGACCAGCCATTGAAGCTTGGAATGAACTGGTGTTCAACACTTGGACCCATCTTGATCTTGTCTTCTGAAGGAAACTCGGTTTCAATTGGTGATGAATTCATGTCTGGGCCAAAGAAGGCTTCTTCCATAGGGATATGATGGATGTGAAGTCCAAGAGGTTTGACTTTGTCCTTTGGGAGAACTATGTCGGGAGGTGAAGAATCATCAACTGTTGAGCCAACCGCTGTTGCAGAAGCAGCTCTCTGTTCTCGCACTGCTACTACAAGTAACAAAAATATACCCAAAATCAGAATGAGATCTTAACATCATGTAAAGCAAATGGAAAGAAACATTAATAATCATTTCGGGAAATAGACAAACTTGCTGTCAGGAAAATGCAGTTGGGAAAATGAGTAAAGAAAATCAGAACCATAGAGCAATAAATTGAACATACAAAGGCAGAGAAGCATTTTTAATATATTACATTATAGTAATGCTACAGACCTAGACATAAAAACCCAGAAAATACATTATAGTGTAGGAAAAACCCAGAAAATACATTATAGTGTAGGCAATAGCACTGATGCAATAAGGAAAGCACCAATATATACATATAAGAGGCTGATGAAAGCATAATTCAATGGTTATGATACATGTTTATGTGACAGAGGGGATTGATGATAGTAAAAATGGAGTTAAACCCATGTAAGGATAGAACTAATAAGAGGCAACACCATCCCACTGATAATTTCATGTCTATTAAGTGACCAGAAATGCAATAAAAAAGGAAAGAGAATGAAGTTGAAGAATTTTCATATTATTGAACCTAAAAACATTCTGCAAAACACAAAATTTGATGTTTTGTTTTCAATTTATGCAAAACACTGAAATTTGATGCCATCTACTGTAGAAGTAAAAAATTTTGAACTACATATTTTATTAGACAACGGAGACAGAAAATTTGAAGCTTATACAATTGTTACCAGCGAATTATATTTTGAGCCTCTCGAAAAGACACTTGTCTCATGCCTGAACCTCAAACAAACCTATCTCACCATCTCTCACACATTACTGCTTCTATAGGTTAGAATTTTTACATTCCAATCATTTTCCCTCTCCTCATTTCCCCTCTAATCTACACCTTCGTCAGCGACTCCAGCACCAATTCCCTCACAAGCCCACACCATCCCCTGCCAAGACCCCCCTCCGTGCCCCCATCTCTGACAACTAGTTTCGCCTACCCACCAGGGCCATCCGACCGCTGAGATAGAGTCAAGGAAGTTAAACAAGATTTTATCAATTGTCCACAGAAATTATCACAATAAGGAATAATATGGCACACCACCACCAATTGCAAAGGACATATACCAAAACAAGAGAACCTCAAAGAGCAACAGGTTATACAATTACATAAAACTTATATGACTATCCTTTTGCCTTCTTTCCCTGGGGGTGGGGCCACAACTATCAAAAAACAAAAGTCAACTGGGCACTGAGTTTCACACTAGTCTACTTAGAAAAATGACAGATTGCCTGAGACACAAGCAGGCATGAAAGAAAATAAAGACTGATTGGATAAAAACATTCAACAAAAAAAGACCAATCATAAGTGCCCAGTTTCAAAGCACAGGACGAGAGAATTGATAGCAATTGTATATTTTAATGCCAATATTTTAAGCATAAGAGACCAATCATAAGTGCCAAGAAACCAAAAAACGAACCATCACACTAAATTTGAGTGTCAAAACTAAGATTAAGATATTAAAACTACATATCAGGAAATGATTCTCCAAGGTCTAGCAGGCTTACACTTCCGAAATACCAGTCAAGTATTTCAACAAAATGATTTGGGATTTATTCACCTTTATTCTTTAAATGAATCCCCAAACTAAGAAATTTACAACTAGAACAAGGTAGACAAATGTCAATTTTGATAAGAAAACGAGGCAATTTCAAAAAATCAAAACTGAAATATGAAGGGAGCCCCACATGTTTGGGGTGGCATAGCCATATTTATGCATTCTTTGGTATTCATTAAAAAAAAAAAACAAATAATAGAGCTGAAAAAGAGAGAGACACACACATTCCAATATTAGTAGTGATTGTAAACTCATCCAACGTAAGGACAGCTCATCCAACTTAAGGACAATATTCGAGCAAACATATTTGGGAGTTATTCACCTTTATTTTTTAAATGATTCTCCAAACTAAGAATTTATGGATATTGTGAAAGATAAAAACACCTGAGACATCAAAAAAACGTAACTAATATGCACTAATGTCTCCTTGCAAAAACAACGTATCAATCAATATAAGGCTCATCATAAAACTGAACTATAGTTGAGAATTTGTCGGTTCATCAATATCTTCCATGTGGGGCTCCAACTCTGTGTTGAAGAATGTTTCAATGTCTGAGTCGCTACCATCTCTCTGGCTACTTGAAGCCAATTTTTTACATGTTCGCTTCGTGTGTCCGATGCTCCTACAATAGCAAATAATGCATAAACAATTTTAATAATCATGTACACGCAACAGGATGGAAAAAGGACATGCAATTAAAGTACCATACCTACAATACCCGCAGCGCCTTGGTTTTGGAGGTTTACCCATAGAAGATGTCCCTCCGGGGTTCCCTTTGGTCTTCACTACATTAGGATCACCAATACCACATAGTTTGGGTGTAATATTTTTGTCCCCAACCTCGGTATTATATTTTGTTCGCATTGCCCAGCGCTTTTTCATCTTCAATGTCATCTGGAAAGCCATTTCCCTTGCCTTTTCAAAATCATTGTCTACGTGTGAGGCATAATATGACATTTCACTAAAAGATGAGCTTAGTATACCAAACCGAGCTGTCTGTGTTAGGGTGCTACAAATTTGGGTAAGACTTGGTTGTTGACACTTTGACCTACCACGTCTTGTCCATCTCTGCAAGACACAACTCGGTGGAATACACATTAATTGTTCAGATTTCATAACAGCAATCATGTGGCAGCAAGGGATGCCAAACGACTCAAACTTCAAGCAACAACATTTCATTGTGATATCAGCTGGAAAATACTCAACCGTCCACGTGCATGTTGGTGCCTTGTACTCACCAAAACAGTAGGTGTGATGATCCTCCAGATGAACTCTTTCCATCACAAACAATTTACCCTCTTTCCTGATTTCATGTTGAAACAATGCGAAAATCTTCCGAGTAAAGAGTTCAGCTGCATGTTTCTCCAAACTTCTCAATGGCGTAGTCAAAACCGGGAAACTATTCTCTGTTTTAGATTCTGTTTCTGCCTCATTAACATGCATTCTAGCAAGAGCCCTATCATATTGCGCTACAAATTCGTACAGCCTAACCTTTTGGTTTAGGAATATATTGAAATATGCATTCATACCCTCGACACGTTGAGTGCTCCTCATTCCAGCAAACATGTGACCACGGAGATATGCCTCAGCCCAATTATCACGCTTCAGATGAATATCCAACACCCAGTTATTGTTCTCCAACTTGTACTGTTTCACCATAGCAGCCCACGCATTGTCAAACTCATCAATTTTACATTTCTTTAACATCAACTGTGCAAAATCAGTTGTAAATTCTGGTATGTGCACATTTGTTGAGGCATTTTTCTCCAGATGCCAAGAACATAAACGATGTCTGCAATTTGGAATAACTTTCTTGATTGCCTGACGCATTGCCCTATCATCATCTGTTACAACGGAGATGGGTCTTTTACCATCCATGGCCTCCATTAACATTTCCAACACCCACGTGTATGTCTCCATTGTCTCATCAGGCAACAAAGCACATCCGAATATAGTTGTCATAAAATGGTTACTCACGCTAGCTAGAATTACAAATGGCTTCTTATATGCATTTGTACGATAAGTTGTATCAAATACCAATACATCACCAAATGCAGCATAATCCATTCGAGACCTACAATCTGCCCAGAAAATCTTGTCCAACCGGTTGTCCTTATCGACGTTGTATTTGAAAAAAATAATGGATCTGTATCTAATTTAGCTGATAAGTATCCTAACGCACCCTCTGCATCCCCTTCTACGAGTTGTACTTTGCGCTCAGCTTGGAATTGATTGTGCAAATCTCTGTGAATGAAGCCCACCTTCTCATAACCCCCTAACTGATGGACCATAAAATCCATGATCTGACTCGTTTTCATACCCACATTGCGCATGGCCTTTGCTTGAGCTTGGTCTGCACTTGTTACAAACCTATGTGACCAAAGAAAAGGGACGTAGTGTGGTGCTGCCAAGGGATGGTTGTGTTCCCCTATAAAGTGGGTCACAACATATTTCCTAACTGTCTTGTCATAACGCACGCGAAATGTGGCACTACAAAAAAGTCTAGTTTCTGCCCTGGAAGTTCTTACCTGTTCCACACGTTGCAAGTATTTCTTTTCTCTTACACCTTCCCTTGAACAAACCCATTTTCTACTCTCTACAAATTTGTTGTCTCCAGTAATTCTTTTTCTACTTCTTCGCACGCTAAAACCAATGACCTTAGCATATGCATTGTAGAAAGTATAAGCATCATCCTCTGAATTGAATTTCATTTGCAACACATCTTCCTTAGTAAGCATTCGTAAACTATCATAGGTTTGGGAAGCTAACCCTTCTTTTACATCAACAACATCGTCCTTGCCATCTGGAGCAAATTGATCATCAATTTCAATATTGACCTCTTTACGCCTACTACTTTCAGGTTCATCCATCGTATATACACTTGTAAGTACCCTATTAGCAATTAAAACGAAACAAATCAAATAAAAAACACACCTGCCATTGCGCTGCTATAAATTAAATCTTCAGAACAAATAAATTAACACACCTGCTAGTGCCTTGCAATCAATAAAAAAAAATTCGAACATGTCTGCAAGCACCCTACTATCAACTAAAACCAAACAAAAAACCAAAAAAGCACACCCGGTAATACTGTGCTATCAATTATTAATTCTTTATAGAAAATGAACAAATCAGCACACCAGCCAGTGCTCTGCTATCAATTATACGCCAATAATAAAAAAGCACACCTGTAAGCACCCTACTATAAATTAAAATAAAATTAATTAATTAAAAAGCACACCTTCCAATGCCCTGTTATAAATTAAAATCAAACAAATAAATAAAATAGCACACCCGCCAGTGCCCTGCTATTCATTAAAATCAAATAAATAAATAAGCACACCAGCCAGTGCCCTGCTATCAATTTAAAGCAAATAAATTAAAAAACACAAAAGCAATTACCCTACTATTAATTAAAATGAAACAAATAAATAAAATAGCACACCGCCAGTGTCCTGCTATTCATTAAAATCAAACAAATAAATAAGCACACCAGCCAGTGCCCTGCTATAAATTCAAAAAAAACACAAGCAAGTACCCTACTACGAATTAAAATGAAACAAATAATATAATAGCACACCTGCTAGTGCGCTGCTATCATTTAAACAAACAAAAAAAGCACACCAGCCAGTGCCTGCTACCAATTCAAAGCAAAAAATATCAAAAACACAAAAGCAAGTACCCTAATATCAATTAAAATGAAAGAAATAAATAATATAGCACACCCGCCAGTGCCTTGCTATTATTAAAAGCAAATAAAAAAAAGCAGACCTGCTAATGCAACCGCTACGGAGGAAGGGATGGAGGAGGTATAGGTTACTTCTACGTTAAGATGGAGAAATTGAGGACCTATGACAAACAAAAATAGAACATCGAAATAGGTTAGTAAAGAAGACAATACCGAAGGAAAGTAATGATCATGGCGAGAAAAGAAAGAATCTATCTACGAAAAATATTATTTTGCACATCTTTGCACCTTAACAAACTGCATAAGCAATAACAGAGATGAAAGTCTACTACCTTTGTTCAAAGTATGAATAACCATTACACAAATAAACACTTACACAAATGTACCACAACCAACCGTTTGACCACTTCAAACAAAAATTAAATAAAAATATTCACAAAAAAGGATTACTTGATTGGATGAACTATTGGATTATTTGGTAGATTATTTGTTATACAGATTTAAACTTTATATAATTTGAATTATACTCAATAAATTTAATCCGTATATTTTAAATTTTAATTTTTTCCCCTTTCTGAATAAACATTGATGGGATCCAATGTGGTGGATGAGGGAGGATATTTCATGAACAAGAAATGATTTTTGGGATGCATATAGGATCCACGTATGGTTTAACCAAAAAGAGCTACCAGGTGCACAATCCTTCGGTGGTTTTGCACTCAATACCACCAAAGATATTGGCATAGCTAGAGAGCCATATGAAAAAGCAATATTTATCACAGCTAAGAGTGAAACCCACATGCATTTGAGTTCAAATGTCTTTAACTTTTTTTAGTGTTTTGTCTGGTCTTAATTGATAGACATAATTTATGGATGACTACGAGTATTTAGAAGTTTATTCTACATGATAGATTCAATACGACCCTACTTGGGAACAAAAATTAATTACAACGGTGATACCATCCGACCAATAAAATATCGTAAATGAAATTTGTTTGATATTTTTTGTCTTTCCTAATCCAATCATGTTGTCCCTACTAATATTAGCCCTCCCTTTTGTTTCTGGCTATTGTTGTGTTGTTTTTGTTCAATGAAAATTAATTTACCAAAAATAAAAAGCAAAAGCAAAATTGTCCTGATAGCTTTATTAACTAAGAGAACATGTTAATGTTAACATTAATCCTTAAGGAAAACCCTCATTAAATTCTGTAAAAGACATGGTTTTATGATCCACCATGTTCTTATTTCTATCTAGGCAAACATGGCTTTAACAAAATTTACACCCCAAAAAGCAAATCAAAGAGGAAATAAACCAAACCAAAGCTAAGTAAGAAAGAGCATTCAAGAAAATCACCCTTCACAAAAAAATAAAAAAAAATAAACATCAAAATCAAAATCAAATTCAAATTCAAAATCAAAATTAAAATTAAAATCACCAGTGATAACATCAAGGTTTAATGGCTACAATGAAGATTGAGATATAGCTAGCTAGGCTGCTTTCATGGAGGAGCATTTCTTAACTATCCAGGCAAAATAAGTTTTCTTTTTAGTCTACACCTATTCAATATTGTTTTTGCGTTTTTTATTTTTATTTTTATTTTTTCTATTTTAATTTTGGTCTCTTTAGAAACAAAATAATAAAAGGTTTGTTGTAGGTTATTTTATCCGATTTGTGCTTATGACCTGTTGGCGATGCTCACGACCCAATTAATGGGCTTACTAGTTCTGACCTGATTCTTGTTTCATTCAATCATAGTATATATTATGAGTTATTTTGAGGATTAGGGTTATGAGATTAAACAGAACTTTTGCTACAAAAATTACTTTTGATAGAAATAGTCGGTCATTATAATTTCTCTTCTTTTGATAGTTAAACCCTTTGTCGTTTTTTGCTCGTGGATGTAGGCTTTTAGCCAAACCATTCTAGGTCATTTTTGCCTAGATCATTTTTGTGCATCCATTACAAGACCTGGTTGGTACCCAGCATGTTTTCCCTAGATCATTTGCATTCATGTGAAGCTTGTTTTTAAGAGTGCATTCAATAGGCTTTGCCATGTGTTTGTAGGACTTGGACCTTTGCCTTGATCCCGACGTCCCAAGAACTATGTGAGTGGTATTTTTAATAAAGTTATGTTATAAAGATTTGTTAAAGCTTTACTTTGTTTTAGAAAAGTGTTTGATCAAGCATGAATGACTATCCCTATTTTATGTATCAAGTATAAGCCTTGTTTTGATGACATCATGTTAAGTCCTTACGTGCCAGAGGACTATAAGCTTTTGTGGCACAAGTCCGTACGTGCTAGGGGACTATAAGCATTTGTAGCACATTCAAGTTAAGTCCGTACGTGCTAGGGGACTTTAAGCTTTTGTAGCACACATGTTTTGAAAGACCAAGATTGATGTACAAGCTATGTTATGTATTGTTTTGAAAGGATCCCTATGTTTTTGTACAAGCTATGTTATGTATGGTTTTGATAAAGATCTCGGATGTCATTCATTTAAACCTTTATTACTTGTACCATTCACTAAGTATCCAAGCTCACCCTCTCCTTATATATATGTAGGTAACAAGCAAGAAGTCGGCTACGCCGAGATGTGTGTGTTTTGCAAGATGTTTTGTATGTATGTTATGTCGGCAGTAAGGAGGTCGGCAATCTAGAAGATTATGTTTCGTGACTTGTATTTCATGTATTTTGTTTATGACGGCTTGAGAAGCCCTTTTGTTAAGATGTAATATGTATTTTATTTTGTTGTATTCAAGTTGTAAGACTTTAATTAAGATGTATCCCATTTCATTTGACTTATGCACAGCTCTTATGGACTAGTTAGATTTACATATATTGCTTCCGCACATGTAAGCCCCATATATTATACTCTGATTGTGTGTGAATTTTGAAAGTTGGCCTTCGGTAACCTCGGATTACTGGCCATCATGGCACCATTCTACTAGGAGCAGAATGGGGTCGTGACAGAATGGTATCAGAGCACGCGTTCCTTATAGTACGTTATTCACACACTTTAAGTCCTAAAGAGCATAGGATGTCCCTTAGAATGATATTAGGATTGCATCATGTTGCTTGCTACTTGACAAGGTGTGCATCATCTCGGCATGATCATTTGTTACTTGCATACATGTTTATTTGCTCATCTTGTTTTAAGAAGCACATTTTGCATACCTTTAGCATCATGAGAAAAGGTAGACCTCCAGTTGGCCAAGATCAATCTGAGGACAGGTTAGACATATTAGAAAGGATGGTAAGAAGAGATGGGAATCTGACATCCAGAATTGTTTTGGGGCAAGGTAACTTAAGTTTGGGGACCAAACTTCTTTAAGGAGGGTAGACTGTAATAACCCACATTCATGTCTTAGTCATGTTCATGTGCATTTGCATGATTTTGTCTTGTTAAGCTTGCATTTGTAGATTTTGACTTGTTTTGCCTAAGTAAAGGACCCTATCTTGTTTTGTGCTTATGTGATTTGCCTAAGTGTTGTATGCATGCTTTGTTCCTTCCTTGTTGTCTCAAGCCTAGGTCGTCATGTCAAGCTAGGTCATGCCAACACCTAGGACCATCTTAGAACCACTTTGGTTGACCTCCACCATCACCTAGGCATATTGGCCGAGATGTTATCATCTAGGCATCTTAGATCTTTGATCCTTGCACGTAGTAATCTTGTTCCGGGACTGGAATGACCTAGACCGAGCGGTGTGGCACAGCTTGGCCAAGTGTTATCCTTCCTAGTCGAGATCATTGTTCCCTTACTTGCCGAAGCCTATGTCCTTAGCCGAGATCATTACCTGCCGGAGTGCCCATGTCACCAAGCTTGTTGGATACACTTTGTCTTACACATGTCTTGTCTTTCTATCACCTTTTGAGGAGAACCAACTCGGTAGTGCCACGTGTCCCAGCAGAGAGTTAAATCAGCCGATAGAGAGAGAAAACCTATCATTTCTATATCTTTGTTCTAGGTAGAGAAAGAAGCTCTAGGAAGAGGAAGAGGAGTTCTTGAGGAGGTAGATTTCCAAGCTTGATCCCTAGAGATCGAACCGTTAGATCCGTGTTTTTAAGGTTAGATTCGTGACCTACTCTTGTTATTCTTTATGATGATCTAATCGCATTGCATGATCTAGCATGTTTCATGAACCATGCATTGCTTTGACGTTCGGTTTTAGAAAGAGGAAAGTGATATTCATGTGTTCTTGAAGAAAACCATGTTGATCCGAAAGTTGTATCAAGATGCATATTTTCGTGTTGTTTTCATATGATCTTCAAGTATGGGTACCAAGGTCCATGTTTTCGAACTCATAGCATGAAATCCCAGATTTTGTAATAACAAGTTATGATTTAGCATCATGTTCTTCATGTTCATGTTCTTCATGCTCTTCAAGAGAGGGAAACCCAGATTTCCCGACCTCATTTCCCTAGGTGTGGTCACCGAGACCACTCTTGCCTAGATCACACACCTAGGCCAAGCATCGTATCTCACCTTGGCCTACATTGCATGATCACTTGCACCTTTAGTTGTCTTGCATGCACCTCGGCAGGCAGCTGTACGCCGAAGCCTAGGTAACCACACATCGGCCAAGAGGTGTGGGACCTCGGCCAAGACCTACTGAGTTCACTCAGCTAGGTCATTTTTGCCTAGATCATTTCTGTGCATCCATTCCAAGACCTGGTTGGTACCCAGCATGTTTTCCCTAGATCATTTGCATTCATGTGAAGCTTGTTTTTAAGAGTGCATTCAATAGGCTTTGCCATGTGTTTGTAGGACTTGGACCTTTGCCTTGATCCCGACGTCCCAAGAACTATGTGAGTGGTATTTTTAATAAAGTTATGTTATAAAGATTTGTTAAAGCTTTACTTTGTTTTAGAAAAGTATTTGATCAAGCATGAATGACTATCCATATTTTATGTATCAAGTATAAGCCTTGTTTTGATGACATCATGTTAAGTCCTTACGTGCCAGAGGACTATAAGCTTTTGTGGCACAAGTCCGTACGTGCTGGGGGACTATAAGAATTTGTAGCACATTCAAGTTAAAGTCCGTACGTGCTAGGGGACTAGAAGCATTTCTAGCACATTCAAGTTAAGTCCGTACGTGCTAGGGGACTTTAAGCTTTTGTAGCACACTGTTTTTGAAAGACAAGATTGATGTACAAGCTATGTTATGTATTGTTTTGAAAGGATCCCTATGTTTTTGTACAAGCTAGTTATGTTATGGTTTTGATAAAGATCTCGGATGTCATTCATTTAAACCTTTATTACTTGTACCATTCACTGAGTATATCCAATCTCACCCTCTCCTTATATATATGTAGGTAACAAGCAAGAAGTTGGCTATGCCGAGATGTGTGTGTTTTGCAAGATGTTTTGTATGTATGTTATGTCGGCAGTAAGGAGGTCGGCAATCTAGAAGATTATGTTTCTTGACTTGTATTTCATGTATTTTGTTTATGACGGCTTGAGAAGCCCTTTTGTTAAGATGTAATATGTATTTTATTTTGTTGTATTCAAGTTGTAAGACTTTAATTAAGATGTATCCCATTTCATTTGACTTATGCACAGCTCTTATGGACTAGTTAGATTTACATATATTGCTTCCGCACATGTAAGCCCCATATATTATATTCTGATTGTGTGTGAATTTTGAAAGTTGGCCTTTGGTAACCTCGGATTACTGGCCATCACGGCACCATTCTACTAGGGGCGGAATGGGGTCGTGACACATACTCACTCTATTGCCAAGCTAGAGGCCCAATTAGGTCAAATGGCTAACAACATGAATATGAGAGAGGAAGGAAAATTACCGAGTTAGACTGTGGCCAACCCTAAGGGACAATACGGGGTAGAGAGTTCGGGTGGAAATGGAAAGCACCATGAGCAGGTGCAAGCGGTGATTACTTTGAGAAGTGGGAGGGAGTTAGAGCCTCAGCCAGTTACGTTTGATGCAACTAGGGCTAAAAGGGTAACCACGGTGGTACACCCAATGAGAGCAAGGGTGAGAGAGAAACATCTAAGGGGGATGACTTAGTCCCTAGCACTTCATAAGAGCCTAAAGCACCATATGTGCCTAAGGCACCCTTTCCCCAATGCCTTGGTACACCGTCCCCTTTTAATAAAAAGGCGACATCCATGGAAGCGATGATGGAGGTTTTTAAACAAGTGAAATTCAACCTCCCTCTGTTGGAGGCGATTAAGCAAGTAACCTCCTATGCTAAATTTCTGAAGGACCTTTGTACGCAAAAGTATAAATCTAGGACACACGTGTCCCAAAAAGTCATACTCACGAAGCAAGTAAGCTCCATCTTGTTGAATGACACCCCCCCTAAGTTTAAAGACCTGGGTGTCCCAACCATTGCATGCATTATAGGGGACCATTTTATTGATAGGGCCTTATTAGATTTAGGGGCTAGTGTCAATTTGTTACCGTACTCTATGTACGAAGAATTTGGGCTTGGCGAGTTGAAGCCCACTACTGTTACTCGCCAGTTGGCGGACTGGTCCCTCAAAGTGCCACGTGGTATGATTGAGGATGTGCTAGTAAAGATTGATAGGTTTTACTTTCTTGTTGACTTTTTGGTGTTAGATATAGAACCGGTAGCCAGTTCTACGAAACAAATCCCGGTGATCTTAGGTCGACCTTTTTTGGCTACGGCCAATGCATAGAAGTTTCATTTGATAACATGCAAATGAAACTTAATGTTTTCCAAGCATCCCAAGAAACCCATGAGAGAGAGGAGTGCTTATTTGTGGATGGGATTGTGGAGGAAACTTTGCCCTCCATTCTTGTAGAGGACCCTCTAGAGGCTTGCCTAGCTCATTTTGGGTTTAAAAATTTTGATATTGATGGGTGGGTTGAGGAGGTGAATGCCTGGCTTAATGCTTCTTCTACACCGGATTTTCCTCTGTGGAAAGCCCGGTTTGAGGCACTTTCTCCTTTGTCGAGAGAGCCCGCCATACCATCTTTGGTCACATCACCTACACTTGAGTTGAAGCCACTCCCGGCCACACTCAAGTATGAATTTTTAGGGCCCCCAGGATACTTTACCGGTCATCATTGCATCTGACTTGACTGCAGAGCAGGAGAGTCAGTTAATGAGTGTTCTCGTGGTACATCGGAGTGCTATAAGGTGGTCGGTGGCTGATTTGAAAGGGATAAATCCCTCCGTGTGCATGCATTATATACACCTAGAGGAGGACAACAAACCTTCTCGTGAAATACAACGGAGGCTTAATCCTAATATAAAAGAGGTGGTGAAGAAGGAGGTGTTAAAATTGTTGGATGCGGGTATTATATACCCCATCTCGGATAGCAAGTGGGTGAGTCCCACACAAGTGGTGCCCAAGAAATCGGGCATCACTGTTGTTAAGAATGAGAGCGGAGAGTTAGTCCCCACACAAACCACTACTGGGTGGCGAGTGTGCATTGATTATAGGAGACTGAATTCCACGACTAGGAAGGATCATTTTCCCTTACCGTTTATTGATCAGATCCTAGAGCGGTTAGCAGGGCACGGTTTCTATTGCTTTCTTGATGGTTACTCGGGATATAATCAAGTCCTGGTGTACCTCGCTGACCAGGAAAATATCACATTCACTTGCCTTTTCGGCACTTTTGCTTACAGGCGCATGCCCTTTGGGCTATGTAATGCACCGGCGACTTTTCAACGGTGTATGATGGCCATTTTCTCCGATATGATGGAGAAGTTCTTAGAGGTTTTCATGGATGATTTTTCAGTATTTGGACCGTCTTTTGAGGAATGCCTTAGGAATTTGACTAGAGTGTTGAAACAATGTATTGAGGCAAACTTGATTTTGAGTTGGGAGAAGAGCCATTTTATGGTCCATGAGGGTATAGTGTTGGGACACATCGTGTCCCCTCGAGGTATAGAGGTAGATAAAGCTAAAGTTGACCTCATTGCAAGCCTTCCTCCACCTAATTCTGTGCGTCAAGTCCGTTCTTTCTTAGGGCATGCAGGTTTTTATTGTAGCTTCATCAAAGACTTTAGTAAAATATCACGTCCTTTGTGTAGTTTACTTACTAAGGACGCACCTTTTATCTGTGACGAGGCATGTTTAAAAGCCTTTGAAACATTGAGAGTGGCCCTTACTACCGCCCCAATTATGAAATCACCAGATTGGTTGCTTCCCTTTGAAATCATGTGTGATGCCTCACATTATGCTATCGAGGCTGTGTTGGGTCAAAGGGTCAATAGGGCACCATATGCTATATACTATGCTAGTCGCACTCTCTCGGATGCACAATTGAATTACACTACCACTGAAAAAGAGTTGCTAGCTGTGGTCTTTGCCTTAGATAAATTTCGGTCCTATCTCCTAGGTTCCAAGGTCATAGTCTTCACTGATCATGCCACTTTGCGGTATTTACTATCAAAGAAAGAGACCAAACCTAGGTTAATTAGATGGATTTTGTTGCTTCAGGAATTTGACCTAGAGATCTGAGATAAGAAAGGATCTGAGAATGGGGTGGCGGATCAACTCTCTCGAATCCTTGTTGAGTATACTAGTGACCCTCTAATTTTGCATGATTCGTTTCTGGACGAACAACTCCTTATGGTGTCACGAGCGAGCCCCCCGTGGTTTGCACATATTGTGAATTACTTGGCCATTGGGAAAATTCCTAAAAATTGGTCTAAGCAAGACAAAGACCGATTCTTTTCACAGGTCAGGTATTATTTTTGGGAGGATCCGGAGTTGTTTAAATATTGCTCCGACTAAATGATTCGACGGTGTGTGCTGGAGAGTGAGGTGCATAGCATTCTTACATTTTGTCATTCTTTCTGCATGTGGCGGTCATTTTAGTGGGCACAAAACAGTCGCCAAGATTTTACAAAGCGGGTTTCATTGGCCCACAATTTTTAAAGACGCCCATCAATTTTGTAGAACTTGTTTGCGCTGTCAGCAAATGGGTTCGATATCTCGGCATGACATGATGCCAATGTCCCCTATTCTTGGAGTAGAGATCTTTGATGTTTGGGGGATTGATTTTATGGGGCCTTTCCCATCGTCATTTGGATTTGAGTATATTCTCTTGGCAGTGGATTATGTGTCTAAGTGGGTGGAGACGATAGCTACCCGAACAAACGATCATAAAGTAGTAATCAAATTTTTACATGAAAACATCTTTAGTCGTTTTGGGTTTCCTAGAGCCATAATAAGTGATCAGGGTACACATATTTGTAACCGATTCTTTGAGTCGGTAGTAAAGAAATACTCTATCACTCATAAAGTTGGCACTTCATACCACCCTCAAACTAGTGACCAAGTGGAAGTCTCAAATAGGGAGGTAAAGCACATGATAGAGAAAACGGTGAGGCCAAATAGGAAAGATTGGTCACAACGTTTGATTGATGCATTATAGGCCTACCGCACTACTTATAAGACACCCATTGGGATGTCACCATACAGGACGGTGTTTGGCAAAGCTTGCCATCTCCCGGTTGAACTTGACCACCGAGCATTGTGGGCCATAAAGAAGTTTAACTTCGATATGGCCGCGGCTGGGCTTAACCGGAAATTGCAACTCAATGAGTTGGTGGAAATTTGGAATGATGCATATGAGAGTTGAAGAAATTTTAAATCTTGGACTAAGGAATTCCATGACAAGCACATTAATAGAAAATCCTTTGAACCCGGCCAAAAATTATGGCTTTTTAACTCAAAATTGAGAATATTTCTGGGTAAGCTTAGATCAAGATGGGATGGTCCCTTTGTGGTTGTAGAGGCATTTATTTATGGCGCTATTGAGGTGCAAGATCTTAAGAATGGCCACACTTTCAAGGTGAATGGCCAAAGACTGAAGCCATACATAGAGGGGATTGGGAATGGGGATATGATTGAGTCCATTGCTTTGATGGACTCTTTTTACTTTGATTTTGATCTGTTTTCTTTCCTTTCTATTCTTTTATATTTTTCTTTATTTTTTTATTTTTTTGTTGTGGTTCAATGGACGTCTAGGAGACTTTAAATCCTATAAAGGTGTAATTCCTTTGGTGTTAGGCATGCCCGAACGGTATCTGACGGTCTGGTATAGCCACCTAATTATGTTTGTAGTGAGTTCCTAGGAGACCAACTTAGACGGTAGAAACTAGAGCTCGAATGGCAAAGCCTAGAACGCAAAGGTTAAGAATTTCCGAGATTAAAGTCTAGTTTAAATACCCAGGGGTGTGGAGATTGTTTCAAAACCACCCCGACTTAAACTCTGTATGGCAGCCCCATAGGTTGAGTTAGCTTTATGCGCCTTGATTCTGGATACCGAATCAACCTAGTATGTCACCTTGTTAGAGAATAAGGAAAGCTACACACACTACTAGGGAGAAAAGTAGTACCCGTGGTTTTCGCGTGAAGATTATACTGTTGTTGCGCATTTTGGTATTTTCGATGTTCTATTTTTTTTAATTCCAGTTGTGCATTGAAGGTATAAATGGTTTAAATTTTTATTTGGATGGTGATTGAGTTTTTTTATTTAATAATAAAAAAAAGAAGAAGCTATAGACCGCACATGCGGCACCAATGGGCGCATGAGCGGATCCTCCAAACTGGACTGCACGAGCGAAATGGCTAGGCGCATAAGCGGCTCAGCCTAATTGGCTACTACACACACGCCGCAGGAGCAGCCCAATACCACCTCTAGAGCTGCCCAAAAATAGGCGCTCGTGTGGCCCAAATGGGTGCACGAGCGGTCCAGTTTCAAAAAAAAAAAAAAAAAAAAATCACCGCACGAGCAGAGGGGCTGGGCGCAGGAGTGGCCCAAGCCCAATTCACTATTGGTTTCATGCCGTAGGAGCGGCCCAAAAACGTTGCTGGAGCGGCCTATAATTCCCTGCTCGTGCGGCCCAAATGGGCGCACGAACGGTCTAGTTTCAAAAAAATAAAAATAAAAATAAAAATCGTGCATATATATTTATTTATATATACTTATTTTTTTTACTTTATTCAAAATAATAATAATAATAAAAATATAAAATATAAAATAGAAAAACATAAAAAAAAATAATAATAAAGAAAATGTAGTTTCACCCTTTTTTTTAATTACTTTTTATTTATTTAGTTTCACCCTTATTTTATTTTTATTTTTATTTTTTTTAAAATAAAAAAATGAAAATTCTCTTAACAAACCCTAGACCCACTTTGTTGACTCTCACTTTCCCAACTCCCTCTCTCTGTCTACCTCTCATCTTCATCTTCTTCTTCTTCTTCTTCTTCTTCTTCTTCTCTCTCTCTCTCTCTCTCTCTCTCTCTCTCTCAACCCCACACACCCACAAACCCCACCATCACCAACCTTCATCCTTCTTCCTCACCACCATCTCACCACCGGCGCCCTATTTCCTCTCCGTCCGTCGAATCCGGTGACCATTTTTTTCCTGCGAATCATCATTCTTTCTCCCTCTTTCTCCACTTTTTTAATGTAAAATTTCATTTTTGTTTAGATTTGTGGGTGTAGGAATAGGTAAGTAGAGTTTTGTTTTTATCTTTGTTCAAATCATGATATATGGTTCATCTTAAAAAAAAAAAATAATCAAATAATCAAAATTCTGGGCAGGAAGATGACCACCGCACGTGCGGCCATCTCCGGTGCACGTGCAGTCCAAGCACAAAAAAAAAAAAGGTACTAGTAATAATAATAATTTATTCGTGGTTCTGGTTAGTTTAAATAGTTAGTGGATTGGATTGTCTTTATTTTTGTTTTAATTGTTGAGTTAGTGATTTAGTTTTACTTTTATTTAGTGATTTAATTGTAGTTTAAATGTTTAGTTTTTATTTTTATTTTCTGAATTTTTATTTTATTTTAATTTCTTCTACTAACTTAGATTATTTTATTTTATTTCCTTATTATTAATTCATTGCAGTTCATATGTGTGTTTGTAAATTTTGTCTCATGCTAACTTAGTGTAAGTTAATTTTTTGTAGTTAATTTAATAACATCCTAAAAATAAAAATAAAAATAAAAATCCGGAGGTGTGATGTCAATAAGGTTTTGAGTAATTTGTGCATACATGCCATATTTGATGAGTGCTGATATAATGGTTCCACATTTTTGGTTATGCTGGTTGCCTTATTTTATGTAGAAATGGCTTCAACATCCCGCCGAACACCCAAACGGCCTCGCAATGCCAACATTGCATTTAGAGATGCACTAACCGACGCTTGGGCCAACAAACTAGTTGCCTGTGATACATCCTTTGATGTGAAATACTTCCGACGCCATCAACCCACTGCGAGGAGTGTTCGGCAACTTGAAGACCTGGGCCTCTTGGGCGTCTGCACCGTCACTGAACCAGCGTATCCTCGCATTGTGCGAGTCTTTTACCAAAATATGTATACCAGTGACGAGGCCCCGAAAGCACTTTTGTCCCTTGTTGACGGGGTGGAGTTAACTGTTACACGAGCTTCCATTACCGAGGTCCTCCACTATTCCATGGACACCATCAATGAAGAACAGTTCCCGGCTATGAAGCACGGGTACTCCAAAAATAGTGCCGTACACACATCGGGTACTTATCGGGTGTGGGTATGCGTACCGGTACGGCTGCACGCATACCGGGTATGGCAAAAAGTAGTTGGGTACGTCTGCCTCAGTCGGGTACGGCATGGGTACGCCTTTGGTGCGTTTTGGGTATGGCGGGGGCAGAAATCAAATTTTCTGAAAAATTGAGGGGTACCAGAGCAATATTAAGAAAAATTTTAAAAAGAAAAAGAAAAAATGTATATGCGAATTTGCCCTAATCTCATCACTTTTGCCCTAATCTCATCGTAGCAAAGAGGCGACTTCGACCATCACCCTCGTCTTCGACTTTGACCCAGAGATCGACTTCGACCCTCGTCTTCGACTTCGACCCAGAGATCGACTTCGACTTCGACTTCGACCCAAAGATCACCTTCGTCTTCGACTTCGACCCACGGCATCGGGTATGACTTCTTCGCCTTCAGAGAGGTATAATATCTTCATCTTTATTTTTTTTGTTTTTTTTCTTGTTTTTTCTTTCTTCTTTAAAGAGGTATAATTTGCTGTTGATGTAGAACCAAAAAAAAATTAGAGAGGTATAGAACCAAGTTATTCAATCATATTTAGAACAAAAAAAAAAAAATTAGATCAAAAAAATTAATAAATTAGAACACAAATATATTAATAAAAAATTAGAACCAAGTTAATAAATTAGAACACAAATATATTAATAAAAAATTAATAAATTAGAACCAAGTTATTCCTTTGCTTGGATTATGGACTGCATTGGTGTTGGTCATGTTGAATTCAAATATATTAATATTTTTGTCTTTTAGTTTTATAGTTCTCTTTTTAGTTTTGATATGTAACTTCAATTTGTAGGTTGGATCTTTTAATCGTAATTATAAAAAATAAAAAAATATCGGCGTACCGCAGCCGCAGCCGTACCTGTACCCTATTTTTTTGGGGTTTTGCCGTATCGGCGTATCCGTACTCGTACTCGTACCCGCACCCGTGCTTCTTAGGTTCCCGGTATTCACTCGAGAGCTCACCATCCCAGCACTGGTAATTGAATTTTATGAGGGGCGACATGATGATGACAACCGTACTAGCATCCGGCGAGCTAACTTACCACGCCGTCTTCTCTTCCTTGATGTGGTTCCGAAAAAAAATGTTATCCCTCTTGCCCACAAGGAAGAGCGGCAAGGGGACTTCCTCCGTGCCTTGTATCGATTCGACTTCGGATTTTGGGTTGACATCCCTACTTTGATCTACAACCAGATGCACCGAATCCTTAATAAAGTAAAAATCCGCAACACCCGGGACAGTTCTACATGGGCCCTCCCTTTCGCCAACCTCATCACTGCGCTCATCAAAGACCCAAGGGACATACCCACTCAACTTCAATGAGGTTCAGCTTCCGCCGCCCACACTTTATGGTAAAACACACTGGCGCCAAACCACTGCTCGCCTGCCGCCTCTACTACTCCTCCCCAAAGGCCCGGCTAATCCTAATGATGCTCCAATAGAGCTTGCAGCCGCACCAACGCCGGCGCCGTTCCATATGACAAGGGCGCAATATCAAGCTCTTCTAGATAATCAAGCCGCTATTCAGCAATCGATGGTTGATCTTCAGGCCGATTATCAGGCCTATCGGGATTACTCACAAGCGACATTTGATGGGTATCAACAGTCAGTTGCATCTTTGCAAACTGACTTCTACGCTTACCGAGACTCGAGCGAGTAGCGGTTTGATCAGCTTGGCGCTAGGGTTCATGATGAGGCGTTTGAGACTCGGACACTGATGCATGCCCTATTTGAGCAGCATTTCCCACCACTGCCGGATCCACATGAGTGATATTTGTATATTTTCTTTATTTTATTTCCTTATTTATTTTTGTTTTATTTTATTCTTCTTTTCCTTTTATATTGTACAATTCAAAAAAAAAAAGTGGGTGTGTTTGGGTGTCCTTGCCTCGCTGGATGTGCGCCCGTGCTGTTTGGTAAGATCCTCTCTCTCATTTTACTATCTAATGAACAATTGCTTACATTGAGGACGATGTTGTATTCCAGTTGGGGGGTGAGGAAATTTATAATAACCATTCATGTTTGTACTTGCTGCACTTGATTGCACCACTTCACTGAAATGTTTACTTTGTGCCAGTATGGTAATGATATGAGCATATGTTAATTGGGGAATATAGTGGGTTTGTATGAAAAGGGTTTATTGGGTAAATACTCACATGTGATGTTTGCACTAGGATAGTTGTTTGTGTTTATGGTATTAGTACAATTGTTATGAGTATGCTTTAATTCATTGAACACACTATCATAGTGGTGACCTCTTTATTATAATCCCTGGTGTATATCATTGATAATGGCTAGGGTTGCAGAAAAGAACAAATGAGTAGCCAAGATTCTTAAAAAAACAAAAAAAACTTGATTGGGTTCGTAGCTTTTTAAACTCGAGTTATTAAGCCCGTAGAGGTGTCTCTACACTTAGTGCTCTAAAATCGTTTGGTTTGGGAGTCATTGGCCCAATACTTGCTACATGGGTTAATTAGAAAGCTTAAGAGACTTAGACATTACACAATTAAAGCAAAATAAGGAGAATGACTTGTTCGGATTCGTAGCCTTTTCAACTTAAGTCTGTAGGGGTGTCTTCACACCTAGTGCCCTAAAACCGTCTGCTTTGGGAGTCATTGGCCCAATGCTTGCTACATGGGTTGATTAGAAACCTTAATGGATCAGGACATTGTACAGTCATAATAATAAAAAATATATATATATAAATAATAAATAAATAAATAAAAATTTGAGAATCTTGGCTACAGCAGTTTAATTTTTCTGTATATGTTGGGTGTTATTATGAGTTACACTGGGCTATTATAGTGAACAATTAACTAATATGGAGATTGCACTTTACACCGAGGGTACTGATGATATGTTTACTAGCATGCACAAGTATAGGGGACTTTACTTTTGTATTAACTGAATTGTGATTTTAGCTCAATAGTTTCCTTCATGCTTGTCTAATGTGCCTTCAATGATTCATCACGTCTTAATATCACATTGTAGTGGCACATAAGTTGATTTAGGTGGAGTAATGTGGTTAATTATTGTTGAGCGGATATGAATATGTTGATGTTTGTGGGTATCATTTCTGTAAACCCTCACGAGACTATACTCGTCCACTTGGAGTAACCCTGTGGTTTAAAGGTGTATTGCATATGCTAAATGCAATCGTGATCCCTACGAAAGTGGCTTAGATTTATTTTACTTTTCTTATTTCTTTTGTTTTGCTTGAGGACTAGCAAAATGTAAGTTGGGAGATGTGATGTAGGCCGAAAGGTACCACATTGAGGCCACTGAAGTTACATTTTTAGTCTTTCAATATTGTTTATTTAGTGGAGATGATCTGTTTTGTGCACTTGTACAGATGTGGCAAGTAACATGCAAATTCAATCAAAAAGTGCGCGAAAGCAGATTCTCCGAGCGAAAAGCAAAAAATTCGAGCCAGCCAAACCACTGCACGTGCCGCTAGGCCCCACCGCACGTGCGGCCCACCACCGCTCGAGCGGTCCACCTAGGGACGCGTGCTTGAAATTTTCAGTCTATTCTACTGAGAATAAGAGGAAGAAAATTAGGCTTACCTAGGGTTCGAAATTTATTCTGGAGAAAAGGGGAGGCTAGGGTTTGAAAGAGTGATTTTCCAAAAGCTTCAAGGAGACTTCCGTAGGGGCTTCTTCTTCATCCTCTTCTTCTTCCCACTCCTCCATGAGTGGCTAGGTTATTCTTTTCTAGGGTTTTGATGAAACCCTAGCCATGTAATTAGGTTTTCTTTTTGATTTTCAATTATGTAAAGGTTTGAACAATTGTATAGTGTTTTAGAAGTTTCATATATATATTTTCCATTATTTCTTCAAGTATTCGGTTTTCTGTGATTATTGAATGTTTTTCATACAATAGTTTTCTATTCTTTCACATTCAAGGTATGAAACGAACCATACTACAAGGGACGAATCATGTCACTACCCTAGTTTAGAGTGAACGATTCATACTACTTGAGATGGTTTGTACCCGTACATTGAATGTGATGATTTTCTTGTTAAATGCTTTGAACTTGTAATTGCGAAGCATTATTCTGTTTGAACCATAACATAATTGATTTCAATTTGAAACCCTATTTACGTAACTAGTGGTGAACTCATTGCCCTAGGTTTTTTCCCAAATCAATAAATTCATCTTTAATTATAATTGCTAGTTTATTCGCTTTACTTAATTTAATTATTAGTAGTTTATGAATACCTTAATCTTTTTATCAAAATTAATTAAGAAGTTAGCATTTAAATTAGCTTAATTTCACAATTGTCCCTGTGGATCGATACCTAGACTTGCCATTATTTGAAAGAATTTGGTATAGTTTAGTGTTTATATTTGGTGTGTGTAATGACCCATCAACACCACTAGAAAACTTTGATTTTTTATGTGATGAAGAACTCAAACGTTCAATTTTGGATGAATAAAACTCAGTAAGCTTAGACTAGTGAACACAAATCAATATTTGGAAAATTCTAAGCACCAGCCTATACAAACGATTATGTATGGTTGTGATTATGGACAGGTGGTCAAGTCAATTAATACATAAGTAATTTCAAACCATGTAACAACATAATATGTATTGTGCAAGATAATTCTTTACAAAAAGTGGTTTTATATCATATACAGCATTTGTAACCTGTGGTTTTCAATTAATGTTCAAGTTCCTCAATCCTCAAAACCAAATTGTTTCTCATCTTGAAACTATTTGGACTCTTCAACCTCTGAAGGTGCACCCATGCATATGAAAGATCAAACCAAAAATTTCAACTCTCCTACCATGACCACACTAAGTCAGGGGAAAATCAACTCTAACCACTAACTATCTAATATGTGTGCAGCCTTGACTTGTTTGTTTTAGGATTTCATTGCCATGAATGATCACTTTTCTCCTCTTTCCTATTGAAACTTGTAAATGGAAATCTTTATAAAATGCTTGCTCTTAAAAAGTTAGAAGTACATATCTTGAACAACTGACCTGATAATTGGTTCCCCTGACACCACATTGTCATCATCACTTGATTCAACAGAATCCTCTGAAACGATGCTCATCTTTCTATACCAACTAAATTCAAATTCCTACATGGCAACAAAGAAACACCCTGAGCAAACAAAACCCACGAAGCTTAACAAACATACAGTTGAAATTCAGGCAACCAAACAAAATTCGAAGCAAGGAAAAACTTATATCCTTCTAAATCTTAGTATGCTCAACTCAACCATCAATTTACTTGCATTCACATTATATAAAACTCTGATCTATTGGTAATAAGCTTCCATGAAACTATTAGGAAGTTCAAAGAAGCCATTTACAAATACAAAAGCCCCTTTGGATTTGTGTCTTGTTTCCTACCAAATAATTAAATGAGAATAATAATATTTCCAAAAATTGACTGGCTTCCCAGTTGTTTTCAAGCTTTCCATAATACCAAACATCCACAATGAAAGTAAATTTTTAAAAGGGACAAAGAATTTAAATTTTCACAAAACTATCCTGCCATGACTGCAATTAGAGGATCTCCAATCCTTCATCTTTTCTTTCATCAAATTTAAATTTGATGAAAAAGTACTCGCAAATCACCTCCAATCCTTTCATCAAATGTTCATCAAATCAATGGAGAGTCATTTTTTTCATCAAATTTAGATGAATCATTGGAGATGATTTTTTTCCCCTCCATCAAATTTGATGAAAAGGGAAATTTGGGGTAACAGGGTAATTTTTAAAAAGATTTTGATGAAAATTTGTTGAAATTATTAGAGTAGTTCATATCAAATCAAACTTTTTACTCAATTTAGAATCAAATTAGATGAAAAAATTGGTGAAGGGTTCCTATAAAAACACACATACACACAGTGAATTGAATTTGTCGTTGGGAAGTTGATTTCGAAACAATGAACAAATAAATTATATATGCTTACGTATTCATGTAGGATGACAAAGTGTGGAAGAAATGGATAGACCCTAGCATCGCAAATGAAGAAGTTGAAAGCAGTGAGGCATACCTTGGGAATTTGAGAGAGAAAAAGCAATAGAATAGAATGGAAGAACAAAGTTGAGAGAAATTGAGAAGATGAGAGATACTATTACTACTACTACTATTCTTCTTGGACATAAAGCTAGGGTTGTGTGTTGTGAGTGAGTGAGTGAGTGTGTGTGTGTGTGTGTGTAGGGCTCTTGGACCAGCAAAGGAGGTGGCCGGAGTTTATATTCCACGCAACGGCATGTGTCCACTGCCTGCTCCTTACTGGAACCACATGAGTACGTCACGTGTTCCACTTGCGGTGCCGTATTGCTAATTGACAATAATACCCTCCTCCTATAACTTACAAATCATTGACCAAAAGTGTGACACAAAAAAAAAAACAAAAAAACCTCCCAGATTGTGGAGTGGATCTGTTTGGGTTGCGTGTTCACGACAACTGCCATTTTAATTATCTAAATTATTTCTTTTTTAGATTATAGTGTATTTATTATTTATAAAAAAATTAAAATTTATTGATCCCTGAATTATTGGAAACTCCCATTTTGAAGAGTTGTAGTCTACCAAGTCCCATTTTGAAATTAATAGACGTCCAAGTCCTATTTTTTTGGTAATGTGATCCGAAGGATCCCATTATGTAATTATGGAATGGTTTTTCTGACTAATGTACGCCTTTTTTTTGTGGTTGAAACCTGTGGGTCATAAATAACGTGGACACCTCTACATACACTACTAAATCCAAAAAAAAGCTATAGTAAGTTCTTTCCAAAACGTTACATACACCCACATCATAAAAAAGTTATAGTAAGCTTTTCCCAAACGTTACATACACCCACATCATAAATGTGCTTTCCCAAACGTTGCATACATTCACATCATAAAACAACTATAGTAAGATTTTCCCAAACGTTACATACACCCACTCATAAATGTGTTTTTCCCAAACGTTACATACACCAACATCATAAAAAAGCTATAGTAAGCTTTTCTCAAACGTTACATACGCCCACATCATAAATGTACATACACTCACATCATAAATGTGCTTTTCACAAACGTTACATACACCCACGTCATAAAAAAGCTATAGTAAGCTTTTCCCAAATGTTACATACACCCACATCATTCAAACATAATCCCAAACGTTACATACACCCACATCATTCAAACATAATCCCAAACGTTACATACACCCACATCATAAAAAAGCTATAGTAAGCTTTTCCCAAACGTTACATACACCCACATCATAAATGTGTTTTTCCCAAACGTTACATACACCCACATCATAAATGTGTTTTTCCTAAACGTTGCATGCACCCACATCATAAAAAAAATTATAGTAAGCTTTTCTCAAACATTACATACACCCACGTCATAAATGTGTTTTTCACAAACGTTACATACACTCACATCATAAAAAAGCTATAGTAAGCTTTTCCCAAACGTTACATACACCCACGTCATAAATGTGTTTTTTCCAAACGTTACATACACCCGCATCATAAAAAAGCTATAGTAAGCTTTTCCCAAACGTTACATACACCCACATCATAAATGTGCTTTTCCCAAATGTTACATACACTCGCATCATAAAAAAGCTATAGTAAGCTTTTCACAAACGTTACATACACCCATGTCATAAAAAAGCTATAGTAAGCTTTTCCCAAACGTTACATACATCCACATCATTCAAACATAATATCACCAAACCCAAAACAGTAAGTTCATGGGCAAAATTGTCCACCCCCAAATAATGGGACCTTTGAGTGTACAAAATTAAATATGGGACTGATTAGATTACAATCCCACCTTTTAGGATTTATGGGTCAATTCCCCTTTAATAATTATAATTATATTAATTCGTGATATTTATTTGTAAAAGATAAAACAAAAACTAACGTGGCTACGATTAGTGAACCGACTTGAATTTTTTTATGAATAATATATTTATTGTAATATAAAAAAATCAAGGATTCAAATTATCAATACAAAATTTGTGATGGGCCCAGTGAACTTAAACAACATGTCCAGTCCACAAACACAAGCTAAACCAACAACAATAAAAAAAAATGGTGAATTACAATAATAGTCCCTATAGTTTGGGGCTTGTGTCACTTTGGTCTCTGACTTTTCAATTGTGACACATTTGACCATGAATTTTGAATCTTGTTCCAAATAAGGACAATTAAAGATATCATTAGATTTTTTAAGGGTAAAATCATCAATTTGATAAAATATAAATTAATTTGACAAAAATAAATGTCAAACAAATATTTTTGAATTTTTAAAAATTATTTCTACCCACTAAAAATAAAATTATGTAAAATTGATAAATCTTTTAGACATTTATTTATTTTTTTTACCAAATTAATTTTTATTTTGTGTTTGGATTATGATCATGTAAAATTAATTTTTAAAAATTAATTATGTAGTTTTTATTAATTTTTATCAATTTCACATAATTTTATCATTGGTGGATAAAATTAATTTTTAAAAAATTAAAAATATTTTTTGACATTTATTTTTGCCAAATTAGTTTATATTTTGTTAAATTGATGATTTTGTCATTGAAATTAAATAATGGTATCTTCAATTGTCCTTATTTGGAACGAGATTCAAAATTCATGGTCAAATGTGTCACAATTGAAAAATCAGGGACCAAAGTGACACGAGTCCCAAACTATAGGGACTATTAGTGTAATTTTCCCATAAAAAAATTATTTAACTTTGCTTAAATTTTGTAGGCTCCAAAATAAAAGAAGTAAAATTTATTTTATCCTCTTATAGTCTGAGGCCAAAGCATTGTTCCCTATGGTTCAAATATGTTGGAAAATAACTTTGGAAGCTTTTGAAAAATCTTATTTTTTGCCAATTTTGAGTATTAATTAAGGTGGGACCTAAGCATTATTTTTAACGTTTTTCATTGGATTCATGTTTAATACCGCGTAGTGAATAAAACCATATATTTAGTTGCTCAAAATCATTTCCGAATGAATGAGAATTCAACACGCGTTTTTCAAGTTCGTGGAAATGGCTTTAGGTGGGTTTCTTATACATTTGTGAAATGAGCTTGTCCCACATTGGAAATGCTTATGGATTTGTGTAGGTTTATATACCTTAGCTTGGGATACTTGGAATGGGCCCCAAAGGGTACCTAAGTTTGTGGAAGGGTGAGGTTATGGGTAAAGTGGGCTAGACCCATTGGATCCAAAACAAAAACAACATGCAACGCCACCGTCTGTCTAGGCGGCCTGGGCTTGGACGTGGGTGCATGGTGTGAGGTTGGGCTTGTCCAACCCAATACTTATCTTTTTGGGCCAAAAACTTTCGTAATTTATTTATTTATTTTTAATTTTGGTTTCAAAATTCAAAATAAAATTGGTCCAAAATTTTTCCTTCACCCAAACAGATCCCTAACGGGTTCAGACCCACCGAACAAGTTCAAACAGGTTCATACCTGCTAAATTTAAATCTATATTTGTTCAAACAGATTTGTACCTGTTCAATCTGTCCGAACAGGTTTCTATCTGTTCAGAAAGCTACCATTTCTCCTATAAAAGGCCAGCGTTCCAGCAATTCAGAACATTGAAATTTCCCTCAGATTTTCGTCTTTATTCTTCCCTTTACGTCTTCCTATTTTATGCATTTATTCTGCATTTAATTTTAGGAAAAAGAAATAGAGAGTTTCAACAAAGTTTTGGTTTGCTAGACTTGATTTTGTAGTGCTGCAAATTCAAGTGTTAGTCGTTGCATCCTAGGAAGTGGACGCTGGTAAATCTCGAAGCACTGGAGCGAGGGCGAAATCTACTTTAAGGAGATTGTGTCCAACACAAGCCTTGATTTTAATTTCTATAAGCGTTTAATTCGAAATTTAATTTATATAATTATTTTCTAAATTATTTTATTTTGGTGTTTATTTTATTTATACATTTAATTTACACACACACACACACACCACTGGGTGTAATAATCTTAAAGTAGATTTCTTGATTTTTTTTTCTGTGTTAGACAAACGAATATTTTGTTTCAAAAAATTAAATAGTAGTCATATACTGTTTAATTTCTTAAATAGCAGTAATATACTATTTAATGATTTCTTTGATAACATAGTAATAATATACTGTTTATCATTGGAATTTTGTTACAAAATATTATTCTATATATTTTTTGTGTAAATTCTTTTTTGTATAAATTTATAATTGGTGTATTATTATTTCGTCACAATTATGACAACTGAAATAAATAGTACTGAGACTGTTATTACTCTGACCCCCACACTTGTTGTGCCAGTGATGATTCTGGCAGTACTGGTAAATCATGGGGAGAAGTCAGAAAAATTCAATAAAAATGATTTTAAAAGATGGTAACAAAAGTGTTTTATCTTACAACATTGAATTTGGCTCGCTTTACTCATAAAAAAGCTCCAGCACTAAACGAAGGAGAAACTGACCGGCAAGTGGTTGCCCGAGTCGATCTATGGAAACATGGTGATTTTCTATGTTGGAATTATATCTTCAATGGGTTGGACAATGCACTATACAATGTGTATAGTGTCAAAAGCACTACTAAAGACCTGTGGGAATCTCTAGATCATAAATATAAGACGGAGGATAACGGTACAAAGAATTTTGTTGTCGGCCATTTTCTGGATTTTAAAATGATGGATTCCAAAATGGTTATTAGCCAAATTCAAGATCTCTAATTAATTCTTCATGACATACATGCAGAAGGGATAATTCTTAGTGAATCCTTCCAAGTAACGACAATCATTGAAAAATTGCCACCGTCCTGGAAAGAATTCAAGAATTATCTAAAGTATAAGAGCAAGGAGATGAAATTTGAGGAACTGATAGTGCGGCTCAAGATTGAGGAGGACAATCGTGGTTCTGACAAGAAGTCAGGAAACCATGTCATGCAGGCTAAAACAAATGTTGTGGAACATGGACAAGGGTCAAAGTTCAACAACAAAAAGCGGAAGCATGATGGCAATGGTCCTAAACAAGGATCCACTAGTAAGATCAACAAAGGGATCAACAACGGGTTCAACAAGAGGTTCAAAGGAAAATGTTTTGTGTACGGCAAAGATGGACATCACACTAAGGATTGTCACGTTCGCAAGAACGGAGGGAGTTCAAACAAAAAGCCAGCACAAGCGAACATAGACGAGGATTTTTATCTTTCCGATGGAGTAGCAAACATCAATGTTGTTGCAGTAGTTTCTGAAACAAATTTGGTGGGCAATCCCAAGGAGTGGTGAGTGGATACTGGAGCAACCCGCCATATCTGTGTAGATAAAAAGATATTCACAACCTACAAAGTGGTGGAAAGTGGGGAACAACTTTTTATGGAAAACTTCTTCATTTCAACTGTGGAAGGACAAAGAAAGATCATGCTGAAAATGACCTCGAGGAAAGAACTCATGCTCAACAATGTACTCCATGTGCCAGAAATTTGCAAAAATTTGATTTCTGGTCCTTGTTGATCAAGAATGGGTTTAAATTAGTGTCACGACCCAAACCCGCCCCTGTAGGTTTAGCACCGTAACCGGCCAGTAATCCGTAGATTACCAAAGGCCTTTGTACAGATTAGAAATTAATAAGGGGCTGCGAAAGTAGTAATACATAATAGACAAGGTCCAATGAGTTGTGGTAACGTACATGGGACAGAAGATTTAAAACTTATATATATATACATAAACATGCCAGTCCAGATACACAATATTTACAAAGTGTACAACCCAAGACCTGTCTGTACAAAACATACACAAAGACCAGTATGAAATACAAAAATAGCCAAGGCATTAGACTTCATTCGGAACCTCCTCGGGAGGCGCAACAGTTGGCTAACAAAACAGAATAGAAGGCCGTCAATTCTGGCCCTGGTCATGTGCCGGCTCACCTACATACATATATAATAAAGTGTGAGCGAAAACCCAGTGAACAATAACAGAGTAAAGGGGTTTCAATGAATGAGTCCATACAGATTCAGAAATCATAATTCAGTTCATATCAAAATCATATTTGTCCAAATCATATTCAGAAATCATAAGTCATGCACAAGCATACGTGATACATTCATTAGCTCTCACAGATACAGTTGACCCATAAAGGGACGGCCATAAAGGCAAACAGTTGACCCATAAAGGGACAGTCATAAAGGCAAACAGTTGACTCACGTACACGGAGACGATACAGTTGGCTCATGAGACGCACAATTGGCCCATAAAGGGACGTAAGGATACATAAACAGTTGGCTCATGAGACATACAGTTGGCCCATAAAGGGATGAAACAGAACATATTTGAGGCTAAGAATGTCACGAATACATTTCAGAAAACATTGGACAACCATTCATTCATACAGAAATATCATTTCAAAAAACAGATCTTGTTTCATCACACAGAAAGTAGATACAATTTGAACATAACTTTACTAAGTTATTACTCACCGTGGGTCTTGAATCAGACAGACGAAGCAGATAGATCAAACAGGACGCAACACGTGACCTACATAGCACATACAGACACACACACTTGAAACATACGTTCTAATTATACAAAACTTACGTCGTTGGTTCTTAGTGTGTTTCTACCCTTTAATCCTCATTATAGAGTCTTAAATATGGCCTAGGAATGCCTAGGATGGAATGAGGATGCAAAAATGCCTTAGAAAATATTTTGCAAAACTTGCTGAAAAACAGGGTCCCGCTCGAGCGGATTGTAAAACAATGCAAAGTGCTGGGAACACGCATTTCCTGCTCGAGCGTCACTATCCCTGCTCAAGCGGACTGCATGAACTCAGCGCGTATGCTCGAGCATGGAGTTCCCCGCTCGAGCGTGAGTTCAAAATCTGGGATTTCCAGATTCGAACCTCAAGCTCAAAACCAAGTTTTTCAACATCAAATTTGATCCTCTTGGGCTAATTTTCTGGAAAACACTTGTAAACTCATAGTATAACATGATTCAAAGCTCAATTTGAGAAATCAAAGCCCAAGGATGAGTCAATTAAACATAAACTTCAACTCAAAATTCAAGAACTTGAAGATCAATGCAAAACTCACACATGTATGAGTTCTCTTAAACTCTAATGCTACAAAACATGTCCAAATGCAAGTTCTAGCTCAAGGACAAGATGAATTCATGGACTACATTTGAATTATACACATGCATGAAAGAAATTCACGGAGAACAACCTCAAAATGCAAAGATAGACACATGCATGCATGAATTTCTACTCAATTCAACACTTTAATCCAATTCTTGACTCAACTCACTCAATTACCATGTACCATGCAAGAATCTACTAAATTTCATGATCAAGAAGAAAAATTCTCTACCTTAAGTCTTGAATTCAAGATGTGGAAGCTCAATTTGTGCAAAACTCCTTCAATTCTCTTAATCTCCAAGTAGTTCTCTAGATGAAACCAAGTTTCTCCTCTTTCACTCTCTCCTACGGTTTTGTCTCTCAAAATGGGCTGATGAAATGATGTAGAATCAAATCTCCACGTGTTCTAGAGAAAGGCCACTAAATGGAAATTCGGTAAATAAGGCCAAGTTATGTAATTTAACATTATTTAATCTGATTTAAACATTCCAATTCGAATTTAAATTAAATCTACCATAAAATCACATAAAATCTAACTAGTCTAAAACACTAATCAATTTCGGAATCAGATGCCGATAAGGCTTCCAATTCGCAATTCAAAGTCAGAACATGAACAGATCGTTTGAAGGCAAACAGATAAAAACACAAAGATAATGCAATGCAAATGCAAATTAATCCCAGATTCCTTCTAAATTACTGTTAGGCATAATTAATCATGGTTTAGCATTAATCGGAGGTCGGGGTTATTACAATTAGTCTTCGAATCTGACAAGGTTGTACTCTCCAAGAGTGACATGTATGTGGGCGAGGTTATATGAGTGATGGGCTTTTTCAGCTTAATGTAAATATTGTTGTACCTAATTTGGCTATTAATAATAAGAACACACCTTCTATTTATATTGCTGAGTCTTATTTTTTATGGCATGGTAGATTAGGACATGTTAATTTTAATTCTTTGCATAGACTTGTTTCTTTAGAATGTTTACCAAACTTAGAGTTTGATCCTAATCATAAATGTGAGATTTGTGTTGAGGCAAAACTCACTGAGGCATCATTTAATAAAGTAGAAAAAAATATTGAACCTCTAAATTTAATTCATACAAATATATGCAATTTAAAATTTGTTCAAACTAGAGGAGGTAAGAAGTACTTTATTACTTTTATTGATGATTGCACTCGATATTGCTATGTTTACTTATTGAGAAATAAAGATGAAGCCTTAAAAGCTTTTAAGCAATATAAACTTAAGGTTGAAAATCAACTTGGAAAAACTATTAAGATAGTGAAAAGTGACAGAGGTGGTGAGTATGATGCACCATTTAAGAAATTTTGTTATGAACATGGTATTATTCACCAAACCACTGCACCCTATTCTCCACAGTCAAATGGAGTTACTGAGAGAAAGAATCGAACTCTGAAAGAGATGATGAATGCCATGATTAGTTCAAGGTTACCTCAGAATTTGTGGGGGGAGGTGATTTTGTCTACTAACTTTATCCTTAACAGGGTACCCCACAAGAAACTTAATCAAACACCTTATGAATTATGGAAAGGTCGATGACCTGCCTATAATTACCTCAAAGTGTGGGGGTGTTTGGCCAAAGTGGCAGTCCTTAGTCCCAAAATGACTAAGATAGAACCAAAAACCGTTGATTATGTGTTCATTGGTTATACACATAATAGTAGTGCATATAGATTTTTAATTCATAGATCTGAAAATCCTGATATGTATGTAAACACTATTATTGAGTCAAGGAATGCGTCGTTTTTTGAACACATTTTTCCGTGCAATGAAACTGAAGAGAAAAGTTCAAATAAAAGAACTTTTGATACGCTATGGGTAGTAGTGAATACCACAATGATAATGAAGCAGATGAACCTAGACGTAGCAAGAGGGCTAGGATCTCTAAATCATTTGGTCCAGATTTTCTGACATACCTGTTAGAAAATGAGCCTCAAAACTTCAAGAAAACAATGTCAAGTCCTGAAGCTCTGTTGTGGAGAGAGGCTGTGAATAGTGAAATTGAATCAATACTGCAAAATCAAACTTGGGAACTGGTGGATCTTCCACCATGGTGTAAACCTCTTGGATATAAGTGGATATTTAAGAGAAAAATGAAAGAAAATGGTTCAATAGATAAATACAAGGCTAGGCTTGTTGTTAAGGGACACATGATTATTTTGACACCTATTCACCAGTGACAAGAATAACATCTGTTAGCATGTTGATTGCGATTGTAGCTTTGTATAATCTGAAGATACATCAAATGGATGTTAAAACAGCTTTTTTGAATGGCGAGTTAGATGAGGAAATCTATATGGAACAACTGGAAGGGTTTTAAGTTCCCGACCAAGAGAAAAAGGTTTGTAAATTTGTCAAATCCCTTTATGGAATAAAACAAGCTTCGAAACAATGGCATGAAAAATTTGATCACGCTATGCTTTCGGATGGTTTTAAGATAAACGAATGTGACAAATGCGTCTATGTTAAAAGTACAGGCAAAGGCTATGTCATAATTTGTCTTTATGTGGGTGGCATGCTTATTATTGGAAGCAATAATGACATGATTAAATCCACAAAGAAAATGTTGAACAAAAAGTTTGACATGAAAGATCTGGGAGTAACAAATGTAATTCTAGGAATAAAAATTACTAGAACATCTGAAGGATATGCTTTATCTCAGTTTCACTATGTTGAGAAGATTCCGGAGAAATTTGAAAAGTATGACGACCGACCTGCTAAAACACCTGTTGACATTAGTCTCCATTTGTCAAAAAATACAGGTGCAGGCATATCACAATTAGAGTACTCTCGGATAATCGGAAACTTGATGTACTTAATGAATTACACTAGGCCAGATATAGCCTATGTTGTAAGCAAATGAGTAGGTACACAAGTAATCCAGGGTTCGATCATTGGAAAGCGATAATTAGGGTACTTGGGTATCTAAGACATACCTGAAATTATGGCTTACATTATACCAAATATCCAACAATATTCGAGGGGTACATCGATGCAAATTGGATATCGGATACTAAAGACTCAAAATCCACTAGTGGATACGTCTTTATCCTGGGAGGTGTTGTAGTCTTTTGGAAATCCTCCAAGCAAACATGCATAGCAAGGTCAACAATGGAATATGAGTTTATCGCATTAGATAAAACAAGAGAAAAAAAAAAATGGCTTCGTAATTTCTTAGAAGACATTCCAATGTGGGCCTAAACCTGTGCCAACTATTATGCATACACTGTGTGTGATAGTGAAGCAACAATAGGAAGGCACAGAATCATATGTATAACGGTAAGTCTCGACACTTGCGTCGAATACATAATACGTTAGGCATTTGCTCTCACATGGAATGATTTTCCAAGAATATGTAAAGTCAAAGGAGAATATTGTGGATCCATTGACTAAAAGGCTAGCCAGAGAGCAGGTGTATCATTTATCAAGGGGAATGGGATTAAAACCTAACTTAAAAGTCGCCATAATAGCAACCCAACCTAGTTGACTGGAGATCCCAAGATCTAGATTTGAAGGGACAACCGAATTATGGATGACTTCATGTATCACTAAAGAGGTTTACTCCTACCCATTTCTATGATAAGAAGAGTGATACCTGCAGCCTTAGTAGGATAAGCTTTGCTTTTGATGATTCTTATAGCTTGGACATCCAAGTGGGGTATAGCAGTATACTTTTAATAAGAAGTCGCCTATATGAGGTGTGAACTGGGCCAGTTCTGTGAGAATTGAGACGGCTAAATTCTCTAGAGCACTAATGAATTACCAGGTGTTGTTCAGGGCCAAAATGAACATAACCGTAAGAACCAAACTGTGTCTGCAGACACACTATGTGTAGTCTATTGTTCTTGACTTACACAAACAGCTGAACAATTCAAGGCATTGCGTCCACTAGTTAGTCAGTAAGTTCGATAGACTTTCACTACAGGAGGTCAAACCAAAAGCTACCTATCTCAATGTGGTGTATCTTCTTAATGTACTGTTTCTTTGTCTGCATCTTATTGCATGTCCGTTATCGTGAATTCTATTCATGTGAGGGATTGTTGAAAAATGGCTTTGGAAGCATTTGAAAAATCTTATTTTTTGTTAACTTTGAGCATTAATTAAGGTGGGACCCAAGCGTTATTTTTAACGTTTTTCATTGGGTTCATGTTTAATACCGCGTAGTGAATAAAACTATGTATTTGGTTGCTTAAAACCATTTCCGGATGAATGAGAATTCAACACACATTTTCGGGTTCGTGAAAATAGCTTTAGGTGGGTTTCTTACACATTTGTGAAATGTGCTTGTCCCACATTGGAAAGGCTTATGGATTTGTGTGGGTTTATATACATTAGCTTGGGATACTTGGGATGGGCCTTAAGGGGTACCCAAGTTTGTACCCAAGTTTGTGAAAGGGTAAGGTTATGGATAAAGTGGGCTAGACCCATTGGACCCAAACAAAAACCACACGCGCGCGCCGCCGCCCGTCCGTCTAGTCGGGCAGGCTGAATTGGGCTGGGCTGCCCTGAGCCTGGGCACGCGTGCGTGGTGTGAGGTTGGGTTGGGCTTGTCCGGTCCAATACTTATCTTTTTGGGCCAAAAACGTTTGTAATTTATTTATTTATTTTTAATTTTGGTTTCAAAATTCAAAATAAATTGGTCCATAATTTTTCCTTCACCCAAACAGATCCTTAACGAATTCAGACCCACCCGAGCAGGTTCAAAGGGTTCAAACCAGGTTCATTCCTGTTGAATTTAAATCTGTAGCTGTTCAAATAGATTTGTACTTATTCAATCTGTCCGAACAGGTTTCTATCTATTCGAAAAAGCTACCATTTCTCCTATAAAAGGCCAGTCTTCCAGCAATTCAGAACATTGAAATTTCCCTTAGATTTTCATATTTCTTCTTCCCTTTTCGTCTTCCTATTTTCTACATTTATTCTGCATTTAAAAGAAAAGAAAGAGAGTTTTAGCAAAGTTTTGGTTTATCTGACTTGATTTTGGCCCCGTTTGGTAGAACTGTGTGAAAGTGATTATAACTTATAGCCTAATAGCTTATAGCTTATAACTGTGAACATAAGCTGATTTTTTACTTATAAATTAAGCTTCTCCTCCCCCACTCAAAGAATAAGTTGATTTTTGACTTACAAAAAGCTATAAGCTGTATTGTTAAGCTGAACCAAACACATCAAAATAGCTTAAATTAAGCTAAAAGCTGAAATAAGCTAGAAATAAGCCCTACCAAACAGGGCCTTTGTAGTACTACAAATTCAAGTTTTAGTCGTTACATTCTGGGAAGTAGATGCCGGTAAATCTCAAAGAACCGGAGCGAGAGCGAAATCTACTTTAAGGAGATTGTGTCCAACACAAGCCTCGACTTTAATTTCTATAAGCGTTTAATTCAGAATTTAATTTATATAATTATTTTCTAATTATTTTATTTGGTATTTATTTTATTTATTGTCACGCCCCCATTTTCATGCCCAAATGGTAATACAATAATCATGACTCTTTAAAGTAAAACCGATAACAATTCCTCATACTTGCATTACATGATATAAACAGTCTTCATGCGATAATACAATTAATCCAACAACCATTAATTAAACAACAAACACCCCCAAGGGTTTACAAGTTCCAAGGCCTGAGCCTAGTTACACAAAACGGTTATTCAAACCCACACATACAAAGCCCTTGGCTTACAATCAGAGTCACAGCAAATGAGCACATTATGCTCTCAGCACACACTTCCACACCTTCAGTTAGGCGAATCACCACATCATTTCCTGCACAAAAATCCCGTAGTGTCAGCATAAAGCCTAGTAAGAGAACTCTTAACAAAGTATATACATTTTATACAAGTCACAAACGATGGAATGGTTATGCCATGCCATGCCTTTTTGAAAATGAAACGCACTTTTATCTTTTGAAAACCAACATGCTCAATGATGTCATGCCATTTCAATTGCTCAACATTTATCACATTTTATTCAAGGGGCGGTAAATACAACTTTGGTAATCCCTAGATCGGTGTCTGCAAGTAAACTATACAAGTACTGCCAATTTGTCATTTTTACCAGTATCATCCAGAAGGCTCAACACCTATCATCTACACCACCTGTCAAGACTGACCACCGTATTTACCCCAAAACCATTTCATGAAAACATTTCTCAACATTCTTTTCTCAATGCAAAGTTTTCAAATCAACTTTCAAAGCTCTTCATTTTCAATGAATTGATATGCCAATGTATCAATAAATGCAATGCAAGATTTTATCCATTTTCCATGCTTCCACACAATATTTCCATTGTGATCAAAACTTCCATTTCTCCTTTCAATACAATTTCACAAGATGAATAAATACATTTATTTCAATTCATCAAGGGATAACATAATTCCCACATTTCCAACATTTCCAACAACTTAGTCATTTTGAGACTATATCAACACTTTTAAATAACAATTTCCAAAACTTCAACAATTATCTTATTCCATGGAAAACCATCATTTTCATGAAATAAATAAACAATTTTCAAACATCATTTATTTTGGCACACAAAATAAATATAACAACATATTCCAAAGATTTTCAACATCTTTCTTAAAAATCCACAATTTTTACGTTTTCTTACCAAAACCATTCATCTTCAAATATTCGAGAAGATCTCGCCAAAACATCTTTCTTTCATCAACATAGTTCAAAAACCCCCAATTTCTATCTCAAAGGATCAAATAGTAAACCCACTTTCAAAATCACTCTTTTTCTTGAATCAAAAATCAAATTTTCAAAAGCTATCAAAGGATGATTTCGAAAATCATCTAGATCTTGCAAAAATATATATATAACTCAAAGAAAATCCCTACCTCAAGTTTGAAGAAGAAAAGAGTTGAAACCCCCAAAATCAACGACGATGAAACTCGATCTCCACTGCACACAACGAAGCCCTCGAGAAGCTACACAACTTTAACGAAGGAACTATAACCAAAATCCTAATGGATTTGGAGAAATCAAAGAAAGAAAATGATCTCTAGAGAGAGAAGCTCCAGATCTGGATATTGGGGAGTTTTAGAGAGAGAGAGGATTGCAAAAAGTGATTTGAAATGTCACTTTCGCGTGCTGATAAAGCGTGGTCTGCTCGAGCGTAGAAAGCCCTGCTCGAGCGTCAAACACAGACTCCCGCTCGAGTGTGAAACCTTGCGCTCGAGCGTAAAATACACTCCTTTAGTATTTTTGCAGGCGCAGTCCCCGCTTGAGTGCCCAAATTCCCACTCGAGCGTAAATCAAAATTCAGAAGCCCGCTCGAGCGCAAGAATGCCCGCTTGAGCGGAGAGCCAAAATTCTGGGCAAATAAAAGTTTAGAAAAATAAGCAACCAACCTTTTCCAAACACACACTACAACCCAATAACCAACAATGAGGGGAAGACAAGGGAAACAAGATATGAACCACCATTCAACCCATACAAACCCGAGTTCAGAACACCACAAGAGATGGGTCAAAACCAGGGTCGCTATATTTATACATTTAATTTGCACACACACACACGCACCATTGGGTGTAACAAAATATAGATAGAAAATGTTCATGTAGTTTTGAACCAAAATGCAACCGTTAACACCGTTAACTATAGATATAAAATAACACTTTTTTTGTTATTTTTTTGTCTCTCTCATCTCTTATACACGTAATTTACAATGTCTAATATTAATTCAATCAAATCACAATTAAGTATAAATTCTTAATTATTTATTGTAATTCTTCTTTTTGTTATTCTAATTTTAATTTAATTATTTTAGATCACAATTAATTTTAAAATATTTAATTATTTATTGTAATTCCCAACTTTTTACTTAACACAATGCTATTTGAACTGTTATCTTTTTTTTTCTAAGTATTTATATTTAGTTTTATAAAAAAAATTGTATTTGCAAACTACACTTTTACGTAGAAAATGAAAAATAAATTTATTTGTGCTTGATTTGCGACACTCCCACTCCGAGTCCTAAATTTCTCAAGATGTACCAACAAGTAATTTCGAGGGTGAAATTTATTACCTTTTTAATAAGTGTGATGAATAGTTCAACATTTATATTGACTTCTGTTGTGATTGTTGATTGCTATAGTTTAACTTTTTTCACTTATTAATTAAAAAAAAATGATAGTTGAAAAACTTTTGATTCAATAAAAAACCACAAGAGTAAAATAGCAAAAAGAAAGACAATGTGTAATAATAAGTGTAGTTGATTAAACCAAATAATGTTGGTGGTAAAGATTAAGGATTAAACCTAGAAAAAGAGGGAAGATAGAAATATTTTAATAAATAAATAAATAAACTAAAAGAGATAAAGAAAAAAAACTCAATGTGAAGAGATTGATTTGGTTAAATATGGTTTTTTGAGGTTAAAAATTTGCAATGTACAAGACATAGCATATGTTTGGTATGGCTTAGAGGAGGTGATTATACCCTATTTTAATTTGGAAATTTGTGCTAGACTATTGGATGCAGCTTCTGTTTACAGCTTTTTAGGCAGAAATAACTTAAATAAGTTGAGAAAAACTGATTATTTAGAAGCTGGAAAAGGGGTGTTTTTGATTTCTGCTTTCTGATTATCAGCTTTTGTTGGACAATCTTCACTGTATTAAAAATAAATAATGTTTGTGTACTTAACAACAAACAGAAGAATTAAAGAAAAAAAATGAAGACCGTTTGATTACAAAAATCAAACCAGTAAATAAAAATAAAATAAAACAGATTTTTATTTTGTTACAAAAACAAAATCAAATTTGAAATAGGAAAAATAATAAAAGAAAAATAAATTAACAACTTACTTTATTAATTTCTCTAACAAAGTTTTTTATCAAGTCCAGTGCTTAACACTATGTCCTTAAGACAGATTCGTCCTCTCCACGGTGTTTTTAGATTGTGGACGTCTATTTTCCAAGATAAAATGAACAACTGCGAATAATAGCAGCACTACAAATTATTCGCACAACGAACACACTTTGTGTTTACACTCTTTCTCATAGAAAACTATATGCAACAAATGCAGAGAGTATTAGCAGAATTAGGGACGAAAATTATATGAAAAAACCAAATGAGGGATTGTCTTTATATAGGAAAATCCATGGCTGTTTGGTTTGAATTAAACAGGTGCAAAACCTGTTTGAACAGGTATTATAGGTTGAATGAACAATACAAATCTGTTGGGTTCAAATTTTGAACAGATAAAAGACTGTATTGAACAAATTCAAATCTATACAGAAATTCGGAAGAAATGAAAAACAAATTTGAATTTTTCCCACCAAAATTTGAAATTAAAACTTTGGAAATATTTTATTTTACCAAAAAATAATATTAAATTCAAATGTTTTTTGCCCAAAAAGATAAGTATTAGGCCGGATAAGCATGTGTTGATTTTTGGGTCCAATGGGTCTAGCCTAATTTGCCCATTACTGTAACAACCCTAACCCATGATTAACGTTAATCCATGAGTTAATATGCCTAATAAGTTCTTGAGATTAAATTCTGAATTAATTACATGTGTGTTGCATTATTTGTGTTTATATCTGTTTAACGTAGGAAGATATGTTCATGTTTTCATTTTGGTTTATGAATTGAAGACCTTATCGATATCCGATTCAGAAATTGACTTGATTTACGTGTTATTTAGAATTTTTAGAATCTTATGGTAAGTTCAATTGAAATTTGATTCGGAACGATTAAATTAGATAAATAAAGTCAAATGATTAGCTATTAATGAAGTCTACCTATTGAAGCCTATATAAGGCCACTTTGATTTCCTTAATTCATTTTTGCACTCTCATTCACCCATATCTTTAAACTCAAACGTGAGAGAGAGAGAGAGAGGGAGAGAATAGGACGATTGAATTCTAAGTTTGAGAATTTTGTGAGATTTGAACTCAACAAAAGGGAATTGTTGAGAATTGAAGAACATTTAGAAGCTTAAGCTCATACTCTTGTGAACTTAAGTCTCTAGTAAGAATTTTATCCTTAAGCCTTGAAATCTATACTATAATGCATGAACACAAGAGAATTATGTTGATTAATGCAAGAATTGAGTTAGAAATGAAGAGTATTGAGCCATACCATGCATGCATGTATATTTTCTCATATTTTGAGCTTAATTTCCAAGAATTCTCTCATGCATGTCTTGAATTCACCTTAATTTTGGAAAATCATCAAGTTTCATGTTGTTTTGTAGCATTTAATCATGTTTTGAGAAGCTTAAGTTCAAAGAAATTCATGCATGTCATGTTCATGGATCATTTATAAATTTTAGGTTGATTTTTGCACAATTGACAACTTATTGGGCCATGATTTCTTGAAATTATCCTTAATTCATGATGTTTTATGAGTTCCTAAGTGTTTCCTCAAGTTTTGGCCCAGAAAAATCGAGTTTTGATGCTTTAAGATTGAGTTTTGAGTTTTGGAATCAAATCTAAAAATTCCAAAATTCTGCTTCTACACTCGAGCGTAGGAATCCACGCTTGAGCAACCACTTTGAGTACGAGCGACCAGAAGTCCGCTCGAGCGTGAAATGCAAGCTCCCAGAAGTTCATGTATTTTTGCAGATCGCTCGAGTGACAAAAGTCACGCTCGAGCGAGGGTCTGAGTCTCACGCTCGAGTGAGGATCGAGCGCTCATCGAGTGTGAAAATCAAGTAACCAGTACTTTTTTCAAAGTTTACAGACCACTCGAGCGAAGGAAGTTGCTCTCGAGCGAACCCTCACATTTTACATGTCCGCTCGAGCGAGGAAAGCCACACTCGAGCGTGGGCCCTGTTTTTAGCAAGTTTTGAAAAATGTTTTCAAGTACATTTTTGCATCCTCATTTCATCCTAGGCATTCCTAGGCCAAGATTAAGACACCATAATGAGGATAAAGGCTAGAAACACACTAAGAACAAATGAAATAAGTTATGTACAATCTGAGGGTGTGTTTCAACGTATGTATCTATCATGTTATGTAGGTCATGCACCGCAAGACGTTTGATTTGCTTATTCTATCTATTGCCTTGGAGCCATCTGTGAGTAATAACTTAGTAAAGTTATGTTTAACTTTAATTGTTTTCTGAATGATATGAAATGTTCTAATTTTCCGAAATGGTATTTTCTGTATGAATGAATAGTTGTCCAATGTTTCTGAAATGTACTTGTGGCATCATTAGCTTCGGATGACATCTGTCATCTGTTCTGTTATGTCCCAATTATGGGCCAACTGTAGTCTCATGAGCCAATTGTATATGGATCCTTATAAACGTCCCATTTATGGGCCAACTGTACGTCTTATGAGTCAATTGTACCGTCTCCGTGCACATGAGTCAACTGTATGTCTTTATGGCCGTCCCTTATGGGTCAATTGTTTCTGCTAGTGCTAATGAATGTACCACGTATGATTAACTGCAAGTTCTAATTATGAATACGACTCTGAATCTGTACCTGTTATGTACTATGATTTCTGAACATGATCATGAATTCATTTCTGATAACTATTGAATTCTATTTTTGGTAACTATTATGGACAACATTCATTAAACCCCATTTACTCTGTTATTATTCACTAGGCTCCAGCTCACTATTTATACTATGTATGTAGGTGAGCAAGTACGTAGCCAGGCCCAGAATTGACAGCCTAAGATTCCGTTTTGTCAGCCAACTACCGTGCCTCCCGAGGAGGTTCCTTTTGAGAAGATCATGTCAAGGTTTTAGTTGAGTTTGTTTTGTATATTTGTGCTTGGGCTAAGTACCCTTTGACTCTATCTGTGTAATTTGGTGACGTAAGACTAATGTATTTTTGACGTCACATCTGTATATATATAAGTTTGTTTTGAAAATTTATGTCCCATATATGTCTGCACAGCTCTATAGACTATATTAATTTTGTATATTTGCTTCCGTAGCCCCTATCATATGTTATTCTGTTCAAAGGCCTTTGGTAATCTAAGGATTACTGGCCGGTTATGACGCTAAATCCATAGGGACGCGTTCGGGTCGTAACAATAACTTCTCCCTTCTACAAACTTGGGGTGCCCCTTGGGGCCCTCCCCAAGTTACAATCACATGCCTTATAAATCCACTCAAAACTTGCCCACCAAATCAATGTGGGACAAGCCTTAAACCAAACCTTTAGGAAATTTCACCAAAAAAGCATTTCCATGGAGCTCCTTTGGCTTTAATTTCTCATTCACCTGATAATGGTTTTGAGTAACCAAATATACTATGTGAATCACAACGCGGCATAGAATGCGTTACCACTTTGACCCGCCAAATTTGGCGCATGAGTCTCACCTAAAAAATAGACCAAAGTTAAGAAAAAATCATATTTTCCAAAACCATTTCTAACAGCTTTTAACTTACAATAAGTTACACTAAACATCACCATAAGTATGGTTTGGGATTTATTTATTTATTTTTTTCAGAGGCTTTTCTTTTTTTATGAGGGAAAAGAAGTTAATATATTTGAAAATAACTTTTTTAATTGTGTGGAAAAATCGTAATTAGCTGGCGGATATAACTTATTTTTTATCTTAAATTCTCATTACCTTTTGTAGAGAATCAAGTCATAGTACAAAACTGAGGATATGTTGATCTTCTTACACTGATTCTTAAAAACTTTTGACAACCAATATTATACGCAAATTTGTTTTGTTGAATTTTTAACTTTTAAAACCAACTTTTAAAACTAAGTCCATAAGACCTTTAAGTCCTACCTTTCTTGGTCGCCTCATTGCTCTTCCTTCGTAATCACTAATATTTGTTCATAAAATAAAAAGTTATTAAATGATGTAAGCATTGGCAATAAACCTCTTATATGAACACTCATCAAAATAAGAGAAGACAAAATAAAATTTAATATTATGCAGAAATCCCTTTCATATAAGGAAATTTGAGAGCATAGTTTGTCTTTAGTATGCCATATGTCTAAATTGGATTTGTACGAGCAAGAAATAATGTTCTCGTATAATCCTGTTGATCAAGTCTACGCTCCTCTGTATGTCGTCACTTTACTCCCTAGAAACACAAACGTGAGCTAGCCGGCGGTGTGTGCCGGATACCTCTCCGATGCTTAAGTCAGCAAAAATAGACAAATAGGCAAAAGTTCTGTGTATTCGAGAATCAAAGTTGTGTTACCTCTTCCATAGGTTATGTCATGAGCTTTTATAGGTTCCGCGTGGCACAATCCTAGTAGGACTCTTACTCCTCCATATAGAGTCCTTCTAGGAATCACACTCCTGAAAGATAATTTTTATCCTTCAACACTCCCCTCACTACTTAAACCAAGTGAGATGGTTCTACCTCGGTATTGTGACAAAACGACCGAGCTAAAACAACCATGCTAGACTGGCAGAAATGACCGAACTCTAACTAGCTCAGTTCTTCCCTTCATTACTTGTACCTCGGTTTCGCTTGTTGAGACCGTGCTAACCATAGCAAGCTTGGACCGAGCTAATCAAGAGCAAGGTCCTAAGGAAGGCTCAAAATACCTTGGCTCAGATTGGTATGACCGAGTAATTGTTGCCGCTCTGACCGTGGTGACCGCGTTAACTACAAGGCTCTTTTGCACCGAACTAACTACAAGGCCCTTTTACTTAGCCCTTCTCACTGTGGCCCACAAGACAGCCCATTACCCAGCTCAGCCCAATTTACTTATAAATTACCCTTTCAATTGCCCCTTAATTCCATCTGCGCAGCATAATTGGGATTACCTGTTACAAGTCGAGCTAAAGCTTTAGCACTAAATTCACACCGGGCTACTAATCTGTCCGGTCAAAACGTCTCTTCAGTCGCTATAACTGAATCACTTTCTATTCTCTTGGACATATGGCTAGCTTCTATTGGTCAAATACAGCTGCCACGCCATCTTTGTACTTCGCGAATTTGAACAGTCCCGCCCAATTTCACATTCTTCACAAAAAACTCTACTCTTCGAACCAGCCATACCACCATTCATCATCTTCTCTCTACCTTCTGAGCTAAATCCCCTACTTTTTCCTCAACACTATTCCTGCAAAGCTCGCGTTTTCTGCGGATTCGATTTCAATCTTCAGTCCTTCCACCTTGAACTAGTATGTGGCTCAAGCTTTCTTCTTTTCATTCGTATAGACTAGCAACATATATCATTTGTGTATACGTGTTTTCTCACAACACTTTCAAATGGTTTTCTCTATAATGAGTAAGAACCTTTTGAACAGAAATCACACCTACTAGATTTGCAAACAAACTGTAATGGGACGTTTTAGATCCAAAATCATACCACGACCGAACTAGGATCTTGTTTGTATTAGATGCAAGCCTAGCCAGACTGAACAACCGAACTAAAACTTCATGCCATTCTCGTTGTTTCAATAGATCTAAGTACCTTCTGTTTTATTTAGCCGAGCTAGCGAGCCATATTAGGTTTGCGCAATACCACGCTAGAAAGCCTCAAACGTCGACCGAGCTATAACTTGGGGCCAAACTAGCTCCCTTACTTAATAAAAACTGAACTAAGAATGCTGCACCATAAGCTTCAATCGGCTACGAATTTCTAGCTCCACTGAACCGAGTTACCGTCCTTTGCCCCAACCGAGCTAAGGACGGATAGTATCTTCTATAGCTGAGCTTAAGGCAACATGTATTTTACCTTTGTTTCTTTTAGCACGGTCCAACGATCTGTGCTTAACACCTTTCGTTTTCACTTTGCAGACTTAGGTTGGCCAGGCACTCCCTTGAACGCTCAACCGAGCTACTCAGCGTTATCTCACCACCGAGCTAATACTCCAGCTAATTTATACATAACTTAAGACCACATGGGCAAATGTAGGTTTTTAGTAAACTCTCCAGGGGCTATGGCCGAGTTCCAAAGGGACTACCATATCCCTGATGATGTCCATCTTAGATTAGCCGAACTAGACATCACTCCCTGGAAAAAACCAGGCTTAGTTCCCTTCACCCTTCTCTCCATTGTAGAAACCGGACTTCAATTCCCCGTCCAACCACTCCTTTGTGAGTTCCTTAGACAAACAAATCTTTGCCCTACCCAGCATTCTACAAATTCGTACAGGATAATAAATGGCATCGCCGAGCTAAACCGCCGGCTTAGCCTCAACCTCGGTCTAGCCGAATTATTCCACCAATATTCATTAGGCCAAAACGAAGACGGCTGGGTATATTATCTAAGAATAAGACGCCGCCAAGAGAAAATAATAAAAAACACTCCAGATAAAGATGTAAACGATGATGATTTTTTCTGGGTCTCTGATAACTTCGAAGACCAGGAAGCCTAGATCCGGGGCGACCGAATAAACTGGAACAAAGGAGTAGCTGGTATGAATACTTCGGCTCTATTTCACGCTTTTCTTTACTTTGTTGTTCTTATTTTCAACCGTACTAACTGTTGTCTTTTTCTTTATGTAGATTTAAACTTTCTAAAGTCGCAGTACAGTTACCCCAACCTTGACACACTCCGCGCCGCACTGAGATATCCCAATCGAAGTTGGGCTGAGCTACACAACTTTGAGCTGACGTATAGATATAGCAGCAGGCGAAAGACCAGGGTGACAAACTTCCTGTTGGAGCCTTCGCTAGAACCAGATCTAACCTTGTCTCAAATCAACATGATTCCTTTAACTGTAGAACAAGAAATGGCAAAGAAGAGAGCGGTAAGGGCCTTCATCACCGAGACAAACCAACCCGAGGTACCACAAGCCGGTCAAACACAGCCAGCCGTGGTAGCCCTTCCAACCGCTCAACCTTCTTCATCTTGGCCAAGCAAGCATGCCCGGACTTCTACAACCGAGCCGCGCCTCGTCGATGAAGAAGACCCCATTCTCCCCCAAACTACACAACCGAGCCCAGAGCCCGCAAGTTCTAACCAAGCAAGCCCTTCTGAATGGGGCCCCAAAACTGACATTCTGGAACCACGCTATCCAAGACACTGATTTAGTGGTGGCAGACAAAGACCACATGCTTGCCTTCAATCTGGCTAAGAGCGTGTGCCTGCCCCCTAATATGGAACATCATGACCATTTGACCGAGCTAAAGGCCATCCAGTCGGCAACGAAGTCAATGGTGCTAGTAAGTACTCCTTATTGTTTTCAGCACTACTGATCGTTATTTATTTTATTCCATCTGTTTGCTCGGTTTTGACTCATATTTGCTACCCCTCCTTTCATAGGCCATGCAGAAAAACCACATTGCACATAAGCGAGTGTTGGAACTGCGCAAAACCACAAGGCAGGCCATGGCTGAGGCCGACGGCAAGACGGCCGAGCTAAATGATGCGAAGCAAAAAATGGCCGAGCTACAATCGAAAGTCGCACGTCTCACCGGGCTAGTGGATTCGGCGGGGGCCGACAAACAAAAGGCATTGATCGAGCTGAAGGATCATTAGCTGTGTGAGCTTGCCAAAGTTGAGCAAAAGAAGAACGCCGAGATAACCACGCTTGAGAAGAAAATGGAGGACGTGGAAGATCGCGGTTATAAAGAGGGTGAAGCAACCTATATCCTGCAGTGCGAAGCTACTAAGGATATATTTTTCAAGTGTGGATGGAAAGCAGCCGTGGGACAGCTCGGTCATGGTCCAGAGACCGAGGTTTTCCTGAACCATCCTCCGCACTTCATACCGAGCTATATGGCAGAGTACGCCCACGCCATTCAACAAAAATTTCTTCAAGCTGAGGATGACGAAGAATGTAAGCCCAACAATGCCCCGGTCGTCAATGATCCCGCTGTTCAGTCAGATCGGGTGGAGCCACTGGTGGAAGACTTGGTTGACAATGTGATCGAGCTACCTGCTGAAACCGGGCTCCGAGTTGATCTGGATGCGGATCTTGACGACCTTTTTGCTTGATCTTGTATTTTCTTCTTTTTACTTTTGGAAAGAAACTATAACCGAGCTGAAGTCCTACTACTTTGTAACTCTTTTGCATTTTGAATGAAATCTTCTTTTATTTCGACTGTTAGTTCGGTTAACTGCCATGCTTGTATTTACTTTCCAATTGTAATCTGAATGCAGTATAACATTTTCTGGCTGAGATACCTATCTCGGTCTTAACCTTGGGACCTATCTGGTGATACCTGGCTAACCACTCTTCAGCCTAGATCCTTATCTCGGTTGAAGAGTACTAAAAGTTGGTTATTCCAGCCAACCACTTTCAGCCTAGCTCCTTATCTCGGCTGAAGAGTACTAAGTGTTGGTTTTCCCAGCCAACCTCTTCAGCCTAGATCCTTATCTCTGCTAAAGAGCAATAAATGTTGGTTTTTCCAGCCAACCTCTTCAGCCTAGATCCTTATCTTGGCTGAAGAGTACTAAGTGTTAGTTTTTCCAGCCAACCTCTTTAGCCTAGATCATTATCTCGGCTGAAGAGCAATAAATGTTGGTTTTTCTGGCCAACCTTTTCAGCCTAGATCCTAATCTTGGCTGAAGAGAGCTCAAAGTTGGTTATTCCTGCCAACCTAGAGCGAAGTGTTTGGTTATTCCTGCCAAACGTCCTGCAGCGTAGATCCTTATCCTCAGCTTAGGAGAAGTGTTGGTTTTTCCAGCCAACCTCTTCAGCCTAGATCCTAATCTTGGCTGAAGAGAGCTCAAAGTTGGTTATTCCTGCCAACCCAGAGTGAAGTGTTTGGTTATTCCTGCCAAACGTCCTGCAGCCTAGATCCTTATCCTCGGCTTAGGAGAAGTGTTGGTTTTTCCAGCCAACCTCTTCAGCCTAGATCCTAATCTCGGCTGAAGAGAGCGCAAAGTTGGTTATTTCAGCCAACTCTACTTTTAATGCCCCTAGCTTACTTAAACATCTTTTACAGTAGAAAACAATTATACTAAAAAGAAAACTACTTTCTTTGTTGAGAAAAGAAAAATTACAAGTATTTTAAAGAAAAGCTAAAAATAAAATAGTTTGAGATTGGCAGTTTTCCATGGCCTGGGAATGGCTTTGCTGTCTTCATCTTCCAAGTGGTATGCCCTTTTCCTGCTAATCCAACCACTTTGTAAGGTGCTTCCCAATTGGGCCCTAACTTGCCATCTCCGAGTACCTGGGTGTTTCCCATTACTTTGCGCAGCACCCAATCTCCGATCTTGAATTGCATTAGATGTACTGTCTTGTTATATTTTCTGGATATCTCTTCCTGGTATGAGGCGATGTGGACCAGTGCTCTTTCTCTTCTTTCTTCTGTAAGGTCGAGTTCCAAGGCTATGGCTTCTCCATTTAACTCTGGGTCAAAATTTTCGCTTCTGATGGTGGGGAGGCCAATTTCCAGTGGGATTACTGTTTCCATGCCGTAGGCTAAGGACAATGGTGTTTCTCCAGTTGATCGCCGAGGTGTGGTACGGTAGGCCCATAAAACATGAGGAAGCTCCTCCACCCACTTTCTTTTTGCTTTCTCTAACCTTTTCTTCAATCCATCCAATACGACTTTGTTTGATGCTTCTACTTGGCCATTTGCTTGGGCGTATGCTGGTATAGAATTGTAGAATTCTATCTTGTACTCATCACAAAAGCCTCTAAAAATTTTGCCATCGAACTGAGTGCCGTTGTCAGATATTAGAGCTTTTGGTATGCTGAACCGAGTGATGATATTCTGCCAGACGAACTTCTTCACATCTTTCTCCTTTATTGATGCTAGTGCTTCTGCCTCCACCCACTTTGTGAAGTAGTCTGTTACTGCAAGAAAGAACTTTCTGTTGCCGAGTGCCATTGGAAGTGGTCCTACTATGTCCAAGCCCCACATTGCAAAGGGGCATGGGCTAGTTAATATTAGAAGTTCTCTGGCTAGTTGATGTATTTGGTGTGCGAACTTCTAACATTTCTCGCACTTATTGACATATTTTTCTAAATCTGCTTGCATGTAAGGCCACCAATACCCTTGTGAAATTGCTCTGTATGCCAATGATCTTCCCCCTCGGTGGCTTCCGTATACGCCTTCGTGTATTTTGAACAAGAATGCTTCGACCTTGCTGGGATGGACACATTTCAAGTAAGGTCCTATGAAGGATTTTTTGTACAAGGCCATTGATGGAGAGAGCCAAAATCGTTGTGACTTTGCTCTTATTCTATTGGCCTCCTTCTTCTCCTCGAGTAAAATGTCGTCTTTCAAGAACACTATAATAGGATCCATCCATGAAGGGCCTAGTTCGGCACAACATACCTCTGCTACTTCGGGTTCTTCAATGCTTGGTCTTGGTAGGAAGTCGATCAGTAATAGATGTGGGATGGATGTGTCTGCCATCGAAGCGAAGCCTGCTAGTTCGTCTGCTCTGCTATTTTCTTCTCGGCCAATCTGCTCTATCCGCACTACTTCGAACTTTGTGGTCTCCTTTCTAACTAACTCTTGGTATTTTGCCATCCTTTCATCCTTTGCCTCGTAGTCGCCTGAAATTTGGTTTACAAGTAGCTGGGAGTCACTGTAAACCATTAGCTCAGTTGCCTTCATGTAGAGTGCTGATTTTAGGCCTGCTAAAAATGCTTCATACTCTGCCTCATTGTTTGATGCTGGAAAGCCTAGGTTGACTGCTTGTTCCACTACTAGGCCATCTGGTGAGATGAGGACTATGCCTAGTCCTGCACCGTGCCTGTTAGATGCTCCATCCATAAAGAGCTTCCACATCTCTCCAACGAATAGCTTCCAGCAAGTGGAGGGGTTGGATGATGTCTTCGGGTCGTGAGTATTGCTGATGTCTTCTTCTAAGTCCACACCTACTGTTTGCCCCTCACTATCTGACTGTACCAAGTTTTTATTTGTTGATGAGTCTTGGCCTGGTGCAGTATGGTTTGCCTCTTCTGCACTTTCCTCAATCCGATATGCCTTGGGATGTGACTGAGTATCCTGTGTTAGGGGTTGCGCATTTCCTGCAGCATTTTTCCGTCCCCACTTTGATTGTGCCAGTCAAGTCAACTGGGCAAGCGTGATGGCTTCCTGGCGTGAACTCTGCCACAAAGTCTGCCAAAGCTTGAGCTTTTATTGCGGTTCTTAGTTCCACCGCCCACTTCAAAATTTGCCCAGAAAAGTTCGCCCTCTCAAACAAAGCTTTGCTGTTAGGACGATTATGGTGTGGGCGTGGAAATAATGTGACAGTTTCCTGGAGGCCATCATCAGGGCTAAAGCCAATTTTTCCAATGGTAAGTACCTGGTTTCTGCACCCAACAAGGTCTTCCTGACATAAAAGATGGGCAGGTGTTGGATTCCTTCCGCTCTGACCAACACCGCGCTGACTGCGTGCTGTGAAACTGTCAGGTACAAAAGGAGCTCTTCTCCAGGTATTGGGGTTACTAGAAATGATGGAGAAGACATGTATTCTTTTTGGCTTTTTAGGGCGCGGTCGCATTTTTCATCTCACTCAAACTTGGCTTTTAACGCTTGAAAAAATGGTCGATATCTGTCTGACGATCGACTTATGAACCGGTTGAGCGCAGCTGCCATACTAGTGAGATGCTGCACTTCTTTTACTGAGTTGGGCCTCTCTAGATCCTGAATTGCTTTGATCTGAGAGGGGTCTGCCTCTATACCTCGGTTGGTCACTAGGAAGCCTAGGAATTTGTCAGATCCTACGCCGAACACACACTTGGATCCATTAAGGCGTAACTTGTTCTTCTTTAGGATCTGAAACATCTCACCTAGGTCTCTGAGGTGGTCATTCTCATCCTTGCTTTTGACCACCATATGATCTATGTATGCCTCCATTGTTCTGCCTAACAATGGTTCAAACATCTTGGTGACCATCCGCTGGAATGTTGCCCCTGCGTTTTTTAGACCAAAGGGCATGACCTTGTAGCAATACAGTCCTCTTAGCGTTGTAAAGGATGTGACCTCCTGGTCTGGTTCATACATAGCGATTTGATGGTAACCTCTGTACGCATCAAGAAAGCTAAGTCGATTGTGTCCTACCGTTGGGTCTACCAGTTGGTCTATCCGTGGTAAGGGAAAGCTATCCTTTGGGCATGCCTTGTTGACTGTTTTGTAGTCGATGCAGACACGCCATTTTCCATTCTTATTTGGCACCACTACAGTATTGGATATCCACTTGGGATAGTGTACTTCTCTGATAACTCCTGCCTCTAGAAGGTTTCCTACTTCTTCCGCCACTATCTCAGCGTGGTGGAGTGCTGATCTACGAGTGCGCTGTATAATTGGTCTGGCAGTTGGGTGGACATTTAATTGGTGACAGATGAAGTTTGGGTCAATGCCAGGCATGCCATACGGTGTCCAGGCGAACACTTCGATGTTAGAGGTTAAGAATTTCATGACCTCTATTCTCTCAGTGCTAGACAATGACGAGTCGAGCAAAAAGAACTTTTCTGGGTCTTTGTTATCTATCCTTACCTGTACCAAGTCTTCCACCGCCTTCTGTTCAGCTGCTTTGCCAACATCTGCAAACTGCTCATTGCTCTTAGGTTCTTCCACCATCTGCACATATCCCTTGGCAGCGTAGTTGACATTTACTGTGACGAAGTATTGTTTGGACATAATTTGGTCTCCAAAGACCTCTTCAATTACTCCGGCTTCGTTAGGGAACCGCAATACTTGATGGTAGGTTGACGCTACTGATCGCATGGCATGCAGCCATGTCCTTCCCAAGATTATGTTGTAAGTGGAAGGGACTTTCAATACCCAGAATTCCACTTGTTTCGTCATGCTTCCTGCTCTGACTGGGAGGATTATCTTGCCCACTGGCCACTCTGGCATTGAGTTGAATCCGATTAGGGGAGATGTTGCAGGCGCCAAGTTTTTGTCCTCTAGTTTCAATTATTTGAAGGTTTCGTAATACATTATCTCACACGAGCTTCCTTGGTCGATTAAAATCCGTTTGACGTCGTAATCTTTGACGCGAAGTGTGGCGACCAGTGCATCATTATGAGGGTAATATATCCTTGCCAAGTCTCTGTCTGAAAAAGATATGACATTCATGGCTTATGTTCTCTCCTTTTTGATGGCAGGTTATGCACTTAATACCTCCCTTAAGTGCTCAGCCTTCTTGATCATTCCCCTAAGCTCACACACTCGCTCAGGTTCGAATACCCCATGTATTACGTTAATCACGCCTTAAGGTGGGGCGTTGATCGGCATTCCGTTTGGGTTGTCGTGGTTATGGGGGCTAACTGTGTCCCTTCTTCTATGTACTGGTCCAGGTGCCCAACTTCCACTAACTCCTCCAAGTGCTGTCTCAACGGCGTGCAATTCTCTGTGCGATGCCCCTTTTCATTATGGAAGGTACACCGGGATCCTTCGTCATAGTCTTTTTATGCTTCTCCCAGCTTAGTTGGCCATCGGACGAAAGGTTCATCGCGTATCTCACTGAGAATTCGGTAGATTGGTTTTTTGAACACCGTGGTAATGGCAGTGCGAACTCTTAGCCACCTTTTGTCTGGATCCTCTTTGTTGGCCCGTCTTCCTCACCCATTCCGGCTTGGTCGTTCTACGGTGTTGACTTTTGCCGAAGTCTTTTTATCTAGTATTGCTGTCGTGCCAGATTTCGCCTTAGCACGGGCGCCATCCTCTTCCCCACGAATATGTTGGTGTACTCTCTCCATTAAGGCCTCCATCATGAGGGGTAGCGTCATAGTAATTGAATTCCTCAATTTGTTGCCGACTGGCAGGCCCCGTTTGTATTGTACAATGGCGAGGTTTGTAGGACAATCTCCTATCTGGTTGAAAGTTTCCCAGTAGCGACTGTTGTACGACCTCAATGTTTCTTTGTCGCCCATGTCAATGGAGAGTAGCTGATCGATCTCCACTGGCGTCTTGGTGTTCGTTCTAAACCTTGTCACGAATGCCTTTGCCAATTGTGCCCAAGAGGCAATGCTGCCTTCTGGTAGCCTTTCGAACCAAGTTAGACCCAGGTCGCCTAGGTTGGACGGAAATAGGATGCACATTAAAGCCTCGTTTCGTCGATATACTGCCATAACCTGGCGAAAGTGGCGAAAGTGCATGTAGGGGTCTGTCTTCCCCTCATAAGTGGTGAATTTGGGCTGGTGAAAGCCCAAAGGTAGTGGTGCGTTCTCAATTGCTGGAACGAACGATGAGGTCTGCAGCCTTGCTAATGCTTTGTCTGTTGGTTCGTAAGCAAGGCGCGGTATTGGCATTCCTACCTCGACGCTCCCATGCATCCGAGGAGCCAACCGCTGAAGGGCTGAAACTCTGCGCGGGTCGCGCGCCCTGGTATCTTCTTTCTATCATGCCCTTTCTTCTAGCACAGTTCGCAAATCGGATGATCTAGGCAACTCCGTCTGCTTGGATGACGTCTAGTGCATGCATAAGGGCCGATAGGTGCTTCCCTCAGTATATGACCTCTCAGTTCTCGTTCTCTCAGACCTAGAGTAACGAGTCCTGGGAGTTCGTGACTGAGTGTCACCTGTTTTCAGGCTCCTACTCTCTACTTGCGATGGTATGGTATGCCTACCACGATCTTCCGAGTGGCGAGGGGGGCATGTTGCTTTTGCGCCCCTCTCCTGTCGCCACCCATTTTCCTTTGATCTGGTGTTTCATAGACTCTATGTCTACCGCCATCTTCCTTATTAATTCGTCTTGTTCCTTTACGCGATCCTCCAGAATTTGAGGATCGATCTGCCGCCTCTGTCTTTCAGGACTTTGAGAGCGACAGGGGTTGTTAGCCAGCCTCCCCCTTGCATCCCTCTGGGGGTTCTGTCGCTGGGGCTCTAAATCCGCCATGGGAGGGATAGAAGGCAAACCTTCGCGCCTTCCACCCCCCTCTGGGGTTTGTCCGTCGATAGCGGACTGCGGCAAATCTTCATTGTGCGCCATTACTTCCAATTAGAGAGGAAAAACTTGATCAAGAGGTTTTGTTCTTTCTGGTTTTCCCACAGACGACGCCAATTGTACGAGCAAGAAATAATGTTCTCATATAATCCTGTTGATCAAGTCTACGCTCCTCCGTACGTCGTCGCTTTACTCCCCGAAAACACAAACGTGAGCTAGCCGGCGTGTGTGCGCCGGATACCTCTCCGATGCCTAAGTCAGCAAAAATTGACAAATAGGCAAAAGTTCTGTGTATTCAAGAATCAAAGTTGTGTTACCTCTTCCATAGGTTATGTCATGAGCTTTTATAGGTTCCATATGGCACAATCCTAGTAGGACTCTTACTCCTCCATGTAGAGTCCTCCTAGGAATTACACTCCTTAAAGATAATGCTTATCCTTCAACACCCCCCTCACTACTTAAACCAAGTGAGATGGTTCTACCTCGGTATTGTGACAAAACGACCGAGCTAAAACAGCCATGCTAGACTGGCAGAAATGACCGAACTCTAACTAGCTCGGTTCTTCCCTTCGTTACTTGTACCTCGGTTTTACCTGTTGAGACCGTGCTAACCATAGCAAGCTTGGACCGAGCTAATCAAGAGCAAGGTCCTAAGGAAGGCTCAAAAATACCTTGGCTCAGATTGGTATGACCGAGCTAATTGTTGCCGCTCTAACCGTGGTGACTGCGCTAACTACAAGGCTCTTTTGCACCGAACTAACTACAAGGCCCTTTTACTCAGCCCTTCTCACTGTGGCCCACAAGACGGCCCATTACCCAGCTCAGCCCAATTTACTTATAAATTACCCTCTCAGGATTGTATAGTATATTTAAGTGTTTCCCCCCCCCCTTCCCTTTGTGGCTGCTTTAGGCCCTCAACCATCTTTAAAAAAAAAAAAAAAAAAGAGTTTATTTTGGGTATGATTTATTTTTTGATTTTATTATTTATTATAAAATATGTGTAAAAAAATAGAGAGGTAATGTAATAGAAATAAGCCAATAATTAAACATCAATGCCTAATTGTCCTTGGAATAATAATCACATTGTTTAGTTTTAAAAAATTGAGTCAAGTTTTAAAAATTTGAGTTTTTATTTTGTGTTTTTCTATTTTTAGTCAAAAAATTTAGGGGCATTTATTTATAAATCTCTCTTCACCTATTTATGTTTCACTTAGTTCAAATTATTTTTTTATATTTCAATAAGTCTTATAAGTGACATAATTATCAAAATACGCCTAATAATAATATTCACATTAATAGTATGAATATCCCGTGACGTGAATATTCAAGCGTCAATGTGAATATTCATATTGTAAAATATAAATGTTCACATCACCAAATTGCTAAGTGTTTAAAAAATATTTGTAAAGGTAAAATTATCCATAAAATACCTTAAATATGAGCATTAGAATTTGATGGATCAAATGTCTAAATAATAGGACTTATTGAAATACAAAAATATTTTATGGACTAAGATGCCATTTGATAAAACTGAAAACTGAAAATTGAAAATTAAAAATGAAGTATTGAAAACTAAATGCTGAATTTATTAAGTTAAAAAGCTGTTTGATAAAAATTTGAGTGCTAAACTAAAAATATATTGTTTGATCTGTATAAGACTAAGTTTGAAATTTATTATTTTCAAATTATATATTTTAATTTTTATATTGTGATAGTAGTGGTAGTGGTAGTGGTAGTAGTGGTGCTGGTATGATGGTGGTGGTGCTGGCGGTGGCGGTAACGATTGTGGGGGTGGTAGTGGTGACGGTAGCAGTAGTGATCGTCGTGGTGGTGATAGTGGTGGCGGCAGTGGCATGATGGTGGTGGTGGTAGTGAGTTTATAATAGTGTATACTAATACTTATATTTAGTATTTATAAATTTAGTCAGAATTAAGTGAATTCCATATGATTTAAAATTTTCTTAAGTTTTAATCTACAATTTAAGATGCATTTAAATTTTTAAATGATATCAATTGTGGTTATCAAATAGACTTAATCAATTATCACTTAATATATTCAGTTTTAAGTGTTGAATCATGTTATCAAACACCCCCTAATTGGGATACACGTACTTGAAAAATGATTTCCTAATAAATCTCTAAAAATTTAATATTTAAGATTTTTTTAAAAAAAAAATTAGATGCACTTAACTTAGATATACTTTAAAAGTGTAATATTTATGGATTTTTTTTTTTAAAAAACAATTCATCAAATACAAAAAAAATATAAAAATTCAGTACATTTTCATATTAATTCTTGTGTATTTATTGAATTTTTAAAATATTTTTCACAAATATTTTATTTTTTAGTTGCATTATATGTATCTAAGAAGTAAGAAATTTACTTAAAATATTAAAAAAATTCACTAATAATAAAAAATAAAAATAAAAACTCGATTTTTTTTTTTCAAAAAATCAATCAAAACCAAATAAAGTGAATAGAATTTTGGATAAATTTCATATTACCCCCTTTTTTTTATTATAGATGAATAATAATAGAATTTTGGATAAATTTTATTTTATCCCTTTGTAATTTTGTCCACATATTGATTATATCCTATCATTTAAAAAAAATCACATAGGAGCATTTTGGCAAGTACCAAAAAAGCCAGCTTTTTAGCCTTTTAACTTTTTTAGGTTACATCAACTCTATATTTTTTTACATCAAAAAAGCCAAAAAATCACAAAAAAATCAAAAAGCCAGCTTTTTACCAACTTCCCCAAACTCCACATAATCTTCTTATATTTTATGGATTAAAATGCATCACCATACATTATGCCAAAGGTAATCATAAGTGTAAAATATTTGTTAGGACATAGGCCTTGTTTGATTGTCTGAATATAAAATGAAAGATATAATATGCCTTAGGATTTACTCAATATATACAATGAATAGGATATATAGATTGGATAACATATCGGGAAATTCTATTTCCACAAGCTATTTCCTCTCTTTCCACATCTTTTCTCAATACACACACTAATGCTGTGTTTGGTTAGGAGATTTTGGGAGGGATTTGGAAAGGAAAAATGAAAAAGTGTGTGAAACTAGGTGAAATATAGTTATGTTTTAGTCACATTTCACCTATCTTTTCCATTTCTTTTTCCAAATTCCTCTTTAAATCCCCCAATCAAACACAGTATAAATAAATTTAAGCTATCAACTTTCACTCAATACACATCCTACTATACCAAAACTACCCTTACCATCTTCATCCTCCAAACCCTAACCCTAACAAGCCACCACCGTTGTTGTCGTCGCTGGCAGCACCTCTTTCCCTCCCTTTCACTTCCAGTCGTTACCCCTACCCCTCCCTTCACCTGCCGGCACCACTTTTGTGACCTCCATTGCCGAAATCGATCTCCAATTTCCTCTCTCTCTCTCTCTCTCTCTCTCTTAATCACGAAGTAGGGCTGTCACCAGCGCCACCATCGCGACTTTAACCCTCTCCCCTTGAGATCGATCCCTCTCTCTCTTTCTCTATTTTCTCTCTCTTATAGTCGCGAAGGAGGTGATTCGCTTGGCGGCGAGGAGAGACGAAGGCGAAGAAAGATCGCGGTGGTGGGCAATGAAGGCAGAGGAGATCACAGTGGTACGTCGATCTTTTTCTTAGGCAAAAGAGGGGTCGCAGTGGTAGGGAAGAGGCAACGGAAAGAGTGGAGGAGGGGAGAGGCGGTGGCCATGGATGGTGATGGTGGAAACTGATGGTTTGAGAGCGTTAGAGTTAGGGTTTTGGGAAAGGGAAATTTTGGTAATTTAATTTTAGGAAAAAAATGTAATTAAAAAAAATCATTAATTTTGTTGAAAGAGAGGAAGTAGTGTGTAGAAATAGAAGCTCCCTAACATATCCCATGCTAATGTTTGTTGAGTTCAGGATATAATACCGAATATTTCTTATTCATGTTTGTTTTACAAAAAAGAATTATGGGATATAAACAACTAACATACATTAATGTTTATTTTGTCCTTATACCTATCAACATGCAATATATATGTATGTCCATTACAGCCAATCATTTGCCAATATATATACAAAAATATGTTGGAGCTCTAATTTGTGAGGTCTAATAACCCTAATTTGCATGTGGGGCCCATCTAATGTGATGTTTTGGACTTTTTTTTTTTTTTTTTTTTTTGACTTTCCACCTCACTAGAGCTCAATTAGAACTCTAGTTTTTTAGGGATGTATCATTGTTGATATATATATATATATATATATGTATATTAAATAAAAAAATTATCAATTAAGTAATAACATAATCAAATTAAGTAATAATATAAATTTGTTTAAAATATATAAGAAAAATAATTTAGAATCAATTAAGATTTAAAATTATTTTACTAAATTTAATTGTGTATTCTAAATTCTTACAAATAAAAAATACATATTATAGTTTAATTACCAAATTTAAAAAATAAAATAAAATACATATCATGGTTTATTTGGTCCACTTATTTATGTAATTCTCAAATTGGTAAATATTTTTTGAATTAGAACTTTGAAAATTCAAAACCTTTTAAATTAGTACAATTAAAAATATATTTTTTTTTATATTTAAAATTTTAAAAAATTAAATTAAAACTTTGAATCTCAAAAAGGAAATAACGCTTTTGTTTATATATATATTGTTTACATAAAAAATTCAGCTGCAAAAATTTAAAAATAAAATTCATGAACATAATTTTTTTGGTCATATACAATCGGATTTCTCATAGATATATAATCAAATTTCTTATTGTAAAGTTCGGATATACACATAATTAGATTTGTAAAAGGGTAAAATTATATTTTTAGTTCTTATCCCATCTGATGGGACATGATATAATAGGGGGGAGTGGGTATTGTATATCCACCCATTTTGAGGGATCAATTCTGCTACAGGCCTCAAATGAGGTCTGCCGCGAATGAGCTGGCGGTCCCTTCTTGCACGCGTCGGCCACTTGCACCAAACCTGTAGATTTCACACGCCTAGAAACCGAGAGAGAAAACAAATCAGAAAGAAAAAAGAAAGGTTTCAAGCTGAACAAAACAACATCATTAAAGATTTCATTCCTTTTCAAGTCCTTTGTTCTCTTCTTTTTTCTCACAATACAAGCAAAGATGAATCAATAACAATGTGTCAAAAACACACTTTTAAAGATTCTGTATATGTATATATATATGTATGTATGTATGTACCCATTTATTTTATTTTTTTCTTCATGGGCTTTTTCATGGTAGTTTCCATCACAACTGCACACAGTATCTCTTTCTAAATTGTGATCCCACATTTCCTTTTCAATCTTTTGAACAAATTTGCTCTGTATGGTAATCTGCAACCCATTAATCATCACCCACACCACACTCATCATAAAATACTCATTATTCAAACCATTCCATTTTGTACCCATCACACCATTTTATCATTAAACAAACAAATCAGACCAGCCTAACTCTTTCTTTATTCTTCAAAATAGTTTTGCTATTTTTCTGTTCTTTTTTCTTTTTTCCTTTTTTTTCTGGTGGATCTGAGGTCTCTCTCTATCTTTGCAACTGTTAATGGGTTTTGAATAGAGGAAAGAGAGAGAATAAGGACAGAGAGAGAAGAAGCCCACGTGTTGGTTGAGATTCAAGGCATTCGAGCCTCGAAGTGTCGAGGTACCAAGAATTTTGTTTGAGGGATATACAATCCAATTATATATTATATCCTCTTCCAAAACAAATTACAAACACGTGATATATGGGGCTCACAGTATATAATCTTCAATATAACCTTCTATATTCAAGAATCAAACAAGGCCTAAGGGATTTTGTATGGATTTTAAAATATTAGGAGATAAACTACTTAAAGTAAATAATAAGGGATTATAAATAATTTTTTGTTTTTTAAAAAAATGAAAAATTCTATGCAATTTGTACACTGTGATAATTTGTATACAAAGGTTTTTTAGTATTTTCACTTAGGTGACGATACTCGTTAATCAATAGACCATAAGGCCCTGTTTATTTACCGGATATAAAGGCTGGATATGGGTGTGACACCGGATATAATATGGCATGGGTCCCACATATTTTTTTGTCTCCCTATATCTTGTGTTTGGTTGCTCCAAATATGAAGAGTCCGGATAGTATATGATGCAAAATAGAGATATATATTACCACCCCCCTCATAGTATTATATATCTCCACCGTCGGATATAACTCATATTTCATTTAAAGGTCAAAAATAATTACTCTCCTCTTATTCCATCTTACATTCTATCTTAACCAAACATAGTATAAGTGATCTGACAGTATATATAATTCATCTCATATCCTATAACATATTATATTTCATCTTTATTTTTATATTATGTATCTTTCTCAAACCCTTATATTCAATCTAAACAATCAAAAGCACGGACTTCCTCAAGGTCTCTAGCTTCCTAGAATCGTCCATTGTTGACATCAGTTGGCTTCTCTCCATCGCTAGCAACGACCCCATCCTGGCCATGCTCTGGTCCTCCATCGCCTCCATCTAAATGAGGCGTCTTCTCTACGACTGCCTCGACGCCACCAACAATATAGACAATGATCGTAACAAGAAGATAATGGTTGAAAAAGGTGGAGTTGTACCATTGCTGAAGGTTGTTGAAAGAATGGGCTTCTTCTAATGCTCAAATGGCCGCCTCCATTGCTTTTTCTATTTAGTTAATGATCCGGACAGGGTTCAATCCATCACCCGCGAGCTGGCTGTACCCTTAATTGTTAAGGTTTACATACGAAATGTTTGTGAATTATGTAATTCTAATAAGAATAGAGATATATATAATTACAATATACATGGGTATCATGTAAGGTTTTTGGGGAATGATGGGTTTTGAAATTGAAAGTGTGAAGATTAGGGAAAATTGCAGATTTTCCAGGAAAATTTAGGAAAGGAAAGATTGAAAAGGAAATGAAAAAGAAAATCTACATAAAAATGAAATGAGAAGATTGTGTATACATTGATATACAAAGAGACAGAGAAAACAACTCTTTGTCTCTTTGCCCCCCCTCTCTCTCTTTGCCTTTGTCTCTCTCTAGCTTCTTCGTTTTCTTCACACAAATCAACCTTCTTCACGTTGCTTACTATCGTCTCTCTCTCTCTCTCTCAAGAATTCAATGTGTATTGTGAATGTAGTTGATTAAGGATTTTGTGAACAAAGGGCATTTTTGTCTTTTCACATGCAAAAGCAAGGGTAATATAGTCATTTTGTATAGGCCATTAACGTCGTTTGCGCAAAATAGACGGAATGGGGGAATCTTGACATTGTTAGGTAAAGTAAGGAAAGTTACTGTAATTATTGAAACTACAGGGAAGGGTCCTATATTTGTTAGAAACCTCAAGGAAGAAAATGTAATTTACCCTAATATATAATAAATATCTCATAAAAAATAAAAAATAATAAATGGATAAAAGAAATAAGAAAAATGCTTGGTTCACTAAAATAGCAGGAGTCTAATTCGGTCCGAATGATGTGGCTAGAAGGTTGATCGAATGAATGACATCACCTTTGTTAATTGTGATTGTCACTCTTATCAATCGCAACTGTCATCATTGTCAAATGGTATGCCTGGATGACTGATATCCTCTCGAATGACTGGTTGAACGACCTCTCAAATGATCGGTGTGTACAAATTAACAAAATCAAATTCAATTAGATGTAACATTACTGAATGAAAAAGCAAAAAAGAAATTTGTGAGACCAGACAAAAACAGTTTTTTTTTTTTTTTCTTCAAATGAGAAGACAAAAATAGGGGCCTTTTCCTAAAATAAGCTAAAATAGCAACTTATTTCCCAAACTAGGCCTAGTTTGGATGGAATTCCCAAACTAAGCAGAAACGCTATTACAAACCACGCTTTCACCGTTTTTGTGGCCCAACCGCAGAAAATTTGTAAAATCGTAAAAGCGTGGTTACAAACCATGCTTTTAATTAAGAAAGCGTGGTTACAAACCACGCTTTTAAGGAAATTTGATATATACAGAAAGTGTGGTTAGGAACTACGCTTTTAAATATATATATATTTTTTTTAGAAAATGTGTTTGCGAACCATGCTTTTACTGTTGACTAAAGAAAGTGTGGATGATAACCACGCTTTTAACCAAAATCCGGTTTTAAATGAAAGCGTGGTTCGTAATCATGCTTTTATAACTTAAATAAAAAACCCCATCCCCCTCATTTGCAACCACGCTTTTTACACTTAGTTTTTTTCTCTTCCGATCTGTTCTCTCTCTCTCTCTCTCTCTCTCTCTCTTCTCGCTCTGTCTGCTTTCACTCTTGCTCTCTCTGGTCTAACACTCTCTCTCTACTCTCACTCTCTTTCTCCGTCTGTGGGTTCTCTGCTCTCTCTTTCTCTATGGGTGGCAGAGGCTCTCTCTGTCGCTAGTATGATTATCTGTCTCTCTCTCTCTCAGTTTGAATTTTATATGTGTTTATTGTGTTTGTGAAAATGTGAATGTGGGTACAATGTGGGTAGAATAGGGTTTGTGAATGTGAAAATGTTATGAATTGATGAAAATGTTAGTAGAATAAGGTTTGTGAATGTGAAAATGTTGTGAATTGAAATTGATATCAATATAGGTATAATAGGCTTTGTGAATTGAAATTGTGGTTTTGAATTGGAAAAATCTTGTGGTTTTTGTCACGACCCAAACCCGGCCCTATGGGTTTAGCACCGTAACTGGCCAGTAATCCGAGATTACCGAAGGCCTGCTGAACAGTAACACAGTTAAACAGAGTACAGGGCCTGGCGGAAGCCAATATAGTAAATAACTAGTGTCCATTGAGCTGTGAAAATCTGTATGCCAAAAACATTTTTCATGCATTCATACAGTTCGGAACAGTACAGTCTATACAATCATATACAAACAGTCAGTACGGGGATCTAATCCCTCGACAACAGTATAGTAAAACAGTAGACCGTCTATACAATAGTACAAAACAGTAAGGAGACTGATGGGGGACACAAAAACACCCCAAGCCATAGCATGGCAATTCGGAACCTCGCAGTGAGGCACATAGGCTGGCTTGACAAAACTGGGGACCAATCCACGCTCCTAGCTCCGATCTGGCTGCTGAGAACCTACATATATATATAAACAGTGAGCTAAAGCCCAGTGAATAACATAAAGCGTAAAGAGGTTATGAATGAGTGTCCTTACAGTAATGAAATCAGTTCATTAAACAGTATTTCAGTCTTTCAGTATTTTAGTCAATCAATCATATGTGGTACATCCATTAGCCTATAAACAGTAGGTCCAAAAGGACCGGGTCTTAACAGACCCAACAGTAATGATGGCCATCAATCAGTAAACAGTATGGTTCCACAAGGAAACCGACAGAGCTCTGTAACAGTGACAGTAAACAGTAAGTGCTAAGGATGCCACAATACAGTTCAGAATACAGGACATACATTCATTCAGTAAACAATATCAGTTCAATAAACAGTTCAGTTCAGTATTCAAAAGATAACCATTTTGAACATATCTTTACACAAACGTTACTCACAGAGATTGGGCTAATAGCAGCTAGAGCGCGTCCCCGAGAGCCAACCCTAAACAGTTAACAAATAGAACACACACTAAGTTTCACAGTCGGAAAGGATGATAATTAAATCCCTAAATTTCCTCGGTGTGGTTCTATGTCTAAATCCTCATTAAGATGTCTTAAACTAGGCCTAAGAATGCCTAGGATGAGATGAGGATGTAAAAATACAGTTGGAAGGCATTTTTCAAAAGTTGCTGCAAACAGGGGTCTCGCTCGAGCGAGCCTTCCTTCGCTCGAGCGAGGTTACAAAATCAAAGGCTTCGCTCGAGCGAACAATCCTTCGCTCGAGTGGTCTGATGAAACAGTAAAAGTACTGGATGCTCGATTTTTACGCTCGAGCCACCAATCCTTCGCTCGAGCGTGGCTCAGAGGAAACGTTGGTCGCTCGAGCGAAGAAGCCAAATCTGGAATTTCCAGATTTGCCTCCCAAGCTCAAACCAAGCATTCTCAACTCAATTCTCGACCTCTTGGGCCCAAATTCTGGGAAAATACATCCCAAAACAATGTATAACAAGTTTCAAAAGCCAATTTATGAATTCAAGCCCCAAAGGTGAGTCAATTAAATCCAAAATTCAAACCCATTTTCAAGAACAATTCCAAAACATGCAATGCATGAACTTTAAACCAAAATCAAGCCTCAAATCTTGCTCTAATGAGCTCAATAGTTGGAAAACAAAATGAAAACATGGACTTTAGCTTAAACATGGACATGCATGTACAATCCATCATGAATTCAACTTCAAAATGCACCAAAATGGCCATGCATGCATGAATTCAAGCATAATTCAACCTCTATGCACTAAATCATGGCTTGATTCTACAATGGAGCCTAGAACATGCAAGATGAAGCTTGAGACAACAAGAAGAAGATAGATTTTCTTACCTAAGTCTTGTATTCAAGGTTTATGAGCTAAATTAGCAAGTATACTTCAATCTCCTTCAAGATGACAAGCTAAATTCTCAAGAACACTCAAACCTCTCCCTTCTCCTCACTCTAATTTCGGTTTTAGACAGGAAATGGCTGAAGAAAAGCTTTGATCAACATGTAATAAGGCCTAATATATTATTCTAAGTGGCCCACTAAGAGTGGTAATATGGTAATTAAGTCAAACTTGACAATTAACTCGTTTAAATCTAATTTAATCATCCCTAATCAATTTTCAGATAAATATACCATTAAAGCACAAATATTCTACTGACTCCAAAACTCTAAACGGTTTCTAATTCGGCCACCGATAAGGCCTTCAATTAGCAGTTTAAACATACCAACTCAAACAGATAATCAATCAATCAAACAGATGCAATATGCAATTCAATAGATAAACTTAGTCGATTTCAGTTTCGATTTCAATCAGTCCATTCAGTACTTTAGTTAATTCACTTATCAGTCATTATCAGTTCGGTTTAAAGTAACCAGTAGCTAATTCCGCAGTTTATCGATAATCAGTACGGGGGTTGTTACAGTCTCCCCTCCTTATAAGGAGTTTAGTCCTCTAAACTCGAGTTACCTTTAGTTTGGAAGAAAACAGGATCCAGTGGAAACAAATCAAGATATCTTTTAGCCATGTCATCTTCCCTTTCCCAAGTGGCATACACACCACCATGGTTCTGCCAATCAACTTTCACTAGCGGGATCTCTTTGTTTCTCAGTTTCTTGATCCGTCTGTTCACAATCTGTATAGGCCGTTCCTCGTAAGTGTAGTCATCACTAAGCACTATCCGAGTAGGCTCAATCACATGAAAAGGATCCCGGAGATAGTCTCTCAACATCGAAATGTGGAAGACGTTATGCATATGCTCCATTTCAGGAAGAAGTGCAACTTGATACGCCACCGGATTGATTTTCTCAATAATCTGATACGGTCCGACATACCGGCGCTAACTTGCCTTTGACTCCAAAACGAGTCTGGCCTTTCATTGGTGTCACTTTCACAAAACGTGATCACCCACTTCATATCTCTCTCCGTCTTCTAATCTGCATAACTCTTCTGTCTACTCTGTGCAGTTTTCAGTCTCTTTGTATCAGTTTGATCTTTTCAGTCGTTCATATACAATCTCGGGCCCAAGCAAAGGCCCATCTCCAACTTCTGCCCAGCAAATTGGAGATCTACACTTTCTGCCATACAATGCCTCGAAAGGCGCCATACCAATACTCGAATGGTAGCTGTTGTTGTAGGCGAATTCAGCCAACGGCAAATGACTTTCCCAGTTTCCCTGAAATCAAGGACACACATTCTCAGTAGATCCTCTAAAGTTGGATGGTCCTTTCTGACTGTCCATCTGTCTGAGGATGATAGGCACTACTCAGCCTCAATTCAGTACCCAATGCAGTCTGTAGGCTTTGCCAGAACCTCGATGTAAACTTCGAATCCCTGTCAGAAACAATAGACACAGGCACTCCATGCAATCTAACAATTTCATCAATATAGATAACAGCCAATTTGTCCGCATTATAAATTGTCTTGACAGGTAGAAGTGTGCAGATTTAGTCAGTCTATCAACAATAACCCAAATAGAATCCATACCTTTCCTGGAGCGAGGTAATCCAACGATAAAATCCATCGTGATATGCTCCCATTTCCACTCTGGTATGGGTAAGGGTTGCAGTAATCCGCAGGTCGTTGATGTTCAGCTTTGACTTGTTGGCAATGAAGACATTGGACACAAAGTCGGCAATTTCTTTCTTCATTCCTGGCCACCAGAAATTCTGTTTCAGATCTTGGTACATTTTCGTATTCCCCGGGTGAATCGAAAACTTCGAACTGTGGCCTTCTTGCAGAACTCTTCTTTTCAATTCAGTGTCATTTGGTACACACAGTCTTCTTGAAATTTCAGTACATTGTTCTCAAATTTGAACCCCGGTCTCGGTTTTGAATCTCTTTCTTCAATATTTTTCAAGAAATCATCCAGTTGTTGTTTTTTTAATTCTTCAATCAATGCTGGTTGAGCAGTAATGCAGCTAAGGTTCCACCTTGTTCCTTCAAAACAATTTCAATTCAGACTTTTCAGATCATGAAGCAATTCCTTCTGTCCAGTCAGCAAACAGGCTAAGTTCAATTGACTTTCGGCTCAAAGCATCGGCAACGGTATTGGCTTTTCCCGGATGGTACAGAATCTGTAGGTCATAATCTTTGATCAGTTCAGCCATCTCCGCTGTCTCATATTCAGTTCTTTCTGGTGAAAAAGTATTCAAACTCTTGTGGTCGTATACACTTCACATGTTGCCCATACAAATAGTGACGCCAAATTTTCAATGCAAAACCACTGCAGCAAGTTCCAATCATGGGTTGGGTAATTCTTTTCATGCGGTCTCAACTGTCGGGAAGCATAAGCAATAACTCTCCCATTCTGCATTAAAACACATCCCAAACCCTTATGAGAAGCATCACTAAAACAGTAACCATCCGTACCTGAAGGTAGAGTCAAACCGGTGCAGTCACAAGTCGAGTTTTCAACTCTTGAATGCTGATTCCCTCTGGTCAGTCCAGTCAAATGATATCCCCTTCTGTGTCAACTGAGTCAGTGGTAAGGCAATCTTGGAGAAATCTTTGACAAATCTTCTGTAATATCCAGCCAATCCCAAAAAGCTTCGGACTTCGTTACATTCGTTGGTCTAGGCCAGTTCACTACAGCTTCAATTTTCTGCGGATCAACAGAAATTCCATCTTTGCTAATAACATGCCCCAAAAACATAACATGATCAAGCCAAAATTCACATTTAGACAGTTTAGCATACAGTTTCTGTTCTCTTAAGGTTTGTAGGGCAAGTCTTAGATGGTGTTCATGTTCTTCAACAGTCTTAGAATAAATCAGTATGTCATCAATAAATACCACAATGAAATCATCAAGGTATGGTTTAAAAATTCTGTTCATAGGTCCATAAATGCAGCAGGGGCATTCGTGACTCCGAACGGCATAACTAAAAATTCATAATGGCCATACCTCGTTCTAAAAGCAGTTTTATCAATGTCTTCGGTTTAACTTTCAGTTGATGGTACCCCGATCTAAGATCAATCTTGGAAAACACTTGTGCACCCTGTAACTGGTCAAATAAATCATCAATACGGTAATGGATATTTATTCTTTACAGTTACCTTGTTCAATTCGCGGTAATCAATGCACAGTCTCAGTGAGCCATCTTTCTTCTTTACAAACAAAACAGGTGCACCCCACGGTGAAGTACTGGGTCTGATAAACTTCTTGTCTAACAGTTCCTGCAATTGCACTTTCAATTCCTTCAGTTCAGTTGGAGCCATTCTGTAAGGAGCTTTAGATATCGGTGTGTACCCGGAATCACATCACAGTAAATTCAATTCCCTGTCAATCAAATCCCCTGGCAATCATCTGGAAATACATCTGGGAATTCTCTGACTATAGGAATACAATTCACATCAGTTTTAACACTATCATCAGTAGGCACAGTCAGCACAGAACACAGATATCCTTTACACCCCTTTCTAATCAGTTTAACAGCTTTCACAGAAGAAATCAGATACGGAGGAGGTACTACTCCACTCCCATTAAACACAAATTCAGGCAAACCCGGTGGACGGAAAACTACTTGTTTTGTTACACAGTCTATAGTGGCATGATATTTTTGTAACCAATCCATCCCCAATATTACATCAAAGTGATCAATATTCAATGGCAGTAAATCAATAAATAGATGCATATCCCCAACAATAATCTCACACAGGAGGATACATATATGCACATGTCATGGATCCCCCAACAGGTGATGATACAGCTAGCAGATAGTTCATGGGTTCTAAGGGTCTATTCAATTTACGCGAAAAAGCATGCGATACATACGAATGTGTAGACCCCGAATCAATCAACACATATGCATTTTGAGCACAGATAGAGAGGATACCTGACACAACAGTCTCAGTGTTTTGCACGTCTCCCGGTACTAGGGCAAACACTCGGCCCTGCCTCATAGGCTCTTTCCCGGGTAGCTTTGGGGTTCTTGGTGCTCATTTGATGCTGCTGCGCTGGTGCAGCTTTACTACTGGTGCGGCAGAGGGACAGTCTTTAATTCTGTGGCCCACCTTGCCACACCTGAAACAAGCTCCAGAAATCTGATAGCAAACCCCTTTGTGCTTGTTGCCACATACGGAGCAGGGTGGAGTAAATCCACTCCCTTGGCTGGGGCTAGTCGTCGACCCCGTATTCTGTTTCTTGGTTGCTGGGTTATGCTTGCCTTTCTTGAATTTGAAACCCTGCCTTTTACCTTGCCACTCAGTTGTTGGTGTTTCAGATTGTTTCACTTGCTGCAATATTCGTCTCGGCCATCAATGCCCGGTCGAGAACACCCACAAAAGTTGGAGTTTCAAAACATTTATTCGGTCCTGTATAGCAACACTAAGGCCTCCTTCAAACCTTCTGGCCTTCTTATAATCGGTGTCCACCATGTGTGGTGCATACCTAGCAAGTTCGGTGAATTTCTTCTCATACTCGGCAACAGACATTTTGCCTTGTCTCAGTTGTTCAAACTCCGTTACTTTTCTGTCCCTGATGCACTGGGGAAAATACTTTTCAAAGAAGGACTCCTTGAACTGAGTCCAAGTCATAATAGTATTCACATCGCGGGTCAACATCCACCACCTTCTTGCTTCTTCCTGAAGGGTGAAGGTTGCTAACAGTACTTTATTGGCTTCGGAGCACGGAAACATTTCAAACAATTTTCTGTTTCAAGCACCCAAGCTTCAGCCTTCAATGGTTCAAGGCCTCCCTGAAAGGATGGCGGTTTCATCTTGCTGAACTTTTGGGTAGTGCAATAATGTCCCCTCATTAGCATTCACATTCTGTACATTCTGTTCCGGTTGCACCGGAGGAGGAGGAGGTGGGGCTGTTGGTTCGTTGTTGATCTAGTCTTTCAATTATCAGTCCCATCATTTTTCAAGTCTGGCCATTCTGGGCCTCAGAGGATGATGACAGTTTCATTTGCATTTCCATTTCACTATAAGCAGTTATAACAGTTATCATTATAAGCAGTTGTAATTACAGTTTAACATTTAACATTATAACAGTCAGTCATAAGCACACACTTTTCAAGTTCATGAGATGCCCTAATTGCTTTTCTAGGACACCCTATAGCTCATTTGGACACGTGTGTGCGGTATAACTCGTGGTTAAGTATCGCTCTGATACCACTCTGTCACGACCCAAACCCGGCCCTATGGGTTTAGCACCGTAACTGGCCAGTAATCCGAGATTACCGAAGGCCTGCTGAACAGTAATACAGTTAAACAGAGTACAGGGCCTGGCGGAAGCCAATACAGTAAATAACTAGTGTCCATTGAGCTGTGAAAATCTGTATGCCAAAAACATTTTTCATGCATTCATACAGTTCAGAACAGTACAGTCTATACAATCATATACAAACATTCAGTACGGGGACTTAATCCCTCGATAACAGTACAGTAAAACAGTAGACAGTCTATACAGTAGTACAAAACAGTAAGGAGACCGATGGGGGACACAAAAACACCCCAAGCCATAGCATGGCAATCGGAACCTCGCAGTGAGGCACATAGGCTGGCTTGACAAAACTGGGGACCAACCCACGCTCCTAGCTCTGGTCTGGCTGCTGAGAACCTACATATATATATAAACAGTGAGCTAAAGCCCAGTGAATAACATAAAGCGTAAAGAGGTTATGAATGAATGTCCTTACAGTAATGAAACAGTTCATTAAACAGTATTTCAGTCTTTCAGTATTTCAGTCAATCAGTCATATGTGGTACATCCATTAGCCTATAAACAGTAGGTCCAAAAGGACCGGTCTTAACAACCCAACAGTAATGATGGCCATCATTCAGTAAACAGTATGGTTCCACAAGGAACCGACAGAGCTCTGTAACAGTACAGTAAAGTAAGTGCTAAGGATGCCACAATACAGTTCAGAATACAGGACATACATTCATTCAGTAAACAATATCAGTTCAATAAAGTTCAGTTCAGTATTCAAAAGATAACCATTTTGAACATATCTTTACACAAACGTTACTCACAGAGATTGGGCTAATAGCAGCTAGAGCGCGTCCCCGAGAGCCAACCCTAAACAGTTAACAAATAACACACACTAAGTTTCACAGTCGGAAGGATGATAATTAAATCCCTAAATTTCCTCGGTGTGGTTCTATGTCTAAATCCTCATTAAGATGTCTTAAACTAGGCCTAAGAATGCCTAGGATGAGATGAGGATGCAAAAATACAATTGGAAGGCATTTTTCAAAAGTTGCTGCAAACAGGGGTCTCGCTCGAGCGAGCCTTCCTTCGCTCAGCGAGGTTACAAAATCAAAGGCTTCGCTCGAGCGAACAATCCTTCGCTCGAGCGGTCTGATGAAACAGTAAAAGTACTGGATGCTCGATTTTTATGCTCGAGCCACCAATCCTTCGCTCGAGCGTGGCTCAGAGGAAACGTTGGTCGCTCGAGCGAGGAATCCTTCGCTCGAGCGAAGAAGCCAAATCTGGAATTTCCAGATTTGCCTCCCAAGCTCAAACCAAGCATTCTCAACTCAATTCTCGACCTCTTGGGCCCAAATTCTGGGAAAATACATCCCAAACAATGTATAACAAGTTTCAAAAGCCAATTTATGAATTCAAGCCCCAAGGTGAGTCAATTAAATCCAAAATTCAAACCCATTTTCAAAAACAATTCCAAAACATGCAATGCATGAACTTTAAACCAAAATCAAGCCTCAAATCTTGCTCTAATGAGCTCAATAGTTGGAAAACAAAATGAAAACATGGACTTTAGCTTAAACATGGACATGCATGTACAATCCATCATGAATTCAACTTCAAAATGCACCAAAATGGCCATGCATGCATGAATTCAAGCATAATTCAACCTCTATGCACTAATCATGGCTTGATTCTACAATGGAGCCTAGAACATGCAAGATGAAGCTTGAGACAATAAGAAGAAGATAGATTTTCTTACCTAAGTCTTGTATTCAAGGTTTATGAGCTAAATTAGCAAGTATACTTCTTCAATCTCCTTCAAGATGACAAGCTAAATTCTCAAGAACACTCAAACCTCTCCCTTCTCCTCACTCTAATTTCGGTTTAGACAGGAAATGGCTGAAGAAAAGCTTTGATCAACATGTAATAAGGCCTAATATATTATTCTAAGTGGCCCACTAAGAGTGGTAATATGGTAATTAAGTCAAACTTGACAATTAACTCGTTTAAATCTAATTTAATCATCCCTAATCAATTTTCAGATAAATATACCATTAAAGCACAAATATTCTACTGACTCCAAAACTCTAAACGGTTTTCTAATTCGGGCCGCCGATAAGGCCTTCAATTAGCAGTTTAAACATACCAACTCAAACAGATAATCAATCAATCAAACAGATGCAATATGCAATTCAATAGATAAACTTATTCGATTTCAGTTTCGATTTCAATCAGTCCATTCAGTACTTTAGTTAATTCACTTATCAGTCATTATCAGTTCGGTTTAACAGTAACCAGTAGCTAATTCCGCAGTTTATCGATAATCAGTACGGGGGTTGTTACAGTTTTGAATTGTGAAAATGTTCTAGGGTTTTCAATTGAATGTGAAATCAGAAATTAGGTTTAGGGTTTCAGAAATTAGGGTTTTGAATTGTGAAAATGTTCTAACCCAAAGTTCTAGGGTTAGGGTTTCATATTCGTATCTATATGCATATTTGATTTGATTTGTTTGGTATTATTATTATTATTATTCAAAATGAAAGAAAGGTTGACACAGTTATATAATTTCCATTTTAGTGCAAAAACAATTTTTAAAATTAGGAAAGAACTTTTTATTGTTTCCTAAAATGACTAGCTAAACTAAATACTAAAAAAAAGTAACTCTTAAGTTAAAAATATAGCTAAAAGTTTAATTAATCTTATGGAGATGCTCTTGCTATAGTATACGAGAAATTATTTGGTATTCTAAAAACACAACGTGATTATATGTCACTCAATAACACAGTGTAACATTTCACAAATTTTTTAGAAAAAGTAAGAACAAAATGATCATGTTATTGTATCATAAATCACGTTGAAACTCTTAACTCACCAAATGATTTTTGTAATTATTATACAAAGTATAGTTGTTAATTTGCATCATAGTCCATTGTGGTTTACTTTTTATTAGATTGTGATCAAAAGGCCACTACTACATTAAATATTAAAAAAGTATTTGGAGAAACAATGTTTAACATTTTCCATTCATATTTATATCCATATTCATAATGGGTAATAAAGATAAAGCATTGCCTAAATTAAGAGTTGTGTAGAGTTATTATTATTTATTTATTTATTTATTTATTTGGAGTCCATGCCTTTTAGAAATTGATCATATTGAGGGAGGGAGGCCCTTGCCGCAATGGTAAGGTTGTTTTATTATGCTTGTGGGGACATAAATTTTGAATGATGACACGTGGCCGAGGTATCACCGAAGTGCCAGCCGGGGTGCCACGTGTCCTGGTCATGATGCCGAGATGATCTCGGCTAGGCTGAGGTTATCTGCGAAAATACTGAAATCTGGGATAAGCGGATAAGGGGCAAGAGTCCTAGAATGAGAGAGGACTTCAGTTTGGGTAAAAATAGGACTCTTAGAGAGTTTATCCTAATCCTACTGGGAATCCAAGATTAGTAGTAATCCTAAGTCCATTGAAGTTAGGCTTTTATTGGGACTAGGTTTGTGTTGGCTATAAAAGGGAGGCACCCTCATGGGTCTAAGGTACGCTCTTTATATTTTGAATAGTGAGTTAAGCACTTTTGCTATCTTTGAGAGATAACTGACTTGATCGTCGTAGTGCCCCCGGGTGGACGAACCACTGCCAGAATTTCTTCTTTTCTGTGACAAGTCGTTCGGGCAATCTATTCTGCCAGTGTTCTCCAGCTGAGTACTTGATTGGCAGTGTGGTCGGAAATTGACACACACAATTTGGCGTCGTCTGTGGGAAAGAAAGGAGAATAGATGGCCAACGACGGACAGAAAGAGAAGGTTGGGGACGACACCCCTACTGATAGTGGGAAACATATTGACCTTGACGTCGAAGAAGACAACTGCAACAAAGAGACTCGTGATAAGAATCACGGAGGAAAGGACGTCAGCCAGGAGGGCGGCGTACTGAAGAAATCGGACTGGGACAAGTATTATAACGAGGACGACCTCCAGGTATGGAAAGATAGATGCCTGTGGAGGGACGACGAGATGAAGGGAATGGCAGACAAATTGGCGAACCTACAAACGGTCGTCAATTTCATGATGCAGAACAACGTCATGCAGTCACCGTTCCCTTTACAAGATATGTCGATTCCAGCTGCCAAGAAAGATGCCTAGAAAGGGAGACAGAACACAGTTCCTGTAGTCCCTCAGCACGACAGGGCAAATGGGCATTTTTACCGGCCTTCACGAGAGGTCGGGCATGGAGAATCAAAGAGGGCTGGAGAATGATGCTTGGGAGTTGGAATTTACAAGCTAAGGTTGGTTTAACACTTGTTGAAATTTTAAAAATTTACAAGTTGAAATTAAATCGATGACATGTTTAACACTTGTTGAAATTTTAAAAATTTACAAGTTGAAGTTAAACCGATGTCATGTTTAACAGTTGTTGAAATTTTAAAAATTTACAAGTTGAAGTTAAACCAAGATCATGTTTAACACTTGTTGAAATTTTAAGAAAAATTTATAAGTTGAAGTTAAACCGATGTTATGTTTAACACTTGTTGAAATTTTAAGAAAAATTTGCAAGCTGAAGTTAAACCGGGGTCATGATTAAAGGAAGGAATGATATAGGTTCCATCACCTCAAGATGTTGAGGTAATAGAACCTAGGGGGCAGTTGTGGGGACATAAATTTTGAATGACAACACGTGGCCGAAGTGTCACCGAAGTGCCAGCCGAGGTGCTACGTGTCCTGGTCATGACGCCGAGATCGTCTCGGCTAGGCCGAGGTTATCTGCGAAGATACCAGAATCCGGGATAACGGATAAGGGACAAGAGTCCTAGAATGAAGAGGACTTCAGTTTGGGTAAAGATAAGACTCTTAGAGAGTTTATCCCAATCCTACTGGGAGTCCACGATTAGCAGTAATCCTAAGTCCATTGAAGCTAGGCTTCTATTGGGACTAGGTTTGTGTTGGCTATAAAAGAGAGGCACCCTCATGGGTTTAAGGTATGTTTTTTTATACTCTGAATAGTGAGTTAAGCACTTTTGCTATCTTTGAGAGATAACTGACTTGATCGTCGGAGTGCCCCCGGTTGGACGAACCACCGCCAGAATCTCTTCTTTTTGTGACAGGTCATTTGGGCTTAATCTATTCTGCCAGTGTTCTCCAGCTGAGTGCTTGATTGGCAGTGTGGTCATAAATTGACACACACAATGCTGATAAAAAATAAAATAAAATAATTCTGTTATAATTCGAGTGTTATGGATTCAAATCATAGAAATAATGTCTCTGGATACTCAATAAGGCGCGTGCATATATCTGATCTTCCTCTAAACTCTGCCATGACTAGAATCTTTGGAATTGCCCCTTTACAGATCGCATAAATCAAAATGGGTCACTAGCTAAAAATCTTATAGTTTTGTTATAAACACAAAAATTGATCATAACATTGAATACAAATACATATATACGCATAAAATTTTATAGAGTTTGTTAGTATTTTGAAAAATCTTATCCATCTATATACATTTTGTGTCCAGTTCTACAACCATTTTTGTGTTCTTAGACTTATTCCAAATCTTAAGTTATTGCTGCTATGTGATTCAAAATTTCTTTTTGTTTTAAATTCAATAAACATTTTTGTATAGGACATCTATACATGTGTATGAATTCAAAAATGATCATATGAACAAAGCATATCCAACCTCAAAAAGAATGAGAAAAAAAAGAGCAATGAGAACAAAGAATTAAGACAAGAAGTATAGTTATTTTTATGTTTTCAATTCATATACAACTGTAAAATGTTGTTAGTCAAATAGAAAAGTTCTAGAACTATTTTGCATGTTTTAAAAAAACACAAATTGCCTAAATTTGATCTGGTCTTCAAAGTTTCTTCTGTACTTTGGTAGTTGGTACAAGGTTCAAGCACTTAGACAACAATTTGCATGAGTTTATTTTTTAAGAGAAGAAATGTTTTGCTGTCGCATAGAGTGACTTAATCATATACAAAAGTTACCATATTATAAAATTAATTAGGGCTTTTTTAAAATAAATAAAATTAAATTAATGGTAGTGCTTGGATGGCTCCACTCGTTTGATGCATTTTAAGCATTTTAATAAATTAATATTATTATAAGGATGCTTAATCCAATGGGAAAGGCTATTACCCATCTAATTGACTAATATTTTGGAGGTGTTCAAATATGCCACACCACCTTGTCAACATCCATTGTTGCATGCAATAAAAAAACAAAATTATACACATAACATGAATTTTCTCTATGTTACTATTTGAAATAGTGTACAGTTTACTAATTTATTTATTTTATAAAAAATATTTTAGGGCAATTTAAAAAAAAATATGGGGTTTCGTGCATTTTTAAAATTAAACACTAGAATTTTAATTTTATCAATTTAAACCTTAAACTTCTTATTCCATATCAATGTTAACCATCTATTCATCTCTATGAACTTATTTAACTGGAAAAAAGAAAAAAAAAATTAATGCACACGTGGCATATCTTTTCCCTTTCCTCCATCATCCACCATCATTGCTTTCCTCAAATTCAATCACAACCATGTCCTTGATCCACTGCTCTCGCATCGTCAATGATGTCCAAAGAATGCGAACTCACCATTACCTACTTGATGCCCTAGCTCAAATCCTCGACCAGTCAACAACTCCCCTTCAAAACCCCCTTCAAATCAAAGCGAAAATGAAGTAATAGAGGGAAATCTAGAAACTTAGATAGTTATTTTGGTACTGCTCTGTGGCATGAACTATTTGTTTTCTAGGTTAGTTACTTCTAGAATTTTAGCTTGTATAGTAAACTTGAGTTGATCCACATACATACTCAAATTTTATGAATGGTAAAGAATGCATTTTTAAAAAAATTCTCTATTTAGGGAGAGTTTAATTTTCTACTAAGCTGAAAACTTTTTACTTGAATGTGCTTCTCTGTAGGTTTTATCTGTTTTTGTTGGAAACATTTTCTCTAAGACAACAAAAATAAATATGTAATATGAGATGTATCTTTCCAAATCTTATTGAAGATAATTGATGATTATTCCCAAGTTTCCATGTGAAGAGAAATAGACTATCTAGATAAGTAGTCTTAAATGAAAGAAACTTTCCAAAAGTTACTTTTTGAGTGAAGTATTTTTACCAAAAGAAATGGAACCAGGTTTTCAAACTGCAACAGTGCATTTAGAGGATGGCGATGGGTTGTGGGGCAAGGGGGAGGAGAGGATGATTGTAGAGGCAGCGTGGGTTTTGACAGGATAGTAATTCATCCTTAAATAGTAGAGACAATTAGGGTTTGAATTATAGGTAATTATTGGTAATTAAATAGTGGAAATAATCTGAAATTATAGGTATAAATCGCTAGCACAACTAGGGTTTGAATTATCAGTCGTTATTTAACCCACTTAGTGTCGAGATTTTAGATTTTACACTTTGAATACCGTTATTTATCAATATATTAACCGACATTGTCGGATATTGATTGATAAATATGATCGTATTGGTAATATCAATACATATATTTTGTTAAATGTTACTTCATAGTTTACCAAAATTCAGTACACAATTTTTAAAAACATAAAATTATCTGAAAACAATAATTTAAATGCAACAAAATTTCACCTAAATGTTACTCTTCTTATATTTTAATTGCAAAGTTACTAATTAAACTTGCAAAATTACTAATTAAACATTACTCTTTTTAATTTTTAATTGCAAAATTACTCTTCTATTATATCCTTTTCAATGGATAATATAATAAATTGCAAAATTACTAATTCAACATTACTCTTTTTGATTTTATTTTTTTGGTTTGGTTGCTAGTTGAATTAAAAAAAATAATTTTTGACCTTTTGGAGTTGGACTTCATTTGAGTGAGGCTTATTAAGAATATTTTAATTTTGAACTTAGCATAACATTTAAAAAATTTAAGTATTTTAAAAATGAAATGGAGTCAAATATTATATAAAACTATATTTGATTAGTATAATGGAGAAGGGGGTGAGAACAGGAAAATGCGTCCCCACAGGTAATTCTATTTAAACATCCTTACTTATGTTAGTATATACCATTTATTCATTTTACACCATACACAAATTAAAACTTTTAATTTTGTCTCAATACACATCATTTTACACCATACACAAATTAAAACTTTGATTAGTATAATGGAGATGGTCTATGTAATGGATGCCGGGCAAGAGGAGAGGAATGCTATGAAGGTGGTGATGATCGAAAGGGAGGAAGGTGACTGCTAGTGGTAAGAAATGGCAAAGGACTGGGCTGAGTTGGGAGGGAGGGAGGGAGGGAGAAAAAGAGGTGTGTGTTGGTAATTTGATTGAAGGATAGAAATGTAATGAAATTTTTTTTAAAAAAAAGATGTGTACTGAATTAATTAAGTGTGAAAATATAATTTCCCCTCCCCACCCTAGTTTCTCATTGAAGTGATATTGGGAAAAATTACCATCTCTCTTCAAAACTCAATTAAGTATTATATTTGAATAGTGTGGTGTGTTCCTATGGGTTGGATTGAGATTTTTCTTCTATTGTGGACCTATGATGAGCTCTTACCATAAAAGTTCTTGAAGTAGACAAAAAGAGAGTTTTTTTTTTTTTTTTTTTTTGTAGTATACCAGTTTTCTAACAAATGTAAAATATACCTAATTCATGTAACTCAGAAGTAAGTGCAAATGTTATAAATTTATAATTTTATATTTAAATTTGTAGATAGTTTTTGATGAATCCTTAAGTACTATTAAATGTGATAGTGATTGTATGCAAGGAGCATTCTTTTTTCTTTTTCTTTTTTTTGTTGCTTTTATTTTTAAATGTGACATCATTCATTTATATAATAGAATACATTGCATGTCTATTTGTGTCAAAATTACAATATGAAATTTAAATTTTAGTACAAGTCTTAATTGTTTATTTTTATATTTATTTTTTTTATGAGAAAACACAAGATTTAATATATTATACATCTAACAATAACTCATCTAATAAAATAAATCTGAGTACAAAATATAAAATAAATCCTAAATGGAGAAAAAGAACCTTCATGCAGAAAAGATACGAGTCTCCACATAGGAAGTAAAAAAAAAACTCCACGTACAATGAAACCTCAGCCGTTGTTTTATATGAATAAAAATAAGTGAACAAAAATGAGAAAATAAACAATAATAAACAATAGGAGAAATAAAAATGGGAGAAATATAAAATTGAACTAATGTTTGGTTGGTGTTGAAGTAATGTGCCACCTCTAGAGTTTCTTCTACCCTGGAAAATATAAAATTGACAAAATGAGAGGGCTAATTTTTATAGGAAAATGTCACTTATGATATAAATGTCACTTATAGAAAATATAAATTGTCTTTTGACTCCCACAACTTCCTTCCACCAAGTGTCCGCCTAAACAAATTCAAATAACCAACACAAAATAAAGTAGGTTAATTTAAAAAAATCAAATCAACACTTAAATATTACCAAAACAAAGAAAAAGAAACATGGAAAAAGAAAATTTTATATTGACCGTGCACAAGAGCATGATGTTAATCGTAATAAATAATGAAAAAAGCAGAACATAGGAGTTCCATAGACAGTTATGTCAAAACAAACCAACATTCTTTATGTGTTGTAAACTTTTTTCTTAAAAAGTTAAAAAATCCAAGACAATAATTATTTTAACTCATATTTTAATTAAAAAATCAATAATGATTGTTGGATTACAATTGTTGATTACTTAAATAAAGTTCTTGCCTCATAAGTAATTGTAATTGAATGAGTTAAAATTCATATAATTCTTTTAGAAATAAAATCCGATATAAGTATATTGTTGATATTTTAATGTTTTTTGTTTCATTGAAGCAAGAATATGGAAACTACTCCAATTATCTTCTACTGGGGGGGAAACATAATTCGAGATCCCAATGAAGGTGTGTCAATGATGCTGAGCTGAAAGGGATATATGCGGTGCAACTTGGCACACGCTTAGCAATTTGGAGGCGATGTTCATGTCCAAGGTGGCAAGTTACGGGGAAAGTGTCCGATTGAACTTCAAATGTAGATATCCTTATCGCCAGTGGCAAGCAATCAGCAATATAAGATATTACCGATCAATGACGATGAGACATTGAACACCGTATTAAGTATCGGTGCAAGTTTCAACCACCAAATTGTTTGGAAGTGTACATTGATAAAGAGGTTGTACAGAATGTCCCGAATATGACACAGATGGATTCTCGTCCGTTCACTACATTGCTAACACATGGGATTGACACGATAGTGTTTCAGTCTCCTATGTATGCATCAGATCAATGTTATGCAGTGGGCTACACACAACAGACATTTGAGGGCCATGGTGTGGAATCAAGTTCACGTGGTGGATATGATTATGAATTTCACAATAACACAGAAGATGTGCCCACCTGCAGCCATCATACCACTCCAGTTGAAGTTGCTGGTAATATGGCAGAAACGGTGAACTATGTGCAGTTTGCTGACAATGACATGTACAGTCCTGATGTCGCCCTAGAGGATGATGAGAATGAAATGTGTGATGAAGAAAATTTATTGGGCGGATCAGATGACGATGATGAAGAAGATGATGCCGACGCTCCTGTTGACCCTGAAAATGCCCCCATTCCACCTAGACCTGAAATCCCTTTCTATGAGAACATTCACATGGGTGGTGATTTTGACATGAGTAGCCGTAATGTCGTTCCCCGTAATCGAATCTGGAACGCTGAAAATCCAGAGTTGGACAAAGGGATGGTTTTCGTTGATAAGAAGCAACTTGTACATGTTGTGAAATTGTACCATGCAACAAATAATCGAGAGTATAAGGTCGTAACCTTCAAGCGAGACCTTTGGGTGTCTGCTTGCAAGCACGATTGCAGTTGGTGGTTGCGTGCATCTCTTAGTATGAAATATGGTCTTTTTGAAATAAAGTAGTACAAGGGTCCTCACCATTGTTTATACCCACGAATGAACAGGGACCACACTAATATTAGCTCCAGTTACATTGCTTCTCATCTTTTGGGACAAGTTACGGTGAGTATAAAAAATCAATGTTTATATATATATACATATTTATTTGTTTATAGTGTTCACACCCAAATAATCCAACTCATATTTGATTGTCGTATGCAGAATGAACCTGATATGCCAATTAAGAATGTCATCGAAGATATCAAAAAGACCATGAACTACAGTATATCATACAAGAAGGCGTGGCATGCAAGGGCAAAGGCAATTAGAATGGTATTCGGGATTGGATGAATCATATAGGCAGTTGCCTAAATTCATGCATGCATTACAGACATCTAATCCTGCACCATCGTTCAATGGAAGCATAGATATACTGGAGGTACAACCATTATGCCCATCTTCCACTTTGTTTTCTGGTCTTTCAAACCCGTCATCGATGAATTCAGATATTGTAGGCCTGTTATAACCATAGATGGTACATTCTTGTATGACAAATACACTGGTGTATTGCTTGTAGCAACCATCGTCACTGCCAATGGCAAAGTATTACTGCTTGCATTCGCTGTTGTCGACAGGAGAGTTTGGAGTCTTGGTCGTTCTTCATTTCAAATATCAAGGAACATATTGTCATGGACCGATAGGAGTGACTTTGATATCTGATCGAGCTGAGAGTATTTTAGCTGCTGTGAGGCGGCATTGGCTGAATCCATCGCTCCAATTTGTTGGATAACATCGGCACTGCCTTCGACATGTTTGTAGTAACTTTAACACAAAGTTTAAAAATAAGGAGCTGAAACAACTTCTATGAAAAGCAGGGAGTGCTCATCAACGACGAAAGTGTAATGCTTACTTAGAACAGATACAGGCTATTAACCAAGATGCCATCATTGGGTCCACAAGATGAATCCTATGGAGTGGGCCCTTGCGTATAACGGTGGATATCGGTGGGGGGTATTGACCAGCAATGATGCAGAGTGCTTCAACAGTGTCTTGAAAGATGCAAGGAACTTACCTACCTCAGCTATGGTTGAGTTTACATTTCGACGGCTCGTAAAATATTTTGACAAGATGGGAGCCCAAGTAGAAGTAGATGAACGAAATGAGTTCCAATACCCTAGAGAGATGCAAAAAAACAATCAAGGAGGGCATCGCAAGGGGAAATACTTTCCAGTTGATATCTGTAAACACCCCATTTTTGACCGTCCTCAAGACTTGGACGTCATCGTTGGAACACTCGATGATCATCCATGTTCGTGTTCATCTTGAGTTCTCAGACGTCTCAGTCGCGCGCCTTGCCTCAAGATCTCTCGACTTATTTATTTTGTGCTTGGTTGGACCAAGGACTTGTGGTCTTTGCACCTGAGGGCGGGAAATGGCTTGTTAGCTATCCCCACACCTCACCGGCCATGGCTTGAGGCCACTGGCCCTGTTTTCTTGCTACCGGCCAAAAGTGATGGCCGGTCGGTAATGTATTTAGTCGGCCGGCCCTTTATGTTGGTCGATCGGCCTTTTCTGCTGGCCGAACCCTATTCATCTGCTTTATGCAGATATTTAGTGCCAGGTGGCACAGACCCTGCCCCCATACACGTGTCTGGAGGATTTGCACCCTTGTTTTAGCTTCTTGAGGAAGCTTGAACCTTTTAAACCCTTTATTTTAAGCTTCTTGAGGAAGCTTGAACCTTTTGAACCCTTGTTTTAAGCTTCTTGAGGAAGCTTGAACTTTTGTTTAGCTTCTTGAGAAGCTTGAACCTTTTTAGCTTCTTGAGGAAGCTTGAACCTTGTTTTAGCTTCTTGAAGAAGCTTGAACCTCTTTAGCTTCTTGAAGAAGCTTGAACCTCCTTAGCTTCTCCCAAGAAGCTTGAACCCTCTTGTTTCTCTATAAGAGAGGGCCTCCCTCTTCTTTAGAGAGGTTCCAAAAATTTGTCTAAGGTTCCAAGATATATATCTCTCTATATCTCACTATTTTGAGCTCCAAAGTGCTTGGTTCTTAACCCCTTTACACCACACCTCAGAGCCACACACCTCCACCATTCATCTAAGGTTCTTGGAGGTCATTTTCAGAGGTTAAAGAGTTGGTTCTTGGTCCAAGAACCTGCTGGTTTTGCAGCTGTGCATCAAGGGTGAGAACTACCCTTTTTATTCCTCATTTTTTCACACACTTTTAGCCTATCTTGCATGTTGTTTTGAGCTTAACTTATAACTGATAAAATTTCTATTTTTGTATGCTTTTGAAGTTTGTTTAAGATCACTTTTGTTTTTGGGGTTGTTTACCCCTTCTTAGGCCTTGTTTGGCCTCATTTTTGCGTCTTTTTTGTGAGCTTCGGGACCACCTTGTATTGGCCTTCTCACCACTGAAACAAAGGGATTTCAGTGGGGGGGTGGTGTTTGAGGTCCTAAGAAGGAGAGGGTCATCCCCTCTCCTTGTTATCTTCAATACTTGTCATATTTGCCTCATATGTGAGCACCTTTGTTAGTTCATATTGGCCATGTCTTAGCTGGTATTTGTGGTTATTTTTCTATCATATGCCACTGTTTTTTGCCTATCTTGGTCATTCCATGCATGGTTTATACACTTGTAGTGTAAATTTTGCAAACTAGTCTTGTATGCCTCATGTTTGAGCATGTGTTTCTAGCTTGTTTTTGGGCCATCTCAGTAGATTTTGGTGTACTTTTAACATGCCTTAGATCTGTTTTTGCTTGGTTTGGTTGGCCCTTGCATGCCTCATACACTTGTAGTGTAAATCACACACACTAGCTTTGTATGCTCCTTGAAGTAGCATATCATTTTAGCCTATGTTGTGTCCATTTCAGCATGTTCTTGGGCTTATTTTATCATGTCATACCTTTGTTTAGGTTTGGTTTGGTTAGCCCTTGCATGTTCCATACACTTGCCATGCAATCCCATGAAATGGCCTAACATGCGTCATGTTGTGACATGTCTTTTTAGCATGCTTTTGGCTTGACTTCAAGAAGATTTTATCCATGTTTTGGTATGCTTAAGGTCTAATTTTGGTTGTCTTGGTCACCCATGACTTGTTTTGCATAGCTTTGGTTCAATCTTGCTTGTAAGCTTTGTGTATTGAGTCATTTAGTATGCATTACTTGGCCTATTTCAATGATTTGGCATCATTTGTGTGTAATTTCAGTCCATGTTTCATGGTTATGCACATCATTTATCACTCTTTAAATGCGTTTGAGAGTTGTGCTTGTATGCCTCATTTATGACCATTGCATGAGCTTCATCTTCGTGCATTCCGAGCCACCATCCCAACACATTTTGCCACTGATTTTGGCCTACATCAGGTCTGTTTGGGGTTGGTTTCGTCATTTGAGCATCGCTTTGCATGTCTATAGTGTATTGCATTTCACTAGCTTCGGTGTTAGAGTCTTTAACAATGCATTACATGAGTGTTTGCATGCTTCGGATTCATTTTGGGGCCATTTAGTATGCCATTTTAGAGCTGGAATGTATGCCATTGTATGCCATGTTTCATCCTTGCATTGCTCTTGGGGAGTTGCATTTTGCGCCTTAGGCTTGGAGCCCTTGCATTGTGCATGTTTGCATGAATCTTGGGCATGTTCTCATCTAATTTGGCCACTGATTTTGGCATGCTTGAGAGCTACCCATGTTAGCGTAAGTCCATCTCACCATGTTGTTGCATGCATGTTTCATTTTGCATGTTGTTGCTGCTAACATGTCCACATGTTTAGGTTGTATGCCTATTGCATATTACATGTTAACATGCTCATGTTGCATTAGATTGTTGCACACTTGAGTTATTTGCATGCTTGCTGCTTGCCTAGGTTGCATTGCATTGTGTGTGCATCCCTTGCCTCTTGATCAATCATAATAGAGTTGGGCCCTTTATGTGTTTTGTGCATTTCATTCCATATTGAGTTGCACACTTGGCACCTTTGGCCATCATGCATTGAAATGCGTGATGATGGTCCGAGGGTCGAGAACCAAACTCCCTTGAGTTCATGACATGATAGGGAAGTGGTTGTGCACACATTACTTTGAAATGCATTACCATGCCTGTTTTGCCCTCTGCTGTAGCAAAACAGGATTCTGCAGGAAGAGATGGCCGGTCGGCCATCTTCAGTGCCGGCCGGCCATGAATTGTTGGCCGAGAGCTTCATTTGTGGTCGATGACCATATTTCCATGGCCGGTGGTATTCTATCTTGGCCGGTGATATCACACAATGCTCAGGGAGTAGTTCAGAAGCAACCTTGGGATTCTCACAATTCTCAGAGGTGCAGAACAATGTAAACAGAGGCAACAGTGGCATGGCAACGGGTTTCTGAGCGAGGCGACAAACATGCATCATTCAATCATTTCGAGGCGGGGCTGCGGCGACCTCTTTTAGTTTCATACTTAGACTATTTTGTAATTAATTGGTTAATTAGTTAAGTGGTTTTGTAACTAATTAATTAGCTTGTTAGTTAGTTAATTTGTATTATTCATTCGGACCCTTTGCGAGAGGGAAATTTTGTAATAAGTGTGCGTGCGTGTGTGAATGTCTTCCAACCCCACGTCTTTCTCCCTTTTACTTACCTACTTTCAATAGTTATTTTTGGGTCATATTTTAATTAGCATCCTTATGCTCGCATGTTTGCATCATTCATCTTTATTACATGCACCGGGCTCGGCGCATCATACTAATTGCATAGCATTCCAATTCCAAGTTGAATACATGTTAAGTGTTACATTTCACATGACATCTTAGAATAGCCAAGCCTATTTCTAGTTGCATTTTGCATGTGTTGCATTAGCCATCTTAACATGAACTAGGATCATGCATTTGATTACTAACTAGTTTCTATTTTGGCTTGGAGTACTAGGTAAGCATTTACGCTTTAGCATCCTTGCATGTGTGTGAGTGTTGCCATGACAGCATGCTTACCATGAGGCTATCTGCTTAGCTGATTTATTGCCTAAATGCCTGTGGGTGAAGGTTGGATTACCTGAATTGGGACAATTTATTAAAATTCGTGTTTTAGCCTACTTGTGAGTAGCAAATTTCAAAACCATTCCAACAAATAAACAAACTATGCAATGCTTTGCTCCAAATTAGGCGATCTAGTCTATACTTGTATGTTGTGCGCATCACATAGTAATTCTAGGCTAATGAACCGAAATAAGAACGCATGTGTTTTCAGAAACTCGATATCATGTTTAGTAGTGGCCGATCTATGATCGGGCGAGCGGGGGTGCTCATTGCTGACTTTTCCCAATCCTACCCAAGTTCCCGAGCCGAGGCAACTTTGGTGATGACAGACACGTGGCCTTAGGCAACGAGTCAGGGCTTCCTAAATTTCTCCAAAAATAAAATATTTAGGTGGCGACTCTGTATCTGGCAAAGCAGTCCATGTTTGGCACTTCTTTCTAAAATCTGTTTTTCAAAATGATTTGCCGGATTTGGACTCTTTGATGATTCATCGGTCTTGCATTGCACTCCGCGAGATTAGATACAGGACCGTGACATTGAGTCCGAACTGTAGTAAGCCCCAAATGAACAAAACGGGATTCCCTCCCGGGACGTTCGGGGACGTCCACAATATCGTACGACAAGTTAGTTTGTAATGTTAACTAAATTGTTATTATTATGTTGTGAAGTTAATTACACCTAAAAACATGAAGTTGATTAGTTTGTATCAATATTGTCTGATAAGCCCCGTCGCGTATTTGAGGTGCAAACATCTTTTCACTATGGACGAGGTCGCAATACACAGATTGTGCGCATGAATTAACCCACGTGCAGTTATGGCAAATACGAGATAAAACAGTATCCATGTTCTCATATGCTCGATGTTATGTCTGAATGCGGTAACAATCCATTCGAGTACGTTGATCCAGTATATAGGCTTCTTGTATACATGAGGGTTTTGGAAACTAAATTCAATCCAATACCGCATCAAGATTATTGGGATGATCCACAGTGGACCTTAATGCTTAATGTACTTCGTCTGCGAGAAGTAAAATGGGGTCATAAATCTATGTCCCGTATTCCGAATGAGATGAATATATCAGATAGGCGTTTGACCACTCGTTGCAGTGAGTGCCAGCAGACAGGTCATGACAGGCGAACATGTTCGGCGCGGCTTGGTCGATGAAGACTATGTAATGCTTACATGAGTTTCGTGAATTGTAAAATTGTAAAACGGTTGCGCTTTTTAATTGTGAGATTGTAATTGGACAGCCCATGTGAATTTTTAGCTTGTAATGCAAATGACCCCATGTTCAACTATATTGTAATTGTTAATTTTTAATTCTTTAAATAGATCATTTTTTATTTGTAATAGATCATTTTTAATTTTTAATTCTTTATATATTGTAATTGTTTTATATTTAAAAAAAATTACAACTAGCATACTAAGCAAAAAAATTAAACTAAATATGTATGCAAAAACATTTAACTGTAGCACTTAGGCCTAAGTTTTTTATTGTGTACTTGATTAAAAATGTATATTACAAAATTTTATACTTAATCAAATAGTTCTTCTACCAAAAACTAAATTTTATATTTTCGAATGCTGCAAGCATTTTTCACATTTACAATTTAAGAATGAATTTATGTAATTTAAAAATTTTATACTTTATTCAAACTTTTAGCATTACAAAATCAATAATTAAGTTTTGTCAAATATGCCATAAATGTAATCATCAACCTATTATTGAAAAAAAAAATTCTCATTCAATTTTTTGGCAAATATGTATGTAGGAAAACTATCCACATGTTACTACACTATGTTCATGGTCATTATTAAGTTTATGTAACTGAGGCCCTAAAATTACTTTGGAAAATATTTCTATATTAGTTATAGCATAGATAACGGTAGGTTCTGTTGAATTGTTTATCATATTTAATGACATATAATTTTAAATCTTAAAGTACAAATATATATATATTAAAAAATCATAAATTATGGAATAATTAGAGTTTTTTTTTATAATTATAATTAGATTTTAGTGAATTACTTCCATGTTAGTGGCACACAAATTTATAATTTTAAAATAACCGAGCACATGTTTTTTTTCAAGTCGTCATGTGTGGAATAATTAGAGTTTAATTGTTATAGTTAAATTACAGTTAATCAATAGAGTTTTTTGAAATAAAAATTAATTACATTTTAGTGAATTGCTTCCATATATAATATCACACAAATTTAAATTTTGAAATAGCTGAGCATACTTTTCTTTTACAAATCGTAATTTATGGAATAATTACAGTTTTTCTATTATAATTAAATGAGACTTTTATTGTTATGATTAAGTATTTTACTTGTACAGGCTTCATGGCACATCTACTTGAGGAGGTCCCACTTTTCAGTCATCCACATTGGGTCGACAGTTTATGGGAGCATCCGGTATGCAATAACGTTTGTTGGACTTTAAGCTTACAATTAAAATGCCCTGCATTTTGTTTTATATTACGTGATAATGCTATTATTTAAACTAGTCATTCTGTTATACAGGACGAGGCACGCACCGTGCTGACATACTAGCGGGCAGATTCTGGCCTGTGGGAGCATTCGTTGGACCATAGAGTCTTGCAATATATACTACATGCGGGATTCTATGGTGTCTACCATGTCGGGCATATTAGACTGGACCACCCACTCATCACTGCTCTCGTCGAGAGGTGGCGCACAGAGACTCATACATTTCATTTCCTGATCGGAGAGGCCACCGTCACATTGCATGACGTATCTGTCCTATATGGTCCACGGATTGATGGGCGAGCAGTTACCGGTGTTGACCCATCATTGACGAGGGAGCAGTGGATAGCTCTATGTGGTGAGCTATTAGGAGTAGCACCTACACCTGCAAATTTACAGGGAGGTAGACTAAGGGTGAGGTGGCTAGCCGAGCAGTTTGTCCTCTTCCAGATCAGGCTCCAGATGAGTTGGTACAGCAGCATGCCTGAGCATATATTCTGTGGCTTATTGGGGGGTACTTCTTCCTGATAAGTCACAGAACCTGCTCAAGCTATGTACTTGCCACTGCTGAGAGACATTGATGAGATCGACTAGTACAGCTGGGGTGGCGCGGCTTTGGCATGCTTGTATAGGATGCTATGTCGAGTAGCTCAGGTGGGTGCAAAGGAGATCGGAGGACCACTTGTCTTGCTATAGGTTAGTAAGAATTTTATTACATGTCAAGTCATATTGTATGACATATATCAGTATTGTAATTGCGTTCAAACTATTGCAGATTTGGGCGTGGGAGAGATTCATTCGCATTGCCCCATTTAGGCGACAAGTGGTTGCTCCTGGTGAGCTTCCCATTAGCCAGAGAGATATGCAGTTGCCACCCGGACCTCGAGGTAGCCGGTGGAGGGTTGATTTCGGCCACGAGGTCGTATTGACCTACGTAGTCGTCGTTTATAGAGACTAGTTCGACCGAATGATCGAGGGCGAGGTATGAAATTTTGCTCTTAATTTTAGTTATCTTGTTCATTGTATATGTTTTGAGTTTACGTGCGAATTTTAATATACTTGTTGTTATTGTAGTTTATCTGGAAACCTTATGCGGTGGTCCTCAGTACGCTCCCAGACTACTGCCGACTGGGTCAAGAGATATGGATGGCGAGAGTGCCACTTATTTGTTTTGATGTGGTTGAGTGGCATCTCCCCGATCGTGTCCTCCGACAGTTTGGTCGGGTCTAGTCCATGCCGGATTGGTTTGATACCGAGTGGCAGTTGTATGTAACTGATAGGCGTGGCCGAGCTGGCACTGACTAGAGTCTGTTTTATATGTGATATATACAGTTGTGGGATGCCCGTCGGGACAATATTGTACAAGCTGTTGGAGCGATGAGGTGCTCTCCTCTTCCGACCCTTACATGTTGTGGTATCGGCGACATACACGTCTACTAGTTAGTAATCCGAGCCACCTGTCTGAGTCCGGATATCAGGGAGTTGGGCCTTCTCTTGAGGCATTGGTGAGTATCATAGTATGTGTCAGATAATTATTAAGATCATAATTGATTTACTTTCAGTCAACTGTAGCCTAATACGTCCAAATTTTTATTTAGGTAGTTGGAGCTGGGAGGTCATATCACTTGGCTGAGGATGCCCTTTTCAGACGTGATGGACATCATGCCTTGCAGGCCGTTGCAGAGATCTGAGACTTATTGTATGAGGCGATCCAACATGCCCATTGGGCAAATCGTCAGCATTTTGGCCACTACGGTGTACACAGTGCAGCAGCTGCTCCAGACACAACAGTGCTATCCACGTCAGTGTCTTCCACTTCAGTGCCAGCCACATCAGGTCCTTGGACATCAGTCACCCCACCGTATGCTACCCCATACATTTCTCCAGATTCCCTCCACGTACATCCTACCCAGCATACTTACATACCTTATGTAGCTGACCCTGATTAGACACCGCCCCGATACATGCATGACGTTGTTACCCACCCCACCCAGTTACCACCACCACACAGTTCAGGTGTTTGTAGTGTTGGAGTTGATACATGTACATCACATACTCCCACACTACATACACATACTTTTGTGGAGACTAGTTCGACCGCGACCATGAGTGCACATGATGCAGTTCTCACCGACATCTCCCACGTTTAGGATGAGGCCCATATTGAGCCCCCCCCAGAGCGCGAGGAAGAGGTCGAGGTTATGGTCGTGGCGGATGTCGCGACTGGGGTCGGGGTGCGGACAGAGGCAGAGGTCGAGGTCGAGGTCGAGATCGAGATCCAGCTACAGATCGTGATACAGTTACACCAGATGAGGGAGTTTCACAACTCACAGCAGTATCCGATCTTGGGCCAGAGAGAGGATCAGAGGTAGCACAGGCAGGAGAGGGAGGGTCACACTCATAGGCTCCACAGGCAGTCAGTGGAGGGCCACATGCAGGGGAGGGAGTGACACAGGATACGCATTTACGATTGGGGAAACCACATATTCAGAGAGTCTACAGCAGGAGACCGAGAAGGGGGGTCCACGGTCGGGGTTGTGGGACTGGGGGCAGGTTAGGGCATTAGAGGGTGTGATATGGAGTGTATAGTTTTTTTTTTATTTATAGTTTTTGTAAATCAAATTTGTACAGAGGATGTAAATGTGCTATATTTATTTATTCGAAAATAGAATTTTACAATTTTTTATTCTTACTTATTTTGAGGATTTCCAAAATACTTTAAATATTCAAATCATGATGTCACAATGGGTTTAAACAATGTGATTATATCATAAGAGATTGAAGTTGTGCTGCATTTGGTACCATGTGGATTTTCGTTTTACAATAATAAACTTAATAATTTTTTATACAGTTTTTTTTTTAATTTTTTTAAAGTATATAATTATTTTTTACAAAAAACAAAATAAATAATTACATAAATTTTATTTATTATTCTATACTTTTTTCTCAAAGAATTTGATAACATAATGGAAAATTTAAGAACACTTTTTTTTTGAAACACACACACAAATTTCATATTACATAAAATTACCCAAAAAAAAAAAAAGGTACAGAACTTGATAATATAATAAAAATTTTAAGAACATTGATTTTTTTAAACAACGTGCGCGCACACACACATACAACATTAAGAAAACAAACACACAAATTTTTTATACTCTGCTTTTTTCCTCCCAAAAGAAAGAAAGAAAGAAAAAAGTTCTTAAATACTTGAATAATCTTTCTCCAAAAAAAAAAAAAAAGAAACAAATTTTAGTTTTTCAATAGAGTGAAGATGATGAGCTGTGGAACTTACACAGCAGTTTGTTATAAATTTAAAATATAAAATAAAAAAAATAAACAATAAAAAAATAAAGAAGATGGTGAAACGTGGAACTGCACAACAATTTCTAAAATGTGGGAAGTGGAAAACTGGAAGTTATTTACTGAGTTGGTAATTTATGATTTTACCCATAATTACAATTTGATATAAGTTTTAAAATAATATATTATTTAACGAGTTATGGTCATTTTAGGAAAAATAGAAAAAAAAATTTGTAAGCTAGGCTTCAGATCATGACACCAAAATTGGTGTTCCCTTTAATAATAAAATAGATTAACCCTCCAACTGGACCCAAATTTTGTAATAAAATAGTTTCTCTAACACCCAAATTCTGTAATTTGCCAACCCCACATTCCTTCATTCCTATCATCACTGTGGCCCTCTTCACCCGAAGAACCCCAACTCCCTCTACTGGACCCTCAACCATTTGCCTTTGACGTTGTGTCGTTTCCCAAAATCTGATTTTTGTCAATAGCCGATTCGTTGCCACCATTGGACTGGCTATTTTTATTACAACTCCAGATATTAGTGGGTGACTCATTCTCATGCATGGTTTGAGATTGTATTTCAACTTTACTCCCCTCAGTATTCGAAGAACCCCAAGCAACATAAGTTTTTGACTGAGGTACATGCTCAGCATCTTCTTACTTGACTATGGGTGACTTATTCTCATACCCGGTTTGAGATTGTGTTTCAACTTTACTCCCCTCAGTATTCGAAAAACCCAAGCAACATAAGTTTTTGACTGAGGTACATGTTTTACATTTAGGTACTTCACTGTGGGTGTGTTTCACAGTGCTGTTTGCGACTGAGAAAATAATTTCGATTTTGTCTCATGTAACTTAACTCATGGGCATTTCAAGACACTTGAGGGTATTTACTTGCACTTTGTTTCATAGTTGTTTATGAACAGTATTGCTTTAAAACAAAGAAAATTAAAGCTTCTGTTTCATTTTATGATTTAATTTATAATTTTTTGCAAACACCAATTTGTACTGAAATCGTCAGTTCGAAGTGACTTCTTACTATATTAAAAAAGCAAGCATTAGAAAACAGTTTACTGTGGCGATGTGACAAGTCACTCCATTACTGATTAATTTGACAACTCACTACTCGAATATGAAGGGATTGCATTGTGAAAAAGACGACCCACAATTATGATTTTATCTGACAACCACGTCCGTGACTGCATCATAGGTACACAAAGTCACGGGTACTCAGGATTGCATTAAATGAATAAGATAAAATAATATCACGGGTATCACTTCTTCCACAGTGCCCCAACATCTCAATTATTGTCACCAGGTCATCTCTTTGGCATGTCTATAAATAGCGCTACCCCCAGTATGATGTTTGTTCAAGTCATAACAATAGTAATATATTTACAATTACTATTATTATTAATTTTTTTTTTTTTATGAACAATGTCTTCAAGAGGTGCAGGAAGCTCACGTCGTCAAAGAAATCCGAAAGTGTGACTACTACCTCCATTTACTTATGACTATAAGAGCGAAAAGTGCTCGAGTCTGAAAGATTATTATGCTGGTATCCGAGCAGAATGGACATTCAGGGTAACAGAGCAAAAAGGATTGTTTAATGATTTACGTAACTTTGGGGCACTGGTACCTCATCGTCGTTCATTGACCATGGCTAGACGAAATGTAAGTGACTATGAAAAAGAAGTTACCAGAATTAAGAAGGAGAACAACAGAATGTTGATGCGGAGATGTCGACATTTCATGCTTCAACTAGCCACCGAAATGGCAGAAGCAAGCAACAGAGAATTGACAGTGATTGAACGAAATAATGTCTTAAACAATGAAAAATATCCTCTGACTACTGCATGTCAGATAAGGAATGAGAAATCAAACACCTTTATCTTTTATATGTTTGTATGTTGTGTCGTATCTTCGTTACTAAAGTGTAAGACAATGTTGTTGTTCATCTAGCTTACGGATGTATTTCAACTATTTATTATATGAACCTGAAGTTTATGAAATCACTACATTTATAAGTACACTTGTCAAGATTCGTTGAATTTCTTCCTATGATAACTCATGTATAAGCATTGCAAAGCCATTACAATGAATGAAAACATTTGGTCATACATGCAACCAAGTTCATTCAGTATCATCATTATATTCCACATTAATAATGCATGAAATCATGAAAGCTTAGTTCAATTATTGTTCTTCAAAATAACAATAACGGAGAGAAAGCAAAAGTATTTGTTATTTGTAGAATTACAAGAACTATTCAAAAACTATTAAAATTTCTCCCTTCATTGATAAGTCGTGGATAAGCATTACAAATCCATTACAAGATAAATGGTTTGGTCATTCATCCAAACAATTTCATTCATTATCATCATCATCTGACATCTCAATATCAGATTCATTCATAACATCCATGCTCCAAGCGAAGTACTGGTGCGCATAATCCATTAACCCATCTTCAGCACGCTCATTTGCGGTCTTCATTAGTTCAGACCTTTGCAAACGTTGGGTCGTGTGATTAACTTCGTTGCGGATAAGATGCAATGCCCTTTGCAACAACTGTGGAGTGTTAGTTAGCATACGCATGGCTAACCGACGAGAAAATTTAATATTAACTTCACGACATAGCTCAACGAGAACGTTTGCTCGAGTTATGCAAAATTCCATTCAGCTCTCATGGTATTGACGGCGGCATGTGAGTAACGCAAATTTGGATTTAATGGGTATTGAAATTCATCTCTATCTGCAACCCAATAGCGAAACCACTGTATATCTCATGATAATATCGCTCGAAATAGCTATAAAACTTTTGTTGTGGTATGATGCGATATTTATACCACATATACACATGGTAGCTATATATTTGAAATTATTGTAAACAACTATGCATCAGAGTTGTCACGTCAACTTTTATGACCTGAACAACTATGCATCAACTTTATAGGAGTTATCACTTCGACTTTTATTTACTACTCAGTGCATATCTGAAGGTGTTAAGCAAAGTTCAAATCCGCTTAGAAATTTAATTTCATTTTTTCGCTTACAAATATAATTCAATTTATTTTGTCTTGACAATATATTTAATTTTATTTTTCACCTTACATATTTAATTTCATTTAATTGGAGAAATTTCACCAATTTAATTTCAAGTTAACTATGTGTTGATTTAAGTCGGTGTTGTTCTTGTCTACATACTAGGCTAGCTTTTATCTGTAACACTTTCAAGTTCTATACATCAAAAAACCCATTCATTCTAACTCTATTACAAATTAATCTTCAATACATTCTAACTCCATAATATTTTATCTTCAAAATTTATGAATCTATTTGGAGCTACATAGGGTGACTTTTTAAACACAAAGGGTTTAATTGTTTTGTTGCTTTGTTCTGATACCTCCTCATCCCATTATGAATTGCAGAAATTCACATGGGCACAGTAACTATGGTACGATAATAAATTGTAGCTCGGTGCAGTGATACGTCCAACATTTCTCAGTGATGCAGTAACTTTAACAGACGTAATAAATTGTATGCTTTGTTTTTTTCTCAGATGCTATATGACTTTGTGCAGTGATGCTGTGATGCATGTGACTTTGTGCAGTGATCCAGTGATGCATGTGACTTTCTGACTTTGTAAATTATATACTTTGTGACTTTTTCCCCACATGCAGTGATGCATGTAACTTTGTGCAGCGCGACTTAGATGCTTTGTTTTTTCCTCACATTTCAGAATTTATCTAAGTCACATTAATACGACCACATGGCAATAGTGTTGACAAACACTATATAAAGGATTGAAGGAGTAATGGTAAACACACAACCTTTCCACTCAGTTCGCTCTAGGAAACTATCGTTCATCTATTGAGAAAAATCAAATGGAGTATAGATTTACAGCAGGAGGTAGGAATCGTAGAGGTGAGAGTTCACGACGAGGAAGAGGAACAGGAATGGACTTGTAGGGGGTAGGAACTTTGAAAGAGGTGAGAGTTCATGCCGAGAAAGGGGAACGAGAATGGAAAGTAGCGATGCTGAAGATGAAACACCATTTACTTTGTTAGATGCCTCTTGTGCTTATCATGATAGGTTTGGGAAGCGACATTTTGTCATGTCCAAGTACTATCGAGATCCATGTGGTTTGGTGGAGGATCCATCTGATAATCAACAAGATATGGTTTAGCAGACGCTAGACTTCTGAAGTGGTCCGCACTATTTATAGCGAGTACAAATGGAAAGATTATGTCAAGAAAATCGAATGAAGGTGCCGAAAGCACGTTCAGTTCAGATCCAAAAAAAAGATTTAGATAATGTTGATCGACTATGTGAAAGACTTCGACGTGAGATTTCTCAAATGCACCGTAGGTCAGCCCGCGATATGAAATCTATACTTAAGTCAGATGCCAAGAAGAATGGAACAGCACCAAATGCTGCGCTATCAGGCTATCAAGGACGATCATGCACTTATCTCTGACCCTAAGCTCTTTGATTGTTCGGACTCTGAGATTATCGATTTGAGCGAGGATTAAGCGTCTATCTATCTACTAAATTATATTAGGTTATCCATAATTATATGTTGTGTGTGTTAAAATAACTCTTTCGACAATGAGTTTGTGAAAAGTTTGTCTAATATTTGTCTATGTAACTGTTAAGTATTGTACTCGTTACTTTATTTTATGTTCTGTGTTATGTTGAATGTTTCCACAAATTATTTTTGTGGGATACTTATGTTTGACTAGCTACGGCGTTCTAAGTGTTATAATGTTATAGTCATACCTTTATTTGTTTTCCTGTTCGTAGTAGTTTAGCAAATTAGATACTTTATATATACTGTGTGAAGTTTTTATTTTATTTCGTGGCAACAAATATTTAGTTTTGAAATTCTACAAAGTAGGCTTTAGTTTGAGAAATAAATTAGTATAGAGGCTTAGTTTGGGAAAAGCCCCGACAAAATCTCTTCGAAACTACGCAAAATGTTCTCTGGGAGGGTGCGTGTCTCGAGGACATTATTTCTTCTTCTTTTTTTTTAATTTTTTAATTTTTATTTGTTGTTTTTTATTTTTATCCATCATCGATCTTTTTTAAATTATATTTGAATTATCTAACAAAATAAAAATTTATTTTAAAATTTTATATTTAAATAACAATTTAAAAATATTAGGTAAATTAATCAAATATTTAATTTACATTTTTTACATAATTCACTACTCTTTAGACAATGCATGCTGTTTATTTTTTTAAAAGTTTATGTATAAATTATTATGTAAATATCAAATTGATCTGATAATCGTACATATAATTTTATCATTTAAAAAAAAAATAGATGCAAAACATAATTTCAAAATTACGTAATTTATTTTTTAAATATTAAAATAATAAAATTTGGTAACTAAGATTGTTTATTAATACGATGTTTTATATGAATAATTTATATATAGAGATCTACAAAATGGCTGAGCGAATTATAGAATGTAGATTAAATAATAATAATAATAATAATCAATAAAAGCATGGTTACGAACCAGGCTTTCCTTTAAAATTGAATTTTGGTTGAAAACGTGGTTATCATCTACACTTTCCTTGGTCAACAATAAAAGCGTAATTGTGAACCACGTTTTTTGAAAAAATAAAAATTTATTTAAAAGCGTGGTTAGAAACCACGCTTTCTATAGAAAATAAATTTCCTTACACGCGTGGTAAAGTCGTGGTTTGTAACAACGCTTTTAAGATTTTACCAATCTTCCGCGGCTGGGCCACAAAAATTGTGAAAGCATGATTTCTAATAGCGTTTCAGCTGATTTTGAAAATTCCGTCCAAACTAGGATTAATTTAGGAAATAGTTTGCTATTTTAACTTATTTTGGAAAAAGCCCCAAAAATAGTTGCATATTACTTCTAAGGGCCCTTCCCCATCTTCTTCTTATTCGGTTCAATCTCTTGCTGCTTTCACATTTCATCTATCAATTGGCACATTCCTCCATCTCTTCATTCCAAACCCTAATTCACTACTTTCGTTATCCATATCATCAATAAACTAAGTCACTGACAATCGTGATTTTCAAACCCTAATCAACGCAGATTCGATCTTCGAAATTCAATCAGTTTGGTTTGGGGAATTGGAGAGACGATGAGTGCTCAGAAGAAGAGGAATTTTCAGATAGAATCTTTTAAACATCGGGTTGTGGTGGATCCGAAATACGCAGAGAAGACTTGGAAGATCTTGGAACATGCGATTCACGAGATATGCAATCACAACGCTAGTGGCCTTAGTTTTGAAGAGCTTTACAGGTTGATTTCTTGACTTCGTATTAAGATTTTCCTATTTCTGTGTTTTGTTATTGAGATTGCAAAACGAAGATGATATGATTGATTCCTTGTTTTCTGATTGAGTTTGTCTCTGGAATTATTGTTTTGTGAATCATTTTATACTTTATGAAACCAAGATGTACCTCCAAAACGCTAATCGAAAAGAAGTTTAATAATTTTCTGGTTTGGGGGTATTGGAATTTTTGGTGTGCAAGGAATAAAAAACACTTAAGAGGATAAAATTCAAGTGTTTTGAGTCCGAGTTGCCCCAAGGGCCACTAGAGGTTTGTCCTATATCGTTAAGGATTAGTTGAGGCATCCTCAAGCTGCCTGAACATCCAGTTATCAAAAAAAAAAAATAAAAATAAAGAAATGAAGACAAACTTGTGAGGCATATGCTTACTATGCCGTGCATGCATGGTTATGACTCAACTATGCGGAAACAACAATGCAATCTTGTACCCAGCCAGCCTCAAACCTTTAACTTTGCCAAGAAGTGTGTATATATATATATTTATAATTCACAAATTTTGTTGGGTTGGTATTGTATGCAACTTTGCGGTTTAGTCTTGATTGTGTGGATACTTATCTAGAGGGCATGACTGGGAAAGCATTCAACATGTAGTGTCTGTACTATAGTTTTTCTAGAAATGCTAGTTGCAATTGGTTTAAAGCTACATGTTTTTGTGGATTAAATAGATTACTGATTGGTGAAGAATTTAAGTTTGTTAGAAATTAAGGAGTTGGACATATTCATCATTTAGTTTGTTAGAATATGACTGTTGGTTAGATTGCCTAGCATAAACATTTATACGCATATTTTATTTTCCCCTCTTCTTTCTTTGACTTGAGAATTCAGGGTTTTCTAAGTGAGAATTCTCTTTTGTTAGATGTGGAGTTATCTCTCTTTGTTTCCTCCCCTCAATTTTATTTTGTGATTTTCCTGACTCTCTTTTCTTCTCTCCTTCCCTTCTTTTCTCAAATTCCCCCCACTGTTGCTTCTCCTTCTCCTCTTCTTTCCTTCCCTTCTTTTCTCAAAATCCCCTCCACTGTTGCTTCTCCTTCTCCTCTCTATTTCTCCTCCTTCCGTGGAGCTGCTTCCTTCCATCACTGTGTTTCATCATGGACCCATTGTTTCATTGGTGGTGCCCTGTAGGATGTTTTATCTGTTCTCTCTTTGTTTAAACATACAGTTTAGGGTCAGTTTGTAATTGGAACCATATCTCAAAGTGTGGTGAAGATGTGAAAAGAGGAGTACCTATCATTTATTGTTATGATCTTTTTCTTGGATTTTCTTTGAAGATTGAATTCATAATTCATTTTGCTATAGATAATGGGGAACTTATTTCAATATCTGCTTCCATAGTGTGGCCATTCTCAAATGCCTGGTCTTTGGTTGATTGGTTGAAAATGTACTAGTATGACTATATATTTGGAACTTGGAAGGTTCCCTAATTAAATGCAATGAATGAGGATAAATGTAATGCCATGTTTCTAAAACTAGGATCATTGATTATGATCTGTATCTGTCATTTTATTTTTGTTTGGTGTAGCTAAGACAAGGAAGGCTTCTTTTCTTTTGTTTTTCTTTTTGGAATTCTGGATTCAGCTTTATTTAGTTGGTCTTACCAGAACTACATTCCTTCAACATATATAGCCCACTGAAGAAAGACTATGAAGAACTTAGGTGGATTTTTGTGTGATACGCGCATCAAGCGTTTTGCCCCAATTGTTAAGTGTCTCACATTGCAGTCCTTAAGCTCCTTGAAACTTTTATGTCTTTTTTTTTTTATAGATTGAACAATACTCTACTAAAGAGAACATTCATCTATTCTAGTGTTTGTAGCAGTTCGTGGAAGCCAGGGGCTTGTGTTTATTTTTTAAAAGCAGTTTGTTGTCTATGTGGTGATTTACCTGGAATCAATTTGAATTTTTTCATCAAGACATTAATGTGAAATGTTGCATATTGGCAAGGACATATTAAAAAGCTTTTTTGCTAACTTCCATCAGTTTTGCCTCTGAATGCTCTGTGCTTCTCATAATTTTGTTATGTATTTAGGAATGCTTACAATATGGTTTTGCACAAATTTGGGGAGAAACTGTACTCTGGACTTGTGTCGACTATGACATCACATCTGAAGGAAATAGCAAGATCAATTGAGGCTGCACAGGGAGGTTTATTTCTGGAAGAGCTAAACAGGAAATGGGCAGACCACAACAAGGCATTGCAAATGATCCGAGACATATTGATGTGCATGGACAGAACTTTCATCCCTAGTACACACAAAACCCCAGTTCATGAGCTTGGGTTGAATTTGTGGAGGGACAACATTATCCACTCTAGCAAAATCCAACTGAGGCTTCAGGATACACTCCTTGAACTTGTGCGGAGAGAAAGGACCGGTGAAGTTATAAACAGGGGTTTGATGAGGAATGTCATAAAAATGTTAATGGATTTAGGTTCTTCTGTTTACCAAGAAGATTTTGAGAAACCTTTTCTTGAAGTCTCATCTGATTTCTATCGTGGTGAGTCTTAACATTGAGTGCTGTGATTGTGGAGATTATCTAAAGAAAGCTGAGAGACACCTGAATGAAGAGATTGAGCAAGTCTCCCACTACTTAGATGTGAAAAGTGAAGCCAAGATCACTAATGTGGTGGAGAAGGAGATGATCGAAAGTCATATGTATAGATTAATCCATTTGGAGAACTCAGGCTTAGTTAATATGATTGTGGATGACAAAATGAGGGCCTGGGAAGGATGTACAATTTGTTCTGAAGAGTATCTAATGGACTCTCGATAATTAGAGATGTCATGACTTCTCACATTCGGGATACAGGTAAGCAGCTAGTTACTGATCCAGAAAGGTTAAAAGATCCTGTAGACTTTGTGCAGAGGCTCTTGGATGTTAAGGATAAACATGATAGGATTATCCGTTTAGCATTTTCCAATGACAAGACGGTCCAGAATGCTTTGAATTCTTCATTTGAATATTTTATCAATTTGAATCCTCGGTCTCCGGAGTTGATAAGGGGTCAGTGAGGAGGACGTTGAGATTGTACTGGACAAGGTGATGATGCTTTTCTGTTACCTCCAAGAGAAGGATGTGTTCGAAAAGTATTAGAAGCAACATTTGGCAAAGAGGCTTCTATCTGGGAAAACCGTCTCTGACGATGCAGAGAGAAGTTTGATAGTTAAGCTCAAAACGGAATGTGGGTATCAGTTTACATCAAAATTGACTGACATGAAGACATCTCAGGATACAATGCAAGGGTTCCATGCTAGCATGGGTGCTGAGATAGGAGACTACCCGACACTCACTGTCCAGGTCCTGACTACGGGCTCTTGGCCAACTCAGTCGAGTGCCACGTGCAACCTTCCATCAGAAATCCTCGGGATATGCGAAAAGTTTTGGACGTATTATCTTGGGTCCCACACCGGGCGGAGGTTATCATGGCAGACGAATATGGGCTCTGCTGATTTAAAAGCGACATTTGGGAAGGGCCAGAAGCATGAGCTGAACGTTTCCACATACCAGATGTGTATCCTTATGTTATTTAATAGCGCTGATCAGGCAAGCTATAAAGAAATTGATCAGGCAACAGAAACACCTGCCGCGGATCTGAAGAGGTCTCTGCAATCTTTGGCCTGTGTTAAGGGGAAGAACGTCCTGCGAAAAGAACCAATGAGCAAAGAAGTTGCTGAGGACGATCATTTCTCTTCAATGACAAGTTCACGAGCAAGTTGTACAAGGTAAATATCGGTACAGTTGTGGCACAAAAGGAGTCTGAGCCGGAAAAGCAAGAGACAAGGCAAAGAGTGGAGGAGGACAGGAAGCCCCAGATTGAGGTGGCGATTGTGAGGATCATGAAATCGAGGCGTGTGCTGGATCACAACAATATCGTGGCAGAGGTCACGAAGCAGCTGCAATCGCGATTTCTGCCGAACCCTGTTGTGATAAAGAAGCGAATCGAGTCGTTGATTGAGAGAGTTTTTGGAAAGGGACAAAGTGGATTGGAAGTTGTACCGCTACCTTGCTTGAAGAATTTACTGTGTGATTGTCTCATTTTATTGTGGCTAAATGTGGCCTTGGCTGGTGGAATTGTATGTTGAATGTTGTTCTTGAATCATTGCAGGCTCAGTTGGGTTTTGATTGAATATTTTTACTTCATGCATTTCGGTGCCTCTGTGCATTGCTCTCTCTCTCGCTCAATTTTTTTTTTTTATTTGATATTTTTCCATAATAACATTTTTGGTATTGGTAGATCATACATTGGGCTTGAATTATTTAAATTGTTAAATTATAGTTAACTTACAAGAGGGGTAAATAATACTTGGATGACTCTTCCTCTTACCATATTTTTATAATTGAAGTAGTTTTTACCGTTGTATTATTGGCATGTACATCATTTACGAGTATGACTTCAAAATATTTGAATTGTATCAATTTATGTGTATTTTTTAAACAGTATTTGTGTCTTTATACATCGTTTACGAGTATGACTTCAAAATATTTGAATTGTATCAATTTAGGTATATTTTGTAAACAGTATTTGTGTCTTTAAGTTAAGGAAGCCAAGTTGAACAAAATATAAGAGTTTCAGTTCTAGTGAAATAGTACGTACCTTAAGCCATTACTTGCTGTACTAATAGGAGAAGCACTGGACTGTCATTCATGGGAGATGCACTTTGGAAAGTACTAGTAGGAAAAGAACTGGATTTGTCATTCATGGGAGATGCAATTTGGAAGATTGTTCAAAGTCGGAGATGAGAAATAGATTTGAACAGTCAACATTAATCTATTTGGTTTCTTTCAATTCTCACATACAATTTCAACGCATATAACTCAAACTCATATATATCAATTATACATTTAAAAATGATAGTTCAAAGTCGGAGACATATAACTCAAACTTATATATATCAATTATACATTTAAAAATGATAATTCAAAGTCGGAGATGAGATATTAGAGGAAACCAAACAAATTTGAACTCGCAACGTCAATAAATCTGTTGGGTTCTGTAATGACCCAAAATTTTTTTTAAAAAATAAATATATATATAGATAGATATATATATGTAATTACCAAACCACCTAACCAAACAAACCAGACAAACCAGTGGGCCTGAACAACGAAGAAAAAAAAAAAGAGAGTGGATGCTTTTATCATGAAAGGGAAACACACGGTGAGAATAGGAAAAAAAAAAAAAGCTTCTTCTGACGAAAAAGGCCTGGTCTTGTAGGGAAGAAAGTTAAATATCAAAAGAAAGATTTTGAAACCCATATGGAAGAGATGATGATGATGACCACGATGATGATGATGATCAGAAGCAGCTCAGAAAATCCCAGCAATGAGTCCCTTTCCGATGAACCCATCTCCACTTCCACTTTCCCAACCTGGAAGCTGTACGAAAACCCATTTTATTATTCTCAGCAACCCAATTCCCATCATCATCATCATCAACTACAACTACAACAACAACCAAACCACGAACAAGATAGTCATAACAAACAACTTCATCGTCTCAATCTTCCCATTTCAGCACGCAAGATTGCTGCATCTTTCTGGGATCTAACCTTTATCAGGCCTGTCATGGAATCCGAGCTCGATATCGCTAGAGCCCAGATCATTGAATTGAAAGCTGACCTTACGAACGCAAGACTAGTAAAAAAAAATGGAATCTATGAATAAGAGGCTTGCTAGAGAGCTCTCCGAGGATAGAAAGGAAAGAGAGGCGTTGGAGCGAGTATGTGAAGAGCTCGCCAAGGAGATTTCATCGCATAAAGCTGAGATCAATAGAATGAAGAAAGATATGGAGGAAGAGAGAAAGATGCTACGAATGGCGGAGGTGATAAGAGAAGAGAGAGTTCAAATGAAGCTCACTGACGCGAAGCTTTTCCTAGAAGAGAAGATTTTAGAATTTGAGGAAACCAAACAGATTCAAAAGCCGGACACAAATAATGGCCGGACAATTGCGACTCATACTAATAGTAAAAGCGCTGATAGCTTTTTAGCAGAAGCAATAAGGTCATGTGCTATTGCTGGTGAGAAGTCAAGTAGTTTTAATGTTGAAAACAACATTAATAATGGGATTGCTAATCCTATGTCAATTCAACGAAAAGCCTCACCAGAACGCCAAAATCCACCTATCAAGAGAGGGATAAAAGGGTTTGTTGAATTCCCAAAAGTGGTTCGAGCCATCGGATCTAAAAGTAGGCATTTGGGTACCAAGTTGGAGTGCCAAAAAGCTCAGCTGATGATACTGCTCAAACAAAAGAATCCCATCCGATCCAGTAATCTTATTATGACCAAAAGTGAAGAGATTAGTGAGAGCAACGTTTTCATCGGTGGAGATCAAAATCTGTCAAAATTAAAAATTTGGGTTTTTGCTTGTTTCCTTTTCTAGCTCGAGGTAGGAATTTCTTCTATACTTCTTTATGCACTTTTACTTGATTATAGAGAGTTTAGAGTTGTATATAATTTAATTAGAATGTTTAGAAAACTTGCGATTTGTTTGCTTAAAAGAGAAATTTTAAGAAAAATATAAAGTTGATGCCCAAATTGCGAAAGTGTAAACTTGGAATGTGTTTGTAAGGTTATGAAAGAGTTATATTTTAAATTTGAACAAAAAAAGACTTCAATTCGATTGGTTTTGAAATTTTTATCGGTTTGTGACCAAAGAGCATTTTTAAAGAAAACAAAGGAATTGCATTTAATTTTGGGGGCTTTTAATCAAAATAGGATGTCATAGTTGAATAATGCTTGGAGAATGAGTTTGGAAAGAAAATGATGCTTTCTTGGGCATTAACGGTATTATTTTGCTTAATGTATCCGTTGGAATAAAACCGACACGGTTAGAAATGGACCTTGAGAGGTTACCGGACATGATAGCGATATGAAAACTAGTGTAGTTGTTCATATTTGATGAGATGTGGAATAAGTTGTATTTATCGGAATTTTTATGGAATTTAATTGTTTAAATATCCGTTTAGAAATATCTGTTTTGGGCTATTGGTAAAGGATGGATGTGTTTGTTGTAGAAATGCATGAGACTTAGGTAAATCGAACCACATTTCTCATTTGTTGCATTGGACATTGCATTACATTTATTTCATTGGAAATGTATTTGTTTTGAGAAATGTTTGGAAATGTATCTATTTGCGAAAAGATGAATACTTGGTGAATCTGGGTAGGGGGTGTGGAACCATGTGGTTAGGTGTGGAACCGCGTGGTTAGGTGTCGAACCTTCCAGTTTACTGGTAAAAATGACAGTGGTAATGCATTAGGGCCTACTTACAGACACTCACCTAGAGATTCGCAGGGCCGTATTCATGTAACAGATATTGTTTAAAATGGAAATGGTTTTATATTTGTTGTGCATCTCAGCATTGCATGCTTTATAAAAAGAGAGATAAATTGTTTTATCATGAGCATGGCATGATCATACTCCTCTTTAGTCTTGTCATTGTTCATATGTTGTGTAGTATATCTCTACTGGGCTGTGGCTCCCCCTATACGGGAAATCATTTCAGGTACAGGTGCTATGCCTCCGCCAAGGCATTGACTTAGGAGGACTCGGAGCTGAGGATTCATTTTTGTTTTATAGTTATTTGTTGAATGTAAGCCCAGGGCTATATTTGTGTTGAGTTGAAACTCCATTTTGTGTAACCAAGAATATTCTTGGATAAATTTGTAAGCCTGTAGGGTACTTATTATCTGAGGCTTCCAGTTCATACTTGTTGTAAAATGCATGTTTAGGATTGGAACTGGGGCATTGAGATGTGAACTACATGTATTTTGGCATTTGGGATTAAATGGAAATGGGTGTATGGATTAATTAGCTACATATATGTGTTTGTTTATCAGATGGTTTTGTAGCGTAAATAGATATATCTTGCCCAATTTTCGGGGCGTAACAACTTGGTATTAGAGCGTACCGGGTTCGAATACTTTGGGTACGTGGGGAGTGGTTAGTACCACAGTGGGTTTACCTCACTTGATTGAGATATCTGTATGATGAGGTGCTATGTGATAACATGCTTATGTGATTATATGGGTATGAGGTTTGATTTTTGAGATGTTGATTGGGTCTGTAAGTTCCTGGAAGTCCAGTCAGAAAAGCACTTGATCGCTGCTATTTTTGATTGGAACTTTAGCAATGTCATGGGACAATCATTATCTAGAAAGAAAATCTGTATGTGCTTATGTGACTATGTGCTTATGTGGAATGAATTAACTATTGTGCATTGCCTTAGGATGTGAGTGAGTTAGTTTCGGCACAATTGTGACAGTGCCAATCTCGAGTGTTACCTTTATTAGGATGTCAGGACGTAGAAGGGGAAGTGGTAGGCATGGTAGGTTAAGAGGCACGAGATGCCAATACCGGATGAGATTCCGACGCATGAAGAGGGGACAGGGCAAGCAAATGTGGCTGAGCTAGTTGAGCAACAGGCCATGGGTGCTTTGGCACGAGAGATAGCAGAGGTACTGAACATACTGAGGGCTAGGAACCTAGCACAGGCCCCAACTGCTCCAATTGCAGAGACAGGACCGCTCTTGCTAAAAAGGGAGTTCTTCCGGACCAATCCGAAGATTCTTGGTGGGAGATCCTAAGGAGCCACTAAAGGTTGAATGAGTGGCATCATAGCTTGTGGTTATATCTTTTAGAATTTGGGTAGGAGCGGGCTGACTAGAGACTTCAAAGGAGATTTCAAAGTCACTGTAACTATGAGTATTTGTTGGGAGTACCTTAGTATTGCTAGAATGTATATCTAGTCTGGATGACTTCTATGTAGACTCGAAGTGCATTGTGTGAGTGTTTGGGTAAATTCTATGTTGAAGTGAAATTGTGTGGGTGGATATAGACAAGTTTGCGTAAACTGTTAGTTAGTTCGTCGAGTGAAAGAAATAGAAAGGCTAGGTAAAAATAATATAAAAATTGTTTGGTTGGGAACTACAGTTGTGGCCGAGAATTTTTGAGTAGTATGTTTGGCATGATTGCATTATGTTTCGTAAATGTTGGTGTTTCTTCTTGTTCAAGTGAAGTAGTTGAGGCTAAGGTGATCTGTGAATTTTGTTTTTAGAATAATTCATGGAAGAATATGATTGTACTAGGAGACAAATGGAGGTTCTCATGGGATGAAATATTTGGAGTCATTGTATGTGTTAGTTTTATTCAATTGGATAACTGAGTATGAATTCATTTTAATATTGAGATGAGTTAGTTGTCGTGTGACGGTTGCAATTACAAAATATATTATTGAATTGTGTTTTTAAAGGAAGGGTGTTCTCATTGATTAAGAGTCTTGAGATAATCACTTTGGATGGATATTAAGTAAATTATTAAACTAGATTATAAATAAATAAATAAAAGAGAAAACTGATTTTATTGAAGTCAAGGGATGACATCCCCGATTACAGTCCAAAAAAAAAAAGGATATTGTTTTTGATAACGGCCACATGCCGACTTCACTTACTAGACTCTCCCGCCGAGCTCTTCCTTTTTTTGTCATCTTGAGTGACCCTTGAAGACCCTGCCTTAGTGCGTATAGGACCGCCAAGAGAGTTGACTTCCTACTGGCTGTCAAAGGCGAAGTATGAAGGTGCTCTGAATCGGGTCATGACGGTGGTCTTTCGTTTCAACTCCTTATTCTCCGCCTTCAGTGCGCAAATCTCTGCTCGCGCATCTTTGTACATGAGCTGGAGCAGAGAAAGTTGGGCGTTTAACTGTTGTACTTCACTGGTCCTATTTTGCAACCGGTGAGATAATTTAGTAACCGCAGTCACTGTCTCCATGCAAGATCTCAGTGTGAAGTGGTTGGCCTCAATGTCAGATTGAGCGGCCATGATTTGCTCAACTAACATCATGGGAAAGTTAAGAAGAGTAGGAACATGGGCACTCTGTTCAGGAAGGTTAAGAAGGGTAGGAGCAGGGACACTCGGGCCAGGAGAGCTTGGATCATTGAAGTCCGGAAAGAGAGTGAGAGGACGAGATAAGGCCATGTGTGGTGAGAGATATAAAGAGAAAGAAATGAGAGTTAGAGAAATAGCAGAGAATAGACTGAGTTTTGGGACAACTTTTCTCTTCTGTTCAGTCTTTCTTTTTCTCTCGATTAGAAAGAAGAAACAGAAAAGAGTGATGAAGAAGAAGGAGATGGAAGAAAATGATGAAGAAGAAGGAGAAATGAGTGAATAAGTAGAAGAGAGAAGATGCTGATTCAGAAGAATGCAGAAGAGAAGAAGACAATGAGGGAGAGATAGCTGAGGCGAGCGGCAATCGAGGAGAGCTGCTTTTATTGGCCAATGAAGCAAAAGCAAGGTCGCGTGTCAGACGCAGTTTTCGAAGGAAGAGAGAGAAGCGGGAAAGGTGTATGCATATATGTATATATATTGTATATTTATGTATTATATACATTTATTCAAGTAATTTTGTCACAAGAGTGACTTGGTTAAGTGGTCTGGTTCGACATCTAAGGATGGAGAGGCTGAGCCTGAGGTTGGGGGTTCGAAACCCTGTATCCCTGCATTTGTGTTTTCTTTCCTTTTTGCGTGTTTTGCTTATGCACGATGACATCAACTAACAGAATAGTCCTTGTCAGTAACGGCATATTTCCCCAAATGTGACTGTGTATATGTAAGCATCTGTGTATTTTTTTTTTTTGTATTTGTCCATATGTGTTTGTGTATCCTTTGTTCGTATTTGTTCCTTGGTGAAAATGTTGTGGAGACACCACGGGGTTGAGGAGGCGACTTGGGAACGTGAGGTAAAAGTCCGTGAGAAGTATTCGGACCTTTTTATCGATGTTTGATGAGTTGTGATAGAAATGTTATTTTGATATTATGATGTACATTGAATTTCCTTTGGGGAGATTTTATTATAATTTGGGGTTAATCTATTTATTAACTTTTTGAGAATTTTAGAATTGTTTCAGTGTTAATCTTTATATGTGTCTTATGGTGATTGGTTTTGTATACTTCTAGAGTGAGAGGTAGACTATTCTGTTAACTGGCCTAAAGAGCAGTAGTAATACTTGTCAATAAGCGAGTTAGTATAGTAAGAGTTGTTTAATTTGGGTTTGATCTCGTGGGTTATCATAATATTAGTGTGATGTAGAATAGTGTTGGTAAGGTATTGTCTGTTTTGTGATGGTTGATGGTCACTATTTGAGTTGGTGGTTGGTGCTTTTGAAGAGTTATTATTTCGTTTTGTTAAGGTCTCGAAGTAGTGATAGTTATTTTGGCCTGGTGATGCATTGTGCGTTAGGCGATGGAGATAGTTCGTTGAAGTTGGGTTATCGCCAATAAAGTATGGCGTCTTGGTATTTTGGGGAGTCGTTTTGTTATACTTAAGGGATTAGAGCCTATTTTGTTGCTTTGGGTCATCAATGTGAATAGAAGAATCACTTAATGGTTTATACTAGTAAGGGTTTTTATAATCAATTATTGTGCAAAAGTAATGGTTTAGTTCGTTACCAGTGTGACTCATTGAGACTCACGTAGTAGTCAAAGAAATTTTGTTGATGCATTGGTAAGTACCTGAGGAAGTTTGTGGGTGACAGTAAGGTGTATTACATTACTTGTTTAAATTTCGAGAACGAAATTTCTTTAAGGAGGGTAGGTTGTATTGACCCAAATTTTTAAAAAAAAATATATATATATATAATATCACCAAACTACCTAACTTAATCATGGAAAGAGAAGAAATGAATTCTCTGCCAACCAAACAAACCAGTGGGCCTGAACAACAAAGAAAAAAAAAAGGGAGTGGATGCTTTTATCATGAAATGGGAACACACGGTGATAATAAAATTAAAAAAAAGAAAAAAGAAAAGAAAAAAAAAGCTTCTTCTGCAGAAAAAGGCCTGGTCTTGTAGGAAAGAAAGTTAATATCAAAAGAAAGATTTTGAAACCCATATGGAAGAGATGATGATGATGACCACGATGATCAGAAGCAGCTCAGAAAATCCCAACAATGAGTTCCTTTCCGATGAACACATCTCCACTTCCACTTACCCAACCTGGAAGCTGTACGAAAACCCATTTTATTATTCTTAGCAACCCAATTCTTATCATCATCATCATCAACTACAACAACAACCAAACCACGAACAAGATAGTCATAACAAACAACTTCATCGTCTCAATCTTCCCATTTCAGCACGCAAGATTGCTGCATCTCTCTGGGATCTAACCTTTATCAGGCCTGTCATGGAATCCGAGCTCGATATCGCTAGAGCCCAGATCATTGAATTGAAAGCTGACCTTGATTACGAACGCAAGACTCGTAAAAAAAAAATGGAATCTATGAATAAGAGGCTTGCCAGAGAGCTCTCCGGGGATAGAAAGGGAAGAGAGGTGTTGGAGCGAGTGCGTGAAGAGCTCGCCAATGAGATTTCATCGCATAAAGCTGAGATCAATAGAATGAAGAAAGATATGCAGGAAGAGAGAAAGATGCTACGAATGGTGGAGGTGATAAGAGAAGAGAGAGTTCAAATGAAGCTCACTGACGCGAAGCTTTTCCTAGAAGAGAAGATTTTAGAATTTGAGGAAACCAAACAGATTCAAAAGTCGGACACAAATAATGGCCGGACAATTGCGACTCATACTAATAGTAAAAGCGCTGATAGCTTTTTAGCAGATAAGGTCATGTGCTATTGCTGGTGAGAAGTCAAGTAGTTTTAATGTTGAAAACAACATTAATAATGGGATTGCTAATCCTATGTCAATTCAGCGAAAAGCCTCACCAGAACGCCAAAATCCACATATCAAGAGAGGGATAAAAGGGTTTGTTGAATTCCCAAAAGTGGTTCAAGCCATCGGATCTAAAAGTAGGCATTTGGGTACCAAGTTGGAGTGCCAAAAAGCTAAGCTGATGATACTGTAACGCCCCAACCCTTTACATAGGGTCGATATTGTCCGCTTTGGGCCACGTCCGCACGGATTTGTTCTTTCCAGTGGGTAACCCATCCTAGAACTACTCCAGCCTAAGCACGCTTAACTGGGGAGTTCTAATAGGGATTTCACCACTTGGGAAAAGGCCTCGATGCTATATAAGGGTACAGGTTTTTTACTTTAATAGCCCAGGAACTCTTCTCCATTCCCGATATGGGACACCAAGGCCTTACAATCACCCCCCCTTAGGGCTGCACGTCCCTGTGCAGTAGCCTGCCAGCTCACAAGCTCGCCCACATGCACCGAGAGACGCTAGGGGCCTATACTCGGTACTCCGGAGAGTCGGCTCTGATACCATTTGTAACGCCCCAACCCTTTACATGCCATCGATATTGTCCGCTTTGGGCCACGCGCCGTACGGATTTGTTCTTTCTAATGGGTCACCCATATTAGAACTCCCCAGTTAAGCGTGCTTAGGCTGGAGTAGTTCTAGGATGGATGACCCACTGGGAAGAATAAATCCGTACGGCGCGTGGCCCAAAGCGGACAATATCGATGGCATGTGAAGGGTTGGGGCGTTACAGATACTGCTCAAACAAAAGAATCCCATTCGATCCAGTAATCTTATTATGACCAAAGTGAAGAGCTTAGTGAGAGCAACGTTTTGACCGGTGGAGATCAAAATCTGTCAAAATCGAAAATTTGGGTTTTTGCTTGTTTCCTCTTCTAGCTCGAGGTAGGGATTTTTCCTACACTTCTTTGTGCACTTTTACTTGATTATAGAGAGTTTAGAGTTGTATATAATTTAATTAGAATTTTTGGAAAACTTGCGATTTGTTTGCTTAAAAGAGAAATTTTGAGAAAAATAAAAAGTTGATGCCCAAATTGCGAAAGTGTAAACTTGGAATGTGTTTGTAAGGTTATGAAAGAGTTATGTTTTAAATTTGAACAAAAACAGACTTCAATTCGATTGGTTTTGAAATTTTTACCGGTTTGTAACCAAAAGAGCATTTTTAAAGAAAACAAAGAAATTGCATTTAATTTTGGGGGCTTTCAATCAAAATAGGATGTCATAGTTGAATAATGCTTGGAGAATGAGTTTGGAAAGATAATGATGTTTTCTTGGGCATTAACGGTATTATTTTGCTTAATGTATCCGTTGGAATAAAACTGACGCGGTTAGAAATGGACCTTGAGAGGTTACCGGACGTGATAGTGATATGAAAACTAGTGTAGTTGTTCATATTTGATGAGATGTGGAATAGATTATATTTATCGGAATTTTTATGGAATTTAATTGTTTAAATATCCGTTTAGAAATATCTGTTTTGGGCTATCGGTGGAGGATAGCCATGTTTGTTGTAGAAATGCATGAGACTTAGATATATCGAACCACATTTCTCATTTGTTGCATTGGACATTGCATTACATTCATTTCATTGGAAATGTATCGGTTTTGAGAAATGTTTGGAAATGTATCTATTTGCAAAAAGATGAATACTTGGTGAATCTGGATAGGGGGTATGGAACCATGCGGTTAGGTGTCGAGCCTTCCAGTTTACTGGTAAAAATGATAGTGGTAGTGCATTAGGGCCTACATACAGACACTCACCTAGAGATTCACAGGGCCCGTATTTATGTAACAGATATTGTTTAAAATGAAAATGGTTTTATATTTGTTGTGCATCTCAGCATTGCATGCTTTATAAAAAGAGAGATAAATTGTTTTATCGTGAGCATTGCATGAGCATACTCCTCTTTAGTCGTGTCATTGTTCATATGTTGTGTAGTATATCTCTACTGGGCTATGGCTCACCCTATAAGGGAAATCATTTCAGGTACATGTGCTATGCCTCCGCCAAGGCATTGACTTGGAAGGACTCGGAGCTGAGGCTTCATTTTTGTTTTATAGTTATTTGTTGAATGTAAGCACATAACTGTATTTGTGTTGAGTTGAAACTCCATTTCGTGTAACCAAGAATGTTCTTGGATAAATTTGTAAGTCTGTAGGGCACTAATTATCTGTTGGCTTCCAGTTCATACTTGTTGCAAAATACATGTTTGAGATTGGAACTGGGGCATTGAGATGTGAATTACATGTATTTTGGCATTTAGAATTAAATGGAAATGGGTGTATGGATTAATTAGCTACATATATGTGTTTGTCTATCAGATGATTTTGTTGCATAAATCGATATATTCTGCCTAATTTTCGAGGCGTGACAGGTTCCCTCAAATTCTTACATACGAATTGAACACGCGCATAGCAATCACAAATTTGAAGCTCAAGAGTAAGTGGTAGGTGAGAGGTTGGAGGAAACTGAGCCGTATTTACAAGGGATAAAGAGAGCCTCTAATCAAGAGGTTCAGTTTTCTTCAACTATGACTTAAAAGACCTCTCTTTTCACTGCAAGGCTTTTGAAGGGTAGACCGGTATTTAAACTTTTGGCACATAAGAAAGCACAGAGTTTTCATTCAGAGTTGGTGGTTGGAACCGAATTGCATACTGTTAAGTGGTTTGTATGGTACAAAGTACATACTCTCTCTCTCTCCCACAAGTAATTATCTTATTTTTCAAGAATTTCATGTTAATTGTGTGTGCAATCAATAACAATGGGTTAATAGTAAAGAGATGTTAGACAGGTTATAACATTTCATTGACACGTAATCTTCCTGATTTACCAGATAATTTCTGCTCTCCCACTCTCTAAATGTTTGACCAGGTAGTCTGGTTTTTTTAAATGGGGGAAGTAGGCTATTAATTGCACCATTTCAAAGGGTTATTTATTTTTTAACATTACAAAGATAATTTTCAAAATGGGAGTTGGACATTAATTTTTGAAGATATTATAAAAATAAAAAATAAAATCTTAGCATTTATAATCTTTATAGTAAAATAAATTCTGAATTTTTAATTATATCAATTAAGACATAATGTTTTAATTTATTTTTAAATTAAATTATTTATTTATTTTTGTTAAGTAAAATTAACGAGAAAAATAGTAATTAAATAGCATTTAGTAGAGTTTTAGAATTATGATTTAATAATAGAGTTGTATTTTGAGTTTGTGAGTTTTGAAATTATAATTTGAGTGTGAAAGATTTGTTTGGTTATGAGTTGTGAAAAGTGTTTTGAATTGAGTTCGAAATTTTTAATGTGACATATGATATTTGATTCAAAAACTTACAACTCATAACCAAACACACAATCCAAAATTTTATTCAAAGCTCATAAAAAAAATAATTAAAAATATTTTTTATTTAAAATATAAAAATAACAGGTGCCAAAAAAAAAAAAAAAACTATTCTGGTCAACCGGCCGAACGTCTAGGGGACAACCGGATAGACATGTTTTTAACAATCTCACCAAACACCACACTCAAACCAAGGGTAAAATTAAATTTACAAAACTCTACCAAACCAAACCATATATTTTAATCATTAAATTAAAATATATCTATATAATAAGGAAGCTCAGATTTTTGAATTTGGATGGGACTTTTGTCCCTTTGTCCAAATTTTGACCATTAGATTGTTTTGATCTAAGGGCTAAAAACATTTCACTCTCATCTCTCAGCACACTCTCTCTCTCATCTCATACAGACTCCTCTCCTCTGTTTTGTTTTCAAATTTTGAACACACTCTCTCTCTCTCTCTCTCTCTCTCTCTCTCCTCCATTGGAGCCCTGTCGAAACCCAACCATTGCTGTGATTCCCTGTCTTCATCTTCTCTCTTCCTCCCTCCCTCTCTGCCGTCAACAAGGGAGTCGTCACTGCTGTCCCTGGCCGGAGCATCACTGCTGTATGTATTTGTGTGTATATTTTGGATGTATATATATGTATATATATATATGTATATGTGTATATAGATGTATGTAATGGGTTTGAAATGTTTGATATGGTTAATTTGAAATGGGTTTGATGTTGAAATGGGTTTGATTTATGAAATGGGTTTGATTATTTAATGGGTTTGATTTATGAAATGGGTTTGAAATGGGTTTGATGATTTATGTTGAACATGTATGTATTTGATTTTGTATTTGATTTATGTTTGAAATGGGTTTGATTTTGTAGGAATGAGACACGTAATGAACATTGGTTTGATTTTGTATTTGATTTTGTAGAAATGGGTTTGAAATGGGTTTGAAAAACATGATGCAGATTTTGAAAAACATGGGTTTGAAAGATTAACCATATGTATATATATGTATATGTGTATATAGATGTATGAAATGGGTTTGAAATGTTTGATATGGTTAATTTGAAATGGGTTTGATGTTGAAATGGGTTTGATTTATGAAATGGGTTTGAAATGGGTTTGATGATTTATGTTGAACATGTATGTATTTGATTTTGTATTTGATTTATGTTTGAAATGGGTTTGATTTTGTAGGAATGAGACACGTAATGAACATGGGTTTGAAATGGGTTTGATTTTGTACAGGAGGTAAAATTGTTCAATAAAAAAAAAAAATTCAATGAACAATAAATTTCTGTTGCTGAACAAGTATTTAATATCTCATTGAGGGTGCCCTGTCTGTCTCCTAAGTTTTCTTCACAAATTGAGTAGCCTATTTTGAGATGATGCATTTTTAACATTGCATTATCTCTATCTAATTTTACATTTTCCAAAATTCCATCTAAAATTTCCAAGATTTATTACTGATTTCGTAGTTGTCTCTCAATAGTTTTGATATTGATATTCAATACCTTATTACATCTATTCCTGTATATGTAAAGATGTCCATACATTGGAACCTCAATATGGCGGTTGATAACAACACTTTCACCGGTTTGAAAGTTCAGTGTAAGCATTTCTACCCTGGTTCCAGTTTTTAACTTTGTAAAGGTCCTGCTGTATTTTATTTAAAAATATATAAAAACAGAAAACAGAAAACATTAAAAGAATGAATTACTGACCTCAGTCACAAAAAGGGCATGGAATCCATAAGGAACTCTGTGAGGATATTTTGTTTGTTTACTGTTCTGCAGATTTTGGCAGAAACCCTGTAATTGAGGGATGGGTTTTAGGGTAGGAATGAGACACTGTTTGGCTCACTGATTTATCATTTTATTTATTTTGTTTTGTTTTACTTTTTTGAAAAGATGTGTTGAAGTGTTTTTTTTTGTAATAGTGATTTTGTTTTTTATTATTTACGGTTCTGCAGATTATGTTTTTTATTTGTGATAGTATGTTAATAGTGATTTTGTTTTTTATTTTGTAATAGCCATTATATTTGCTTTTTATTATGTGTTGAAAAGATGGCTCACTGATTTTGTTTGTTTTACTTTTTTGTTTTTTTTTTTTAATTTCTTAATAGTGTAATAGGGAAAAAAAAAAAAACACAAATATAAAGGGTTACAAATGAGACTTGCATCCCTATAATTTTTTACTTACACCTCATAACAGAATCATTTATATCTCTTATGTTTGTATTTTTTCTTTCTGCTTCACTGTTAAGTAATTCCCCCATTTTTTAAATATATGTACTATATGTAAATTATGATATTTATAAAATTAATCATTATAAATGTCATAATTGAATTCTTTTAATGTTGTAACTAATCAAATATTACATAAGACATACATAATCAAACTAATATTATAATTAATATCACGGTAAATTTAATTTAATTATAACTAATACCAGAATAGGTTATACGTAAACATTACAAACATCGTAATTGGTGCATATGGTACATGCCACAAGAGTGATGTGTATAGTAGAATTTTGGATAACCAACTAGGTTTAGCTTAGCTGACCACTATGACTTTCCTAAAGGCTTAATTCCTAGGGGAAGTTGAATTAAGGAAATAAACACTTGGTACTTTGCAAAGGGCGAGGAGTCTGACTCCCATAAATACTAATATAATAACTAACAACTAACTTTTGCCGATAAAAAAAAAAAAATTAATTATTGGATACTCTAAGCACATTATGTAATATTATTTATGTAGTAATATAAATTAATGACATAACCAAAAACCTTGATTATTTAATGGGTTTGATTTATGAAATGGGTTTGATGATTTATGTTGAACATGTATGTATTTGTGTGTATTATATATATCATTGTGAACACACACTCTCTGTAATCTGATGGCTCTGTTTTTTAACACACACGCTCTCTCTCTCTCTCTCTCTCTCTCTCTCTCTCACACACACACACACACACACACACACACACACACGTACTCCTCTCATCTCTTTCAAATTTTCTTTGGGAAGACACTATGTTGTGTTTTGGATCTAATATCTAGAAATCTTTTTTTTTCTCAAAGAGTCAACTTGGAATTTTACACAAATTGTTAGTGTTATTGGGACAATTATATATGTTGTTTAATTATTGTTTTCTTTTTCTTTGATTCAACCAGGTCTTTCCTTTGTCCTTTTAAATTTGTATATTAAAAAAAAAAAAATTTGTTTAGTACAGTTAAGATGGTCACAATTGTTGACAAATAGGTTCTATCATTAGAGAATAGAGAGATGAGCTCTTGCCAAAGTTTGGCATTGTTATAATTTGGCACCAAAAAATAGCACATGAATTAGAAGTGTTGTTGCCAAATTTTGGCTTTCGCATGAAGGGGAAGCATACCATTAGAGTTGCTCTAACATGCAATTTCCATGTCATTTAAATCTTTAAAGTTGCTTTACCACGTTCCAATATGTATTTTTTTTATTTATTGTGGGGTATATGTTATTTGAGAAAATGGAAGTCATTGCCGCCACCGTTGATAGTAATAAACAGAATTGACATTTTTTTTGTGGTGTTTCTTTTGATAAATGTGTATGAATGTGCACTAAATCTGAGCATGTTAATGAATAGATATCGGAATGTATTATCAAATATGTATGTATTTGTTTACATGTAGTATAATCATAATAAGTTGCAAGTTTTCCCATTTAATAACAAGTTTATTTATTTTTATTTTTATATATGATGTGATACAAGTCTATAATTTTATTTTATAGACTGGTGGCTTTTTAAATAGAGAGAATGAGTTGATTTTATGTGTTAGTTTTTGGTTTTTAGCTAATTTTCCTATTCGCAAACAAATTTAACCAAAATAGATAGGAGTTAAATTAATCTTTTTTTTTTTTTTCTTTTCTCCTTGAATGACACTTAGGGCATGTTTGATTAGTAGTAATAGTGGTACTATTTTGATAACATTCAAATTTGATAGTGGTACTACCCGTTTATTAATTTGTATAGCATTTTGATAACATTCAAATTTGATATACAAATAACCTCTACGATTTATTAAATGTCATTCATACACAACCAACCAAGCATTAATTAGTAGCTAACAATTGGCCAAATGGAAATTTGAACTTTGATTTTTATATTTCTATCTTTGGATATCTTTTGTTTTAATAATCTTTCAAAATATTAATGAATTGGATATCTTTAATAATCTTCAATAATCTTTTGTTTCAATAATATTGACAATAGGTTTGAAGCATTGAGTCTGAAGCATTGTGGACTTCCTTAAGACCTTTTATATTCAAACAAGGTAAATTAATCTTTTATTTTTATTTTATATATGATTATGAATGTATATATATCTATACATATGATTCCAATATGTATGTATATATGATTCCAAACCCCAAACCCCCTCTTTATGTATGATTCCAGTATGTATATATATATTGAGAAGCCATGTCTAAGAAAGCCATGTCTAACAAAACCTGTGCCAATTACTTAAAAAATTGAAGTGGGTTTCTGCTTTCTAGGAAACCAAACAGAGGGCGTTTTTTGTTTTTTTTAATAAACAAAATGAAAAATTGGAAGAAGAAAATAAACGTATCTTCCTTTGCCTCTTAGGGCATGTTTTTTTTGTGTTGAATGGGTTTATTTTTTGTATTAGTTTTGACTTTTTATCTAATGTTTCAAATTTAACAAATATAGATAGGAGTTAAATTAATCTTTGTTTTTTGTTTTCTTTTTCTTTTCTTTTCCTTGAATGACACTTAGGGCATGTTTGGTTGGTAGTATTAGTGGTACTATTCTATTAACCTGTTAATCAAACAAGGCCTTAGTTTGAGTTTTATTTATTGCATAAAACACATGTTTATTAGTTTGTATAGCATTTTGATAACATTCGAATTTATTAGTTTGTAACATTCGATAACAATTTAATTTTATTAGTTTGTAAAATTAATCTATTTGGACTTAAATTAATCTATTATTAGTTTGAATTTTATTAATTTTATTAGGAGTTAAATTAATTTTACAGATGTGGTAAGTATGGAAATCTAAACCACATTTCGTAGAGTACAATTTCAACGAAAAGGCCCTTATAGAATTCATGAGTTAATTTTTTAAATTCATATTGTGGTATTGTATTGTTTGATTTCTTAAATGAATTTTATTAGTTTGTAAAATTAATCTATTTGGACTTAAATTAATCTATTATTAGTTTGAATTTTATTAATTTTATTAGGAGTTAAATTAATTTTACAGATGTGGTAAGTATGGAAATCTAAACCACATTTCGTAGAGTACAATTTCAACGAAAAGGCCCTTATAGAATTCATGAGTTAATTTTTTAAATTCATATTGTGGTATTGTATTGTTTGATTTCTTAAATGAATTTTATTAGTTTGTAAAATTAATCTATTTGGACTTAAATTAATCTATTATTAGTTTGAATTTTATTAATTTTATTAGGAGTTAAATTAATTTTACAGATGTGGTAAGTATGGAAATCTAAACCACATTTCGTAGAGTACAATTTCAATGAAAAGGCCCTGATAGAATTCATGAGTTAATTTTTTAAATTCATATTGTGGTATTGTATTGTTTGATTTCTTAAATTCATACTTTGGTTCGAATTTGTGGTATTATGTGGTATTATATACTGTTCAAGCTTTATTAGTATCCGAAATTTTTGTGTCAAACAGTTTTTGGGGATTAATCAATAAATCGGACAGTTTTTGGCCAATAAAGGGTTGTTTTTAGCCAATAAGGAAGCTCCATATGTGTTTGTGTTTCTAAGGATTTGGAAAATATTCTATCCTATTTATAAAATATTAAACCTAGGGAATCTATTCGCAAACAAATTTAACCAAAATAGATAGGAGTTAAATTAATCTTTTTTTGTTTTTTGTTTTTTCTTTTCTCCTTGAATGACACTTAGGGCATGTTTGATTAGTAGTAATAGTGGTACTATTTTGATAACATTCAAATTTGATTTACAAATAACCTCTACGATTTATTCATATACAACCAACCAAGCATTAATTAGTAGCTAACAATTGGCCAAATGGAAATCTGAACTTTGATTTTTATATTTCTATCTTTGGATATCTTTTGTTTTAATAATCTTTCAAAATATTAATGAATTGGATATCTTTAATAATCTTCAATAATCTTTTGTTTCAATAATATTGACAATAGGTTTGAAGCATTGAGTCTGAAGCATTGTGGACTTCCTTAAGACCTTTTATATCCAAACAAGGTAAATTAATCTTTTATTTTTATTTTTATATATGATTACGAATGTATATATATCTATACATATGATTCCAATATGTATGTATATATGATTCCAAACCCCAAACTCCCTCTTTATGTATGATTCCAGTATGTATATAGATATTGAGAAGCCATGTCTAAGAAAGCCATGTCTAACAAAACCTGTGCCAATTACTTAAAAAATTGAAGTGGGTTTCTGCTTTCTAGGAAACCAAACAGAGGGCGTTTTTTGTTTTTTTTAATAAACAAAATGAAAAATTGGAAGAAGAAAATAAACGTATCTTCCTTTGCCTCTTAGGGCATGTTTTTTTTTTGTTGAATAGGTTTATTTTTTGTATTAGTTTTTGACTTTTTATCTAATGTTTCAAATTTAACCAATATAGATAGGAGTTAAATTAATCTTTGTTTTTTTTTTTTTCTTTCTTTTCTCCTTGAATGACACTTAGGGCATGTTTGATTGGTAGTATTAGTGGTACTATTTTATTTACCTGTTAATCAAATAAGGCCTTAGTTTGAGTTTTATTTATTGCATAAAACACATGTTTATTAGTTTGTAAAATTAATCTATTAGGGCATGAATTAATCTATTATTAGTTTGAATTTTATTAATTTTATTAGGAGTTAAATTAATTTTACAGATGTGGTAAGTATGGAAATATTATTATTCGTCAAATTTAACCAATATAGATAGGAGTTAAATTAATCTTTGTTTTTTTTCTTTTCTTTTCTTTTCTCCTTGAATGACACTTAGGGCATGTTTGATTGGTAGTATTAGTGGTACTATTTTATTTACCTGTTAATCAAATAAGGCCTTAGTTTGAGTTTTATTTATTGCATAAAACACATGTTTATTAGTTTGTAAAATTAATCTATTAGGGCATGAATTAATCTATTATTAGTTTGAATTTTATTAATTTTATTAGGAGTTAAATTAATTTTACAGATGTGGTAAGTATGGAAATATTATTATTCGTCAAATATGAAAATATTCGTGTACAGTTTTAGTGTTGAGGAGTGCTCTTACTAATTGTGTTTTTCTTTTTATCCTTCTGTCTCAGATTCCTTTAATTTTGCTTCTCAAGCAGATACTCAGGTTAGGAAGTCTCTCCATTGCAATTCTTTATTAGTTCCTTGCTTTCTTTTTCGAATTGCAGTGGGTTAATGAATGTTCTGGATTAATAAATGAACTCTCCTAGAATGTTTGGTCTTCGAATTTTCAATAATTAGATTACACATTAAGCTTTTAATTTGTAATATGATAGGTCTTCTTTTTTTCTTTTTTTTTTCTTTTTTTCCATCTCTCTTAGGTTGTATTTGGATTTAGGATTTGAAGGGAATTTGTTGATTGAAAGGAAAAGGGAATATTAAAAAGTTAATCCTTTTTATTTGATGACCCTTATTTTTTTTGCTTTTACTGAATTGTTTTTAATTTGCTTTTAAAATGTTTAGGCTTCTCTCTCTTTAAAAAGAGTCCAGTTTATTTTGCTGTTTCAATTTTATTTATGGAATTTTTCAAACAAAAAAAAGACTTTTTAGATGTTTATCAGGACTTTTGAAAAAACATAAACTTATTTTAAAAATTTGTTTTACTAACTTTTTAATGATTTTTATGAGAGTATTACTCCTTGGAGTAAATAAGCTACTGTGTAGTTACTTTTTTGAAAAAGGCATTTGCAATTATACAGATCATACAAAAGGTATTTGTAATTTTTCAGTTACAGTGTGGTGAGCCCTTTTATAAATTTTTATTGTAGTTTTTTACTTATTTTTTTTTCACATTTTAAAATACAAATTTAGTATTGCATAAGAATTAACCATGGGCAATACAATTTAGTATTACAAATTTAGTTTTTCACATTTTAAGTTTTGCTAAAATTTTATTCATTAGTATTTATATTTTTTGTTAGTATGAAAAATGGGCAATACAATCCATAAGAATTAACCTTTGTCAGTGCAAAAATGGGCAATACAATCCATATTTATATTTTACTTAGTTGTTAGTATGAAAAATGGACAATACAATCCATAAGAATTAACCTTTGTCAGTGCAAATTTGCTATATAGAATCAACTACAAAATCATGTATTGCTATAGTTCTACATTTTGGTCAATAAAGAAAAACTATGAAGATTTCTATGAGAGTATTTAATTTTTCTTCTATCCTTTTTAATGTAATTTTTCTTCTATCCTGTAGTAGGTCAATTTCTCCATCTGTGATATTCATGCACAAACGAACTTCTTAAACTATGTTGTTAACTAAAATATGTTTGGAGGTTGTTAATTTTGTAGCGATTAATTTCTCTTTGTCAAATTTACATAACCAAGCACTTTCAGGTTGAGACACCATTGACCTTCAACCGCTAATTATGGACAACATTACTATATTTGGTCACGTAAGTTGTTTTCTTTTTTATTTATTTGAAAAAAAAAACATTTTTCTTATAAGCAAAAGTCAATTTTATTTTCTTTTCATAATTTTTATATCTAATTCCTTATAACAAATTCTTTTTTTATAATTTACAGATGGATGGAGACCTACGTCGAACTGTAATACTGATTCCTTTTACTCATTTTCTTACATGTATAATTTTTTTATTTTTTTTACCTCTAATTCTTTTGTATTTTTAGGTCCAATTTCTTCAAGAAAGAAATGTTAATGTTGTTATCCGTGATGAGCGTGACCTTAATGTCATCCGTGTTCGAGAGGTAGGCCCAATTTAAAACACCGTATATTCTTATTTATAGATTTTTTTTCATTCAAAAGACCGTATATTCTTATTTATAGATTTTTTAAATAAATATAATTAATCAAGGTTCTTTAAATTATATAGATTTCTTTAAATAGATATTCTTAATTATATAGATTTCTTTAAACGTTCTACAATTTAATCAAGGTTCTTTAAATTTTATTTTATTTTATTTTTTTTGTAGGCAAAAGAAAAGGAAATTGCCAAGGCATTGTTGAAGAAAAACGAAAAGACCACCGTTTCGGGCAAGGAAAAGGAAAATGCATGTTCAGTAGTATGGCTCTTCAACATTTCCATTTAAAGTTCTTTTTTTGAAATATTTATTTTGGACCATGAACCTTGATTATTTATTTATTTTTAAATGTAAAATTGACATACTACTTGCATAGTGACATATACTGTTCTTATAGTAAACAGTTTCATATAAATTTGTGAAATGTTTTTTTTAAAGCATACTAAAATACGATTTGTACAAAAAACATTATATTTGTTTTAAATTATTATTATTATTCTTTTTTGGCTTTTTGCTATTGACAAGAGAATAAAAAAGGAATATAACAAAAAAGGAATGAGGGGAGGAGCGATACATAATGAAAAAATTTTCAATTTTTTTACAAAATATCAGAAGGAAAGGGAATTAAGATAAAATAAATTAATAGAAATGAAAAATGAAGAGAAAAATATAAAGCAGTATATGATAAAATTTAGGCATCTTATGAAATTAATCTTCATGTTTTAGGCACATAACAATAATGTTATATCGAAAGCTGCATTGGCTCAACGTGCACGGCGAGAACGCGAAAGAAATGATAAGGCAAGCTCTTCATATCAATTGGGACAACGTTCGCGACGTGAACGAGAAAGATTGAGAGAATTGATTCCACCAAGCACAACTAATACTCCACCGGCTCAGAAAGGAGTAATGTTTACACATCTACCTTCGCTAAGCACATCTTTAGCTTCACAAAGGAATTGGTAAAACATTGTATTTAATTCTACAAATACATATTCTTATTGTTAAGATTTTATTTAACAAATTTTATTTTCTACACAACAAATATTTGTAGGCCTACTCATGCAGACCCATTACTCCATGAGACTAGGAATATCGGTGTTGTTATTCGTGATGAGTGCAATCTTAATATTATCTGCAATTCTAAGGTAAGTATAAATATCAAGTTCAAAATGTTCTTTTTTCGTAATCTTAATAAATTCTATAAATACATGTTCTTTTTCGTATTCTGAATAAATTTTATTTATTTTTGGTAGGCAAAGGAAAAGGAAAAGGCCAAGGCAATGTCTAAAGGAAAAGAAAAGGCAACTTCTTTTGACAAAGGAAAGGAAAACGCATGTCCAATGGTATATATTCAACATCTTTAAAAAAAATATTTATCGAGTTGATAAGTGAACATTGATCATGTATATTTTTAAAAATATAAACTGTGTTGTCAATTTTTTTTGTGTGCTCTTTGTTTTCTGTAACAAACAAAGTATTTTTAGCTCTCTTTAACATTTCCTGAAAAATAATTGTAACCTTTATCAACTCCAAGAAAAACTTTGTCAAAAGGTACAATTTATTTATTGATAAATTTGTTAATTTAAAAATATTTACTATATGTGTCGACTTTTGTAGGATTGGGTTAAAAAATATATGGAGCTCAAAAATATAAATACAACTAGATTGCTTCGATGGGGATGTAACAAGGTAATTTCAATTTGAAAGTGTTTTGATATATTACTTTTTTATTTGCTAATATACTAACTTTTTTATTTTCATAAATTAATAGATTGTCGTGCATGTTCCTCACTGGGGATACATACAAGTTGATACGAGGACTTTTTGGAAAGTGATGAGGCGCTCCTAGGATTTCTAAGAAAGAACAAGTTTGAATCTCATATTTATTTTTGTGAAAAGTGTACATATGCTAGCTACGATCCATATTTTGTAAAGTTTCCGATCGATGTGAAATTTATTACTTACAATAGTTTTGTAAAGCCTTTTATCTATGTGAAATTTATAACTAAGTTTAGATGTATGTTAGATAATTTTCATTTGAATTATTGATTTATGCTATGAGTTTGTTTTTGTAAATGTTACACACTAGGTGATATATGTTTTTGTAAATGTTAGATATTTTTTCTTCCTAATATGCTCTTGAATTAGGTTAAACAAAACTAATCATATTTTTATTTGGTTATCTTTTTATTAGGAAGGGTGTTGCATTTTCTTTGTATTACAGAACATTGGTTGGTGTGCTTAATTTGTTATTTGACATTTTTTTTTGTATTGCAGAGCACTGGCTGGGGTGCTTAATTTGTTATTTTGGCATTTTTTTTTTATATTGCAGAGCATTGGCTGGTGTGCTTAATTTGTTGTTTATTTTTTGCTATTGCATAGCATTGGCTGGCGTATTTCGTCTGATTTTTATATAGATGTTTTTGTGTTATGGGATTTACATTTTGTTGTTTGTTTAAAATCTTATGCTTTTATTGTGCTTGAATTTTACGTAGCAATTATGTGTTTACTTTTCACTATTTCGTTTACCTATAAATTTGGAAATTTTATGTTCAAATTGATTTATTCACCAAGCAGCATACAATTTATTTATTTTTCATTTATTTAATTTTCTACACAATAAACTGACCACCAAACCATAAAAATTGGTAGATTTTAACAATTACATTAAAATTGATGCAAAACTATAGCTTTGAGATCTCTCTTCTTTACTTCAATCAAAACTCACTATCTAAAAAAATGTGGATGTAGAAATTTATTTGGGTACTGTTATTAGCTAGGATAATAAAATGCTTATTTTCTATTACAAATTGCAAGTGAGTTACATAAACAAAAATACTACAATACACCAAACTCTAATTATAAAATTCATTTGAAATACACCAAACTCTAATTATAAAATTCATTTGAAAATTTAAAACCAAATAATTTTCACCTCAAATTATATTTTCACCTCAAATTTTTTTGAAAAACAAATTAAATAAATTACATTTTAACCCAATAATTTTATATTCAATTAATGGTCACCGTGCCTTCAGCACGGGCATACCCTAGTATATATATATTTTAAACATTTTACATACATTTATATTGAATTTAATAGTTAAAATATCATTTTTGGGTCAATTTTACTTTACAGGAATAGACAAATAATTTTTCAATCTAAATCAAAATATTAAAATTAAAATTAATAAAATTAAAAATTTAAATTTTATTTTATTATAAGTGAAACTTTAAACTATTTTTTTTTTTGGTAAGATGCACTAATTTTTAGATTTAGGCCTCGTTTGGGGAGTGGCTATTTTAGCTAAAAAGTCAAAAAGCCAACTAATAAAATTTGTCACATCACCTCTCTACTTTTCTGTATATCTTTTCGTAAAAAGTCAAAAAATTACTAAAATAGATTGTTTCCAAACGAGGCCTTAATGAAAGTCTAGCCGTCAATCCCCTTGAGGCTAAAAAAAAGGCAAAAAGGAATGACTATATGAGTGTTTGGAAAGTTATTAATTTAATAGGTTATTTTAATTTTTCATTATTTTAATAAGTTAAAATTTTTATGTTTAGAAAGATAGTTAATTTTTTATTTTTTATTTTTTATAGCTGGATGTTATATTTGTAAAAAAAATAAAATGATTATAAATTTAATGTGATATTTTATCTTATTAACTATTTTAACCTATTTTATCTTTAAAATCCAACTTGCCCAATATATATCACCTGAACAATAACTATAGCCCAAGGACGAAATGGTTTTCCCCTCATAATACTTCACTAACACCGGATTGATATCAATCACCCGGGAAGCCCAGCACGCACAGCAGAGAAGAAAGCAGCTCTCGAGGCAGTCAGTTAACTACAAGATAAGCTAAAGTGTTTTTTTGTATATAAAAAGGGGTCTGAAATAACTGAAAAACTGTAATTCAAAGAGTTTCTTGACACTGCCATGAACAAAAACTTTGGAAGCAAGCAAAATGGAAGCCAGCCGATGAAAGTTCAGCTGTCCTCCTTTTCCTCATCACTGCCTTCGTTATCATCATCGCCTTTTTCCTAGGAATCACAAATTTGGAATAGAAATGAGCTCAATATATGACAAATTTTTTGATTGGCCTCACCAGGAAATGTCACTTGATCAGATGCAATTGGCTAACAATATATACACACAAACTATCTATTAATTGATTTATAAATGATAGATATGATATCAAGACATCATGGCTTGCATAAAAAAAAGCTAAGAAATTTGGTAGAGGCAGTGACCATTATTGTTTCATGTTGTAGTGTTGGCAAAATTCGTAATTGTTACACAACAATGAAGTTAGTGATGGTTGCAGTGGATAAGGGATAGTTATGCCTATCTGCTGAATAAGATCTCTAGAGAGAGGGAGAGAAAGAGTAGCATACAAATAGCTAATAATGTTATGGATCGTAATATGGTTTCATTCAACTTAACTTGTCCTCCTCATCTCCGTCAGAATCATCCTCATCAGCTTCCTACAGCAGTAAAGTTGCAGAGTTCCGATAGGCCCAAAGGAAAGGTAGAAAGGAAAAATTAATTTGAGACAAAAGTAAAACACGATGAGAAAAAAGATTACATTGTTGAAATATTTGAGAGGATTGGGCCACAAGTCCTCCTTAATTATCTCCGCCACCTGCAATTTCAAAGCAAAAGGTAAAAAGTTAAATGAAAAGAAAGAAGACAAAAGCAAGATTTAAGTATTTTCACCAATTTAATCCAAAAGTATCAATCAAGACTGGATGTCACAGAAGGATGAAATAACACGGGAAAGAGTGATTAAACACGACATCAACTCATCAGTAATTGCCATAAAGCCATGCACCTTCAGACTACTAATCAATAAAAATTGAAATATGTGTACATAACAGCCGCATGTTGAATAAAAAAAATTCACCTCATCATGAAGCCCCTCAACAAATATCTTTTGGTTGTGTCTCACTAAACCAACTAAAGAAGCTGCATTGATATGAGGACATTGAATGAGTAGGTGAGTGATAGATTTAGAGAATATCAATCTTAGGGAATGATTAGGATATCATCCCCTATTTATATTAATGAAGATCAATAATTATAAGGAAGTCCTAAGGTATAGAATAATTACAAAAATAATAACCCAAATAATAATATATTATTCTAACACTCCCCCTCAAGCTGGTGTGAAGATATCTCTTATGCCCAGCTTGCCTAAAATGCCATGAAAGGGCTTACTCCCAACTCCTTTGGTGAGGATGTCAGCAAGTTGTTCACCAGACTGTACAAAGGGAGTACATATTGTGTCACTAGTGAGTTTCTCCTTAATGAAGTGGCAATCAATCTCAACATGTTTTGTCCTGTCATGTTGAACCGGATTGTGAGCAATGTTGATAGCAGCCTTATTATCACAATATAACTGCATGGAGCCCGTCTGATCGATACCTAGATCACTCAACAATAACTTGATCCATAAGAGCTCACACACCCCTTGTGCTATAGCTCTGAACTCAGTTTCTGCACTCGACCTGGCAACCACATTTTGTTTCCTACTCCTCCAAGTAACTAGGTTGCCTCAAACAAAGGTGCAATACCCTGAAGTCGATCTCCTATCAGTTACTGATCCAGCCCAGTCAGCATCTGTATAGACTTCCATACGAAGATCCTTTTGTTTTGATGACATTCTTGGAAGGTCCTTTTGTGCCAGGGGACGTTAAGCCTATGTAGCACCTTTGTTTGAGATATCTCTTTTGCCACCGACGGTCTTGTACGGGTGGGTTTGTCTAATCGATTTCGGGTCGGCCACCGACAGTCGTGAACAGGTGTGCTTCGATCCCGAGATGATTATTTCCTTGTTTTGCCATCGACGGTTTTTTGGGTGGGTTGTCTAATCGATTCCGGGTCGGCCACCGACGGTCGTGAACGGGTGTGCTTCGATTTTGGGACGGTTATTCCTTTGTTTTGTCAGGAATGTCATCCTTTGTATTATGTAGATGTTATTAAACATCCCAAGAAGCTTTAAAAGACTTTGATTGATGAACTTGGTTCATCCCATGTTTTGTACAAGTTATTATATGTATTGTTTTGATAAAGATCTCGAATATCATTCATTCAAACCTTTATTACTTATATCATTCACTGAGTATCCATGCTCACCCTCCCCTTTATTTTGGCGATGTTTCTGATTGAAACATGACGAATAACTTAGACTTATTATATGGCAGAGTTTAATTATACTTGCATATAATAGAGTTGAACTAAGTTGAATCAACTTGAACTTGCCATGTCGGCAGAAGTCAAACACAGATTAAAACTAAGTACATTTTTATAAGATTAACAGAAGAACCAAGGTTGTTAACCTCGGCCAGACTCTGTTTGAATCTTATCTCGGCGACGAGGTCAAAACAGCATGCTTAATGAGAACCCAAGTGGAACTTAAGTTCACATTAGGGGGCAGAGAGTTAGAGAATAATTTACATGCTAAAATTGGTTTAACACTTGTTAAAATTTTAAGAAAAATTTACAAGTCAAAGTTAAGCCGAAGTCATGTTGAAAGGAAAATTGGTTTAACACTTGTTGAAGTTTTAAGAAAGAACTTACAAGTTAAAGTTAAGTCGAGGTTATGCTAAAGGAAGATTGGTTTAACACTTGTTGAAACTTTTGAGAAAAGTTTACAAGTCAAACCAAGGCTGTGTTGAAAGAAGTACTTCTGTACTTGCCGAGATTACCATTTGGCCAAGACATAGAAGATATTGGAAGACAGGAGTCTTGGTAAGAAAGAGTGTAGTGGCAAGTTGTAAATAACACTTATGAAAATATTATAAAAAATATTTTCAAGTGTTAGGCCAAAGCCGAGATAAACTATTAGTTGGTATAACCAAAGTATTCCACACCAAGAAGATTACACAATTAAGGTGTACGGTGAAGACATGCAAATTATTCTAAGTATAGAATCATACAAGAATAAAAGGAAGACAAACATGCAATCACATTGAAAGAAGAAATTTAAAGCTGCATTCAGATAAGGAAAGAAGGCACTTCGACCTGACATTGAAGAGTAATTGTTCAGACTACAAAAGTGGCACGTCGGCCAAACTAAAGCTTATATTGTTTCAAAAGTAAGAAAAAAGTACAAGGTGCAGAAAATAAAGAAAAAGCATCAAAATGGACTACTCGGTGCCAACAGTTGGTTGTGTCCCAGCCTCAGAAGACAGTTGTGAGCCCTTCTCAGCAGCCTTCTCAGCCTCAAGCTCAGCGTCGATCTCTCGTAGAGTCTAATCGATGCTCTTCTCGGCTATAGGCACCTCGGGGGTTGTCTTCTGGGAGGAGGCACCTTTAGAGACTTCACCCTCCTCGTCCTGAGTCAAGTCCAAGACTTGCTCATTTAGAGTTGGGGACTTGGCCCCAACAGCTTCTTCATTCTTCTTGGCCTCAGCCTGATCCTCGAACTCAGATTCGTCTTCGGACTGGCTTGCAAAGGGAGGGAATGGCAGGATGAGGTTGGTAGCATTTTTGAGAGGAGAATCCTCGGGGACATCCAACTCTTTTAAAGCAGCCATCCAACCAAGGGTGAAACCCTTGTTGCATGCCTGCTTCACTTGCTTCTTGTAGTCTTCTTTGACATCGGCTGCCCCCTCGGTATACGCCTTCTCATCCGCCGCTTTGATCTCAGCGTCCTTTGTGGCCAGGGCAGAGATGAGCTTGGCTTGGGCTTTGGCAGTCTCTGCCTCGGCCTCTTTCTTTTTGGCTTTGAGGACTTTGGCAATGGTGTCAGTGGCCCCAGTCCTCTCCTCGGCCTCATTCTAGGCTTTTTTGGCTTCCTCGGCCTAATTTATTAAAGTCTTGATCTTGGCCTTAGCCTTGTTAATGGTCTTCTACAAGCTAGCAGCCTCCTTTGTCTTGTTGGCCAACTCTTTCTTAATGCTGAAGGCTTGCATTGCGAAGGAGTGTGCATGTTGGATCGCCTAGAAGAAATGGACAAAACAAATATTAGTAAAATTCTCTAAGTATGGAACAACAAAGAGTGGAGAGTACCAAGTGATGGGGGCTTACTTGCACGTAGTGCTGCAACATCAAAGCAAAATTTTCGTACTCGCTTATCTCGGCGTTGCGGTTGAGATCATTGGGGAGGAGCAAGATGGTAGAGAGGGCAATGCCGACTTCGATGTCAGTCGCGCTAGTGCCGACTCTGATCGGCTTGTCCTCGATGGTGATTGGAGGGGCCCAGGGGCATTAGACTTCATGGACCCTGAGGTTGTCGCTGATTCAGACCTCGGCCTTTTGGATTGCGTTGACTCAGAGAGAGCAGCCTTGGCGGGCCTCTTTTTGGTAGTGGAGGCACTTCTCTCCGCCTCAGCTATCTTGGAGGTCGGCAAGGTATCCTCAGAGTCGATCTGAGTTACTGTTGCCTTAGGTTAAGCTTTCTTCAGCCTTTTGGTTTCGGCTTTGGCTGAGACTGGGATGGTGATTGTTGTGCGGCGACAGTGGTGGAGGTGTTGGCTAGAAGGTCGTCTACTACAGCCTTCTTACGACCCATTTCAGCGGAGGCTACAGTTCGACGTCGGCGTTTGCGTTGTGAATGTGGGATTAGTTGTGGAGCCGAGGTTGATGGCTGTTCCACAGGACCGGATGTTGATCCTTGGTCAGGCCTTGATGATTCGACTTGGGGAGTTGTTGCTGATGGAGGAGACTTGCTTTTGCTTTTTCTTGGGACGTCAAGAAGAACAAACCTATAAGTTGGGATAAAGTTCAGGAGTAGAGGAGCCTTGTGTTGATCGACTGGCAATTTCAACAGCTTTTTGAAGTCTTTGCTGGGAAAGAAGGACTTGCGAAAATCCTTTGGTAGTTGAGAGAGAGCTGCAAGAAAAGACAGACATTAGCACATGTATAGAGGGAACAAAATGTTAAAGACTTAAGAGCAAGTAAAGTGACTCATGGCTCTTACCATCACCCTCTTTAAAAACTGATCGACTTAAGGGATAGAGTTGGAGGTCCTCATCTGGTGAGAATTCCTAGTTGCCCGAGACGATGAAATAATCGTCCCCGACATCCTTGTTGGAATCAGGGAGGTCGGCGATGAGTTTGTGTTGTGTTGACCTCGGTTTAAGATAGTAGATGTAGCCTTTTTCTGACTTAAGGCCACACATGGTGTAGCAGTACTGGATGTCGGCAAGAGTAACCCTAGCGTTCTTTTTTTTGGCTAAGGGTGTTATATCATTGATAACTCGGTAAGAGTAAATGGCAAGCTGCATTGGGTTCAATTTGTAATAATGGAGGATGTAGATGCGCTCCCGGGAACTCCCCGATATCCGCGTGCCTACAAGGGGGCGCGAATCTCGTTTTGTTCTGAGCTACTACAGTTCGGACTCAAATGTCACTGTTCTGAATCTAATCTCACAATGTGCAATGTGAAACCGATAAATTACCAAAGAGTCCAAATCCGGCAATCGTTTTGGAAAACAGATTTTTATAAAGAAGTGCCAAACATGGACTGCTTTGCCAGATACAGAGTCGCCACCTAAATATTTTATTTTTGGGGAAATTTAGGAAACCCTGACTCGTGCCGAAGGCCACGTGTCCGTCATCACCAAAGTTGCCTCGGCTCGGGATCTTGGGTACGATTGGGGAAGGTCATATAATGAGCACCCCCACTCGCCCGATCAAAGATCGGCCTGTACTAAACATAATATTTTGTTTTTGAAAACACATGTGTTCTTATTTCGGTTATTTAACCTAGAATTACTATGTTATGCGCACAGCAAACAAGTATAGACTAGATCGCCTAAGTTGGAACAAAGCATTGCATATCCGTTTATTTGAACATGGTTTGGAGTTTACTACTCACAAGTAGGCTAAAATCGAGGATTTCAATGAATTGTCCCAATTCAAGCAATCCAACCTTCACCCATAGGCATTCAAGCAGTTAATCACATAAGCAGTTAGCCTCATGGTAAGCATGCTTTCATGGCAACGTTAACACACATGCAGTATGCTAAAGCATAAATACTCACAGTGTACTCCAAGCCAAAACAGAGAACTAGTTAGAAATCATGCATGATCCTAGTTCGTGTTAAGATGGCTAATGCAACACATGCAAAAATGCAACTAAGATAGGCTCGGCTATCCTAAGATGTCATGTGAAATGCAACTTGATAACATGCTGTTAAACATGTATTCAAATAGCGTATTGAAAGTACAATGCAGTTAGTATGATGTGCTGAGCCCGGTGCATGCAATACAGATGAATGGATGCAAGCATGCAAGCATAAAGTATACTAAACGAAGTATGCCCTAAGACTAACCATCATAAGCGGTTAAGTAAAAGGGAGAAAGAAATAGGGGTTGGAAGACATGCATCACACACACGCACGCTTATTACAACAATACGCCCTCTCGAGAGGGACTGAATAAGAAGCTAACTAGCTAATCTAAGCTAATTAAACTAATTATCACACAACAAATTAATTAACTAATCCTAGTTAGCTAATTATTACAAAACAACTTGAAATAGCTAAACGCATTAACTATTAGGGTACAAGCCAAAGCATAAGCTAGCTAAACACATTAGCTAAATAAAGCAGTAAATCAGGAGCCTTAGAGGGAGAGGAATGCATGCATGCCCGGTCGCCTCATTCGGAAATTCGTCGCGATGCCCCAATTTGCCTCTGTTTGCAACTGCTCTCAGAAACTTGCACCAAGCTCTAGAAAGCTTAAACTTCACCTTGGGAACCCTGTGGGAGGGTGGCCGACCACTTTTGGTCTCTCCCGACCACTTTTCTTGTAAAAAGTTAGAAAAAGTGGTCGGCCAGCTAGTTTTTCTGGCTGGTCGACCAGTTGTTGCTACTGAACTGCAATTTGCTGCAACCGAGAGCAAGAAAGGGCATGGCAATGTATTTGCAAGATATGTGTGCACAACCACTCTCCCTATCATGTCATGAACTCAAGGGAGTGTAGGTTCTCGACCCTTGGGCCACCAATCGCGCATTTCAATGCAGATGGCCGAGAGGCGAAGTTGCACAATTCAATATGAAATGAATGCACAAGTAAACACATAAGGGCTAGAACTCTATCATGTATGATCAAGCGTCGGGGACCGGGAATTAAGCACGTTTCATCACTTTAAGTATGAAACGTCCCTCTTTTCCCGTGTTTGGACTAACACCTATTCCAAACACAATGCAACACATAACATGGCATGCACAATGCTACTACAACTTAGCATACTCAATGCAATGGACATGCATGCAACAACATGCAATACAACATGATCCAACTTAACAAAGCTAATGACATACAAACAATGCTAATGCATGCATACACAATGCAAGGCTACAAGGGCAACTTAGCAATGTTAGGAACATGCATACTCAATGCAAAGGAACAACTTGGCATACACAATGCAATCTAAGATGGCATACTTAATGCAATGAAACGATATGGCATACTCAATGCAATATACATGGCATAATCAATGGACTTAAACCAACAGGGGTAGACCTTAGTCATGCCCAAATTAGTGGCCATTGGTGATAAAATTAAGGCACAAAAGGCAAGGTATGCATGTACAACGCATTGGCCATTCAACTAGGCCCAAGAGCACAACCCTCAAGAAGGCTCGAAGAGTGATAAATGTGCAAGTGTGACAACACTAAGTGCACTGAAATGAGGTAAGAAATGATGACAAATCATTCAAACAAAGCAAGTGAAGCATGCAAGAGTCCTAAAGCATGAAAGCTAACAAGGAGGATTACTCTAAGGACATGCAATACATGGCACAAATGCATGAACCAACCATGGACAGAGTTGAAATAGGTCAAAACATGGACCAAAACATGCTAAGATGGAGGCTCAAAGATCTAGGCATGCAAGCATACAAGCTAAGCCATAAACTAGGCAACAAATGCAAAACCCTTAGTGTTACGACCCAAGCCCGCCCCTATGGGTTTAGGCCATAACCGGCCAGTAATCGCGAGATTACCTATAGCCTAAAATCAAACCAAACATAACTCATCAGAGTAAGGGGCCAAACGGAAGCAAAATTTAAAACTTTTGTCCATAGAGTTGTGCTTACATGGCACGTCATAACAAACCATACACGTACATGTTAATAACTCACAACAGAAAGTATAGCAACTTAAGGTTCTGTACATACATGATCATATAAGTCTAAGTCAACCCAAGGAAACTATATACAACATATTCAAAGACTTCGTCCACATGACAAAATAAAACAGAATGACAAAAAGACGAAGACGGGTCTCGTGCGTAAGACGTAAGGACTGACTCTTCAAAACCTTTGTTGTTCCTCACAGACTTCTCTTGGCTCACTTACAAACACATGAATGAGTGTGAGCGAAAGCCCAGTGAATAATATCAAATAAAGGAGTTATACAAACGGTATGTAGAACAACAGGCTTCAAACGACCTTGGGCCCAATTCATATTTTCATTTATGTCAAACTGGCCTTTGGCCCATTCATTTGTTCGTATCAAACTAGCCTTTGGCCCATTCATTTATTCATGTCGAAACGGCCTCTGGCCTATTCATTCATTCGTGTCAAACGGCATTTGGCCCATTCATTCATGTCAAAACAACCTCTAGCCCATTCCTTTATGTCAAAACGGCCTCTGGCCCATTCATTCATGTCAGAACGGCCTCTGGCCCATCCATTCATGTGAAAACGGCCTCTGGCCATCCATTCATTCTTGTCAAAACGGCCTCTGGCCCATTCACTCTATCATTCAGATCAAACTGGCCTCTGGCCCATTCATTGGCATAGCAACATTGTCCACCAATCGAATCAGCGAACTTATAAAACTTACATAGAAGTAAAGTAATTTGGATAACAACATATTTCAGATATCTTTGTTAAGATATTACTCACAGTGATCGGTTGGTTGGTTTTCCCTAGAGCTCGACCCTACACATTCTATGAACACAAAAGGGTCACAAACAATTCAATCCGTTCTAAATTCACATTTTCCTCTTTAGGCTTCATTCTTATCTCTTTAACTCAATTACAATGCTCAATGCATGCCTAAGAGTACTTAGAAGTGAAAGAGGACGGAAAACGAAACTCAGAATGCCCTTTTCAAAATTTCAGAAAACAGGGTCCCCGCTCGAGCGTGGACTTTCCCGCTCAAGCGGACCCATAAGGTCTGCAAAAATGCTGATGCATCAAAATTAAGCTCGAGTGTGAAGTCTGGTGCTAGAGTTGAAGGTCTGTCTACATAGCTCCCCGCTCGAGCGTGAACTTCCCCGCTCGAGCGGACATCCAAGTCTGCAAAAATACTGGGAGCACGAAATTCACGCTCGAGCGGCGGTTTCCCCGCTCGAGCGGACATCAAAATTTATGGATTTTCCAGAACATGTTCTTGAGCTCCAATTCGACATTCAATGGTTCTAGATGCATGCTTTTGGCTCAAACTCCATATAAGCAAGTACTAATATGGTACAAACACCAAATTACAACACAATGAAGCTCAATTCCTTGAATTACTTACATGCATGCCTCAAATTGACTCAAACTCATCACCAACACATTAAATTCAAACATTCAAACTCACACCTCTATGATTTACATATGCATGTGGGAGATACTCATTATTCTCAACTTAATTGTGAAGAGATGATCAAATACATGGACTTAAACCAAAAATTCAACATGGATCATACACATTGTGTTCAAATATGGAAATTCAAAGCAATTTCTTACATGCATGTACATATTGGCTTCTAATTCAACAAAGCCAACTCAATTTCATTTCAATTCTTGCTCTTGATCATTAATCAACTTTGAATACACAAAATTACACATTAAACTCATGAATTCAAAATCAATTGCTTACCTAGAAGCCTAATCTTCCTAATCTATGGTTAATTCTTGAGTTTAACTTCAAGACTTCCAAGTTTCAAGACCAAAACATAGATTTTCTCCCCTCTCTCTCTCTCTCTCTCTCTCTCTCTCTAATTTCGGGTCTCTCCATTTATCAATATTAAATAATTGAGCACTACTCCATTAATTTAATCCATTTAATTTGATCTGAATGAATTTTCAATTAAACTTCACCGTATGCTCTAAAAATTATGTAAACCATAATGGCGTAATCAATTTCAGTTTCTGTGGCCGATAGGGCCTTCAATTTAATTTCCAAAGCAGATAATCAAACAGATATTCCTACAGTGAACAGATAGAAATTCAAAACCACATATTTTCACATAATGGCATACAAAATCACATCAAACACATAATCATATTCATATTAAGGACCAATTAGCATAAAATGGAACATGGTTATCACACTTAGAGGCACTCAAAGAGTGAATAAAGTGAGAACATGGCAAGTATATATGCTCTGAAATGTCATGTTAGATGATGCCAAATCATGTACACAACATAAATGAAGAATGCAATTGTGCTCAAAGCTTGAAGCAAGCAAGAGCACTTATACTACAACTATACAAAACATGAAGCATGTGACCAAGGCAACCCAAAACAGTCCTAGAACATATTAAAATGAGTCTAAAACATGCATGGAAGGAAGCCCAAATAGGCTAGCATAGAGGGCATAAGACATGATACATACAAGGCAAATAAGGTGGATTACACTACACCTATTAAAACCAAGTATGGGATGACTTAAGCAACAAAAATCAGAGTTATATCATGGCATAATAACCCCAAAAACACATTGAAATGATGGCTCGCAAGCAAAGGCATGAAGGCATACGCAATGGTCCATGTTAAGGCATAAAGAGGCAAACCCTCCAACGCATTGAAAGAGCAAAAAAATGCAAGTGCATGAGCATGAAACATGGACTGAAATCACATTACAAATGATGCCAAATCATTTAAATAGTCCAAGTAATGCATGCTAGTGGACTTGATACACAAAGCTAACAAGCTAGATTGAACTATAGCTATACAAAGCATGGCATGCATGGACAAAGAAACCAAAAATAGACCTTAAACATGGTAAAACATGAACAAAATCTTCTTAGAGCTAAGCCAAAAGCATGCTAAAATGACATTTCAAATCATGATGCATGTTAGGCAATTTCATGGGATTGCACTACAAGTGCATGAGGCATGCAAGAAGTGACCAAACCAAACCCTAACAGAGGTATGACATGGCAAAAAAACACCTAAAACATGCTGAAATGGAAAGAAAACAAGTTAGAATGACATGTACTTCATTAAGCATACAAGACTAGTTTATGTGATTTACACTACCAGTGTATAAACCATGCATGGAGTGACCAAAGCAAGTAAAAACAGTGACATGCCTCAGCAAAATAACCACAAATACTAGCTAAGAACAAGCTAACACAAGCTTAACAAAGGTGCTCAAACATGAGGCATATGAAGCTAGTAAACACAATACAAGAAGAGGGGATGACCTTCTCCTATTTAGGACTTCAAAACCACCTTCCCACCACTAAAAATCCTATGGATTTCAGTGGTAGAAAGGTCATGCAAAGGCTTCAACAAGATCCTAAAGGGATGGCTCTAAATAAGGCCTAACAAGGCCTAAGAGGGAGTAAACCACCCCAAACGAAAAAGTGACCTTAAACAAAAATCTTAAGCACACAAAAATAGAACTTTTTGTAGTTTAGAGTTAAGCTTAAAACAGCATGCAAAAGGGATCAAAAGCTTAAGCAAGAATGGGGGTTTTAAGGGTTAGAAACTCACCCTTGAAGACCTTCTTTACAACTGCAACTCCAGCAAGTTCTTTGAGCTTAAACCAGTCCAAGAACACCAAAAACAACCCCTTAGCACCTCAGCAACCCAAGGATGGTGTTTGAGTGTGTGTTTGTGTGTTAAACTAAGACAAAACTATACTTTTGAAGCACAAAAATGAAGCAACAAGGAGATATAGATACAAGACTATATCCATCACTCAAAGGTGATTTTTCTGAACCTAGGGGAGGTAGGAGAAGCCTCCCTCTTATAGAGAACAAAAGGAAAAGCTTCTCCAAGAAGCTAAGGCTCAAACCAATCCCTCCATACACGTGTATGGAGGATGGTCTCAGTGTCCTCCAACTGTGCCAGCTGGAGGAAAATATCTCAAAAAAGGTGACAAAAAGTGGCCGACCACTTAAAGTGGTCGGCCAACCACTTTAAGTGGTCTCCCAGAACACAAATTGGTCGTCCATGGGTGAGAGAGGTCTAGAGCATGAAAGCAAGCTAACGAGGTGGTGGCCGACCAGAAAAGGTGGCCCAAAGACCAAGAAATCCAGTTATCCGACCAGAAAACTGGCTGGCAAAAGGAAAAGTGGTCTCTAAGGAGAAAAAGTGGTCTCCCACCCTTGTACCACCTTCCAAATAAGGAAAACAAGGTTTGTACCAAAAACAAACCAAAACGGATGCAAGACGAGAGATCGGGAGGCAAAGCACATGGCCGAAAGCCTCGAAAACTAGTCTCCGAGCATCAAAAGTGGTTTACGATCACAAAAGTGGTTTCCCAAACCACAGTGGCCCTTTAGGCCAAGGAAACAAGGTGTGGTTCAAAAACCACGCCAAACGGAGAACGTTAAGCGGTCCCAAGACAAGGCGCGCGGCTGAAGGCTCTGAAAACCAAAAACTAGTCTCCAAACGGGAAAAGTGGCCTACGACCACAAAGAGATGGTCTACAAGACCTCTCCCTCCCTCAGGCAAGGAAAACAAGGCTTGGTCTACAAACCGAGCCGAAGCGCAAAGAGTTCAGAGGTCCGGGGGCAAGGCTTTCAGCCGAAACTCCGAAACTTCGAAACAAGCACAACATGCATTATCACCGAGCGCTCAATCGATGACGTCTGAATCTTAAGGTTGGTCAAAAATGGGGTGTCTACAGAGGACTTCTCGGAAAAGGATGTCAAGTGGAAACCTGAGTCCACATTCTGTAAAGGCTACGACAGGGAAATGCATGAAGTTCTTGTTAGGCATGATGGAGTCTTCTTCCCTTGCCAACCTCAAGTGAATGTCGGCAGAAATGGCAAACTCCTACCTGAAATATTCTAATTTAGTTGGGGTTTCTACCTTATACCTCCCCATACCCATGACGTCGGCTTAGAGGAAAGGTGCTGGATTTCAAAAGGAAGTGTTTTGTGAAGGTTTGAGGGATCTCGACAAAACCTAGACGAATGCTGGGGCGAAAGTTTTTGAGGATCTAGGTGAAGTTTGTTTCAGTTTTTCCTAAAAATCGTGAGTTCTACAAACAAATTCTAAACCTAAGACTATGGAAACAAGAATTGAAGACAAGAATTTGGAAAAGACACAGAAAACAAAAACAAGAACAATGATTCAGAATCAAGAAAAGTGATGAACTATCAAGAACGCTATGACAGAGTGTGTACAAAGGTGCGAGGCCAAAAACAGTGGCAAGGTAAACAAGTGTGTGACCAGTGCGTGTATATTCAAGAATGGATGGGGCAAAAATAACGTCATAGCATAAACATGCTCAAATACATGATTGAATTCATATGCACAGATTTATAATCAAGAATGTGAACAAGATGACAATGGTAACAAGCAATACAGTGAAGTTTTTCAAAAAAATATACAGATTGATAAAAGAGGAAATAGTGACTCACCGAAGAAAAATAGGGCTGGTGTAAAGTGCGCCGGGGTCAGACGGTGGCCGTAAGCGGAGAAAATAAGCAAAAACTTCGCCGGAGGAGGTAAACGGAGTAGTTGCAGAGCTTGGGAGCTTGAAACTATGGCGGATTTTAGAAAGTTAGAGAGAGAGAGAGAGAGTTTGAACGAAAATGATGGTGAAGAAGTGAAAAGACGGAGAGAAGGATGATTTTTTATCAAACACACGGAATGGTAGCAAAAATGCAATCAATGTGCCTAGGACGACATGCTTGTCAGACGGCGCACACAAGGGCGATGCGACTTAATGGTGTGTGTCGAGTACGGCTCAGTAGGGGAAAGACATGTGGCAGAAACGGTTGAAATACTGTGCGTAACAGCTCATACGCGTGTTCAAACTCTTGGAGTTCATGATTCAATGAAGAAGGACCTCGGTTGGGAGGGTGATCTCGGCTTGGAAACTTAAAACCAATAACCAAGTTTGGTTCTGTTTTTATCCAACGAATTGTGACCTCGGAAACGAAGGATAAAGCGAGCTTAGCCGATGTGCTAAATGAAGGAAATGATATAGGTTCCATCACCTCAGGATGCCGAGGTTATAGAACCTAGGGGGCCGTTGTGGGGACATAATTTTTGAATGACAACACGTGGCCGAGGTGGCACCGAAGTGTCAGCCGAGATGCCACGTGTCTTGGTCATGATGCCGAGGTAATCTCGGCTAGGTTGAGGTTATCTGCGAAAATACCGAAATTTGGGATAAGCGGATAAGGGACAAGAGTCCTAGAATTGGAGAGGACTTCAGTTTGGGTAAAGATAAGACTCTTAGAGAGTTTATCCCAATCTAACTAGGACTCCAGGATTAGCATTGAAACAGAATCCATTCGAGCCAGGCTTTTGTTGGGATTAGGTCAGTGTTGGCTATAAAAGAGAGGCACCCCCATGGGTCTAAGGTACGCTTTTTGTATCCTGAATAGTGAGTTAAACACTTTTGCTATCTTTGAGAGATAACTACTTGATCGTCGGAGTGCCCCCGGGTGGAAGAACCACCGCCGGAATCTCATCTTTTTGTTACAGGTCGTTCGGGCGCAATCTATTCTGCCAGTGTTCTCCAGCTGAGTACTTGTTAGGCAGTGTAGTCAGAAATCGACTCACACATAAGTGCAAATATTTTATGACATATTTTTTAAGTCGTGAAAATATACATTTTTTACAGCGTACTTTTGTATGCCATAAATATATGAATTAATGACTTACATGGTATGTATATCGTTATTGAAAAACCATTAACGCCTTGCACAAAAAAATATATATATCGTAGAATGTAATAATTACGACATGCATTTAATCTATGCCATAAAGTTGAAGCTGTAAATAGTTAATTTTGTTGTAGTGAAACCAATTTAAAAAAAAAAAAGAAAAAAAAAAGAACTGTGATCAAAACCAAAAACACAACAAGAAATAAAAGCAAATAAAAAAAAAAGAAAATGAAAGAGATGAGGGGTCGGACGTTTAAAGTCTCACACAATCTAGACCTCCTCTCCTCTAAAACTCGCTCATGATTGTTTTTCAGCCATTGATGTACAACCCAAAAATTTAAGTTGTCTCTTAAATTTATATTAATTATAAATAAGAAAAACCCTAAGTATTTAATTAAACATTCCGTAAAATAAATGTGACACTCTAAATATTTGATTAATATCATAATTAATTATGATAATAATAGTCGTAGTAATGATAAAATTAAATAATTGCTTTTATGATTAAGAATTATTATTTTATTAATTAGAATTAATCTAATTGTTGTAGATAAGTAAAAGGAAAAAAGAAAAGAAAAAAATGAGAGGATAATATTGAATCTGACAAGGTTACACGCGTCGGGCTCTCGGGGCTTTTCATGGCTTGTTGCCCAGGGTTGTCTCCCCTATAAATGAGGAGGATTGGCTTCTGATAAAGGGAACCAAAAAGACAATAACAAAATAAACAGAGAGGAAGGGAATTAGAAAGTATGGAAAAACTTTTGACGACAGAAACTAAAAGTGAGGTAGTAAAGTTAAGGTGAGTTATATTATACCTTGAGTTATCATAATAGATTTTACGTATGCTATGACGTACCATAATTTATTTTATACAAGTTATATTTTATAAGTTATATTAATTCAAGTTATGTTTTAGAAATATTTCAGTTATGTGGATTAATTTCTAAACTCTATTTGTGTAAATGAAACCCATGGATATGTTTGTTTATATTTTAAAGAATATTTGACTATGACCTTATAAACAATTATGTTTTGTAAATACCACCACAGGAGTCCCACGCCTTGGGAGACTTAAATAACCATTGGTCTCTGCTTGACCACTTTGTGGTCCTCTATTGTCATGGATCTATTGATCTCTGTTCTGTGCGGAGATAAGTGCTACACTATTGTAGGAGCTACCTCTATAATCCGTACGAGCCACCTCTTGAATCCGTATCTCTGTTCTAACTGTCACTCATGTGACCACTGTTCTATTTTGTCCGCTACCGTGATTATGGTTATTTATTTACATAATCTCAGTTTTACTACTTAAATGATTATTTGTTCAGACTAAGTTATCTTAAATATTTTAGTTGCATAACTATTCATGGTTATTTTATGCCCTTATGCTCTTGGTATAATATTTCTCACTCTGCCATGTGCTTATAGCTGTTTACCAATTTTCAGGAAACAATACAATTTAGAAATAGTTTTTGGGAAGTCTTAGACACGGGGCTGCGGAATAGACACACACAACATACCATTTGTCACGACCCGCTCCCCGTACCCAAGGGTTAAGTATCGTGATGGCCAGTAACTGAAATTACCTCCGGCCAATTCTTGAACAAATTAATAAACGCGAGCGGAAGTAATATTTAAGTGAGGATACAAAAATAATCATCAGAGCTTCTATTTTTATTACAAAATTTATTGACCAAAAAGGCCAATATTTACATATAAAAATATCATAAAAGTACTGTGTGTGTCTATTCCTCAGCCCCGTCTAAGACTTTCCAAAAACTATTTTTGAATTGTATTATTTCCTGAAAATTGGTAAACAGCTATAAGCACATGGCAGAGTGAGTTATATTATACCTTGAGTTACCATAATATATTTTACGTATGTTTTGACTTACCATAATTTATTTTATACGAGTTATGTTTTATAAGTTATTATAAATTATATTAATATTTCAATTACGTGGATTAATTTCTAAACTATATTTGTTAAAATAAAACCCATAGATATGTTTGTTTATATTTTAAAGAATATTTGACAATGACCTTATAAGCAATTATGTTTTGTAAGTACCACCACGGGAGTCCCACGCCTTGGGAGACTTAAAGACTTCTGTTTAGTCACTTTGTGACCCTCTGTTGTCATGGATCCATTGACCCTCTGATTTTCTGGTATGGAACAAAGTGTTGTGCGGAGATAAGTGCTACACTATTGTGGGAGCCACCTCTATAATCTGTAAGAGTCACCTCTTGAATCCGTATCTCTGTTCTAACTGTCACTCCTGTAACCTCTGTTTTGTACCGTGGTTATGGTTATTTATTTACATAATCTTAGTTTTGCTACTTAAAGGATTATTTGTTCAGACTAAGTTATCTTAATATTTTAGTTACATAACTTGCCATGGTTATTTTCTGTAAATATCAACCTTTGGGTCAATAAATTTTGTAATAAAAATAGAAGCTCCAATGATTATTTTGGTACCCTCACTTAAATATTACTTCTACTCGCGTTTATTAATTTGTTCAAGAATTGGTCGGAGGTAACTTCAGTTATTGGCCATCACGATACTTAACCCTTGGATACGGGGAGCGGGTCGTGACAAATGGTATCAGAGCAATGGTTAAAAAAAAAAAAAAAAACATCATTGGAGCATAAGACACATGCACATTTAAAAAGTAGGATAGCGGGTAATTAGTACTTAAATATTATCTTTTGTTAGTCGATTTAATTATATTATAATTTTATATATATATAATTTTTTTTTGGTACATAATTTGTAAGGGATATTGGATATAATTTATATTTGTTATAGCAAACGAAGGAAAAGAAACAGAGGGTATCGGGCTCAAGCACCCACCAAACTTATAATATAATTAAATACATAGAATTTCCAGTTCAGTATTAAAAAAAAAATTTCATTTTGACTTTTTAAAAGTGGGTTCAAATTTTAAAAATACTAATTTTGAAACTATTTTCCATCAGTGGAAAGTTCACGGATAAAAGAAATGGGAGTTCATCTCAAATTCCTTCAACTCCTGTATATGATTATGTCATTTTCAGTTCCAGTCGCTTGTTTGATTGTGTTATCATTTTATTTTATTTTTTTCGGAAATAAACTAAACAAAAATTTTTAAAATCACCGATTGTTTCTCATTTTGGTCTAAAACAATTGTTGACAAATAAACAGTGAGTTATTTTTGGTAAAAAAAAAATTTTTGGGAGTAATATTTTATATCTGATTAATCATCAAATACATATTTATCAGAGTGCGCAGCGGATAGCTTACACATATGACAAATTTCGAGGACGAAATTTTTAAAAGGAGGGAAGATTGTAACAATCCAAAAATTTAAGTTGCCTCTTAAATTTTATATTAATTATAAATAAGAAAAATCTTAAATATTTAATTAAACATTCCGTAAAATAAATGTGACACTCTAAATATTTGATTAATATCATAATTAATTATGATAATAATAGTGGTAGTAATAATAAAATTAAATAATTGATTTTATGATTATGAGTTATTATTTTATTAATTAGAATTAATTTAATTGTTGTAGATAAGTAAAAGCCAAAAAAGAAAAGAAAAAAAAAAGAAAAAAGATAACATTGAATCTGACAAGGTTACATGCGTCGGGCTCTCGGGGCTTTCCGTGGCTTGTTGCCCACGGTTGCCTCGCCTATAAATGAGAAGGATTGGCTTATGCTAAAGGGAACCAAAAAGACAATAACAAAATAAACAAAGAGGAAGGGAATTAGAAAGTAAGGAGAAGCTTTTGACAACGGAAATTAAAAGTAAGGTATTAAAGTTAAGGTTAGTTATATTATATCTTGAATTATTATAATATGTTTTACGTATGTTTTGATTACCATAATTTATTTTATACAAGTTATATTTTGTAAGTTATATTAATTCAAGTTATGTTTTATAAATATTTCGGTTACGTGGATTAATTTCTAAACTCTATTTGTGTAAATAAAACCCATGGATATATTTTTTTATATTTTAAAGAATATTTGACTATGACCTTATAAACAATTATGTTTTGTAAGTACCACCACGGGGAGTCTCTCGCCTTGGAGGACTTAAATAACCATTGGCCTCTGTTTGACCACTGTGTGGCCCTCTATTATCATGGATCTATTGACTTCTGTTCTGTGTGGAGCAAAGTGCTGTGTGGAGATAAGTGCTATACTATTATGGGAGCCACCTATATAATCCGTACAAGCCACCTCTTGAATCCGTATCTCTGTTTTGACTGTCACTCCTGTGACCTCTGTTCTGTTTTGTCTGGTACCGTAGTTATGGTTATTTATTTACATAATCTCAGTTTTGTTACTTAAATGATTATTTGTTCAGACTAAGTCATCTTAAATATTTTAGTTACATAACTATCCATAGTTATTTTATGCCCTTATGCTCTTGGCATAGTATTTTTCATTCTGCCATGTGCTTATAGCTGTTTACCAATTTTCAGGAAACAATGCAATTCAGAAATAGCTTTTGGGAAGTCTTAGACGCGTGCTGCGGAATTGACACACATAGCACTTTTATGATATTTTTATATGTAAATATCGGCCTTTGGGTTAATGAATTTTGTAATAAAAATAGAAGCTCCAATGATTATTTTGGTACCTCACTTAAATATTACTTCCGCTCCCGTTTATTAAAAAGGAAAAACGAAAAATGTGTGAAATTAAGTAAAATATAAATATATTAGTGTATACTTGTGTCTAAAGACACGGTGTAATTAATGATTAAATCAAAATATAATTGAATATAAAATTATTGAGTTAAAATGTAATTCATCAAATTTGTTACTAAAAATTTAAGGAAAAATATAAATACAGGTATGTTGGTTTCGACTTTCAAATGAATTTTGTAAAATTATCTGGGCATAAATACACCCCAAGAAAATTAAAGTAAAAACTGAAAAAGGTAATTTATTGTAAGAATTTAAACATTTCATTTATATTAGTGTTTGAGATCGTATACTATGTTGTTTATATCTTGTTGGTTCTGTCACCGATGTGGGTAACAAAATTCTGTTAAAAAAAAATTCTTCTTTTCAGTTTTTAAACAAATCACTTTTATCACATTTTTTTTTAATAAAACGCAATTTAAATTTTGAATTCAAATTTGTCCACCAAATAAAAAAAACACTTACTCTGTTTGTTTTCCATTTATAAAATTTACTTTTCAAAAAATTATACCTTTTCGTTTTTGTATTTTTTTTTGTTTTATTGAAATTTTAAAATATTTTGCACAAGTTTTTTTAATTTTTAGATACACCTACATAAATAAACTTTAAAAATATAATATTTGTGAGAAAAATCTTTAAAAAATTCACTAAATACCAAAAATATATAAAAAAAATACGAAAATTCAGTATATTTTTCATTTTTTTGTGTATTTATTAATTTTTGAAAATATTTTTTCACAAATATTTTACTATTTAGATACATCTAAATAAGGTGCATCTAAAATTTTTTTAAAAAAATACTTAAAATTTTAAAAATATTCACTAAAAAAAATAAAAAAATCAATTTTCAAAAAATTGAATTCAGAAAATTAAAACCAAATAAACTGAATGTTTTCCACAAACATTTTTTAACATAACCACTTTTTTTCTTTTTCTTTTTCTTTTAATGGTATTACGTTTCTTAATAAACATAAACATTTGTAATAATATTACGTCTCTTAATAACCAAATTATTTGATTTTTTTTTCCATTTTTTTTATTTATTTAAATTTTGAGTTCACCATTGAAATTTAGAATAACTAAATTATTTGATTTTTTTTTAATTTAAATTTTGAGTTCAACTTTGAAATCTAGGAAAGTGAGGTGAGATGTGAGAGAGAAAAGAGGGAGGGTGCATGGGTGCAGAGTTTTAGGTTTATTTTTTTTATGCATGAAGTTGAAGTAGAGTGAGAGAGAAAGTCTCATCTCTAACCGTGCCTAAAAGAACTTGCCACATTGACATACTGGGATATGTAATATATATATATATATATATATGACTAATTAATATACATTAATGTGTATTTGGAAAGAAAAAAATGAAGTATAAATCTAACCTTTGGTATAATGAACAAAATGGTTGCCCCGAAACTTAAACTTATAATCTCAAAATTATTAGGTCAAAATTTTACTATTGAACCAATAGTCATCCCTTCCTGAAAATATGTATCATGTTAAATTTTTATTGAGTACGGTATAAATAATGTTGGGATCAAAATAATAGTCAATTACCCAAATCAATTCTCTTGAGAGAATACTCATTTTCAATACTAAAAAAAATCAAACTTTGAATACAAAATAGAATACATAATAAAATTCAAAATCCAATCCCAACACAACATACATTACACCAATGTAGATAAACCCAAAAACACACCCAGAAAACAGAGCAGGGAAAAGGGGACAAATCCAGAGATAAGTAAACGGCCCAATTCATCTTTAAACAAATTAATTAAATTAAACACCAAGCATTGATAAAGTAACCAATCAATTAAACAATCAATCAACAAAAATAATGATCAAGGTGAGTACGCAAGGATATTATATGATGAAAATGGTGATATCCCATTTGTGCTCTCTTCCAACCGTCATGGTGTTGAGTTTCAAGGAGAGCTCCACGTCACCTATAATGATCAAGGTGAACTTCTTGGAGCAGCATTATGCAACATGCCTACTATGTGATCACTAGTAGCATTTGCAGGATGTCTTGAACAATCTTAATTGTTTGTTTTTTTTCTCTAGAAATTTGTTACTTTTGTTGATAGAGCAATGCTGGGTGGCCTGAAAAAGAAGTTGGTTCGAATGGCTCGAAATTCACCTTGTCGGTCCTCCAGGCGGAAGTCCGGTGAGGAAGCTGACAACCGCGATAGACAATCTTTTACCTGGTCGTCCGGGCAGACATTCGACCGGTCATCCGGGCAAACAACCGGCCAACACCTATTCGGACCATTCGAACCCCTCCTTTTCAGGCTACCAAGCGTATTTCTTGTTGATATATGAAATTCCTCTCTTTTTCTATATCACATTCTCACATCTACTTAGATGTACAAAAGAATACTTTATTAGTCAAGTCAAGTGGAAGCATGATCAATATCCTATACCTTTCATTAATCTACTGATATGGACTTGTAACTGCACTATGAACAGTCTTGTTGAATCGCAAAGATAAAAGAATTCTAGAAGATATGATCGATGTGGGCTCAAAGGTGGCCCATCGAGCGATACTGGACAAGTTCTAACTTCTTTCCAATTGAGAGAAGCTGAAATAGTGCAAATTTTAGGACAATCTCAAGAAAGGTCTCTAAATGTTCCACAAGAGATGCATAGTTGATCACATTTGAAGTGTTGCATGAATAAGAAGACAATAAAATTTTAAAAGACTTGCTACTTGCCAAAATGGTTGACTCAGCCAAATTTTTATTTTTCTTGTTATTTGTTACTGCTATTTTGTTAATTTTTTTAAAAATTTTTTTTGCTCTATATGTCCTATATTTTGATATCTTATTTGTATACATGGGTGCTCCAAAAATATTGGTCAAGGAATTAATTCAAAATTTTGATTAATATTTATTATTCCAAAAAAAAAAAAAAATCACACTTGTCAATATCAACAAATAAACAAAATAGATTAAGAGTGTCCATAAGTTGATTTGATTCAAGGTGTACTAAATTTAAAATCAACAATCATGATCAATTTTAAAATTTTGAAATCATTCACTAGAACGAACCCAACCCAACTCAATATAGTTCGAGTTAATTCGGCATTCCACTATAAATAAAAAATAAAAAATAATTAAAATAAACAAGTCTTTAAAGACCAAAGAACTATGGAATTGAGATACATTATTTGTTTAGTGAAATCTAACTCAAGCTTAAATGCAAGCAATACAAATTAAATTCAATTAGATTTCTTTTAGGTCAAAAATTAAATACAATCAAACCTATTGCAATAGACAAAATAGATGAAAACAAATCAATATACATACAATTACACAAAATATTGGTTCAGTTCTCAAGTTGGTTTGATTTGAGCAACACCTAAACCAAGATCAATCTAGTCTTATCGAGTCGATGATTTCAAGATCCAAAAGCAAACCAATACACTCAGAAACCGAACCAAACCAACCCAAAGAGGTGAGATTGGTTCAATTTTTCGATTTACTAGGTATGCATCCGTAAGATAGAAAGGTCTAAGTGCTTTATTTAATTTAACAACTAAATGAAGAATGCATCTCAATTCCATACCCTGAAAAGTCATTAATAACCCAAATAAATATGAATGAAGTCATGCTTCAAATATATATATAGCTACCAATCCAACACAACAGTAATTCCAAAACAGAGCCAATACCTATAAATTAAAAGGTCTCCAAATAACTTCAGGCATATAAATAAAATTATAACTTTCTAAAGTACATACCACAAAAACAATGAAATTCCTACAAAACAATGTCGAAAAACTTGAACTGGGCCATTCTTTAGGTTATATGAACAGTCCCCAACAACTTCGGGCCTCAGAAAAACAACATCTTGTCATTAAGAATGTAACTTGGTAGAGAGAGAGAGAGAAGGATATGTTCTATATGTTTTGTTATATTCAATTCTACACAAAGAGAAGCTCACTCTCTTTTATAGAGAGAAGAGTACATAGGATGCTAAAGGCAGCACCGAAAGCAGAGACAAATTACAATCAACATTTGCTTTACTTTATATGTATATGAATGTATGACAGCTATATTTATACTAACACCCCCTGCAAACTCAAGGAGGGTAAGCATCAATCAGCTTGAGTTTGGAAACGAGATCACTGAAACGACCAGGAGGATGAGCTTTGGTGAAAATATTAGCAGGTTGATCGACAGAAGTAATAGGATGAAGCAGAACAGTGCCACATGTAACACGCTGGCGAATGAAATGACAATCAATTTCAATATGCTTGGTGCGATTATGAAAAACATCATTGTGAGCAATCTGAATGGCACTCTGATTGTCACAATAGAGAGAGGTAGCGCCAGAAGAAGAAACAACCATATCAACAAGGAGCCAGCGAGGCCAGATAAGTTCCTGAGTAGTATTTGCAAGAGCTCGGTATTCAGCTTCGGTACTAGAGCGGACAGTGAGGGATTGTTTCTTGCTACTCCAAGTAAGAAGAGAATCCCCTAAGAAGAAACAAAAACCCGTAGTGGAGCGTCGATTTGTAAGATCCCCAGCCTAATCAGCATAAGAAAAAGCCCACAGTTCAAGAGAAGAAGAAGCAGAGTAGTGGAGGCCATGGAATAGAGTGCCTTTGAGGTAGCGAAGGATGTGGAGTAGAGCAGTATAATGGGGAGTGTAAGGAGCTGACATGTACTGACTAACAATGTGAACAACATAGGCAATGTCAAGACGAGTCATAGTGAGATAGACAAGACTACCGACGAGCTAGCGATAAAGAGTAGCATCAGAGAGGAGATCCCTATCAAGAGGAGTGAGACGAATCTGAGGATCAACTAGAGTAGAGGTAGTTTTGCAATCAGTAAGACCAGCATGGGCCAGAAGATCGGATGCATATTTGGCCTAGGACAAATAAGAACTAGTAGAATCATGGGAGACTTCAAGGCCTAAGAAGTAGTTAAGAGTACCAAGGTCCTTCATCTCAAACTGACGATGGAGAAAACGTTTGAGGTAAAAAAATACCAGCTGCATCATTACCAGTGATAATCATATCATCCACATAAAAAAGGAGAAGAGTGGTACCATGAGGAGTAGTCCGTATAAATAAAGCAGAGTCATAGGAGCTAGAGGTGAACCCGAAGTCATGAATGGTAGAATTGAACTTAGCAAACCAAACACGGGGTGCTTGCTTGAGGCCATAAAGGGCATGCTGTAGTTTGCAAATCTTATGAGGTGGAGAAGTAAACCCAGGTGGAGGTTGCATGTAGACCTCCTCAAGAAGATTACCATTAAGGAAGGCATTCTTAACATCCATCTGAAAGAGCTCCCAGTGGCGAGCAGCAACAATAGCAAGCAAACTGCGAACAGAAGTAAGTCGAGCAACATGGGAGAAGGTCTCCTCATAATCAATGCCATATTCCTAGTTGAAACCCTTGGCAACAAGACGAGCTTTGTAGCGCTCAATAGAGCCATCAGAATGAGTCTTGATTTTGTAGTCCCATTTGCAGCCAATTGCAGTCTTGCTAGGAGCTAGATCAACAACATCCCAAGTATGAGTTTTGTCCAAAACTTGAAGTTCATCAGTCATAACTTGCTGCCAAAGAGGATTAGTACAAGCCTTACGATAGGAGGTGGATTCATAAGTAGAAAAGGCAGCAGTCCCAACAATATAATCACGAAGATGAATAGGTGGTTGAGTTACCCGGTGCGGCCGACCCGTGGGAGGATCTGTAGGGGGAAGAGCCGACGAAGAATGAGGAGACAGACTAGAAGGTGCAAGGAGAGGTGGACCATCAGAGAGAACAGTTTGGCCAGGATCAAGGATCAACAAGGGCGTCTCGATGAAAGAGGAACTTGTATCAAAGTTATTAGAGAAGAGATCGAGGGAAGGATTAGAAAAGATGATCGGAGTGGAAAGAGCGGGTAAGTGAAAGGAGGAGAGAGAGGGAAACATTTTGTGCTCCTAGAAAACTACATGGCAGGAGATACAAAGACGCTTAGAGAGAGGATCCCAATAGCGAAAGCCTTTATGTTCAATCCCATATCCAAGAAAGCAGCAAAGACGAGAACGAGATTCAAGCTTGGTGTGTTCATGGGATTGAAGCAGAACAAAGCAGGCAGAGCCAAAAACCCGAAGATTGGTGTATGGAGGAGGAGTGCCATGTAGACGTTCAAAGGGAGTTTGATTATGGATGACAGTGGAAGGAACACAATTGATAGTGTACACAGCAGTAAGGGCAGCTTCCCCCCAAAAGTTTTCAGGGCAGGAAGACAAGAGAAGGAGAGTGCGAGTAGTGTCAAGAATATGCCTATATTTTCGTTCAGCACGTCCATTTTGTTGGGACGTGCCAGCACAAGAACGATGAGGCTGAGTACCATGACTCTGAAGAAAGGAAAGGAAATCGGTATCCCGATATTCCATAGCATTGTCAGAGCGAAATTTTTTAATGGTTTTGGAAAATTAGGTGTGGACCATTTTGGCAAAGCTATAATAAAGATGTTTAAGTTCAGACCGAGTTTTCATGAGAAAAAGCCAAGTAAACCGTGAATAATTATCAATAAAAACAACAAAATAACAAGATCCCCCCATAGTAGTAGTAGGGGATGGGCCCCAAATATCCGAATGTATGAGATCAAAAGGAGCACGGGAAACAGAAGTACTTTTATTGAATGATAAAGCAGGTTGTTTTGCAAGTTGATAGGATATACAATCAAAAGTATCTTGAAGTACAAAACCCAATTGACCACTAGAAACCAAAGACTTTAAGCGACTAACAGAAAGATGTCCTAAGCAACAATGCCAAAGATGAAAAGGAGATAAAGAGGAAGCAGATGCAGGAGTAGCGATCTGTGGGGAGTTCGGAACATGAAATTGAATGAGTTCATAGAGACGTTCATGCTTACGGCCGATCCTAATAGTCTGTCCCATTTGAGGGTCCTGCACCAAACAACCATTAGCAGAAAATGTGACGATTAACTAAGCTCACATAATTGACTAATAGAGATAAGGTTTAAGGTTAGAGCAGAGATATGATAAACTTGAGGTAAAGATAACTGAGATGTGGAAACAGTCCCAACATGACTGACAGACATGAGAGAACCATTAGTAGTATGAATAGAGAGAAGATGAGTAGAGGGAGAGATGGAGAAGAATATAGTTGAGCTGGAAGTCATATGATTACAACAGGCGGAGTCAAAATACCAAGAAGAGTTACCTGGAGTCACAGACAAAGCAAGCAGTAGGAGTAGGAGGAGGGTACTAGAGAGAGAGAGAGAAGCTATTTGAACATGGCCTCAACATCAGTTTGAGAAAAAATAGGGGTAGACGGAACATCAGACTTAGAGAAATCCTCAGAGGCAGCAGCAGCAATGCGATTAAACTAACGATGAGAGCTCCCCCTAGAAGAGCCACCGCGAGATGAGTGGCTAGTGGAAGATGACCGAGATGGATTGTGAAAAACAATCCTGCTGCAAATGACCAGGACCAAGTTTGTTGCAATATCGGCAGGATCAGACAGGCAATGAACCAAAAGATGAGTAGAATGAAGGCCCCGATTCTGACAATAAAGGCAAGCAGTAGTCCGTTGGGTCGGTGAGGGCCGTGACCGAGGAGTGGCAAGAACAGAGTCCACATGATGAGTTTGGAGAGTACCAAGACGAGTCTCCTTAGATAACAGCTCAATAATAGCCTGTTCAAGAGTGGGCAATGGAAGGCGATGAAGAAGAGAGGCACGCACGGGCTCAAAAGAATGAGTGAGAGCCATGAAAAAATGAACTAACCACTGCTGATTACGATAGTTAATAGGGGTGTTTGTTTCAGATTTTCAAAGCCAACTTATGGCTTTTAGCTTTGAAAAAGTTATTTTGGATTGTTTGGTTAAACTTATTTCAAACAGCTTCTGATTCTAACAGCTTATTTTAACTAAAAAAAGCTGATTCTGAGAAGCTGTCACCCTTGCTTCTGATTATCAGCTTCTGCTGTGGACATGTTATTTTGGTTATACTTTTAATTTTTTTTTTTTTTATTTTTTTAAAATAGAAAAAGACTCAAATGGACTATAGATTATTATTATTATTTTTTATGAGAAATGTAGACACAAAATAAAATTAATTGAAAAAGCTATTTCACAGCTTATTTAACAACACTAATCAGCAACTTAAATCTATAATCCAACAGCTACACCAAACAGATTAACAACTTCTGATTAAAGTCAAATCTATAATCTATTAAGCTATAATCTCTAAAGCTGTTTTAATAGCTACCTACCAAACGGGGCCAATGAATAAAGCAGCATCTTCAAGGTGAGGCCATGCCGATTTTGAGAGAGCAAGCTGGTCCCAAACAGAATACATTTGAGAAAGAAAGTCATTAATAGACTGATTGGCTTCTTGACGCATGCGGTGAAGTTGACTTTGAAGTTGATACTGATGGGCAAGACCGGTAGTCCGGTATCGATCTCTGAAAAAATCCCAAATGGCTTTAGCAGGATTGGGAACAGACTCAAGTTGAAAACGGCCAAACTAAAGCCTAATAGAGGGAACAGAGGTATTCCGAAGCCAAGTAATGATCTGGTAGTTTTTATTGTCCCAATCTTCAAGTCGGTCTTCATATTTGGCAGTAAGTTCAGCATCCTCTTTCACCGGTTTGGTTACATCCCCGATAATAATACGCCAAAGTTTCCGTCCTTTGAGGAAGGAAGACATGGCTGGGGCCCACAGTACATAATTGGAACCATTAAGTAGAACATAGATTGTATGGAAAGCATCATGGTGATCCATAATAAAAATGGAGTAGGACTAAATAAATAGGAACAAGCCTGTAGGAGCAAAATTTGGTAAAACAGAGTGTACTAATGAGTCCGGAAGGTCAAAAATAGCTGGGAAAGGAACTGTTGACGTCAACAGCGCATAATAGCAGCCAGAGAAGGGGTGCACAATAGCAGGGACGGCGGACGGCGGGCAGCGCACGATAGCCGAACGGCGCATGCGCGGTGCAAGGGAGCAGAATGATGCACGCGGGCGCACAATAGCCGAACGGCGCACACACGGCGCAAGGGAGCAAAATGGCACACGTGAGCGCACAATAGCAAGACAGCGTACGCGCGACACACAGCAACAGGCGCAGCGTACGCAAAGGGTAGGGCTGACATCAGAGATGACGTGAGCACGCAACATGAAGGCGCGTGAGAGCGCTTATGAGAGCAGCAGCAAAAGCAGAGACGCACCGAACACGGAAGTGGCGCGTGAGTGCGCGTGACGGAGTTTCTGGTGACGTGGGTGGTGCCGTTGGAATCGTGAGGAAATTCTGAGCAGGTTGGTAGGAAGATACAACGGTTTGGAAGCAGTTCTGTAGTGCCACTGTGTACGGGACTAAGAACACAGAGAAAAGAAACTTAGCTCTGATACCATGTAACTTGGTAGAGAGAGAGAAAAGGAATATGTTTTGTATGTTTTGTTATATTTAATTCTACACAAAGAGAAGCTCACTCTCTTTTATAGAGAGGAGAGTACATAGGATGCTAAAGGTAGCACCAAAAGCAGAGATAAATTACAATCAACATTTGCTTTACTTTACATGTATATGAATGTATGACAGCTATATTTACACTAACAAAGAAAGTCATCAACTATGCAGGCTCTACAGGACGTCCTCAATATCACTACCAATTACCCTGTGACACAACAAAAAAAAGACAGCTGCAAAAGAACATAATATTATAAAAATGTGGAAGTATAAACAAAATTAGGCAAATTAGATTGATTCAAATTTAAAAAATGATTCACTGTGCACAAATTGGAAAATAAAAATATGGAACATATATAACTTAGCAAAATTTTGTAAAATTATTTGGGCATAAATACACCCCTACTAAAATTAAAGTAAAAATTGGAAAAGGTAATTTATTGTAAGAATTTAAACATTTCATTTATATTAGTGTTTGAGATGGTATACTATGTTGTTTATGTCTAGTTGGTTTTGTCACCGATGTGGGTAACAAAATTCTGTCAAAAAAAATCTCTTCTTTTCAGTTTTTAAACAAATCACTTTTATCACCATTTTTTTTATAAACAAAACCCAACAACAAATAAACAGAGAAACAAAATAAAGTTCAAGAACTAAGGAGATGGATAGGAAGCAGATGACGAGCACTTACAAGGCAATGAGCTACCAAGGTAGGCAATCCATGAGCCGTATTTTATGATAAAAAACATAAGAATGGCAAGATAAGACAAAGGCAACATAAGCTCTGTAGAAACTCGAATCTTGGTGCAATGAAGACTGGAGGAATCAGTGCCAATCCAAAACAAGTAAAAATCATCACCAACCAAATCAACTAGAGTTGGCTTCATTTCATATGGATCCTCTTTATATGAATCCAAAAGCCAACAGATTTGAAAGTCTATTATGGGCATATTGATCAAAGTTTTCTGAACAAAATCATAAGCAAACAGTGATTGAAAATTAATCCAGTAGATAGTGGTCAGAACGACAATAGGTGTGCTAAGGAAGCGACCACATTTTAGAGGACCCAAACATTCCCAAATATTTTTTCAACGTCATAGAGATACAAGGCTTTTGTAAGTTTAGAACAAACAAGGATTTTGTCAGAATATTCGCTAGTAAGAGGGGCAGCAAAGAAATGCAGAGATGCAAGAGAAACAGGTGGAATAAGAGAAGGCGGGGGATCAGGCTAAGGATTCCATTCACTGGTTGTAGTATCTAAAAACTCCCCCCAAACGCCTGGAATATCAGCAGGGTGGTGACCACCAAACACACAGAGCTTTCCATTGACACCAAGAACCGGAGTATTTGATCTACCACATAGAGTGGAAGGACCTCTCTTCCAACCCTCATCCAGATGATTAGTATCAAGAAACCTAACTTTACGAGACCATCGACCTTTCAAATTCCCTCCACGATGATCCTCTCCAAATTCCAATGCAATATATAGTGGATCCGACAACAGCACAACAAGCACCGTAACTATGAAACTTGTTCATCTTCATAAACGGAGAGAGTATTGGTGGATCCTCTCCTTGGTGGTGTTGCTCATGGCAGAAAGCCATGTATGCTCCTTTGATTTCTGAGGATGGGATTGGAAGAAGCAACCTTGCTTTCTATTCTTCTTCCTCCTTCTTCTTGTCCTTATTGCTTGACAGATTGACCATATACCATTCACTTGGATTATATATCTCTTCACCGGTAGAGACACACAAGCAGAAATTTTTCTCATAAGATAGCTGTCCTGCAAATGATGATCCCTCGCATTTTGCCAATACTCTTTTCTTTTTCCCCCAATTCGTTAACTGTCCCAGCTCTGCCATCTGAGAAATCAAAGGAAAGTTTATTCATCCAGAAAAACAAATTTTTTTGGTCGTTTTGTTTTGTGATTTGAAAAAAAAAAACACAGCAATAATTAAAAACTAATCAAACTAACAAAACACTATATGAGTTCTCTCAACTAAAAATCCAACCCAACAAAACCCTAACGCTGTGTTTGGTTGGGGGATTTAAAGAGGGATTTGAAAAAGGAAAGAGAAAAGGTGTGTGAATCTAGGTGAAATATAGGTATGTTTCATTCACATTTCACCTACTTTTTCCATTTCTCTTTCCAAATCCCTCTTCAAATCCCCAACCAAACACACCATAACTGAAAATTTGAAAGCTTAACCTCAGAGAACAAATAAACGATCTCTATGAAACATGAAACATCAAACTCCAACACTACTACTCTAAGTTCCAATATTAGATTCTCTTCGAATTAAAAAACATACCTGAGACCGAGATAGCTGGATTGTGCGATTTTGATGGCCCAGTAGTCCTCGAAAGAAAAGGAAGAGGGAAAAAAAAAAACCCCCTCCTTTTTGTGGCCCTCTCCTCCATTGATGAACTTGTTCAAACACAGAAATGATGGGTATATATATGGGCGAGTATGATTCTAGGGTTCGGGAAGGGTTTCCCAGCCAATCGTGTCACCAAAAACGAATTTCCTGCGGAAAATAATATCTATATATTATATAAAGAAAGTAGTGTTTTTAATTTGAGTAAATTACGGTCTGCCTCTTTAAAATTTCACTCATTTTTTATTTTAGTTTTTTAAGTTTAATTTTTTTTTCACTTTGACTGTTTATGTGTACAATTGTTTCTACTTTGCTCTTTTATGTTTGTAATCTTTCTCATTTTGACCCTTTAAGTGTGATTTTTTTTACTTTGGCCCTTTATGTTTGTAATCCTTCTCACTTTGACCCTTTATATTTGTAATCCTTTCCACTTTACTTCTAGACTAACTTCTATCCAAAAAACTAACAGAATCTATCACATCACTAACACATCAACTCCATATGTTATATAAAAATTTTACTAAAGATGCAAAAAATAAAAGAAATTTTTTTTTATAGTCTTTAGTGAACTTTTTTTTTTTTTTCAAATTTATTCATAAACATTATTACATTATAGATGCATCTAGATTAGATGTAGCTAAAAAAATAAAAACAAATTTAACTAAAAAAGGGGAAAAAAAATCAAAAGACAAAAAAGAAAAAAAAAGTAGTAAACTTTTCATTTCAGAATTGACAATATAAGTGTTTGAATCAATATATTTTTATTTTTTTCGTCTTTAGTAAACTTTTTTTTTTTAGTTAATTTTTTTAGTTCCATCTAATCTAGATACATCTATAATGTAATAACGACGTTTATAAATAAATTTAAAACAAAAGTTCAATAAAGACTAAAAAAAATTCTAATTTTTTTGGTTTCTATTTTTCATTTTTTGCATCTTTAGTGAATTTTTTACATTGCACATAGAGCTGATGTGTTAGCAATGTGGCAAATTTTGTTAGTTTTTTTTTTTTTTTATATGGAAGTTAGTCTAAGAGTAAAATGGGAAGGATTGTAAATATGAAGTGCCAAAGTGAGAAAAATTAAACTTAAAGGGTTAAAATGAGAAATGGGTGAAACTTTAAGGGGCAAAGTGTAATTTACCCTTTTAATTTTGAAAGCTCTAGGAGCTTTAAAACTCTAATCTAATTATATTGATTTTTTTGTTATTTTTTAAAAAGAAAAATATATCATTGGCTATTGAATTCACCTATGATTTAGGAATTTAGATTTCAAAATTTTATACCTAACAATATACACATACTTTAAGAAATTGCTTTCCATAATAAAAATATATTATATATTTAACCTAACTGATTAATTTTTTTTTTTAGTAGGAATTACTAAATCCCTTCCTAAAATAAAAAAAAAAAGCTTATATTTTATTGTTTTTAATTTTGAGAACTCTAGGTGCTTCAAAAATCCAATCCAATTATGTTGATTTTTTGTTATTTTTTATAACCCGTTTGCAACCCACTCTGCCCAACTAATCCGACCCAGTTTCTTGATATGCAAATCTTGAAGAGAGACAACCATTTCTTTTGTATTTTCTCCTTCTTTTGATAGTAAAACCCCCTGTCCTTCTTCGCCTGTGGACGTAGGCTTATATCCTAACCACATATATGTGTTAGACAATCTTTACTATATTTGAAAATTAAATTCTGTTGTGTACCTAACAACAAACAGAATACATAAGAAATAAATGAACTGAGAGAATTTGTTTGATTACAAAAATCAAATCAGGAAAATAAAATAAATAATTTTAAAAACATATTTTGATTTTGTTTTATTTTGTTACAAAACAAAATCAAAATCTAATTTAAATAAATAAATAAAATAGAAAATAAATAACCAACTTACTTTATTAATTTCTTGAATAATATTCTGATCAAGTCCAGTGTTCGGCATTGTGTCCTTAAGACAGATTCGTCCTCTCCATGGTGCTTTTCAGAAAATGGACGTCTATCTCCCAGGATGAAATGATCAACAGCAAACAGTAACAGCATTACAAATTGTTTGCCCAACGAACACACTAAGTGTTTACACTCTTTCTCACAGAAATTATATGCAGCAAAATGCAGAGAATTTTAGTAGAGGAGAATTACGAAAATTGTTGTAAAAAACCAAATGAGGGACTGCCTATTTATATAGGTGAAGTGATGGCTTGGTGGCTGCTCAATTTGAATCCAGCAGGTAGCAAATCTGTTTTGAACATATACAGCACCTGTTCGATTTGAATTTGAATAGATAACCGAAATTTATTTGAATCTCAAGCAGTTAAAATAGTTTTGGGTTCGAATCTGGACAGATTCGGATCTATCTGTACAAAAATCCTGAAGAGGTGCAACAATTTTGAATTCAAAAATTGAAATTTAAATTGGACAAATTTTATTTTACCAAAGTATAAAATTGAATTTAAATGTTTTTGGCCCAAAAAGATTAGTATTGGGCCGGACAAGCCCAAGCCAACCTCACACTACGCATCCGTGCCCAAGCCCAGCCCAGCCCGCCCGACCGGACGGGCGGCGGTGCACGCGCACGTGTGGTGATTTTTGGGTCCAATGGGTCTAGCCCATTTTGCCCCTAACCTCACTCTCTACAAAACTTGGGTACCCCTTGGGGCACTGTCATGACCCGAACCCGCCCCTAAAAGTTTGGGTCATAACCGGTCAGTAATCTGTAGATTACCAATGGCCTCAAACGATCATACAAAATATTTATGCTAATGGGGCCATAAACGGAAGCATGTAATAAATAGAAGTCTATTGAGTTGTGCCAATCATGAGCAAAATCATAAGGTTAACCACGTAACACAATTATACATATACATGCCCATCAAAAATATAAGAGCCAAAGGAAAATCGTAAGTAATGTTTACAACCCAAGACCGTGAAAGCAAAATCATAATAGGGTCAAAGTGTGGTATGAACCAAGACAAAACTCCATCTCGGAGGCATGGCTTGATTGGGTCACAAAAGGCTCCTAAAGCTGACTCTAGGGTTGTGCTCCATGCTGCTGATCACCTACATGCGCATACATAAAATTGGGTGAGCGAAGCTTAATGAGTAATAATGTAATAAAACAGTGTGAGTAAATGATCATAAGGTTCTCTCAATATCCATAATCATATAAACCAAACAGCCTTAGGCTCAATCATATGTCAAGCGGCCTCGGGCCCAATCATATAACAAGCGGCCTCAGGCCCAATCATTTAATTATTTAACAAGTGGCCTCGGGCCCAATCATATATCAAAACAGCCGTAGACCCAACATATAATAAAACGACCTCGAGTCCAATATATCAAAACGGCCTCGGGCCCAATCATATATCAAAACGGCCTCAGCCCGACATATAACAAATTGACCTCGGGTCCAATATATCAAAACGACCTCGGGCCCAATCATATATCAAAACGGCCTCAGGCCCAACATATAACAAAATGACCTCGGGTCCAATATATCAAAACGGCCTCGGGCCCAATCATATATCAAAACGGCCTCAAGCCCAACATATAACAAAATGACCTCGGGTCCAATATATCAAAACGTCTTCAGGCCCAATCATATATCAAAACGGCCTCAGGCCCAACATGTAACAAAACGACCTCGGGTTCAATATATCAAAACGGCCTCGGGCCCAACATATAACAAAACGACCTTAGGTCCACATTGCACATGTCATATAATGTTTATGAATTTTATTCATTTCGATCAAAACACAACATTGACACAATTTACATTAATGGCTCAAGTACACAACGAAGAACATATATGCACAATACTATAGAAATTGCTCACCGTGATTTAGGCTTTAATTAACTTGTTGAATTACCATACAGGACAATCGTCAAAGATTGACATCATACAGAATGTTTATAACGAATCATCAGCTTATACAAAATGTCCAAGACGGACCATAGACCAATAACAGTTACTAAGGGTCAAAGCACATTTTCCCAATTTATCATAATCGTTGCTTAAAAGAACACTCATTCATTCTTATCCAAGAATTCTTTTGGAAACTTGCCATAGCATAATTATTCTGAAGATTTCAAGCATATTTTATCATTTCGGAAATGCTCGTCAAGGCACATAATTTATACAAAGCATAAGGTTCACAATTCTAGAGTATTTCATATGAAAATACTGTTACAAAGAAAATTACTCACAGTGCTTGGTCGGATGACACTCTTTAACAACTCAGCCTGTAGGAACATAACCAAGCATAACATTTCAAAACACATTACTTTCAATTCACTCAATCGATTTATTCATTACATATCTGTTCAATCATTCCCCATTCTTTAATCCCTCTCAAGTGTTTAATGTTAAACTTCTCTACATGTGATTCACATACAAAGCTTGTGCCACAGATGTATTTTAAATGGTCATAAATGTTCGTGACTTAACTTAATGTCTCCTACAACAATCTGATATGTTTTCCATTGAAAATATCATGTTTACATATTTAAGGTTCAAGGAAATAGCAAGAAGCGAAAGGGAACTAAGTTAGGGTAGAAAATGACATGAAACAATTAAAAGAAAATAAACAGCCTTCACTAATTTGAGCATATCTATTTGTGTACTTAGAATTTGGATGCGAGACCACACCATTGGAAACTAGACTTCCGGGGCTTGAATTTAGGCTCAAGAATTGTCTAAAACAAAGTCCGGATGAGAGATATGCCTATTTGAAGTTACCTGGTATAAGTTGCAACAGGGTTAGCTGCACGTGTGCCCAATTTGACCGCTCGTGTGGCCCAAATCCGCTTGAGCGGAAAAATCGGCCGCTCGAACGCCCAAAGAGCAGAATGAAAATCTCTTTTTTTCTTCATGTTCCGCTCGTGCGGTGCCCGTGGCCGCTTGTGTGGTCTGGGAAAAATCAGACAGTCCGAAAATAGTTCAAAGATGCAAACTTCCTAAATTCATTGCCAAGCCCAAAATCACGTAAAAACAACTCAAAAACATGATAATTAAGCATGATACAAGTGTAATCCCTCATTAAACATATCAATCTTGCACCAACAATAATTTCATGGTCTCATCTTTTCACAATTTCATACATTCATGAATGTCATACACAAGCTTAAAATACATACAAACATGGTGAATCTTCCAACAAATCTTGGTTGTATAAACCATCTAGAGTTTGTTTCATGGATCAATCACAAGAATGAACTCAAATCAAACAAAAATTTAGAGTTTTCATGATTTCATTTCAAACCCTTACACAACACAAAACCCTAGCTCAAAATTCCCAATTTCCTCTTGATTTCAAGCAAATGATGAGATATACACAAAGATTTCAAGTAGATTAACATATCTTAGTTCAAATTTAGGGTTTGCTCCTTGATTTCCTTCAAATCCCTAGCTTTCTCCTCTTCTTCTCTCTCTAACTCACACTTTGAGCCCTCTTCCCCCAAATGAAGAACAAAAGGGCTAATTATATATATATATTAAACTCAAAAATCTTAATTTATTTATTATGAATTGTAATTTTTCAAAATCTCACCAAAGGCTCTAAAAATTATGTTAATCACAGATATGAAGTCGATTTTGGTTTCTCGTGCCTCTATGACTTTCAATTTTTAGTTCAAAGTTCTAATTACAACAGATTTTTCTACATTCAACAGATATAAAATCCAAAATCACATAATTCACATACTTAACTTGCAAATTCATATTAACGCATAAACACGTGCATAATTAAGCATAGTACGGGTTGGGGTATTACAGGCACACCCCAAGTTCCAATCCCATACCTTATAAACCCATTCAAAACGTCCCACCAAATCAATGTGGGACAAGCCATTTTTCAAACCTTTAAGAATTTTTCACCAAAACTCCATTTCCATGGAGCACACTTTGGCTTCAATTTTCCATTCACTTGATAATGGTTTTGAGCAACCAAACATACCACGTGAATCACAACGCGGCATAGAACGCGTTACCACTTTGACCTGCGAAATCGACACGGGCCCACCTAAAATTAGACCAAACTTAGGAAAAAATTCTGGTTTTACCCAGAATTTTTAACCATTTCCAACAATCCCCCACATGAATGGAATTTGATGACAACGGAAATGCAACAATATGCAGACTTTCGAAAGAGTATAAGTCGAAAATATCTTGCATCAGGATAGGTAGTTTTCGGCCTTGAACCTTCCCTAGTGATAACCTATCGGACTTACTGGCTAACCAATGGACGCGATGCCTTGAATTGTTCAGCCGTTTGTGTAAGCCAAGACAATAGATTTCACACAAAATATCTTCTAACACATCGTGGTTCTCACTGTTGTGTTCATTTTGGCCTTGAACGCTCCTGGTTTTCATGAGTGTTTCTAGAGAATGTAGCCTCTTTCATTCTCATAGAACCGGCCCCAGTTCACACTCATATAGGTGATTCTTATTGTGAGTATCTCCTTATACTCGTCTTGATTTTATGCCTTAATCAAGATATAAGTAATCATTAAAAGCAAAGCTTATCCTTATACCCCTGCAGACAAACATGTTGCAGATATCACTCTCACCATAGGAATGGGTAGGAATTTTAATCCCTTGGTGATTTCTGGCGAGCCATACATAACTTAGTTGTCCCTTTGAACTTAGTTCTTGGGATCTCCAGTCATATAAGTAGGGTTACCATTATGACGACTCTTATGTAATAGGCTTTAATCCCATCCCCTTCGATGAACTATACACTAGCTCTTTTGTCAAACCTTTTGTTAACGGATCCGCAATATTCTCTTTAGATTTTATATAATCTATTGAGATTATTCCATTTGACAACAATTGCCTTACGGTATTATGTCGACGACGAATATGTCGTGACTTACCGTTATACATATGATTCTGTGCCCTGCCTATTGCAGATTGACTATCACAATGAATGCAAATAGCTGGCACAGGTTTTGGCCACATTGGAATGTCTTCTAAGAAGTGACGAAGCCATTCTGCTTCTTCTCCTGCTTTGTCTAAAGCAATGAACTCGATTCCATTGTGGATCGTGCGATGCATGTTTGTTTCGTGGATTTCCAAGAAACAGCAGCGCCTCCCAGAGTAAAGACATATCCACTAGTGGATTTTGAATCTTTAGTATCCGATATCCAATTGCATCACAATAACCTTCAGTACTGCTGGATATCGAGTAAAGTTCAAACCATGATCACGGGTAATCTTAGATATCTAAGAACCCGAATGATCGCTTTCCAATGGTCTTCTCCGGGGTTACTAGTGTACCTACTCAATTTACTGATAGCATAAGCTATATCAGGACGAGTACAATTCATTAGGTACATTAGGCTTCCAATGATTTGGGAGTATTTTAACTGAGACACTGCATCACCTTTATTTTTCGATAAATAAAGACTGATGTCTACAGGTGTTCTAGCTAAATTCAAATCATCCTTGATAAATTTATCAAGAATTTTCTCAATATAATGAGATTGAGATAATGCATATCCGTCAGATGTTTTAGTAATTTTCATTCCTAATATAACATCTGCGACCCCCATATCTTTCATATCAAATCTTTTGTTAAGCATTTGCTTAGTTGATTTGATCATGTTTTGACTGCTTCCAATGATAAGCATGTCATCCACATAAAGACAAACTATGACATATCCTTGGTCAGTGTTTTTAACATAGACGCATTTGTCACATTCGTTTATCTTAAACCCATTAGTAAGCATTGCATGATCAAATTTTTCATGCCATTGCTTAGGTGCTTGTTTTAATCCATAAAGGATTTTACAAGTCGACAAACTTTCTTTTCTTGCCCTGGTACTACAAACCCTTCGGGTTGCTCCATATAGATCTCTTCATTTAGATCACCGTTTAAGAAAGCTGTCTTAACATCCATTTGATGTATTTCTAAATTAAACAACGCTGCTATAGCAATAAGCATGCGAATGGATGTTATTCTTGTCACAGGGGAATATGTGTCAAAATAGTCCAGACCTTCCTTTTGTCTGTAACCTTTAACTACAAGTCTTGCTTTATACTTGTCAATTGAACCATCTGCTTTCATTTTTCTCTTGAATATCCATTTATATCCAAGAGGTTTAGAACCTGGTGGAAGATCCACCAATTCCCAAGTATGATTTTGCATAATGGATTCAATTTCATTATTAACAGCCTCTTTCCACAAAGGTGCTTCAGGACCTGTCATTGCTGCCTTAAAGCTTTGAGGTTCATTTTCTAACAGTATGTCAGAAAATCTGGACCAAAGGATTTTGATGTTCTCGCTCTCTTACTTCTTCTTGGTTCATCATCAGTTAAATCCTGTTGGTTGAGACCATTACTAGTCTCTTGTGTTTGATTGTCATTAGTCTCTTGACTTTGTGTACAATCATAAGTTCTTTTCTATGAACTTAATTCCTGTCCTTTCTTGTAAGGAAAGACATGTTCAAAAAACACAGCATTTCTTGACTCTATAATAGTATTCACATTTATATCAGGTATTTCTGATTTATAAGTCAGAAACCGATATGCACTACTATTCTGAGCATAACCAATAAACACACAATCTACTGTTTTTTGTCCAATTTTAGTCTTTTTAGGAACAGGAACTTCAACTTTTGCCAAACACGCCCACACTTTTAAGTATTTGTAAGAAGGTGGTCGACCTTTCCACAATTCATAAGGAGTGCTGTTGGTTTTTTTGTGGGGTATTCTATTAAGGACATAATTAGCAGACAATATTGCTTCCCCCCACAAGTTCTGTAGTAAGCCTGGGCTTCGTAACATGGCATTCATCATTTCTTTAAGGGTTCTATTCTTCCTTTCAGCAATCTCATTTTGCTGTGGAGAATAGGGTGCTGTGGTTTGGTGAATAATGCCAGGTTGTGCACAAAATTCATTTAATGGTGCATCATATTCACCACCCCTATCACTTCTAACCATTTTAATGGTTTTTCCAAGTTGATTTTCAACTTCTGTTTTGTAGAGTTTAAACATTTCTAAGGCTTCATCTTTGTGTCTAAGTATACAAAACAATATCTTGTGCAATCATCGATAAATGTTATGAAATACTTTTTGCCTCCTCTAGTATAAACAAATTTAAGATCACATACATCAGTATGAATTAATTCTAGAGGTTTGATTTTTCTTTCAACCGATTTAAATGGAGCCTTAGTTAGTTTTGCTCCTACACAAATCTCATATTTGTGATTAGGATCAATTTCAAACTTTGGTATATAATCCAAACCAATTAATCTACACAAAGCATCAAAATTTACATGTCCTAATCTACCATGCCATAAATTCGACTCAAGAATATAAGTAAAAGATGTGTTATTCTTATTAATAGCAACTTTTGGTACAACTGTCATTACATTTAGTTTAAAGAGACCATCACTCATGTATCCCTTACCAACATACATACCACTCTTTGTTAATACAAATTTATCAGACTCAAAACAAGCCTAAAACCATTTTTACTTAACAAAGAACCAGAAACTAAATTCTTCCGGATGTCAGGTACATGCAGTACGTTGTTGAGGGTCAGTTCTTTCCCTGATGTCATCTTCAAGATCACTTTCCCTTGTCCAGCCACAGTAGAAGTAGAAGAATTTCCCATGAAAAGTTGTTCACCATTTGCAGCCTCATTGTAGGTAGTGAACATCTTCTTGTCCACACATATGTGACGAGTTGCTCCAGTGTCAACCCACCACTCTTTGGGATTTCCAACCAAGTTAGCCTCAGACACCACAGCAGAGAGGTTGATGTCATTCACCCCGTCAGAGATGTAATCTAATTCTGTCACATTGGCCTGATTGGTGGTCTTCTTGCTTGTACTTCCATGATCCTTCTTAGGGCGGCGGCAGTCAGAAGCTCGATGTCCAGTCTTGCCACAGTTATAGCATTTTCCTTTGAACTTCTTGTTGCCATTGTTGTCCTTGTTTAGGACCATCTCCAGTAAACTTCCTCTTTTTGTTATGTGGTTTTTGAACTTGTTCAACCACATTAGCCTTGGACTCAATGGGATTTTTCCCATTCCTTTTCAGCCTTTCGGTTATCTTCCTCAATTCTTAATCTTACAATCAATCATCCATGGTCATCTCTTTGCGTTTATGTTTTAAATAATTTTTGAAATCTTTCCAAGCCGGTGGTAACTTTTCCACCAAAGCAGCGACTTGGAAAGACTTGCTAAGAGACATACCTTCTGAATGAATATCATGCAAAATTATTGAAAACTTTGAACTTGAGAATTACCGTTTGGGAGTCTACCATAACAAAATCCAGAAATTTACCGACAAAAATTTCTTCGTGCCGGCATCCTCTGTCTTGTATTTCTTCTCCAAAGAATCCCACAATTCTTTTGCTGACTTCAGAGGACTGTAAACATTATACAGCATGTTGTCAAGGCCATTGAGGATGTAGTTTCTGCACAGGAAATCTGAATGTTTCCAAGCATCTACAGCGGCAACAACTTGCCGATCACTTTCACCCTCTTTAAGTGCTGGAGCCTCTTCATGGAGAAATCGGGCCAAATTAAGAGTTGTAAGATAGAACAGCATCTTCTGCTGCCATCTCTTAAACTCAGTACCGTTAAATTTTTCGATTTTTCTCCATGATTTATTGGTACATGAACATGGTTCTGGATAGGGACTGGTGTTGGTGTAACAATAGGAGTACCACTTCCAGTTGCAGTAGCCATAATATCTGATTACAAAAATCAGAAAAAAAACACAAATTAATTTTCTAGTTACTAAAACCAGAAAATAAATTATAACACAAAATAATTTTATTTTCCTTGTTACTAAAACTAGAAAAATAAAATACCACAATAATTTTCTGTAACACAAATAATATTCTGCAATTGTTAATGACACCAGTATATTACTACTAGTTGTCAAAGAAAAGAGACAGTATATTACTACTATCTGTCAAATAGCATAAACACTATTTGTTTTTCCAACCAGAATATCTTTTGAAAACACAGAAAATTAAATACAATGAAGATACCAAAAAATAATCTGTCTTAAGATTGTTGGACAATCTTCACTGTATTTAAAAATTAATTCTGTTGTGTACTAAACAACAATAGAATAAAAGAAATAAAGAAAAGAGAGAATTTGTTTGATTACAAAAATCAAACTCGAAATAAAAATAAATAATAAAAAAGATTTTATTTTGTTACAAAAAAAATCAAAATCTGATTTAAATAAATAAATAAAACATAAAATAAATAACCAACTTCCTTGATTAATTTTTTGAATAATATTCTGATCAAGTCCAGTGTTCGACACTATGTCCTTAAGACAGATTCGTCCTCTCCACGGTGCTTTCAGAAAATGAACGTCTATCTCCCAGGATGAAATGATCAACAGCAAACAATAGCAGCACTACAAATTATTTGCCCAACGAACACACTAAGTGTTTACACTCTTTCTCATAGAAATTATATACAGCAAAATACAGAGAATTTTAGCAGAGGAGAAGTACAAAAATTGTTGTAAAAAACAAAATGAGGGACTGCCTATTTATATAGGTGAAGTGATGGCTTGGTGGCTGCTCAATTTGAATCCAACTAGTAGCAAATCTGTTTTGAATAGATACAGCATCTGTTCGGTTTAAATTTGAATAGATAACGAAATTTATTTGAATCTCAAACTGTTAAAACAGTTTTGGGTTTGAATTGGACAAATTCGGATCTGTCTGTACAAAAATCCTGAAGAGGTGCAACAATTTTGAATTCAAAAATTGAAATTTAAATTGGACAAATTTATTTTACCAAAAAATAAAATTGAATTCAAATGTTTTTGGCCCAAAAAGATTAGTATTGGGTCGGACTGTCACGACCGAAACCCGGCCCTATGGGTTTAGCACCGTAACCGGCCAGTAATCCGAGATTACCGAAGGCCTGCTTAACAGTAATACAGTAAAACAGAGCACAGGGCCTGGCGAAAGCCAATACAGTAAATAAATAATGTCCAATGAGCTGTGACAGTCTGTATGCCAAAAAGATTTTTCATACATTCATATAGACCGTCAGTAACAAAACAGTATCTACAACATATACAATCATTCAGGTCGGGACTCAGTCCCTATCAATAGTACAGTACAATCTATACAGTATTACAAAACGGTATAGAGACAGACGGGGAACCAAAAACCCCTAAGCCATAACTCAATAGGCTTGGAACCTCGCAGTGAGACACAGTGGTTGGCTTGACAAAACTGGAGCTAATCCCGACGCCTCTAGCCACGTTCTGGTGCCTGTACACCTACATATATATATGAGCAGTGAGCTAAAGCCCAGTGAATAACATAATGCGTAAAGGAGTTAAGAATGAATGTCCTTACAGTAATGAAAACAGTTCATTGATTCAGTATATCAGTCATTCAGTGATATGTGGTACATCCATTAGCATAGCAGTACAGTAAACGGTAGGTCTTAAAAACCGAACAATAAATAATGGCCATCATATCGGTAAACGGTAGTGGTTCCAACGCGGGAACCGACAGAGATCTCTGTAACAATAGCAGTAACGGTAACAGTAACAGTAACAGTAACAGTAGTTGCTAAGGATGCTACAATACAGTTCAGAATATAGGACATACATTCATTCAGTAAACAATATCAGTTCAGTAAACAGTTCAGTTCAGTATTTCAGAAGAAATCATTTGAACATATTTTTACACAATTGTTACTCACAGAGATTGGGCTACAGTATACTAGAGCGCGTCTTCCCAGTCGCCAACCCTACACAGTTAACAGATCGAACACACTAAGCTATACAGTTGGGAAAGATAATAACTTAACCCCTAATTGCCTCGGTGTGTTCTACATCTATATCCTCATTAAGATACCTTAAACTAGGCCTAAAATGCCTAGAATAGGATGAGGATGCAAAGATGTGCACAGAAAACAGTTTCAGAATTTTCAGAAAAACAGAGTCCCGCTCGAGCGCAGGTTTCCCCGCTCGAGCGGACATGCAACAACGGTACACGCTCGAGCGTCAACTTCCCCGCTCGAGCGTACTGTAAAAGTACTGGATAGGTGAAATCTCCGCTCGACGGGCACTTGACGCCCGCTCGAGCGTAAGACACATGCCTCCGCTCGAGCGGACTGTAAAACAGTGCAAGATGCTGGGAGCTCGATTTTCCCGCTCGAGCGGCACTTCTCCCGCTCGAGCGGACAACCAAAATCTAGAAAATCCAGATTTGAGTCCCAAGCTCAAAATCAAGTTTAAATGCCTTCAAAACGATCCTCTTGGGCTAATTTCTGGAAAAACACTTGTAAACATATAGAATAACATGATTCAAAGCTCAATTTGAGAAATCAAAGCCCATGGGTGTTTAATTCAAACCCAATTCCAAACCATTTTTCAAGAACATCATATAAACATGACATGCATGAACTTTAAACAATTTAAGCTTCAATGCTAGCTCAAATGGGCTCAATTCTTTGAAAAACAAGATGAAATCATGGTCCTAAACATTAACATGAACATGCATGCACAATTCACCATGAAAACAACTTAGAATCCAACAATGCTAACATGCATGCATGAATTATGCTCTATTTCAACATGCTAGAGCTATACCATGGCTCAATTCTCAACTTTAACATAAACCATGCAAGAATCAAGCTCAAACACATCAATAAGGGTTGAATGATCTACCTTAGGTGTAGAATTAGAAGTGATGGGGCTCAATTATGCAAATACACTTCAATTTCCTTCAAGCTCCAAGCTAAATCAACAAGTTGAGTCCAAATCTCCCTCTTAAAGCTCTCCTCTCTCTCTCTCTCTACTTGGTGGAAACTCAAGGAAAGGCTAATCAAATGTTGTCTCTAAGTGTAATAAGGCTCAAAGGTTAATCATATAGTGGGCCACTAGAGTGGCAAGTTGGTAATTAAGTCTAATTGTGCAATTAAACAATATTTAATCTAAGTTAATCATACCTAATCAGTTTTCAGATAATTATACTATAAAATCACTTAAATTATGCTGATTATAAAACACTAATCGGTTTCCGGTTCGGCCGCCGATAAGGCCTTCAATTCGCAGTTTAAACACAAAGACACGAACAGATAATCACATAAATCAAATAGATAGAAATGCAATACAATAGATATACGTAGTCAATTCAGTCTCAATTTCAGTTCCAGTTTTCAGTCAGTCAGTTCAGTACTTTATTCAGTTCAATTATCAGTCATAATCAGTCCATTTTAACAGTAATCTGTATTCATTTGGTAATCATCGATGAGGGTTATTATACGGACAAGCCCAACCCAACCTCACACCACACACCCGCGCCCAGCCTAGCTCGCTCGACCAGACGGACGGCGGTGTGTGTAGTGATTTTTGAGTCCAATGGATCTAGCCCATTTTGCCCATAACCTCCCTCTTTACAAAACTTGGGTACCCCTTGGGGCATACCCCAAGTTCCAATCCCCCATGCCTTATAAATCCATTCAAAACTTCCTACCAAATCAATGTGGGACAAACCATTTTGCAAACCTTTAAGAATTTTCTACCAAAACTCCATTTCCATAGAGTACACTTTGGCTTCAATTTCCCATTCACTCGATAATGGTTTTGAACAACCAAACATACCACGTGAATCACAACGCGGCATAGACCGCGTTGTCACTTTGACCTGCGAAAATCGACGAATGGGTCCCACCTAAATATTATACCAAAGTTAGGAAAAAATTCTGTTTTTCAAAATTTTTCCCAACCATTTCTAACAATATGTCTGTGTTCTTGTATGATTGCTAGTTTTACTTTCTCATTTTTGTTTGTTCAGTCATAACAGTTCCCCACAAAAAGATAGATGAACTTTGAAGTGGAACATCAAATACTCATTCCAAACTGAACAGCCCAAACAGAGAAGGAAGTCAAGGCCAAAGAAACTCATTCACAGCTTCAAAATAAACAGTACTTGGAATATGTCAAATCAACCACCAGAACCATCAAAGAGATCATGATCAAGGTGAACTTCTTGGAGCATGATCATGCAACATGCCTTCTATGTTATCACTAGTAGCATTTGCAGGACATCTTGAGCAATCTTAACTGTTTTTTTTTTTTTTTTCTCTAGAAATTTGTTACTTGAGCTTTTCTTTGTTGATATATGAAATTCCTCTCTTTTTCTATATCACATTCTCACATCTACTTAGATGTACAAAAGAATACTTTCTTAGTCAAGTCAAGTGGAAGCATGATTAATACCCCCTATCTTTCATTAATCTATTGATATGGACTTGCAACTGCACTATGAATAGTGTTGTTGAATCGCAAAGACAAAGAATTCTAGAAGATATGATCGATGTGGGCTCAAAGGTGGCCCACTGAGCCATACTGGACGAGTCCTAACTCCTTTTCAACTGAGAGAAGCTGAAATAGTGCAAATTTCAAAACAATCTCAAGAAAGGTCTCTAAATGTTCCAAAAGAGGAGATGCATAGTTGATCACATTTGAAGTGTTGCATGAATAAGAATACAAGAAATTTTTTAAAGACTCGCCTAAATGGTTGACTCAGTCAAATTTTTATTTTGCTTGTTATTTGTTACTGCTATTTTTATTAATGTTTTTTTAAAAAAAATGCTCTATATGTCCTATATTTTGATATCTTATTTGTATACATGGGTGCTCCAAAAATATTGGTCAAGGAATTAATTCAAAATTTTGATTAAAATTTATTATGCAATTTTTTTTTTTTAAAAAAAATATCACACTTGTCAATATCAACAAATAAGCAAAATAGATTAGGAGTGTCCATAAGTTGATTTGATTCGAGTTGTACTAAATTTAAAATCAATAATCATGATCAATTTTAAAATTTTAAAATCATTCACGAGAACGAACCCAACCCAACTCAATATGGCTCGAGTTGGTGTGACATTCCACTATAAATAAAAAATAAAAAATAATTAAAATAAACAAGTCTTTAAAGACCAAGAACTATGGAATTGAGATACATTATTGTTTAGTGAAATCCAACTCAAGCTTAAATGCAAGCAATACAAATTAAATTCAATTAGATTTCTTTTAGGTAAAAAATTAAATACAATTAAACCTATTTTAATAAACAAAATAGATGAAAACAAATCAATATACATAGAATTATACAAAATATTGGTTCAGTTCTCAAGTTGGTTTGATTTGAGCAACACCTAAACCAAGATCAATCTAATCTTATCGAGTTGATGATTTCAAGATCCAAAACCAAACCAATACAGAAATCAAACAAAACCGATACACTTAGAAACTGAACCAAACCAACACAAAGAAGTCATATTGGTTCAATTTTTTGATTTACTGGGGTATGTTGCACCCCTAAGATAGAAAGGTCTAAGTGCTTTATTTAATTTAACAACTAAACGAAGAACGTATCTCAATTCCATACCCTGAGAAATCATGAATAACCTAAGTAAATATGAATGAAGTCCTTAAAAAGAAAGAAAATTCATAGGCAATAGACAGAATGGTAGGAGTCAAAAAAAAAAAAACAGTTGCTAAAATAAGGGTTGTGCAACCTCCCAGCAAAAAATAGAAATAACAAAAAATAATAAGAGGTGCAACTGTTGATGGAGAGAAGAGTGATTGAATTGGAAAAATGAAATCCTAGACCACTTTGGGTTGGGTTGTGAAATTCAATTTCCAAGCCCAACCTATTTATCAAATGGATCAAAATGTTGGCCCAATCTAGCTTTAAGAGCCAAATTATTTTTTTGCAAATCCTGAAAAATAGGACTAAGTTAGACGGGCTAGATGGACCAACGAACAAATGCCCAAATCCCCCTCTCTTGGGGGATGCTCTCGGCTTTGAGGAACATGTACTAGGGTATATGTGCGACTCGTTGGAAGGAGCCAAATGATGGAGACTTTACTCTATGTCTTGACCCATCCATAGTCTACTAATCTTAATGTCTTTCATCCCCTAGTCTACCCCGTGCAGGTCAATCAGTTTGATCTGATGAGTCAGTCATAGTCGAGTTATGGGTTAGGATTGTGATCATGTTCGGCCTTTTCATCTTGGGCTTGTTACATTTTTTTTTTGGTAGATCATCCCCCCCTCCCAAAAAAAAAAAAAAAAAAAAAAAAAAAACCTTTACATAGACAGTCCATTCCCCAAGCAAAATTAGCCGTATTACATAAACATTAACCCATTTTCAAATTCCATAGATAGATAGAAATGAACTGAAAAAATAAAATTTGTTCATAAAAGTAGAGGTTCACTTGACCAATAATGCTGGTGATTATAAACTCAAAGCACAAAAAAACAAGCCATTGGCCAAGCAAAATTAGTCATACTAACCCATTTCAAATTCCATAGATAGAGATAGGAATGAACTAAAGAAATAAAAATTGTTCTCAAAAGTAGAGGTTCACTTAACACTGTAATTGTGGTGTTTCTAAACACAAAACACAAAAAAGCAGACTTAGGGAGGGAAAGAGAGACAAAGGATGTCATACACATCTGGAGTTGAAATTCATAGCTGTGCATCCAAAGGCATCATGGCAGTGTATCCCTTCTCGACTGAAGAAATCCAACCAACTCGTTGCTAACAACTTTCCTGGTGTCCAAATCTACCTCACTAAAAGTCAAATAGTTTTTGTTATTAAAAAACAAGAAAAATCTTGAATTAAAATTGTAATCAACTAAAAAAAATTAATTAGCTTACATAAATGATTTTTCTTGTGCTTTGACTGTAGTTGCAGCAATGTAAAAAAACTTTGGAACAAAGTCCGGTATTGCAGAGAATAGACATTCCATAGCGTATTTGACTCGGCGAGCACCACACAACTAGAGATTCAAATATCAATAGACAATTAACACGACCAAAATAATTAGAGCATAAAAAATAATTTAATTAACCACACTCACCATCCTATAGTCAGCAAAATGAATAAGAAAATTCCTATGAAATTTGACAAGATCGTACGTTTGCATATACACATGGCTATTAAGGTCGAAACAATGATATAGATCAACAAATTCGGCATAGTTTAATCGATCCATCCATCCCGTCATTTCAACCGGATCTTTGTCAAACTTCACGATTTGTTCATAATGCCGTATGTCGGTTTTAAAATAATCCCACAACTTGAAAATTAATTTAATCATGTCCACAGTATCGAAAAACACAGCATTTCCATATATGAAATATGCCCCGTCACTTTATCAATAAGAAATTTAATAAACTAACATAAAAATAAAAATAAAAATAAATCACATAAAATAAGAAAAAGAAGAAAAGAGAGAGAGAAAACACACATCAAATCCTTGCTAGTCAATTTCGTTGCACCATCACAGAGTTTGTAGAATAAATCGAGAGTAGGTGGACACGGTCCATTATATCCTCCGAGCTTTTCAACCATTTAAACCATGGTCTTGAAATCCCAATATCCTTCTTCAGTCCATTTTCGAAGTCCATGGAAGTTGGGCTCGGAAGCATCAATTTAACCATTCCTTCTTTCGAGACTCTGACTCCTTTCTCAAGATCTCCATGAAATTCATTGCGAAACAGCATCACCTTCAAACCATTACACCTATTTGTCTGAAGACAACCAAGCCAAGTTAGAGCAAATTAATATTGATGAAAATAAATCTACATATTATCGAAATAATAATCGATAAAATATTAAGAAAAAAAAAAAAAAAACAACACCCACCTGAACACTTTCTGATACTCAGGCTAAAGACCAGCTACTATAGTATTGACCCAAATCCACTATTTCTTGCTTGACTTATTAAAGCCATTTTCTAAAACTCATGGGAACTCTCTTTGTAACGGATACAATGGTGTCACCACGTTTGATTCTGTTCACGAAAAACGGCTTAACAAATAGAACAACCATAGATCAGACCCATATTTGACGATAATGATGGATGTGGCCTTCAAGTTCTAAGGTAAATAGTTGTTGGCCTCAATGCTATGTGCGAGATTTTTTGCACGTTAGTTATTTCTAAGACATATAATACGACAATTTGTCATATATTATTAAAATGTTAGAGTTTGTTATTGATTGTAAGTCTATCAAATAGATTATAAATAAATTTTTTTTAAAAAAAGAATTGTATCATTTATTCATTTTACATATGTAGCTTTTAAAAATCAATAATTATATTTTCCATAATTTTCATTTTCAATTCTATTTGGTAACTATTTAATTTATCAATTAGTGTGTTTCTTAGGTGTAGAGTATACAAATGACATAAAATTAGTGTGTTGTCGAGCGAAAAAAAAAAAAAATGATCTAAGAAAGTTTAGGAATCTCAAACATTAATATAAATTTTTTAATTTTAATAGTTAAGAAATACATGTGATATAAAATTATTGACAGATTTAACTGTATCTTTAATTTTAAATTTTAAGAAAAAAATATTTATATATAGAAATAAATTTAACCATATCTAAGCCACATCTAATTTAATATTTAAAAATCCTTCAAATGAAATTCTAAATTTAATTTTCATAAATTTAAAATTATAAAAATAAATATTTCAAAAATATTATTCATTTTTTTTTAAATATTTGAAACAAAAAAATAAATATAATTTAAGACTATTGACTTATCTAACCATATCTAATTTCCAAATTCAAATTCAAAAAAAAATGTACAGAAAATGTCAAAAAATAATTTTAGCTATACGGTAATTTTTTTTAGCTACATCTAAGCTATATTTAATTTTAATTTTAAGAATAAAGTTCAAAGAAAATTGAATCAAAATAATTTTAAATTATAAGAAAAAATATTTATTATAGAAAGTCAAATAAATAAATTTAACCATATCTAAGCCACATCTAATTTGATATTTGAAAATCCATAAAATGAAATTCTAAATTTAATTTTAGTATTATATAATTTAAAATTATAAAAATATATATTTCCAAAGTATTATTCATTTTTTTTAAATATTTGAAACAAAAAAATAAACATAATTTAAGACTATTGACTTATCTAACCATATCTAACTTTCAAATTTAAAAAAAAAAAAAAAAAGTAGATAAAATGTCAAAAATAATTTTAGCTATATCTTTTTAGTTAGATGGTAATTTTGTTTAGCTATGTCTAAGCTATATTTAATTTTAAATTTAAAAATAAAATTTGAATAAAATATAATTTAAAATTATTTTTTAGCTGTAAATCATAATTTATCAAATGGTAAAAAATTTCAAGTACACATGTCAGAATCTTATTGAAAAAATAAAAAAAAGTTTAAAATTTTTATGTACGAACTTCAAATTATTAATTACAAATATTTTTAAAAATTTCACTTGAATAAGTTCCATGGTAAATAGGCAAATCCATAAAATCTACCAAACAAATTATTCAAAAAAAAAAAAAAAAAATTGCGTTACATCTATTGTGATTGCGGCTCACATCTCACTAATTTGAAACCCATATTATACACTCACTTTCGCGATAAATTTTTATGATTCATTGTATTTATATAATAGATTTTAGTCAATTTAAATTGATTATTATAAAATATTTTTACTAATTGACCAATCAATTTTTTTTGGTCAGGTCTAAGGTTAGAGTTACAACATGACCCATGATATGGCTTGACCAACTTTAGATAATCTAATTTATCTATATCTATATTAAGTAAAAGGGTATTTTCAATCATAGATTGCTCTTTGGCTTATCCAATCTAAAAAAATAAAATAAAATAAAAAAATCATAGGTTGCTCAAGCCCTTAGCTAATTAAAAAATATGTTACTCAATTCTTAAAAAATTTTGAGTTAGGCTCAAGTTGTTCTGGTTGAACTCGCCAAAGTTTGCTACTCTAGCAAAGGAAGAGGAAGTTACGTAGTTGAGTTAGTGACAACTTAAAAATTGACAGATAAAATGCATGCCATTATGGTAAAATGGTGAGCCATGTTTGGAAAGAGTGACTTTTTTTTATCAAAAAGTCATTGCAAGTTGTCAATTGATTATCTCCATTTTTTTTTTACATGATTTCGTAATAAGTTAAAAAATTATTAAAAAAGTCAATTTTCAAACAAATCCAATTGTGAGTTTCAATCTTTTTCATTTTCGTATTTTACATTCAAAAGTCTAACTATTTATTATTTATATAAAACTTTTGTTATTAATTTTTTTGATATCACCGCTAGTATATACATAGGGAGCTTTTTTGATAAATCCTATTTCTAAGAGTTTTATTAATTCCATCCAACCCATATTATTTTTTACTATTCCATTAGGTCCTATTTGAGGTAAGAAGACCAAAACACCCTCAATCTCTCCTGCCCCGTTAATGTTGATTGTCATTATGTTTTGGTAGTTCACATGACCATTCTTATTCCTCATATCTTCACTTCAAAAAAATGCATTAACTACACACCACTATTTAATGTTGATATATATTACACAAAAAATTAAACATGGTTCTTCATTGATTGTCATTATGTTTTGATAGTTTCCATACATCCAAATATTGACTGTATGTGACGACATGAATGTTCACATCAGATGACGTAAATGTGAATGTTCACATCAAATGACGTGCGATAATGGTGATGTTAAGGTTCACATTAGCATTACATCAAATTACACAACCACCAGCCTCAACTTTCATTTGAATATAAACATGATTGTACGTGATGATGTGAATGTTCACATCAGATGATGTGAATATAAATGTTCACATCAGATGGCGTTGTGATAAAGGTGATGTTAAGGTTCACATCAGATAAGAGAGAATGTTCACATTATTTTTAATGTATTGTCAATTAAAAATATATTCAAATCAGATGAAAGAGAATGTTCACATTATTTTTAATGTGTTGTCAATTAAAAATATATTCACATTATATAATAATATAAAATAATAACATCAATGTTATTTAAATTGTGTATGAAATTTTCTATACCTTGATCCTTTTACTTCTCTCTCCTCTCCCAACATTAAATATCAACATTAAATATAAGGATATAAGAGTCTAAGAAAATAGTGTAAATCAAGAAAAAGACTTTATAGCGATCCCGGGTTTACCCTTGTTGTACAGTGATCCGGACATGTGTCCGTGGATGATAGTAGTTGATTATTACTTTGTGTACATCCTTCCTTTCTTTGTATTTGAATTATAGATGTATTGGGTAGGTTTGTTATAGGTTGGTTGAGTTTAGAAATCAAAACTAGTTGCCCAGATTTTGACCTGTCCACTCGAGCGGGGAGTTTGATGCTTGAGTGGGGACCCTTTTGTTGCTTGTCCGCTCGAGCGGGGTTTTGGCGCTCGAGCGGGAAAAACACCCATCCAATATCTCCACTGTAGTGTTGTGACGCTCGAGCGGGAGTTTGTGTGTGATGCTCGAGCGGGGGAGTTAGACGCTCGAGCGGGAGACCTGTCTGCGAAAGTGCTGGGAGTGTGCATCCAGCGCTCGAGCGGGGGATTGTCCGCTCGAGCGGGAGTTTGTGAGTGACGCTCGAGCGGGGGTTTGGCCACTCGAGCGGGGCGACTGGGTTTAAGTTCTGAGTTTTAGCTTTTTGAATCACTTTTTCACTTTTCCTTCTCTCTCTTACTTTTCCAAAAACCCCATTGTTGAGCTTCTCACTCTAGAGCTCTACCTTCTCTCTAGGTATTGATCTAGTAGGAGTGATTTGCTCACCTTTGGCCTTTACAAAAAAGTTGTTGATTGTCGAGGGCTATCTTTTGATCCGAGAAATTCGTGGTTTGGAGCATTTTCGTTTTCTTCACCTTCTTGGTTGGGCGTCAAACTTTGAGGTAGGGATAACCTACTCCTTTCTATGGATTTTGTCTTTAAATTTTAGTATTTTGAGATGTTGGGGTTGGTTTGGTAATTTTGCGAAAGTTTAGAGCTTTTGTGTAATTTTACAAAAGTTGGGGTTTAGTTTATAATAAACCTAGATGCATGTTTGGCATAGAGAAATGGAATGAATGTTGGAACATTGATGAAAATGGAAGCTAAGGGTTGTAATGTTAATTATGGAAAATGCCCTAATTACATTGGTTAATTAATTTGTATAATTAATTGTGAGAAATGAGGAATTGAAGTGGTAATGTTGAGATTGGGAGTATGTGGGTTTAAAGGGTGTAGTTGAATTACTTATCACTCACAGAATTGAAATGTTAATATATTATCCATTTTGTGCATTTATTTTCTGTATAGAAATAACTGCTTTGGGCTATCGATGGAGGATAGTCTTGATTGTTGTAGACAAGGCATGATGATTAGGCAAACTGAAACTAATCACTAGAATGTGTCATTGAGAATGACGGTTGAAAGGATACATTAAATTTATGTATTGATTGATAATGTGTATAATGATTGTTTATATGCATTGTGTTGTGTTTGAGGAGATAGGGGATGTACTTCACGGTTTAGGGGATGATAGGGGATGGACCTCTAAACTGGATGTTGTTGGAAGAAGATAGGGGATGGACTCCATAGATAGAGCTCATATGCTTATCTAGTATTGTGTTGACACAGCTCATATGCTTGTCTTTGGAAGTGTGATAGTGCTCTTATGCATATCTATGGAAGTGATGATATAGCTTGTATGCTTATCTGTTGGTGTGTGATATAGCTAATATGCGTATCTATTGTGAAAGTGGGAAAATGTTTAATATGAGTTACTGTCTCATATGAGTTGTTTGGCCAGGTTCTGAGCCATAGTTGTAAATTGGGAATTGAAAAGGAAATGGAAAATGAACTGTAACATGGACTTGTATGTCATGAAACTGTAGAGTGTTGTAAGTGGAAGTACCTGTGTTAGCCATCTATCAACTGCTAATCTTTTAGTCATTGTTCATATTTGGTTTAGTGTATTTCTACTGGACTGTGGCTCACCGTATATGGGAATATCATTTTCAGGTACAGGTAGCATGCCACCTCCAAGGACGTAGCTTGGGAGGCTAGAGGCGGGCAGACTTTTTGTTGTTTAGTTTCTTGATGTATTACATGTATATTCAAGCCAAGGGCTTAATGTGTAAATGAGTTAGCACTCTTTTGTTGTAACCAAGTGTTAACTTGGAAAGCTGTAAGCCCTTAGGGCATTTTGCTTTTGTTGTTAACATGTAATACTCTTGTATCGAAATACTCTGATGAAATAGAAGAATGTGAATCTTTTGTATCAATGCATGTATTTATTGTTGGATTTAATATTGTTATTTTGAGGGCGTTACAGACTTTATGGAATAAAATTATAAATACATGGGACTAAGTGGGTTAAAAAATTCCTTCACAGACTTCTTGGATTAAAACACTTCTAAATGAGATTTATCAATAAAAATCCCATATATATATATATATAAACTAGCACGTGACCCGTGCTATGCATGGGATAAAATAGTATTTAAAAAATGATTATGTTTCTCATTTTGTCCCTAAAAATTAAAATTATGAAAAAGTAAGAGTTTAACAAAAAAAAATAATTTAATAACTTTCCTGATTTTACAAAGTTCATAAAATTCATTACTTTTTCTGGATCCAACTAACAAATTTTGTTCCCTAATAGGTATTTTGAATTTTTTTTAATTTAAAACTCAAAATCAATATATAGATGCTTTAATTTTTTTAAAAAAAAGATTTTAATAGCCAATAGATTTGATATGATTGTGATTATGTAATGTTTTACAAATGACTATCTATTTATTTTTTTAAAACTCAAAATCAACAAATTTAGCCATGAAATTGAACAAGATTTAAAAAATATTAAGCAATGTATCTTATTTTTTAATTCAAATTAACAAATTTAGCCAATAGATATTTTAAATGTTGTTAATATAATTGGATAAATTTGTAACTAAGGAGGAGGTTCATAAATATTCTTTTTAATTTTTTAAAATCTAAAATAAAAATAAATTTAGCTTTTGAATTTATTGAATTTAATCAATAGTTTTGATATAGTTGTACCTGGGTAGGAGTTTAAAGAAGGTTAGGCAATAACTGTTATTTAAAATATTTTAAATCTAAAGATTAACAATGTTATTTGTCCATATGTGTTTTTAAAATTTCTTAAAAATAAAATTTGTAACCTCACATTGTAATTCATTTTTTATTTTTTATTCAGTTTTGTTTTGCAAAAAATTGGTTGCAATCTTCTTGTAGTTTTTTATTTTATTTTTATGGTGTAGATGTTATGAACCATTTTAATTAGTGTAAAAAGTTAAAATTTATATATTTTTGTAAGGTACATACTGTATTCACTTTACAATTTTTTATTGTTAAATTGAACTAAAATTGGACTATACAATTTTTTGGAATAAATAATTGAGCGTGCATGTCTTAAATGTATGGCTCAACCTGTAAGATAAAATTAAAAATTGTATACTTCAATTTTTTTAAAAATAGCAAAGTGACATTATGCGCATGGTTAAAAATAAATTTGTGTAGTTCAAAATTTTTATAATAAAGAGTCAACCATATATCATAGGTTTCATGTTATAAAAAAGAGGTTTACATATTAAAATTGTAAAGTTATAAAAATGTGTATTTTCCTTTTTCTTTAAAAAAAATTACCTGCGCATAGAATTAGATAATTTTTGGTTCGCTCAATGATCATTCTATTATATTCACTTAAAAAAATAAATAATGTGATAATTCAGTTTATATTTTTCTTTTCACTTTTCATTATACTGAAACAAATGTAATATAAATATAAATTAAATCAAGTCACAATGTAAATAATTTATATGTGTATGCATGGTAGGTTTATACAGTATTTACACAATTAGTCAAATTCATAACACAAGTAATCAACTTCATACCACAAACTATTCACCCAATTGATCAAAAAAATAAAAATAAAAATAAAAATAAAATTCACTTTTCATTACAATCAAACAAAATCAAAGCCATATCACAATATAAATAATTTATGTTTATGCATGGAAGTTTTACAAACTATTTACGCAGTTTGTCAAATCCATAACATATCAATGACAATGAATAAAATTTATACCACAAACTATTCATGCAGTTGACATAAATATATATATATATATATATAATATCACATTATAAAAAGGGATTTGTGAATCTCTATAGATAATCAAAACCATATACACATGCAAAAAAATTTATGAGTGTAAGAGAAGCTATTTGGGCCCACTAAATTATTTAGGCCTAATAGTCCAAGGTTGGTGGGCCTGGATTTATCGCCATAAAATGGACTGAATTGCTCTAAGCTGCGAAAGGGTTCAGATCCACGAACTTAGAAACTTACTCGGGCCCGGACTCGAAAGGGGTTTGAGCAAGCCTAGAGAGGCACTCGGACTTGAAAAGGTTCGGATCCACGAACCTAGAGATCCGAAGCACTTGGCTTCGAACGGATTCAGACGCAATCTAGAAGTCGCTCCGTTAATGAACCCCAGAACACTTGCGGGCTCGGAACTTTCCGAAATCTACGCACCAGAACCATGAGCGTAATGGAGTCCAAACAAAGGACCCGATTCCAAAGACGGTGAGTGGAGATAAATTTACTCTTCGGTTAAACTAGCCTATACCCGGGTCGAGATGGCACGACTCCGGGGGGTCCATGAGACTCAGCAATATTTTGCGGCAGGATGTCCTCTGGGACTACCCCTGCCCATTTGGGATGATTGGAGATCATTGGTTAGGTGTGGCTAAGAAGAAAGGTTCGCCGAGAGGTTGATCTCCTCTTCGAGGTTTTCCTCATCCTCGGAGAAGTCACCTCCTCGGACAGGGTGATTAGAGAGAATATTTCCCATGTGCCTTGCACATGGGCTCCATCCTACATCATAAGGTGCCTATAAATAGCACCCATCCACAGCTTTACAAGGGATGGATTTTGGAGAGTTAACTCTTGGGAAAGAACTAATTTCCCATCTCCATTATCAACCTTAAGAGTGAAAGTGGGAGATCCATGGGAGAGCCTTGCCATTATTCTCTCTCTAGCCATTTTGCCTTCTTCTTCACCCAATCTCTTATCTCCATCATCTCCTTTACTCTTGTGTTCTTGAGTTGAGACTATTGAAGAATCTAAGCCTCTCACATTTCTTCTAGAGAATTCTAAGTTGTTCTTTAAGGATCTTCGAAGATCTTCAAATTTCTAACTCCTTTCTTGAACTCTTTCATACAATGAGAAATTTGTGTATTGTGTCAGAATGATGAGATAAATGATTAACCTATTAAGAGTATGAGATAGTCTATTTGCAAGAGAAGTATACTTTTATTTATGATTGACTTGAGAATGTGTAAAGAGAAGCCATAAATTAATTAAAGGGACACAAAATCAACAAAGCATAAAACTCGTGGGTAGGTTGGCTCACCACATTCCAATTTTAATTCATTTTTCTTTTCTTTTTTTTTTTAATTTAGGAAATGAAGAATTTTTGGTAATGATTTAGAAGATGTGGCCAATAAATTTTTAATTTGTTTTCTTTATTTAAATTGCGAAGTCAAGAAAATCGTATGTGTTTTCACTACAAGAAAAATCACCTTTGGCGACTAAATTTTTAGTCGCCAAAAGTTCATTTTTAGTCACCAAAAGTCGACTTTTTAGTTTCTCCAACTAAAATTTTTAGTCGCCGCTTTTGTCGCGAATACATGGTCGCCGGAGGTATTGGCGACTAAAACTTTATTAGTCTGCAAAAAATAGGTCATTAGCGACCAAAGTTTTAGTTGCCAATAGTGATTTACACTTTTGAAAATCATACATTTAGCGACTAATCCTTCAGTCGTCAATACTCACTGAATCGCCGACTAAACCGTTTAGTCGCCAAAATAAAGACTTTTGGCGACTAATAATTTTAGTCGCCAAAGGTGCTTCCGTGAAAAGAAAAAAAATACCAACTTTTTTTGCTTTTTATAATATTCGAACCACCAACCTGTCCCACATTCTAAACCTTTAGCAACACACTCCCTCCACCATGCCACTACAACACCATATGAATATATATGCAATATATATTATTTATATAGTATATTGACCCGTATTAATATAAAACTATATATATAAATATAATTATTTTTATTCAATATAATTTATGTAAAAATAAATTATTTACTAAAAAAAAATTGAGGCCACTTTTGGCGACTAAATCCATTATTTAGTTGCCAATTCTGTAATTTTGGGCTCCTAATTATTTTTTAGTCGCTAAAAAAATAAGTTCCGCCTAAAAATAAATAATTTTGGCGACTAAACCTGTTTTTAGTCACCAAAAACGTCCCCTTTTTGCTACTAAACTGAATTTTAGTCGCCAATTGCCTGTTTTTAGCTACTAAATTTTTTTTAGTAGCCAAAAAGCTTCACTTTCAGCGACCAAACTGTTTTTAGTTGCCAAAACACGTATAATCGGCGACCAAACTGTTTTTTAGTCGCCAAAACCTATACTTTTGGCTACTAAATTATTTTAGTCGCCAAAAACCGTCACTTTTGGCTACTAAAAACCCTTTAGTCGGTAAAACCTATATAATCAGTGACTAAATTGATTTTTAGTCGCCAATAACTATACATTTGTCTACTAAATTGTTTTAGTTGCCAAAAGGCTTCACTTTTGGCTACTAATTCCATTTTAGTCGCCGAAAATGGCACTTTCAGCGACGAAAATAATTTTTTTAGTCGCCATTTCCGCATTTTCTTGTAGTGTTTCCTTACAAATAATTGTTCTTTCTTATTTGATTTTAGGGAAGGAAGAATTTAGGTAATAATTTTAGGTGATGGGCCAATAAATTTGTAATTCATTATTTAAATTTAGAAAATGAGCTAAATCATATATGTACTTGAGTGTGTGATTTATTAATTTAATTTTTAAATTAAAAAATCAAGAAATTTAGATTGAGCATCTAGAGCTCTCACATCTATTCTCACTAAAATTCTCATTTAGCTTATATAATATACAGATTCTACTATATACATTTCCTACCATATACACTCTAAGTTATGTCATTTTCTTTTCTTACCTATGATCAATTTTTTTCTTTAGTTATGACTCGAAATATTTAATTATGTTTCATGGGTTGTTTGATTAGGAATTTTTTTAAAATATTTTTTAGTTATGACTTAGAAAATATAAAATTATATAATTTTATTTAATTATAAATTGCATACAATTCACACCCTTTAAAGGGTATGTACCATAGTCTTTCTCATATATACATATAATTGACTTTTTTCGTGTTGATTTTTTAACTTTTTTCATTATTTTAAACCGTTCATAAACTTGCCTAAAATAAGAAAGGGTAATTCTATTCTAACTCATTACACTCATTTTTTAATTACACTCATTCTAAAAATTCAAAATTCTCATTATACTCTTCATAATAACAAAAATATCTTCATCCCTACTACTTTCATTTCTCTTTACACCCTTTTAGTTTTTCAAACACTAATTCTCTACCAAATCCACCACCACTGCCGCCATCCCCAACCATCCACATCTCTGACACCCATTCTAGTGCCTCTCTTCCGGTGACCACTTTCCCACCACCATGACCCCCTTTCCACCTCTCATTCTTTTTCTTGTTCCAAATCTGGGTTTTCTCTCTTCCTCTTATTCTTTTGGGTTTTTTTGTGTATATGTGTGTGTTCCTCTAGCAGGTGGTAGAAGAGAACAGAGGGGTTAGGTCGTTGCCCAGGTCGTTTGGCTACCACCTTCGCGGTTGTCTCACCATCGCAACCTCCACCCCCTGACTTGTACCTCATCTGGGTTATTTTAGCCATTACATGAACCATGTTTCTAGAACCAACTTCCCATAAATTGTCAAAGGCACAATCGCTTGAGGTGTACAACTTGAATCCCTTACAAATCATAAATTCAACTATGGATTTGACCTTATGAAGTTTATGCCCCTATCAAACAATCGGGAGTCTTCATTTTTCAATTTAATCTTTCTTTATCATCGATAAAATGAATTTTATAACCCAAACAAAAAAACAAGAGGAAATCCTAGCCAACAAAAAAACACATGGTAGGTCAATCAAAAACATATATTGTAGTCCACATATGTACTCCATCTTACTAAGTTTTATCCATAAGAAATCAATCATTAGTGACTTTTCATCTAGGAAGCGCAGATACGGATACGGGATACGCGTACGATACGATATGGATACGGTGATACGGCAAAATTTGAAAAACTAGGATACGAGTATGGCTGGGATACGTTCATAAAAAATATTATTTTTTATTATTTTTAGTAATGTAGTATGTATACAAATAAAACCCAAAGCAAAAGACAACTTGATAAAAAATAAAGATTCATATAAAGCTAAGAGTCTTCAAGGTCAATAGCTTCAACTTGTTCTTTTTCATCAGTAAATATCACAACTTCCATACCTAGTTCATCAAGAGAAAGACTTACAATTTCAAGTAAGCCTGCACCCTCCAATAAATCACAAGCATCTCCACCAACATCCTATAACTTGGTTTCTCCTTCAATGTATTGTCGACTTCTCCTTAATAGGAGACGAAGATTGTTGTGCACAAAAACCAAATCTTCAGCACGTTGTGGTTTCATTTTGTTTCTTTTCATGGAGTGAATAAAGGAGTAGGTGCTGCAATTCCTTTCACAGCATGATGAGGAACATGGTTGGCCAAGCAATTTTAATGCTACAGATTGAAGTATAGGAGCAAGAGACCCATGCGTAAACCACCAAATAAGTGGATCCAATACTCCTCTATTAATCTTTGAGTCAAAATCTCCAAACATATCCAAACCTCCTAAAAACTTGGCATATTCCACATTTACAATGCTTCTCTCCTCTAAATTTGGAAAGTATTTCTTGAAGCACTTGTTTCTCATACTTGAAATTTCTTCATCCCTATGAGGAGGGACACGATTGGGATTTTCATTAAGCCACGTTGAACTATAATACCTTGATTACAACATTAGAAAGTTTCAAAATTAAATTATGTTATTCATATTAAAAGACAAATGTGAACAAAGAAATCTAATTAGTAAGAGTATGAATTGAGTTATTACCTCGGATTCAAAGAAAGTGCAAGGCAATGAAAAGAAGTGTTACTTTTGGCCCACCTTTCAACTAGTATATTGTGCACAACGGAATAAAATATTGATTCCTAATCATCTTGCTTCCCTTTATGCCTAAAGATGCTTGCCTTCACCTTTTCAATCAAGGTGTCCCACATTCATAGACTAAGTGAAGGCATGGTTTGTTAATGTCACAAAACCTAAGCATCTCATAGATAGGCAATCTAAAAGACAAAATGTAATCCCACCACACATCATTCAATAATTTTTCCTTCACAGATGTTGCTTTCCCAACATCGTCTTTTTTGTAAGAAACCCACTAGTCACTAATAACCATTGATTGGAGGCCACGCTTTATAAGTTTAAGACTTTTGAGCATGACAATGGTATATGCAAAACGTGTGTCCGCAATAGCAAGCAACTTTAAGGGTACAAATTTATTAAAAATAGCTAGACGCATGGAATGGTTCATGATGAAGTTTTTGATAAACATCATATCATCAACACAAAATGTGATCCAGTGACATTCATCATAAGCAAAAGAAGTACCCCCTGTTTCCTTTGGAGCACAAATATTCTTAAGAGCAAGATTTTGTGTGTAAACTACACATGGTGTCTAAAAGATATTCGGGTACTTATACTTTCAATGAGTAAACTAGTTACATTACACATGGGAGTGTAGCTCGGCTTTTTCGTGCCCCTTTCGGAAACTCGAAAATAAGCCCTACAGTTCGGACTCTCATAGTTCTGAATCTAATCTCACAAGTGCAATGTGAAATTGATAAACACCAAAGAGTCCAAATCCGGCAAATCTTTTTGGAAAATCAATTTTGAATCAAAAATGCCAAAATTGGACTGCTTTGCCAGATACAGAGTCGCCACCTAAATATTTTATTTTGAAAAAATTTAGGAAATCCATGACTCGTGCCAAAGACCACGTGTCCGTCATCACCAAAGTTGCCTCAGCTCGGGAACTTAGGTACGCGAGGGGAAGGTCATGAATTGAGCACCCCCTGTAGACGTCCCCGAACGTCCGGGAGGGAATCTCGTTTTGTTCATTTGGGCTCACTACAGTTTGGACTCAAAGTGTCACGGTTCTGAATCTAGTCCCGCAAAGTGCAATGCGAGACCGATAAATCACCAAAGAGTCCAAATCCAGCAAATCGTTTTGGAAAACAGATTTTTAGAAAGAAGTGCCAAACATGGACTGCTTTGCCAGATACAGAGTCGCCACCTAAATATTTTATTTTTGGAGAAATTTAGGAAACCCTGACTCGTTGCCTAAGGCCACGTGTCCGTCATCACCAAAGTTGCCTCAGCTCAGGAACTTGGGTACGATTGGGGAAGGCCACTTCGTGAGCACCCCCGCTCGCTCGATCAAAGATCGGCCACTACTAAGCATGATATCTTGTTTTTGAAAACACATGTGCTCTTATTCCGATTATTAACCTAGAATTACTATGTGATACGCACAACATACAAGTATAGACTAGGGTGCCTAAGTTGGAACAAAGCATCGCATATCCGTTTATTTTGAAAATGGATTGAAGTTTGCTACTCGCAAGTAGGCTAAAACACGAGTTTCGACGAATTATTCCAATTCAAGCAACCCAACCTTCACCTACAGGCATTCAGGCAGTTATATCACATAAGCATATAGCCTCATGGTAAGAATGCTATCATGGCAATCACTCGCACGCATGCAAGGATGCTAAACCATAAGCACTTACTGAGTACTCCGAGCCAAAGGAAGAAGCTAATTAGAAAACATGCATGAATCCTAACTATGTTGAGATGCCTAATGCAACACATGCAAGAATGCAACTAAGGTAGGCTTGGTTATTCTAAGATGGCATGTGAGATGCAACAATCGATACATGTATTCAACTTGGAATTAAAATACAATGCAGTTAGCATGATGCGCCGAGCCCAATGCATGCAGTACAGATGAATGAATGCAAACATGCGAACATATAGATGCTAATTGAAACATGCCCTAGAACTAACCATCATAAGCTGGTAAATAAAAGGGAGAAAGACGTGGGGTTGGAAGACACGCATCACACATACGCACACTTATTACAACATTGCCCTTTTCAGAGGGTCCGAAAGAATAATACAAGCCGAATAATTAACCAACTATCCTAGCTAATTAAATATTACAAATTCCTAATTAAGTAACAAATTAATTACAAAACAATCTAAATATGAAATTAAAAGAGGCTGTCGCAGCTCCGCCTCGGAATGCTTGAATGATGCATGCTCGATCGCCTTGCTCGGAAACCCGTTGCCATGCCACTGTTGCCTCTGTTTACACTGTTCTGCACCTCTAAGAACTGTGAAAATCCTTGGGATGCTCCTGAATCACCTCATAGTCATGCTGAAAAGTCACCGGCCAGAATAAAAGGTCACCAGCCACAGGGAAATGGTCATCGACCAGGAATGGGGATATCGGCCAATAATTAATGGCCGGTCGGCATTAAAGATGGTCGACTGACCATCTATTCCTGCAGAACCCTGTTTTTACTGCAGCAGAGGACAGACAGTGTATGGCAAGGCATTTACAAGACAATGTGTGCACGACCATTCTCCCTATCATGCTATGAACTCAAGGAAGTATGGTTCTCGACCCTCGGGCCACCAATCACGCATTTCAATGCATGATAGCCAAAGGTGTCAAGTGTACATATCAATATGGAATGAATGCAACAAACAAATGAATGCTACACACTCTATCATGTTGAATCAAGAGTGTCAGCGACCGAAGATTGGGGTACGTTTCGTCACTTCAAGTACGAACGTCCCTCATTCTTCATGTTTGGTTTGACACCCCAAACCAAACGTAATGTAATGTATGTATGCCATACATTGGGTTTCTCTGGAGGCACAATCACCCTATTATCAATGAGATCTTGAATCTCATGACGTAATCGGAAGCATTGGTCGGTGTCATGACCGTGCTGTTGATGAAATGCACAGTATTTGGCTGGGTTGTGGGAGGGGGAAGTTTTTCTGGTAACGGCCGCGGCTCTAGGGGCTTCAAGTGCCCTTTCTTGATCAAAACTCCTAAAGCCTTGGACAATGACATGTATAATGGAGTGAAAGTTCTTTGGTTTTTGGATGGGTATCTGGCTGTTTGCGAACTACTACCGGACGCACCAGTGAATGGCATAGCTGCAAGGGTTCTTCGGGGATTGGTGGTGACCATGTTCACTTCTGAGGCTCTGGCAGCTGTAGCACTACTTGTGCCTGCATTCGTATTGCGGTTGTTGAAAGTCCTCCTAGGCTGTTCGTTGTCATTGTCGATCAGACCCTGTTTCAAAGCATCCTCGATCTGTACTCCCATCTCATGTAAATCTGAAAAGGTGGGGAAGGGGAGAACGATCATCTTTTGCATGAGCTTGGGCTGAGGTTGTGCACAGCCATCCGAATTTGATCTTTGTTAGTGGGCCTATTGGTCATCATTGAGGCCTTGGCTCTCCAGCAGGTCACAAAATCAGAGAAGCTCTCCTTCGGCTCTTGCCTGGTCATCTCAAGATCACGGGTTGTAATCTCGATTTGTGTTATAGGAGTACTGAGCGACAAAAGCCTCGGCCATCTCATCCCAATTTCTCTTAACATCATCTTCCAATTTTGCATACCAGATGGCCGCTACACCTGACAAGGTCTGGCCAAACAGAGAAAGCTTTTGTAGTCTGGTGAGGCCCATCGGCCTTAGTATGTCTGAAAACAACTGCAGATGCACCATAGGATCACTGGATCCATCAAAATGGTCAATTTATGGCATCTTAAATCTGTCCGGCAGCGTCACGGCTGCGTCGATGTACCCATCCTTAATGTCCATAATGGACTTTACACCCTGAGATTTCTTGAACAACTTCTCAAGCTTGCTCACTTTTAATGCCGTGGGGTCCACCTCGAACTCAAAGGGAGAATCCGGTAAATTGATAGGCGTGGGTGCCTTGGATAATTGAGGTAGAATTTGGGGTGGAGGTGGCCCTGTTGGGATGTCTGTATCCTCCTGGACATTCGCCGTCTCCCCAGGTACTGGAACTCTCGGTGGGGGAGGAACTTGGTGTGAGGCAGATGCCCCGGCTTGCTGCTGCAGCCTGGTGATTAACTTTGCCTGCTGGGCCATGACCACGGCCTACTGTTTGGCAACTTCTGCTTGACGAGTAGCGTCTTCTTGCATGGCTTTCATGCTCTCCTGGAGTTGGCACATCATTTCTTCCATTCTGCCATACTGCCCTGATTTAACTGAATTGCTAGTATATCTGTCTCCGTAGTAGACTCGAAAATCTCAGCTGACTACTCAAAGGCCACTACTCTAGCAACCACGGTACCGATACACTACGCTTCACTGACCTCCGTCTAACAACCGGGGGTAAAGAACAGAACACTGGTTGTTCGTCGACCAGATCCTTAGATCGATTGAGTCGGCTACCTCTAGTCCAGAGTGCTTAGGGAATATCTGCTTGGTCGGAAGCTATTGTGCTAAACTACCAAGCAAAAAGAGAAATAAAGCAATAATAAAGAAATAATGAATAGAAAAACGGACAGCATAACAGCTTAAATAAAGACAACACGTAGTTGGCAAACATAAACTGAACGGAATGTTCTCAACCACTGATCACTGTTCCCAAATCTGAATATGATACCCGCAGATAACTGATTCGCAAAATATCGATACTGGTGCCCTTAGGCCTGATACCCAAACTTGTAAACTAAAACATGCATTCCTGTAAAGACGCACTCTAAAAGCACATAGCAAACAAGTGAGAGCCAAAACACCCCTATGTTGGGGTAGGGTTTCCCTGTCCTATTTTGTCAAGAGCTAGGGTTTTACTACGCACGTAGCGGTTTCACACAACCTACAATCGGGTAAGCAACCTGTCCTAGCTTGGAATGATCACTATGGATTCCGAATATGAACTAGGTCGAATAGTCAAAAAAGGTGCCCCGGTAACAACCGGGGTTTGTGTTCCCATCGTGGCAGATCCCGTAATCGGTCAGCCTTATGGCACGCTTCTCGAAGCGAGCCTTTGGCAAACTGTTCAAGAATAGCAGATGGCAAACACGGTGTCCTAGGCACACCAATGCAAATGTAATGCAAAGAGACACATAAATGTAATCAAAACAAGATATCATGAGTTTGAGTCAAGCTCTCTAAGTCCCCAGCAGAGTCGCCAAAAACTGTAGACGTCTCCAAACGTCCCGGGAGGGAATCCCGTTTTGTTCATTTGGGCTCACTACAGTTTGGACTCAAAGTGTCACGGTTCTGAATCTAGTCCCGCAAAGTGCAATGCGAGACCGATAAATCACCAAAGAGTCCAAATCTGGCAAATCGTTTTGGAAAACAGATTTTTAGAAAGAAGCGCCAAACATGGACTGCTTTGCCAGATACAGAGTCGCCACCTAAATATTTTATTTTCAAGAAAATTTAAGAAACCCTGACTCGTTGCCTAAGGCCACGTGTCCGTCATCACCAAAGTTGCCTCAGCTCGGAAACTTGGGTACGATTGGGGAAGGTCACTTCGTGAGCACCCCCGCTCGCCCGATCAAAGATCGGCCACTACTAAGCATGATATCTTGTTTTTGAAAACACATGTGCCCTTATTCCAGTTATTAACCTAGAATTACTATGTGATGCGCACAACATACAAGTATAGACTAGGTTGCCTAAGTTGGAACAAAGTGTCGCATATCCGTTTATTTTGAAAATGGATTGAAGTTTGCTACTCGCAAGTAGGCTAAAACGCGAGTTTTGACGAATTATTCCAATTCAAGTAACCCAACCTTCACCCACAGGCATTTAGGCAGTTATATCACATAAGCATATAGCCTCATGGTAAGAATGCTATCATGGCAATCACTCACACGCATGCAAGGATGCTAAAGAATAAGCACTTACCGAGTACTCCGAGCCAAAGGAAGAAGCTAATTAGAAAACATGCATGAATCCTAACTATGCTGAGATGCCTAATGCAACACATGCAAGAATGCAACTAAGGTAGGCTCGGCTATTCTAAGATGGCATGTGAGATGCAACAATCGATACATGTATTCAACTTGGAATTGAAATACAATGCAGTTAGCATGATGCACCAAGCCCGATGCATGCAGTACAGATGAATGAATGCAAACATGCAAACAAATAGATGCTAATTGAAACATGCCCTAGAACTAACCATCATAAGCTGGTAAATAAAAGGGAGAAAGACGTGGGGTTGGAAGACACGCATCATACACACATGCACACTTATTACAATATTGCCCTCCTCGGAGGGTCCAAAAGAATAATACAAGCCGAATAATTAACTAACTATCCTAGCTAATTAAATATTACAAATTCCTAATTAAGTAACAAATTAATTACAAAACAATCTAAATATGAAATTAAAAGAGGCCGCCGCAACTCCGCCTCGGAATGCTTGAATGATGCATGCTCGATCGCCTTGCTCGGAAAACTGTTGCCATGCCACTGTTGCCTCTGTTTACACTGTTCTACACCTCTAAGACTGTGAAAATCCTTGGGATGCTCCTGAATCACCTCATAGTCATGCTGAAAAGTCACTGGCCAGAATAAATGGTCACCGGCCACAGGGAAATGGTCATCGACCAGGAATGGAGATATCAGCCAATAATTAATGGCCGGTCGACATTAAAGATGGTCGACCGACCATCTGTTCCTTCAGAACCCTGTTTTTGCTGCAGCAGAGGACATAGTGCATGGCAAGGCATTTACAAGACAATGTGTGCACGACCATTCTCCCTATCATGCTATGAACTTAAGGAAGTATGGCTCTCGACCCTCGGGCCACCAATCACGCATTTCGATGCATGATGGCCAAAGGTGTCAAGGGTGCATATCAATATGGAATGAATGCAACAAACAAATGAATGCTACACACTCTATCATGTTGAATCAAGAGTGTCGACGACTGAAAGATTGGGGTACGTTTCATCACTTCAAGTATGAACGTCCCTTATTCTTCATGTTTGGTTTGACACCCCAAACTAAATGTAATGCAATGTATGTATGCCATATACAATGCAAAGCATGAAACCAATGCAATGCAATATGACATGAGCATGCCGAGTGTAATGCAATGCAATGCAACCTAACATGTAAACATCATGGCCAAGCAACAAGTATGCAATACTACAATGCAACCTAGATATGGGAATACACAAAGTCATAGGCATGCAACAACGATATCAACCACAAGGATGTGACAGCATGCAATGCGGTAGGCCTACAATAATGCATAAGTGCATGATCCATAGACTTACACTAAGGATGGATAGGCCTCAGCCGTGTCCAAAATAGTGGCCAAAGTGTTAAGAAATGATGGACAAAACACACCCAAACGTGCACATGTGAAGGTCCAACACTTAGGCATGAAAAGAGTCGACTCTCAAGCACATTAAGAAGAGACAAATATCGACAAATCACAAGCATGACAAGCTCTGAAAATGTGTAAAGGATGATGCCAAATCAACCAAGCCATGCAAGTAAGCCATGCAACAAAGCCCAAAACTCAAGGCCAACAAAGGGGGTCAAACCATGGCCATATCAACCAAGCCCCAAAGAGCCAAGATGACTTAAAATAGTCCCAGAGCAGACCATAATAAGGCTAAAACATGCATGGAACAAGGCCAAAAACATGCTAAGAAAAGGACTCAAAACAAGGGACATTCAATGCCGCCAAGAGAGCACTCCACTACAACTACCTCAACCACACATGGCATGGATTATTCAAAGAAAAACAGAGCTATAATATGCTAAAAGGAGCCCCAAAACCCACTGATATGGCAGCCCAAGGACTTAAACAAAGAGGCATGCACAATGACCCATTTTAAGGCACATAAGAACAACTCTTCAAAGCATTGAAATGATGGTAAATGCAAACATACAATCATGGAGCATGGACTGAAATAGCATGATAAGTGATTCAAATCACTAAAATAACCCAAATACAGCATGCTCATGACTCACACACTTAAAGCTAACAAGCTAGGATACATGGTGGCTATACAAAACATGGCAAATATGACTGAATCAACACCAAACAGAGCTTAAACATGTCACAACATGGCTAAAAGCTTCATGGAGTCAAGCTAAAACATGCAAGCATGATGGTCTAAATGCATGGTACATGTTATGACAATAGAGGGGATTACAAAGCAAGTGCATGATGCACACAATAGGCCATCAAACTAACATGAAACAGAGGTCTAACATGATAAACTAACACCAAATACCCTCTTAAATGGAGCCAAATAGAGCTATGCAAACATGCTACCTTTATGAGCCCTAAATGCAAGCAAAAAGTCATAAGGGAGAGGGGTGTCCTCCCCTATACAAGACCTCAAAACACTTCTCCACCACTGAAAATCCTCTGGATTTCAGTGGTGAGAAGGTCAATACACTAAGGGTTCCAAAGCCCAAAGGTGAAGGCACAAAAGGGGTCAAACAAGGCTTAAGAGGGGGTAGACAACCCCCAACACCAAAATGACCTTAAGCAAATATAACAAGCATGAAAATACAGAACTTTTATCAGTTATACACTAAGCTCGAAACAATATGTAAATAAGTCTAAAACCTTAAGCAAAAATGGGGAATAAAAAGGTAAGTTCTCACACTTGAAGAACACTTCAAGAACACCAACTCCAGCACCTCCTTTTGATCAAAAACAACTCAAAAACTTTGAAAACAACCCTTTAACACCTCAGTAACCAAAGTATAGTGTAACACTAGGTGCCTTAGTGAAAAAATAAGAACAAAAACACACTTTTGAACACTATTTCACACACAAATATAGAGAGACAGGGAGATATAGAGATAGAGTGATATATATCTTATATCACAGGTTGTTCAATCTCTGGAAAGGGAGGGGAGGCCTTCCTCTTATAGGCAAGGCAATTCCAAGCTTCCAAAGGAAGCTAAGTGTAAGGATGAAATCCCTCCATACACGTGTATGGAGGGCAGAGTTTGTGCTCACCAGCTGGCACAGCTGGAATGCACAATGTCTGAAAAAGGTAAAGAAGGGGTCTCGGCCAGCAAAAGGGTCGGTCGACCAATACCTGTGGCCGGCCGACCACAAAAGGGTGCCGGTTGGCCAAACATTTGGCCGATAGCAATAATACATGGCCGGTGTCATCATGCCATAGCCGATGGGTTTCAGGGATGGCTAACAAGCCACTTCCCACACTCAGAAGCACAAAACACAAGCCCTTGGTGCACAACCAAAGACAAAACAGTCAGGTTGAGAGATCCTAAGGCAAGGCGCGCAGTCGAGTCTTCGGGAACTCAAAACGAGCACGATCATGGATGATCATCGAGTGTTCCAACAATGACATCCAAGTCTTGAGGATGGTCAAAAATGGGGTGTCTACACCCCGCTCGCCCGATCAAAGATCAGCCTCTACTAATCATGATATGATTTTTATAAATATTATGTGCTCTTGTTCCGGTTATTAAGCTAGCATTACTATGTGATGTGTACAAGCAAGTATAGACTAGTTTGCCCGAATTAGAATAAATTTACCATCTCAGGTGGGCTTAAAGTTTGTGAATTTGCCACTTAACAAAGTGGGCTTAAAACTGTGAATTTGCCACTAGACATAGTGGTCTTAAACATACATTTGTTGAATCGTTCTAATTCAAGCAACAAGCCTCCATCCACAGGCACTCAAATAGTTATAGCAAGTAAGTATTTAGCCTCATGGTAAACATGCTAGTCATGGCAATCACTCAAACTCATGCAAGTATGCTAAAACACTAAAAACTCACCTAGTACTCCAAGTTAAGAAGATATGAGTTAGAAAAAAAAATGCATGATTCCTAACTATACAAGATGTCTAATGCAACACATGCAATATACAATTAATAGGCTCGGCTACTAATATGGCATATGAATCGATTTGATAACATGCGGTTAAACACGTATTCAGAGAAGCATGGAAATAACAATGCAGTTTGAATGATGCGCCGAGCCTCGGTGCATGCAATACGAATGAATGGATGCAAGCATAAAGCATAAGGTATGTTAATTGAAACGTTCCCTAATCTAACCATCAAAAGCGGATAAATAAAAGGAAGAAAGATGTGGGGTCGGAAAACATACACATTATTACATTACGCTCTCACGAAGGAGAGTCTGAATGAATAAACTAGCTAAGCTACACTAAGCTAAGCTAATTAAGCTAATTATTACAAAACTTGAACAAATAGCTAAACTAATTAACTAATTATTACAACACTTGAAAGAATAATTAATTAACTAACATCTAAGCTAATTAAACTAACTACTAAGCTAATTAAATAATACAAAACAACTAATTAGCACAACTAATTAGACTAATTAAATAATACAACACAATTTATTATGCTAATGAAACAATTAAATAATTAAACGTATTTGATAGAGCATAATGAAAGATGGATGGAGGTTGCATGCGCATTGCCTGAAAGCTACTCTGTCTGCCCAGGCCATCTCTGTTTCACCTTCAGCCACTGCCTCTATTTTTGCAAAATTGCACTACTGGCCACACACCAAGGGCCGGCCGTGCATCACTGATGGCCGGTCGGGCCTACAGAGGGCCGGTCATGCATTGATTTGGTGCAAAGCTCTGTTTTTGTGCTCTGAAGTGAAATCAGTGCAGATAGAGCATTTTCAAGCTCTATTTGTCTTTCCTTCCTTCTCTGTCATGGGAAAGCCTCAAGAGAAGGTTGGGATTGATTCCAAAACCATCAACGAGCAATATGATTGCTTGATGATCTCAGATATCATTTTGGACAAAAATCAATGAATATAATGCAAATGATCACCCCTCCCTTTTGTCATGGAATAAACTCAAAAAAAGAAGTTGAGGCGCTTCAAGGACATCAAAAACACCATGAATTGATGCTTGATGACCCTTGACACAAGAAATTTGGCATAACGTCCGGCCAAGTTCAAGCTATTAAGCCATTTTCTTTAAGTGTGGTAATTCAAGTTTTAAGCCAATTGTTTTAGTCATTTCCATTCATTAGTCCATTTGTCCAAATGTGATGTTAAAGTCCTCTAAACAAGAAATAATGTCAAATAAGAGGTTCTTCTAAGACATGAGAAGGAGACTACACCGTTGATGATGAATCTCCGAAGAGATTAAGCCATTAAGTGTAGGTCTCCTTTACATGTATTGAACAAGGTTTAGAAAGGCTAAAAACCATGTTTTGAAGCATTAAAAGTTGAGGGGTTAGCCACCCCTCCTATTTTTGTTTACTAGCCTTGATTATCTTCTTTATTGTCTAGCCTTTCAAGCTTTTTTCATGCATGTTTTACCTCTGATTTTCATGTATTAAGGGCTATTTTGAGGTTTTTCAATTGGTTCATGCCTTGTTTAATACACTTGTGGTCTCATAAGTTGGCATACTTGTTACTTGTTATGCTCTCTTTGTTCATTTTCCATGTTTGGAGTCTAAGTTTACTAATCAATCAACCATCCATATCTTTCATTCATGAGAATGGTTTCAACTAATTGAGGTCTGAAAATCAGTGTAAATACCAAAGGAAAAGAGTGAAAAAGAGAAGTTTTGAGTTATAAGTAAAGGTATAGAAAGAGAAAGCTCTCTCTACCCTTTTGGTAACTCTTCAAACCCAACTCCAAACATTTCAAACAAGCTCAAAACAATCCAAAACAGCAAGAATTATGAAGTAAATGATAGAAATGAAGACAAGAGAGAAGAATACAAGCTTATACCTTTCAAGCGGTAAGCTTGTTGTGGATGCTTCAAACTTGGTTTCAATGCACTATCAAGCTTGAATTATACTTCTCGAAGATCAACCAAGGCTCTAGGGTGGTAAGACAAGGTTGTGTATGATGTATATAGGTGGTATGAACAAGCTAGGTTAGCTTAAAGATGACTTGCAATGAAAGAAAGAGGAAACAAGAGCTCTCAAGGTGTATATATCACTTCTAGAATTTTGTTCAACGCTCAAAACAATCCCAAAGCTTTGGTTCTATACAATTTGAGATCAAAAGGTGATAAATATCTTTAATAATGGACAGCTGGCGGCCTCCCGCCCAGAACAGTGTTTATCGCCAACGAAGGCTAGCAGGCCATCACTGATGCACGGACGGGCCTTGATGGCCTCCCCTATTTTTTTGGTTCAAACTTAGCTCAGGGTAGGAAATGGTCCAAAAATGAAACTCATTGGTTCATACAAGGTAAATGTTGAAGATCTGAGGTTATTTCGGGAGCTTGACTGAATCCGAATTGCTGCGAATTCATAATTCAACTTTCATCATTGAGTGCATTGAAACAAGCGTCTGAGTTTTGCGGGTGGTAAAAAATGGGGTGTCTACAGTTGCCCCTCTTTGACAGAGCTCGAAGTCATAAAATGACATGAGTGAATGTCAAAGCCCAGAGATGACCCATTTTGACAAGGCCGTAAGACTTGGACAAGAAAGCAAGACATAAATTAGGATGGTTGCGCTCGCAGGCTGCCTACGTATCCCTTTGCAAGGAATCAAACCAGCGTAGTTCTGGGGCAGATGTAAATGACATGCATGATGCAAGAACACAACTTATGATCATGCAATGAGGCTGCGCAATGAAACATTTGAATGCAAATGCAATGTAAAGAAAATGCCACAGTTAAACAAACTGAAACAAGGCACAACAATTCCAAGCATGAAAAGAATTAAGTAAATAAACACGCCACATGTGAGAACCACGAGCTAAACCACATTTCATGCAGAAAGGATGTAAGAAAATTAAAGCTCAACTACGCAACGCGCAGGAAAGGCGAAGAGCAACATAACCATCGGGCGTACCCGAGGTCTCAACCGAGATCCTAACACGTGTAGCTCGAATTTTTTACGCCCCCTTTCAGAGAGCTCGAATGAAGCCTTACAGTTCGGACTCCCGCCACGGTTCTGAATCTAATCTCACAAAGTGCAATGTGAAATTGATAAACACCAAAGAGTCTAATCCGGCAAATCTTTTTGGAAAATCAATTTTAAATCAAATAATGCCAAAATTAGACTGCTTTGCCAGATTACAGAGTCGCCACCTAAATATTTTGTTTTGGGAAAATTTAGGAAACCCTAACTCATGCCAAAGGCCACGTGTCCATCATCACCAAAGTTGCCTCGGTTCAGGAACTTGGGTACAAGGGGGGAATGTTATGAATTGAGCACCCCCGCTCGCCCGATCAAAGATCGGCCTCTACCAACCATGATATGATATTTTATAAACATTATGCATTCTTATTCTGGTTATTAGCTAACATTACTATGTAATGCCCACAAGCAAGTATAGTCTATGTCGCAAGAATTGGAACATTTCAAGTCCTGTTTGTTTGCAAAAATGGTTTGAATTTGCCACCCTCAAGTGGGCTTAAAGATGCGGATTTGCCACCTCAAGTGGGCTTAAAACATGATTTTGCCACAACAAAGTGGGCTTAAAACATGCATTCATTGAATCGTTCCAATTCAAACAACAAGCCTTTATCCACAGGCATTCATGCAGTTTAGCATTTAAGCACGTAGCCTCACGATAAGCATGCTAATCATGGTAATATGGCAATCACACTCATGCAAGTATGTGTAGACGCGCCTCGAGCGCCTCATGCTACAGCTCGGACTCCAATGTCACGGTTCTTAATCTGATCTCACAATGTGCAATGTGAATTGATAAATCACCAAAGAGTCCAATTTCGGCAAAATCGTTTTGGAAACTAATTTTTGTAAAGAAGTGCCAAACATGACTGCTTTGCCAAATACAGAGTTTGCCACTAAATATTTTATTTTGGGGGAATTTAGGAACCCCTCGTGCCTAAGGCCACGTGTCCGTCATCACCAAAGTTGCCTCGCTCGGGAACTTGGGTACAATTGGGGAAGGTCATCTATGAGCACCCCTGCTCGCCCGATCAAAGATCGACCTATACTAAACATGATATTTTGTTTTTGAAAACACATGTGTTCTTATTCTGGCTATTAGCCTAGAATTACTATGTGATGCGCACAGTACACAAGTATAGACTAGATCGCCTAATTTGGAACAAAGCATCGCATATCCGTTTGTTTTGGAAATGGTTTTGAAGTTTGCTACTCGCAAGTAGGCTAAAACACGGATTTCAATGAATTGTTCCAATTCAAGTAGTCCAACCTTCACCCACAGGCATTCAGGCAGTTATATCACTTAAGCAAATAGCCTCATGGCAAGCATGCTATCATGTTAACACTCACATGCAAGCAAATAGCCTCATGCAAGATGCTAAAGCATAAACACTCACAGTGTACTCTGAGCTAAAACAAAGAACATGTTAGTAATTGATGTATGATCCAAGTCCATGTTAAAATGGCTAATGCATCACATACAAAATGCAACTAGAATGGGCTCGACTAATCTAAGGATGGCGTGCGAAATGCGATAACTTGATACACGTATTCAAATTGGAATTGAAATACTATGCGGTTAGTATGATGCGCCGAGCCCGGTGCATGCAATACGAATGAATGGATGCAAACATGCAAAGCATAAGAATGCTAATTGAAACATGCCCTATTTAACCACTGAAAGCAGTTAAGTAAAAGGGAGAAAGAAGTCGGGGTTAGAAGACATGCATCACACACACACGCTTATTACAAAATTGGCCCTCTTGATGGAGGGTCCGAATAAATAATACAAATCAACTAACTAATCAACTAACAAGCTAATTAATTAACTACACAACCAAATCGAAATAAATAACCAGTTGAAGTTATTAAAATGATGAAATGGCCTCGGGACGAGGGATGCATGCACGCTTGTACGGCTTTGCTCAGAAATCCGCCCATACTACATGTTGCCTCTGTTTGCACTGCTCTACACCTCTGGAAACTGCATAAGCCTCAAGGATGCTCCAGAATCACTCCCTGAACACTATGGGAGGCCATCGGCCAAGGGAAATAATCACCGGCCAAGGGGAACTGGTCATCGGCCAAAAATGGGGCTCTCGGCCAAGAATGTATAGTCGACCGGCACTGAAGATGGTCGACCCACCATCTCTTCCTGCAGAATCCTGTTTTGCTACAGCAGAGGACAGACAGAGCATGTCAATGCATTTTCAAAGCAATGTATGCACGACCACCCTCCCCATCATGTTATGAACTCAAAGGAGTTTGGTCCTCAACCCTCGGACCATTAATCACGCATTTCAATGCGTGATGGCCAAAGGTGCTGAATGTGCAATTTGATATCAAATGAAATGCACACAAACCCACAATAGATCCTAACCTCTATCATGATTGATTAAGAGGTAAGGGATACAAATATGCAAGCAGAACTAATGCAACATGACCATGTTAACGTAACAACCATGCCAAATGCAATGCAACCTAGACAAGCATGCAAGATGCAACATGGACGTTCAAGCATGCAAGGCGAACATGTGACAACATGTGAGGGTAGGCAAGCATGTAGCAACATGTGAGGCAAACATGTAACAACATGTTAAGCAACTTAACAAGAGATGCATACCAAATGCAATACCACTTAAACATGCAACAACGTGTTAATAGGCCAAGTATGCAACAACATGCAAGGCAAGCATGTGACAACATGCGGGAATGGTCATAAACCAAAATGGGTAGCTCTCAAATAAGCCCAAATCAGTGGCCAAAATGATGTGACAAAGGCATGAAACACACATACAAACATGCGCGCTAATGGCCCATTACTTTAAGCACAAAAGGGTAACTTTTATGCACACTTAAAAGGAATGAAAAGCATGCAAATGTGACAACATTACATGCTTTGAAATGAAACTAGGAGTGATGCCAAATCACATAAACAAATCAAGCATGGCATGCTTAAGGCTTAAAGCCTAAGACTAATCAAGGGACTTGAACCAAAGCTACACAAAACAAAGAGCATATGGCAAGCATAACCCAAAACAGTCCTAAATCATGGCAAAGTAAGCCTAAAACATGCAATGACCAAAGCCAAAACAAGCCAAATCAAAGGGGTAAGGCATGAGGTGTACAAGGCCACAAAAGAGGCATTACACTACATCTAATACCACCAAACATGGCATGATTTAGGCAACCAAAATCAGAGGTATGGCATGTTAAAACAAACTCAAAAACCCACTTAGATGGTGTAGACGTCCCGAACATCCCGGGGAAAATCCCGTTTTGTTCATTGGGCTTACTACAGTTCGGACTCAATTGTCACGGTTCTGAATCTAATCCCGCAAAGTGCAATGCGAAACCGATAAATCACCAAAGAGTCCAAATCCGGCAAATCATTTTGAAAAACAGATTTTTAGAAAGAAGTGCCAAATATGGACTGCTTTACCAGATACAGAGTCACCACCTAAATGTTTTATTTTTGGGAAATTTAGGAAACCCTGACTCGTTGCCTAAAGCCACATGTCCGTCATCACCAAAGTTGCCTCGGCTCGGGAACTTGGGTACGATTGGGAAACGTCAGTTATGAGCACCCCCGCTCGCCCGATCAAAGATCGGCCTCTATTAACCATGATATCGAGTTTTGAAAACATTATGTGCTCTTATTCCGGTTATTAGCCTAGAATTACTATGTGATGTGCACAGCATACAAGTATAGACCAGATTGCCTAAGTTGGAACAAAGCATTGCGTATCCGCTTATTTTGAAAATGGATTAAAGTTTGCTACTCGTAAGTAGGCTAAAACACGGGTTTTGACTAATTATTCCAATTCAAGCAACCCAACCTTCACCCACGGGCATTCAGACATTATATCACATAAGCACATAGCCTCATAGTAAGCATGCTGTCATGGCAACACTCACACACATGCAATGATGCTAAAGCCTAAACACTTATCGAGTACTCTGAGCCAAAATAGAAACTAGTTAGTAATCAATGCATGATCCTAGTTCATGTTAAGATGGCTAATGCATCGCAGGCAAAATGCAACTAGAATAGGCTCGGCTAATCTAAGATGGCATATCAGATGCGACAATTCAGTGCATGTATTCAACTTGGAATTGAAATACTATGCAGTTAGTATGATGCGCCGAACCCGGTGCATGCAATACAAATGAATGAATGCAAACATGCATAGCATAAGGTATGCTAATTGAAATATGCCCTAAATCTAACCATCATAAGCGGTTAAATAAAAAGGAGAAAGAAATGGGGGTTGGAACACATGCATCACACACACGTACACTTATTACAACATTGCCCTCTCTCGGAGGGTCTGAATAAATATTACAAATTAACTAATTAACTAACTAACGAGCTAATTAATTATTACAAAACCATTAACTAATTGACAAATCAATTAATCTACTAAAGTAGTAAAACAGCCTCGGGAAGAGGGATACACGCATGCTCGATCGGCTTTGCTCGGAAATCCATCGCCATGCCACAGTTGCCTCTGGTTACACTGCTTTGCACTTATGAAAACTGTACAAGTCTCCAGGATGTTTCTGAACCACCTTCTGAGCACTGTGGAAGGTCACCGGCCAAAAGCCAAGGCCACCGGCCATGGGAAACTGGTCATCGACCATGTGTGAGGCTCTTAGCCAACAATGAATAGCCGGCCGGCACTGAAGATGGCCGACCGGCCATCTTTTTCTACAGAATCCTGTTTTGCTGCAGCAGAGGGCAAACAGAGCATGGCAATGTATTTTCAAAGCAATGTTTGCACAACCACCCTCCTTATCATGTTTAAAACTCAAATGAGTATGGTTTCGACCCTCGGACCATCAATCACGCATTTCAATGCATGATGGCCAAAGAAGCCAAGTGTGCAACTCAATATGGAATGAAATGCACAAAACACATAGAGGGCCCCAACCTCTATCATGATTGATCAAGAGGCAAGAGATGCACACACAATGCAATGCAACCTTGGCAAGCAAGCAAGCATGCAAATAACTCAAGTGTGCAACAAATCTAATGCAACATGAGCATGTTAACATGCAATATGCAATAGGCATACAACCTAAACATGTGGACATATATAGCATGCAACAACATGCAAAATGAAACAAGCATGCAACAACATGGTGAGATGGGCTTACACTAACATGGGTAGCTCTCAAGCATGCTAAAATTCGTGGCCAAATGAGATGAGAATAAGGCCCAAGATTCATGCAAACATGCACAATGCAAGGGCTCCAAGCCTAAGGCACAAAATGCAACTCTCCAAGAGCAATGCAAGAATGAAACATGGCATATAATGGCATACATTCCAGCTTTGAAATGGCATACAAAATGATTCCAAAATGACTCCGAAGCATGAAAACACTCATGCTATGCATGCTAGAAGGATCAAACACCGAAACTAGTGAAGCACACTTCACTATAGGTATACAAAGCAATGCTCAAATGGAAAAACCAGCCCAAAACAGACCCTAGGCAGGTCCAAGACAGTGGGAAAATGGCCTAAAATGATGGCTCAACATGCATGAAAATGAAGCTCATTGTAGACACCCCATTTTTGACCGTCCTCAAGACTTGGACGTCACCATTTGAACACTCGGTGATCATCCATGTTCGTGTTCGTCTTGAGTTCCCGGAGGTCTCGGCCACGTGCCTTGCCTCAGGATCTCTCGACTCAACTGTTTTGCATTCGGTTTTGCACCAAACACTTGTGTTTTGCCTTTGAGGGGCAGGGAGTGGCTTGATGGCCATCCCCACACATCACTGGCCATGGCTTGAGGCCACCGGCTGTGTTTTGTTGCCATCGGCCAAATATCTGGCCGGTCGATTTTGCCATTTTGTCATTTTTGGCTGGCCGATCACTGTGCATCTGCTTTTGCAAATATTTTCATGCCAGCTGTGCTAGCTGGCATACACCTTTGCCCCCTTCCATACACATATATAGAGGGATTTCACTCTTGCTTAGCTTGTTCTGAAAGCTTTGCAAGAGTGAAGCTCTATGAAAAGGAGGCCTCTCCTTCCTCCTCTAAGGTTACAAAAAAGGCTGAAGGGAGCTTTGGTTCTAGGGTTAGCATAGTGTATCTATTCTATCTCTATTTCTCCATTTCTTTTGCTCTAAGTGTGTGTTTGTCCTTAGTTTTGCACTAGGACACCTACCATTACACCTTACCTTGGTTGCTGAGGCATTAGGGGGTTGTCCTTGAAGTTCTTGACCTGGTTTGGAGCTAAGAAAGCTACTGGAGCGATCCTTGTGAAGAAGGTCTTCAAGGGTAAGATTCTTGCCCTTTTTACCCCATTTTTGCATAGTCTTTTGGCCTACCTTGCATCTATTTTTGAGCTTAGTATATAACATATAAAAGTCTTGTTTTTACTTGTTTAAAATAGTTGTTTAGGTTTCTTTGAGGTTTGGGGTTGTTTGACCCCTCTTAGGCCTTGTTAGGCCCTATTTTTGTGCTATTTTGGTGAGCTCTGGGACCACCTTGTTTGGGCCTCCTCACCACTGAAATCTTGAGGGATTTCAGTGGTGAGGATCGTGGTTTAAGGTCCTAAGAAGGAGAAAGCCACCCCCTCTCCTTGTTGTCTTCAAACTTGCCATTTTAAGCCTCATGTGTGAGCACCATTTTTGAGTTCACGTTGGCCATGTTTCAATAGGTATTTGGTAGTATCTTGCCATGTTTTACCTCTGTTTTAAGTTGGTTTAGACACACCATGCTTGCCTTGCATACTTGTCTTGTAATGCCATGAATTGCCTTAACATGCTTTGTGCTTTGAGCCTTGTGTCTAGCATGATTTAGGCCTAGCTTTGTGAAGTTTTTATGCTTGTTTTAGCATGCTAAAGGTCTGTTTTTGGTCACTTGCCTTGAGCATTGACCCTTCTAGCATGCCATCCTTGCTTTGTTTCAGTGGTTTGGAACCACCTGCCATGCCATTTCAGTCCTTGTGGTGTGCTTGTATGCTTGCATATGATGCCCCTTTAATGTGTTAAAAGGTTGTTGTCTTATGCTCCATGTTTGGACATTTGTGTATGCTTCCATGTGTGGGTCATTTAGATGCCATCTAAGTGGTTTTTGGGGCTTACTTGTGCATGCCTTAAGGCTGTTTTGGTTCACTTTGGTCATTTGCTAGATGTGTCACATGACCATAGTCTAAGTCCTTGGGCTTGGTTGCATGCTTTGCTTGCATTGGTAGGTTGATTTGGCATCATCTTCTTCATGTTTTCAAAGCTCATCATGTATGCCGTTTGTCCATGTTTAGTATGCTTAAAAGCTGCCCCTTTGTGCTTAAGTGTTGAACCATGTTTGCATGCATGATTGTATGTTTAGATACTTGGTTCATGACGTGTTGTTGCATGCTTAAATGGTGTTGCATTTGGCATGCGTTTCTTGCTAAGTTGTCTAACATGTTATATGCCTTGCATGTGTGCATGTTGACATTACACTTTGCATGCTTGTTAGTTGTATCTTTGCATGTTTATTTGCATGCTCATGTTGCATGTTTAGATTGCATGCTTAGATTGCATTTGACACGCATGCCTTGCCTCTTGATCAAGTGATAGAGGTTGGGCCTTATGTGCTTATTTGGTTTGCATTTCATTTGAAATCAAAATGCATACTTGGTTTCTTGGACCATCACGCATTGAAATGCACGATTGGTGGTTTGAGAATCGAGTACCATCCCCCTTTTGAGTCATAAACATGATAAGGGGTGTGTTGGTGCACACATTTGCTTGAAATGCATTGCCATGCCTTGTTTTGCCCTCTGCTATTGTCAAAACAGGTTCTGTAGGAAGCTTTGGCCGGTCGACTACACCAAGTGCCGATCGACCACTGATGGATGGCCGATAGCTCCATATGTGGTCGATGACCACTTCCCTCTGGCTGGTGACCATTCCTCATGGCCGGTGGCATTCCCCAATGTTCATGAGGTGTACCTTGGGACTTGTGCAGTCCTCAGAGGAGCAGAGCAAGGTAAATAGAGGCAGCTTGCGCATGGCGACGGATTTCCGAGCAAACTCAAGAATGTGTACATTAGACCCTCTTCCCGAGGCCTTTTACTGCTTTCTTAGCTTAGTTAATTTGCTTAACTAGTTAAGTGGTCTGTAATATTTAATTAGCTTGATTAGTTAATTAAAGTGTATTATTCTTTTGATCCCTCCGAGCGAGGGCGAATGTGTAATAAGTGTGGGTGCATGTATGCATGTCTTCCAACCCCCACTTCTTTCTCCCTTTTACTTACCTGCTTTCGATGGTTAGTATTAGGGCATGTTTAATTTAGCATACCTTATGCTATGCATGCGTGCATCATTCATCAGTCTTGCATGCACCGGGCTCGACACATCATGCTAACCGCATATAGTATTTCAATTCCAAACTTGAATATGTGCATCGAATTGTCGCATTTCACATGTCATCCTTAGATTAGCCGATCATGTTCTAATGACATTCTGTATGCGATGCATTAGCCATTTGTTAACTTGAACTAGGATCACGCATGATTACTAACTAGTTCATTGCTTTGGCACGGAGTACAATGTAAGTATTTATGCTTTAGCATCTCGCATGAGTGTGAATGTTAACATGACAGCATGCTTACCATGTGGCTATGTGCTTATGTGATATTACTGCCTGAATGCCTATGAGTGAAAGTTGGATTGTTTGAGTTAGAACAACTCATTGAAATTCGTGTTTTAGCCTACTCGCGAGTAGCAAATTTCAAATTATTTCCAAACAAACGGATATGCGATGCTTCGTTCCAAATTAGGCGATCTAGTCTATACTTTTGTGCTATGCGCGTCACATAGTAAATCTAGGCTAATAACCGAAATAAGAACGCATAATGTTTTCAAAACAAGATATCATGATTAGTAGAGGCCGATCTTTGATCAGGCGAGAGGGGATACTCATAGCTGACCTTCCCCAATCGTACCCAAGTTCCCGAGCCGAGGCAACTTTGGTGATGACGGACACGTGGCCTTAGGCAAATGAGTCAGGGTTTCCTAAATTCTCCCAAAATAAAATATTTAGGTGGCGACTCTGTATCTGGAAAAGCAGTCCATGTTTGGCACTTCTTTACAAAAATTTGTTTTCCAAAACGATTTGCTGGATTTGGACTCTTTGGTTCAGATTAAGAACCGTAACAAATCGAGTCCGAACTGTGGCAGCATAGGCCCTCGGGGCGCATCCACACTCATTCAATGGTCCAAAAACGAGGCATTTATGCACAACTCTCAAGCGCATTTAAAGAGTGGAAATCATGGGAATATGGCATACATATGAGCTTTGAAATATGATGTGCAATGGCTCCAAAACATGAAAACACCTCAGTATATGCATGCAATAGGCCTCAAAACTCAAAGCTAGACATGGATATTGTACTACAAGCATGCAAAACAAGCATCATTAGACCATAAGACCCAAAAACAGAGCTAAGGCAGTCCAAAACATGCACAAAATCAGTTTAAGGCATGGCCAAAAAGTGCTAGAATCAAGGGCCAACATAGCATGCAATGTAAGCTAGTAAAGGGGATTTACGCTTCAAGTATGTGAGGCAATCAAGAGGTCACCAAACCAGCAAAAGTCAGAAGTATGCCATGCCAAATAATGCCCAAAAACTCATGGAAATATGGTCAATGCATGCAAGAATGATAGGCTCCTTTGAAAGGCCATGAAGAGGGTTACTCTACACATGCAAGAGGGACACCTAACATGGCAAAAATAGCTCTGGACAGAGCTCATGCAGGTCCTAAAACTCACTAAAAAAAGTCTAAAACATGCTCAAGAGGCATACAAATAGGGGCTCCTTTGTTAGGCCAACATTGCTAGTAAACATGACAAGGGGTGAGAGGGTCACCCCTCTCTGATTTTGGGGCTCAAAAACACATAATAACCACTAAAAATCCACTGGATTTCAGTGGTCAAAAGGGCCAACAAAGCTCAACACAAAGGCCCTAATGCATGGCTTAAAGCAAGATGAAATGAAGCATGCAAGGGGGTAAATGACCCCCAACAGAAAAATGACCTTATACAAACTTCAATGGGAGTTCAAAATAAGACTTTTTTCAGTTTATGACAAAGCTCAAATATGCTTGCAAATGGAGCTAAGATATGAAGCAAAATAAAGCTTAAAAGAGGGAATAGTGTGTTACCCTTGTAGCTTCAACAAAACTAGTGGCTTTGAGACCAAAAAACTAGACCTTCAACCTCTGAAAATGGCCTCCAAGATCCTTAGGTTGATGATGGAGGTGTTAGGCTAAGAGTTGGTGTGCAAAGGGGCCAAAAACTTCACTCTTTCTAAGCCTAAGTGTAGAGACAAAGAGAGATATATGTGTATGCCTTAGCAAAATTTTTGGAACCCTTCTAAAGGAGAGGGAGGGCCTCTCTTATAGAGGAACAAAGGTCCAAGCTTTTTCAAGAAGCTTGTGCAAAGGTCCAAGCTTCTTGAGGAAGCTAGAGCAAAAAGGGTCAAGCTTCTCCTAGAAGCTTAGAGTAAAGGGCCAAGCTTCTCTTAGAAGCTAAAACAAAGGTTCAAGCTTCTTAGAGAAGCTAAAAAAAGGTTTAAGCTTCTTGGAGAAGCTAAAAAAAGGGTTCAAAAGGTTCAAACCCTCTCAAGAAAAGGTATCGGCCATAAAAAGTGGCCGATTAATCAAAAAAATGGCCGGCCGACCAAAAACATTGCCGACCGGCCAATACCTTTGGCCGGTAGCAAGAAAATAGGGCCGGTGGCCTCAAGAAATGGCCGGTGAGGTGTGGGGGTAGCCAACAAGCCATTCCCTGCCCTCAGAGACAAAAACCCAAGTGCTTGGTCCACAACCAAGCACAAAACAGACAAGTCGAGAGGTCTTAAGGCAAGGCGTACGGCCGAAACCTCCGAGAACTCAAGACGAACACGAACAGGGATGATTATCGAGTGTTCAAACGATGACGTCCAAGTCTTGAGGACGGTCAAAAATGGGGTGTCTACAGATGGCATCTAAATGACCTAAGCATAGAGGCATGCACAATGACTCAATCATGGAACATAAGACGCCAACTCTTCAAAGCATTGAAAGGATGGCAAATGCAAGCATATAAGCATGAAATATGGACTGAATTGACATGACAAGTGATTCCAAATCACTAAAATGAGCCAAATAAAGCATGCCAGAGGATTCAATACTCAAAGCCTACAAGCTAGATTGCATGGTAGCTATACAAAGCATGTTAAGCATGGCCAAAACAACCAAAATCAGAGCTTTAGCATGGTAAGACAAGGCTAAAAGCTTCATGGAGTTAGGCCAAAACAAGAAAGCATAGTAGTCTAAATGCAAGGTACATGTTAAGGCAAATCATGGGATTACAAGACAAGTATACAAAGCATGCATGGTATGTCTAAACCAAGTCAAAACAGTGCTATATCATGGCAAAACAAAGCCTAATATATACTGAAATGAAGCTAAAACAAGCTAAGCATACAAGCCACTTTCATAAGCCATTTATGCAAGCATTCAAGACAATAAGGAGAGGGGATGACCCTCTCCTATTTAGGACACCAAAACCACCTCTCCACCACTGAAACTCTTCTGGATTTCAGTGGTAAAGAGGTCATGCAAAGCTAAGAACAATGGCCAAACTAGATGGCCTAAAACAAGGCCTAACAAGGCCTTGGAGGGGGTAAACAATCCCAAACCAAGAAGAGACCTTAATCAAAGTTCAAAATCAAGTAAAAATAAAACTTTTATCAGTTAATAGCTAAGCTCAAAACAATATGCAAGATAGGCTAAAAGCTTCAGCAAGAAAGGGGAATAAAGAGGGTAGTTTCTCACCCTTGAAGAACCTCTTCAAGAACACCACTCCGGCAGGTTTCTCTGACCAAAATCAACTCAAGAACCCTAACAACAACCCTCTAGTGCCTCAACAACCCAAGGATGGTGTAATGCTAGGTGTTCAAGTGCAAAAGTAAGACAAAAACTCACTTTTGAGGCACAAAATAGGATCAAACAAGGGAGTATAGATACAAAACTATATCTCACTCTCTAACCCTAATTTTTCAAAACCCTGGAGGAGGGAAGAGGAGCTCCCTCTTTATAGAGGCTCAATTCTAAGGCTTCCAAGAGAAGCTAAGCAAAGGAGCCAATCTCTCAATACACGTGTATGGAGGGGGGGAATTGTGCGTGCCAGCTGTGCCACTGTGCATAAAGCAGATGAACAGGGGTCGGCCAGCAAAAATGGCCGATCGACCAAAACCATAGCCGGCCGACTAAATACAATGCCGACCAGCCAGCACTGTTGGCCGATGGCAAGGAATCAAGGCTGGTGGCTTCAAGCCATGACCGGTGGGTTGAGGGGATGGCAAACCAGCCACCCTCTTCCCTCAGAAGCAAAACACAAATGTTTGGTCCACAACCAAACACAAAACAAACAAGTCGAGAGGTCTTGAGGTAAGGCGCGTGACCGAGACCTCAAGAACTCAAAACAAACACAAACATGGATAATCATCGAGTGTTCAAACCATGACATCCGAGTATTAGGGACGGTCAAAAATGGGGTGTCTACAGTATGCTAAAGCATAAAACTTACCGAGTACTCCAAGCCAATACAAAAACTAGTTAGAAAAAAAAAATGCATGATCCTAACTATGTTAAGTGTCTAATGCAACACATGCAATTAATAGGCTCGGCTACTAATATGGCATATGATTCAATTTGATAGCATGCTTTGAAACACGTATTCAAATAAGTATTAAAATTACAATGGAGTTTGAATGATGCGCCGAGCCTTGGTGCATGCAAGACAAATGATTGGATGCAAACATGCGAGCATAAGGTATGCTAATTGAAAATGTCCCTAATCTAACTATCAAAAGCGGGTAAATAAAAGGGAGAAAGACGCGGGGTTAGAAGACATATGTACACTCACGCACACTTATTACAACATTATGCCCTCATGAAGGAGGGTCTGAATGAATAAGCTAATTAGCTACACTAATTAAGCTAATTACAACACAATTGAAACGAATTAACTATTCTAAGTTAATTATTACAACATGGAATTGAATAACTAGTTACACTAACTAATTAATTACAACACTTGAATTAGCTAGCTATTCTAAGCTAACTAAAGCAATTAAATGGCCTGGAGGGCGAGGGACACATGCATGCTTGGTTGGTTCCCTCCTGAGAATCCACCGCCTTGCCATTGCAGCCTTTGTTTGCACTTGTTTGAACACCAACAGTGCTACCAACTTCCAGAATGCTTCTGCCCCAACTCAGGAGCACACTTGTGGAAATTTTCATTGATGGCCGGTCGGCCACCCCTTCCCTGGATTTCTCTTTTTGCTACAACAGAGAGCAAACTGAGGCAAAGTAGTGTATTCCTAAGGAGTGTATGTACTGCTACCCTCCTTATCATCACACAAGCTCAAAGGAGTGTAGCTTTTGGCCCTCAAACCATCAACCAAGCATTTTCCATGCATAATGGCTAAGGAACCAAGTTTGTACAAGCTTAATGAGTGCAAAACAAGTCTTAACAAAACCACTACCCTATCATGCATGATCAAGGGTGATGGTGACCAAGGAAAGTGGCACGTTTCATCACTTTGAGTATGAAACGTCCCATTTTCCTCGTGTTCAAATTAACGTCCAATCCAAACACATGCAATGCAACATGAAAGATGCTTTATCTTGCCTCATTTACTTGTTCATTTTTGTTTGCCCATTTTAACTTACCAATCCATTCTTTAATTGATTAGTCTAAAAGGTGTGTGTCCTCTAATGGAAGAGGTGCCAACTAGGGGATGATTTAAGGCAAGAGAGAGGTCATGTTTTTGGTTAGTAGAAACCCTCAAAAGAGGATTAAAACCATTAAGCACGAACCTCGCTCTCAAGCTTAAACACAACCCAAAGGTTAACCAACCCTCAAAGCAAATGAAAAAGGTGAGGAATAGAGGGAGATTGCAGATATTTCAATGCTGAAATGGAGTGCAAAATGATACTAAAACACGCAAGCAACTCATGCAATTCATGTTTAAGAGCGTAAAACATTGAGCTAGTGAAGCCCTTTACACTATAACTATGCAAAAGACCACTCATACTACACAAACAACTTAAAACAGAGGCAAAGCAGCCCAAATCAGAGGTAGAAACATGCTGGAAATGGGCTAGGATAAGCTACAAAAACATGCTAACTTATAAGGCAACTAGGCGTGCAAGCAAGACAACAAGGAGGGGAGGCTAACCCCTCCAATTTTGGACTTCAAAAGAAGGTTTTGCCACTAAAAAAGCTCTGATTTTCAGCGGTTAAAGGGCCCAAATTTTAATTTGAATGTAAGAACAGATGGCACAAAAAACTTCACAAGCAAAGGAACAAAGGGGGGGGGGGGACAACCCCCTAACTCATAAAGACTCAAATTACCATTTTTATGCCTTAAAAACAAAGTTTTTTATATCTAAAAAATAGCCTCAAAACAGTTTAAAAGGATGGCAAAGTGAGCATGCACAATAAGCTGAAATAAGGTAAGTTCAATACCTTTGAAGCAAAGAGCAATTCAGCCACAAATTCAAGCTCAACTCCCTTTTCAAGGTTCAAACAAAGCTCCAAGGGACCTCAGCTCAAAGGTGAGAGTGTTTGATCAAGGGTCTTTGTGCAAAAGTGTAGAGAAAACCAACTACAAGGCACAAAATAAGAAGAGAGAGAGAGAGAATTCTAGAGAGAGAGAGAGAGAGAGAGAGAATTTGTCTAAATTGTCTAACCCCTCAAAATGGGGGAGAACACTCCCTATATATAGAAAAACAAGATTGGAGCTTGTATTCATCCCTCTATACACGTGTATGGAGATGCACTTTAGTGAGCAACAGCTGGCACAACTGGCAAACAAATATCTGAAAAAGGAGAAAATGGTCGCCAACCATCATTGCTAGCCGACCGGCCACCAATGTGGCTGACCGGCCATTAGCATAGCCGATTGACCACCACTAATGGCCGACAGGCTATAGCGCTGGCCGACAGGCCACCCTCTCCTCCAGACTTGAAACAACAAGCTCTTGGTTCACAACCAAACACAAAACAAATAGGTTTAGAGGCTCAAAGACAAGGTGCTCGGCCAAAATCTTCGGGCGCTCAAAACGAACACGAGCAAACAAGATTATTGAGTGTTCAAAAGATGACGTCCAAGTCTTGAGGACGGTAAAAAATGGGGTGTCTACAACGCGTTGCATGCGGGAGAAGGAAAGGGTGGTGTGAACACTGGGTGCACCTGAATGTTTTTAACCAAAGCAAACAATCCTAACACATCTCACACAATAGGAGGAAAGGTGGTGTGAATACCGGGACGCACCCGAATGTTTATAACCAATTGCAAACAATCCTAACGCGTCTCAAGTGATAAGAGGAGAGGTGGTGTGAACACCGAGACGCACCCAAATGTTTTTAACCGAAGGATGGTGTGAACACCGGGACACACCCGAATGTTTGTACTCAAAGGATGGTGTGAACACCGGGACATACCCAAATGTTTTTTAATCGAAGGATGGTGTGAACATCGGGACGCACTCGAATGTTTTTAACCGAAGAATGGTGTGAACATCGGGACACCCGAATGTTTTTAATTGAAGGATGGTATGAACACCAGGACGCATCCGAATCTTTTTAACCAAAGGGGGTTGTGAACACTGGGACGCACCCGAATGTTTTTAACCGAAGGATGGTGTGAACACCGAGACGCACCCAAATGTTTTTAACGGAAGGATGGTGTGAACACCAGGACGCACCCCTAATGTTTTTAACCGAAAGATTGTGTGAACACCGGGACGCACACGAATGTTTTTAACCAAAGGGGTCCTAATGTGTCTCACGCGAGAGGAGGAAGAATGGAAGGAAGCGATTCGAAGGGAACGAATGATTTTACCTGGAACTCGTCTGAATGAACCGTACATACAATAACGTGCATATGAGAAATGATGAAATGAATTATGGACTGAACATGACAAATCATCAATGACCAAAACAGTTTAAACAAGATAAATCATGAAGTTAAACTAATCAAATAAAATCAACATAAATCAAATTATGCGCTCACGCAACGAAACAAAACAAAATGGATAACCTACTCCATCTCTTCACTTCCTTTGATCTCTATGCTATTTTGCCTTCATTGCTTGTTTTCTTCTCTCTCTATTTTCTTTCTCTTTTTAACACTCATTTTTGGTTAACATACAACTCCTTCCTCCATTTAAATCAAAACCCACTATCAAAAACTCAAAAAATAAAACCGAAAAAGAATAAAACTCAAAATTAAAACCCGAAACTAAAACTCAGAAATTAAAATAATGATGAAACAAAATAAATTAAAATAAAATAAATCAGCAACACACAAAACAACACAAAACAGAAAAAAAAAAAAAAAAAAAAAACAGATTGAAATCACCGAAGGCTAGTAGGGCCTCGGCAATGCACGACTGGGCTTCGATAGCACCGGCCGGCCTTCACAGCGACGAAGGGCAATACGGTCAAAGCCACACCCGTGGCTCTTTAAAACACAAAAGGGCTCCCAGTTAGATCACAATCTAGGTCAAAAATCCTCCATTTTCCTCTCTAAACTTCCCTTCGCTCTAGATTTCCTCTTTTTCTTGAGTTTACCCAACAACCTTCACAAAAATTTCCTAAAACAACTTGTTTTCCTTTTCATTTTAAACTGATTGAAAATTGTTTTGGTTGAAGTTTGGGTTTTCTCTTTATTTTTTCCTCACTTTCTCACATCATTGCCCAAACTTTTCTTGTTTCCCTTTGATTTTTTATCTCCTCTTTACTTTCTCTCCCTTAGGGTTTGGAATTTAGGATTTCACCTACTTTCACTCATCCCCTTCACTTTTTCTTCACTTTTTCCATGGCTGGTGACGAGGTTCCCATTCCAGAGCCTGCCATAGGTGTTGGTGTTGCTCTTGGTGCAGACATGGAGGCGGAGGAAGCCACTGCATTGTTTCCCCTTGCCGAGAGGCCTTTTGATGCAACCATATACCAGCCGCGTACACATGTGCCATCCCCGGGTAGCATCTTGAGATTCGAGGGCTTCATTCCAGGGTTGGATAAGGATATTCTTCTGTGAAAACCCATGGAGCATATCTCTGTCGACGCTTCCACGGTACGCAACTTTTCCCCCATTTTACTTTGCATTTTATTTTGCACAGATGTTGGAATATTGAGCTTGATGAACAAACCACTTATCCCTGCTACACATATACTGATAAAACTTCCAATTGATAGGTGATCGCCAGGAGGATAGGTGACTACGGCTCTATCTCCGGCCCCCGACGTTGGTATAAGCAGCTTCCCGTAGAGGTCCGCACTTTGGTAGATACTGCTGGCTTTGGGCCCTTCTGCTCCAGGCTCATACAGATGATGGCCGAGTTTTGGCTTTATGGGGCCCTAGTAGAGAGATGGTAGGACACCACCAACTCATTTCACTTCTTTTCTACCGGGGAGATGACACTGACCGCCATATGACTTCTTGATGTTGACCAGTTTGCGGGTTGGAGTCAGCGGCCCAGTCCCTTTCGATCTAGATATGACTCAATTGAGAGATACACAGCTCTAGCTTCTCGGGGTGATCCCAAACACTACCAGCCATGTAATGGTGCATTACAGCTAGTTCTTAGAGCACTTCTCCGGCACACAACCAACCACTGCAGACGAGGTTGCCCAGTACACCCGTGGCTTCCTCATATATTTTCTCGGTACTACCATGTTTGCAAACAGGGAAAATACCATGGGATTATACATACTAGGAGCATCGGTACAGCTTTCTTGGGTGCGATTATGACTGGGGTGGCGCAGGTCTGGCCACCCTATATTGCTACATGAGCTCCGTCTCTTGCCGCAAGATGGATTTACTTGGCGACTATTGGAGGGTTTGGGAGACACTCTACGCTCACATTTCTGATATGCTTTAAATTCTGTTCATTGTTGCATTTCTCGCTCATTTAATCCGTTTTCTCATGTCATCTGTTTGCCTTTTATTTGCAGCTTTGGGTCTACACATATTTCACTTCATTGGCTCCAATTCTAGTGAGGCCGATCGAGTTGTCAATACCCTACTCTTGGTACTGCAACTCGCGGTTTGAGCGACATCACCTCGTGGATCGCACCTTCCCATATTTCTGCAGTTTCTTTGACACTATCACGGCAGATCAAGTATTACAATGTTTCCCATTCTATATAGTCACTCTTACATAGTTATACCGTTGTACTGTACAATATTGCCATTCCCATACTGCACTGACTTCTGACACTGCGCTAATTCTGACATTGCACTCTGATACCGTACTTCCATTCTGACATCGCACTGATATCTGACACTACATTGCCACTCTGATACCGTACTGCCATTCTAACATCGCACTGATATCTTACACTACACTGATTTTCTCATACTACACTGATATCTGATACTGTAGTGATTTTCTCGTACTACACTAATATCTGACACTGCACTAATTTTCTCAGGTTGACTGGTACCCTTAGGCAGGCATTCCCTAAGTATCGAGGGCGACCTACACCGCTGCCTGGAATGCTTCCATGATGAGGATCCTGTTCGAAGGCCTTTTTAGCCAACATACTACCTAGGAGAGATTCATTCGCCAAACTCGGGGTGTTGCTAACCCTGATATTCCACATCCTTCTCCTGCCGACATGAGGGTAGTAGATGATTTACAGGATGGTCCTGAGCTTGATGTTTTGATGATAGGTGAGGACGGCGATCTTCACCATGAGCCCAGCGACTTTATGACTTTCTTACGCACTTTGGTGATAGCGCCTCTTACTCCAGACATGGCTCGAGCTATGCCCGAGGTTGCTGCCGCTGCTCCTGCTGCCAGGGCTGACAATGCGCCCATTGGAGGCGCCCCTGCCATTGCTCCCATTCTTGCATTGCCTGTGCTTCCCACCGAGATTATGTACATGCATCCAGATTGAGTGATCGAGCAGATCCCACTTGAGCCCATCGAGGAGAGGGACCGTAGACTTGTGTTTGCCCCTGGTGTTGAGTAGGTACACTTTTTTTTTTTATGCTAGTCTATGCTGCACTTTAGCTCATTCTCAGCCATTACTGTTCACTGTTCAATTACTTTTATCTATTTTTCTCAATTTTTGTTCTTTTGCAGATTCCCCGGTTGTACGGTGACGAGCTCCTTCGGACGATCGACCGACTACTCATCATAGTTCGGAGGAGGTAGACTGTCTTAGTCATCCACGGGATTGAGGTACATTCTGTGTGTAGCCTACTGTGATTGCTATACTGTACACTGTTGATCACTCTATCTAATATTTGATATCTTTTTCAACCTGAGCGAGCGCTAGCAGTGCTTGTAGGACCTTCCGCAGCTAGTAGGCAGAGACGGGCCCTAGTGAGAGGCCAAGGAGGCGCTGATCGAGGGAGAGATCGAGTGAGGCAGCGCTTACCTTTCGAGGAGTCTTTTTGACGGGTCCACAACCCTAGATGATGAGGGAGAGGAGATTGACTTACAATCGAGCAACCCCAGTGATGATAGCAATGCACCTCCTCCACAGCCGAGGAGAAAGAGAGCGAGGATGGGCTACTGATGACGATGATGATTTTGCTTTACGCTGCTTTTGCTTTCATTTTGTTATGTAGTTATAAAACTAGCTTCGGATAGTCCTTTTGTTTTTCAAAAAAACTTTCTTTTATTTCGGTTGTGTAAAACGATGATCGGGGTCAGGCCCACCAGTTATAAAATGCAAGTTTTGTTGAATGATCTCTTTTTTGAATGATCTCTTTGCAAAATATGATGAACTACATTACCTTTTGCTTTTGTAATCTTCGGAATAGTAAATACCTTGCTCTTGAATTGATTCATGAACCAGATAATGACTTACAATCGATCAAAACATAAAATACAACTCGATAATGAAAAAAATGAAATGAAAACAACTCGAAAAAGCTAACAAACACTTGGTACAAGCAAAAGAAAACTCAAAAGTACAATCGAAGTTCATTCAAACAAAGGCTAGGTTTCACTGCAACAGACCTACACTAGGCTAGCATCAAGACCCGACCGGGCTTCACTGATGCACGGCTGGCCATCAGTGTGATGTCGGTCATTGCTGTCTAAGTGTCATGCTCAGCTCCTTCTCAGACTCTATAAATAATGCTCTCATGCTGCATTTTTGGCAAACTCACATTCCTTGATATTTTGCTCTCAAAATGAAGATATTCTTTGTCAATAGGCTCCGGGATTGGGTAGCCACCTTGGATGGCTCGGAAAAGGTGAATTTTCGTGGCTTTGGCCTAAATGCCCTTTTTTCTTTGAGCCGTACTTCTCTTTGCTTTCCGTTTCTTCATACTGCGGCTAGATGTTGGAACCCGATTACACATGTCTTTAGCTTCGGGGGACAAGAAATATGCCTGACAATTGAAAAATTCCAGGCATTAATGGAATCCCGATGAGACAAGGAAATCATACCTCAGCCCCGTTTTGGCTACGTCCAAGCTCTGGGACGAATGTGTGGGCTCACTCTACATGAGGTTCGATCTTTGGTCCACAATGGAGAATTGGATGTTCCTAGTCTAACTCATCGATTTTCTAAGGTCGGCGTCCGAAGTAACCTTCCTTGGCGGGGTTTTCAATAACACGCCCTTTGCTTGTGTATGCTAGCACATTTCTTCCTTGTCCCTAGTTTTGGCGGGTCTAGTATTCGGCTAATTGAAGTGGCCCAAGCCTAAAAGAGGGCAAGAGTTGCATTCGCTTGGTGTTGGCCGAGACTTTCATGGGTTTAGACGCCTTCCATCGGCAAGAGACTACCAAATTTGCAGGGAGTCCACTACTCCTTCGGGTAATGTTTCCCACCCTTTCTAATATGTGTTTCTCACATTACTCAACAATCATGCTCTGTTTTTCTCTCAAAGCCATTTTCTCACTTTTTCTCTCAGCATACATCTCTATTTTCTTTAATCCCTCTCCAGGTGTAGCTAATGGACAAGCTGAAGGTAGTGGACTCTTGCCCCGCATAATCAGCTCGAGCATACTTTTTCCACCAACAGCTAGTGGATTTCCTGAATAAAGGATGGTGGTGCTATTGGATGTGCAACAGGTCTGCTGCTGACGCTGCTTGGTGTTGCCCTTGGTTTAATCTGGCCGAAATGAGCCACCACATGACTCGGCAACCCGGCATTCAGCTGATTGGCCTTACACACTACGTATTATACTTTCTATTCTGGTTCAAGCGTCAATTTGGACATGATCAGACCTACCCAGAAGAGGGGGTAGAGTACTCGATTTCATTTCCCATCCAAGGTTTACATTTGGCTAGATACCTCACTACTTGGAGGATGAGAGAACTTTTGGCCCCTGCCCCTAGTTTCAACTACGCCCTTTCTGGCGAGTGCCTGGCTTGGCTCGAGGAAGAAGCACAAATCGGGCCCACTTTAGCATCAGAAGCTTCCACGAGCACGAGCAGGGATGCAGGAGCACCTAACTTATCTATGCCCCTAGTTTACTGCTCTGATCTTTATCTTTCAAGTTTTTTGTAATAAAAGCAACTTTGATTTGTATCGAGAGTTGAAGAACTTTATATTGAAATCAATGAAATTAAAGTTGTGAGCACTGAAAGTTTTCTTTTTGGTCCAAAAATGGTTTAAGTTGTTAAAGGTAAAATTTGAGCAAAAATCAACTTTTATCAAAACTTTTCAAAACGATTTTCAATAAGGATCACCACTTGACACACACAGAATCTATCCTCGTGATGTACAACCTCAAATCCAAAGATCACAAATTGCCTTTTGTTTGAATAACACTGCTCAGCACTGTAACTAGTTCTTCTATCAGAGTAAGGATCACAACCGAACATTCAGATAACAGACAAAGATGACTTGATCAACATATGGACAAAATAGTTGATTTGGAGGTGTTTATGGCCGAACTTCAGGATGAAGTTGCCTACGTATCCCGAAGATGGGAATCAGGCCTTACGTAGTTCGGTTCGGGTTCACTCGAGTATTAACACTCTCCTTTTACACTCTAACTTTTACCAAGGCCGCCCTTTAGGGTTTTCAATCTTGCGAGCTCAGTTTTTCTTTATTTTCAATTTTTTTGTGCCCTAACTTTTGCCTAGGTCACCCTTCCAGTTTTCGGCCTAGCGAGCCTTTCAGGGATAGTATTTCTTCAACTTGTCTACATTGATCGGTTGGAAAAATTCTAGGCCATCCAGGTCCATAAGAATAATAGCTCCACCCGACCAGATAGTTTTGATGATGTAAGGACCAGTCCAATTGGGTCTGAACTTGCCCCTAGGGTCATGGATGGGAGTTCCGTTGTCTTTCAGCACCAAATCCCTTCTTTGAGATTCCGGGACTTAACCTTCTTGTTAAAAGCCCTAGCAATCCTGCGTTGATAGCCCTGAACATGGTACAATGCTTTCAACCTTCTCTCATCAAATAGCATTAGTTCTTCAAACTTGCTCTGTTGCCAGTCTGCCTCTGCTATCTGACACTCAGCCATAACTCGCAGTGACAAGACTTCTATTTCGATTGGAAGAACAGCTTTTATCTCGTAGACAAGAGAGTAAGGAGTTTCCCCTGTAGACGACCGGATTGAAGTTCTATAGCTCCATAATGCAAATGGCAATTTGTCTAGCCAGTCCCCGTAGGTCTCAACCATTTCTGGAAAATATGCTTGATGTTCTTGTTAGCGACCTCAACAGCTCCGTTGGTTTGCGGCTGGTATGTGGATGACTTATGGAAAGCCACGTTGTATTTCTCCAACAAGTCGATCACTTCTTTCTTGAAGTGGGAGCCATTATCTGAAATGATCTCGTTTGGGACTCCATAATGGTAAATGATGTTGTTTCGGATGAACTTAGCCACATGCGCTGCTTTCAACACTGCATAAGACTAAGCTTCCACCCAGTTCGTGAAATAATCAATTGCCACTAGAATGTGTTCATGCCCATTTGACCCTTTCGGTGTGACTGCGAGGATGACATCGATTCCCCAGACTGAGAAAGGCCATGGTGAAGTCATGTTGTACAGCTTCGACGGTGGGATGTTGATGCGATTAGCATGAATTTGCCATTTGTGGCATTTCTGAACAAAACCGATGCAATCCTCATCCATCGTAGACCAATAATAACCTTGCTTGAGAATCTTTCGGGCTAACATAACTCCATTCATGTGCGCTCCGCACTCTCCTCCATGGATGGCCTCCATTAGGCGCTTTGATTCCTCTGGGTCGACACACAACTTGTGCATTCCCAGATGACCCCTCTTGTATAGTTTACCTCCACAGATGATAAATTAAACGACCATCCGCCATATTGCCCTTTTATCTTTGGCATTTGTCCCTTGTGGATAAATCTCATTTTCCAAGAAGTTCCAGATATCATAGTTCCAAGAGTTTTGATCTTGTACTTCATCTATTGCGGTGAGAGTCTCATAGGCCGGCGTGTACCTCTGCTCAATGATGATCAGACGTATCCGAACTCCAAGCGGGATGTCTATCATAGAAGATAGAGTTGATAAGGCGTCAGCAAACCTAGGAATCAAAACTAGGTTCGAGTCTCCTTTTGCTTGAGACACAACTAGGTTCGAGTCCCTGATTACGTCCAACCTTTTTGACCCTAGTTCCAGGGCGGCTTCCAAACCAACGATACACGCCTCGTATTCTACTTCGTCATTGGATACCTTGAACTGAAGTTTGAAGGCTAAAGGTATATGGGAATTGTCGGGTGCTATCAGCAACACACCTATCCCATAACCGTACTGATTAGACGCTCCGTCAAAGTACATTGTCCAAATCTCTTCCTTGACTTGCAGAATGGCTTCATCTAGGAACAAGTATTCTACCGCTTCATCCCCTTCTACTGGATGATCTGCTAGGAACTCTTCTATTGCTTTCCCCTTAACGGACTTATGAGTGACATACCTCAGATCAAATTCGAAGAGAAGAAGCAACAGACGAGCTAGCCTACCTATAAGCGCAAGTTTCTCAAAGAGATATTTGATGGGATCTAATCTTGAAACCAGAATTACGGAGTGAGCTAACAAGTAGTGCCTTAACTTTCTGGTAGCCTATACCAAGGCTAAGCAAGCTTTCTCCAGCGGGGTGTAGCGGGTCATGTAATCCAGCATTTTCTTGCTTAAATAGTAGATGGCTTTCTCCACCCTATCCTCAGATTCCTGAGCAAGCATGCATCCCATCGTTGTGTCTGTTACTGACAGATACAAAATCAAGGGCTTCCCCGGCTTTGGCAGCGACAACACAGGTGGATTTTGAAGGTATTGTTTGATCTGCTCAAAAGTAAATTGACATCAATCATCCCATCGGAACTTCTTTCCTTTCTTCAGGAGACCAAAAAGTGGTTCACAAGTCAAGGTTAATTTAGAGATAAGCCGTCTTATATATTGTACTTTACCCCGAAAGCCTCGCACCTCATTTTCAATCCTTAGTGGTGGCATTTCTAGGATGGCCTTGATTTTGGAAGGATCTACCTCGATGCCCCTCTGTGTGATCAAGAAACCCAGTATATTCCCTGTTGTTACGCCGAAAGTACACTTCTGTGGATTCAACCTCAGTCTGTATTCTCTGATCCGTTGAAAGAATTTCTTCAAGGCGGTGTAGTGGCCCTCTCTTTCTTTGACTTGACAATCATGTCATCCACGTACACCTTGACCTCTTTGTGGATCATATCATGCAGAATTGTGGATGCAGCCCTTTGATAGGTAGCCAGGCATTCTTCAACCCAAACGGCATCACCCTATAGCAGTAGGTTCCCCACGGCGTAGTGAAAGCAATTTTCTCTCTGTCCATGGGTGCCATTAGAATTTGGTTATACCAAGAAAATCCATCCATGAAGGAGAGCAATGCAAGACTTATAGTGAAGTCCACTAATTCATCGATGTGAGGTAGAGGAAAGTCATCCTTCGGACTGGCTCTGTTCAGATCTCTGAAATCCACACACACCCGAATTTTGCCATCTTTCTTCGACACTGGGATGATGTTGGCCAACCAAGTTGGATACTCAGGTACTAGCAAGAACCCTATGTCTATCTGCTTGGTGACCTCCTCCTTAATCTTCAAAGCTCAATCCGGGCGTATTCTCCACAGCTTTTGTTTGATGGATTGGGCCTCAGGGTCGAGAGGGATCCGATACTGTACAATCTCAGGATCAATTCTAGGTATGTCTTCGTAGGACCACCCGAAAACATCTTTGAAATCTTTTAATAAAGAGACTAAGCGCTCGCGCTCCTCCGAAGACAACGTGGACCCAATCTAGACCAAACACAGATCCTTCTCAGTATCCACATTAAAAGCAATGATTTCATAGGGGTTTTGCAAACCTCGCCTCCTCCTGATTAATCAAAATTTTCAAAACCAGAGGAATTCCTTCCTCATCGTTTTCATTAAAATTTTAAAAGTCCTGATCAATGCAATAAACAAGCGGCACGGAAAAAGAAAAGGACAAATCTGCAGTGTAATGACAAATCTGCAGTGTCATTTTCATTCACAAAGTCTAGCCTATCCAGTTCTTCGGTTACAACCGACTCAAAGGAAAAAGAAAAGGACAACTTGGACAAAACCTTGGCATTCGGTTATTAACCCCAGGAATACCGGACCCAGACTCAAAAGAACCGGAATTTGATTCTGACTCCACAGACTCTGTGGAATCAAATTCTGGTTCATTATCCAACTCAAAACTGCTAAACAGGTAGCCCTCCTCCAGCTACCAAATGAGGGATGGTGCATCAGATGCATCCAAGATGCTGCTAGAAGGGTTCGCACCCGGTTGGTCCCCGATCATGGAAATGGTCAGGTTATCCCCCAAGCTCTCTAAGTCAATCTGAGGATCTGAAAGAAGACATGGTAGTGCTGCTCCTACTTCAAGCTCGTTGCTGTCAGAATCACTTTCTATGCTCCTTGCAACTTCAGTAGTCGGTTCAGCCATTTCTTCCATATCACCGTCTTGCAGCTGCAAGTCAAAGAAAATCTCAAAGCCGGGAAACCCGCTACTTCTCAGAGTTGAACCAGGGTTCAGGGAACTGTAAAATGGGAGATCTTCACCCTCCCGAACAAAATAACCATTCAGCATTCCCGAATTGGTTTGTGTACAAGCTCATAGCGCTTCCCGGTCTGCGTAGCTCTGGCTCTGCCAGCCATCTCTTTCCCTTTTCTAACCCAATCCTCTTTGGTGGGCGTATAGCCAAGACCAAAGGCATATGGGTTATGTGGCACATTAGCCACTACAGTAACGCCCTTCCGGTCATTTCTCCCCAACCCCATTCCTGCATATGTTGGAGCTTGTTCATGAAGTAGATTGATTGAGCACTGATATATAAGCCCTCATTAGCTGCCAAGAAGGTTTGTTCTGCCCGGGCCTTAGCTAGGGTAAATCCAGAAAGGAAAACATCTTCCTCGTCATGAACAATTTCCAGTACAGGTGTAGTTACCTCTGGGGGAGGATGGATAGATGAATTCCCAAACACAATAGCCACCCCTTTCCCATGAGGGTATTTCAGTATTTGGTGGAGGGTAGAGGAGACAGCTTTCACTTGGTGTAGCCATGGCCTTTCTAGCAGGAGATTAAAAGTGGCCAGCACATCCAGGACATAGAACTCAATATCCTATTGAGCTGGGCCCACTTGAACTCTGATCTGTACTGTGTCCATTACCTCTCTGCTAGTGTTGTCATACGCCCAAATCACCTGGCTGTAGGCATGAAATTTGCTGGTTTCAAGCTGATGGCATATGTTATACGAGATGGGCAGACGTTGATTGCTGACTCAGTATCGACCAACACCACTGGCACCCAGCACTCAACTGATATGTACAGAGGTTTGTTATGTGCTGAGCCTTCTGGCGATAGTTCTCTGTCTAAGAAGATCAAGGTTGGCACAGCGTCTCCCAGGAAAACTAATCCAACAAGCTGTTAGGAGTGGTGTCAATGGATAATTTGGCTTTATCCATTGCTGATAGCACAGTCTGTCAGTGCACGCGAGAAGCCATGAGCAGACCCCAGATTGAAATATCGGCCTGGATCTTCTTTAACTGTTTCAGTACTGCTTCTTCTTCTAACTGCTTTTCCCTCTGCTTCTCTACATCTTTATCCTTTTCGGAGGCTTCAGCTTGGTCCAAATGTGGGGGCTTGAAGTACCGCCCACTTCTAGTCATATGGCCCACCTCTTTAGAGTACCAAGTATTGTTTGGTAGGTCTTCACCCCAATCCTCATTGGTATGAGTCAAAAGCAAATCATCGTCTTCCCACCATACACCTCCGACAGCCGACAAATAGTTGCCCGGCTCCAGTCTGATCATTCTACCATCGGAAATATCCCCCGCTAGATGTTGAGCTATTCCAGCTTCCTGTTTGTCTTGATCCCTTTTTTGCACAAACCGCTTCAGCGCGACTTCTTGTTCAGTATCCATGGTACTCACGGTGCCCAATTCTTGAGCTAAATTCTTAATACTGATGTTCTCCGGCAGTTTCCCATTGTTTTTGGCCAGTCCGGCCATTGCAGCTATTCTTGCTTCATTTTTTTTAGGTATTGGTTAAGTTTTTTCCTCTCTGTCGAGTTCATCACTAAGCCACCCGGAGTTGTCTGTCGACCCATTCAAATCAAACCAGTCAATTTGCACGTCCTCCTGATCTTGCTCGTCATAGAACTGCAGATTGTCCAGATCCTCCTCTAGCTCTGCTAGGTGATCCAGACCTTGGTTTGGACCATCTTCTCGAACCACACTGACCTTCACTATTGCCGGCAATACCACTTCGGGTTTGGCTTGATCAGTTGGTGTAATGGAACAGCACGGGTCATATACCCCCTCAAATAAATCCGTAGGGTTCTTAGGCAATAGACTGACATTCTTCCCCAAGACCAACCGCCCTTCTTCTGCCATTGTCACCACCATGGGTTCAAGCTGAGGTGTGGACACGTCCATCATGCACAAGTTTGTGCTTTCAGAATGAACATGACTGTTTGGTAGGTGGAAATGGACGATATATACGCTGGTCATATGGGATGTCCAGTGTATGTATTAAGTTTAGGTGCCGGGTAGGGGAACCTGGTTGTGGGCTGGAAGAGGGTTAGTGGTTACATTTGGCTTTTGGGGTGGTGCTATCACTTTGTTGTCAATGAGATCTTGAATCTCATGACGCAGCCTATAACATTGGTCGGTGTCGTGACTGTGCTACTGGTGAAACGCACAGTATTTGGCCGAATTGTGTTTCGGTGGGAGAGGATCGGTAGTGGGCGCTGTTTTAACGGCTTTAGGTGCCCCTTTTTTATTAGGACCCCCAGGGCTTTAGATAAGGGCATATAGAGCAGGGTAAAAACCCTTTGGTTTCGAGCTTGGTTATTTAAGGTTTGTGGATTTGTACTGGCAAAAGGGTCGGCAGTTTTGGGTGTCATGGTGATGACATTCACATCAGATGGCCGTGCAGTTGTGCTTCCACTCGTGGTTGCATTGGAACTATGTGTGATAGGCCTCTTTAGCTGCTCCTTTTCATCGATTATCAACCCCTATTTCATCGCATCCTCAATCTGAACCCCTATCTTATGGATCTTAGCAAATGTAAACAATGGCAAGATAATCATCTTCTGCAATAATTTCCCTTGCAAGTTGCGGACCACCATTCAGATTTGATCCTTCTCAGATGGCCTGATAGTCATATCGAAGCCTTGGCCCTCCACCTAGTTACAAAGTCCGAGAAGCCCTTCTTTGGCCCTTGACGAGTTGCTTCAAGATCACGGGTTGTGACCTCGATCTGGGTATTGTAGGAGTACTCTGCAATGAAGGCCTCAGCCATTTTCTCCCAACTCCACTTCACAGAGTCCTCAAGTTTTGCATACTAGATAACCGCTATCCCTGACAAGGTCCGACTGAAAAGCGACAGCTTTTGAAGTCTGGTGAGGCCCATTGGCCGCAGAATATCTGAGAATAATCGCAAATGGACCATAGGATCCCCGGAACCATCGAATCGGTCTATGTGTGGCATCTTGAATTTGTCCAGCAGAGTTACTACGGAATCCGTGTATCCATCCTCGATATTAGGGATTGAGTTCATACCCTGTGCCTGCTTGAAAAGCTTTTCTAGCTTGTTGACCTTTAGTGCAATAGGGTCAATCTCGAATTCAAATGGCACCTCAGTTGGTACACTGGTGCCTTGGAGGTTTGCAGTGGGATCGGATCTACTGGAATGCCCAGATTCTCTTGGACATTAATAGTGACTCCGAGTGCTGGAATACCCACTGGAGGTGCATGGGATGCGGAAGCTACTGCCGGTTGTGGTTGCTGTTGCTGCAGCCTATTTATCACTTCTACTTGATGGGTTGTAACTTCAGCTTGGCAGGCAACATCTAGCTACATGGTTTTAATGGTTTACTAGAGATGACGGAGCATGTCTTCCATGCTAACTGGGGGATGTTGAGCCATCAGAACTGGCGAATAATCTCTTACTGGAGAGGAAGTAGAAGACTGAGCCTGACTGGGCGCAGATGAAGTAAAAGGTGACTGCTGGATTGGTGAATTATGTCTAACCCTCCTTCGTTTCGTAACCGGTGGAGTGAAGCAAACACTGGTTGTCCCCTAACAAGATCCCCGGATCTGTAAAGTCTTCTCACACGGGTCTAGAGTGCTTGGGGGGTAACAGGACTATCCGAAGCAATTGTGATTAACTACCTTGCAAAAAGAAATAAAGCAAAAAGAAAGCAAAATCAGAAATCGCACAGCACCTCGGCTCAGATATGAACAAGACACAATTGTAATCAAAAGCTGCAGCACTGTACTCAACACTGAACTTTGCCTCCAAATCTGATACTCAAACTTGCAACTGATACATGCATTCATATAGAGTTTCACTCTAAAAGCACATACTAGTTAAGTGAGAGCCAAAACACCCCTATGAGGGGGAAGGGTTACCCTGTCCTAGTTTCTTCAGGAGCTAGGGTTCACTATTCAAGCAATGCGGTTTCACGTAATCCTGCATTCGGGTAAGCAACCTGCCCTAGTTTGGAACAGTCTCTACGGCTTTCGATATGCAACTAGGCCGATTGGTCAAAAAGGGTACCTTAGCAAGACTACCTAATATACCTCTCACATCTAATACCGAGAAGTGAAAGGAGGATCAAACGGTATAGTGGTAGTCCAGATCCAAGGGTTCGTGGCAGAGCCCGCAACCGGTCAGCCTTTTGGCAAGTTTTTCCAAGCAAGCCTCTGGCAAACCATTCAGGAATAGCAGATGGCAAACACAGTGACTTAGGCGCACCAATGCAAATACAAATGTAAAGAAACACATAAGTGTAGATAAAATGTCATATCATGAGTTCGAGTCAAGTTCTATAAATCCCCAGCAGAGTTGCCAGAAAGTGTAGCTCGGCTTTTTCGCGCCCCCTTTCAGAAACTCGAAAATAAGCCCTACAGTTCGGACTCCCGCGGTTCTGAATCTAATCTCGCAAGTGCAATGTGAAATTGATAAACACCAAAGAGTCCAAATCCGGCAAATCTTTTTAGAAAATCGATTTTGAATCAAAAATGCCAAAATTGGACTGCTTTGCCAGATACAAAGTCCCCACCTAAATATTTTATTTTGGGAAAATTAAGGAAACCCATTACTCATGCCAAAGGCCACGTGTCCGTCATCATCAAAGTTGCCTCGGCTCGGGAACTTAGATACGAGAAGGGAAGGTCATGAATTGAGCGCCCCTGCTCGCCTGATCAAAGATCGGCCTCTACTAATCATGATATGATTTTTATAAACATTATGTGCTCTCGTTCCGATTATTAAGCTAGCATTATTATGTGATGCGCACAAGCAAGTATAGATTAGTTTACCCGAATTGGAACAACTCAATTTCATGTTTGTTTTGTGAAAAGGGTTTGAATTTGCCACCTCAGGTGGGCTTAAAGTTTGTGAATTTGCCACTCAACAAAGTGGGCTTAAAACTGTGAATTTGCCACTAGACATAGTGGGCCTAAACATACATTCGTTGAATCATTCCAATTCAAGCAACATGCTTCCATCCACAGGCACTCAAATAGTTATAGCAAGTAAGCATTTAGCATCATGGTAAGCATACTTGTCATGGCAATCACTCACACTCATGCAAGTATGTTAAAACACTAAAAACTCACCTAGTACTCCAAGCTGAGAAGATATGAGTTAGAAAAAAATATGCATGATTCCTAACTATACAAGATGTCTAATGCAACACATGCAATATGCAATTAATAGGCTTGGCAATTAATATGGCATATGAATCGATTTGATAACATGCGGTTAAACACGTATTCAAGAAGTATGGAAATAACAATGCAGTTTGAATGATGCGCTAAGCCTTGGTGCATGCAATACAAATTAATGGATGCAAGCATAAAGCATAAGGTATGCTAATTGAAACATGTCCCTAATCTAACCATCAAAAGCTGATAAATAAAAGGGAGAAAGATGTAGGGTTGGAAAACATACACATTATTACATTACGCTCTCACGAAGGAGAGTTCGAATGAATAAACTAGCTAAGCTACACTAAACCAAGCTAATTAAGCTAATTATTACAAAACTTGAACAAATAGCTAAACTAATTAGCTAATTATTACAACACTTGAAAGAATAATAAGTTAACTAACTATCTAAGCTAATTAAAAACTTAACTAGGCTAAGCTAATTAAATAATACAATAACAACTAATTAGCTACAACTAATTAGACTAATTAAATATTACAACACAATTTATTATGCTAATGAAACAATTAAATAATTAAACGTATTTGATAGAGCATAATGAAAGATGGATGGAGGTTGCATGCGCATCGCCTGAAAGCTACTCTGTCTGCCCAGGCCATCTCTGTTTCACCTTCAGCCACTGTCTCTATTTCTACAAAATTGCACTGCTGGCCACACACCAAGGCCGGCCGTGCATCACTGATGGCCGGCTGGGCCTACAGAGGGCCGGTCGTGCATTGATTTGGTGCAAAGCTCTGTTTTTGTGCTCTGAGGTGAAATCAGTGTAGATAGAGCATTTTCAACCTCTCTGTTTGTCATTCCTTCATTCTCTGTCACGAGAAAGCCTCAAGAGAAGGTTGGGATTGATTGCAAAACCATCAACGAGCAATATGATTGTTTGATGATCTCAGATATCATTTTGGACAAAAATCAATGAATATAATGCAAATGATCACCCCTTTGTGATGATTTTTTACATGTTGCAAAAAATTAACAATTAGTGACTTTTTTTCATGATTTTTATAAATTGTCGTTAAAACTTACAATTAGTGACATTTTTCTGTGACGAATTTTTCAAACTGTAATTGAAAGTTCAAAATTAGTGACTTTTTTTATGACAATTTTTTTAAACTGTCGCTAAAACTTATAATTTAGTGACATTTTTTGAGACAATTTTCAAACTGTCGCTGAAAATTAACAATTAGTGACGTTTTTTCATAGTGTATGATGAAAAATGTCATTAATTATTATAAGATCTATTGAACAATAAGTCCACTTAGTAGGACCAACACGTAAGTCCCCCAAGAAAGAATAAAGAAATTAAAAAAAAAAATTGGTTTATTCAGTCTATATTCCCTTTAAACACTCTGAAGGAGAAACAAATTGTTCGCTCAGCATAATATGCTATAAAGAGAGAGTGCTCTACATGGTAGCTCCAAAAAAGCAGAAGGCAAATTTGAAATAGAACCAGTTGAATATGTAACAAATAACTGCTAGACCACACTTGTCCAGATCATTTTCTCTACGGAAGTAGTTAAATCAAGCTTTTCGCTCACCAAGGCAACTCCTATCCAAGTAAAAGAATATTGTGCATAAAGGATTCAAAAATGCCAAATTCATCATTATCAAACCAGGAAGATCAGCATGTTCAATTGACAATGACCATTAAATAAGTTACATACAAAAGTCAGTTGTTGACATAATAATAATTTAATGACTACAAAAATAATATATCAAAGCAAGAAGAAGGCTGGTATAAAGCACCCAAGAAAATATTCATACAAATTTGAAGTAAAAGAAAAATAAGCTGTTCAAATATAGAAATCTCCTTTGGGGTTATTAGGCATTATTCTATCCATATTGCAAAAGGAAACGAAATATTTGCTTAGTGACAATATTACTAGGAGAAAGTCATTGACTCTCCCAAAAAATCGCAATTGAAAGGAGAACTTAGTGTGTGCACAATAACTCCTAAATCATACTCCTCGGGCTTTATCACCCCCAACATTGCATTTAAATCAAGCCATGGAATCAATGACCCAAGTCTAATCAAGTAAAATTATTTATAATGAAAAATTCAAATGTCAAACTCATAGGGAGTACATATTCCACCTAAGAACCATTTCCGCTTCCCCGTATCGAACGGTTAAGAAAGGGATTGATGGAAAATAATGACTAAAAGAACAATAAAACATCTGAAAATCAATGTATATTGTCATAACTAACACTCCATTGCCTAGGGGATACTAGGATGCTAAGAGCATCTCCAACGGTAATAGGCATTTTACCTATCTAAACATTATTATAAAGTATATATTTTATTTTGTCTATCAACTATTTCATGTTCTACTCCAACCATGCTATTTATTTTAGCTATTCATCTAAATACTATTAATTTTATAAAATGTCACATCAGTAACAAAGATGGAGGGAAATCATCCTAATGATTAAATGCATTTTGCCTAGCCTTGAAGGCTAGCTACATGTAGCTAGTGAATGTGAGTTGAGCTGAAAATGCCTAATCATATGCCTAGTGCATTGGAGTTGAAAAAAATGAGTTATCCTAGACATTTTGACTAATAAACATGATATACCTAATGGGTTGGAGATACTCTAACCCATTGCCAAAGAAGCAATAGTCTATGCCTTATAGATTCTGCCTTTTCATATATCAAATTAAAATAATTAGACCAGAAGTGGATATGGAGTACCCTCCTTAAATGTACTTACTGCCAATTGATGATGATGAACCTCCAAAAGCAGGAGTTGATTGTGAAATCTCGTAATTTTATATAATAAAAATAATATGTATATTTTTAATTTTTTTAAATAATTATTCATAATATTTTGAATTTAATAGTTTGTAATTTTTATACTAAAAATTTATTCAAAATAAAATAAAATAAAATATTTTTTTGACTTTATATTATTACTCAATATTAATTTCTGAACCTTATGATATTTTTATTATATTTTTTTCTATAATTTTTTGTAATTAAATTACACTGAATCTAATATTTTCTGTACTAAAATCCAATGAAAAACCATGGGTTTGCTCCCCAGGTTTTCTCACTTTCCACCTTCAATCTTATGTATCAAAACAGGTGGGCATGCTGATGCCATACCACCAGGTGTTCAACTTCTTCTTCTTTTCTTTTTTTTTTTAAATTCTTTTCATTTTCTTTTATCTTCTTTTGCTCTTCCTCATTTTGCCCATAAATTGAGCCTAACTATTCCTCACAATTTTCACTTCGAGCTTCATCTCTCTCCTTCTCGGTTCCCTCCCTTTCTCTCCATCTCTCATTCTCAAAACTCTATTTCTCCTTCTTTATCTATGTTTTTCCTCCTCCCACGACCTCCACAGCCATGGCCTCAACCCATACTATCACTATCCGAACCACCAACCCGCGAACTTCACCACCATTGGCGCACCGTCGGACCACCACCACCACCACCACCATCACCTATTTCCACTATCATCTAGAACCACCATTCACAAAGTGTTGTAGGTGAAGAAAGAGAAAGAGAAAGAAGATGGATGAGAAAGAAACAAAGTTAGAGAAGTTTACTTTGAATTTCAAAAGTTGATTTTTGGCTTACTTTCAGCATACCAAAACCATCCATTCTGGGAAGAATTGAAAAAAATAGGTCACGTAAGATGAAATACGGAATAAGTTGAAGAAATTGGCGAAAGAATGAAGTAAAACCGTTAAGAATTAAGAAAGTTATGGAGTCCGAAAGATGGTTCGAAGAAATGTCCAACATGGTAGGAAAAAAATCTAATTTTTTGTCAAATTTTAGAGATCCGACAGCATGCAAAAAGAGATGGAACGAGGCGTGTGAGTAGTGAACCAAAAACTAGGCCGTGAGGTGAATCCAATGACAGAAAAATAAGATAAAACGGAGTTACGATGAAGAAGATACAAGCATTTGAACTGATAACATTGAAACTAAATTTCTGGGTCTTCTGTTCGTGCATGCTACGGCTGTTGGAGAAGATGAATTGAATTTTATCTAGCGTTTCTCGGCTCATTGTGCTACGGTGCATCCTAGTACATTTAGGTTAATCGAGTGGTCCTATGACTTTGGGGATGACCACCCTTAGGTTTTTCGACGTGTAGAATCCATTTTTAGGGTTAGATCTTTCAAATTCTAAGTCTAAGATGATGATCAACAACTAAAATTTCTAAGAGAATCCAATGGAAGATCAACGATGAGATCGCGTCCGATTAATGTGAAATTTCAGCAAGACGATCATGGAGCCAGGATGGTCATATCTTATGATCAGAATCATAAATCAAATTCGGACGATAAATCGTTAGCAACCTAACATAGTAAGAAAACTCTCTCAATCCTCTCGTTTTTTTATATTTGAAATTTTCAGATTATATACATATGATAAAATGTCTAAACTTGTAGATAGAATTTTATTTATAATTGTATGAAAATTTATGATGGTATATCAAATATTGGTAGTCTGAAAATCATGATAATATTGTGAAATTTGGATTTGCATGTGTATTTTATACTATTAAAAAGATAATTGAAGATGTTATTTGACCCTTTAAATCTGTCAGAAAGTTGTACGAATTTTTAGACAATTTTATACTCAAAATTTGAAGATGATTTCTCTACAAAGTTGTTGATAATGATGTCTAGTTCATCTACAAAATATTTCAACAATTATTGAGCTTTGTACGAATTTATACAAAGTTTTAACCAAATTTGGAGCTATAGGCAGATTTTATTATGTGTTTGAAAAATCATTAAACAATTTATATTAAACCAAATCTAATAATTTCTAAGAAAAAAATGAAATTTGAGAAGTCTAGGCTCATAATAAATTTTTAGATCATGGAATTAATTTATAAATTTAAGTATGGAATTAATTTAAGAAAATGTGATAAATCTGTGTCATAAACACTCTTGGAATTTTTAAGAATTATTTATAATTTATTTTTGGAAAATGTTTTCTGAAAAATGACCATAACCTGTTTATTGAGTATTCTGTAGATTTACATGAATTTTAGAGTTGTATAAGTAATTTATTTATAATTTTATTTGCAAGATATATATTCTGAAAATTTTGACAGATTAAGGAGGAATAAAAAATTATCTCTTCAATTGTTTATTTGGACAAAAATTTAATATTGTGCTAATCTAATCTTATAGATTAAAAATCCATGCATGTGTGTGATTATGATTTATTTCTTCCTTTTGGTATCTACATTATTATTGCATACCATGGTTTAAATAAATTATTTATTTAAATGTTGTACATTTGTTTACTATTGTGTGACATGTGTAATATTTTATGTTGGGAATGTTTATGAGTTGGTATAACATTATTGGTAATTAAATGTTGAATTATTGTGAATATCTCAACAAGTAAAGAAACACGAAATTTAACCAATGATACATTAAATTTTAAAAGTAATGGGGTGAGCCCGGTTTAGAATCTTGCGCAAGTGAGTTGCGAACCCTAACATGGCACGGGAAGGTATTTCGGCTCTTATCGGTGTAGGTGATATAAGGTTGGTGGTGCGGGTGTCACAATTTAGACCGTTCCCTTGGGGCAGACCGTGATGTCACGACTCGGGTATGTAACCCTGGTGCGTGGGCATCATTGGTAGTTACTGTAGGTAACATTTGAATATTTGACCAAGGGGGAGTCAGAATTGCCCGTGGCCATTGCTAAGCGGTTGAATGGAAATAGTGCTCCGCGGGGAGTTACTTAAACTTATCTGATAAACTAAATCTATGAGAATTTAAAAAGAAAAAGTGGGCATTTTCCTTATGATGAAATACTGCCTTGTTTGTCATTTATTTATTTATTTATTTATTATCTATTGTTATTATTTCAACTGATAGCATTCCTATCATGCTTATTAAATGCTACATGTTATTCTATTACTACGCATTATTCATTGTGGGTATTATTATCGGGGTGGGTATTTCGGGTTGTAGTATCTTATTGAGCTTGTCGGTCATTGGCATCCTCGTTGCCCTGACGTTTCATGCCAGGTACCAAAGAAACCGAAGGAAGCACCGAGGTGTTGGAAGGCAACATTCAGCCCTGATTAGCTTGAAGTGTGCCAAAGTTCCATGAACCATTTTTTTAAGTTTTCTAGTTTTTCTCTAGTTTTTTTTATTTATTTGTATACTAAGACAAAGTTTTAAGTTTGACTGGAGTTGAAATTTAAGAACTTTTAGTTTTGGTGTTATTATTTAATGGATGATGGTAGATTTGGTGGCAACATTGATGAGAATTCTTAATTAAGAAAATTAATTTTAAGTTTTAAACCTTATTATGATGTCTCTAAATTTTGGGACGTCACATTGATGAAGTTCTCAAAGCAGGCATGGAACTACCAAAAGCTGGAGCCGACGAAGCAACAAAAGCTGGCGTGGAAGTCAAAGGTGATGATGATTGGGTTACACCAAAAACACCAGTTAAAGTGCTGCCAAAAATGGAACCCCCTGTCTACGAACCAAAAGGGGTTGTACTACCGAAGGGTTTGGGAGCAAATGGATTGCTGCTTGCATTATTAGCCTGTCCAAAAACTGATTGGGACCCAAATGGGCTATTGAATGACTACCCAAAAGCTGTCAATTGATTCCACATTTATAAGTATGCAGAAAAAGGATGAAAAGAAAATAAAAAAGACAGTCTATTTACTAGTGAACTCCACCATATTACTAAGGAAAAGAAGAGCAAACATTGAAAGAACTTACATCATAAACAATGTATGACATAAACATCAATGCATGCAGGTTCCAACCAAACATTTATTTTTATTTAGTATTTATTTATATACCACATATACACACATTAATGAACATAGATCATTCCTCTTTGAAAAATAGAAAAAAAGCACAAAAGTAAGAAAGAGGGAAAAAATTAAAAACAAATTGAAAGGGAAGAAGGAAAAAAAAAAAAAAAAAAAAGAAGGCATTTCATGTTCAAAAAATCAAGGAACTCAACAGTATGCCAAGGAACAAACTTTATTATAAGAACTTGTTTCAAGATGTATGGTGGTGATTTCCATGGACAGAACTTATGCTAGGTTGTCTACATATGTTATCAGTTTTCATACCATATCCATGAGTCATTGATCATCTGACACTTTACAATGCTTACTCCATGTGTTTTTATAATTTATCTACTATGCATATAGCATTAGTCTAGGACACGTTTTTCATTAGTTTAATTGACTTAGGCTTGCCAGATTTCAATTATGTATGTTTTTATTACCTAATTGATTGAGAAACAAGATTGGACCAAATTTTAGCTGTGCTACTATTACTTCTTGAAAAACAATGCAAGAATAGACAATCCGAGAGTCCTGATCAAAGGGCATTTGAGCAATTCAAGAGCTAGACAAGCGCCTGGTTTCCTACCCAAGAGGTCCATTCAAAGCCCACTTAAAGGCAACTTGACCAATGCACTCAAAGGCTACTTGAGCACTGTGTAGAGTTTTGGAATTGAAGAAAAACTATATTGATCAACCTAGAAATAGGGCTATTATAAAATTATGAGATACACAAATAGATTTTTGTGGTGCCCTAGGCTCCACAGAGTTCCAAACCTCTAACAAGATCATATGAAACTTAGACAAACAATTCTAATTTAATAAACTAACAGATCTGTAAACCTTCACTAGTTTAATCATTAAAAAACCATACACACACTTGCATCTCACATTCTTTGGCCAGCGGTGTTCGAGACGCTTTGTGAATCTAACGCCAGAGTTAGATCCGTTTAAACCATTTCAATGGATTTAGACTTGCCTAAAAAAGCGGTTTAAAAACTAAACCTCAACTATTTGATAGGAGTAATTATGCATATTGGAAAGCATGCATGAGATCTTCCTTAAGGCATAGAGTGTTGGGTTATTTGTTGACTATGGCTATATACTACCTGTATAATAAATGCTAGGGGTGAGTCCAAGCTTAAACCCCTTCAGATGGGACAAAATTGACAAAAAATAATGGCAAGAATAGAAAAGCAATTAATGCTAGTTTATATGTTATCTGTTCCATAAACTAGCCTTGATCACTAAGTTTCAAGCCTTACTATTAAAAACTCTAAGCTTTAAGCACTAAGTTTAAAGAATGTAGATGCAAGAGTCTGGACTTCTGATCGATCTTATTCTAGACTCGATGACATAGTGGGTGTTTGGCGCAGTTTAAAAGTTACTTATTTCAGCTTTTAGCTTAATTTAAGCTAAAACGTTGTGTTTGGTGCAACTTAACTCATCAGATTATAGTTTAAATTAAGTGAAAAGTAGCTTTTTCTTGAAGTAGCTGAGGGGGTACTTTGGAGATTATAGAATAAGCAGAAAGTTGGTTTGGAGGGGCAAAATTACTTAAATGCCCCTCATTAAATTCCGGTATGACCAAATACCTCGTATATAACCAGACTCTTGCATTGTTCACTTTGAGAGAGAGAGAGAGAGAAAGAGAGAGAGGCGATTTTCGGTGAGGGTTACGGATTCTAGCAACGTCTCTCTCTTTCTCTCGATCGACCTTCTGCCGTCGTGATCACAATTGAGGGGCAAAACCCTAACCGTCGTGATCAATCTGAAACCCTAGAGTTGCCGGTGACAATTTGAAACCCTAGCGCCGCCGGTGACGAGCTGAAACCCTAGCACGATCAATCTGAAACCCTAGAGCCGCTAGTGACAATCTGAAACCCTAGCGCCACCGGTGATGATAGCAAACCCTAGCGCGATCGATCTCTTCTCTCTCTTTTGTGATCGTTGTCTTCGCGGTCTCTTCACCGATGGGGAATGAAGCAGCCTCCTGTGATGATCCAGCGTTGCTTTCTCAAAGGCTCTCTCTATGTCCTCTCCATTTAACTTTTTTTTTAATAAAAAATTATTAATTTAGTACTAATGAAAATAAATAAATAAATGAAATAATTTCTATTTAATAACTTCTATTAAATAACTAATTGATGTTTATGAAAATAACAATTGTTGTTATTAAAATGAATATAAAAAAATAATATTTAATGAAATCACAACATTAATATAAATACATGAATATGAATTGATATTAATTGTAATGAATTAATAAATTAAACAAAATCTTTTAAATTTTTTTGATTATTTAATGAAAAAAATTGCGATTTTTATATTAATAAAAAAATGAAATAATAATTAAGCCATTAATGAAATAAATTTTATATTAATTGATACTAATTAATTCATTAATTGAATAAATTAAATTTAAAAAAATTAATAAATTGGTATATTTTGTAACAATTTTTAAGAAATTAAAAAAATATCAATTAATATTCATATATTTATAAACTAAAACGAGTATAAAAAAATAATATGTAATGAAATCAGAACATTAATATAAATACATGAATATAATTAATATGTAAGAAGAGAAGAACAAAAAAGAAAAAAGAAAAAAAAAAAAGGAAAAAAAAAGGGCAAAAAGGACATTACACTGCAAAAAGCTATTTTACAGCTTGTTCAACCAAAGATTACTCTGCTGATTAAATCCATAATCTTACAGCTGCACCAAACAGGTTAACAGCTTATGTTTAAAACTATAATCCATAATCTGTTAAGCCATAATTTATAATTACTTTCCCACAGCTCTACCAAACGGGGCCATAATCAACTTCACATTCAACTTAAGTGAATCCATCAGAGAGTCAAAATTTGTCAGAAGGTTTTGAGGCTTCCCCTTGACCGATTCAAGGCTAAATTGTTATAGGAAAGAGTAAAGACATAGATTTCCTCATGATAGAAGAGCTCATAGGTTGTCACCAAACCTATGGACTCAACATATGACCTGCTTCTCCCAAATAAAACAAAGATTATTGCACTTAAAAAGCCACTATAGGACACAGTAGAGTATCATGATATAGAAATAAGTGAGAAAGACCTTACTATGTTTGCTAAAAAATGCAAGAAATTCCTTAAGGTTCAATTTGGATGGTATGAATCTTGAGGGGGAATGAGAACATGATTTAGGGCCCTTGTGATTCCACTACTTGGAATTAATTGGAATTGGAAAGTGATTCACGATTACATACTCAAATTGGAAACACTTTCCCAAATTAAGCAGAAGTCTAATCCCTACACTCCCATACGGTAATCCCACATTTTTAGATGAATGAAAATCATTTAAGAGTAAAAAATAGATTTCCTCACAACATTTAAAATTTTATAATTTGCCACATTTGTCAATAGATAATTCCTAACTAAATCAAATGCTTAAATAACACTGACAAGTAATTTTATTACTGGTAATAAGATTCTCATTCCTTCTTGTTGACCCTTCCATCCAAACATAGCCGAAGTTTAAAAAGAGCAATACGTCCTCAAAACCAACGAATAAACAATCACTATTGATGAGTATAGGCCCATACGGGCTGATCCATTAGATGCCACTAGGCCAAGGCCCAACTCAAGTCTACCAAGGCCCCTTCGGTCAGCAAGCTAGACCATCTGTCCAAGTCAGACGACCACAAGCATGTAACTAACCTCTGGCGCCCTTCCATAATGGGCACAACGCAGTCAAACAGAGGACGCATTGTGTCATTTGCTTGTCTCCCCTACCACTTGAACCTGTCGGTGTACTATCATGCATATCCCAAGAAAGGAGCGCAATGTGGTACCATTGGCAGATAAGAATATACATACAACCACAATACGCATTCCAAGTATCTCATCTCATTCTCATCTTTTGTATTCCTCGATTGCTCTCTATCTTGAAGAGAACTAATTTATTTGTCAGAGATCCCCTAAGAAGGGCACCTACAGATGAATTCTTAAGGGTTTTGTTCGCAAGTTACCACCAAAAGACCCGAAGCCTAACTATCCAACACAGATGACCAGTGAATCCAATGACCATCATAGGCCTACCAAATACTGATTTTCATCAACTACAAATCTAATCAGAATAAAGGTGATGAGAAGTCTCAATCAGGGAAAGATAGGAAATCCAAAAGGTAAGTATCACATATATCATGTTTTTGGACATATTTCAAAATTCTATCCAGTGCCCTAACAGGTAAATGTCCAAAGCCAAGGGACTAACAATCACATAGGTTGCCAATGTCTCTAAGGAGAGCTTAGACTTAGGCGAAGACTGTAAGAACTATACTACATGGTTATTTGAGAGAGAGGATAGACTTCTCAACATGAGAAAGCTCTAGACTTAGTGTAATGACCCCAAAATCCGTATTCAAAATTACTTTTATGCCCTTGTGGGTTAGTGCATTTTAATTTAATGATATCTGTTTGAATTGAAGCATTATCTGTTGAGTTACGACTTTAAAGTTGAATTTCCGACCTTTATGGGTTCAGAAATCGAAATTGGGTGCATGGATATGTTAATGGGAATTTTTAGAGCTATTGGGAAAATTAATTGGAAATTTAATTTGTCTGATTCGTTAATACACGTTTGGGTGGTTAACTTTGTACTACAAATTGAAGGCCTTAGAGACTTCAAAAACCAGAACAAAGGACATATTTAGGATCAACGTAATTTTCAGAGTCATCTGGGAAGTTTAATTGAAATTTGATTTTGTGCGATTCGTAAGGGCGTGTTTAGCCCTTCCTATTTGTGGTAAGCCTATATATATATATGCTATATGAGTTGTTTAACTCAACCTTTGAGCCAGGAAAATATCTAAGGGAAGAAAAATTTGGAGAGAGAGCAAGAGAGAAGCAAGAGAAGAAGAGAAAACTTGAGAATGATGAAGAAATCAAGGATTTGGCTTGAATTCATCATGGTTATACAAGAATAAGTGATGGTAAAGGCTTAAGGTAAGATTCTCTCTCTCAATCCTTGAAGATCATAAACTAAAGAGTGAGTTTCTTGGGTTATCTATGATTGTATGTATGGGTCTTGTTTCTTTAAGTAAGAAAATGTTGAATCTTTGAATATGGCATGAATTATGTTACAACTTAGTTTCTTGTAGGAATTTTATAATTCTTAAAGAGGCTAAAGAGGATTCCACCATATAAGTGAGCTTTGAACCCCAAACCATGGCTACTTTATGCTCTTGTGTTTTAAATCTTAATCTTGTTCTTGTGCTTGGGAATTTGAGTAGTATTTTGGGGTTATGATCTTTGATGGAAGCTAATAATGTGAAATTTATCATGTATTAAAGAGTTTTAGGCTTTTATTTACATGAAATTGAGGTTTGATTTTGAAAATGAGAGGTTCCAAATTATACAACCATTTTCGGACTGCAAACTACCCAGAGCCGCACGTGCAGCAGCCTAGTCCCAAAACCAAGTTTGATTATGCTAAAAAGGCACATAGTCCTGCACGTGCGGCCTTGTTTCCAGCACGTGCGGGGACAGCTCTGTTCAGCCAACTTTGAATAAGCATATCCTTTGCATCCGGACTCTGTTTTGAGTGATTCTTGAGCCTAAAATCAAGCCCCGGAAGTCTAGTTTCCAATGGTAGTGATCTCACTCCCAAATTCTAAATACAGAATTAGATATGCCCAAATTAGTGAGAGTTGCTCACTTTCTGTCTACCGATTTTGTACCATTTCTTCGTCTGAACCATTTTTCTATCGATTCCTCCTATTTCTTGAGACATGGACTTCAACCTATCAAGGAGTAATGAGTTTAGAACCACCATGACTAATTGATTAAAGAGTAAAGTAAGGAATCGGGTATATTCTTATAATGCTATGTGCATTGTGTTTGTAGGTCCAGACGAAGACATCGTCCCACTGCTGTCAGAAACTTATCACTGTGAGTAATAGTAGTGTAACGATATGTTATACTTACTTCCGGTGTTTATGATTTATATATGGTTGTTGAGAATGACATATACTATTGACATTGTGCTCTGATTGAATTAACGGACATAATTGAACAAAGGCACTGTTATGGACCTAAGGTCGTTCTGTCTCTGTTAATAAAAGTGGGCCTGAGGCCGTTATGATGTAACTTGATTATGATTCATGGCCAGAGGCCAAGGGAGGTAGGTACATGTCGATGTTCTACCTACCCTACAATGTGTGGACAACTGTCGTTATGTGGGCCTAAGGCCATTCTGTATTATCTGTGGGCCTAAGGCCATTCTGTATCTTATATGGGCCCGAGGCCGTTCTGTATTATCTGTGGGCCTAAGGCCATTCTGTATCCTATATAGGCCCGAGGCTGTTCTGTATCACATGTGGGCCGGAGACCGGATTGAGATATAATTATGAACAAGATCTGTGTATGACTTGATGAGCTTATTTACACTCTTTAAGACTATGCTCAATTAATTAACCTCCTTACATTGCTATTATTCACTAAGCCTTGTTCACCCCGTTATTATGTATATTTATGTAGATGAGCCATTAGGGATTGACACTAGAGTTGTACTGAGGTTCGCCTGTCTGCCAAGTCACCTGGGGTATGTCTCCGTGTGGAGGCCTTAATTTGTGTTGGGAGTCATATAAATTATTAAGTCTTATGTAAGTGTGTGTGAGATCTATATAAATTCTGTGATTGTATATGTAACTCTGGGAATGTATTTAAATGCTTAAATCTAATTAAGCCATCATGTATGCACAAGCTCAATAAATGTTGTCTTTTATTGATATTGCTTCCGCTTAAGGCCCCGTATGTGGTTAAATATTATTCTAAAATTCTGTTTTGAGGCCTATGTCTAGGCCGGTCATGGACCAAACTTTTAGGGGCGGGTTTGGGTCGTGACACTTAGGTAGCGGTGCGTGTGTCTTGCTCCAGTGGTAGTGTTTCTAAGGAGCTAGATGTCTCTAATAGGGAGGAAGTAGAGTCAATTCAGCACGCTTATGCTGAAATGTATAACGAGTGTCTCAAGCTTAAGAAAAGTAAGATAAACTATGTAAAAAAGGAAAAAGATGTCTTTAGATCTATTTTTCTTTTCTTTTTTTCTTTTTTTTTTTAATTTTTTATTCAAAGATCTAAAATAAGTGAGAAGACGATTTCTACAAAATAACTCAATAATTATAAAGCGATCCTTTCTAAGAGGTTCATTGCTTTAGAAAAGAAAAGAAATAATAGTACACAATCTGGTAGAAAGGCCACACCTAAGGTGTCTGCCTAAGAGAAAGTAGTGTTCGATGGTAAGGGCACTTCAAGAAGTTCTCAAGTAGTTCTTATTTTTTTCAGAATTAACCAACTTCAGACCCTAGCAAATCAATCTAGAAATCTTAGCCATGAAATTAATAGGTTGCTTTCCTTTTCTATGAATTGGCAGGTTTCACCCACTTCAACAAATTTTTGAAAGGGTAAAGGCAATATTGTGAACCAAAAGCTCAATAGGATGCCTCAAAATAAGAGAAAGTAAACCCAAATGAATAGGAAGATGTCAACCACTAACAATGTGTCAAATCCTAAAGGGCCTATAGTAAAATAAGGATGGCCTAGAAAGGATACACTACCTTGTTATGTAGTCCACATTGCACTTACGACCTTTATTACCAGAATCTTATAATTCACGATTCAGTTCACAATTTAAGCAAAATCGATACAAATCTATGGATGAAACTATTTTGGAAGTGATTTATGGTGAATCACATGATTCACAATCAATTCACTTTAATTTAATATAAGTAAATAATTTAGGATTCAACATAAACAAAATGAAATGTTAAACATTTAGTGTCCTTCGGAGATTAGGAATTAGGGCTAATTTTTTTTCTACTATTGATTTTGGATTAAATGCCCAATGTATCGACATCTGTAATAAGAGTAGAGATCTTCTGTAGCTTCACCATATTTAATCAATGGTCAAATTTTAAACAAAACCAATTAAAGCAACAATAAAAAAGGCCCTCAAAATACAAGCCTTGACCAGTCAGACGCCTTATCGAAGTCTCCTGGCTTGGAACGCTACAAGGCGCAAGCCTTGGGCTTGGATGGGACTTGGGCCTAGGCGAACGCCTAGGCATGCCTTATCGAACTTGCTTGGCCAAAAACACTACAAGGCGCAAACCTTGGGTCTGGATGGGAATTGGGCCTAGGAGCACGCCTAGGCACGCCTTTAATAACACTAAGCCACCTATATTATTATTCTCTCTCTACGACCTAGAGATATATCGCCCACATTCTCTCTCCTTTACTATTGCTCACTAATGGAAAATCAACCACCTACCAACCCACCGTACTCAACTCCAATGAGTTCTTCCGTCTGGGCAAGGATGGATTCTCTCCATCTTCATATCTATTTCATTTTCTCTCTCTAAAATGGGTGCAAAAAGAGAACAAGAACACCTTCTCTGATCAACTTAACACGTTCATCATCTTTGGCAACCCCAACTCTTACTCGCATATTCTCTTCTATTTCTTTCTTCTTTTACTTCAAAATTATGTTGACTCACGTTTTTCTTTCTGAACTGATTTCTCTTACTACAAGCCAAATTGATTTTCCACCAACACTTGCACACCTCTCTTTTTTCCACCGAAGTATTCTCACCTCTCTTCCCCCCCTCCCCCTCAATTTTTCTATATTTTCTTCCACAATCAAGCCTTTTCCTCATTTTGTCCTTTATAGAAACCACATAGCAAAAAGGCTGGCAAGAGGCATATTGTTTTATTGTGGTCAACGGATGGAGATTAAAATTGAATTGACAGTGATAATAATGTTGATGATGCAAATGGATTTTCTTCATTGTGATCGTCCCGCACCCACAGCCTATTGTCATTTGATGTTTATGAATATTCAAACAAACCCAATCTTTATTTTTGGTGCAAAAACAAAAGCAATTTGGATATTGGTGGGTGGTTGACGACGTTAATATGGGCTATCAGCATGGTGGATGGTGGTGTGAACAGGAGGAGAGAGAGAGAGAGAGAGAGAGAGAGACGGGTATGTGAAGAGTGAAAATGAAAATGGAGACAAAATCAGAGAGAAAGAAAAAGCCAAAAAAAAAGTGTGTGGTCACATGGAGTACAATACTATAAGGAAAATTGTGTCAATGCAATAAAATATTCGTGGAACTTGCTTTTCAATTTGTGGCATTAGCGCCACCCAAGGACATTTTCATTGATTTAAGTCTAAATATTTATCATTATAAGAGATGCCAAGGGTTTTTGGAAAAGAGAGTATACCTTTATCACCCAACTGATAGTCTTCCCATCTCAGTTCTTCATGGCTTTTGTCTTTGTAGACTGGCATAGCTGATATTGACTCCAGCTTTCCAGCAGTCTGTGTACCACTGCCACTATCTAACTCAGTTGTTGGTGTATAAGCAACCACCATACTTCTCCCTCGTTGACCCCCAAAAGCAGGCTGCCCAAAACCAGAGCTCCCAAATGTTGGAGTTATAGCCTGGGCTCCTACATGAAGTTCATGACGAAACAAAGTTTCAGCAAAATCAGAGCAAATTAAAAAGCATGAGCCATAAGATACTAAAATCCCTCACATTAAACATGCAAAGCTCTTCAAGAAAAAACATTGAAAGTCCAAAATGTATCCATCGTATACATTACAACAACAAAATAAAGAAGAAGAAGAAGAGAGAAAGAAAACCTCACCAAATGGAAAAGTACCAAATGGGCTGCTTTCAAATGCAGAAGTTGATTGGCTAAATGCTGGATTGGAACCAAAACTAAAGGATGGTGCACTAGAAGCACCAAAAGCAAGCGTAATAGAAGAGCTCATTGGTTGTCTCCAAGCCCTACGTTTGCCTAATAAAACAAAGAGTATTGCACTTAAAAAGCCACTATAGGACATAGTAGAGTATCATGATGTAGAAATAGGTGAGAATGACCTTACTATGTTTGCTAAAAAATGTAAGAAATTCCTTAAGGTTCAATTTGGATGGCATGAATCTTGAGGGGGAACGAGAATATGATTTAGGGCCCTTGTGATTCCACTATTTGGAATTAATTGGAATCGAAAAGTGATTCATGATTACATACTCAGACTAGAAACACTTTCCCAAATTCAGCAAAAGTATAATCCTTACACTGTAATCTCACATTTTCAAGGAATGAAAACCATTTAAGAGTAAAAAGTAGATTGCCTCATAACATTTAAAATTTTATAATTTACCACATTTGTCAATAGATAATTCCTAACTAAATCAAATGGTTGAATAACATTGACAAGTAATTTTATTATTGGTAATAAGATTCTCATTCCTTCTTTTTGACCCTTCCATCCAAACATAGCCTAAGTTTAAAAAGAGCAATATGTCCTCAAAACCAACGAATAAACAATCACTATTGATAAGTATAGGCCCATACGGGCCGATCCAGTCGACGCCGCTAAGCCAAGGCCCAACTCAAGTCTACCAAGGCCTCTTTTGTCAGCAAACCGGACCATGTGTCCAAGTCAGACGACCACAAGCATGCAACTAACCTTTGGCGCCCTTCCATAATGGGCACAATGCAGTCACATAGAGGACGCATTGCGTCATTTGATTGTCTCACCGGCCACTTGAGCCTATAGGTGTACTATCATGCACATCCCAAGAAAGGAGCGCCATGTGGTCCCCCTTGGCAGATAAGAATATACATACAACCACAATACGCATTCCAAGTATCTTATCTCATTCTCATCTTCTGCATTCCTCCATTGCTTTCTATCTTCAAGAGAACTAATTTATTTGTCAGAGATCCCCTGAGAAGGGCACCTACCGATGAGTTCTTAAGGGTTTTGTTTGCAGGTTACCACCAAAAGACCCGCATCCTAACTATCCAACGCAACTGACCTGTGAATCCAATGACCACCACAGGCCCACCAAATACTGATTGTCATAAACTACAAATCTAATCAGAATAAAAGTGATAAGAAGTTCAATCAGGGAAAGATAGGAAATCCAAAAGGTAAGTATCACAAATATCATGGCCTTGTTTGGTTTAACTCTCAAAACACAACTTTTGAAAACAAATTCCAAATTTTTGTTTGGTTGGAAATTTTTTGAAAAATATGTCCAAAATCACTCTCTCCCCTACATATCAATCAATCACTTTTTCTCTCACACACATCTACCCAACTATAACAAAATATCAAATCATCCCAAACTTCCATACTCCAAAACTATTTCCAAACTATACAACCAAACAAACCAAAAAAAAATTCTAAACTCTTTCCCCAAGATTTTTTTTTGAAAATTTATCTCCCAAAACCAAACCAAACACACCCCATGTTTTTGGACCTATTTCCAAATTCTATCCAGTGCCCTAACAAGTAAATGTCCAAAGCCAAGGGACTAACAATCACATAGGTTGCCAATGCCTCTAAGAAGAGCTTAGACTTAGGCGAAGACTATAAGAACTATACTACATGGTTATTTGAGAGAGAGGATAGACTTCTCAACATGAGAAAGCTCTAGACTTAGGTAGTGGTGCATGTGTCTATCTCCAATGGTAATGTTCCTAAGGAGCCAGATGGCTCTAATAGGAGGAAGTGGAGTGAATTTAGCACACTTATGCTGAAATGTATAAAGAGTATCTCAAGCTTAAGAAAAGTATAATGAGGTTGGTAGAAAATGAGAGAGCTGTCTTTAGATCTTTTTTTTTTTTTCATATCTAAAATAAGTGAGAAGACGACTTCTACAAAACCACTCAATAATTACAAAGCTATCCTTTCTAAGAGGTTCATGCCTCAGACAAGAAAAGAAATGACAGTACACAACAGTGTTTTGAAAAGCGTACCTAAGCGCGCACCTGAGCTCTAGGCGAGGCGAGGCGTAGCTCTACGCCTCATGCATGGCGAGGCGAGGCAACATAGAGGAGGCGCACTCGAGGCGATTAGGCAAGCACTTTATGTTGAGGCTTAAGGCGAGCGCCTTATGCGCTTCACATTTCTTCCTCTGGTTGCTGCTCGTTGCTTTCACTAGCCTCTACTTGCTTGCTGCTCGTTGTTCTCTGCTTGCTGGTTGCTGGTTGCTAGTTAGTGCTCGAGTCTATTCTTCTTCTTCGATCTTCGATCTTCTTCTTCTTCATTCAATCTTCTTCTTCTTTCCTCTGTCTCTCAGTCACTCTCTCTGTTTCTTTTGTTTTGTACTATCCTCCCTGACTTTTTTTTTTCCTTATTTTCTTTTATGCTAGCTTATTCTAACCCCCCTCTTCCCCCTCTCTCTCTTCTATTTTATTTTTTATTTTTGGCTTTTTTGACTTATTTACTTATATATATATACATATATATTGTCGATTAGTTTATAAGAACTATTTTTTTTATTAATTTTAATGATATGTGTTTATGAATTTTACGTGGATGATCTTAGTATATAAGGTTTTTGGTGGATGTGAATGTGAAAGTGATACTTTAAACCTTTTGTTGGATATTATATTTTTAATATACTACATATATTTGTTATGTTAAAAGGTTTGCCTATTTTATAATTTTGCTTTGCTTTTACTACGTGTGCCTTGCTTTGGTGAGGTATGCGCCTCACCTCGCACCTCGCGCTTAGGCTATAGGTGACCTTATTGGCTTGGTGCTCTTGGAGCCTTTTAAAACACCGGTACACAATCTTGTAGAAAGGCTACAGCTAGGGTGTCTGCCTTAGAGAAAGTCGTGTTTGATGGCCGGGGCACTTCAAGAAGTTCTCAAGTAGTTCTTATTTTTGTCAACATTAACCAACTTCAGACCCTAGAAAATCAATCTAGAAATCTTAGCCATGAAATTAATAGGTTGCTTTCCTTTTCTATGAATTGGCAGGTTTCACCCACTTTAACAAATTTTTGAAAGGGTAAAGACAATTTTGTGAACCAAAAGCCCAATAGGATGCCTCAAAATAAGAGAAAGTAAACCCAAATGAATAGGAAGATGTCAACCACTAACAATGTGTCAAATCCTAAAGGGCCTATAGTAAAATAAGGATGGCCTAGAAAGGATACACTACCTTGTTATGTAGTCCACATTGCACTTACGACCTCTATTACCAAAATCTTACAATTCATGATTCAGTTCACAATTTAAGCAAAATCGATACAAATCTATGGATGAATCTATTTTGGAAGTGATTTATGGTGAATCGCATGATTCACAATCAAGTCACTTTTTGCGATTCATGCAATTCTTGAAACTATCGTGTCCAACATATTTCGATTATTTGTTTCTCTCTTTTTAGTGAAAATAACATAATAATAGCGTTTAGTATGAAAATAACTAATATATATACATGATTTTTGTTATTTTGATAATAGAGAGTTTTTAATAGGATCCAATCAAATTTAGTCAGCCCGACGATTTTTTCATCTTTTCTTTTGATTTTTTTCCTTTAAAAAAATCATAATATATTTTCTAAATATGTTTAAGGTTAAAGTAATTTGCACCATGAATTATCTATTGCTATTTTATTGAAATAAATATAATTCAATATTAAATGAGATAGGTCAGTTAAACCTTAGGTTTTAAAATAAAGAACTGCAATTAATTCTTTCTTATTATTAGGTCATTGTTACTTGGAAAGGTATGTATGCTTATTGTCTAAATATCAACTTCGTTGTTAAGTTATTGTTACTTGAAAATTGAGAATTTGTCTTTGTCTACTTTCTTCATTAAGAATGATTAATAAAAAAATATCTAAAAGGAAAAAAAAAATTATGATGGTGATATTTCATGGGAACCCATGTTAACTTCTTACTTATTAGACCACGTGATCATCCTTCAAAAGGACATTGGGCAATGATAATGCCACGACTTCATGCAAATTTGAAGTCATTGACAAAAATACCCTTCAAGTAATTTGAATGACTACCCACCTACATTATCATTCTCTCTCTATGACCTAAAGATATATCGCCCACCTTCTCTCTTCTATACTATTGCTCACAAATGGAAAATCAACCACCTACCAACCCACCGTACTCAACTCCAATGAGTTCTTCTGTCTGGGCAAGAATGGGTTCCCTCCATAGTCATTTCTATTTCATTTTTTCTCTCTAAAATAGGTGCAAAAAGAGAAAAAGAACACCTTCTCTGATCAACTTAACATGTTCATCATCTTTGGCAACCCCAACTCTTACTCGCATATTCTTCAATTTCTTTCTTCTTTTACTTTAAAATTATGTTGACTCACGCTTTTCTTTCTAAACTAATTTCTCTTACTGCAAGCCAAATTGATTTTCCACCAACACTTGCACACCTCTCTTTCTTCCACCAAAATATTCTCACCTTTCTTCCCCCGTAAAATTTTCTGTATTTTCTTCCACAATCAAGCCTTTTCCTCATTTTATCCTCCATAGAAACCACATCGCAAAAAGGCTGGCAAGAGGCATATTGTTTTATTGTGGTCAATGTATGGAGATTAAAATTGAATTGACAGTGATAATAATGTTGATGATGCAAATGGATTTTCTTCATTGTGATCGTCCCGCACCCACAACCTATTGTCATTTGATGTTTATGAGTATTCAAACAAACCCAATCTTTATTTTTGGTGCAAAAACAAAAGCAAGTTGGTGGGTGGTCGATGACGTTAATATGGGCTATCAGCATGGTGGATGGTGGTGTGAACAGGAGAGAGAGGAGAGAGAGAGAGAGAGAAGCGGAGACATTGGGTGAAATAAAAAATTAGAGAGAGAGAGAGAGAGAGAGAGAAAGATGGGTATGTGAAGAGTGAAAATGAAAGTGAAAAGAAAATCACAAAGAAAGAAAAAGAAAAATAAAAAGTGTGTGGTCACATGGAGTACAGTACTATAAGGGAAATTGTGTCAATGCAATAAAATATGCGTGGAACTTGCTTTTCAATTTGTGGCATTGGCACCACCCAAGGACATTTTCACTAATTTAAGTCTAAATATTTATTTTTATAAGATATATTTAACATCTAGTGTGTAGATATATTATTTTAAGTTAGAAAAAGTGGCAGAATCTTTACAATTCACAATTCAATTTGATTAGTGATTCGATACAAGGCCATTTCGAATCATGTAGTCTTCCTAAACTAGAGAATGTATTATATGTGTAGTGTTTGAAATTTAATCTTTTAAGTATTAGCCAAATTTGGGAGAACAATCACCATGATCATTTTACACAAAAAAATATATATATATATATCATACTTTTTAAACTTATGGTAAAAGTGTGATGGAATGTGTACCTGACAACCGTTCATTACATCGTGCCTAGTATTTTTGTTCTATGCAATAGAGTTAAAGTTAGATAAGATAGAATTGTGGCATCAAAGGTTAGGACATGTGAACTTTAATGACCTAGTGAAAATAATAGGTAAGAATTAACGAAAGGCGTCCCAAAACTAGGTAATAACAATGGCCTTGTGTGTAGTCCATGCCAAAAGGAAAAACAACTTAGGAATTGACACACAAAAAAACAAGAATTTTACTGCCATCTGACCTTTAGAGCTAATTTATATCAATCTTAGAAGTCTAACCTGTGGAAGTGCTATATCCTAATTGTGGTAGGATTCCTTAGATACGCTTGCTTTAAGAACATTTTTCATAGAGTTCAAAATGAGAAAGGTTGCCTTTTCTATCTCTAGGGCTGGGAGTGATCATGGCAAATAGTAGACATATAAATTTGGCCAGAGGCCTATGGGCTCCATGCCTAAACTACTTCTAACTAGGAGGGCCCATTTCAAGAAAAAATTAACAACCTTGAGAGCTTGACAAAAGCCCTACCTAAGATCAAACCTGAGATTGAGCTAAGCCCAAGGACCATTGGCTAGGCAAGGGCCTCAGGCCATATTTGTTTGGACGAATCGGATAAAAGAGATTGCAATGCAATGGATTGTTAGTTCTGGGATAAATAGTCCCTCGACTATTTAGATAGAAATGGTGTGTATCCCATGTTTGTTTTGTCATAGGATTACATGATTGGAAATGGCTATTTTAATGAATCTCATGTTTGATTAGGAAATTATTAAAAGACCATCATGTCCTTTAGAATTCAATGGCAACTCTAAATTTGATGTATATTTTATTTTATTTTATTTGAAGTACATTTTATTTTATTGTACTAAGACTAACAATTTTATTTAAATATGAATATTTCCATTTATGATTTTGATAAGACAAAAAAGAAAACAAAAATAAGAGAAGACTTATATATCATGAGATTAATTTACACATTTAAAAAAATCCAACATATTTATAATTAAAAAAAAAAGGTTCAAGAAAATAAAGAAAATAGATGTCATATATATTTAAATTGGAAGTATATTTCCTTTTATTTTTTTGCTAATACAAAAAAGGACAATAAAGAAAATTAAAAATTAAAAAAGGAAAAAAAAAAAGAGAGAAGACAATTATATATCACGAGATTAATGTATACATGTTTAAAAAAAAAGATTTCAAAAGCCATGCAAGACAAGGATGCGCATGATATGAATGATGGACCAAGACTTCAAAAGTAAAATCCTAAACATCAAATGAAATATAACAGTTACAAATTATATCAAATTTGGTTCAAATTTTCATTTTCATCTCTCAGAAACTTTTCTATTAATGATGGACCAAGACTTCAAAAGTAAAATCCTAAATATCAAATGAAATATAACAGTTACAAATTATATGGAACACAAAAAGACACCCAATTTAGGTACTACATAAAACACATTGGCAGACTAAATATCTAATGAATACCAACAGTCCTCTAGTCGATATTTTCAAATTACAGAAGCTTTTCTCATAATCTAAAATATGCAATGAAATGTCTATATTTCCACCTATAATAGCCACCAAATTGCCATACACATAAAGAGCAATTCCCGGAAGAAACTAGCTTTCCTAGACGGGAAGAATAGAAATTTAAGCAGACATAAGAGGACAGCATAGAATATCATAGATCGTCACCAGAGAGAGGAAGAGAGTATGATAGATGCAAAGCTCAGAGAATTTTGGTCCAGACCTTTCGACAGGTGCACCAAGTATATTAAAGGATTGTTCAGTCCATTAATATGCAAACACTAAAGCTAGAAATTTAATAATATGTTGGAGCAAGAGACAACTCACAGGTTTGTTGTCCACCGTGACAATTATATCCCCAAAGCACAATATTACCAGCAAAGCCCCTTGTAGTGGGAAGTATCCCAGCTTTGGCTGCAAGACTATTTCCAAGAACCTATAACACCACAAAGTAAATTTAGGCAAATATAGCTGATGCCATGGCAAAAAAGAGATTCTCAAATTTCAATTTCGCAACATTGTAGATATGCAAAACCCAGATGCAGAGATATTGACAATTATGGAGGTGTATACCTACGGAACCAGAGCTCCATTTCTAGCATTAAGTTGATTTCCAATCAGGTCTGGAGCAAAATCCACATTTAAACCAGCTCACACAACCTAACATGGATGGAACACACTGTAAAATTATTTCCTTTTTGATTGATGGAACAATTAAGAAGCATGCTGTATCTTGAGCAAATTTCTATAAAATAATTTTCAAAATAATCATTTTTGAAATGTTGATAGTGGTTCCTAAAGCCAAAAGATTTTACAGAGAAAAGTAAGACCAGAAGGGACAGATTAGACACTTAATAACTAGTAGGAATCTGAACTGCATAATTGAATAGCAACAGAACATAACTTTCCAAATTTAATCAGCTGAGGTACTATCTTTATCACGGTTAAGGATGGGATGGCAAATCCTACACCAGCAGACGTCCCTGCCACACCAGAAAACTTAAATGCATTTGAGGAGGTAAATGGAGACTTTATAGGCATCAACAAGCACTTTTCAGGTCACCTCTCAGATGAGTACATAGGTCTAAGGAACTTCTATCATTTCTTTTAGGTTCTAAAACGCATATAACGCAACAAAGATGGAGAAGACATTACCTGTTTGAGTAAATATTGTTGTGTTAATTCTAATTAAATTTCCTTTGGAATTCAATAGAGGACCTCCACTGCCATGAGAACAAGAAAAAAATACAATTGGCAATGCACAAGCAACATCATAACCATTTGTTCTGATAAGGTGAAAAGTCCCAATATAAGAGCATGGAAAAAAATTGGAATCAGATAATTTTGATGTCAGGAGGGGAAGTAAAACCTGTTGATTATTATTTCTGCATAGAAAGAATGGCCCTAAATAATACCCATTTCCAGGATTGACGGTTGCATCTGTCTGAATTCCACCACCAATTGTGACTACCGTTTGACTAAATATGTCTCGATTTAGTCCACTAATAACCCCAACAGTGAGAGTGTGATCAAAACCAAATGGATTTCCAATGGCTAAGCACTGTTGGCTAACTCTTAAAGAAGATGACTGCCCCACCTTGACGGGCCTCAGCAGTTCTTCAGTGGCTTCCACCTGTTGTGTTATTTATAATTAAAAGAGTAGAAGATCTCAATATTTAAAAACTATACATCCTAAAGGATCAGCAAAACACAAAATCCTTTAAGAAATTTTAAAGATCACCTCAACATCTACATGATAAACACAATTCTATGGATTGATCATTTAATCAAGCTTAAAAAAATAGCGGATGTGCAAATCTCTTGATAGGCATGAACAATTGACTCACAAATACGTGCACTTTTAAAGATGAAGGCAATACAGTTGAATCACCCAGCATTCATGACAAAGATGAAAGAAGGAACTAAGACAAAAATACAAATGCATCTCCATCTGAACGGTTAGGCAAGACTATAGCACCTACGCAAACACCCTACTTACTTAGCAAACAAGATGTCAAGAGTGTCACTTAACAATTCCCCTCCAGCAGCTAAAGTGGTAGTGATGGTAACATCCACTTGCTCTATTCTGGAGGCATCAAATGAGAGGTTTGAAAAAGCATGTTAATTTGGGTATTTTGGACCCTTTGAGATGAGTATTTGGATTATTTGAATCGTAGAACTTTTATTATTGACCCCTTTAATGAAGATTGAAGACTTATGGTGTTTTTGAGTTTTGTCTCCTAACTTTTGTTTTTGAATGGTCTCCTTTTGACACAACTATAGATTTATAATCTCTTTTTGAAATAGGGTTAACATAGACTTTGATTTTAGCACAAAATACAAATGTTAGAATTGGAACTTGTGAAATTGTGAATCTTGTGATGGGTATAATATCATATCTGAACACATAGTGTTAAATTTATCTCATTTTGGTGATTTGAAATTTTGAATTTTTTAACTTCTCATATGGTGAATCTTGGATTCTTGTTTTCTTTAATTCATAAAAGTATACGAACATATCGATTGTCATAAATCATAGCATAATCAATACTATAAGTTCGTAGATCACATCGGGGATTTGACCAACGTCTCTTGCCATACAAGCAAGCATCTTACCTATTACAACATGTGCTTATCATTCAAAACAAGTTGTTTATTGATGTATATATAACCTTTGCATATTTATAAGATATCATTAATATTTAATTGTTTAGATTTTTTTTATGTATTTTATAAATCATAACTGAATCTTTACAATTCATGATTTGGAAAGAAGAAGAAGAAAAACGAAGGTAATTTCTATTCTCAAAAAAAAAAAAGTATTGAACTGTACAAGAAGCAAAGGGTAAAAAAGGTGAATCATACACCTTGGTTGAGCTAATAAAGGGTAAAAAAATATTGAATTAAACAATAAGCAACAAAACCTGGAGATATCAGAGTTTCATCATGGAACTTCCATGCATACATAAAAGTTCAAAGAAAATTTACCTTCAAGACAGCAAGATCTTTAGCATAGTCTACACCAATCAATTTGCCCTCAAAATTCTTCTATACCCTTTTCAAAAACTATACATAATAAAGAACTGAGGTGAAACAATAATGTGAGTAAGAATTCTATTTACTTAACTGAAGATTGACCATCCAATTATGCAGTTCAACCTATCAATAGAGGCTAAAGGCACTGTGATTCTCACCCTTCTGAAGCAAGAATATTGACTTGTGCAATAACTTGCCCACTGCTAGGATTTCTTGAGAGAGAATTGCCAATTACTGGGCAATATCAACACAAATTTGATTTGTTCAGAATCTCAATAGCCCACTATCTACAGAATTAATGAAGACATATCACCAAGAACCCAACCATTTGAAAATCAACATAATAGTTCCAAATATTTGAGAATCAACTTTACTTTCAAATGTGTACAAAGAAACAACCCGGAAGTAATCAGCATTAGAACATATTTAAACATGTAAAGATGTAAGACAGGACTTGATGAGATCCAAATAGGGCCAGCCAAAAAACCAGAGACACAAGGTAGAATTCCTTGCAATAAACAAGTAGACAAAAAAATACAGTAAGACACAAAATGCTATGTTTTTAATTCAGCACAATTTGCAGGTTCTTCGTCATAATGAATCACCTCTCTTTCTAATTGAGCATAACCAAAGTAAAACCATATGCTTATCAATAACATCATTTATCTTTCATCCATGTAAAAGCCCTTTGAATTTTTCAACTGACTTACCGTGATAATTTGTCACAATGTGACCTTGTCCATCCCAGACTACTCCAGAACCATTTCCTTCAGGGACCTACCATTATGCATACAATGACATGTTATACTGTAGCCATGTCAAAAGCTTATAAGTATGAGAAGATGGTAATATCGACAAAGAATGCCATACATGAGATGTCTAATAACGTTTATAAAATTGTGAGAAAAATACTTTTATCAGTTTGTTTTTAGCACCATAAAAAATTAACTCAACCACACCTGTCACATTAAGTTGAGGACGCAATGTTACATCAAAGATGTTGACAACGGAGTAAGTGTTCTTCTCAAAAAGTTGCACAGTCCTTTCCAGCCAAGTAGACACAGATCAACTGACTCATGATAAAAATCCAGTTGAGAGGAGTGTGAAACTGACAAATGAGCCATCCAGAATGAAAAATATAAACAACTGGCTGGTGCAGTTGAAAGTGAACCTCGGAAGGGTAGAGTGCCCCAAAAGAATAAACGGAGGGTGTAACTTCTTCAACTGCCACAGATGGATCCCCTAAAGCATGAGCTGTATATATGTAAAATGAAGCAAACTGTAGATAAGCACTGAAAGATTCCCCAAAATATGAAGCTAGAGTGAGCAAAGACCAACTTTGACAAGTATTTACAAGTATGTTTAATAAAGATGAAATTTGAGTTACAAATGTAAAAGTTGGACCCATACTTTAAAACATAGGCCAAGGAATGAGTAACGAGCCATTCAAATGAAACGCTACTACATCGTAAAACGTCAATGAGATACAGCAAATTCATAGCCAGCAAAGCAAAAGGTGTATAAAAGACATGATCGACAAAGAAATCTTATTACACAATTTAAACCTAAAAGGAATTGGTCAAAAGGAAACAAAGCTGAATTGTGCGAACCTGGTAAGTACCTTGAAGGATGATAACACAAGTACATTAACAAACTTGAGAAAAACGTCCGACGTGTTGTGAAAGGAAAATTTTTCTTTATAACTTCAATAAACTCTTTGCTATGATCATAAGCAATCCTATAAGCATTAGATGGATTAATGAGGGAATTCTTAAACAATAAAGAAAATGAATTTAAATAGTGTGATTCTTTTTCTTTTTTCTGTTTTTTGACAAAATAAGGGCCCAATGACTGCATTTGCTTATAGTATTTGGAAACCAAAAAATAAATGATAGATAAGGATATCACATATACAAGTTTACAGTACATCAAGTGAACAATTTGAAAACAAAATCACAGCACAGCACACCAAATTCACCCACAAACACTAGCTAATTACCACCACTCCATGAGGACCATGACCACCTTCAGATGCATTGCTGACAATGCACACCTCCACAATCAGCAAAAGAAAACGCTATACAAACTAATAAATCTTATAATTTTTTTCCTACTAATTGATGTGTCACATAAATAATGAAACTATGAAAACTAAAATAGGATCCAGTTTAATGATATGATAGGTGTCCCATCAAGTAAAAAAAGTTTATACAATTTGTAACTTGTTAGTTTATATAGCATTACTCATCAGCCAATGCCAGTGCCCATAACTGTAATGCCAAGCCACTTGTAAAAGCATCTCCAATCCTTCATCAAATTTTCATCAAATTCAAATTTGGTGAGAAAATAGCTAAAAGTGTGCTCCAAATCAAAGGAGAGACGGTTGTTTCACCAAATCAAGGATGCACCAATTTCCAAACGTCATATTTTTACTCAATATTTGATAAAAGGGTAAATTACACAGACCTCCCCTAAGGTTTCTCATAATAACATAAACCTCCCTTCAGGTTATTAAATGACACTAACCTCCCCTAATAGACTTATTGACCTAACAGTGTTACTGAGTAATATAATTTTACGTTTTTTACCCTCACAATAAAGGAACCTCAAAATAAAATAAAAACTACAATATTCTCACTTCCTTTCACTATTTTTTTTTCTTTTTTTAATCAAGAGACCTATCTCTCCCTCTCTCCTCCCTTGACATTCTGCAACTTCACTATCCAAACTCCACCACCACCACACCAAGCCGCCATGGCTACGAAAATCACAAAATTAGTTAAATCTGCATCACTTCTCTTTTCCCTCTCCATTAATATGACCATCCACAAACTCCATTCAGAGTCCAATCATGCAGCCATTGACAAATTATTAAACTATAAAAGAGAAGAAATTGCCAACACAATTTCTTTCTTAAATTTAATTGGGTTTTGTAGTGCACCACAAAATAGGGGGAGAAAAAAAAATCAGTTTGGTTGTTGCTCTCTCTCTCTCTCTCTCTCTCTCTCTCTCTTTTCTACATTGTATACCATGTGCATTGTTTGGTTGCATTGCATATTGTTTGTACTGTTCTGTTATATTGTGTATCATTTTGCATCTTGCCCCTAAACTACGCTGGTTTGATTCCATGCAAAGGGATACGTAGGTAGCCTGTGGGCGCAACCATTAGTTTCTGTATTTGCATTTTATTTGTTTGTCCAAGTCTTCGGCCTTGTCAAAAATAGGTCGTATCTGGGCTTTGACATTCACTCACGTCATTTCATGACTCTAAGCTCTGTCAAAGAGGGGCAACTGTAGAATCTCCTCAAGCCGAGTCCGGATGTGGGAGATATGGTTGGTTGAAGTTGGGCATCAATCCGGTTGGACCAAAATTGAGCAATCTTCACTAAAATAGGGATATCTCTTAGCACATTGGAATTTTGTTGTGTGGCTTCCACCATTGGAAATCTTACTTCCGGGGCTTCAATTTGGACACAAGAATGACCTGAAAATGAGTCCAAATAAAGGAGATATGTCTATTTGAAGTTGGACCTGCAGAGTAGAATTTGCAGTCGACCATCATTAGTAGCAGGTTGGCCAAAAAGATGGCCGGTCGGCCCAGAAATGTCTAGAAAACTGAGAATTTGAAGATATTTTGCTCCAGCTGTCTTCCAAATGCTCCAGCTGTCTCTATATTCAATATTTCAACCAAGGATCCATTTTTGCTATATATGGAGGCCATATCTCATGTTTTGGAAGGGAGAACATTTTGCAAAGGTTAGCAATTGTGGGAGCCTCTCTCTCTAAAAAAATCCTCTCTCTCTAGAAAATTTTCAGAGCAAACCACTGCCTCTCTCTCTAGATTTCTCTCTCTCTTGCCCTTTTGTGCATGGAAGTAGAGATATACAACTAGTTTGCCAAGGCATCCTTTATCAAAGTTGCATATCATTGGGCTGAGGTCCCTTGGAACCTATTTTTGGGTTGTTTGAAGGTCATTTGAGCCAAGAAAGTGGCTATTCTTATGTTGTGCTTCAAGAGGTAAAAGTCTAAACTTGTAAGCTTGTTTTGCACACTTGCTTCACCATCCTTTCTCCATTGTTTTGGACTATTTTGGGGCTGGTTTTCAAATACAAAAAACTCAGTTTTTATGGTTTTAAAATGGTAGTTTAAGCCTTGTTTGGTTAGGGGGTGTTTCCCCCTCTTTGCTTCTTGGCTTGTAAAGCCTTTTGAACCATCTTTCAAAGCTTTTGAAACTGCCTCTCTCTCTAGATTTCTCTCTCTCTTGCCCTTTTGTGCATGGAAGTAGAGATATACAACTAGTTTGCCAAGGCATCCTTTATCAAAGTTGCATATCATTGGGCTGAGGTCCCTTGGAACCCATTTTTGGGTTGTTTGAAGGTCATTTGAGCCAAGAAAGTGGCTGTTCTTATGCTGTGCTTCAAGAGGTAAAAGTCTAAACTTGTAAGCTTGTTTTGCACACTTGCTTCACCATCCTTTCTCCATTGTTTTGGACTATTTTGGGGCTAGTTTTCAAATACAAAAAACTCGGTTTTTATGGTTTTAAAATGGTAGTTTAAGCCTTGTTTGGTTAGGAGGTGTTTCCCCCTCTTTGCTTCTTGGCTTGTAAAGCCTTTTGAACCATCTTTCAAAGCTTTTAAAACTGCCTCTCTCTCTAGATTTCTCTCTCTCTCTCTTGCCCTTTTGTGCATGGAAGTAGAGATATACAACTAGTTTGCCAAGGCATCCTTTATCAAAGTTGCATATCATTGGGCTGAGGTCCCTTGGAACCTATTTTTGGGTTGTTTGAAGGTCATTTGAGCCAAGAAAGTGGCTGTTCTTATGCCGTGCTTCAAGAGGTAAAAGTCTTAACTTGTAAGCTTGTTTTGCACACTTGCTTCACCATCCTTTCTCCATTGTTTTGGACTATTTTGGGGCTGGTTTTCAAATACAAAAAATTCAGTTTTTATGGTTTTAAAATGGTAGTTTAAGCCTTGTTTGGTTAGGGGGTGTTTCCCCCTCTTTGCTTCTTGGCTTGTAAAGCCTTTTGAACCATCTTTCAAAGCTTTTGAAACCATCTCTTTTTGGCCCTTTAACCACTGAATTCCAGAGGAATTTTAGTGGTGGAAAGGTGGCTTTGAGGTCCAAAATAGGAGGAGATGGCCCCCCTTCCTCTTGTCTTGCTTACATGTGTTGATGGCCTACCAAATGAGCATGTGTTTCTACTTCTTTGTGGCTTTGTTCAAGCATATTTTTGTGACTTTTTAGACCTATCATAACTCTGTTTTTGGCTTGTTTGATCATTGGTTTCTTGCTCTTTACACTTGTAGTGTAATCTTGCTCACTAGCCTTGCGTACCTAATGAGTTAGCTTGTTATTCTAGCATGTGTTGACTTAATTTCAGCCTATTTTTGGTCTTATTTCAGCATGTTGTAACTCTATTTTGGCCTGGTTGAGTCATCTCTTGCATGCTTCTTACACTTGTAGTGTAATCCTACTTGTTAGCCTAGCATGTTTGATGTTTTAGCCTATCATTCTAACATGTGATAGCTTAACTCCAGCTTGTTTTAGCTATTATTTTGGCATGTTTAACCTCTATTTTGAGCCGGTTTGGTCACTCGAGCCTTGCTTTGTATGCTTGTAGTGCAATTGTGCTTAATTGCCTAACATGTGCTATTGTTTTGGCCTCCAAGTCTAGCCATTCTTAGCTCATTTCAAGCATGTTTTAGAACTCCATTTAGGTTGTTTTAGGATTGTTTTGGGCTGCCTTGGTCATATGACTCATGTTTTGTATAGCTATAGTGCAAATGCCTTGACTAGCTTTGAGTTTTGAAGCCATTAGCATGTTTTGCTTATGATGTTTGCATGTCTTCACATCATTTCTCATGTGATTTCAGAGCATGTACTTCCATCATACACTCATATATATCGCTCTTTAATTGTGTTTGAGAGTTGAGCCTTATGTCTCGTTTATGAGCCAATGCATGAACATCATTTTCTTGTTTTTCATGATATCTTCTCGGTTCATTTTAGCCACTGTTTTGGCCTGTTATAGCTCTGTTTTGGGCTGGTTTGGTTGTTTGTGCATTGTATTGTATGCCTCTAGTGTTGTGTCATTCGCTAGTCTCGGTGTTCTTGGCTTTTAGCATGCATTGCATGAGCTATTAGCATGTTTTAGCATCATTTGTCATGCTATTTCAGCACTGAAAATTATGCCATTGCACTCCATGCTTCACTCCTTCATTCGCTTTGAAAGAGGTCTTAAGTCCCTTGTTGGCTTGAGCACGGAATTGAGGCTCTTGTGCCCAATGGTTTTAGTCCTCTCTTGAGGATTTCTACTAACCAAAAGCATGAGGCTTCTTTCATGCTCAAGGTGCTTGCGGCTGAGGCCATCTTTCCCAATAGAGGACTTTCACATTGGACTAACCAGTTAAGGAATTAATTGGTAATGTAAAATGTGTAAACAAGAATTTGACCGAGTAAAACATGACTAAGATAAACATGTTGTTTGCATTGCATGTGTTTGGATCAGACATTAATCCAAACACAAGAAATGAGGGACGTTTCATACTCAAAGTGATGAAATGTGTCACATTTCTTAGTCGCCGTCCCCCTCGATTGTGCATGATAGGGTGGGGGCCTTTCAAGTCTTATGTGTGCATTCACTAACATTGTGCAAGCTTGACTCTTTGGCCATCATGCATTGAGAGCCGAGTACTACGCTCCTTTGAGCTTGAGATATGATACGGAGGGTAGTTGCACATTGTAGACCGCCCGAAACTCCTCTCCGCGCGCGAGGGTGCGAATTGTTGTTCTAGCTACTATAGTTCGGACTCATGTCACGATTCTGAATCTAATCTCACAAAGTGCAATGTAAGACTGATAAATCACCAATGAGTCCAAATCCGGCAAATCATTTTGGAAAATCGATTTTAATCAAAAAGCGCCAAACATGGACTGCTTTGCCAGATTTTAGAGTCGCCACCTAAATATTTTGTTTTGGGGAAATTTAAGAAACCCTGACTCGTGTCCAAGGCCAGGTGTTCCTCATCACCAAAGTTGCCTCGGCTCGGGAACTTAGGTATGAAGAAGGAAGGTCATGAAATGAGCACCCCCGCTCGCCCGATCAAAGATCGGCCTTTACTAACATGATATGTTGTTTTTTAAAACACATGTGTTCTTATTCCGGTTATTAGCTAATCTTATTATGTGATGCGCACAGCATACAAGTATAGACTAAATCACTTAATTTGGAACAAAACATCTCATGTTTGTTTTTCGAAAATGGTTTGAAGTTGCTACCCTTGAGTAGGCTAAGACGCGGATTTGCCACCCTCAAGTGGGCTTAGAAAACATGATTTGCCACTCTCAAGTGGGCTTAAAATGCACATTTCGATGAATTGTTCCAATTCAAGCAATGAAGCCTTCATCCACAGGCATTCACGCAGTTAACACATAAGCATATAGCCTCATGGCAAGCATGCTATCATAGCAACACTTACACATCTCATGCAGTATGCTAAAGCGTAAAAGCTTACCTAGTACTCCAAGCCAAAAAAAGAAGCTAGTTAGTAATCAATGCATGATCCTAGCTATGCCAAGAATGCCTAATGCAACACATGCAAAAATGCAACTAAGATAGGCTTGGCTATTCTAAGATGTCATGTGAATGCAACTTGATAACATGCTTTGAAACACGTATTCAAGAAAGTGTATTGAAATACAATGCAGTTTGTATGATGCGCCGAGCCCGATGCATGCAAGATAGAGGAATGGATGCAAACATGCAAAGCATAAGTATGCTAATTGAAACATGCCCTAAAACTAACCATTAAAAGCGGATAAGTAAAAGGGAGAAAGACGTGAGGTTGGAAGACATACATCACACACACGCACACTTATTACAAAAGTTATGCCCTCTCGACGGAGGGTCCAAAAACAAGCTAACTAGCTAATCTAAGCTAAGCTATCTAACTAATCTAATTAAACTAGTTATTACACAACAATTTGAATAACTAGCTACAACTAGTTATTACATCACTTTAACTAATTAACAAACTAATTAAATTACATAAACATGCTAATTATCAAGTAAGCATTAAACTACACTACTCAGCTCTGCCATGGAAAGTTGAATAATGCATGCTAGGTCGGCTTCGTTCGGAAATCCATTATCATGCCCCAACTTGCCTCTGTTTGCATTTTCATATCACTGCACAGACTTCCAAATAGCTTCTACTCCAATATGGGAACCTCCAGGAAGGCTGCCGACCACTTATTGGTGGTGTAGACCACCTGCAGACCACCCAAACTTGCTGCAGACCAGAAAAAGTGGTCGGCCAGCCACTTTTACTGGTTTGCCGACCAGAAAATGCTGCCCAACTCCAGTTTGCTGCAACAGAGAACAAGAAGGGGCATAGTAATGTATTTGCAATGTATGTGTGCACAACCACCCTCCTTATCATTTCTTAAGCTCAAGGGAGTGCGGTTCTCGACTCTCGGGCCACCAACCAAGCATCGCAATGCACGATGGCCAAGAAGCCAAGATTGCACGAATCAATGTAAATGAATGCACAACTAACAAATAAGAGCCTTAAACTCTATCATGCATGATCAAGAGCGTCGGCGACCGAGAAATGAGGCACGTTTCATCACTTTAAGTATGAAACGTCCCCCGTTTCTCGTGTTTGGATTAACTTTCATTCCAAACACCATGCAAGGCAATAACATGGAAATATAATGCAATGCAACATGAGCATGTCAAAACAAAGTCCTTAAGCATTGAGGCACACAACACTAAGGCTATACAATGCAATGCACAATGGACTAAACCAACCCCAAATAGACTTCATGCATGCCAAGACAATGGCCAAAACACTCTTAAAAGATGGCATGAAAGGCTAGAAAATGCATGCTCATGCATTGACTCACCAATTAAGCATAACAGCACAACTCTCAAAAGTGCTCGAGGAGTGACAAATGTGGAAGTGTGACAACACTATATGCTCTGAAATCATGTAAGAAATGATGCCAAATCATCCAAACAACACAAGCATGGCATGCTAGAAGGCTCAAAACTTGAAACTAGCATAGGCACTTGCACTATAGCTATGCAATACATGAACCATATGGCCAAGACAACCCAAAATAATCCTAGAGCATGTCAAAGTGATGCTAAAACATGCATGGAGCAAAGCCAAAACAAGCTAGCATGAAGGACCAAAATATCAAGTAAGCAAGGCCAATGAGGAGGATTACACTACACCTACCACAACCAAGCATGAGATGACTTTACCAACAAAAATTAGAGTTGTATCATGACAAAATAGGACCAAATACACACTGAAATGGCGGCCCAAAAGCCTAGGCAAGATGGCATACACATGAGCTCATATTTAAGGCATGAAGCATAAACCCTCCGAAGCATTGAAAGAGTGAAAGATGTGAGGGCATGACCACACTACATGAACTGAAATCACATACTAAATGATGCTAAACCATGCAAATAGCCCTAGCAACGCATGCTAGTGACTTGGAAACTCAAAGCTAATGAGCTAGAATGCACTATGGCTATACAAAGCAAGGCATGCAGGACCAAAAAAACATAAAATAGAGCTTAAGCATGGTAAATCATGAGTAAAAGCTTGCTGGAGTTGAGCCAAAAATATGCTAGAATGATGGTCAAAAGCATGATGCATATTAGGCTAGTGAATGGAATTGCACTACAAGTGCAAGGAGCATGCAAGAGGCTATCAAACCAACCCTTGAAAGAGTTAAGGCATGCTAAAATAACACCAAAAACTTGTTGAGATGGGACCAAAACATGCTAGAAAGATGAGCTATCAACACAAGCATGTAAGGCTACTATGCAAAATTTACACTACAAGTGTATAAAGCATGCAAGGGATGACTCAACCAAGCTAAAACAGAGGTATGCCATGTCAAAATGACACCAAAAACAAGTTGAGAACAAGCCAACACATGCTAGAAAACCAAGCTCAAACATGAGGCCAATAAGGCAAGCATCCAAGATACAAGGAGAGGGGATGACCCCCTCCTATTTGGGACCTCAAAACACACTTTCCACCACTGAAATTCCTCTGAGTTTCAGTGGTGAGAAGGCTCAAAAGAGGTGGTCCCAATAGCTTAAAAGGATAGCACAAAACAAGGCCAAACAAGGCACAAGAGGGAGTAAACCACCCCCAATACCAACAAAGCCTTAAACAAACATGTTAAACACTTAAAACCAGAACTTTTTGCAGTTTAAAGTTAGGCCTAAATCATCATGCAAATAGGGCCAAAAGCTTAATCAAAAACAAAGGTTTAAAGGGTTAGAAACTCACCCATGTAGACCAACTTCAAGGAAGCAACTCCAGCAACCTTTTTGGATCAAAAGCAGTCCAAAAACTCCAAAACCAGCTTCAAGGTGCCTCAACAACAAGAGTATGGTGTTTCACTAGGTGTTTGTGTGCAAAAGTGTGAAGAAAAGGCACTTTCAAGCACAAATATGAAGAGAATGTGCAATATAGAGATAGATGATATATGTATAGCTTCTAGGCAAAATTCTCAACCTGAGACAAGAGGGAGGAGGTTCCCTTTTATAGAAAAACATGCAAAAAGCTTGTTGAACAAACTTTAGGCTCCAAGCAATCCCTCCATACATTGTATGGAGGATGCCTTATGTGCCCAACAGCTGGCACAGCTGGCAAGAAAATATCTACAGGAAACTGCAAGAAAGCTGCCGACCAGTTGAAGTGGTCGGCCAGCTACTTGCACTGGTCGGCCGACTAGTGAAAGTGGTCTACAAGGATGAAAAGTGGTCGGCAAGGGGGAGGAGGTGGTCTGCACAATGAAAGTAAGGTGGTGGCATGGCTGCCGATCACTTTTGGTGGTCCAAAGACCACCAAGACCAGTTGGCCGACCAGAAAACTGGCTGGCGAGGAAGAAAAGTGGTCTTTAGGGAGAGAAACTGGTCTACAACCCTTATTCCACCCTCCAAGCAAGGAAAATAAGGTTTGTGCCAAAAACAAACCAAAAAGGATGAAAGACAAGAGTCCGCGGGACAAGGCGCGCAGCCAGAAGCCCCGAAAACTAGTCTACAGGCACCAAAAGTGGTCTACGGGAGGGAAAAGTGGTCTACGGCCACAAAAAGTGATCTACAAGACCTCTGTGTCCCTCTAGGAAAAGGCAACAAGGCATGGTTCAAAAACCAAGCCAAGAGGAGAACAATAAGAGGTCCCATGACAAGGCGCAAGACCGAAGACTCTGGAAACCAGAAACGAGCACAAAAATGCACAATCATCGAGCGCTTAAACGATGACATCTGAGTCTTAAGGTCGGTCAAAAATGGGGTGTCTACACACCTACATTTCCTTGCAAATACACTGCCATGCCTCTGTTTGTACTCTGTTGCAGCAAAAGGAGAAATTGCAGGAATCAGTGGCCGACTGACCATATTACTAGCCGACCGGCCACCAAAGAAGCTGATCGGCCATTAGTGTTGGCCGATGATCATCAATCATGGCCGATCGGCCATCAGTATGTTCTTGAGATCAAACAGAAGCAATCTAGTGGTTGGCACAATTTTCAAAGGTCCAAAGATGTGCAAACAGAGGCACTTAGAGGCAAGGCGGTGGATTTTCGGGAGGACGCAACTGAGCATGCATGCCTCCTTCGCCCGTGAGGCCATCTTTATCGCTTTATTAGCTAGTTGTAGTTAATTACATGAGCTGTAATTAATTTAGCTTAGTTCATTTAGTAATATGCTAATTAGCTTAGTGTAGCTAGTTATCCAATTCGGTTTGTAATTAATTAGCTAAGTTAGTTAATTAGTTGATTTGTAATAAGTAGCTTAGCTTAGATTAGCTTAGCTTATTTATTCGGACCCTCCTTCGTGAGGGCAATTTTGTAATAAGTGTGCATGTGTGTGTGTATGCCTTCCAACCCCATGTCTTTCTCCATTTTATTTACCCGCTTTCGGTGGATAGATTAGGGCATATTTTGATTAGCATACCTTATGCTTGCATGCGTGCATCATTCATTTGTCTTGCATGCACCGGGCTCGGCGCATCATTCAAACTGCATTGTATTTCAATACCTCTTTGAATACATGTATCAAAGTGTTGCATTCATATGTCAATCTTAGATAGCCGAGCCTATTTAGTTGCATTATTGCATGTGTTGCATTAGGCATTCTGTATAGTTAGGATCATGTATTGTTTTCTAACTAGTTTTCTGTTTTGGCTTGGAGTACACTGCAAATGTTTACACTGCAAATGTTTACGCTTTAGCATACTTGCATGTGTATAAGTGTTGCCATGATAGCATGCTTGCCATGAGGCTATGTGCTTATGTGATTAACTGCATGAATGCCTGTGGATGAAGGCTTCATTACTTGAATTGGAACAATTCATCAAACTGTGAGTTTTAAGCCCACTTGGAGTGGCAAATCATCATGTTTTCTAAGCCCACTTAAGGGTGGCAAATCCGCGCTTTAGCCTACTTGCGAGTAGCACTTTCAAACCATTTTCAAAAACAAACACGAGTTGTTTTGTTCCAATTCTCGTGATTAAGTCTATACTTGTATGCTGTGAGCATCACATAGTAAGTTAGATTAATAACCGGAATAAGAACACATGTGGCTTTAAAACAACATATCATGGTAGTAGAGGCCAATCCTTTGATCGGGCGAGCGAGGGTGCTCATTTCATGACCTTCCCCTCTCGTACCCAAGTTCCCGAGCCGAGACAACTTTGGAAATTTCCCAAAACAAAATATTTAGGTGGCGACTCTGAAATCTGGCAAAGCAGTCCATGTTTGGCGCTTTTTGATTAAAATTGATTTTCCAAAACCAATTGCCAGATTTGGACTCTTTGGTGTTTATCAGTCTTGCATTGCACTTTGTGAGATTTGATTCAGAACCGTGACAGGAGTCCGAACTGTAGTAGCTATGAACCCCAATCCGCGCCCTCTCCGAAAGAGGGCCGCGCGGAGGAAGTTCGGGCGGTCTACACAGTGCCACATTGATGGCTGGCACCTGTAGACCGCTCGAGAACTCCCGGCTCCGCGCGCGAGGGCGCGAATTCGTTCGTTCTTAGCTACTACAGTTCGGACTCGTGTCACGGTTCTGAATCTAATCTCACAGAGTGCAATGTGAGACCGATTAATCACCAAAGAGTCCAAATCCGGCAAATCATTTTGGAAAATCAATTTTAATAAAGAAGTACCAAACATGGACTGCTTTGCCAGATATAGAGTCGCTACCTAAATATTTTATTTTGGAAAATTTAGGAAACCCTGACTCGTGCCTAAGGCCACGTGTCCGTCATCACCAAAGTTGCCTCGACTCGGGAACTTGGGTACAAGAGGGGAAGGTCCTGAAATGAGCACCCCCGCTCGCCCGATCAAAGGATCGGCATCTACTAATATGATATGTTATTTTTGAAAACACATGTGTTCTTATTCCGGTTATTAACCTAGAATTATTATGTGATGCGCACAGCATACAAGTATAGACTAGATCGCCTAAGTTGGAACAAAACATTTCATGTTCGTTTGTTTGAAAACGATTTAGAAGTGCTACTCGCAAGTAGGCTAAGTCGCGAATTTTGCCACCCTCAAGTGGGCTTAGAAAACATGATTTTGCCACTCTCAAGTGGGCTTAAAACGCACATTTTGATGAATTGTTCCAATTCAAGCAATGAAGCCTTCATCCACAGGCATTCATGCAGTTATAGCAATTAAGCACATAGCCTCATGGCAAGCATGCTCTCATGGCAACACTTACACATCTCATGCAGTATGCTAAAGCGTAAAAGCTTATCTAGTACTCCGAGCCAAAAAAAGAAGCTAGTTAGTAATCAATGCATGATCCTAGCTATGCAAATGCAACACATACAAAAATGAAACTAAGATAGGCTCGGCTATTCTAAGATGGCATATGAATGCGACAGTTGATATATGTATTCAAATAGGAATTGAAATACAATGCAGTTTGTATGATACGCCGAGCCTAGTGCATGCAAAATAGATGAATGAATGCACGCATGCGAGCATAAGTATGCTAATTGAAATATGCCCTAAAACTAACCATCGTAAGCGGTTAAATAAAAGGGAGAAAGAAATGGGGGTTGGAAGACATGCATCACATACACGCACGCTTATGCATCACACACATGTAACACCAAAGTTGCCTCGGCTCAGGAACTTAGGTACGAGAGGGAAAGGTCTTGAAATGAGCACCCCCGCTCGCCTGATCAAAGAATCGGCCTCTACTAAGCATGATATGTTGTTTTAAAAACACATGTGTTTTTTTCCGGTTATTAGCTAACATTACTATGTGATGCGCACAGCATACAAGTATAGACTCAATCACGAGAATTGGAACAAAACAACTTATGTTTGTTTTTGAAAATGGTTTGAAAGTGCTACTCGCAAGTAGGCTAAAGCGCGGATTTTCCACCCTCAAGTGGGCTTTAAAACATGATTTTGCCACCTTGCAAAGTGGTCTTAAAACTCACAATCGTCGAGTTGTTCCAATTCAGGAAATCAAACCTCTACCCACAGGCACTCAAACAGTTAATCATTTAAGCAAGTAGCCTCATGGCAAGCATGCTGTCATGGCAACACTCACACTCATGCAAGTATGCTAAAGCATTAACACTTACAGTGTACTCCGAGCCAAAACAGAGAACTAGTTAGAAATCAATACATGATCCTAACTCTACAAGATGCCTAATGCAACACATGCAATAATGCAACTAAATAGGCTCGGCTATCTAATATGGCATATGAATGCAACACTTGATAACATGTTTTGGAACACGTATTCAAATAGGTACTGAAATACGATGCAGTTTGAATGATGCGCCGAGCCCGATGCATGCAGGACAAATGAATGATGCACGCATGCAAGCATAAGGTATGCTAATTGAAACGTGCCCTAATCTAACCATTGAAAGCAGTTAAATAAAATAGAGAAAGACGTGGGGTTGGAAGACGTGCACACACACACACACACACACACACACACACTTATTACAACATTGTGCCCTCGCGAAGGAGGGTCCGAATAAATAAGCTAAGCTAATCTAAGCTAAGCTAACTAACTAATCTAATTAAACTAATTAGACTAATTATTACGAACCAATTGAATAACTAGTAAACTACTTACTAATTATTACAATACTTCAACTAATTAACAAATTAATTAAATTACAAATTCATGCTATCTAACAAGAAAAGCACTAAACTACACTGCCTCAACTCTGTTTGAAGAAGATGTATGCATGCGTTCGATTTCTCGCCCAGAAAAGCCTTCTGGTTTGCTCTTGAGAGGCTCTGTTTGCAGGGTGTCTTTAGAAACTCTCTACTCCACCTTACCAAAACAATGTTGGGGAGTGCACCAGTGGCCTGCCGGCCATGAATGATGGCTGCCGGCCATCTGCCAACCAAGAGTGTGCCTCTGTCGGCCAACAATGAAAGGGTGCCAGCCAACAATGAAGAACTGCCAGCCACTGGTGTGCTATGACACCAAACTACAATAGAGCACAAAACAGAGAAAAATGGAGGTTCTTCCAGAGACATGTTTATACCATGCCACTCCTTATCATCTCAAAACATCAAAGGAGTGGCACCATTGGGTCTAAAGCCACCAATCAAGCATTTTCAATGTATGATGGCCAAAGACCCAACTTGTGCACATTCAATAAATGCACAACAAACAAGACTCAAGAACCACTACCTTATCATGGATAATCAAAGGCAATAGAGACAAAGGGGATTGGCTCATTTTCATCACTTTGAGTATGAAATGGACCAATCCACCTTGTGTTCAATATAACGTCCGATTGAACACAATGCAATGCACACAAAATATGTTTATCTTTGTCATGTTTTACTTGTCCAATTCTTGTTTACAGATTTTAAGTTACCAAACCATTCTTTAATTGATTTGGTTCAATGTGAAAGTCCTCTAATGGGAAAGATGGCCTCAGCCACAAGTACCTTGAGCATGAAAGAAGCCTCATGCTTTTGGTTAGTAGAAACCCTCAAGAGAAGGCTAAAACCATTAGGCATGAGAGTCTCAATTCCATGCTCAAGCTAACAAGGGGCTTAAGACTACTTTCAAAGCAAATGAAATAGTGAAGCATGAAGGAAGATTGCAGAAATTCAGTGCTGATATAGCATGAGAAATAAGACTATAACATGCAAACAACTCATGTACAACATGTTAAAAGCCAAAACATTGAGGCTAGTGAAGGACACAACACTAGAGGCATGCAACACAATGCTCAAAAGGGACAAACAGTCAAAATGGTCCTAAAACACCCTAAATGGAGTTCTAAAACATGCTTGAAATAAGCTAAGAATAGCTATATTAAGAGGCCAAAATAATAACACATGCTAGGCAATTTAGCACAATTGCGCTACAAGCATACAAAGCAAAGCTCATGTGATCAAACCAGCTCAAAACAGAGCTTAATCATGCAAAATCAGTGGCTCAAACATGCTGAAATGGAAGCATAGATGTCAAGAAAAGCATGCACACATGTTGGCTCACAAACAAGGCACAAAGCACACCTCTCAAAAGCAATGAAAGAGTAGAATATTTGAGAGTATGACAATGATATATGCTCTGAAATCACATGTAAAATGATGCTATGGCATACAAATACCTCAAGCAAAGCATGCTAGGGGCCTTAAAACACAAAGCTAGTAAAGGCTATTTACACTATAGCTATACAAAGCAAAGAACATATGATTAAGACCATCCAAAACAGAGCTAAAGCATGCTAAATCAATAGCAAAAACATGATAGAGTCAAGCTAACACATGCTAGAATAATGAGCTAACTCATTAGGCATGCTAGGCTAGTAAGCAAGATTACACTACAAGTGCAAGAATCAAGTAACAAGTGGCCAAACCAGCCAATAACAGAGTTAAAACATGTTAAATTAGAGCCTAAAACATGCTTGAACTAAGCTACAAAAAGGTAGAAATACATGTTCACAAGTTAGGCCATATACACTTGCAAACAGAATATGAGAAGGGGGGACCACCCCCTCCTATTTTGGTCCTCAAAACCAACTTTCTACCACTAAAATTCCTCTAGAATTCAGTGGTTAAAAGGCCAAGAAAAGGTTGTTTCAAAAGCTTTGAAAGAAGGCTCAAAAAGCTTTACAAGCCAAAGAGCAAAGGAGGGGAACCACCCCTTAACCAAACAAGGCTTAAACCAACATTTTTAAACCTTAAAAACATAGGTTTTTACAGTTTAAAACCAGCTCAAAAAAAGTTTGCAAAGGCGGAAAAACAAGTGTGCAACACAAGCTTAAAGGGTGAGCCTTATACCTCTTTAAGGGAAGACAACACTTAAGCAACAAAACCAAGCCAAATGACCTTCAAGAGCTCCAAGGAAGCTCCAAGAGAGCTTCAAGCAACCTCAGCCCAAAGATGAACCACTCTTGTTAAGGGTTGATAGGTTGAAGATGGATGTATGCAAGCTTCCAAGCACAAAAGCTTTAGAGAGAGAGGAATCTAGAATGAGAGGATTTAGAGAGAGAGGCTCCCAAACCTTTTGCTCCTAAAATGTTTCTAACCTCTAAAACAATAGAGAAGCCTCTCTATATATAGAAAAATACAAGCTTTGGTCGAAATATCTCCAAAAGGGACAGCTGTAACAGCTGGAGAACAAATATCTGCAAAAATCTGTTTTTCTGCATCAATTTCTTCACTGATGGCCGGCACTTGATCATTGTTGGTCGGCATGGGTCACCCTTGGACGGCAAGGGCCCGGCATTGGCGATTCATGGCCGGCACATGGCCAAAAAAATCCCATTTATGGCCAGCATCCTTCACCTCTGGTTAGCTAGAAAAATCTGCTTTTTGGGCCCAACTTCAACCGGACATAGCTCCTTCATCTAGACTCCTTTGCAAGTCATTCTTGTGCCTAAATTGAAGCCCTTGAAGTCTTCTTTCCAATGGTGAAAGTTATACTCATTTGAGTGAAGACTGCTCAGTTTCAATCCTACCCGGATTCATGCTGAACTTCTTCTCAGCTAGTTTTCTTCTCTCTTCTCATCTTTTCTTCAACTCCAAACCCCTAAATAAGGTGTTTTGAAATATTTTCAAAGAGTTCACCTCTCTTTCATTCATTTCCACTTTGTCCTTGCTCGGTTTACCGAAAAGCGCAAAATTTAACGAAATGTGAGCCTCGGAACATCGTAGGAACTTTGTTTCAAAAATATTTTGAAAGAGAGGGTTTTAAGATCTAAAACTTTTTTGGTCGAAAAATGGGGTGTAAGGTTGGGATTTGACTCTCTACTTGCCAAAGAAATCGAACCTTTGCATAGCATAGCCTACACCATCAAGTAACCCATCAGTAGTGCCTAAGTCTTAAGGGCGGTCAAAAATGGGGTGTCTACAGAATCCTGAAGAACCTTTTGTGGAATTTGTTGCAAGGTAGAGAGCAAAGGCAACACAAATGACAAATCAACCTTCTGAGAGGGACCAAGTGCGGACAGTGGTGCAGAACCTTGAGCCTGATATGTTACAAAAGTTAATAGTCACTCCACTACTTACTTTCAAAACTTTGCATTAATTAGGGGTTCAGATTGAAAGTGCATTCAACAAAGGGATTATTCCTAGAACAAGCGAACCAATAAGGAGGGTGTTTTCTGGGAGTACCATTGCTAGCAGTAGCACTATTTCCAAACCGACTGAAATCAATACCATCACTACTGCAGACCCTTTTGCCAATACCAACCCACAAACAGCCGGCCTAAACCGAGCTCAAGGCAGAACTTTCACCCTCCTCCATATGAGCCTAACCAACGCACTAAAAATCCTGATGGAAAGAGGGCATCTCAAACCTCTTTAACCCCAACCTCTTCCTGACCCACTCCCTGCTAGACATAACCCCATCAAATACTGTGCGTACCATCAGTAGCGCAGTCATGGCACTGATCGCTCCTACCGCCTTCGTCATGAGGTTCAGAATCTAATCGACAACCAAACGATAGCTCCACCTCAAGAACCTAATGTTACCACCAACCTACTTTCCATCCATGACCAAGTATCTTATCCTCACCTTAATCTCATCCATACACTGCCACCTCTCTTTAACCCCAGCATAAACACCATCCTGGCCCATTTACCCAAGCCTAAGGTGTTCATTCCAGAAAGCACTGATTTGTGCATGATGGATAAACCCAATCTGTAATAACCCTGTCCTGTACTATGTTAATTAATCATCATTATGTTTGTAATTATGTTCTTAATTTGAATTTGGGTATTAATTGCATGGTTATATTTGATTTTGACTTTGTATCTGTTCACCGTAGGAAAATCTGTTAGAATCTGTGCTTTGAACTAAAAATTGAAGGCCTTATTGGCCACTGAAACCGAAATTAACTACACCATTGTGATTGGCGTAATTTTTAGAGCCTACGGTGAAATTTAATTAGAAATTAATTTGGATCAAAATAATTAGATTAAACTGATTGAATTGGGTACAATTAATTAGCCTTAACCAAGTCTAATTAGATAAGCCTATAAATAGGCCCCATATACACTTAAACTCACCATTTTTGAGCTCAAAATCTGAAGTTACACTCTAGAGAGAGAGAGAGAACCGAAATTAGAGTGAGAAGTGGGTCAACATTGAAGAATTGCAAGAGAATTCAAGAAACTAAGAGGATTAGCTTAAGAACTGGCTATAGTTGAAAGAATTGAAGCTCCTAGGTGAGTAACCAACTCTTAATTCATGAGTTGAGTTTGTAATTATTTGAATTCAAAGAGAATATGTAACCAAGAGCAAGAATTAAGTTGTAATTGATGAAATTGAAGTCAATATACACATGCATGTAAGAAATTGCCATGAATTTGCATATTTGAGCATGAAACATGTAGCTCATGTTGATTTGAGAGTCATATACTACATGCATGTAAGAATTTCCATGGTATGGAACTCAATTCAAAAGATTCATGTCATAACTAGAAGTTGATTACGAGAACATGACGAATATCACACCAAATCATACATGCATGCATGATTCTAATAGATTCCATGATTTTGAACATCATTTGTGCCATTTAAAGTGGAATTGGAGTCAATAATTGACATGCATGAAAGGTTTGTGAAGATATGAAGCTTGTATAAAGTTTGAATGCATGAGCTTTGACCATACCAAGAGAGATGTTGATTAATTTGAGAATTAGATCATGGTTTTGGACAATTGGTTTTAAATAACCTATATTCTCATGCTATGTAATGTTTTTCCATGATTTTGTACCAAAAACACGAACTTTAAACCTTTGAATGCTAAGTTTGAGCTTCAAGAACAATTCTGGAAATTCTAGAATTTGGCATGTCCGCTCAAGCAGGGATAGCGCCGCTCGAGCGTGAAATGTTAGTTCCCCAAAGTTTTGCAGACATGATGTCCGCTCGAGCGGGGAATAGTTACGCTCGAGCTCCCAGATACACACTTTGGCTCTTAGCTCGAGCATCCGAAGTCACGCTCGAGCGTAAAAATGAAGTAACCAGTACTTTTGCAGACCAAAGGGGTCCGCTCGAGCGGTGAAAGCTGCGCTCGAGCGGGGAGCCCTGTTTCTGAAATTTTCAAAAGATGTTTTGTGTTTCATTTTCCGTCCTCTTTCATTTCTAAGTACTCTTAGGCATGCATTGAGCTTTGTATATGACCTAAAGGGATAAGAAAGAACCCTAAGAGAAATAATAAGTTAAGAACGAATTGAATCGCTTATGACCCATTGTAATATGAAATGTGTACGACCAAGCGCAAGGGCAAATCCATCGGTGAAACACTGTGAGTAATATCTTAATAAAGATATTTTCAAGTATGTTACTTTCCAAATGCTACTTCTGTATAAGCTTCATGGATTTGTTGATTTGAAACATGAATGAGTATTCTATATGCCTAATTTTGTATAAGGCTGTTTGACACGTTTGATATATCCGAATTGGGCCTAAGGCCGTTTGCCGTTTCATACATTTGATATGTCCGAATTGGGCCTAAGGGCATTTGCCATTTGATATGCTTGAATATAAAGATGGGCCAAAGGCCGTTTGAATACCGTGATGGGCCAAGGGCCGTTTGAACATGAGCGTAATGGGCCAAAGGCCGTTTGAATGAAAAGGGATCATGATCATGAACAAGAAATACGCATAGACATGAATCTAAAGAGAATGGGCCCGAGGCCGTTTGATTCGCCTGATATGTTTGAATTGGGCCCGAGGCCGTTTGATGGCAGATGGCTGGCAGCATCCATCCATGGCCGGTAGGCCACTGATGTAAACCTCAACAAAGATTTGGTAAGGTGGAGCAGAAAGGTTCTGGAAATGCTCAACCCTACAAAAGAGGCTTTTGAGAGCAAAACAGAGGTCTTTTCGGGGCGAAAACCGAGCATGTGCATCTTCTACTTCCCGAGGTGGAGTAGTGGCAGCATAGTGTAATATCTTAATTGCTTAGTTTGTGTGCATTTGTGTTGTAATTTAATTAATTAGTTTGCTAGTTAGTTAAAGTGTTGCAATAATTAGTCTAATTAGCTTAATTAGATTAGCTTAGCTCTTATTCACTCGGACCCTCCCTCGCGAAGGCGTAATGTTGTAATAAGTATGCATGCGAGTGTGTATGTTTTCCAACTCCACATCTTTCTCCTTTTTATTTAATCGCTTTCGATGGTTAGATTAGGGATCATGTTTCAATTAGCATATCGCATGCTTGCATCCATCCATTCGTATTGTATACATGTAACAACCCTCGTACTGATTACCGATAAACCACTGAATTATATACTGATTACTGCTAAATTGAATCGATAATGACTGATAATTGAATTAACTGAAGTACTGAATAAACTGATTGAAATCGAAACTGTAATTGAATAAGTCTATTTATTGAATTGCATATTGCATCTGTTTGATTGATTGATTGTCTGTTTGAATTCATATGTTTAAATTGCTAATTGAAGGCCTTATCGGCGGCCGAATTAGGAACCGTTTAGAGTTTTGAGATCAGTAGAATATTCATGATTTAATGGTATACTTATCTGAAAAATTGTTTAGGAATGATTAAATTAGATTAAATAAAGCCAATTAAGGAGTTGGTCGGAATTACAACTTTGCCATTGAATGGGGCATTTGTTTATTCATGTTTAAGACTTGTATTTCACTTGAACAACTTCATTTCTTCAGCCATTCCTCTTGCTCTAGCCGACCAAAGAAGAGACTTAGAGAGAGAGTGAGAGATTTGAACTCAACTTTGGGATTTAGCTTGAATCTTGTAGATTTGGGGTGTAACTTGCTAAATTGAGCTTGCAAGATTTGTAATTGAGACTTAGACAAGGTAAATCAATCCCTCATTGTTGCATTTAAGGTTGTCTTGCATGAATCAAGTAAATTGTAGAGTTTAAGTCATGAATTGGTTCATATATGTTGAAATAGAACTTAATTCATACATGCATGTTTATATTGATGCATCTTGAGTTGATTTCATGGCCAATTGTACTTGCATGTTCATATTTAGACTTGAGTCCATGAATTCATCATGTTTTTGCAGAAATGAGTCCATTTGGACAAGCATTGAAACTTGAATTTGGTTTAAAGCTCATGCATTGCATGTTTTGGAATTATCCTTGAAAATGGGTTTGAATGTTGGATTTTATTGACTCACCTTTGGCCCTTGCATGTACAAATTGAGCTTTAAAACTTGTTGTTCTATGAGTTTGAAATGTTTTCCCAGATTTTGGGCCCAAGAGGTTGAGTTTTGGGTTGTTGAATGCTTGGTTCGAACTTGGAAGACAAATCTGGAAATTCCAGATTTGGCTTCCTCGCTCGAGCGAAGGATTCCTCGCTCGAGCGAGCACCTTTATCCAGGGCTCCGCTCGAGCGAGCATCGAGCGACCATCGCGCGTACAAATTTCAGCATCCAGTACTTTTGCATTTTTTCTTCAGCTCGCTCGAGCGAGCATCGAGCGAGCATCGCGCGAGGAAATGTCAGCAAACCAGTATTTTCATCTTTGCAGATCGCTCGAGCGAAGGACTACTCGCTCGAGCGAACCCTTTGATTTTGCAACCTCGCTCGAGCGAAGGAAGGCTCGCTCGAGAGAGACCCCTGTTTTCAGCAACTTTTGAAAAATGCCTTCCAACTATTTTTGCATCCTCATCTCATCCTAGGCATTCTTAGGCCTAGTTTAAGACATCTTAATGAGGATTTAGACTAGAACCACACCGAGGAAATTTAGGGATTTAATTATCATCCTTCCGACTGTGAAACTTAGTGTGTGTTCTATTTGTTAACTGTTTAGGGTTGGCTCTCGGGGACGCGCTCTAGCTGCTATAAGCCCAATCTCTGTGAGTAACAGTTGTGTAAAGATATGTTCAAAATGACTATCTTTTGAATACTGAACTGAACTGTTTACTGTATTGATATTATCTACTGAATGAATGTATGTCCTTTATTTCTGAACTATACTGTGGCATCCTTAGCACCTACTGTTATTGTTACTGTTACAGAGATCTCTGTCGGTTCCCTTGTGGAACCATACTGTTTACTGAATGACTGGCCATCATTACCATTCGGTCTTTTTGACCTACTGTTACTGTTATGCTAATGGATGTACCACATATGATTGTTTAATGTACTGAACAACTGTAATACTGATTGAAATGAACTGTTTTCATTACCGTAAGGACATTCATTCTAACCTCTTTACGCTTTATGTTATTCACTGGGCTTTAGCTCACTGTTTATATATATATGTAGGTTCTCAGCAGCCAGACCAGAGCTAGGAGCGTGGGTTGGTCCCAGTTTTTGTCAAGCCAGCCTACGTGCCTCACTGTGAGGTTCCGTGTTGCCATGTTATGGCTTTGGGATTTTGTTTTGGGTTTTTCCCATCGGACTCCTCACTGTTTTGTATCACTGTATAGACCGCTTACTGTTCTACTGTACTGTTATCGAGGGGTTAGGACCCCGTACTGAATGTGTGTATATGACTGTATAAACTGTACTGTTCTGAACTGAATGAATACTTGAAAAATGTTTTTGGCATACAGATTGTCACAGCTCAATGGACATTATTTAATTACTGTATTGGCTTCCGCCAGGCCCTGAACTCTGTTATACTGTATTACTGTTAAGCAGGCCTTCGGTAATCACGGATTACTGGCCGGTTACGGTGCTAAACCCATAGGGCCGGGTTTGGGTCGTGACAATACACCGAGGCTCGGCGCATAATTCAAACTGCATTGTCATTTCAATACTTCGTTAAATACGTGTTTAAATCGCATGTTGTTCAAATCGATCCATATGTCATATTAGTAGCCGAACCTATTAATTGCATATTGTATGTGTTGCATTAGACATTTGGCATAGTTAGGAATCATGCATATTTCACTAACTCATGTTTTCTTAGCTCGGAGTACTAGGTGAGTTTTTATGCTTTAGCATATTTGCATGAGTGTGAATGTTTCCATGATCAGCACACTTGCCATGAGGCTATGTGCTTAAATGCTAAACTACTTGAATGCCTGTGGATGAAGGCTTGTTGTTTGAATTGGAACGATTCAACAAATGTATGTTTTAAGCCCACTTTGTTGAGTGGCAAATCATGTTTTAAGCCCACTATGTTTGGTGGCAAATCCGCAACTTTACGCCCACTTGAGGTGGCAAATTCAAACCATTTTCGCAAACAAACATGAGTTGAATTGTTCCAAATTGAGCAAACTAGTCTATACTTACTTGTGCGCATCACATAGTAAAGCTAGTCTAACAACCGGAACAAGAGCACATAATGTACATAAAAATCATATCATGATTAGTAGAGGCCGATCTTTTGATCGAGCGAACGGGGGTGCTCAATTCATGACCTTCCCCCTTCGTACCCAAGTTCCTGAGCCAAGGAAACTTTGGTAATGACAGACACGTGGCCTTTGGCATGAGTCAGGGTTTCCTAAATTTCCCCAAAATAAAAAATATTTAGGTGGCGACTCTGTATCTGGCAAAACAGTCCAATTTTGGCATTATTTGATTTAAAATCGATTTTCCAAAAAGCGTTTCCGGATTTGGACTCTTTGGTGTTTATCAGTTTCATATTGCACTTGTGAGACTAGATTCAGAATCGCAGGAGTCTGAACTGTGAGGCCTTTCTTTCAAACCTTCCGAAAGGGGGTGCGGAAAAAGGCGAGTCCACAATTTCTGGTGACTCTGTTGGGGATTTAGAGAACTTGACTCGAACTCATGATATGTTATTTTTTCTACACTTATGTGTTTCTTTGCATTTGTATTTACATCGGTGTGCCTAAGTCACAGTGTTTTCCATCTGCTATTCCTGAATGGTTTGCTAGAGGCTTACTTGGAAAAGCTTGCCAAAAGGCTGACCGGTTGCGGGCTCTGCCTCGATGGGAACATAACCCTTGGATCTAGACTACCTCTGTACCGTTTGATCCTTCTTTCACTTCTCGGTGTTAGGTGTGAGAGGTATATTAGGTAGTCTTGCTGAGGTACCCTTTTTGACCAATCGACCTAGTTGCATATCGGAAACCGTAGAGATTATTCCAAACTAGGACAGGTTGCTTACCCGAATGCAAGAATTGTTTGAAACTGCTTGTTTTGCGTAGTGAATCCCTAGCTCCTGATGAAATTAGGATAGGGTAACCCTACCCCATCATAGGGGTGTTTTGGCTCTCACTTGCTTGATATGTGCTTTTAGAGTGAAAACTCTGCGGGAATATATGTATCAGTTGTAAGTCTGGGTATCAGTTTTGAGGCAGAAATCAGTGTTGAGTACAGTTCTCCAACTTATGATTGCAACTGCATGTTGTTTGTGTCTGAGCCGAGATGCTGTGCGTTTTCTGATTTTTGTTTTTTTTTTGCTTTATTTTCTTTTTGCAAGGTAGTTTTCACCATTGCTTCAGACGATTCTGTTACCCCCCAAGCACTCTGGACTCGTGTAAGGAGACTTTATAGATCCGGGGATCTTGTCAGGGGATAGCCAGTGTTTGCTTCACTTCCATCAGTTACTAGACGGAGGAGGATCAGGCATAACTCACCAGTCCAGTAGTCATCTTTTCAGGACCAGTCGTCTACTTCTACTCCAGAAAGAGAGTATTCACCAGTTTTGATAGCTCAGCATTCTGCAGTCAGCATAGAAGATATGCTTCGTCAGCTCCAGCAAAATGAATCACAAAAGGAAATCCAATTAAACTCAAATGGTACCAAATCAAATAAATACAACTTTCCAAAACAAAAAGGACTAATTGATTCATAAGAAAACTCTTAGAACTAAATGGATCAATATTCCCCCATATAGGATTTATGGACAAATTTTCCAAAAGTTTACATATATTACATGAATTATCAATTAAGTGAATTTGATAATGCACACAACTGTTAATAATTCACTTCAAAATAATTACTATAAGTATATAAAATAGATATGACTTCTTCTTGAAGATACTTAGGCTGTGTTGATACATGAATTTGGAAAGATATTTGGAAAATGAAAGAAAAAAATGTATGTAAAATGTAGGTGAAATGTAATTATATTTCATTCATATTTTACTCACTTTTTCCTTTTTCCTTTTCAAATACCTACCCAAATTCATGAACCAAACACAGCGTTGTGAAATGAGATTTTTGACATTTAATTTTAAATTTAATGAATAAATTTACCTAAAGTTTTTACTTTGATAATCAATTTATTTAAAAAAAAATTGCACTAATACTAATATTGGGTTTCAAATTTTACATTTATCAACTATGCTATAAGTTTAATTACCATCTTAAATTTTGTTAAAAAGTTCTCATTCAAAATTTTAGCAGGTACAACTGAGAGAAAAAGTATGATTTATCTATATGTTCATTGTTTGATTAAGGTAGCACAGAATTTTTGTGTCATTATTTGCCTAGGTTGGGCCTAACGCATACACATGTTTTTTTCGTTTGTGTGTCTAATATTGACCTAAAATGAGTTTTTCATTTCCAAATTAAAAAGACATGTAACAATAAAATGAAATTAAAGTTTAAATCCTAATATTAGTAACAAATAAAAAAAAGGGTGATCAACTAAAGTATTTTTAATAGAAAATGTTTAAAAACAGATAGTGTGATTAACCAATAGTAATGGATTAAATAATTATATTACCTTAATGTGGGGAAGTATTTTATGAATAATAGCACGTGGCTAAGGTGATGCCGAAGTGTCAGCCGAGGTGTCACGTGGCTTGGTAACGCTGCCAAGATGATCTCGGCTAGGCCAAGATTATCTGCGGAGATGTCGGAATCCAGGATAAGCGGATAAACGACAAGAGTTCGAGAGCGGGGACGGGTCTCAGTCTTAAAAAAAGAATAAGGCTCTTGAAGAGTTTATCCCTATCTAGCTGAGAGTCCAGGATGAGCATTGAGCTTGAGTCCACTAAAGTGAGGCTTCTAAAGGGACTAAGTCACTGCTGGTTATAAAAGTAAGGCACCCCCGTGAGTCTCAGGTATGTGGGATATACTATGAGCAGTGAATTGTGAGTTAAATACTTGAGTTGATATCTTTTAGAGATTACAGACTTGATCATTAGAGTGCCCCCGAGTGGACGAACCACCGCCGGATTCTCATCTTCTCGTGTAGGTTATTGGGCTTAATCTATTCGGCTAGTGCTCTCCAGCTGAGTTCCCCTTATTGGTTGTGTGGTCGAAAATCAACACCCACAATTTGGCGCCATCTGTGGGAACTTAAGGAGAATAGATGGCCAACAACTGGCAAGAGGAAAAGATTGGGGACGACATCCACAGTAAGAGTGGTGAGCATGTAGATCCTAACGTCAGGGAGAGCCGTAATAAAGGGCACAGGATCCGAATCTTGGGGAGAAGGACGTCGGCAGAGAGGGTAACGCCCCAAAAAAGGGTGGTCGAGATGAGTATTACAACGAAAGCGACCTCCAGGTATGGAAGGATAGATGTCTGAGGAGGGACGGCGAGATGAAAAAGATGGCAAACAAGTTGATAGACCCACAGTCGGTTGTCAACTTCATGATGCAACCACCATTCCCGTTGCAGGACACGCTGCTGTCAGCGGCCAAGACTAATGCCCAGAAAGGGAGGCAGAAAGCAATCCTAGTAGTCCCACAACATGATAGGAGAAAGGAGCACTCACATCAGCCTTCACGGGATGTCGGGCAAACTGAGTCAGTAAAAGGTGAGTGGCAGAAGACACCTCATACTAAGGGAACTTTTGTCAAAGAACCTCAGCATATCCAGGGGAAGGGCCTGTGTTTTGATATAGTGAATGAAGAGAAGTCTAAGAGGACACACAATGACACTGGAAACAGTGCCCTAAAAAGGCTGAAATTAGTTGATAGCCGAGCTTCTGGTTGTACAAAGGAGGATTTGAGAGACTACCTCCAGAGGAATCGAATCAACGTCGATATCACATCCCCCATCAAGCCGAGGACACCGTTCTTAGTGGAGTTGGATACGTTCAAGGCCCCAAAGAGGTTCTACATGCCGAGGTTTCATATTTATGACGGTAAGTCTAATCTAAACTTTCATGTCAGCTTATATTTAAATTCAATGGCTTTGTATAGTGGGAATGAGCAGTTGCTATGCAAGGTGTTCCCCTTATCCTTTGGGGAAATTGCATCGGATTGGTTCCACAAGTTGCCGAAAAGAACTGTGAAGAGTTGGGAAGGCCTGGCCGAGATGTTTGTGGCCAGGTTTGTTACAAACAAGTTGCAGCCACTACGGGTAGACTCCGGCCTGCAACCAGGAGCTGGCTGTCGTATCATTCAAAAATGGCCTGGATGATGAATGCTCACTTCGAAAGTCATTGGAAAACAACTCTACCAAAGAGTATGGAGGAGCTTATGGCACGGATTGAGAAGTATGCTCGAGTAGAAGAGGATACGCAAGGAACAAAAACATTAAAGTAAGAAAAGAGAAACAGCTCGCCGAAGTGAGGCCGAGGTAATTCCGATATAAACAGGTAGGAGACAGGATTGAGGGTTGCACAGGTAGTCACCACGGTATTCAGAATCTCGGTCTACAAGGTTCTGGAAAGGATCTGGAACAAGTCGTATTATACAGCGTCGGAGAAGATCCCTGGCGAGTTTATGAGAAAGAGTCTTGGAAACACTATGCTTACCATAATGAAAACGGGCACTTGACTCAGGGATGTAGGCTCTGAAGATGTACTTGGAGGATCTGGTCAGACAGGGTCACTTGAGACACCTAGTAGATGAGTCCAAGATGAAAGAAGAGCATGCAAGGCTACCCCAGGCACCGGCAACACCACCTCTGCCACCGCCACCTCCACCGCAGCAAGCAGATGGACCTCAGGCGATCAATGTGATTCACTCGAAGGTCAATGAGAATGATGTACGAGGGGAGACCCAGAGAGTAAGGCATCTACAGCACGTGTATCAAGTCCAGTAAAAGAAGCCTCGGACAAATAAGTACAAGGGTCCAGTGGTTTCTTTTACGGAGGCAGACCTGGATATGGTGTAGCATCCACACAACGATGCCCTGCTGATAACGCTGAAGATTGAAGAGTGCCAAGTGAGGCGTATACTGGTTGATCAAGGCAGTTCTTGTGACATCATGTATATTAGATGTTACAAGGAGCTTGGCCTTCACCCAGATGATCTAGAACAATCCGATAGCCTGATGGTTGGATTCAACGAAACACCGACATGGCCTCTAGGAGCCACGAATTTGGAGGTACAGGTAGGCACCAAGAAGTTAAGCACGGAGTTTACAGTGATTGATACCCTTTCCCCTTACAATGTTATTTTGGGAAGACCGTGGCTACACGCAATAAGGGTTGTTTCTTCAATGTTGCACCAGCTGTTGCGATTCCCAACCAAATAGGGGATTGAGGAGGTCAAAGGGGATCAGGTACAGGCAAAAAATTACTCCATGGCAGCAATGAAGTCCACCTGCAACGTGCGAGAAGTAGAGACAGTAGAAATTGAAGACGACGACAAGGAGGTCCTAGATAATGTCGGCAATGAACCAGCTGACAAGAGTGAGGATGCTTTGAAAAAGATTTTGGTCAAAGAATGTGATGAAGAACGCTTCTTCCTTCTCGGCTCAAGCTTAGCTGAGGAGGAAGAAAAGGCATTGGAGACTTTCTTGCGTGCAAACATAGAAGTGTTTGCCTGGACACCTTATGAGATGCCAGACATTAACCCCAAGGTCACTTGTCATAGGCTCAATGTGGACAAGTCAGCCAAGCCTGTCATCCAGCAAGCAAAAAGGCTAACATTAATACATGTGGCGACAGTCGAGGAGGAATTGGACAAGCTGCTGGAAGCCCAGGCCATCCGAGAGGTGAGCTATCCTACCTGGCTGTCCAACACAATAGTTGTTAAAAAGAAGAACGACAAGTTGAGGGTCTGCGTGGACTTCACCAGCCTGAATAAGGCTTACCCCAAGGATACCATCCCTCTACCTAAAATTGATCAGTTGGTGGATGCCACATCAGAGCATGGAAGGATGAGCTTCATGGATGCCTACAAGGGATACTACCAGATAGCGATGTATCCCCCTAACGAAGAGAAGATGGCATTCATCACTCTAAAAGGGCTGTACTACTACCGGGCAATGCCTTTTGGACTGAAGAATGCAGGAACAACCTAGCAGAGGTTAGTGACCAAGATGTTCAAGCACCTGATTAGGAAGACAATAGAAGTCTACATCAATGACATGGTCGTGAAGACGAAGAAACTAGGGAATCATCTGGCAGACTTGCAGAAGGTTTTTGATATCCTAAAAACATATCGGCTTCAGCTCAATGTCTCCAAATGTGCATTTGGATTCAGATCTGGTATGTTTCTAGGATACTTGGTCACCAGGAGGGGCATTGAAGCAAGCACAGATCATATCAAAGCCATCCTTGACTTGAAAATCCTGACATCAACCAAGCAGGTCCAGATTTTGACTAGCAAGGCAGCAGCCTTGAATAGATTTATCAGCCGAAGTTCTTATAAATGCCAGTCATTTTTTCAATTGTTAAAGAAGGCCACTAATTTTTTGTGGACAAAAGAGTATGAAATCGCTTTGGCTGACTTAAAAAGGTACCTAACAATAGCTCCAGTTTTGTCAACTCCAATACATGGAGAAGAACTACTCCTGTACTTGGCGGTATCAGACCACGCTATCAGTGCGGTGGTAACCCGCGAAGAGGACAGGGAACAGAAGGCAGTATACTGTGTGAGTAAGACCCTGGCAAGTGCAGAAACCAAGTACTTGGCCCTAGAGAAGTTGACACTAACCCTGGTGATGGCTTCCAAAAAGTTGAATCACTATTTCTAAGCCCACAAGATTGTGGTACTGACGGAGCATCCGCTAAAGTCCCTGTTGCAACATGGAGATTTGACAAGCAGAATAGCCAGATGGACAGTAGTGTTGGGCCAATACGACTTAGAGTTCAAGCCTAAAACAGTAATCAAGGGCCAGGTGCTGGCCAAATTTGTGGCTAAGTTCACTCCTGGTGCAATCCTAAGGTGGGCTCCGGTAAACCCCGGCTTAGGATGCCTAGGGGAACAGGAAGAAGCCCGATTGGGGCCAAAGAACCCCACACCAGCAACATAAAAGAAGAAAGAGAAGCCAAAGGCTTGTGATATCTACATCGGAGACTCATTTCGGCTCTTTGTCGATGGAAGCTCAAATTGGCAGGGAGCAAGGACAGAAGTAATGTTAGTATCGCCAGATGGGCGAATGATAGAGCAGTCTATTCATTTGGGCTTCAAGGCCTCAAACAATGAAGCAGAGTATAAGGCGCTGATTGCAGAGCTAAAACTAGCAGCACCATAGAGGCTAACGAGGTAGCAGTCTTCTGTGACTCCCAGCTCATAGTAAATCAAGCAACAGACGAATATGCAGCTAGAGATGAAAGGATGCTAGCCTATGCCAAGGAGGTTGTCAGGTTGCTAACACTGTTTGAGAATTGCTGGCTACAATAGGTTAGCCGAGATGATAATAGTCATGCTGACACCTTGGCTAACCTGGCTAGCGTAATGAAATCAAGTGAGGCAAGAACAATAATGGTTGATTATTTGTCAAGCCCAAGTATAGAGCCCTTCATCACAAAATACAAAGCAATGTGCGTAGAGATAGGTCCAAGCTGGATGGATGCCATAGTTGTATTTGTATTTCTCAGAGATGGCAGGCTGCCAGATGGCAGGAAAGAAGCACGTAAAATCAGATTGAAGTCAGCCAGATTCCACCTGTTAACAGAAGGCCATCTCTATAGAAGGTCAATCACTAGGCCCTTTTTGAGATGTGTGCATCCATCCCAGGTTGAGGACTTTATGTATAAGATCTATGAAGGTGTGTGCGGAAGCCATGCTGGGGGCAAATCACTTGCCCATAGGACCATATCCTAGTGATATTGGTGGCCATACATGCAAAAGGATGCCGAAGCCTACGTCAGGAAATGTGAGAAGTATCAAAGGTTTACACCTTTGATACATCAGCCAACAGCAGATCTGAACCCAATGTCCAGTTCTTGTTTGCCCAGTGGGGCGTGGACCTAGTGGGATAACTGCTCCAGGCAACTGGACATAAAAAGTTCTTGTTAGTAGCCATATACTACTTTACAAAGTGGGTAGAGGCCGAATCCCCTGCGAAGATTCGAGATATTGATGTGAAGAACTTCATCTGGAAGAACATCATCACCAGATTCGGAATCCCAAGGGCCATAGTGGCAGATAATGGTACCCAGATTGACAGTAAGCTAATCAAGAGCTTTTGTGCAAAGTACAAGATTAAGAACTATTACTCTACTCCTAGTTTTTCCCGGAGTAATGGTCAGGCAGAAGCATCTAACAAGACCATCTTGGATGGGATCAAGAAGAGGCTAGAAGCAGCCAAGGGAAAGTGGGTGGAAGAATTGCCAAATGTGCTGTGGACATATCGGACTACGCCGAGAAGATCAACTGGAGAGTCTCCTTTTGCCATGGCATATGGCACTAAAGCAGTCATCCCACTGGAGGTCGGTATCCCTGGAATCAGAACCCAGGGAGTGGAGAATGGCACTAATGAGGCATTTCTTGCCCGAGATCTAGATCTGTTGTAAGAAAGAAATGAGAGAGCAGCAATTCGGTTGGGGGTATACCAGCAGCAGCTTGCTAGGGCTTACAACAAAAAAGTTAACCCAAAGGAGTTCAAGGTTGGGGACCTCGTCCTTAGAAAAGTTGTCGGCAATAAGAAGGATCCCAGGGAGGGCAAGCTTGGCCCAAACTAGGAAGGACCATATCGCATCATCTCAGTTGCCAGTAATGGGGAACATCGGCTGGAAGACAGTGATGGCAAGGAGTTGCCTAGACCCTGGAACACTTGCAACTTTAAGGTAGCGTTTGGTAGAGTTTTGTAAATGTGATTTGAGAGTATGAGTTGTATTTTGAGTTTGTGTGTTGTAGAATTATGACTTGAGTGTAGAAAATTTGTTTGGTAAAGAGTTTTGAAAATAGTTTTGAAAAAAGTTTTGATTTGAGTGGGGAATTGTTGATGTGACATTTGATATGTGATACAAAAATTTACAACTCATAACTAAACATACAACTCAAAATTATTGTAAAGCGCATGAAAAATTTTAAAAATTTCAGAAAATATTTTTTTCGATTATATAAATCAATTGCAAAAAAAAAAAAAAAAGTTCACTATTTCGGTCAACCGGCCGGACGACTGGCCGGACGTCCCGTCAGGCAAAATTTTCAAAAAAAAAAAAGAAAAACGCATCTGTCAAAACAGAAAACCGCAGGTGTTCTGTGCAGAGTTTTGGAATCATCGTTTGAGAACACTAACCAAACACCATACGTGAATTAAGGTGTGGAATCATGATTTGAATTCACAACCAAACAGAGCCTTTTTCTACCATTAGTTTTTTTTTTTTCTTTTTTTTGAGATTTATGTAATGATTTTATTAGCCAAAGCTTTAATAAAATGCTAGCTTGATTTTGTTTTCATATATTATTGTTGACATTTGTGCGATAGAACTGAAAAAGTCTTATGACGATGTTTCTAAATAAAACGTGACGAATAACTTAGACTTATCACATGGTAAAGTTGAATTATACTTACCATATGAGAGAGTTAAACTAAGTTGGCGATATTTCTGAATGAAACATGATGAATAACTTAGATTTATCACATGGTAGTGTTGAATTATACTTACCATATGATAAAGTTGAACTAAGTTGGCGATCTTTCTAAATGAAACATGACGAATAACTTAGACTTGCCGTATGGTAGAGTTGAATTAAAACTTACTATATGGTAGAGTTGAACTAAGTGGCGATGTTTTAAAAATGAAACATGATAAGTAACTTAGACTTGCCGTGACGGTAGAGTTGAACTAAGTTTGATCTAGTTAGATTAACAGAGACACCGAGGTAGAAAACCTCGGCTAAGTTTTGTTTGAATCAGACTTCGGAAAAATTGGAGTTGCATGCTTAATGTGAACATAAGTGATACTAAGGTTAAGCCAAGTTGTACTTAGGTTCACATTAGGGGACAGGAAGTGAGAATGAGCGTAACACTTGTGAAATTTTCTAAAATTTCATCCGAGATCATTGATGGATGGAACCATCCGAGATGAATTAATCCGAGATGGAAGTACTGTACTATACTATACCAAAAGTGTAATTGTCTGAGATACCCATCCAAAGTGCTAGATTGGAAGGGTGAAGCCTTGCGAAAGGACATCAAGTATAACTGAAGAGACAACACTTGTAGATTTTTTTTGATATTTTTAAGTATTGGCCGAGAAAAATAGTAAAGGTTTTTAGCCAAGGTGATCTGAATGATCTACTCTGAGATATGAACTTGTCCAAGATAAGGAGCCAAATTGTCAGACGTAGGAAGATCAGAAAAAATTCTAAGTATGGAAAGCACATACAAGGTGTAAAAGCAACTAAGCAAGCATATAAGCAACAACACTTAGAATAAAAAAGGAGATTGACATTCATAAAGAAACTTGTTCATTGACATCAAGATGGCACTTCGGTCCAACAAAAGCAAGTACAACTACTAAAAGAGAAAAGTTCAAGTTTAAAGAAAAGGAAAAAAATCTTAAGTACTAGACTGAGGGATATCCTCCATCCTCTTGGCTTCGGCCTTATCTGCAACCTTGGCGTCAATCTCCTAAAGAGTTTTCTAGGCTCTTCTCGGCAGCAGTGACCTTGGCTTCAAGGGTTGTTGTTTTCTTCGGCGAAGAGCTTTTGGAGACCTCGTCCTTCTGTTCTTGAGTCAAGTCTAGGACTTGATCATTTAGAGTGAGGGACTTGGCCCCAGCAGTAACCTCCTCTTCTTCATCAGCATCCTCAGCCTCGGCTTCCTCATCTTCGACTTCGTCTTTAGAGTCTTTTGGAGATGGAGGAAAAGGCACACTGAGCTGGTTGATATCTCAGAAGGGAGAGTCCATTGGGACAAATAACTTGTTGAGCGCTGCCATCCAACCGAGGTAATAACCTCTGTTGTAGTCTTGATTGACTTGGGCTTTGTATGCATTGCGAACGGCGGCTTGCCCTTTTGAGAATGCCTTCTCATCTGCCGCCTTGATCTCTGCCTCCATTGTAGCCAAGGCCTCCTGGAGCTCGGCTTTGGCTTCCGCGGTTTTGACCTCGGCTTCCTTAGTTTTGGCCTTGAGTACCTCGGCCACAGCCTCCGCCACCTCGGCCCTCTCTTCGGCCTGGTCTTATGCAAGTTTGGCAACCTTGGCTTGGTCCAACAAAAGCTTGATCTTGACTTTGGCATTCTGGATTTTCTTTATCAACTCCTTCTTCATGGCCTCGGCCTTCACAGCAAAAAGAGTGGCATGCTGGATGGCCTAAAAGGAAAGAAATGAACAAGTTAGTAAAATTTCTAAGTATGAAGAACTTATAGTGAAAAGCCAAAAAGTACAGGTGTTGAAGACTTACCAGGATAGAATGTTGCATCATTAAGGCGAAGTTCTCATATTCACTAATCTTGGCCATACGATTTAGATATGTAGGCAGAAAAACAGCTATAGAGAACGCGGCACTGACCTCAATGTTGTCAATGGCACTATCGGGGGGCTTCATTGGTTGCTCCCCAACCATAAAAGTAGAGGCCCAGGGCTCGTCGGCTTGGAGAGCACCTGGCCCACCTGCTTTGTCAGACCTCGACTTCTTTGAATATTATTTGTTGGTGGATTCAGCCTCAGCAGGCCTCTTTTCTGCAGCGATGGAGCTCTTTTCAATCTCGGCGAATTTTGAGATCGACACTATGTCCTTTGAGTCAGTAGGGATTTGTGTTATTGTGGCCTTTGCCTTGGCTTTTTTTAACTCATTTTGGCTTGGGCTTGGGTTGGGACTGAGATGAAGAGGAGTGAACTGAAACTACTCCCGGCAAGTCGGCCATGAGGTCTTCAACTACGGCTTGACTGTGATCCATCTCGTTAGTAATTGCAGCAACGGTAACCCTGGTTCCAAAATGGATTGCAGGAAGGGCGATGGGAGGGTTGGTTGGATCGTAGGTCGATGCCTCTGAATCTCGATGTTTGCCGTTGTGAGTCCTACCGGCCGGTGCATTCAGAGGAGCTCGACGTCGGCGTCAGTGCTGAGATGGGGGGATAAGTTAGGGGGTAGAGGTGGATGGCTGCTCTACTAGGTCTATAGTAGATGCTTGGTCTGGCCTTGGTGGTGAAGAGGCTGGTGGAGTTGTGGCGGATGGAGAAGTCTTGCTTCGCCTAGGAACGTCGGGCAGAGCAGACTTGTAAGTCAGTATGTAGTTAAGCAACAATGGGGCCTTGCGTCTTTGAATTGGGAGATCCAAGAGCTTCTTTAGATCTCGGCTAGGAAAGTACGACTGTCGAAACCCCTATGCTGGCTGAAGAAGAACTACAAGAGCAAACAGCTAACATTAGCACAGACAAGAAAGATAAATTGACAAGACTTAATAGAAACATGAAAGCTACACTTGTACTCAGTTCTTACCATCATCCTCTCTAAAAATTGTTCGACGTAAAGGAAACAGATGAAGATCATCATCAGGCACGAACTCCCAAATGCTCGAGACAATTAGGTAGTCATCTCCAGCACCTTTGTTTAAGTCAGAAAAGTATGCTATGAATTTGAAGGCAGTAGATCTAGGCTTGAGGTAGTATATGTGACCTTTGTCAGGCTTCAGGCCGCACATGGTGTAACAGAACTGGATGTCGGCTAGTGTAATCCTAGCTTTTTCTTAGCGTGCCAGTTCGATTATGCCATTGATAACCCTATATGAGTTGATGGCTAGTTACATGGGGTTAAGTTTGTGGTAGTTAAGGACTTCTCAAAAAGGAATGTCTAGGGGAAATTGAAATCCACATTCAATGAACGCAACTACAAAGAAGGGCATGGAATCTCCATCAAGCATGATAGAGTCCTCCTTTCCAGCCAACCTAATTTGAACGTGGGCTGGGATGGAGAACTCTTGATGGAAGTACTCTAGTTTGGCTGAGGTATCTACCCTCCACCTGAACATTCCCATGATGTCGACTTAAAGTGATTGGTGCTAGATTTTAGAAAAAAGACACTGGTAGGGGTTTGAGAACCTCAGCTAGACCCTAAACAGGCAGTAGGACAAGGATTTTGAAGATCTAAGGGGAAATTTGTTTTAGTTTTTCCTAAGTATATGGTTTCTAAGCAAATCCCAAGCCTAAAACTAAACTCATAAACAAAGGTGCAAGGCAAGGATATGAACAACAAGCCAAGAAAACAAAAAGGAATGTGATTCAGAATCAAGAAAGTGACATTCAAGAAACATAGAAAGTTACAAATTCATAAACAGTGAGTAGGTGTGTGCAAATGTATGAAATATCATAAGCAAGACAATTGATGTTCTAGAAACACAGTGATGAACTTCGAAGCGCAGAACAGATTCAAGAAACAAAAATCGATTTGTAAAATGAAAAATGGCAACCAAATAAAGGAATGAATGAAGAAAAACAAAGTGTAGCTATGAATAACAGATTCAATGGCAACAGATACAATGTAAACATGTGGCAAAAAAGTATATTGAGAAAACAATAAAGACAGAAATCAAAAAGAAGAAATAGAGAACTTACCAAATAAAGCCAAAGAAATGGAAGCCGGAATGAGGTACTTCGGAGTCAGAGAACTTGAACGATCGGAGTCAAGTGATGAAAGGTGCGCCGGCGATGATAGAAGAAGCAGTTGCAAAGCTTAAGAGAGATTGAAAATAGTGGATTTTAGAGAGAGAAAATTTGAGCAGATAGAGGAAATGTGAGAATAAAAAGTGAAAAGGCAAAGAGAGAGAGAGAAAGAGAAAGAGTTTTGTTAAAAACTGAAAAGACAGAAAAAATGTAATGAATTGACCTTAGACGACATGCCTGTCAAGCAGCATGGGCAGAAATGACTCGACTTGATAGCACGTGTCAAGTACAAGCCAATGAGACAGAAACACGTGGAGGAAACGGTTGAAAAAACTGTGCATGACAGCTCATGCGCAGTTGGGACTCTTGTAATTCTTGAAGTAATGAGGCCATGATCTTGGCCATAGAAGCAATCTCGGTTGAGATATGTAAAGAGCTTAAGAACTTGGCTCATGATCCTAAATAAAGTGGACAACTGAGTCCAGGTAACTTGAAGCCGACGAGTCGTAATCTCGGTCGATGAGAAGAATGAATCTTTAGCCAATATGTAGTGTGGACAAACGATGTAGGTTTTATCACCTCAGGTTGCCGAGGTAATAGAACCTAGAGGGCAGTTGTGGGGAAGTATTTTACGAATAACAGCTTATGGCTAAGGTGATGCCGAAGTGTCAGCCGATGTGCCACGTAGCTTGGTCACGCTGCCGAGATGATCTCAGCTAAGCCAAGATTATCTGCGGAGATGTCGAAATCCGGGATAAGCGGATAAACGACAAGAGTTCTAGAGCGGGGAAGGGTCTCAGTGTTAAAAAAAGAATAAGGCTCCTGAAGAGTTTATCCCTATCTAGCTGAGAGTCCAGGATGAGCATTGAGCTTAAGTCCACTAAAGTGAGGCTTCTAAAGGGATTAGGTCACTATTGGTTATAAATGTAGGGCATCCCTGTGAGTCTCAGGTATGTGGGATATACTATGAGCAATAAATTGTGAGTTAAATACTTGAATTGATACCTTTGAGAGATTACTGGCTTCATCGTTGGAGTGCTCCCGGGTGAATGAACCACCACCGGATTCTGATCTTCTTGTGCAGGTTGTTGGGCTTAATCTATTCTGCCGGTGCTCTCCAGGTGAGTTCCCCTTATTGATTGTGTGGTCGAAAATCAACACCTACACTTAAAATAATGAAATGATGGATAAATAATTAAATATCATTAGAGCTACACATAGTCACATTTTGGTTTCGTTTGACTATTTTAGTTGAGACTAAAAAATCATAAAGGATAAAATAGGCTAAATAAGTCAACAAGATAAAATGTCACTTCCAAATCATAATCATTTAACTTTTCTGTCACAAAAGTCAAAAAAATAAATAAAATAAATAAATTGTCAAACAAACTTTTTAATCCCAAGTTAAAAAAGTTCAAATTCCAAAAAGTCAACTAATTTTTTTTTTTTTGCTAAATGGAAACTTTATATCTATGTAATATAGAATAGCTCAATTAGCCATTCTTTTATATTTTTATTTGAAAGGTTGGGGGTTTAATACTCACTAATGCAAATATTGATAATTTTTCATACATATATATTTAGGTAATTTACAAATACATCCCTTGATGTTTGCTCAAAATACGCATTGTCCCTTATGGTTATGAAAATTATATCCCGCCTCTTCAAATTTCTAATTGCAACAAATTATTCATTTTGTCAATAAATCATCAAGACAATTAATTGTTTTTAATGATGTCTCAAATAAATTTCAATTAATAATTCGGATAATTTTATTATTGTATAGAAGCGTAGTTAGAAATTTTATTTTTGCATTAATTGTGTTAAATAAAAAAAATCTGACAAGGAAGTATTTGTAATTTTTGAAATTACAAGGGCAATTTGTATTTTAAGTAAACTTCAGAGGTTATATTTGTAATTTACCCTATATATTTCAATAGATAAAAGAGTAATTATATTATGACAAATATTTATATGATCAAATAGACTACTGACTCATAATAGTTAGAAAGTCAACAAAGTCTAAAACCAATCCACCAAGCCCATCAAGCCAAACACAACAACCATTAATAATCACATACAATCCTCATAATGAGGGAGAAATAACCATTATCTTATGAAGTTACTCAAGTGATCGAAAACCAATTGCCACCCCAATAAAATTTCCTGTTGAGTTAGATGTTGTAAGTCAATGTCAAAACAAACTATTGAGACAATAATTTCTACACAAGTATGAGTATCATCAAAGCACCATTGTAAAGAAATATATTCCCAAACATATGTAAATGTCATACTAAGGTTCAAACAAGTGATAAAACGCACATTCAAGAAATAAAGAACATGTATCATTAATAGAAAAATTAATTTCCATATTCGGTGTACTTTCAAGATTACAATCTATGAGACATTTCTAGAGTTTTTCCCGAACTCAGCCTTTCTAGGTTTGTACAACATTTTATCTAATTCTAGATCATTTTTCGGAAGTGGGATAGCTTTCCTAGAGTTTTAATTATTTCAGAAATACTCCAGTGCTATCCAAATTCGTCGACTGTTGCGAAATTGAATTTTCTCTCAAACCACTCACTCTTTTCAATAAAACCATTTTTTCATGAGAGAAAAGGAAGGTTTTGATATAAAAATGAGGTCAATGGGATTTTTTTTCATTTTTCTAGAATTTTTTAAAGTGGTTTGAAAACATTGGTATTTCATGCACAAAACTTAAAATAGAAAGAGTAGTAGAAAAGGGGGCAACCAAAGGTAATTTTCCACTTCTTTTATAATGAAAACATGGTAAATAATATATTAGTAACTCATATTTTTAGTTTGAAGGTGTGCCTTTAAAAATAATGTAAGATATAGGTGGAAAAAGATGGCTTTGCTCCAATAAAGAGAAAATACAAGCATGGAAGGAAACAAGGCCCTAATTTTATTCAAACACAAGAACACCACGCATACACATCTGAAAATAATATTCTAAACATCTAATATCATGTATTTGGAAATGAAAAGAAAAGAATAGGTTGTGTTGTGCTTACTTGTTTGCTAGATTGCTAAGTTCGGACCAATTCTCTTCTCATCTTCTTTCTCCCCCTCTAAACTCACTCTTTACACTCCTCTATATACCTCAACCACGTGTTGTGTGTGTGTGTGTGTGTGTGTGGCGCGCGCGCGTAAATATGCAAGAGACGTGATTTATAAAATAAATTAAAATAATGTGGTAAAAGGTCCAAAATGTCCTTTGGTTGGAATTGAATGGAATTAGTTGTGTTTAGTTGAATTGTAATGGAATGAGGGTTGATTAGAAGGGTTAAGTGTGATTTAGTTAGGCTTAAATCTAACTTAGTTGGTTTGCAAAACTAGATTGAAAAGTGAGTACAAGACAAACATTCTTGATTTGGGGGTCCTAGGTCAAAAATCTTCCATGTTTCAAGCAATTTGCTTCCAAAAGTACACTATATGTACACACACACACACACATATATATACATGCATGCTAGTGGCAGGCCATGTGCTCTAGGGACTTTAGGGTTTTTCACTTTCTTTTTTGTGTACAAATTCATATATATAATGTAGATTTTTGGTGGAAAAGATTAAATAATGGGTTGTACTTTTATATGTATAAAATGATTTGGAGTCAAAATGCAATTAAAATGAAATGTGTGGGCTTGGACTCAATTGGAATATCTATTTCAAGTATACTATTAGAAAAAAAAAAATTGGTTTGAAATATCTTGTTTTGAATTAAAAGATGCATAACTGAATGAAAATGATAAAAACTGAAAACTAAGGTTTTGAGAGATAAATCTATAATTAGAGAGTTAATTAATTAATATTAGAGTGTTAGAAATAACCACAAAGTTGTCGGCGTTGATTAGGGTTTGCATAGTTTCTCCCAGGACGCGTTTTCGATTCTAGGGTTAAAATAGCGAGTAAACGAGGAATCGAGGACTTTCATTATAATAACTCGAAAATGAGAAGTGAGGGCCTCACACCAAATGGATGTCAAAACGGAATTTTTAAATGGAGAATTAAATGAAGAAATTTATATTGATCAATCTGAAAGTTTGTAACTCCTAGACAAGAAAGAAAAGTATGTAAACTTGTAAAGTCTGTTTAATGGGTTTAATATCAATGATTCTGATAAATATGTGTATATCAAAAATTTGATGGTGCTTGTTGTGGGGATATATTTTCTGATTATCAACGCGTGGCGAGGTGACGCCGACATGTCAGCCAAGTTGCCACGTGTCTTGACCGTGATGCCGAGATGATCTCGGTATGGCCGAGGTTACTCCGAAGATATCGAAGTCCGGGATAAGCAGATAAGGGACAAGAGTCCTAGCATGGAAGGAGACTCCAGTTTGGATAAAGACAAGGCTCTTAGAGAGTTTATCCCAATCCTACTGGGAGTCCAAGATTAACAGTAATCTTAAGTCCATTGAAGCTAGGCTTCCTGCTGGGACAAGGATTGAGTTAACTATAAAAGAAAGGCACCCCCGATGGTCTAAGGTACGCAATTTATATTCAGAACAGTGAATTTAGCACCATTGATTATCTTTGAGAGATATTTGGTTATTGACTTGACCATCGGAGTACCCTCGGGTGGACGAACCACCACCGGAGTCTCTTCTTTCTGTTGCAGGTCAGCCAGGTGTCATCTATTCTGTCAGTGCTCTCCAGTTGAATATTGAGTTGGCAGTATGGTCAGAAAATCACTCACACAATTTGGCACCGTCTGTGGGAAGAAAAGAATGATGGATGGCCAGTAACAGACAGCAAGAAAAGATTGGGGACGACACTCCTATAGGGGGAGACCTATCGACCTCGATATCGAAGGAGACAACCGCAACACAGAAACTCGTAATCAGAATCACAGAGCGAAAGACGTCGGCCAGGAGGGCGACACTTCAAAGAAAACAGACCAAAGCAGGTACTATAACGAAGAAAACCTCCAAGTATGGAGGGATAGGTGCCTACGAAGGGACAAAGAGGTAAAAGAGATGGCAAACAAGTTGGCGGACCTGCAATCGGTCGTCAACTTCATGATGCAAAACAATGTCATGCAGCCACCATTCCTACTGCAGGACACGCCGATTCCAATGGCTAATGCCCAGAAGGAAGGGCAGAAAACAATCCCTGTAGCCCCTCAACACACCAAGAGCGAAAGACACTCTCACCGGCCTTCCAGAGAGGTCGGGCGAGGGGAGCCAAGGAGGGAAGAGTCACGAAGGACACATCACAGCAAGGAAGCAGACCCCAAAGAACATCGGCATGTTCAGGGACAGGCACTGTGCTTCGACACACCTAACGGAGAAGGGTCGAAAAGGGCCCGCAATGAAGCTGAGAGCAGTGCTCCGAAAAGACTGAAGTCGGGAGACAGCCGAGCTTCTGGCCGAACTAAAGAGGACTTGAGAGATTACTTCAAGAGGAAGCAAGATCACGCCAAGGTAACATCCACTGTTAAACCGAGAACACCCTTCTCAGTGGACTTGGACAGATTTGAGGCGCCGAAGAGATTCAGTATGCCGAGGTTCCAAATATACGATGGCAAGTCAGACCCCAACTTCCACGTTGGACTGTACTTGAATTCGATGGCATTATATAGTGGGAACGAGCCATTGCTCTGCAAAGTGTTCCCCTCATCCTTCGGGGAGATTGCATCAGGTTGGTTTCACAAACTACCAAAGTGAAGTGTGAAGACCTGGGAGGGCCTGGCCGGGATATTTGTGGCCAGGTTTGTAACAAACAAGCTGCAGCCATTGAGGGTGGATGCATTGATGGCCCTGAAAATCAGTAAGGATGAAGGCCTTAGGGCCTATGGGAAAAGGTACTATGAGGTGTTCAACCGAATACCTGAATGCAATCAAGAGGTGGCGGTCATATCTTTCAAGAACGGCCTGAAAGATGACTGTTCACTACGAAAGTCGTTGGCAAAGACATTGCCAAAAAGCATGGAAGAGCTCATGGCCAGAATCGAGAAGTATGCCAAAGCCGAGGAAGATACGTCGGGGAATAAGGAGACAAAGCATGAGAAAGGAAATGGCTCGCCGAAGCGAGGCCGAGGTAACAATGGACCCAGCAAGCAAGAGAGGGAACTGAGGGCTGCACAAGCAATAACAACTGTGTTCCGAATCCCAATTCACAAGGTCCTGGCTCAAATTCAGAACCAACCCTACTTCAGAACACCAGTACGGGCACCAGGAGAATTTATGGGAAGGAACGTTGGCAGGCACTGTGCCTACCACAATGAAGATGGACACATGACTCAGGGTTGTAGAGCCCTGAAAACACACTTGGAAGACCTGGTGAGGCAGGGCCATTTGAGAGACCTTGTCGATGAGGCTAGGACAAGGGAAGAACAGGCAAGATTGCCTCAGGCACCAGCAGCTCCGCCTCCCCCAGCACAGCAACCTCAGGCAGGGGGACCTCGGGTAGTTAATGTAATTCACTCGAAGGTCAACGAGAACGAACTTATGGGGGAGACTCAGAAGGCAAAGCACTTACAGCATGTTTACCAAGTTGGGGAGAAGAGACATCGGGTAGAGGAATGTCAAGGACCAGTAGTGTCCTTTACTAACGCTGACCTTGAGATGGTCCAGCATCCGCATAACGATGCCTTGGTAGTATCCCTCCAGGTTAGGGAATGCCAAGTGAAGCGCATCCTAATTGACCAAGGCAGCTCTTGTGACATCATGTACGTCCGATGTTACAAGGAGCTCGACCTTCACCCAGACGACATGGAACAATCCAATAGCCCAATGGTCGGGTTCAATGAAACGCTGATATGGCCACTTGGAACAATGAGTTTGGAGGTGCAGGCTGGCACCAGGAAGATAAAGACGGAGTTCACCATAATCGACACACATTCCCCTTACAATATAATCTTGGGAAGGCCATGGTTGCATGCGATGGGGGCAGTTCCCTCAACATTGCATCAACTATTGCGGTTCCCAACAGAACATGGGATAGAAGAAGTCAGAGGGGATCAGCTGCAGGCGAAGAATTGCTCCATGGCAGCAATAAAATCTACCTACAGCATTCACGAACCAGAGAAGGTAGAAATTGAAGATGAGGACGTGGAAGTCCTAGAAGACGTCGGCAAGGAGCCAGCCGAGAAGAGCGAAGAAGCACTGAAGAAAATACTCGTCCAGGAGGGCGATGAAGAGCGCTTCTTTCTTCTCGGCTCGGGCTTAACCAAAGAAGAGGAAAAAGAGTTGGAAGCTTTTTTTAGAGCAAATATTGAGGTGTTTGCCTGGACGCCTTACGAAATGCCTGGCATTGACCCCGAGGTCACTTGCCATAAACTGAACGTTGACAGGTCGGCCAAACCTGTAATCCAACGAGCGAGAAGACTGACGTTGATGCATGTCGAAGCAGTGGAAGAGGAGGTAGACAGACTCCTGGAGGCCAGGGCCATTAGAGAAGTTAATTACCCGACATGGCTATCCAATACAGTGGTGGTAAAGAAGAAAAACGGTAAATGGAGGGTTTGCGTGGACTTTACCAGCCTGAACAAAGCCTGCCCAAAAGACAGCTTTCCTCTATCCAAGATCGACCAACTGGTAGACACTACTTCAGGGCATGGAAGGATGAGCTTCCTGGATGCCTACAGGGGGTACCATCAGATAGCCATGTATCCCCCAGATGAAGAGAATATTGCGTTTATCACCCCAAAAGGGCTGTACTGCTACAGGGTAATGCATTTTGGGTTGAAAAACGCAAGAGCGACTTACCAAAGGTTGGTAACCAAGATGTTTAAACATCTAATTGGCAGAACGGTGGAAGTCTACATTGATGACATGGTCGTAAAGACCAAGGAACCTGAAGGACATCTGGCCGACCTCAACGAAGTCTTCGAAATCCTGAAGACATGTCGGCTCCGACTCAATGCATCAAAGTGCTCATTTGGAGTTGGATCCGGTAAGTTTTTGGGATACCTGGTGACCAGAAGAGGCATTGAGGCCAGCCTAGATCAGATCAAGGCCATCCTAGAACTGAAGAGCCCGACATCGGCAAAACAGGTGCAGATGCTAACTGGAAGGGCTGCAGCCCTGAATAGATTCATCAGCAGAAGCTCAGACAAGTGCAGATCTTTCTTCAACTTAGTAAAGAAAGCCACAGACTTCCTATGGACTGAAGAATGCGAGGCCACCTTGGCCGACTTAAAGAAGTATCTAACCACAACTCCAGTTCTTTCAAATCCATAACCAGAATAAGAGCTGTTTTTATACTTAGCAGTTTCAGAACATGCGATAAACGCAATGGTAGTCCGAGAAGAAAAAGGGGAATAAAGGGCTGTTTACTATGTAAGCAAAACCCTGGCCGATGCAGAAACAAGGTATTTACCCTTAGAGAAATTGGCACTAGCCTTAGTCATGGCTTCAAAGAAGTTGAACCATTACTTCTAGGCCCATAAAATTATAGTGCTTACTGAACACCCCTTGAAATCCTTGCTAAAACAAGGAGACCTGACAGGAAGAATAGCCAGATGGGCAGTCACCCTGGGCCAATATGACCTGGAGTACAAACCCAGAACAGCAATTAGAGGCCAGGTTTTGGCCAACTTCGTGGCCGAGTTCACGCCAGAATCCATCGAACATCGGGCTCCGTTAAGCCTGTATGATCGATGCCCTAACAAGCAAGAAGGAGCTCAGCCAAAGGCGAAAGAACAAAGGAAAGAGGACAAACCCAGACCCTGTAGCATTTACATCGGCGACTCCTTTCGACTGTTTGTTGATGAGAGTTCAAACCAACAGGAAGCGGGGGCAGGAGTAGTGTTGACATCTCCAGATGGGCAGCTGCTAGAACAATCAATTCATTTGGGGTTCAAGGCCTCAAACAATAAAGCAGAATACGAAGCACTCATAGCAGGACTAAAACTGGCAACAGCAGTACAAACAGATAAGGTAATAGTCTTTTGTGACTCACAACTGATAGTTAACCAAACAATAGGCAAGTTTGTAGCTCGAGATGAAAGAATGTCGGCCTACGCAAAAGAGGTCATCAAATTGGCAGCCATGTTTCAGAACTGCCGACTACTTCAGGTAAGCCGAGATGATAATAGTCACGCCGACGCATTGGCCAACCTAGCTAGTGCAGCACAACTTGGAAAAGCAAGGACAATAATGGTTGACTATTGTCGGGCCCGAGCATAAACCACTAAGCACAAGGCGTGAAGCAATGTGTGTGGACATGGGACCAAGCTGGATGGATGCAATTGTTGCATTCCTGAAAGAAGGAAAGCTGCCAGACGATCACAAAGAGGCACACAAGATCAGATTGAAATCGACAAGATACAATCTAACAGCAGAGGGGCATCTCTACAAAAGGTCCTTCACTGGACCCCTTTTAAGGTGCGTACATCCTTTACAAGTTGAAGATTTTTTATATGAAATTCATGAAGGAATTTGTGGAAGCCACGCTGGAGGCAGATCACTCGCCCATAGGGCCATTACCCAGGGGTATTGGTGGCCTTACATGCAGAAGGATGCAGAAGCATATGTGAAGAAATGTGAAAAGTGCCAAAGATTCGCACCACTGATACACCGACCACAGCAGACCTGAACCCTGTATCCAGTCCTTGGCCATTTGCCCAATGGAGCATGGATCTGTTGGGCAACTGCCCCAAGCAACTGGACAAAGGAAGTACTTGCTGGTAGCAACAGACTACTTCACTAAGTGGATAGAAGCTGAACTCCTTGCCAAAATCCGAGATGTGGATGTGAAGAAATTCATTTGGAAAAATATCATCACCAGATTTGGATTCCAAGAGCAATAGTTGCCGACAATGAACACAATTCGACAGTAAGCTAATTAAGAGCTTCTGTGCAAAGTTCAAGATCAAGAACTACTTTTCAACTCCTAGCTTTCCCCAAAGCAATGGACAAGCAGAAGCATCCAACAAAGTAATCTTGGATGGGATAAAGAAGAGGCTGCAGGCGGCAAAAGGAAAGTGGGTGGACGAGCTGCCCAATGTGCTCTGGGCATATCGAACTACGCCAAGGAGATCAACAGGGGAGTCCCCCTTTGCCATGGCTTATGGCACAGAAGCTGTCATCCCGCTGGAGGTCGGCATCCTAGGGATCAGAACTCAGGGAGTCGAGAGCGGGACTAATGATGTACTCTTAGCCCGAGATCTGGATCTTCTAGAAGAACGAGGGAGAAAGCTGCAATTCAGCTCGAAGCAACCAACAACAGCTAGCAAAGCTTATAACAAGAAGGTCAACCCAAGGGAGTTCCAAATAGGTGACCTCGTCTTACGAAAAGTCTCGACAATAAAAAGGATCCTAGAGAAGGGAAGCTTGGCCCAAATTGGGAAGGGCCCTACAGAATAATCTCGGTACTGGGTAATGGGGCTTATCGACTTGAAGATAATAAGGGCAAAGAGTTGCCAAGGCCTTGGAACACTTGCAATTTGAATTTTTCTATCATTAGAATTATTTGTTCAACTGTCATTTGCCGAAGTAAATAAATAAAGTTTTAACTTATTTATATTTGTTTCTACACTTGTGACTGATAACGATACACAACGTTGCTTCTGAAATACATGTATAATGAGAACCCAAGTGGAACTTAGGTTCACATTAGGGGGCAGAGAGAAGAAGAATGATGTTTACTTGTTGAAACTTGAGAAAAGTTTACAAGTTAAACCGATATGATGTTTACTTGTTGAAACTTGAGAAAAGTTTACAAGTTAAACCGAGATGATGTTTACTTGTTAAAACTTGAGAAAAGTTTACAAGTTAAACCGATATGATGTTTACTTGTTGAAACTTAGAAAAGTTTACAAGTTAAACCGATATGATGTTTACTTGTTGAAACTTAAGAAAAGTTTACAAGTTAAACCGATATGATGTTTACTTGTTGAAACTTGAGAAAAGTTTACAAGTTAAACCGATATGATGTTTACCTTGTTGAAACTTGAGAAAAGTTTACAAGTTAAACCGATAAATGTTTACTTGTTGAAACTTGAGAAATTTTACAAGTTAAACCGATATGATGTGTTTAACCATAGAGCTTGTTGAACGACCTTTGGGAAACTTACAAGTTAAAGTTTAACCCGAGATGATGTATACTAAGGTTAAACACTTGTTGAAATTTTTATGAAAGTTTACAAGGTGAAACCAAGCTTAGGCCGAAAAGGTACTTGGGCACTTACCGAGGTAAATCATCAATTTGCATACCCGAGGTGCGTCACCCCGAGGAGGTTACACAAGGATTGATGTGTATATTCAAGACATACAAAAATATTCAAAGTGTGGAGGACAAACAAGAGCAGTAAAGTGAAGATAAAGATTCAAGCATTCAGGGAAAGCAATTGCATTTATACACGAAAGATGGCACTACGGCCTAACCAAAAAGTAATTGTTCAGAAATTACAAAGAATGCACATCGGCCATGCGAAAAGCTTACATGAAGAAGGGAAAGAAAAACATAAGGCTAAGACTCCTCAGCAGTAGCAGTTGGTTGAGTTTGAAGTCCAGACGATTGTTGGGAAGACATCTCAGCAGCCTTATCCGCCGCGAGCTCGGCGTCAATTTCTGTAAGGGTTTCATCTAGCCTCTTATCGGCAAGGGGAACGACGGCCGATGTCTTCTCAGCCGCAGTATCTTTAGGGACCTCCTCACCCTCCTCATCTTGAGTCAAGTCCAGGACTTGCTCATTCAGAGAAGGGGACTTGGTCCCAGTAGTCCCCTTTGATTTCCTCACCAAAACTTCCTCCTCGGCCTCATCCTCAGAATCAGATTCGTCGTCAGATTGACTGGGAGTTGGAGTTTGGAGGGAATGGCAGGGAATGGCATCGGCGTTCCTCAGGGAGGAGTCCTCAGGGATCAAGTTTCCTTCAGCAAAGTTGTCCAACCAAGGGAGAACCCTTGTTGCATGCTTGCTTGACTTGCTTTTCATAGGCCTCCGTAACGTCGGCCATGCCCTGAGCATACGCCTTCTCGTCGGCTTCTTTGATTTCGGCCTCTTTGGTGGCCAAAGCGTCTTGAAGCTCCTTCTGGGCCTGGGCCACTTTTTCCTCGGCCTCCTTCAGCTGGGCTTGAAGGACTTTATTTATCGCCTCAGCAGCACCACCCTCTTCTCTTCAGCTTCAGCTTCATCTCTGGCTTTAATAGCGACCTCGGCCTGATCCTCCAGGGTCTTCATCTTTGATTGCAAGTTTTTATTGGTTTTCTGAAGGCTGGAGACCTCCCTCTTCTTCTCGGCTAGCTTCTCACAGTTCTCAAAAGATTGTATTGAGAAAGAGTGGGCATGCTGGATGGCCTGAAAGAAAACAGAAGTATTAGAAAATATTCAAAGTATGAAATGAAGAGAAAGACAAAAAAATTACCAAGTAAAGATACTTACCTGAATAGATCGCTGGAGCATCAAAGCATAATTTTCGTACTCGCTCAACTCAGCGTTCTGGTCGAGATCGCCAAGAAGAAGTAGAGCAATACTAAGGGCGACACCGACGTTGATATCATCGACGCTATCGCTAGCCATAACAGGCTTATCTTCCAGAGTAATCTCGGGGGTCCAGGGGACATCAGGCTTCTTAGACCCCGAGGTTGTTGCAGAAGATGACCTCGGCCTTTTGGATTTGGTGGATTCGGATGGAAGTGTTTCAGCAGACCTCTTCGCGGGGACAGAGGCAGTTTTCTCACTCGGAGCCAATTTGGAAATTGGCAAGGTATCCTCAGAATCGATCTGAGTCACCTTTGCCTTGGGCTGAGCCTTTTTTATTCTTTTCGGCTTCGGTGGAGGCAGGGTTTGTGTTGATTGGGCATCAACATCAGTTGGAATGTTGGCTAGAAGATCTTTAGCAACTGGTTTTGGGCGGCCCATCTCGGCAATAAGAACAAGTCGTCGCCGACGTTTTCGTTGGGATATTGGGATCAGATAAGGAGCTGAGGTTGACGGCTGCTCAGCTGGATCAGAGGTTGATCCTTGGTCTATCCGAGATGTGGACGCGGCTAGTGGAGTTGTGGCAGAAGGTGGAGAAAGGCTTTTCTTCTTCTTTCTTGGGACGTCGGGAAGAGCCGACTTATAAGTAGGGATAAAGTTGAGAAGAGGAGAGGCCTTCCGCTTGTGAACTGGCAAGTTTAGTAGTTTCTTCAGGTCTTTGCTGGGATAGAAAGATTGACGAAAACCCTTTGGTGGCTTGGGAAGAGTTGCAAGAAAAACAGACATTAGAGCAGATGAAATATTGAAGACTTTCTGCGACAAGTAAAATGCAAACACTAGACTCTTACCATTACCCTCTACAAAAACTGATTGAGGGAGAGGGTAGAGGTGGATGTCCTCATTTGGAGCGAACTCCCAGTTCCCCGAGGTAATGAAATAGTCGTCTCCAGCTCCCTTGTTGGAGTCTGGGAGGTTGGCTACGATTTTGTACTCTGTGGATCTCGGCTTGAGGTAGTAAACGTAGCATGTGTCTTTTTTAGACCACACATGGTATAGTAATACTGGATATCAGCTAAGGTAACCCTAACATTTTCCTGTTTTGCTAAGGCTATTATGCCATAAATAACTCGGTAGGAGTTGATGGCAAGTTGCATTGGGTTTAACTTGTAATAATGAATGATCTCACGAAAAAGAATATTGAGTGGGAGCCGAAATCCGCACTCGATAAAAGCAACGACAGGAAGGGGCATGGAATCAGCAGTGGGCATGATAGAGTCGTCCTCCCCAGCCAGCCTCAGATGGACATCGGCAGGGATTTCAAACTCTTGCCTAAAATACTCTAACTTGGATGGGGTATCTACCCTATGTTTCCACATACCCATAACATCAGCTTCACTTAAAAGAGCTGGATTTCAGAAGGAAAGAGTATTGTAGGGTTTAAAGGACCTCGGCTAAAAATCTCAAAATACACAGAGACTGGGGGAATCGTTTCAGTTTTTCCTAAATGTTTTAGGTTCTACAATCAAATCCCAAACCTAGATCTATGGAAGCAAGGATTGAAGGCACAAATCTGGAAAAACACGGTAAACAGAAACAAGAATACAATTCAGATTCAAGAACAAAGACGGATTATCAAGAACATCGTCAATATAAAGGGTATGAGCCAAGAACAGTGGCAAAAATGCAAAAAAGTTGTGAACAGTGCGTGTATTCAAGACATGAGCACAGAGCAAGGTCATGAAATAAACACACTCAGATACAAGATTCATGAAATCACCTCAAAATGCTTGAGTAAAGCAGCAATGGTGACTAAATTATGAAGCAAAATTTCTTGAGGAGCAACAAGAAATTAAAACCAGGAGGAACAGTGGCTTACCAGAAAGAGGGAAGCTGGAATGGGATTTGCCAAAGTCTGACAATAGTTGCAGAGGCGGAAGAACAGTGGAGATCACGCCGGAGGTGGTAAACGGAGCAAGTTGCAGAGCTAAGAAAGCTTGAACAATGGCAGATCTGGGGAAAAAAAAGCTAGAGAGAGAAAAAGCTAGAAGGACTGAACAAAAAGTGAAAAGACGAAAAGGGAAAAGTTTTGGTAAAACTTGAAACGGCGGCAGAATAACATCAATACGCCTAGAAGAATGGATTTTGTCAGACGGCGCACGCAGGCGCAAGACGGCTTACAGGCGCGTCACAAGCACGATCTAATAAAGGGAAGGAACGTGGCTTAGACGGTTATGTATGACAGCTCATACGCATAAACGGGTTCTTGGAATTCTTGTTCGTTAAAGAGACTTGTCGACCTGGAGAGAATGATCTCAGCTGCGATACTTTAAGCCGACGTACTGGAAGGAAGTCCCGATATAGGTTCCATCACCTCAGAACGCCGAGGTAATAGAACCTAGGGGGCAGTTGTGGGGATATATTTTCTGATTATCAATGTGTGGCGAGGTGACGCCGACGTGTCAGCCAAGTTGCCACGTGTCTTGACCGTGATGCCGAGATGATCTCGGCATGGCCACGGTTACTCCAAAGATATCGGAGTCTGGGATAAGCAGATAAGGGACAAGAGTCCTAGCATGGAAGGAGACTCCAGTTTGGATAAAGATAAGGCTCTTAGAGAGTTTATCCCAATCCTACTGGGAGTCCAAGATTAACAGTAATCTTAAGTCCATTGAAGCTAGGCTACCTACTGGGACAAGGATTGAGTTAACTATAAAAGAAAGGCACCCCCGATGGGTCTAAGGTACGCAATTTATATTCAAAACAGTGAATTTAGCACCATTGATTATCTTTGAGAGATATTTGGTTATTGACTTGACCGTCGGAGTACCTCCGGGTGGACGAACCACCGTCGGAGTCTCTTCTTTCTGTTGCAGGTCAGCCAGGTGTCATCTATTTTGTCAGTGCTCTCCAGTTGAATACTGAGTTTTTAGTGTGGTCAGAAAATCACTCACACACTTGTATTATGCAGGTTTGTAACTCTTAGACAAGAAAAATGTAAACTTGTAAAGTCTCTTTAATGGGTTTAATATCAATGATTCTGATAAATGTGTGTATATCAAAAAAAATTGATGGTGCTTGTGTTATTCTTTATAAATGTTGATGATATTCTAATTTTTGGTAATAATTTGGCTTTTATTAATGATGCTAAGAATTTCTTATCTAACAATTTTGATATGAAGGATTTAGGCCTAGCTAATGTTATATTGGGTATTAAAATAATTAAAAGTGGTAAAGGAATTGTTTTGTCACAAGAACATTATGTTGACCAACTGCTAAAAAAATATAATTATTGTGATGCAAAAGTTTTATCTACTCCATTTGATCCTAATAGTCTCTTAAAGAAAAATATGGGTGAAAGTATTTTTCAACATAAATATGCTCAAATAGTAAGATCTTTGATGTATCTTTCTAATTACACAAGACCTGATATTTTTTTGCTATTTGTAAACTGAGTCCTTATACTATTAATCCTAGTCTAAAACATTGGAATGCAATTGAAAAAAAAAATTAAATACCTTAAAGGTACAACAAATTATGGAATTCATTTTTTGGGGTTTTCTATTGTGCTAGAAGGATTTAGTTAAGCTAATTGGATATCTGATTTTGATGAAACTAAAGCAACTAGTGGTTATGTGTTTACTTTAGGTAGTGGTGCAATAGTTTGAAAATCTTCTAAGCAAACTGTTATATCTAGATCTACAATGGAAGCAGAATTCATTGCTTTAAATTTGACTTGTACCGAGGCCAAATGGCTTAGGAATTTATTATCTAATTTACCATTACCTGATAGTCTTATATTTGTTGTCTCTATTCATTGTGATAATCAAGCTACAATTGCTAAAGCAAAAAATACAAATTTAAATAAGAAAAATAAACAAATTAGAATAAGAGATAATTCTATAAAACCAATTATTATCTCAAGGTGTTGTAGCATTTTGTGAGGCCTGGAAAGAATATAGCAGACCACCCTTTTACTAAAGGACTAGAGCATAGGCTAGTTGTTGAATCATCAAAGGGAATGGGACTGAAACCCATAAATTAGTCATTGCAATGGATACCTAACCTTTGTGATTGGACATTCCATGAATAAGGTTCAATAGGTAATAACGAAGTTGATGGGTGACTTGGAGGAGCACTAAACATATTATAGAGAAATTCCCTGGTCCTATTTCTATGGTGATAGTGCTTACTATTGTGACGGGTTTTAGGAAGAGCTCAGCTCTGAATGTGTCCAAGGTAAGATTTCTACAGGGTGTTGGTCACAAATCACTCTTGGAGGATACACCTATACAAGTGTGACAATGGCGTCTCTATTGTGAGAAATTGGGTTACTCCCTAAAGACATTTATAGAAACAAGATATGTGCGCAAGACCATTTAACATGCAAAATTATTCAGAACCATTATAATTGTTCGTATTGTGCGTGTGATAAGCTTGTTTGATCACAAGGACCTAGTTCAAGACTAACTAACACTAAGTGGAGGTTTCAAGTTGTGGTCCATCAACTTCTTCCTAGCAGTGGGAGGCAAAGACTTGTCCTAGATGGCGTTGACAAACGCTTCCCAAGTCACTCCAATGCGCCCACGCACATACTTTCAGCATTGACCCGCATCTCCCTTCAGTTGGAAGGATGCCAAGGTCACTCTCAAACTGTCGTGCTCGATGCCAAGCATCTCAAACATCTTCACCATTTGTTCTAACCACTCATTTGCCTTCAGTGGCTTCTTAGGATCACCCAAAAACTCATCCGAATTACCGAAAAAACTCCCTCTTCAAGAATGACGACCCTGCTTTAGCAACTTAGGCTTGGACTTGATTCTTAGCCCTAAGAATGTCCATAGCTTCCCACAAAACTCTGGCCATTTCACAGGCCAAAGCGCCCATGGCATGCTAACCAACTGGTTCGGCCACATTGGCCTGGCCAACCCCTTCCTTCTGCGTCGGAATTTCATCCGGTAACGGTACCTCATGCCGTCTAAGCCTACCATGCCTACCACCACCACGTCCATGTCCTAGCATCCTAATGAAGGTAACAAAGCAGATTAACACATTTACAAATGTGCTGAAGCTAACTCACTCACGTCCTAAGGCGATGGACAATAGATAATTCACTGCATATAAGCACGTAGTCACATAAACACATACGAATTTTCTTCCTAGATAATGATCGTCCCGCGGCATCGCTAGAGTTCCAATTAGAAATAGCAGTGATCAAGTGCTCTTCTACTAGGACTTCTAGAAACCCGTAGACCCAATCAATATCTTAGAAATTAAATCTCACACCCATATAATCACATAAGCTTGTTATCACATAGCATACCAAACATACAAACATCTCTATCAAGCAAGATAAACCTATTGTGGTAAGAACCACTTCCCACGTACCCAAAGCATTTAAACCCGATACGCTCTGATACCAAGTTGTAACGTCTAGAAAATATAATGACAACCCATGACATATAATCAATTAAGACAATGCATTTCCAAAATGAATATCCTTTCCTTTCATATGTGATTTGAATTATACAAAAGATAACACATGCATCTCTACATTCACAAGCTCTAATCCTGAATCTATAGCATGATATGAAAGTAAAACAAAGTAAAACAGAAGATATGATATGAAAGTAACACAAATAATAAATGCCCTAAAGGCTTACAACTTTTCAAGACAATACTTGGTTTCAACAAAAGTGGACTTAAGTCGAGTACAGTTAAAGCCCTTGGCTTGCACAGAATTAAATACAACAAATACACAAATGAAGCTCTTGCTCTAAGTCCTTCCAAGCTATTGCCTTGGCGAAGGTATGCCATTAGCACCTGAAATTATTTTTCTCTCATAGGGTGAGCTGAAGCCTAGTAGAAATAATCCAATATAGTATAAGAATCTTAACAAAGCTATAAGGTGAATGCATATGCAATGCTTGTGCCAAAACATTTTACATCTCTTTCCAAAACATTTTATATAACCTTTCACGGAGATTTCGTCCGCGGAAAACTGTGAACCAGCACCCATGTAAACATAGGCTATATAAGCACTACTATTGTCATTTTATGGATATTTCATCTGCAGGATCGGCACCCATGTATATACGCGATTTTTAGGACTTTCACCATGGACACTCAGGCCAACTTATTCAACGAGTCAACATACCATTCCCAGATTCACCCCTTTTCTCAAAATGATTCACATTTCTAATGTATAAATATGAAATGACACCAGATGCAAATGGATGAGAAAATAGTTTCAATTTTCCAAATTCTCATGCAATTTCTACAATAATCATAGCTATCCTCCACCGATAACCCAAAACAGATATTTCTAAACAGATAAAGAGTTTTCAATAAAGATACACTTTCCAAATTTTCAAGAGGTGAGTGATAATACACACACAACACCACCATCCTTATCAACATCTGCCCAATTTCTCTTTTCCAACATCAATTTCATTATTTATGTATAATCAACATTTGAGGCATTTAGGGCAAAATCCCTTTTTCTTTCCAAAATCAATTCTACATATTGAAACCACTATTTTATCACAACTCAACCTCATTTCCAATCACACAACCATTTTCAAGAAACCACTAGAAACCCCTCTTTTGAGTTTTGACCAAAAACCCTAAGTTTGTTTCAAAAATTTCCAAAATCACAATATTGTTTAGAAATCGCAAATAACTAAGTTAAAACTCATAGAAGGTGTGAAGAATCCCTACCTCAAGCTTAGAAGATGATTGAAAGAGTAATGAAACTCAAAGACACTGAAAATAAATTTTGCTCCGATCAAAAGGAAGCCCACGGCGTGCTCTACCTTTTTAACAAAGGTACACGGGTGAGGAATTCGACGAATCTAGGTGTATTTGTAGAGAGAAGTAGAATTTTAGAGAGAGGGGATGTAGATCTAGGGTTTTGAAATGTTTAGAGGGAGAGAGAAATGAAAAAGTGACTCAAAATGGCTTTTTAACGAACTGATATACGCACAGATCGCTCGAGCACAAGAAGTGTCAATCGAGCGACCAGACAAAATAAGTTGCACCACTCGAGCAAAGAATACAAACTCCCAGAAGTTTTACAGATAGACAACCCACGCTCGAGCATAAGAAACACTGGTCGAGCGAGTACCGCTCTAATGAGTATTGCTCAAATGCAAGAAGGACCGCTCGAGCAAAGAATACCAACTCCCAATATCTCTATAGACTTGCAAAAGTACTGGAGGTTCACAAAGACCGCTCGAGCACAAGAAGTGGCGCTCGAGTGAAGGAACAAAATTTTAGGCAGCAATTGTTTGAAAAACAAGCTACCAACATGTTCCAAATGCACCGACACATCCCAAAAGCCAAACTCAAAGAGAAATGAAGGGAAACAAGACATGAACAACTATATAAGACAGTGAAACCCGAATCCAAAACATCAAATGTTTCCCAGGCCTTTTCGTGCCTATTTCAAGCTCCCCACCCCCCCTCCTCCAAGACCTATTTTCATGCCTAAGTGTTTGAATAGTGCAAATTTAAAAGTAGTTTTCAAATCAGGAGCCAGGTGCTTATTTTGTAAGTTTGCACAACTTATGTTACTCTGTTCAAGGTGTTTGTGATGTCTCCCGTGCCTTTAGATGCATATTTCACTATTTTCCCAGGACCTTTCATGCCTAAATGTCAAAGTAGTTTTTTATTCTACCTTAGTTGAAGAAGAAATTTTCTACTAAATTTACCAAGAAGCTTCTCCATCAAAATCTGAATTTTCCTCACTCTCAAAATTTTCCGTGATATCTTTCTGCCTCAAACACTCTATGATACTTTGTATCTTCTTGCTTTGTTTCTTCTCTGACTTTTGAAACCTTGCAATTTGTTCATTTTGTTGTGCTATTTGCATCTCAAAGCGTTGAACATAGTCACTATTTTCAGCAGGTGCAACAGTAGTCTTCATAAAAGAAGAAGGCCTCATGTCGAGTCCTTTCACATAACATGACCTTGGCCTAAGCACCTTGACTAACAACTCCTCTTGGGTCAAGGGGATCGCACCGGTCTGCGAGAGGTGTTCTGCTTGCGTCTGTATCATGTTGTCCTATTAATTTGAAATAAATTGAACAATTATTAGTTATTTTACCCTACAAAGCAAAATAAATAATTTTATCAAAATTAATATGCATTGCCTTGTACAAACATAATTAGTTTGGCTCTCTGACGAAATCCATTCATGCGTGTCCGAATTGTAGTGGATGGACTTTTGAAATTCTGCCAAATCGAGCACTTTTCTATTTGTAATTATCTGATTCATTTGTTTTTTAATGTTGTTTCAAATATTAAAATAACAAAGCCTACTAATCCAATAAAATAAAATAGTAGAATGCACCGAGCTATGCACCCTGACCGGGATTTATTTTGATCTACATCTATGTTTTTTTTTTCATTTGCATCCTATTATTCACATTAGTTAGTGATTGTTCCTATACGATTGAAACCCCAATAAAAACAAGAAAACTTAACATTAGTAAGCAGAAACTTAATTTTTGACACTCAACATAAAACATTTTACCATGAATTCTTTACTATTCAACTTCTTGTCAATTAGAGATATCCACTGATTAAGAGTAACACTTGCAAGTGGGTGGCTTCTTGCGTACTCCTCCCCTCTTGTGTCATTTAAGTTGCTTGTATTGTTTGTGCAACTTATAGGTGAAGCCACTCAATCACCGACCAAACTATGTGTTTAAAGCACTTGCTACATCAAACTGATCTTGCAAAATCAAATCATTTTTTTTTTCATAAGTTAAATAACCTAAATTTTGTTCACATACACAATTAGACGTAGCAGCAACCAACTATGAAACACAACAGCTAGGTTATAGGAGTAACTGCACAATCCCTACTCACATAACACACATGAAGCATAACACACACACACTAACTAGGAGCAACCACTAGTCCATAGAGCAATAGCAAAACCCAAAATATGCAATGGAAATAATAAAGAAATCAAAAAGAATATTGATTTCTATCTAGTCTGTCAAATTCAGCATACCAATGACCATGTCATATGACTCATCAAAGGTTTATACAAATCAAGAAAATGCCAAATGAAGAACAAACTGCCCCTTCCATACTCACCCTCTTGAGAGAAAATATGTAACATAGCGCACAGGTTTTCGAAGAAAAATTAGACACATTGATAGCTCAACTACAATCACAACTTCTGAAATTTAAGGATGATGTGAGGCAAATTTAACAAGCAAATAAATCATGTGCCCAAAACTTGTATCTAAGTTCACAACATACATGATACTTACCTACTTTTGTGGTTGTAACATGTCTATAATACTGATAAATAAATAAATACAGGTCTAGAACTTGATATTTAAGCCTTGGCCTAACAACAAACTGAGATAAACACCTATGCTACACTATTATTTGAAGCCTTATCACAAACAATGCTACAACTTCAAAGACAAGTGTAAGCCACCATGCAATGTAACAATAGTTCTTTTGTTTTTTTTTTTTTTTAAAAAAAAAAGAAAATACATGAAGAAGATGAAAAAAATTATTTCCAAAATTCTGGTAAGTCAACCACTAATATATGATAGATCAGATCCAATATGAACTGGGTGAGTCATAAAAAAATTCCAAAACTCTGTCTTTTCTATTTGGGAAGAGAAAAACAATGAAGCAGAGATGAGAAACCTCTGAATCAGAATTGTCTGAAACTAGCAGTATTTAATATTAGATTCTTAGCATTGCACATTTGACCCATTTCTAACATATAATAATAATGATAAATAAATAAAACAAAGATCCATTCTTCTCTAATCCTTTCCATCAATCACCTCAATTTCAGTTTCAAAAAATATAGAAGGCAATATGTGACATCCCGTATTTTTGAAGTATTAATATTTAGTGAGTGGTATTGGTGATTTATTATGATAATTCAGTTGTGAGATTTTTAGACGTGAACCTAACTTATAATTATACGTAATTTTAGGAATCATTTTGAATCACAAAGGAGTGATAACCCTTAGAATTTTTAAAGCCAAATTAAATTAAGTGACTCATGATATAACGTGGCAGGAAAGTAAGCAACATGGCTGCCAAGTCCTTGGCCCTTGGTGAATTGAAGAGGAAACACTTATGGAGTAAAACAGGTGTCATCATAATTTGAAAAGCAGAAGACACGTGGCAAGAGGGAAATTCCTACATGTTAGAATCAATTCCTTGGGCTTCACACTTGATCATGTATAAATAGTGAGGGTTGGTGCTGTAGTGGAGGGAATTCAAGAAGAAATACAAATAAAAAGGATCCAGGTTGTAGGGGGAGCCTCAGAAACGGAGAGTGGGTGAAGGTTAAAGATTAAGGGTCAATATTTATGTGAGTTTTATTATACCTTGAGTTATCAAAATGTATTTTACTTATGTTTTGACTTACCAAAATCTATTTTATACAAGTTATGTTTTATTAGTATTTTAATAAGAGTTATGTTTTAGAGGTCCATGGAGCAATTTCAGATTTGGTGACGGAGATATTATTTTGAGGTAAATTTCGGGTTGTATACAATATGCTCTATTTAAATCTCTTTGCAAAGAGTTCTCTTATTTTAAATATCCTCAATTTGTAATCCACTTGATTATTGTGGTAAAATCATTTGTTGTTGAATCATTGATATTCTGATCATTTGGTAAAATTCTCTACAAATATTCTGTGTTAAATGGTGATTTGTCTGACTGAATGACATGGAAATACTTCGTACATGGATCGAGTGAATCTTATTAATTGTTTACACCAATATGCCCGGATAAGCGTGGAGCTTGGGTGAGGTGGGTGAATAAATAAATTTATTCACTGATCATGTACTGAGTAGGACCGGGTATTTGGTCATAGATAAATTATATTTGATTTGTTGTGCAATTTGGTAAATTGCTTGATTATCGTATCGTTGATTTGGTGTCATAAATTGTTGGATTTCTGTTAATTTATTCTTTATCCGAGCCTTGTATTCCTGTCGTATTGTATACTTCCCGAATTAATTTATTTTTCAGGTGTGAAGCAGATTTTAGCGGAGCTCAAAATTGAGATTAAAAAGATTTATTAATACAGAGATTTGGGACCCACCACTATAGTTATTTAATTTGGAGATAGTTGTAATATTGTTTATTTTGGAGGTGATTAGAATATTTGGAGGATATTGTATCATTTGGAGACGATTTTGTAATTATTATTTTTGGGAGCAAAACTTGTATTTTTTTTTAGGCTATTTTAGTGTATTTAATGACCCGGGAGTGGGGCGTTACAAAATGGTATCAGAGCGTAGGGATTAGGTCTTACATGGGATCTATTGGGTGGTGAGTATAACGAAAAAAAAAAAGGTTGATATTTAAGGGGGGAAAAAAAATCATTTTTATATCAGAGTGTGTAATGGAACCGTATTATTTAGAGTTTTAGTTGAGATTAAATTTTGGAGCATTACGGATTGAAATTTCGAGGACGAAATTCATTTAAGGGGGATAGATTGTGACATCCCGTATTTTTGAAGTATTAATATTTAGTGAGTGGTATTGGTGATTTATTATGATAATTCAGTGGTGAGATTTTTAGACGTGAACCTAACTTATAATTATACGTAATTTTAGGAATCATTTTGAATCACAAAGGAGTGATAACCCTTAGAATTTTTAAAGCCAAATTAAATTAAGTGACTCATGATATAACGTGGCTGGAAAGTAAGCAACATGGCTGCCAAGTCCTTGGCCCTTGGTGAATTGAAGAGGAAACACTTATGGAGTAAAACAGGTGTCATCATAATTTTGAAAAGCAGAAGACATGTGGCAAGAGGGAAATTCCTACATGTTAGAATCAATTCCTTGGGCTTCACACTTGATCATGTATAAATAGTGAGGGTTGGTACTGTAGTGGAGGGAATTCAAGAAGAAATACAAATAAAAAGGATCCAGGTTGTAGGGGAGCCTCAGAAACGGAGAGTGGGTGAAGGTTAAAGATTAAGGGTCAATATTTATGTGAGTTTTATTATACCTTGAGTTATCAAAATGTATTTTACTTATGTTTTGACTTACCAAAATCTATTTTATACAAGTTATGTTTTATTAGTATTTTAATAAGAGTTATGTTTTAGAGGTCCATGGAGCAATTTCAGATTTGGTAACGGAGATAATTATTTTGAGGTAAATTTCGGGTTGTATACAATATGCTTTATTTAAATCTCTTTGCAAAGAGTTCTCTTATTTTAAATATCCTCAATTTGTAATCCACTTGATTATTGTGGTAAAATCATTTGTTGTTGAATCATTGATATTCTGATCATTTGGTAAAATTCTCTACAAATATTCTGTGTTAAATGGTGATTTGTCTGACTGAATGACATGGAAATACTCCGTACATGGATCGAGTGAATCTTATTAATTGTTTACACCAATATGCCCGGATAAGCGTGGAGCTTGGGTGAGGTGGGTGAATAAATAAATTTATTCACTGATCATGTACTGAGTAGGACCAGGTATTTGGTCATAGATAAATTATAGTTGATTTGTTGTGCAATTTGGTAAATTGCTTGATTATCGTATCGTTGATTTGGTGTCATAAATTGTTGGATTTCTGTTAATTTATTCTGTATCCGAGCCTTGTATTCCTGTCGTATTGTATACTTCCCGAATTAATTTATTTTTCAGGTGTGAAGTAGATTTTAGCGGAGCTCAAAATTGAGATTAAAAAGATTTATTAATACAGAGATTTGGGACCCACCACTATAGTTATTTAATTTGGAGATAGTTGTAATATTGTTTATTTTGGAGGTGATTAGAATATTTGGAGGATATTGTATCATTTGGAGACGATTTTGTAATTATTATTTTTGGGAGCAAAACTTGTATTTTTTTTTAGGCTATTTTAGTGTATTTAATGACCCGGGAGTGGGGCGTTACACAATAGTAGAAGGGTTTCAATTTCAATTTCCAAGTGTCATACCTCTTTTACTTGTTTTCTTCTTATTTTTTCTTACAATCTCCTTCATCATGTCTCGCATAGCCTCAAATACACAACAAAGGAGGCTGCTATGTGATTTATAGGCCCAAGTTTTTAGGCAAATATATGGTTGTTTTGATGTCATATTTAGGGTTTTACAAAAAGTTTGACAATAATTACCGCCTAGTGTTGGATCATCGGCTCCTTATTAGTATCATTAACCTTTTTCCACTTACGAACGCTCAAGTCTGGTAATTGCATTCGAACCTCTATACCAATCTTTGAGGCCAGCTTAGAGGCTTTATCTTCTACTGGCGCACGAAATTGTTCAAATTGAAGAAATAACTTGACCCCATGTATGAGCACAAATGAAAGATTATGAATAATATAGTAAAATATAGACTTGTATATTTATGAACTATTTAAATGGAAAAATTCAATAAGAGTTTCACCAAATATATCTACAGATCTTTAATAAAGATTCTTATACAAGTTTTAAGGTTATATGCAAGCAAGGAACAAAAACCAACAAAAATGGTCATTAATAATTTTAACACGTCTTTAACCAAAAAAGATCATTAAAAATAAACACAAATCACCACGCATGTCTACACATCTTTAATATTTATTTATTTATTTTAAAAAAAGAAAAGATATCAACAAAAAGTGAAATTTAATTCAATTATAAAGATTGGACATAATGTCCATACAAACTAATGTGTACACAAGGTAAGTACCAATATTTCGACAAGACCAACCACATAAACAAAAAATAAAATAAAATAAAATAAACAAATAAACAAACAAAACAAAAACAAAAACAAAAATATTAGATGAATCAAAACTAAACACCAACTCTCCTATTGATCACTAACTACTTGACTCATCATTATATTTGTTTTATAACATATTGACAAAATCATATTTTTTGTTATTATAATTTTTTATGATATATTTAACGATTAGAACGATTCAATTAAAACGTTATTATTATTTTTCGGTACGATTTCTATCAAGTTCACATCTTAACTTGAGAGAACTTAAGAAACTGGTGGGGCTCACCACAGGTTTCATTTTGATAATTCGAGCTGTTTATTTTGTAGGGGTCATCAACATATAATATTCATGGAAAAAGTTATATCGATCTGGTAATCACAAAATTTTTATTTTATCATATTTGTCTCTGAAAAATAGATGACAAGTATATTTTTCAAATAGACTATTCATTTTTTTGGAAACAAAACACAATAAAATTAAAAGTTATGATTATTAATTTATATAGTATTAGATTTCCTTGCACAATTGATTGTTTAAATTGATATAATTCTCTTTATACTTATAAATAAATTGCTACTAATTTTAATAATATATACCCATGTATATATATATATATATATAGTATTCAATAAGATGGTCATTTGGCTTATTCTTGATGGTCATCTACACAACTTTCACATTAAAAAGACAAGTCAGACACGCTGTAAAAATGAATTGTAATATTATTCAAATAATAAGAATATTGAAAGTTCCTAGGCAACCCATGACAAGAAGCAAAGATCTACCGCAATACCAAAGATTTAAGATAATAATAATAAATAAATAAAAAACAATAAAAAAATTGAAAAACAAATATGCATTTTACACTACTGTCACAGCAAAATTTGAAGGAGTTGAACACCCCTCTATATCTTCCGATTATTCTAAGTAAGGTTTTTTTGGGATATCTTAAATAAGTATATTTTTTATTTTTTTAGATTAAAAAGTTGAGGAAAAAAATATGGATGTTTGGGTTAATTTTTTGACTTTTTATAATAAAAATGTGTATTAAAAAATTGTATAAATAAGTGTGTAGGAGAAGTTAAGGGGCTAGGCCGTACAGTTGGCAGTGTAGTGGGTTGGGTAGGGGTGAGAAATAATTGCCTCCTTTTCAGGTTTGAATTGGATGGTATTGTTCGGCCCTTGGGACCCACCACGGGTCTCGTTTTGCTAATCGGAGCCGTTCAATGTATAGAACTAGTCGAGTATTATATGCACGTAAAAAATCACATTGATCGGATATCGATAGCTATTTGATCGTGTTAGTTTTTTTGTCAATTGTTAACTATAACACCATCTACTTTTTATACAAACCTGATTTGATCATATAGTTAGCGATATCCGATCAACTTAATTTTTTACAGGCAAATATTACTCAACGAGTTCTACATATTGAACGATTCAGATTATCAAAACGAGACCTGTGATAAGTCCCCCCGGGCCAAACAGCACCGTCCTTAAACTTGCCTTCACTTGTGTAATTTGGTCTCAAAGTTTGCACCAGGCAACTCACATCAGTGGTGCTTGGCACCTTTTTTTTGTATAAAAATAATTTTTTTATAATGAATAATGATAATTTTTTAATTTTTTATGTAATTTTTATCTTTTTATTTTATTTTATTTTTTTAAAAGATCTCAAACTTGCCCTAAATTTAATAAAAGAGCGAATCAAATGTCTAAGACAAACCATCAACGAAAAAGAGCATAAATTGACCCAACAGCAAAAGCACCAAAATTTAAAGAAGAATCTAAAAATCAAGTTGGATACAAAGAAAGGATATTTGGTCAAAACTTTCTCATAATAAAATTTTAATGCATTAAGGATAAGCATATAAAAATTTACTTGAAAAGTCTAACATATACTATTATTATTAAAATATTAAATTTTAAAATAATATAACTTTTGATATAAATGTCGATTTTTAATAAAATTAGTATTTTTGGAATTCTCTCATGAAGATCCATCAAATAAGATCCATGTCGACTATGAAATTCTTAAAAATAAATAAATAAATAAATTATTAGCATTGAAATTAATGTAAATAATAACAGTAACATGTTACTCTATTTGACAGTAACATGTTATTCTGTCTCACAGTAACATGTTACTCTGTTTGATAGTTACTCGGTTTGACTCTGTTTGACAATAACATGTTATTCTGATTTACAGTAATATGTTACTCTGGCAATATTATCCAAGAAAAAAAAAAAGAAGATATTTTACTTTGTCCTTGTTCAATTATGTGTGTTTCTCCTTAGGGGTTTATAAAGTAAAATAAATTAGGTTGTCCTTTTCACTAAATAAGAGTCCAATGGAGGAGTTTTGACTAAATTTTTCCTTTTTTTTTTCTAAATTTTTACTCAAATTCATGAATCAAATACAACCTAAACTAACATCTTGATAGCTGAACTGAATCAAATTAAAGCAGTGTAGTCCCAAAGGTCAATTAAGGCTTTGTTTGGTAAGTGGCTATTTTAGCTTAAAAGTCAAAAAGTTACTAAAAAAAATTAAAAAGCCAACAATTTATACTAAAAAGTTAAAGATTCTATTTTCTTTACTTTTTGCACATCTTTTTATAAAAATTTAAAAAATCATTCCAAATATATTAATTTTTTTAACCTCATATTTTAATTAAAAAATTAAAAAATTACTAAAATAATATGTTGGCAAACGTGACCTAAGTTGTACCCACTACCCGCACATGGCAGCAGGATTGCCAACATATAGAGTTATAAAAGTCAAAAGAATTCTGCTAACACAAACAATATTTAACCTTTTGTTTTCCAGCCTAGCATATACCACTTGCTTGTTCAAAATGTGTTTATGGCAAAATAAACAACAAAAATCACTAATGCTTGGAGGTAAATTTGATATAAACATAAATGAAAAATCTAGATATTTTCTAGATATTGATTTGTAATTATATATTAATTTTATACAGTAAATAATAATCTCAATTAAACAATCAAGACAAATCGATACAACGATTTTAACATGAAAAAATCACAATTTGAGCGCCTCTAATTGTGATAAAAAAAAATCACAACAAAAGTCACAAAACAATCCACTAAGAAGACATAAAGGAATTACACATGTACTCTCAATTCCTTAACGAATCCACGTCCGATTTGAATCGACTCCTATGTGCATCTTCCAGCCCCGTCTTCACCTCGGAATTGTATTGCCCAACATTGAATCCACAATGCCGATATCGAATTACGACGATGAGCCACTCCAGAATCCACCAAAGCTTCAGAACCGAATTCTACAGAATTCACCGAAGAACAACACTCTCTTTTGTATTAGACGAAACAAACAATCTTTTGATATATAGTTTTCAAACCAAATTTAAACTCAAACAAACATTAAAGAAACTAGCAAAGAAGTTCCACATATAAACCCTAACATCCAAGAAGAAGATCTGGAAGCCATAACCTTAAAATCTGACTAAATCGCATATTTATAGAAAATTGATTTGCGATCTCCACTTGAGCGCCAAAATGGCCGCTCGAGAGGATCTCGCTCAAGTGCAGGAAAGTTCACTCGAGCGTAAAATCCCAACTTTCAATACTTTTGCAGACAGGTCAAACTTCTAGAACCAAACATTCTCCACTCGAGCAAACAATCAACTTCGAATGCATTTTTGCATTTTGCTTCGGGGCGCTGCCCCTCGACCCCGTCTGGGCACTGCTCCGGACCCACCAAGAGGCACTGTCCCCTGAACCCTCGCGAACTAACCAGGCAGCTCGATCCCCGACATAGTCAGCGAAGTGACAAACATGATTGAATTAACATCACAAACTTCTCTGCAAAGCACAATTCAGGTTGGATTCACATCTAAAACTCATAGTCTCACTAAAATAAAAGATTGAATACAATTACAACTGAAAGAAATTTTATCAAACGGGATTGTCAAAAATAAAAACCTAACAATAAGGGTAATAAATACATGATAAGCCTAGCAAACAATCATTGTGACCAGTGTAGGATTCACTATTCCAAAAATATGCATGTTTTTATGTTTTATCATTTGCATAGAACTTCACACAACTCTCACACCTACCTGGGAGTCATGTAGTTATAAGACTACTTTCTATATATCTCTAAACTTTTTCCAATGCAAATATGCAAATAATTTCATTATAAGAACTAAAATAATATATATTGTCAATCAAAATGGGCAATCCATATCTTTAGAATTATTAGCTTAAACCACATAACATATTGTCTCCTAAGAAAAATTTTTGGATGTTGAGACAAGAATCATTCATGGTCCTAAGACTGTCTTGCCTTCCAATATACACATTTTTATGGATCATTTCAAGTTTCAAATTATGGGTTCCTTTATGAGTCTGCAAATTGCAATATATATATATATATATAATAATGATGTGCCAAACATGCTTCATATATCATGATAATGTTGTATTAAAATTCAATGAACCTGAGATTGCGGGGTCCAACCAAGGTTCTAAATATCGGCTGGTACGTTGCGTACCGGCCAGTTCGTAACGGAAAATGGGAGTGCCGAGTCGGATACTCACCGGTATACCGGTGAGAATGAATTTCGCGTCCGTAGTGGCCGATTCCTGACACGTATCAGCTTGAATCCGATACGTGAGCGATATAGTCCCGATACAGTCCGATTCGTTTCATGCTCTGTTTTTTGTTGAAGGTTTTTCTTTCTGTTTGTATTTGTTTCATGCTCTGTTTTTTTCTTTCTTCTTTATTCTTTTGTATTCGTTTATAATATGCTCCGAAGAAACGAATTGTGATAACGGGAATGAGAGAAAAATACAAACAGAGCATGATTCATCCCTAACAACATCAGCTCCGAAAACATATTCGGTTTGTTTATAATATGTTTTTTTTTTTTTTTTTTCTTCTTTCTTCTTTTTTTTTCTTTTTCTGTAGTTATTTTTTTATTTATATTATGGTATGGAATGGTTTTGCTTGGTAAGTTGTGTTTGGTTTGTTTATAATTTGTTTTTTTCTTTTTTCTTTTACTGTGGTTATTTTTTAATTTATATTATGGTATGGGATGGGAATGAGATATATTTTAATATATATTTATAATTCTTCCAATGTTTATATATATATATATATATATTAGGAGCATTTATATATATTGAAGCAAAGCTCTGTACCTGTCCCACTTTATTTTTCTATTTCAGTCTCCCATGTGTTGATTAGTTTCTTTGCAGAGTCCAACACTATGTGCACCAAATTCTGAATCATATTTTTCCCATTTAATCATTTATCTAACATTATGATGAGAGGTGGAGGGTAGTATTGTATTAATTAGTACCTTAGTATTGTACTAGTACCTAAAAAATAAAATATCTGTGAAAAATTAGTAATTTTTTTATAAAAAATATTCACAAATATTTTACTTTTTAAGTGTATCTAGATAGTATTATTATTGTGTTGATTTTTTTTTTTTTTATTTGATGGGATCCTTGATTTTTTTAAATAACCAAACTATATAATAAAATATTAATAATACAAATAAAAAAAATTTAAGAGCTTTTGTTTGCTTGATGGCAGACGAGACTAGAGTCACCCTGATTATTGATTGAAAGTGCATTAAAATAGATAAAAAAAAAATTGTTGATTTGTAATAGATTGTTTGTATGCGATTATGACTGAAGCGAATGATTTATTTTCATGTCCCTCTTTCTTTTATTAATTTGTTGTGCATGTGAAAGTATTTCATTGTTGAAAAAAAGTAAAAAAATATTTTAACATCAATTTTATATTAAAGTTATATATGCCAAATAAAAGCTTGAGACTAAAATAAATACATATCATTTAGTTGAAAATGAGTTAAAAGTGTCTCTACATATCAAAATTTTGATTAAAATGTGATAAATTAAGGTTAAAAGAGTCAAAAAATACATAAAATTGAGTTTTAAAGGGATTGCTAAAGATTTTTGAAATTTCACAGCCGCGACGCCAGATACCTGATACGTACCGGTCGATACTCCCGATACCGATACTCCGCGATCGATACCGTTACGTTACCCGATACCGCGATTTAGAACTATGGGTCCAACTTCATGTTTAGGAACGTATATGTCATACACTGATCGAATCAAATTTTATTAGTTGATTCAGGACTAATTACCATTAGGGCTGAGTAAGGAATCCGTGAAATCCGTAATCCGATCCAGTCCAGTCCAATCCGATAGGTTTGGATTGGTTTTTTGAATCCGCGGTTCGGTTCTGGATTAAAGAATTAAAAATCCGTAGTCCACGGATTGGTTCCGGATTGAACCCCACGGTTCCAGATTGGAACCGATCCAGACCGTATATAAATAGTCTATATTTTTATTATACATCCTCCTCCATAGTATCTTCTCTTATTCTATATAAAATCTAAACTTAAACCTAAAACCGGATAATATCTTTTTTTATTACTTTTGTTTGTTAGTTTTTAGTTTTAATTTGTAATGGTCTAAATACTTATGGTGAAACCACTTTTCTTATGGTTGTTTAAATTTTATAACAGTATGTCGCTATTATAAAAAAATATGTTGCTATTGTGGAACTAATATAGTGCTATGTTTATATTTTTATGAAATTAAAGTGTTATATATATATTTTTTGTTATTTAATTATGTGAATCCGTAGTCCTAAACCGATCCAATCCGTATTTAAATGGATTGGTTCGGATTGGTTCCATGATTTAAACGGATGGGATTGGTTTTAATTTTTCAGGAACCGTAGATAACGGATTGGTCCTGGTTTTATCTCAATCCGGTCCAATCCGGACCATATTCACCCCTAATTACCATCACTGGTTTGGTTTGATTTGGTTTACCCACCACAACCTGCATGCATGACTAGATAAAGCTTTGTTTGGCAAGCTGTTCAAAGTAAATCAAATATCCATATCAAACACCTGACACTTGAACAAAAATGAGATATATGTTCAATACTTTCCATCAAACATTTCTTATATCTTTACATTTAATATCATCTTACATGTATATTGTTGTATAATTTTTATAAAATACTTTTTGGACATTATATGTTATATATAGCACCATTTTATCTTACTTAATAGATTAAAAATATAAAAATATATCATTTTTTTGCTGAGTCTCTATATTTTTAAATTTGAGAATTGATGGATCCGACCTCTAAATATGCACTCGCACCTCACATCTGCACCCTAGTCCATATGTAGCATAGATTTTAGCTAATTGCTCTCTTGGTAAGTCAACTTGAACGATCCTATATTAAGGTCAGACAGCGTTCTACTTCCTAATTAGTGACCAAAAAAACAGTAATTGTGTTACTACGCCTACTAAAGCCCTCAAATCTAGCTAACTGCTAACAGGCATCACTTTAGAGCAATCTACTGAGTTAATCTGTTGGTTAAGGATCAATGCATGCATCTCATTAAGAATTAAGTTTGTTGGCTAAGAGTCTCTTGACCTCATCATTAGAGATTTAGAGAGTCCACTCTTCCTAACCATGTGTATTCCTTTCCCCTTTCTATCTGTTTTGGGTCTCTTCCTTCTTCTTCGTTTTTTAACAATTAGTAAGGGAAAAATAAAAGGAAAAAATGTGAAAATTGCATAGGGTAATATTAAAATTCGAATTGAGCATCAGCCTACTGAGAGGGCACATTATTAAGATTTGCTACATATTTTTGTACAGACGGTTTTTATTGCAAAATTTACGAGATGAACGATTCGGATAATCGTTATGGACTTAGAATGAGGCCCACAAAATGAAATATGGAGGATAGTGGTATAAATATAAGCTATAATAACACACTATAATACTCACCATGCATTTGGATCAGCGGATGAGAAAAGAAATGAAATTATTGTGTTATCTCATTAGGTAATAAAATAAAATAAATTATTACATTTTTTCACTATCACGTTTGAACAAATAAGAAAATAAAATATATGACATAGGGATAAAGATGAGATTATTGGTATTATGAAAAATATACAACCAATCAATTAGTTTCTTACCACTTTTAATGAGAAATAAAATCTATCAAATAAAATATTTTTGTTTCTCACTATTTCTCACTTAACTTATAAATTAAACATAAGAAGAAAAACAAATTATTTCTCGATTTTTATTATTTTTTACCAAATCATCAAAACCAAACTAATTATAAAACTTTTTGAATCATAAAATTTAAGTATAAATTCAAAATGATAAAAAAAAAAAAAACTGATACGTGAATGAAATATAATTATATTATTTTTTTAAATACTTATATAAATTTATAATATAAATACAACCGAAGAAAAATTCGATAATCAAAAGTGTCAAATTGTCAATCACGATTGGGAAGAAAGAGAGGACATGGCTTCATGGTTTATTTATAGGAATTAAATTGTGGTGGCGGTGATTAAGGTTGTGTAGTGTAAAATACTGTTTAATCTGTTAAAAGTGTAGTGAACCATATCAATTCGTATCGTTATATCTGTTAACTGTGAATTAAATTTTAAATTTTATAATTCGTTTTCGAAACCGCTCCATCCTGCTATAATATACATATATATTTTTTTAATTTCAAATGAAATATTAAAGTAAAAATAAATATAAAAGAGATTTAAGATGTGAAATTTATTAAAAATTAGTAGTTATATATGTAAAATATTATGTAAAATTATTTTATGTTATATATATAAAAAAAATATTATGCAAATTGATATTATAGATTATGCAAATACTTAATAATTGGTTAAAAAAAATTTAGGTAGCGTTTGATAGAGTTTTGTAAATGTGATTTGAGAGTATGAGTTGTATTTTGAGTTTGTGTGTTGTGGAATTATGATTTGAGTGTAGAAAATTTATTTGGTTATGGTTTTTAAATATAGTGTTGAAATGTGTTTTGAAGATGTATTTTGAATTAAGTTGTGAAAGTTTGATGTGATATGTGAAATAAGAAAATTTGTTTGGTGATGTGTTTTGGAAATAGTTTTCAAAACTTAATTCAATCAATAATTTATAATCAAACACACAACTTATATATCGATATCCGTATTTTTTATCAACAGTAATAACCAAACTATTTTTAAAATACTGAAATTAAAAATTGATTTTTTTTTCAATTAATTTTTTTTCAGTAATTTTTTTTGAATAATTTTTTTTTCAAATTATTTTTTCATTTTAAAATAAATCTATGTCAATTATTTTGTATCAATTAAATTTTCTATCAATTCATTTTTTACGCCTGTACAAACATCTTCTACAATACGTTTTTTATTTTTTTCTAAAATTTTGTTAAAGTCAACAACTTTTGAGAATACATATTAATAAAAATTAACATAAATACACTAAGTTTAATATTTTAAAATAGAAATCATAACATAAACCTTACAAAACATTATCAATTTTTTTCTCATTTATTACACGTTATTAATTTAGTAATAAAGTCGGAACAGATTGTTCAGTATTTGTTCAGTATACGGATGTAATATTATTAAAAAATTATTAATATTATAAAAAAATAATAGATAAGAAATAAAAAGTAAAAAATAAAAATAAAAAACAACTTGAACCTTCTGAACCTTCAGAGTAGCTTCAGATAGTCGAACACCAGGAAGTCGGACCAGGACAACCGAGCGGTCAACCGGCTGGTCATCCCATCTCACACCAATTCCCACTCGGTGGAAGCTTTTAAGATCAAAAGAGAAAGAAAGATGAGGTTCACGTGAAATTTTCAGAGACGATGGAGAAGGACATGGAAACTTTTCAGATCAAAAGAGGAAGAAAGCAGAAACGTTAAAAGTGGAGAACTGAAGTACAAGCTGCCAAACGGATTTTCAAACTGTAATTTGAATTAACACGCGGAATTGTATTTTGAATGTCCTATCCAAACGTAAGCAGGAGTTCACGTGTTGAAAGTTTATTTGAAAATACAAACAAACAGAGCCTTAATCTGTCCAAACTGTTTAAATCGTAATTTGTTAATTCATTAATTTCTTATTTCATTTATAATTTTATTTTTAAATTACCTAAATCTCACCACGTACACCCTAACGGGGAAGGTGAGTAAAGGATTAAAAAAGTGTACGACTAGGATCCACAAATACCCAAAAGTCCAAAAAAGGTACTTCATATTGGTCCAGGTTGTAAATAAGCTTACAGCTAATCATCTAAAATGTGTTAAATACACGTTACATATTATTTTATTATTTTTTCTTTATTTACTTAAATGGGAGGTAAGAATTAGCACTTCTATATCGAGAAACAATTTAATAATTTCAAAATATTACGTGATTATATTTTAAGTTAATTATTAATTATTTAGTCTTTATATTTTTTTCTTATCCTCAACATAAATCGTAACCGCATACATTTCTTTACTAATTAAAATCTTATAAAATATTACATGTTCATATTCTGAAAATACTAAATAATCTCCCTTCTATATCTATTATTTTTTTGGGCATTTATAGGAAAGTCTAATTTTGAATTTGTTTTATCCAACAGTTTACGTGTTAACTTATTCAGTCAATAAGAATATATTTATGTGAAATGACTAAACTATCCATTTTATGTTATTTGTTTAAATCAATTTATTGTTTTATCTGTCTAAATTGTGACACACACACACACACACACACACATATATATATATAAATAGTGACTGATCTGTTGAATTGGGTCTAGGTAGGGGTGCAACTCGGGCGGGTTCAGTTTGGTTGGGGGTCTGCCCAAGCCCGACCCGAATTGCCCAGAGCAGTGCCTAAACCCGCCCAAGCCCGAACATGAACCCGAGCTTGTTGGAAATGGTTATAAAATTCTGGGTAAAACCAGAATTTTTTCCTAAGTTTGGTCTAATTTTTAGGTAGGCCCCGTGCATCGATTTACACGGGTCAAAGTGGTAACGCGTTCTATGCCGCGTTGTGATTCACGTGGTATATTTGGTTGCTTAAAACCATTACCGAGTGAATGGGAAATTGAAGCCAAAGTAAGCTCCATGGAAATGGAGTTTTGGTGGAAATTCCTTAAAGGTTAAATAAAGCTTGTCCCACATTGATTTGGTGGGAGGTTTTGAAAGGGTTTATAAGGCATGGGTTTGGTACTTGGGGTGTGCCCCAAGGGGTACCCAAGTGTTTTAGAGGGAGAGGTTATGGGCAAAATGGGCTAGACCCATTGGACCCAAAAATCACCACACGCGCGCCGCCGCCGGCCGGTCGGGCTGGGCCTGGGCGCGTGGTGTGAGGTTGGGTTGGGCTTGTTCGGCCCAATACTAATCTTTTTGGGCCAAAAACATTTGAATTTAATTCAAATAAACTGGTTTGGATTTTTTTTTGTTCATCCAAACATGGCCCTTCCCGTTTTCAAACAGAATTAAACTGGTCCGGTTTTTCCTGTTCATCCAAACAGGGCCCTTCCCAGAATTAAATTGGTTTGGATTTAATGTTCATCCAAACAGAGCCCTTCCCGTTTTTTATCTGTTTGAATGGTTAACCCAACAGATTCAAATCTGTTTGAATTTAAACCCAACAGGTTTCATACCTGTTCAATTCAAAACCAAGAGCCACCTTTACATCTATAAATAGACTAGCCTCCCATTTGGATTTTCACTCCAATTTTCGTACTCCATCCTCTCTATAATTCTCTCTGCATTTTGCTGCATTTTTATTCTGAAAGAAAGAGTGTAAACACTTAGTGTGTTCGTAAGGCAAACAATTTGTAGTGCTGCTATTGTTTGTGGTAAGATCATTTCATCCTGGGAGATAGACGTCCAGATTCTGAAAGCACCGTGGAGAGGACGAATCTGTCTTAAGGACACAGTGTTAAACACTGGACTTGATCAGAAAAGTAATTCAAAGAAATTAACCAAGTAAGTTGTTTAATTTTTATTCTGTTTTTTATTTGTTTATTTAATCAGATTTTAATTTTGTTTTTGTAACAAAATAAAATCTGTTATTTATTTATTTATTTATTATTTCGAGTTTGATTTTTGTAATCAAACATATTCTCTCCTTTTCTTTATTTCTTTAATTCTAATTGTTGTTTTGTACACAATAGAATTAAAATCTTTTAAATACAGTGAAGATTGCCTAACAATCTTAAGACAGAATCCTTTTTTGGTATCTTCATTGTATTTAATTTTCTGTTTTTCAAAATAATATTCTGGTTGGAAAAACAAATAGTGATTTATGCTATTTGACAGATAGTAGTAATATACTGTCTCTTTTCTTTGACAACTAGTAGTACGATACTGGTGTCATTAACAATTTCAGAATATTATTTGGTATTACAGAAAATTATTTTGGTATTTTATTTTTCCTGTTTTAGTAACAAGGAAAATAAAATTATTTTGTAATTATTTATTTTCTGGTTTTAGTAACTAGAAAATTAATTTGTGTTTTAATTTTTTCTGATTTTTGTAATCAGAGATTATGGCTACTACAACTGAAACTGCATCTGGCAGTGGTACTCCTGTTGTTACACCAACATCAGTCCCTATTCAGAACCATGTTCATGTACCAATCAATCATGGAGAAAAACCGGAAAAATTTAACGGTACCGAGTTTAAGAGATGGCAGCAGAAGATGCTGTTCTATCTTACAACTCTTAATTTGGCCCGGTTTCTCCATGAAGAGGCTCCAGCACTTAAAGAGGGTGAAAGTGATCGGCAAGTTGTTGCCGCTGTAGATGCTTGGAAACATTCAGATTTCCTGTGCAGAAACTACATCCTCAATGGCCTTGACAACATGCTGTATAATGTATACAGTCCTCTGAAGTCAGCAAAAGAATTGTGGGATTCTTTGGAGAAGAAATACAAGACAGAGGATGCCGGCACAAAGAAATTTGTTGTCGGTAAATTTCTGGATTTTGTAATGGTCGACTCCCAAACGGTAATATCTCAAGTTCAAAGTTTTCAGATAATTTTGCATGATATTCATTCAGAAGGTATGACTCTTAGCGAATCTTTCCAAGTCGCTGCTTTGGTGGAAAAGTTACCACCGGCCTGGAAAGATTTCAAAAATTATTTAAAACATAAACGCAAAGAGATGACCATGGATGAGTTAATTGTAAGATTAAGAATTGAGGAAGATAACCGAAAGGCTGAAAAGAGAAATGGGAAAAATCCCATTGAGTCCAAGGCTAATGTGGTTGAACAAGTTCAAAAACCACATAACAAAAAGAGGAAGTTTACTGGAGATGGTCCTAAACAAGGCAACAAGAAGTTCAAAGGAAAATGCTATAACTGTGGCAAAACTGGACATCGAGCTTCTGACTGCCGCCGCCCTAAGAAGGATCATGGAAGTACAAGTAAGAAGACCACCAATCAGGCCAATGTAACAGAATTGGATTACATCTCTGATGGAGTGAATGACATCAACCTCTCTGTTGTGGTGTCTGAAGCTAACTTGGTTGGAAATCCCAAAGAGTGGTGAGTTGACACTGGAGCAACTCGTCACATATGTGCGGACAAGAAGATGTTCACTACCTACAAAGAGGCTGCAAATGGTGAACAACTTTTCATGGGAAATTCTTCTACTTCTACTGTGGCTGGACAAGGGAAAGTGATCTTGAAGATGACATCAGGGAAAGAGCTGACCCTCAACAACGTACTGCATGTACCTGACATCCGGAAGAATTTAGTTTCTGGTTCTTTGTTAAGTAAAAATGGTTTTAGGCTTGTTTTTTAGTCTGATAAGTTTGTATTAACAAAGAGTGGTATGTATGTTGGTAAGGGATACATGAGTGATAGTCTCTTTAAACTAAATGTAATGACAGTTGTACCAAAAGTTGCTATGAATGAGAATAACACATCTTTTGCTTATATTCTTGAGTCAATTTATGGCATGGTAGATTAGGTCATGTAATTATGATGCTTTGCGTAGATTAATTGGTTTGGATTATATACCAAAGTTTGAAATTAATCCTAATCATAAATGTGAAGTTTGTGTAGAAGCAAAACTAACTAAGGCTCCATTTAAATCGGTTGAAAGAAAAACCGAACCTCTAGAATTAATTCATACTGATGTATGTGATCTAAAATTTATTCAAACTAGAGGAGGCAAAAAGTATTTCATAACATTTATCGATGATTGCACAAGATATTGTTATGTTTATTTACTTAGAAGTAAAGATGAAGCCTTAGAAATGTTTAAACTCTACAAAACAGAAGTTGAAAATCAACTTGGTAAAACCATTAAAATGGTTAGAAGTGATAGGGGTGGTGAATATGATGCACCATTAAATGAATTTTGTGCACAACATGGCATTATTCACCAAACTACAGCCCCTTATTCTCCACAGCAAAATGGAATTGCTGAAAGGAAGAATAGAACTCTAAAAGAAATGATGAATGCCATGTTACTAAGTTCAGGCTTACCACAGAACTTGTGGGGGGAAGCAATATTGTCTGCTAATTATGTTCTTAATAGAATACCCCACAAGAAAACCAAAAGCATTCCTTATGAATTATGGAAAGGTCGACCACCTTCCTACAAATACTTAAAAGTGTGGGGGTGTTTGGCAAAAGTGGAAGTTCCTGTTCCTAAAAAGACTAAGATTGGACCAAAAACAGTAGATTGTGTGTTTATTGGTTATGCTCAGAATAGTAGTGCATATCGGTTTCTGACTTATAAATCAGAAATACCTGATATAAATGTGAACACTATTATAGAGTCAAGGAATGCTGTGTTTTTTGAACATGTCTTTCCTTACAAGAAAGGACAGGAATTAAGTTCACAGAAAAGAACTTATGATTGTACACAAAGTCAAGAGACTAATGACAATCAAACACAAGAGACTAGTAATGGTCTCAACCAACAGGATTTAACTGATGATGAACCAAGAAGAAGTAAGAGAGCGAGAACATCAAAATCCTTTGGTCCAGATTTTCTGACATACTTGTTAGAAAATGAACCTCAAAGCTTTAAGGCAGCAATGACAGGTCCTGAAGCACCTTTGTGGAAAGAGGCTGTTAATAATGAAATTGAATCCATTATGCAAAATCATACTTGGGAATTGGTGGATCTTCCACCAGGTTCTAAACCTCTTGGATATAAATGGATATTCAAGAGAAAAATGAAAGCAGATGGTTCAATTGACAAGTATAAAGCAAGACTTGTAGTTAAAGGTTACAGACAAAAGGAAGGTCTGGACTATTTTGACACATATTCCCCTGTGACAAGAATAACATCCATTCGCATGCTTATTGCTATAGCAGCGTTGTTTAATTTAGAAATACATCAAATGGATGTTAAAACAGCTTTCTTAAACGGTGATCTAAATGAAGAGATCTATATGGAGCAACCCGAAGGGTTTGTAGTATCAGGGCAAGAAAAGAAAGTTTGTCGACTTGTAAAATCCCTTTATGGATTAAAACAAGCACCTAAGCAATGGCATGAAAAATTTGATCATGCAATGCTTACTAATGGGTTTAAGATAAACGAATGTGACAAATGCGTCTATGTTAAAAACACTGACCAAGGATATGTCATAGTTTGTCTTTATGTGGATGACATGCTTATCATTGGAAGCAGTCAAAACATGATCAAATCAACTAAGCAAATGCTTAACAAAAGATTTGATATGAAAGATATGGGGGTCGCAGATGTTATATTAGGAATGAAAATTACTAAAACATCTGACGGATATGCATTATCTCAATCTCATTATATTGAGAAAATTCTTGATAAATTTATCAAGGATGATTTGAATTTAGCAAGAACACCTGTAGACATCAGTCTTTATTTATCGAAAAATAAAGGTGATGCAGTGTCTCAGTTAAAATACTCCCAAATCATTGGAAGCCTAATGTACCTAATGAATTGTACTCGTCCTGATATAGCTTATGCTATCAGTAAATTGAGTAGGTACACTAGTAACCCCGGAGAAGACCATTGGAAAGCGATCATTCGGGTTCTTAGATATCTAAGATTCACCCGTGATCATGGTTTGAACTTTACTCGATATCCAGCAGTACTTGAAGGTTATTGTGATGCAAATTGGATATCGGATACTAAAGATTCAAAATCCACAAGTGGATATGTCTTTACTCTGGGAGGCGCTGCTGTTTCTTGGAAGTCCACGAAACAAACTTGCATCGCACGATCCACAATGGAATCCGAGTTCATTGCTTTAGACAAAGCAGGTGAAGAAGCAGAATGGCTTCGTCACTTCTTAGAAGACATTCCAATGTGGCCAAAACCTGTGCCAGCTATTTGCATTCATTGTGATAGTCAATCTGCAATAGGCAGGGCACAGAATCATATGTATAACGGTAAGTCACGACATATTCGTCGTCGACATAATACCGTTAGGCAATTGTTGTCAAATGGAATAATCTCAATAGATTATATAAAATCTAAAGAGAATATTGCGGATCCGTTAACAAAAGGTTTGACAAAAGAGCTAGTGTATAGTTCATCAAAGGGGATGGGATTAAAGCCTATTACATAAGAGTCGTCATAATGGTAACCCTACTTATATGACTGGAGATCCCAAGAACTAAGTTCAAAGGGACAACTAAGTTATGTATGGCTCGCCAGAAATCACCAAGGGATTAAAATTCCCTACCCATTCCTATGGTGAGAGTGATATCTGCAACATATGTTGTCTGCAGGGGTATAAGGATAAGCTTTGCTTTTAATGATTACTTATATCTTGATTAAGGCATAAAATCAAGACGAGTATAAGGAGATACTCACAATAAGAATCACCTATATGAGTGTTGAACTGGGGCCGGTTCTATGAGAATGAAAGAGGCTACATTCTCTAGAAACACTCATGAAAACCAGGAGCGTTCAAGGCCAAAATGAACACAACAGTGAGAACCACGATGTGTTAGAAGATATTTTGTGTGAAATCTATTGTCTTGGCTTACACAAACGGCTGAACAATTCAAGGCATCGCGTCCATTGGTTAGCCAGTAAGTCCGATAGGTTATCACTAGGGAAGGTTCAAGGCCGAAAACTACCTATCCTGATGCAAGATATTTTCGACTTATACTCTTTCGTTAAGTCTGCATATTGTTGCATTTCCGTTGTCATCAAATTCCATTCATGTGGGGGATTGTTGGAAATGGTTATAAAATTCTGGGTAAAACCAGAATTTTTTCCTAAGTTTGGTCTAATTTTTAGGTGGGCCCCGTGCATCGATTTACACGGGTCAAAGTGGTAACGCGTTCTATGCCGCGTTGTGATTCACGTGGTATATTTGGTTGCTCAAAACCATTACCGAGTGAATGGGAAATTGAAGCCAAAGTATGCTCCATGGAAATGGAGTTTTGGTGGAAATTCCTTAAAGGTTAATAAAGCTTGTCCCACATTGATTTGGTGGGAGGTTTTGAAAGGGTTTATAAGGCATGGGTTTGGTACTTGGGGTGTGCCCCAAGGGGTACCCAAGTGTTTTAGAGGGAGAGGTTATGGGCAAAATGGGCTAGACCCATTGGACCCAAAAATCACCACACGCGCGCCGCGCCGCCGCCGTCCGTCCGGTCGGTCGGACGGGCTGGGCTGGGCCTGGGCTTGGGCGCGGGTGCGTGGTGTGAGGTTGGGTTGGGCTTGTTCGGCCCAATACTAATCTTTTTGGGCCAAAAACATTTGAATTTAATTCAAATAAACTGGTTTGGATTTTTTGTTCATCCAAACAGGCCCTTCCCGTTTTCAAACAGAATTAAACTGGTCCGGTTTTTCCTGTTCATCCAAACAGGGCCCTTCCCAGAATTAAATTGGTTTGGATTTAATGTTCATCCAAACAGAGCCCTTCCCGTTTTTTATCTGTTTGAATGGTTAACCCAACAGATTCAAATCTGTTTGAATTTAAACCCAACAGGTTTCATACCTGTTCAATTCAAAACCAAGAGCCACCTTTACATCTATAAATAGACTAGCCTCCCATTTGGATTTTCACTCCAATTTTCGTACTCCATCCTCTCTATAATTCTCTCTGCATTTTGCTGCATTTTTATTCTGAAAGAAAGAGTGTAAACACTTAGTGTGTTCGTAAGGCAAACAATTTGTAGTGCTGCTATTGTTTGTGGTAAGATCATTTCATCCTGGGAGATAGACGTCCAGATTCTGAAAGCACCGTGGAGAGGACGAATCTGTCTTAAGGACACAGTGTTAAACACTGGACTTGATCAGAAAAGTAATTCAAAGAAATTAACCAAGTAAGTTGTTTAATTTTTATTCTGTTTTTTAAATTTGTTTATTTAATCAGATTTTAATTTTGTTTTTGTAACAAAATAAAATCTGTTATTTATTTATTTATTTATTATTTCGAGTTTGATTTTTGTAATCAAACATATTCTCTCCTTTTCTTTATTTCTTTAATTCTAATTGTTGTTTTGTACACAATAGAATTAAAATCTTTTAAATACAGTGAAGATTGCCTAACAGAGCTTTGCTGCCCAAGCCCAGCCCAAGCTTTGTATTTTGAACTCGGGTTAGCCCGAATTTCCCGAATTGCCCGAATTGCCCAGAAACTTGTAGGTAGATTTGTTTTGAAACCTATAGGTAGAATTGATAATTAACAAAGAATTGAGAATTATTCAAAGTTATTTTCTGATCACCAAAAAATAAAAATTAAAAATTAAGACTAACTCTTTTACTTAATTTATATATATTATATAATTTATTAAATTATATATATATATATATATATATTATATAATTTATATAATATATTAAATTCAAGGGGATGCACCAATAAATCTCAAATTAATAACTTATACACTGTTTAGTCCTAAAAGTTTTCTTATAGACTGAAAGGTCCCATTACAATGTTAATAACATCAGATACAATGTTAATAACATCAGAGTAATGTTACAAACATTAGATTTCAAACATCTAATGTTCATCAAATTTCAATCATGTTTGAAATTATAGGATGACAAACATCTAATGTTCATCAGATTTCAATAAATTTTGAAATTGTAGAATGAAACATCAGATCATTTACATCATTTACATCATGCCGATGTAAAAATGGGACTAAATGGAGCATAAGAAAACTTTTAGGACTAAATGGTTTAACTTTTCAAAAACTAAGACTCATGGGTAAATTTTCCTAAATTGAATTCGGGTTCGGGTTGCTCGGGTTGGCCATTGGTTCTGCCCAAGCCCGGCCCGAATTACAATTCGGGCATCAAAAATCTGCCCAGGCCCGTCCAGATTACAAGATATAGTTGCCTAAGCCCTAAAAAAACTCGGACTGGGCTCGGGTTGCTCGGGTTGAGCCCGCCCGAGTTGCACCCCTAGGTCTAGGGAGAGCAATTATCCTCTCTCTTCTCCTTTCTCTCTCCGTCTTTGCCTTTCTCTCTCTGTCTTTGCCTCTGGCGAACCCCTTTCCATCTTCGACCAAACCCCCTCTATCCTCCTCTACAACCCCTCATCCTCTCCCGCTCCACTTCCACTACCAACTACCACCGCCGGATCCGAAACCCTATTTTTTTACTCTCGTCAGCGATGGTAGACCTCTCTTTCTCCCTTCTCCTCTTTTCTCTTCATCTTCCTCGCCGCCGACAGAGACAAGATCGATGACGAGATCATAGAGAAGCAAGTCGCCCTAGATCGGCTCGATCTCAATCATATCGAGGTCCTTAGAGAGCGCTACCTTCAACAGATGAAGAAAATGACGGAAAAGCGGACTCGTTGGATGGCCTCTTGGCTATGGCGAGTACTCCGAGATCCCCGCCAAAGCTTGAACCCGTGGTTTCCTAATACGAAGTTTGTCATCCTCTCTCTCTCTCTCTCTTCCCTATTTTCGATCCTTCAGTTCTGAGTCTCAATCACTCCGATTGACTCTTTTTAGATCTAATCTCATACTTTTTTTACACTTTCAATTTATTTTTTTTAGCTTTTTTGTTTTTCCGATTATATTTCGATTGTGTAAATGTGTGTTTTGATTTTGTTGAACTTGTATGTGAGGATGTTAAGTTTGATCTCTATATTACACATTCTGAAAGATCCAGTAATTTCAATTGTTGAATGAGATCCTTGTTCAAAGATTTTCGGTGATAGATGTAGGGCAAAATAGAGCAAGGAAAGACGAGAAGCGGTGGTTGTGTGAGAAGAGAGAGATCTGGAGCTGTGAGATTGTTACAAGAAGCTAGAGATATGAGATTGTTAATTCATGCTTCCAAGCGACTGCTCTCTGTAGAATAAACAGACAAAAATAACCAAATTTAATTTTTTTAAACAGATTCAATTTTTCCAATAGAACAGACCTCCAATAGATTAAAACATTGAACAGATAAAAACAAATGAACAGATAAGAAAAAAACAACAATGCTAGGTAGCTCAAAATTTTGTGGCTCAAATCACTCAAAACGACATCGTTTTGAGTGTAAATGAGTGTAAAATGACATCGTTTTGACAGATTTGAGCCATTTGAGCCACAAAATTTTGAGCTACCAAACATTTTCCAAAAAAAAATATGGAAAAAATATAACTTTGGGCAGATAAAAGAAAAAATTGAACAGATAAATAATCTTAACAGATAAAGAAGAAAAATTGAACAGATAAAAAAATAATTTTAACAGATATATATAAATTTGAACAGATAGTCAACAAAAAAGTCAACAGAAAAATAAAGGGTAAAATTGGAAACAAAATGCCCTTCAAAACTAACAAAAAGACTTATCACCAAACTATTTCAAAAAGGATGGATCTCTCACCAATAAAAAAAATCAACAATGCTACAGACCCCCAGTACGGACGACTCCCACCGACCCCCCCTCCAGTGCCACGTGTCGGCCTGGGATTGGCCGAAAACACAAAAAAAAAAAAAAATTGTTTTTTTTTTCCACCAATCACAGGCGACCCCCAGCACCCCCAAGCTGGGGGTCCAAGTCATTTTTCTAAAAAAATATTCACTGGACATAATGTCTTATACCCTTTTAAGTTGGACTTTTCAACAATTTTCTCTTATTCTTTATGTTTTCTATTATTTTATTTTTTTTCTCTGTTATTTTATTTAATTTTTAATTTTTTTTTATTTGCTTGTGAGGTAAAAAAAATTTAATGAGCTTGCTTGTTTTCATTTTTCAGAAAACACTTTTCAGAAAATTTTACTTTCTAATTTTTTCGTGTTTTTTTTTTTTAATGATTTTTTTTAATATTTTAAGCAATTTTTTTTACTTTTTAGACACACCTAATATAATACACCTAAAAAGTAAAAAAATTATAAAAAAAAATCTTTTAAAAATTCATTAAATACCAAAAATACAAAAAAAAATACAAGAATTTAGTACATTTTTTGTATTTTTATGTATTTATTAATTTTTTAAAATATTTTTTCACAAATTTTTTACTTTTAGATGTATCTAACTAAGGTGCATCTAAAAAAGTAAAAAAAAATATTTAAAATTTAAAAAATATTCACTAAAAACAAAAGAATACGAAAACTAAAAAACTCAATTCTCAAAAAACTTAATCCAGAAAATTCAAACCAAACACACTGAATGTGTTTGACAATAAATTTCTTTTTTTTTAATTGTATCAAAAATTATAAATTATTTGACTATTTATCTATTTTTTAATGTTTTTTTGACTTTTTAATGATTTAGCAATAGAGAGCCAAGTTATCAAATGGCCTAAACTATACAACTGTATAAACTAACAAATTTCACATTTTTTATTGATTGATGTAGCATCTACCATATTAGTATAAGACGAGAATTTGCTTCCCATTTGTAAATTAGACTGAATAGTTAAGTTTGGACTCGTGAGTAAAATTTCATGTTCGAATTTATAAAAAAATATTGAATTACATTGTAATCTAACTATTAATATAAAAATGAGATTGGTGTTCCAATGATTCAATTCTAACTGCAAGAGTGAGCTCCAACAGGTGTGTCACATCACTCTTGCATGTCAATTTTGATGTGCTTCCATTTCATCCCCTTTTGTTTTTCTTTAATAAAAGAAGAAATCCAGTAGTAATATGTCAACAGTAATTCTACCATTGTAAATAAAATATTTTTCAATTATATTTTATTTTATTTTATCAACTATAAATTTGAAGTTGGGTAATATTTTTTAATCATTCACACTATGAATTCACCATACTCAATTTCCATATTTTTCCACCCAACACTCAATTTCTAGTGAAGTGTCTGAAAATCCTAGTGATGAATTCCAAAAATAAAATACCTTTGTTCGTGGTGCTAGCTTCAACATAGAAGAAGATCGACTTCTCATTAGTTCATAGCTTAACATTAGTTTTAGTAATTTTTTGGTTTTTTATAAAAAAAATGTGTAAAAAAATAAAGAAAATAGTGTAATAACTTATAATAATTTTTTGAATTTTTTACTAAAATGGCTTCGTTTAGGAAGTTGCTATTTTTTAAGCTTTTTGACTATTTGGCTATTTTAGGTGTCGTTTGGTAACACTTACGTTTTTAGTTTTCTGTTTATATTTACAAAAATTTTAAAAACTCAAATAAAAACTTGTTTGGTAAAATTTTTTATTTATAAATCAGTGGTCTCAGTTTATAAATTTGGCCAAAAAATGAAAATACAAAAAATGTGTTTCCGTTTTGAGTTTTGAGTTTTTTTTTTTTTACCACCCAATACTAGCCACCACCCGCCACCATTTTCCACCACCGTCTTCCGCCACTACCACCACCCACCATCCGCCACCACCACCCCCCACCATCCGCACTACCACCCCCCACCTACCTGCCACCCACTCGCCACCACCACCCACCTCTCGCCGCTGCCACCACTCACCACCCGCCACTACTATCCACCGCCCGCCACCTACTTGCCACCACCACTCACCACCCACCTGCCACCACCATCCACCACCTGCCACCACCAGCCACCACCACCACTAGCCACTGCCACCCACCCGCCACCACCACCACCACTACCACCACCACCACCACCACCATTACCCACCATCCACCCGCCACCCACCTGCCACCACCACCACCACCCACTCGCTACCACCTCACCCACCCACCCACCACCACCACCACCACCACACTGCCACCTACCCGCCGCCGCCACCACCACCACTCATTCGCTACCACCTGCCACCGTCACCCACCCACCTACCACCACCACCACCACCACCCGCCACCACCCGTCATCCGCCACCCACCTGCCACCACCACCACCACCACCCGCCACCACCACCGCCACCACCACCCACTCGCTACCATCTACCACCCGCCACTGTCACTCACCCACCCGCCACCACCCACCTGCCACCACCCGCCACCACCCACTAGCTTACCACCTACCACCTGCCACCGTCACCCACCCACCCACTCACCACACCACCACCACCACCACTCGCCACCTACCCGCCACCACCCACCATCACCAGCCATCTGCCACCCACTTGCCACCACCACCCACTCGCTACCACCCGCCACCGTCACCCACTACCACCACCACCACTACCCACCCGCCACCCACCGTCTTCCGCCACCACTTGCCACAACTTGCCATTTCTCACTCTTTTTTATATTTTTAAATTTTTTTAAACATTTTTTCAATTACCAAACGCGTTTGTAGTTTATGTTTTTCTAAAAATAAACAAAAAATAAAAAAAAAACCAGTTTATAAAATTTTTGTAAATATAAACTGAAAACGTAAACGTTACCAAACACACCTTAGTAAGCTATTTGTGTGTTTGGGAAGATAGATTGATATATTTTTAAATAATTTTATAACAAAAGTGTTTGATCTGATGTTTTGTTCTAAAATAACCAAAACTGTCCCTACATAACCGAGCTGCCATGTTCCAATCTAGGCATTTGGTTGCTAATGTGGGATGTACGAATCTTGCACATCACCAATTTTTTTTTTTTTTTTTGCAAATTTTAATCTAACGGCTCCAATTGCTGAACCTGAGCAAAAAAAATAAAAATTGAAGGATTGTGAGATGCATGTGAGGCACAACAAGTTGCACAATGCAACTCTATAAATCACAATTATAATAATATATTGACTAATATTATAAAATAAAATAAAATAAAAAAAACACTTTAAAATAAGAGTTCAATCAAGATGTTTGTTGTATGAAAAAAAAAAAAAAAAATTTGATTGCTGTAATGAAGGTATATTACAAGTAAAGAATGTAATCTATTTGCCTTAACTTGCAGTCTTAATTTCTTTTTCCAGGAAGCCTTATTCTACCTTTATAGGAAAAATTATGAAAAATTAGCTCAACTAGTACCATGATGCACAAACACAGATTGACGCCAAAAAAATGGAAAAAAACACAGCATAAAAAATCAGATTTCAAGCAACTGGTACGGAGATCAAACTTTGGAATGTAATCGTTTTGAAAAATATATATATTTCCAACTCCAAACCTAATCATCTGCACATATATATTGTGAATTTATAATTATGGAATTCAAGGGGAAAAAAAAAAAGGCATGGTTGCATATATCAACAAATACAATCATTGGGAACACAATATTCTGGGTTATTATCAGCCATTGAACTGGAGAGAAAAAAAAAAAACCTTGTTGCCGGTTAAAACAATTTGGGAAAAGACAGGTCATCACCAGATCGGCGAAAACATCCACCAAATACCATCAGTAAGGGGCAAAACACAGCAAGATCTTGTAGATCGGAATGAAAAATCAACATAACCGAGTCAGCAAAGGCTACAAACAGATGTATAATTAGTTCAGGTGATTTACCTGTCACAGTTCTTCACCGGTCGCGTTGTGTGGAAGGCAGAGCTTCGCCGGAGATAGGCTCGCCGAAGAGAGATCAGTCAGGCAAACTCGTGTCGCTTCAGTCCGTTGTGAGAGACGCAAGAGATGAGATAAGGCAGAGGCTTCCTTTGAACTGTGGTATAAACCCCAATCTGTATACTTTTTTTTGAAATAAGGGTTAAAACAGTAATTGTACCTCATAATGTAACCCAGCTGTACAAACAGCCGCACTGTTGAAGCTTTTTGGCTATTTTCATATATGAGGCTACAATAGCCTCATCTTTTTTTTTCCCAAACAGCGCTAATATATATTGACAAACGAGACCTAAGTATTGCACATGGAAATGAGCAAAAATTTGGAACTTGCAATAGAATTAAGAGATTTCATTTAAAATTACTTGTACATTCATGATAGAGGATCACATTCACAACTTTGAAGATTTGGTTGAACATCTGTGGCCTTTTCAGGGGGCAATCATAGCCTGTGATTTATTATGATATTTATGTATTGTTATTTATTTATTTATTTTTAAATATGTATTGTACTCTAATTTTTCTTTTGAATTAATTACTTAAAAGTTTTATATACATCTATTATGGTAGTTCAAGTTCTATCTAAAATTTTTTGAATTAATAAGTCTTATTTAGTAAAACTGAGAATATTATCAATTTTTTTTCAATTTTTAAAACTAAGAACATTATCAATTTGCATAGTAGTGTTCCAAATAATTGTTTTACTAATTGATGAAAAACATAGAGAATGAGATTAAACTTTTTGCACTTCTACTTATTGATTTGATTCAACTATCCAATAAAACCGAGAACATTATCAGTTTTTCATTTTTAAAGTTTTTTTTTTCCAGTTTTCACATCAACGTTCCATCATCATGATCCTTTATAAACACAAATTTTTAGTTTTGCACAAAAAAATAATTTAACTTTTTCAAAAAAAAAGAAGTTAGTTTTGCACAAGCCAAGAGAGTTAGTGAGAAACCAACCCAAAAAAAAGAAAGAGAAAAATCAAGCAAATAGCAAACCCCATCACTAGAAGTTCCTCTGTTACACCTCCTTTATCACATTAGCAACTTCACCAAGCAAACTGTAAAACCAAATCTGCAGTAGCACATAGCCTTTCATTTTGAGTGATCAATGCAGCCACTACCCCAGCAACATTGACACATTGGAACAACAATAAAGTAACTGATTGATGTGGAGCTTTGGTAATTTCATAGAAGCCCAAAAAACCACACCATATTTTATTAGGTCCAGAATTTCATCCCAATTTGGTTGCACACTGTTAAACAAGCATTAGTCCTCAATCCCCATACCAACCATAAAACAACAAAAGGAATGATTTCCTCAACTACCTTCTTTGCTTTCCTATGTTTTCATCCCAGCCACCATTCCAACAGAGCCTTTGCTGAGCTTGGAACCACCCACAACATCCCCCACCAATTCAGGAATGCAGTCCAAATTCTCCACACGTTTTCACACCAAATCAGACCATGCTCCATCGATTCCACCTCATTACCGCAGAAACGACAAAGCCCCTCATCCTGGTTAATTATGATCCCCAACCTGATGAGTCTTTTGGCAGTCTTAACCCTGCCACATGTGACAAACCAATCATTCATGCATGACATATATCATATTATTCTTGCATTCATGCCTTGTTTTATATGATTATGTAAATTAAGGCTTGCTACATGTGACAAACCAATCATTCATGCATGACATATATCATATTATTCTTGCATTCATGCCTTGTGTTATATGCTTATGTGAATTAAGGCTTGCTAGGAATTAGAGAAGAACCAGTTAGCTTTGAAAACTTTAAAGTTGTGTTTGGTTGGGGGATTTGGAAAGAGATTTAGAAAAGGAAAGAGAAAATATATGTGAAATTACGTGAAATATAGGTATATTTTATTCACATTTCGCTTATATTTTCCATTTTTCTTTTCAAATCCATCCCCGAATCCTTCAACCAAACACAACATAAGTGTAAAATTTATCTGTTTTGTCCCTTGGGAGATGACTTTAGACTTGATTTGTGAATGCTAGGATGTGCTTATGCACTAATTGAGAAACTTAAAGATTTTGGAGTATTGTGCTTCTCATTTTGATGTTATCTGAAATTTTGCTAGTCGGAATTAATGTTAATTATGATCAATGAGTCTTAATTAGGATTAAGTTAAGCATGGTTAAGTTAAACCTAGATTAATTAGTAAAAACATTGGTTAATTAGACTAAGTAAGCAAATTTGACAAATTAAGCAAGGACATAGGTGAAGCATACGCCTCCCTATTTTTTTATTTTTATTTTTTTGGTTCTATTTAACCCTTTGTTTTATTTGTTAGATAAAACCAAATAGGAAGAAGAAAATCTGCTGTAGCAAACAAAATCTAGAAGAAAGGAGCCAAAAAAGAGAGAGAGAGAGAGAGAGAGAGAGAGAGAAAGAGAGAGAGAGAAGGAAACCCTATGGAAAACTTAGCTCAAATCCATCCTAGAAGGTGTTCTAAGGTATGATTTGATTCAAATTCTTGTAGTAAACCTCCCTACTATTTAAGATTGAAAAGAAGTTAGAATCAATTTGAGTTAGAGATGAAGAAATAAAGAAGAGAATGAAGATAAGAGAAATAAGTTGAAGAAGAAATTAGATGGTTTAAATTCTTATTGTTATGATCATGTTCTTGACGTTCTTGCTTCAAAACAAGTTTTGTTCTCATTGAATTCCAGTAGATTGCCGTTGTGTTGCTTGTATTGGAATTAATTGATTCTTATACTTCTAAGTTTGTACAAAAAGGCTTTTAAAAAATCAATAATGTTTGAGAGCTCGAAATTTTGCCTCTCCTAATCCCCCTAATGCCCAAAACGACGTCGTTTTGGGTATTAGGTTTTTTTTTTTTTTTTTTTTTTTTTTCTTCCATGTTCACCATTTCCGAGCTCAAAAAACGCAGGGGGAAGACGCAGGGGGAAGAAAGAGAGGGAGAGGAGAGAGGGAGAGTGGAGAGGAGAGAGGGAAAGAGAGGGAGATACACACACACAGAGCCCCCTGCATTCCGGCCGACCGTCCGATCGTCGCAGCTCCGCCATCGTCTCAGCTCTGCCATCATCGCCGCTACCGTCGTCTGTCTTCCCTTCTTCTTCCCTTCTTTCTTCTTCTCTTCTTCTTCTCTTCCTCCGCGTCTGCTTCTTCTTCTTTGATTCAACGAAAAAAAAAAATCCAAAAACGTCGAAACGACGTCGTTTTTGGTTCGGGGGATTAGGGGGGGCAAGAATTCGAGCGACGTAGCATTGTTGTTAAAAAATGCATAAAATCAAAACATAGCCAAAATCGGTGACACAGTCTATACTTGATAGCCTCATATAGTAATGTTAACATTAATAAAAACTAGAATATAAATATTTATCGATTATAAAAACCACATCATAACTTAGTAGAGGTCGATCTTTTGATCGGGTGAACAGGGGTACTCAATTAATGACCTTCTCCCTTCATACCTAAATTCTCGAGCCAAGACACTTTGATTATGACAAACAGTGGCCTTGGGCATGAGTTACGGGTTTCATAATTTTCCAAAAAGATTAAGTGGCAACTTTGAAATCTGGTGATATAGTCCATTTTCAACAAATATTTTCAATAAAATAGGTTTCTATAAAAGTTGCTAGATTTGGACTCTCGTCTTTTGTTTCACATTGCATTGATGAGACTAGATCAGGAGATTGGGAGTCTGAACTGTTTGGCGCGCTTGGTAACCCCAAAGGCATCCTACAATTGGATTGCATTCACCAAAGCCTTTTTGGCCAAGTACTTTCCTATTTCCGTTCGGCAAAGATTGAGGAAACAGTTTGTGGAGTTGCGCTAAAGTATTAATCACTCTTTTAGCACAGTTTGAGGCAAGATTCACCAGTTTGTCTAGGTTCGCTGCAAAGTTGATAGCAACGAAGGAGTGTCGTTGTATTGAGTTTAAGGAAAGGTTATGTGATGATATTCGATGGAAGGTTGTTGGTGTGACACCCTAAATATTTAATTAATAACATAATCAATCACAATAATAATAATAATAATAATAATAATAATAATAATGATAGTAATACATTTAACACAAATCTTTGTCCAAATAATAAAAATAAAATAAAATTTTAATAATAAAAAATAAAAATAAAATTAAAAAAAAAAAAAAAAAAATAGTTATAACTTTGGTGAATCACCTCATAGCTTTGGTAGATCATCAATTTAGAGCGTCGCGTGGGGAAGGACAAGTTGACACATGTTGGACAGGTGGCCGAACCTAGCAAGCCCTATGTTGATGGTTGATACATGTTCACTGCCTATAAATAGGGAAGTGATTTACTGAGCTTCAACAAAAAAACAAAGGAAAAGTATATAAAGAGGTAGCATACAAATCAATAACTAAGAGGTAGCACCAAGTAACCGGGAGTTGGTCGGAGTAAGAAAATAAATGTTAAGGGTCAATAGTAAGGTGAGTTATATTATACCTTAAGTTACCATAATATATTTTACGAATGTTTTGAGTTACCACAATTTATTTTACTTAATTTATGTTTTATAGTTATGTTAATATTTCAATTACGTAGATTATTTTTTGAATTTTATTTTCTTAAATTGAAACCCATTGATATGTTTGTTTAAATTTTAAAAATTATTTGACAGAGATTTTATAAACAATTATGTTCTGTAAGTACCACTACGGGAGTTTCACACCTTGGGAGACTTAAATAAACTATTGGCCCTTGTTTGGCCACCTTGTGGTCCTTTATTTGTCATGGATCTATTGACCCTCATTCTGATTGTCACTCCAGTGACCCCTATTCCATTCTGTTTTGTACCGTGGTTATAATTATTTATGTAATTTATTTCAGTTTCTGCTACTTAATTAATTTGTGTATTCAGCTTAAATTATGTTAATGGTTTAACCTAAATAACTATCTATGGCTATTTTTGTACCCCGACACTCATAGTATAATATTTCTCATTCTACTATGTGCTTATAGCTGTTACCCCTTTCAGGTGACGGGATTTAACGAGATCAAGATGAGAGATAAATCACAGTGTTTTCTTTTCTTTTTTTTGTTTTTCTTTCGTACTATCTGTATTTTGATTGGATTCTTGTAATAAAATAAAAGTCCAAATGACTTTTTTGTTTCTTTTAATAAACTTTTGGTACCCAATTATTTTATTTTAATTTATTTAATTTATTCGTTGCGCTATCACTACAGAAATTTTAGAATTATTTTATTTTATCTCGTTGCGACGCTGAATCTTTAGGTACCGGGTTTGGGTCGTGGCAGTTGGGTGCATGCATAAGAATCATTACACACTTGTAGAGGCGGCTGCTCACATGGAAACCACCAACCTTGGTGTAGGTTGGGATGAAGAAGAGGAAAAAGAACCTGTAGTAGTATTTTTCATTGTTCGAGCAGGCACTAGGCCTGGTAAGAGGCAGAGGAGAGCGGAATCTCAGTTGTAGCCGCAGTTTTAGCCTCAATCTACATCCGTGTTATTAGACTTGTCCCTTGGGAGGTCCAACCAAGAAAATTGACTCGTAGCTCGAATGTTTCAGGCTCGACTGGCTCGAAAATGAAATTTCTCCCTCCTCTCGCCTCTCTCACTCTCCTTAGCAGTTCCCTCTCACCTCTCTCACTCTCAACAAACGTCTCTCGCCTTGACGCCTCATCCTTCTCTCCTCGCTAACAGTTCACTCTCGCCTCTCTCACTTGAGTCTTGAAGGAGTTCGAACCACGACGGAGGATAGAAAACGACGAACCACGACGAAGGGGAGCCTGCGAACACGAATCTGAGGTAAACCTGAAAACGCAAAGTTAGGGTTTACTTTTATCATCAATTTTTGTAGAAATTAGTGAACTCTGTGTTCAAGAATGAAAATGGGGATTTTCCTTCAAAGTTAGGGTTTGGGATTTGCCCTTATTCTCTGTGTTCACATTCTGATTTGTGACAAATTTGTACACAACTTCTGATTTGGGTTTCGAATTTGCCCTTATTAGACTGATATATTGTCAAAATGGGGATTTTCCTTCAAAGTTAGGGTTTGGGATTTGCCCTTATACTCTGTGTTCACATTCTGATTTGTGACAAATTTGTAGACAAATTTTGATTTGGGTTTCGGATTTGCCCTTATTAGATTGATATATTGTCAAATGTTCACATTCTGATTTAATAGCCTTTAATTTGTGACAAAATTTTCCCAATCTTGAAAAATCCTGTTCATACATCCATGTTTTTCTCTGTTTTGTTTTTTGTATATTTAGAGTTACACTTTGGATGATGAATTTGAATTGGGACTTGCAAAAAGGTAAGGGAAATTGAGAAAAAAGAAGAAAAAACTTTGTGAGCAATGTGACCATGTAAGCATTACTATCACTCATATAGATCACCTGCAGCCCAAACTAATACTCCATTTGGATGATGAATTTGAATGGAGTAGAGGGTGAGAAAAAAGATTATAAGCATGTAATGGAAATTTTGGGAGAGAACTGGGTTGTTAAGTTGGGTTGTTAAGTCATCTACTTGGGTTGTTAAGTTGTCATGTTGGGAGAGAACTGTGGAAGGAAAGATTGAAATTTTAGAAGAATATATTCATGAGCATATATTTACCAAAATGTTTTAGACGTTGTTGGAGTCTAGGTTTCTGCAGCTGAGTGTTCAAATCAGATGGTACTTCTAATTTGTAAATCTCGAAGTTCATGGCATATGAATTCCATTGTCTGTGTGTCAACTATGGTGGCTTTGATTGCTGCAAATATCATGTCCAGACAACTAATTTTTTAAAAGGCTAATGAGAAAATCGTAGTTGTGAATCGCACTAAGCCCAGGTGTAGGTATCAAGAGATGCCTTGATCTACAAAGAAATTTGAAGTCCAACGGATAAGTATAGTTTGCTTAGACAGGAGCAATATATATATTTTATGTGTGCTGCACAGCGTAGCGAATCCTTTTGAATTTCCAAAGCCTAAGTCTTAACCTTGTAGCATTGTTGATAAAAAAAAAATAGGAACAACATCGTTAGTTGAATCTGTTGGTATTTGTTATGCAGATAAAAAAATGGCTTCAACTTCTACTAATAATAGGGACATGAGATTAGAGCCAAGGTATTGTAAGTGTGGAAGAGTAGCTACCATGCGTGTTGTACAAAGCAATGACAATGGAAATCGAGGACGTGCCTATTTTGTTTGCCCAAGAAAATATGTAAGTAGCTGTTATATGAATGAATCTGTTACTTTTTACAAATTTGATTTGTCCTTTATTGATTAACTGATTCTTGTCCATTGTAGACTAGGAACGAACACTGCAATTACTTCACCTGGTTCGAAGATGATGACGACGACGACATTACCTCCACAATCCGTGCCACTGCTGGACCTCGGATAGATTCAAGAACAGAAGAAATTAATGATCTGAGGAGAAGGGTTGGTGAGCATGATAGAAGGCTGCAAAGGATGGAGAAAATTTTCAAGGGAATGACTTATGTAATTGTATTTGTTGTATTTTTGTATTTTATCATGTAAATGACTCAGTTGTTAGGTTTGGTAACATGCTATGACTGTAATCTACATTTGTACTTGTTTTGTAAATTTTTTTTTTGGTGCTTAAAAATCTGATGGTTTGAAAAAACAAGTGAAATCTGATGTTATGAACTTGGCATGAAATCTGTTGATTAACAGGTTCTTGAATGATTATGAGGGTCTTGGAAAAATCTGTTGAATGAATGGGACTATGTTGCAAAAATCTGTTCAATGAATAACAGGGTCTTGAATGATTAACAGGTTGAATGTGTATAATAGGTTGAACAGGTTGAACTTGATAGTGTGTGAAATTTGTTGAATGCACAGGGGCATTTCTTGAATGATTAACAGGTTCACTGTGTATAATAGGTTGAACAGGTTGACCTTGACAAAGTGTGAAATTTATTGAATGAACAGGGGCATTTTTTAACAGTGTATATGATGGGAATTGTGCTCAGAAAAGATTGCTATGCATGTAAGAAAATAGGTTGAACAGGTTGACATTATTTTTGAGAAAATGTTGACATGCATGCATTTCTTAACAGGTTCAACTTGGAACTTGGAACCAACCTGTGGCACTTGGAACCAACCTGTTCCATTATTTTCCTCAATTCTTTTATATCTTCATGTGGCACTATCAGTTAGATAATCAGGTTGAAAGGATTCAGATCAGATCAGATCAGGTTGAAGGATAGATCAAGCTTGTTGATCTTCTCAACAACTCAATTATTACATCCAAACTTGGAAAATAACTCAGCTTAGTACTACTGATTTTACCAAACTGATTTTACCAACAACTCAAATGACTGCCAAGATGCCATGGGTGAGCATCCAAAGACAGTAACACAAACCAGCAGCACAGAACAGTCAGTAGCTCTAACTACACTACAGACCACAAACAACTTCAACCCACTCAACTTCAGCCAAGGCAGACCAGCCCCACCTCAACCTAAGCTCAGCAATCTCCTAGCAGACCCCGCACCAACATACATGTACTCAAGTACTCAAGCAAATAACACAGCAGAGCTGTCAGCCAAATTAAACCCCTATACCAAAGCTGTAATGCTTTCACAGAACTACCATGTGCCCCCCAGACACTTTCTAACTTGCCTCAAATTGAAGACAAAAACCTGCACCTTACTAGTCCTTATATATTATCTTTTGTGTCATTTTCATCCTTATGGTAATAATTGGCTGGATTTTGGTAATCTGCCAATCCATGCAGCAGAGCCAGACACATGCTTAAAGCTAATAAACCAGCAATGCAGAACAAATCAGATCAGCCAATGCAGAACAAATCAGCAAATAAACCAGCAATTACCTCCAAGAGTAGACCACACCAGATCATATCAGATCTGCCAATGCAGAACATATCACAACAGATTCACCTGGAGGAGTAGACCAGATCAGAACAGCTTCACCTCCAACAAAACAGGACAGATTTGGGCAGCCAGACATAAACCAGATTTGCAGAGACCATTGGTAACAGATTTCATTCAATCAGATCAGATTTGCAGAGTTCACTTCATCAGCAACTTATTCATTCAACTCAAAAAATAAAAAATAAAAATTCTAAGAATAACCTATGGTTGGAATAACAAAAAATGTCTAACAACATATTCATTGAAGCACTGCAGAACCATTTGTAACAACATATTCATTCATTGAACCAGTACAAAAAATTTAGTTCATGTCTGGGACATTCACTTCATTGAACTAAAACATATGGGACATTCAAGTGAACAATACGAAGTTTACAAACGAAATTCACGTACAATTATCACTGCGAAACTAAAAAAAAAATGGGAGATTCGGATCCCCGTCAATGTTCAAGTCAACAAAATATGACGGTACTATCGATCTGTCACTGCTAATACTGTTGACCATTCCAGCTTCTTGGTGAGATGTGCTCCCAATGTCGTCCCCACTTGTGGTAACTGGTGCCTGTCAAAATAAAGTAAATAATAAAAATGAAATTCCACAAAGTAAGTGGAATATATTGAGTCCGTTGAATACATACCGGGACAAGGAAAGGGTCTGCTATGGCATCCATAGAAGGACGATAGTAATGTTGACTTGGCGGCACCTAATGATGAAATAGTAACAAAACTAAATTACTAATTTCAAGCAGTAAAATTAGAAGCCAAAAAAAATAACCCCAAACAACCTTCATATTTAACACGTACCGGTTCATACATATTGTGTTGCACGACTCCCATACAAGGAAAGGTCAACTTACGAGGTTCACCTTGACGCACCTTCTTATTCTTTCCCTTCAACCGATTAACTATTGCATCAACCTTGCTAACCTTCCGTTTCGTACATGGACGGCCTCTTCGGTGAGCGACCAAAGGACTTAGTACGTTGCGAGTCATGCTCTCTTTTGTAGTATTGATCCGAGGTGGACTTTTTGGTGAAGTATGGGAATGTGGTAAAGTAGTACTTGAAGGTGGTAAAGTACTACTACATGGCACATTACTCGCACTACTTGATTGAACTGTTCTCACATCATCCTTGATTTTCATCAACCCAAGTTGAATCACTTTGTGTTTAGCATCATCATTGGTCGCAAGATCTAGGATCTCATCCAACGTGTTGTGATAGTTATCATGCAACTTTGGATGTAGAGAAGAGCCAAAGTTAGTATATGTGGTTGGAATGCATGTGTAGCCTCTTTCCAAGTCTTTTCTCCATCTCGAAACAATGTATTTTGGTGGCACCTCATATATGGATCTCTCAATGAGCACAGAAAGTGAATGTGCACACATAATACCTCTAAACTCAAACAACCGACACATACATTGGAGCTCATATTCAGTTGAATTAAAGTACACAACAAATTCCACTTTCTTCATCCCCTCACCCACAACAATAGCCTCCCTCACATGATACGTACAAACTGCTCCCTCTTGTTTGATAAGATTTGCACGACAATACACTAGACGCTTCAGTTCTACTTGAACTTCTTTAAATTTGGAATTAGTGTAAGCTGCACGAAATTGCTTCTCAAAACGATACACCGTTAAGCAATCATACAATTTGTTACGAGACTTAAAATCTGCTTTTGTCTCCTTCTCTACCTTACTTCTCAACGCATTGTCATACTGCTCAACAAATTGCTTCAACGTTGTCTTGGAGTTCACATATCCATCAAAGAATGCATTCATACTCTCACTTCGTCGTGTAGTTGACATGCCAGCCCAAAATATGTCTTTGACATAGGCAGGAATCCACCTATGTCGCTCACGGTGTAATACCCCCAACCACTCGTTATCATTCAAATTGAAATTTTCAATCATTGCTTTCCAGTATTCCTCAAATTCATCTATTGTCAATGAGTCATAAATTGCATTACTGAAAGCAACCTTAATGGACTCATATTGTGAATATCCTCTCAATTTCTCGGGAATTTTCTTCATAATATGCCATAAACACCAACGATGCCGAGCCTCTGGGAAGACAATTTCTATGGCATTTTGCATAGATCTGCACTGGTCAGTTATTATCGCTTTTGGGGGAGCATCTGACATGCAACTTAACCATTCTTTGAATAGCCAAACAAAAGTCTCCGTGTTCTCATTACTTAACAACCCACAACCGAACAAAATTGACTGCCCATGGTGATTAACTCCTACAAACGGGGCAAATGGCATGTCATATTTGTTTGTCAAATAGGTTGTGTCAAAAGAGACAACATCCCCAAATGCTTTGTAAGCCGCCCTACTCCTTGCATCCGCCCAGAACAAGTTGCGCATGCGACCATCTTCATCAAGGTCAATTGCCGAATAAAAGTTTGAATTTTGTTGTTGCATTTTATGAAAATAATGTGTAACTGAGTCGGCATCTCCTACCCCAAGTCTTAACTTTCTAGCATTGTTGATATAATTCCTTGCATCTCGTTCATCAAACGTTAATGCCTCATATCCCCCCGCTTCAACAACTATGGAATGAAAATTCTTAGCCACACCAATTCCTGCTGCATCGTTAACTTCTAATCTCCTCTTCACCGGCGTAACAATCCTCTTATTCATTGCAAAATGCCGTGAGTCAGTCGCAACCAAATCATGAGTGTGCTCAAGCACAACTGTGGTTAACTTATATGTTCCATCCTTTTGTAGACTAGCTCTTACCCTTGCTTTACACTCATTTTTTGATGACAAAGATGGTTCCAAGGGATTTATTTCTGATCTCTTTGTTCTGTTCCGCGCCCTAGTACATTCAATTCCAAAGTACTTAACTTCCCCATCACATGTTAAATTTTGTGATCTATAAGCTATAGCAAATCCCAAGTGTTTGGCATATTCTGCATAAAATGCGTACACCTCTTCCTTTGAGCTAAAAGACATTCCCTTCTTAGGTTCTTCAACTTCTTCTTCTTCAACTTCGTCATCTTCACACTCATTAAATGAAAGACTGTTATCTTCTTCTTCAACTTCGTCACTCCCATTGAAAAAATTATTGTTCGAATCAATATCCATTGTACCTTCAAAGTTAAATAGAATACAAAATTTTAGAGTACAAACAATTATCTATATCTAATGCTATGGAATCAAATAAGAAGACATGTGAAGCTAACTCAAGAAAATTATTCAAATAAGGAGACATGCAAAGTATTAAAACACCATCAGAATTGGGCTACTGAAAACACCATCAGAATTAGGATTCCAAATAGTGCTATCAGAATCTAGTTTATATACGGTCCAAATTTTCAAATTCTGAACAACTCACCAAATGAGGAAGAAGCTGGTTCAACAGCTGGCAATTCCATGAATCATTAACCCAAACATCTCAAACACAAAATTGCTACTCAAAGGACAGAATAGCAGCCCAAAAAGGGCCCTCCAGCAGCTAACAGTCCCACCATAAATCACATAACGCATTATTAAGCTGCTAGAAAATGTTATGTTTAGCCTCCCGAAAAAACATCATTCTCTTCCACCAGACCTTAATGCTAAATGCAGCAAACATATCACATAGGCATGCTTTTTAATTTGAAGAACATGCCTCAACAAAATGAGCTGACCTTCCATAGAACACTGCCCTTCTCCTAATTTTATTAACCAACTTCTTCCTACCAACATAAAGAGGACAGCCCAAATAAATAATGAGCAGTTTGTCATACTTGTACAGAAAAAAAACATTTAATTTCTGAATAGCTCTCTTGTAACCATTAGTAAAAATGACAATATCATCAACAAATGCTAAATGTCTAACAAAAGGGCAATCTAGTAGGCTGTGAAACAGATTGTAACCATTACAACTTGAACCAACTCACCAAACAGATTCAAGTCTATGGGCATGGTATATATTTGAGAGACTTGAACCGAATCATATATATAAACGAAAATGACAAGCAGAGAAACAGAGTGGATTTGAAGAGACATGGAGTGGATTTGCACAAAAGGGAAATAACTGAAAAGGGAAAGAAAAATACCAGTCAAGACTCCTCTTCTTCAACTATGGACGACACAACGGCAGTACATTCCGGCACCCACGGCAGCAACAGCAACCCAGATCGAAAATGTACAGTGCCGCTAGGTTATGAATGATACATTTGCCGCCAAATATGATGCTTGGCTCTGATACTTCATTCAATTGAAGCAGCACATGCTCGCAGAGAATAGAAAACCAAATTCGAGCCACTGTCGAGCCAGACGATTCGAGCTACGAATCGGAATTAATCACTTAATAAGAGACGACCTACTTGTTCTAAGTGTAAACAGTCAGGCCATGTCAGGCATCGTTGTCCCCAGCGTAGAGTTCAACATTAGTGGGGTGGCTCTTGTTTTTCGCTATTATAGTATTACTTCATTATGTTAGCGGGCATTATGCTTACTTATGTCTTGTATGTATATCAGTTTGTTTATTCAAAGAATTGGACATATAATTAATTATGAATTTCCTTGAATTAAAAAGTTGTTAAAATTAATAATGCTAGTATGCCGTAGATATGTTTGTCATTCCTTGAGTTGAACATATGATGATTCATGAGCTTTCTTTTGATTTAGGATTTAGTTGTTAGAGCTAGAAATTCATGTGTTTTTTTTTTTTTTTTTTTTTGATCATGAGAAATTCATGTGTTGAGGTCACTAGATTTTGATGTGCTTGAGAATTGGGTTACGCTATCTGTAAATAGATAGTTCGAGATATCATGATCTATTGAGTTTTATAGGAGTGGTAAGGACCTCTTGATAAGTGTTTGGAACCGTTCCTTGATGGGAGGGTGAGGCTTGTGTCCTTAGGAGATGAGAGTAATGTTGTGCTAACTAGTTGATATGTTTAGGTTGGTGTAAGAGGTTTATTGTTGACCTTAACTATCTGTTTGTAAGTGGTGTGAAGTGTTTAATTGCCACATACGCAAAATTATTCCAGTGAGTTGACTTGGGAATGTAAATTATGTAGTTGAGTTTCAAACAATGGGAATATTTGAGAAGAATAGTCATAGTGTGATTAATTTGGAGGATGCTGACATGGACTCATAAGACGTGTGAGAAAGTGTGTTGAAACCCATGTAGAAGGGGTGAACAACATTGGGTAAAGGTTGGTGTTTGGCACAAGAGTAGGAAGATTATTGAGTTAGTTGAGTTGTGTCAGAAATTGATCGGTAATGAATCACCTTGGCAAATTGCCTTGGCATTAGATAAGGAGTTGTAAGATAATAAGTACTTTAGGACACGCTTAAGGGCATTAAGTTTCACCTGTATGAGCGTGATGCTTTGTGTGAAAATCTTTTGAATTAGGTGGTGTAACGGAATCTTGACCTCGTGAGAAAATTCCTCGAGTTGCGATAGTGTGGTGAGTTTTTGATTTTGTGGGTATAATTGTGTTAGAGTGTAATTTATAAGTTGTGATGATTGTGATTGGATGGGACTCCCAAAATTTATAAGATATATGTGTATTGTTGTTTATTGATCTTGATCTGATTGTTGTCTTTTAAATCGTCATTGCGGGAATATTATGATTGAGTTTTGGCATTACCGTAATAGTAATGGGTAATATTTGGGTGACGGTTGAATATCACTGGTTGTAATGTTGAGAATAGAATTTGGAAATGAATTTCCCTAATGTTATGGCCTTGAATGGTAGTGCCATATGGAAAACATTACTGTTGTAATCATATTCGATTGTGAAAGAGAAGTGGTCATGAAATAATGTGAATAGCTACATTATATGAGTAATACTTGGTCCTTTTCAGAAAATATTTATGAAATTTTTTTGGATTATTCATGGGAATTGGAAATCTTTTTTTATTATTATTGAAATACGGTGTGAGTTTGTGCATATTTTGAGAAAGTTTTGAACGAGTTTCCTTGGTACGAAAGAAAAGAGTTTTTGAAGAAAAAAATGAGAATATTTTTTTTTTTTACAACACAAGATGTGTAGGTAACCTGTTAACCTTGAATAGGAGTTTTGTGTAATGAATTGAGTTTGGATTGCTAGCTATGTACTCATGTATTTTGTTCTTGATGAATTAGTATTATTGGATCTTATTGCATCGTAGGGCCATTCGCTTGAACTGAATTCCATTGGTAAGGTTCTCTTCCCTTTTTGTGAGAGTCAAGTGAGGGCTTATTGATGTGAGTGTGGGTTCACCCTTACGTTTTGAGGTGTTGAACAATCAGAATTGTTTGAGTTTGTATTTGGTTGAGACACGAGTAATGTATTTGGTTATACAAGTGGAAAACCTTTCCTGTGAAATTCTAGCCTCGTGGACTTTATTGAATTGTATGGGTCTTAGCGACATTCATGGACTTACTTTGTTTGAGTCATTGTTCCCACACCCATACACAATGGGAATTCTAATTTGATTGAAAAATTTTCCTTTCTGTTATAATAGATAAGTCGAGTGTGACTCACTATTCCTTAACTTGTTGATCTTCTTACTCGGGGGTCCTTGGAGTATCGAGGTATTGAACAGGGGGTTCTAAGAGATTATCCAAAATGTAGATCTAGACTTTGGAGTGAAGGTTATAGTTCCTTTTGTGTTTGTTTGCCTTGAGTCTCGATGTAACCTTAATTTCAGAAACGAAATTTCCTAAGGTGGGGAGGTTGTAGCACTCTGTATTTCTTGATATAACGAAATTATATTCAATTCTTTGCTTATCATAATTGAGAACCTTCCTAGTCAATATTTGAGCCTTGGTTGAGGCGTAACCATAATAGTTAGGCAAGATTGGATCAAAAACTCTAAATTCAAATAACTATTTTTGAGTAGTCTTCACTCTTTCATCATTTTCTCTCTCTAAACATTAAATCTTGATATGAGGCTAGAATCATTGGAAAGTTTATTTATGGGGCTTCCATTTAGACAAACACAGGAACAACCCAAAACGGAGTTTAGACGAGAGTGTTATGCTTATTTGAAATTTATATACCTAAGTTGTGTGCATAGTCTGCTCAAGCGAACTTTTGACTGCTCGAGTAGTTTGTTCGAAGTCAACCACTTTAAAAGTCACTTTTGGTCCACTTTTCCTCATTTTTTCAGATCTTTCTCTCTTTCTGCCATTTTTTAGCTTCCAAGCTCTTTAACCATTGATTTCATCTACTTCTAAACATCTTTGACTCCTAATTCCATATACCATAACAAAGAGCTTGGCGAGACCTTACTTTTGATCAGAGTGGATCATCATTTCGTCGCTAATGGATTTTTGGATTTTCTTTTCTTCTCTTCTCTTCAAAAGGTAGGGATTTCTTAGCTTCTATTCAATACATTACCATACATAGACTTGTGGTACTTTTCTATTGCATTAAACCATAGTTTGGAAATAAGATTTGTGAAAAGCCTATAGATTTGTGTTAAGGTTTTGAATCCAAGGAAGGAATCGTATGTTTTTATGTTGATTATGATAAAATGGTGATAATAGAACATGATTATGATTATTAAATTGAAAAGTCCTAATTTTCTTTATTTAATCTTGAATGAGAAATAAGATGATTTGCTAAATTCATGGAATTGAACTATATTAATCATTTTGAAAAGAGTTGTGATATAAATGATGGTGAATATTTATGTTATGTGATGGTGTGTTGTTGAAAGGGTAGATGATGGAATAATGTGGTAGTTGTGAGAACTTTATGAGACTTACATTTATTTTCATTTCATGAGAATTGTACTAGATATTATTAGAGTCTTGCCATTGGCCATCGGTAGAGGATGGTGTTAATTGTTGTTGAATAGGCTATATGTGTATTTCCTCATTATTGATTTAGTTGTGAAAATTTAGAATGTTGTGATGAAATATAAGAGATGCAAAGGGTTTGTTTCCTTTCGACTTGTGACCAATTGTGACAACCCTCACCTCCGATTAGCGTTAATTCATGATTAAGCATGATAAGAAATTGATTAAGAGGAAATTCTAAATTGATTACATGAGTCTGTTGTTTTAAACACATTTCTATCTGTTACTCAATGATCTGTTTATGTTTTAATTTTCGAATTGCGAATTGAAAGCCTTATCGGCGACCGATTCAGAAATTGATTAGTGTTATATGCTAATTAGGATTTATATGATTTTATGGTAGGTTTAATTAAAATTCAATTTGGAATGATTAAATTAGAATTAATAATGTTAAATTGCTTTAACTTGAGTTATTTACAGTTTTGCCATTAGTGGGCCTTTTCAAGGCCATTTGTTTGATTTCATGTTTGGCACTATCATTTTACGATCTCCTCAAGACCAAACTGTGAGAGAGAGAGAGACTAGGGGAAAATTGAATTCATCTAGAGATTGGCTTGAAAATTTCGAGGAATTAAAGGAGAATTGCATGTTTAAGCTACCACACTTGGGATTCAAGACTTAAGGTAAGAAATTCATTCTCTTAATTGTGAATTTAAGTTGTTACATGCATAGTTCATGGGAAATTGGTGACTTGAGTCAAGAATTAGCTTAAAGTGTTGTATTGAGTACCAATGTTTGCATGCATGTCCATATCATTGAATCTTGAGATCATTTTCATGTGAATTTCCACATGCATGTCCATATTATGGTTATATTCTAGAAATTCACCATGTTTTTTAGCTCAATCTTGCATTTGATCATACCTTGGAGCATTAGAGTTCTTAAGAACCCATGCATGTTATGTTCTTGTATTGTTCTTCAAGTTTACATTACAAATTGTGTTCAATTGCCACACCTTTGGGCTTGGTTTTATGAAATGATCTTTAAAACATGTTGTATTATGGGTTTCTAAGTGTTTTCCAGAAATTGGCCCAAAAGGATGAGTTTTGATATGTTTGATTCTTGGTTTGAGCTTTGAGAGCAAATCTGGAAAACCCAGATTTTGGCTTCCACACTCGAGCGACCACCTTTGTGTTCAGAGCTCCGCTCGAGCGACGGAATGCTGGCTCGAGAGTAAATTGCAAGCTCTCAGGTTATTGCGTGTGCAGACGCACGCTCGAGCGACGAGACCTACGCTCGAGCGACGAATTGTGTCTCACACTCGAGCGAGCATCAAGCGAGCATCGAGCGGAGAATTTCAGCAACCAGTACTTTTCATATTTTTACAGACCGCTCGAGCAAGGGAGTCTACGCTCGAGCGACCCCTCTATTTCGGTAAGCCCGCTCGAGCGAAGAAAGCTACGCTCGAGCGAGACCCCTGTTTTCAGCAAGTTTTGAAAAATGTTGTTAAGTGCATTTTTGCATCCTCATCCCATCCTAGGCATTCCTAGGCCATGCTTAAGGCATCTTAATGAGGATAATGTTATAGAACCACACCAAGTCAAGTTAGGGGCCAAGTTATTAATCCCAAGTGTGTAATTTAGTGTGTGTTCATTCTGCTACTGTGTAGGGTTGGCATCCGAGGGCGCTGATTAGCCTGCCTATAGCCCAGTACTCTATGAGTAACAATGTTGTAAAGATATGTTCAATCATAAGTATTTTCTGAACGATCGACTGTACTGCTTTCTAAAGTGACATTGTTTACTAAATAAATGTTTGTCTTATTTTATGAACTGTACTCGTGCCATCCATAGCAACTTACTGTTACTGTTACTGTTACTACCACTGTACTGTTATTGTTACTGTTACTGCTACTATTACAACTACTGTTACAGAGATCTCTGCTGGTTCCAATGTTTGGAACCAATACTGTTTACTGTTTCGATGGCCATCAACTGACTGTTCGGTCTATTAAGACCTATTATACTGTTCTGCTATTGGATGTACCACATATGACTGCTATGATTTTTAAATGACTGATAGGGCATGAAATATGAGCCACTGATTGAATAACTGATCTACTGATGCAAATGACTGTTGTAATTACTGAAAGGGCATTCATTCTTAACCCCTTTATACATTTGTTATTCACTGGGCTTTAGCTCACAGTTTATACATGTATGTAGGTGGCCAAGCACCAGACCGAAGCTAGAAGCGTCAAGTTAAGCTTATGTTTTGTCCAGCTAACCGTTGTGCCTCACTTCGAGGTTTTGAGTTTGCTTAATCCAATGCTGTTTTTGGGGTGCTTCGGATTCACCCTTTTGTCCCTGTTTTGTACTGACTGAATAAGACTTGATTGTACAGTTATGGTGAAGGGATTAGGTCCATAACCTAGATGTTATGTGTATCTGATATGTATATATGTTTTATAGTTATGAATGTGGTTTTGTCCATTAAAGTCTTTTCCATTTCAGGTTTCCACAGCTCATTAGACATCTCTTTGTTACTGATTGGCTTTCGCCAGCCCCTTTATACTGTATTTATTGTCTTTACTGTTAAGCAGGCCTTTGGTAATCGCGGATTACTGGCCGATTACAATGCTAAACCCATAAGGGTGGGTTTGGGTTGTGACACCAATAAAGCGTGGCGCATTGACAAAGGTTACGCATTCCTTCCAGTTTGCGCTCGGTAAAGCGTAGCGCATTGACAAAGGTTTCGTATTCCTTCTAGATAACAACCAGTAAAGCGTGGTTCATGGAGATAGGGTTTGCTTACCTTATGGCTTTGTGCCCAGTAAAGCATGTGAATTGTTAGGGCTATATGAAGGTTCTGCTTTCCATCTGGCTAGCCACCGGTAAAGCGTAGTGCATTAAGATAGGTTACGATACCTTCTGGTTAGCGCCCGGTAAATCATGTTATGTTTTTGGTGACTTGTTATAGTCAGTGTTGTGGTATTGGATTGATAAGTGCCCAATTGCCCTTCTGTGCCAAGGCTAGTAAATGTGGAAGTATTTGAAGGTTTTTATCATTGAATGACATGATGGATGTATTGTATGTGCTAATCTAAACAGTTATTTAATTTTGTGGAATGGTAAATAGGTAGAAGTGAGTGTGAAATTAACTATACGTGAAATCGTTTTTGTGAAACTAAATGGAATTGAGGAAATGGTCTCATTGAAATATGATAAATGGTTCGTAAGAATGAGGAAAAAGAAATGAGATTTCTTGATTATTAAAAACGGATCATTTTTGGAATAAATAAGTATGTGCGTTTATTTTGTGTACCAAACGACACCCTATGTATATACTTGTAACATTGATCATCATGATCATTTTTATCTATGAAGTGTTGTTGTTTAGAATCATTGTGAATTCCTACTGGACATTAGTGTTCATCCCATGTTGCTTAACTATTTTTCAAGTACGGAGTCAGTTGTATCATTCAAAGATCAAAAGTTTATTTATTTTGTTGAAGTTTAATTCCTTATAAATTACGGGTGAATGATTAATGTGTTGTGGAAATGACTTTACTCTTGCATTGTAATTATTTACTTTGTAATACTTGAAGGGCATGGATTGTAAATTGTGGTATTGTAAGTCCATCATTTGTATTATACAAGAGAGAACACTTTCTATTTATTATTTGTACTCTGCATTTGTATTATGCAATTAGACTTTAACAAGAAATTAGATAATATATTCGAGTAAATAAAATTGGGGGTGTTACATCTAGAATAACACTTAACATTTGAGAGTTTACGAAAACACTAAGCACAGTTTGAGCGCTCAGTTTGTTTTATTCTTGTAAGTTAAGTTAGATACTTCAGTGTTTTGTTCTTGGTCATTGTAAGTGAATTTTGGAAGAGTTTTACTCTTTGTTCAAGGAGCCATTGTGAGTAGTAGTGTAGTAAAATTATGTTTAATAAGCTATGTTTCAAATGCAAACTTATGATATGTTTATGAAAGTTAAGCTATTATTTTTCCATGAATGAACATCCTATATTTTTGTATTATGTATTAAGATGGCACTTTGGATCTTGTCTTTGTCATTGGAAAATCATGCCAATAACCTCTTTCTAACTGAACTCCTCTTTCCACCATTGTGTGGGCACTACAACATTTTCTTAGTTTAGTGACATTTGAAAGTGCCACAAAACTATTGGTTTAATGACATTTTTTAGTCTTGTGGCATTTTGAACAAGTGCCATTTGTATCTATGCCACGGTAGATACTTGCAAGTGCCACTACACCATCATGGCTAAAAACTTTCAATGACATTTTAATGTCATGGTAGATATTAATTGTGGCACTATCAAGCGCCATTAAAAAAAGAGTTATCAAGTGCCATTCGTGACGATAATTCGTTGTAGAACAATTTGATCCGCTCTTGCGGAGACTCGAACCGCCAACCTCCCGTACCATAAACCTTATACACCACACTCTTCCCACTACACCTCTATAGCACCACATGATTATATATGCAACATATATTATTTATATAATACATACATCCATATTAATATAAAAGTATATGTATAAACATAATTATTTTATTGAACATAATTTATGTAAAATAAACTATTTACTAGCAAAATAAAAAAAAAAGACCACTTTTGGCGACTAAAAATATTTTTTGGTCGCCAATTCTATACTTTTGGCTACTAATTATTTTTTAGTTGCTAAAAAACTTAACTTTTGCTGACCAAAATCGGATTTGGTCGCCGAAGATACACTTTCAGCTACCAAAATTTTGGTCGCTAAAAAATTTAATTCCCGCCTTAGGATTTTAGTTCTCCCGCGCTAAAAATGACCAATTTTGGCGACTAAACTTATTTTTTAGTCGCCAATTGTAGACTTTTGGCTACTACAATTTTTTTTGGCACCAAAAAACTTTACTTTTGACTACTATAATTTTTTTAGTCGGTAAAACCCATATAATCAACAACCAAACTTATTTTTAGTGGCCAATTGTAGACTTTTGGCTACTAAATTTTTTTAGTCGCCAAAAAGCTTTACTTTGGGCTATTAAAAAATTTTTAGTCACTAAAACCCATATAATCAACGACCAAACTTAGTTTTAGTCGCCAATTGTAAACTTTTGGCTACCAAAATTGTTTACTCGCCAAAAAGCTTTACTTTTGGCAACTAATGATGTTTTGGTCGCTGAAAGCTATACTTTCAGCGACCAAATTTTTTTTAGTCAGGAAATTTAATTGCCGAATGTGCTTTTTCCTATAATGTATATTGAGTTTAATTTATTTATTTTTAATCATTTACTGCATTTTAAAAATTTAGAAAATATATTGGCATTTTTTGATTTTTTCAAAAATGTCATTATAAGCTTGGAAAGTTTTTGTCTTAGTGGCATTTCTCAAAATGCTATAAAATATTTGTTTATGACACTTTTCACCTAAGTGCCATAAAAAGTAATTTGCACCTACCTAGTGTCCTGACATTTTTTAAAAAATGCCATTGCGACTAAAGTTTAGTGGCATCTGTTGGTAAATGTCACGAACATAATTTTTTGTGTCATTATTTTATGAAATGCCATAAAATTGATATGACATTTCTTTATTGAAATGCCACTAGAGCCTTATATGTTTGTGGTTCTGTGGCATTTTTCTAAAACATTTAATGCCAATTTTTATTTTTGTGGCATTTTCTAAAAACATGCCACTAGTGTAGTGTCACTAAAGTGTAAATTTGTTGTAGTGACATTTTTGTTGTAGTGAAGTGACACTTTTTTTAATTGAAATGTCACTAGAGCCTTGTATGTTTGTGGCTCTATGACATTTTTCTAAAAAATGCCACCAAATATTCTTTTTGTGACATTTTTTAAGAACATGCTACTAGCATGGTGTCACTAAAATGTGTTTTTGTTATAGTGGGGTCTTGCTATTTTCCAAGCCCTTGGAATGTTCTTCACTATGTATATGCTTTGTTCTATCATGATCAAATTATGCTATGTTTAAACTACGATCTTGTGCTTTGTTTTGTTAAATATCATCAGTGTTCATTCATTACCACTTTACTATATTACTATTCACTAGACTATGACTCACCCCTCTCCCCTGTATATATGTAGGTGATGAAGAAGAGCATGGTCAAGAAAAGAAGTCAATCTAGAAGTTCTTTTCTTTCTTTTTGTTTTGCACTTTTGAGGTTGTATCTTAAAAGGATAGTCTTGTATTGAGTTTTGATTTTGTAAGCTTGTATTATGGATGATGTACCTTTGTTTTTGTTGTTTGGACTTGTAAATATCAAAATATCTATACGAGAAGTATGCTTGTTTTGCTTTCAATGACTTGTGCACATGCTCTGAATGGACTTCCGGTAATTAATGGACAAATGATTCTGTATAAGTCCTAGGTATTATCAGTCCAATCTTGTCTTGTCAGGCCTTCGGTAGTTGAGAACTACTGGCCGATCACAGCGTTATTCTGTTTGGAGAGAGATGGGGTCGTGACACCATGCCATGCCATGCCAGCTACCCAAAAAACTTTATTATATGAGGAGCTATATTCCTCCAAATCAGCCTTAATGCCTCTTCCTATGATCCTATAACAACATTTCGAAGCAATTATACAGAGATGCTACTGAAAACATTCAGCTTTGATCAGCTTTCCATCTTACGGAGTTCCCCTCCCTTTGCCTCACTGTTGGGGCTTCATTTAGTTGATTATACAATATGGCCATCTTCTCTTCTTTCCAAGCAAACAAGTTTCTTCTGACCTGTTTCTTCCAAAACAATAATCTACTCCCATTTCCTAGAATAAATTTGACATTTTTTGGGAAAAAATAAAATTTGAATGTTCCAAGGCTCCTATCCTTGATCATTGTATCATCCATCCATACTTTTGGAGCATTAATGCTTGGAACTAGTAACCAACATCTTTCATCAATTTTGTGAATTAATGCCACAGATGATTATTCTCCAAATACTTTCCTTCCAACACCAATTTTGAGAGAAAGGGCCATATTCATCACTCTAATCTTCCTGGCCTAGCTCTTTTCCCTTTGTAACATCTTCTCAATTTACCAAATGCAGGTTCTTACCCCGATCACTATCACCCCATATGAATCCACTTTGAATCTTAGTTATCTCCTTTGCCACACGCAGAGGAAGTTTAAAAATTGACAAATGATAAATTGGTAAGGCACTAAGGACAAATTTGATCAAAGTGAGTCTTCTTCCAAAGGACAAAAACCTCTTCTTTCATGAAGCCAGCTTCATCTTAATTTTCTGCACAACAGGTTGCCATGTTTTCTTCAATCTAGTATTAGCACCTAGATGAAGACCCAAATAAATTTCTGAGTTTTCATATCAAATTGACAAATGTGAATTTGTCATTCAAGACTTTAAAAAAATTTGAGTGGAGATAGTTCTTAGGGTTCAAATAATATATGAAATTCTTTTTTTGTTTTTTACCATGAATCCAACACAACAAGGTATGGATTTGGGACAACCATTCATCAATAGGCACATAAACCACTATCTGTAAAAAGTGATCTACACTAATCTTTTCAGTGCATGGGTTTTGACTTCTATACTTCATGTTGGACCCAAACATGATCTGTTTTAACCTATCATAAATTTTCTGCGATGTAAATTGTCATCGTAATTAGAATATATATCCCTTGGTGGCTTGTATTTCGCTTTTTCCATTTTGCCCTTCTGCTTTGCATTATTTCCTAATGATAAACTAATGCATTTTATAGTTCACATCTTGCCTTTCTTTTTTGTAATATTTATCAATCTTGGTAGTAATATTTTAGATGAAGAATTTTTTGTAATTATGGAAAGATTTTTACTAGTTATGAAATTATTTTATTTTTGAGAAATTAAAAATAAATTCCTGAAATTTGTTTAAAATATAAATTGTCCCTATAATATTAAAAATTATAATCATCCCTTGTTTGAATTTTAAATTTAACAGTATAATCAAGAAAAACAATTTCAACTACTTTTTTATGCAACAATAAAATTATCAAAATTATTCATTGAAAGATATTTCTCATATCATTAAAACTCTTAATTGATTTAATAATTTATTTAATAACATGAATAATCATTTGTTATGGATTCATGATTTATTTATTAACAAAAAAATAATTAAAATCTGTAAAAGTTCATTAAAAATAAATAAAAATTTGAACAAAATGCACACAGATTTTTATTTACTTTTACATTTTTTGGAATTTAAGGCCTATCATCTTACTTTTTTATAATAAAAAAGAAAACTGCTGCATACGGTATAATAATCTATTAAATATTAATGAATTTATACAAAAAAATTATTAAATATTCTTTAAAAATATTATGTGACATTATTTTTATGGTACTCTCGATTAATGAAAATTATAAAACACACTAATTGAGTCACATTTATCTCTTAATTACCTAATAAAAGTGAATTTAGCGTATCTCACCCATAAAAAATATGGTTACATAATTAGTTTGGAACAACATGTAATTTATCACTTTATGATTGTAAATGTGTGCAAAATATATTAAATATGGTATAAAATGATCATGCATGTTTAGCAAATGACTAAAATAACTAAAATTTTAAAATAAAAATATATATAAATTAAAAATAAAAATCTAAAAAATTAAAAATTAAAAAAAAAAAGTATGACATAACTTTGAAAAAAACAATAAAGATAAAAATTCAGAAAAAAGGTGATTCTTTTAGCTAATAAATCAACTTTTCTAACACGCACTTAATTTGTAGTATTTATATAATCTTTTCATTTGATTATTCGACCCGTGCCTTGTAAGGGCCTTTTCTGCCTAGTATATAGAGTATACACAAGTAGTTTCTCTCTTTCAATGGGCTGAAAGTGAGATTTGAACCCTTTTTTTTATATTAGCAAAATAAAAATTATATTGATGAATTAAATGGTACAATAAAATCACATCAATAAATGAGGATTAGGAAAACAAAATTGGCATATGAATCAAACTAATTAAATGGGAATCACCAAGCCAAACAAGATTGGCAAGACACACCACTAAAATCCCTAGAAATAAAGGGATACATGACTCTAGCAACCAAACAGCACCTTATCACCTCTATCATCATATTCTTCTTTAACCCAAAAAACATATAACAAAGTCCATATGATACACACCGGAGAGGTATGTATCATAATATTTCACTTTTTTACATGCGTAAAAGGTTCTGTATTAAAAATTTGCTTTGAGCTCCATAAAAAATCAGGGTCCACCCTACCTCTCTCTTCTATCTAGGTTGTTCATTAATTTTTCGTTGATGGTTGTTATTTATCAAACTTTTATCACTAAAATTGAACATAGGTCTCGTTTAGGAACAGATTTTTTTAATAATTTTTTAGTTAAAATATGATGTAAAAAATTAATATATTTAAATAATTTTTTGATTTTTTATAAAAATATGTGAAAAGGGAAATTTTTTACTTTTTGGTATAAGTTGTTAGCTTTATAATTTTTTTAGTGACTTTTTGACTTTTAGGATAAAAAGTAATGTTGCCAAATGAGGCCTTGGAATTCGACAAATCTAGGGACTTACATATAGGTCTTAACACATGGACTTATTATCCAATAGGTTATGTGAGAATTAATGATTTTTTTCATTAAACACTATAAAAAAAAGTCACTAATTGTTAATTTTCAATAATAGTTTGAAAATTTTTCCACAAAAAATGTCACTAATTATAAGTTTTAGCTACAATTGAAAAAAGTCGTCCCAAAAAAATGTGACTATTTTTTCAACTTTCAACAACAATTTAAAAATTTTGTCATAGAAAAACATCACTAATTGTAAGTTTTAGCGACAATTATAAAAATCGTGACAAAAAAAAATCATTAATTATCAATTTTAGTGACATACAAAAAATCGTCACAAAAACTTATTTTTAGCGATAATTTTATTAAAACTTATTTTTAATAGGATTTCATAAAAATTAAATCTAACTACTAAGACTTATTGATAATTTATCCCAAATCTATACTCTCCCAGTCACACTGGCATAAAATTTATTTATGCAGTTGATGATGGTGTTTGCTTTTTATTTAGCTGGTGGTGCTCAAAAATGCAGTTGGCAGGCAGTTTGTTCTAAAAATCATTTTGACATTGCCGAAAGCAACATCTTACATCCACTGTCTCTCTCTACATGGTAGTGGGTGGTTGGGGGAAGAAAGGAAAAAAACAGCTTGATCCCATTATTATACTACTCAAAATCAGTATACCAATGTAATACTAATTACTATAATAATGTGAAGATGCATTAACATCAAATAAGTTTCTGTGGTGTAAAACTTAGATAATGTAAAATGAATGACTTATAACATTTGATCATTTAGGCCTTGTTTGGGAAGACTAAATAAGTCCACACTTTTTATCTTTTTATCTTTTTTGGGTCACCTCAATCAACATCTCCTCTCTACTTTTTTACACATCTTTTTATAAAAAGTCAAAAAGTGCACTTATTTAGAATATTCCAAACAACCCCTTATTTAATAGAAAATTTGAAATTTTGAACATTTTCCGTAAAACTTATTTATGAAAGACAGCACAGTTGTCTAAGTGGTCATTATAAAAGACACTTGTGTTAATGAAGGAGTCTTAAGTTCAAGTTATTGATTTAACTCAACTACATTAATTTATTTTAAATAGTAACAATCTTTAATTTATTTTTATTTTTCACTTGTATCTTTTATAAATTTATTGTATATAATATACATAATTATTGACGTAAATCATAATTATTGAAATACGTTTTAAACATTTTCGATTGTTAACACTATTAATTTATTCACACTTTTTCCTGACATAGTAAATTAAAGTGTAAAATTTAATTAATTTCAACTTTAAAAAAAATTATTTCTCCAGAAGCAATTGTAACTCGTAATTGTCAAATAATATTCTATAAATAATTTATACATTTAGCAAGTAACCATCCATTATTTTTAAATAATTTACCAGTTCAATTATTTGTTTAAACCTTCATTTTTAAACTACTAATACTATAATGTAGTGATTGGTTCACTTAAATAAAATTGAATGGAATGGAATGATCATTCCTTAATCTGTTTATAAAATTATTATTCTCTCACGATGGTAAATAACGATTTCATTTGTAATCTTTTTTAACAAATCAAACGTGAAAATGAACATTACAATTGAATGATTACTCTATTCAACTTTATTTTAATAAACCAAACATTACTTAAAACCAAAATAATTAACCAAACAAAACTTAAGATCGAAATTATTTCGAGACTCTGTTTTTTAGACAAAATTTGAAGGCTCGAGACGGCAGCGTTGCCGCCTTACCTCAATCTTTCATAAATAAGTTTTACACCACAGAAACTTATTTGATGGTAATGCATCTTCAGTAGTGTTTGGTTCACTTAAATAAAAATAAATAGAATAGAATGATTATTCCTTAATCTCTTTATAAATTTATTATTCTCTCACAATGGTAAATAACGATTTCATTTGTAATCTCTTTTAGTAAATCGACCGTGAAAATGGGCATTATAATGGAATGATTACTCTATTCAATTTTTATTTAATAAACCAAATATAACTTAAAACCAAAATAATTACCCAAACAAAACTTAAGATCAAAATTATTCCAGGGCCCTATTTTTTAGACAAAATTTGAAGGCTCGAGACGTCGGCCTTGCCTGCCTTACCTCAGGACCGACCCTAATAGTCATCTTAGCGTGTGGGTTAAAAAAAAAACAAAGCAAAACAAAAAAACAAAGAAAAAAAAAACTTATTTATGACAATAACTAACTTTGAAATTAGTGAGTGTTTTTGAACCATAGTTCTACAAACCAGCCGATACGTTACGTATCGGCCAATTCGTATCGGAAAAATAGGGCACTGCGACAGATACAGGCCGGTATATTGCTGAAATTGAAAATCACAGGAGAATCGGCCGAGTCCCAGTACGTATTGGTCTATAACCATTACACAAGCCGTTACACAAGTCGTGACGGGCTGATACTCACTAGTTCAGACCGGTATGAGAAAGAAAAAGCTGAAAAACTTGTGAAATAATTTTTAAAATTTCACCGCCACGACACCTGATTCCCGATACTACCGATACCGATATTCCGCAATCGATACCGTTACGTTACCCGATACTGCGATTTAGAGCCATGTTTTGAACTTTGCATATTATTTTGAAAACTCAAAATCAAAAACAAAAAATAAAAATGAAGAAAATAAAAACAAAAACAAAAACAGAAACTGTGGAAAACAATAAACTAATTCTCATTAAAATGAATGTATGAGCAAAGCTCATATATATACAAAATACAAGTAACTAACTATCTGTTATCTGTAACAAACTAACAAACTTACCAACTGACTAACAGAGTCACTAACTAACTAACTAGATATTTCCTTTACAGGTGCATCAATAGAGGTTGCTTTAACATGCCCCTGCAAACCCATTGGGGAAGACACCATGAGTTTGTCTTTAAGGTACTGAAACCGAGAGACAGACAACGGTTTGGTGAAAATGTCGGCTAACTGATCAATGGTGGGAACATAATGAAGAGAAAGACGTTTAGCAAGCACGTGTTCCCGAACAAAATGGCAATTGACCTCAATATGCTTGGACCGGGAATGAAACACCGGGTTGGAGGCCAAAGTAAGAGCAGACAGGTTATCACACCAGATCACAGGCACAGTAGGAGAAGGGACAAACAAGTCAGCAAGTAACATACGGAGCCAACTAACTTCAGCAGCAGCATGGGCTAAAGCCCAATATTTAGCCTCGGTGGAGGAACGAGAGACAGTGGCCTGTTTCTTGGCAGACCAAGAAACGAGATTGGAGCCCAAAAAGACACAATACCCAGATGTGGACTTACGATCAATAGTGTCGCCTGCCCAATTTGAATCAGAAAAAACATGAAGATCAAAGGTTCTTGGGGTATAGGTAAGACCATGAGAGAGTGTACCCTTAACGAAGCGAAGCAAACGTTTAACAGTAGAGAAATCACCATTGGTAGGTGCATGCATATGCTGGCAAGCTTGGTTGATAGCCAAAGAGAGATCAGGACGAGTGATTGTTAAGTACTGTAAAGCCCCAACAAGAGTACGATAAAGAGAAGGATTAGCAAAAGGAAGATCAGAAGTAGGGGAGAGACCAGGTTTAACTGAAATAGGAGATAGGCAAGGATTACAATCATCCATCCCAGCTTTGTGAATGATCTCCTGAGCATATTTTTGTTGAGAAAGGAAATAATGTGTATCAGAGGTTTGAACAGAGATCCCAAGAAAATAAGACAAATCGCCTAACTCTTTCATAGAGAAAGCGAGATGCATTTGAGTAACCAAGGTTTGAATATGAGAAGGATCACTGCCAGTAAGCAAGCTATCATCAACATAAACCACTAAAATTGTAATAGAATGAGGGGTTTTGTGAATGAAAAGAGAGGAATCACAATGACTATTATGAAAACCTTGAGAAAGTAAGAAGGTAGAAAATGTAGAATACCAAGCACATGGGGCTTGTTTAAGCCCATACAAGGCCTTATGAAGCTTACACATGAGTAGGAGAGGAAGAATCAACAAAACCAGGAGGTTGGGTCATGAAAACCTCTTCTTTAAGCTTACCATGAAGGAAAGCATTGGATATATTCAACTGTTTGAGGGGCCAGTGATGATGTAAGGTAAGGCAAAGAATAATCCGAATTGTAGAAAGCTTGGCAACGGGACTGAAAGTCTCCTGAAAATCAATACCTTCTTGTTGGATGTATCCTTTAGCAACAAGACGAGCCTTATAGCGAGCAATCGAACCATCAGAGTTGCGTTTGATCTTGAATACCCATTTACACCCAATTTGATTTTTATGAGAAGGCAAGGGAACTAAGGACCATGTGTGCTTTTTTTGCAAAGCTCCAAACTCTTCTTTCATAGCCTTAAACCAAACAGGAGAGGTAAGGGCTGCTTGGTAAGTAGGAGGTTCAGAATCAGTATATAAAAAAGAAAAAAGACTGAGTGAAGCAGAGGGACCAGTAGATTTGGACCGAGTGATCATAGGATGAAGATTAGTAGATGAAGAAGAAGGAAGAGGTGGAAGGGCAATGTGTATGGAGTGAATAGGATGGGAATGTAAAGTAGAGGTAGGAAGCTGGTCTAAGGAGAATACAGCAGCAGAAGGCAATACAGCAGCAGAAACAGTAGCAGAAGGCACAGCAGCAGCAAGTAAACCTGTAGCTAGAGATTGTGGCAACTGAGAAGGAGATGGCAAACCAGATGAAGGCAGAGCAGCAGTAGGTGGCAGCATTGGAAGCTGAGACGGAGCAGCAGACAGAGAAGACAGAGCTGGCAGCACTGGAAGCTGAGACTGAGTAGAAGGTTGGGAAGAGAGAGCTGGAGCTGGTGTACGAGAAGACTGATGAACAGGTGAAGAAGCCCAAAAGAAAGTCTGAATATCTCCCAAGGAGGAAGGCTGAGATAAAGCAGTAAAAGAAGAAGAAACAGAAGACATAGAGAAAGGAAAAATATGCTCATGAAAAATCACATGTCGAGACAAATAAAGTTTACCAGATTTAGGATCAAAACATCTATATCCCTTAGCAAATGGATGATATCCCAAAAAGACACAAGACACAGATCTAAGACGAAGTTTAGAGGAACTATATGGTTGAAGCCAAGGAAAACATTGACAGCCAAATACTCTAAAGAAAGAATAATCTGGAATAGCATGAAACAGCATTTCATAAGGAGATTTATTAGCAAGAATAGAAGAAGGCATTCTATTAATAAGAAAAGTAGCAGTAGCAACTACATCAAACCAAAAATGTAATGGAAGAGAAGCATGATGAATCAAAGCAATGGAAGTTTCAATAATGTGTCTATGCTTGCGCTCAGCCACACCATTCTGAGCTGAGGTGTAAGGACAGGAATGTTGATGAACAATCCCATTATTTAAGAGAAAAGCTTGCATTTTATTATTGAAATACTCTGTACCACCATCAGTGCGAAGAACTTGAAGAGAAGTAGAGAATTGCTTCTCAACATAAGATTTGAATTCAACAAATTTAGCAAAGACCTCACTTTTGTAAGCTAAAGGATAGAGCCAAGTAAAGCGGCTAAAATCATCTACAAAAATCACATAAAACTTGAAGCCAGATGTAGATTTATTAAAAGGACCCCAAACATCACTATGAATTAAAGACAAAGGTTGTTTGACAGTTGAATTTGACAATTGAAATGGCAATCTATGGCTTTTAGCAACGCAACATTCGGAACAATCAATAGCAGTAGGCTTAGTAGGTTTACAAGAAAAATGCTTTTGTTGAGCAGAAAATTTCTGAGAAGAAGGATGGCCTAATCTATGATGCCACATTTCGGCAGAAACATTCTTATTGAAAGCATGAAAATTAGCTTGAGGCACAGCAGGTGAATGAGGTGAATGCAGATGAGACTGAAAATGATACAAGCCATTAGTGTGGAAACCTTGGTGAAGAATTCTCTTCGTTTTCTTGTCCTGAATCAGAAAAGAAGAAGCATCAAAAATAATGTTGCAGTCATTGTCTTTGGCAAGTTGATGAACTGAGAGAAGATTAGAGGAAATAGCAGGAGAATGCAAGATATGATTAAGACGAAAAGAGAAATGAGGAGTAGGTAAAATACCTTGACCAGTGTGATGAATAGGAACAGACTGGCCATTATCAACAGTAATACGATCAGTACCTGGATAGTCTTGATAGAGATTGAAATTGTTCAAATCATTGGTCATATGATCAGTGGCAGCCGAATCCAAATACCAAGGCATGGCAAAGGAAGAGGAGAAAGAGATGAACGGAGTTGGATGAAAAGAAGAAGCCACAAAGGCTTTAGAATTAGACACAGACTGGGACGAAGATTGACCATGAGGTTGATATTGGGCATCCAACCGATGCCAGCAATCAAATGCTATGTGACCAAAAACACCACAAATTTGACAAACCGGTCCATTACGCCCTCTACCTCTGGAAAAGAATCGACCACGGGATTACTGAGAAAATCGACCTCCTCTGCCTCCTTTAGAGAAATAGCGACCTTGTGAACCACGGGAATATCCAGGAGAACCAGTCTGATTTGAACGGAAGCCTCGAGCAGCAGAGAAAGCAACATTAGGTTGCTCAATAGGAGATGATTTTTGTGTTTTAAGTTCAACATGAATCGATTCGGAACAAAGCAAGGCACACAATTCATCCATGGAAATTCCTTCTGATCGTGCTCAAATTGCAGTCTTAAAGGAGTCATACTCGTCGGGAAGTCCATTCAATGAGATTAACACAAGATCTTCATCTTCAACTATAGCAGATGCAAGTGCTAATTGATTTGACAATTCCTTGATCTGAGTCAAATACTCCTCCATGGATGCACCTTTCTTGGACACAGTATTCAATTTATTTTTGAGTTGATGAATATGTGACCAAGAGAGAATGGTGAATCTCTTGATCAAAGCATTCCAAACTTCATAACAGTGTTGAAACTGTATAACAGTGGAATAGATTGGAGAAGATAGGGTTGCCGTAAGACGGCTGAGCAAATATGCATCTATGAGATCCCACTGAACGCGTGTGGGATTACATACTTCAGATCTAGAAGAGTCCTTGATCTGTGCTGGTGGACATGGAATCGATCCATCAACATATCCAAGCAAACCAGTAGCTCTTAACATATTTTGGATTTGGTTTCTCCAAATCAGAAAATTTGAAGCATCAAGCTTCACTGTTACAAATGAGGATAGATTTGAGATGAGAAGTGTCAGATTTGGAAGCAAGATAGTTGAAGAAGATGAAGAAACTGAGGCTGAAAGAGTAGCAAGAGGATCAACCATTGAATCCCAGAATCGATGCTCGTTAGAGCTTATTGAAGCTTTGATACCATGTGGAAAACAGTAAACTAATTCTCATTAAAATGAATGTATGAGCAAAGCTCATATATATACAAAATACAAGTAACTAACTATCTGTTATCTGTAACAAACTAACAAACTTACCAACTGACTAACAGAGTCACTAACTAACTAACTAGATATTTCCTTTACAGGTGCATCAATAGAGGTTGCTTTAACAGAAACAAGCATGCCCTAGATTTTAGATATAAAAGAATAAAGAGTACAGTGCTAGAAGCCATACCAGTGTAGTACTATCCAAACAAATTTTTTGTATAAGATTTTTATACTGATTAATGTGATCCTTTGTAATTTTATTTTTATTTTCAATCAAAGCACCTGTATTATAGTTTATAATAACAAAATTTCAATTGTCAATTCATTATGTATATTAGTTTTCCAAATAAAACAAAACCTTTTTGTGGATCATGTTTAGTTTGCTATATAGTATATTGTATGAAGGTGAAAAACTCTCTTATTTGGAAAGTGGGAAGCTGATAGATCCCTTTGCTAACCAGAGGAGTGTGGTGATTGCAATTCCCTTCAGGTGGAAACAAAGTCAATTTTTCAAATAGCTTTTGACAGTCACTTTTCACAGAAATTTGTAATATGTTCACTGTTTTTTTTTTCTAATGTTTTTTTTTTTCCTAATTAAAAGCTTTAACAAACACAGGACAGGACCACTGGGGCAGCAGCTTTAAATTTCAACATTACAGTTACTTTTTTTATCTTTTGGGTCCTCCAACCAACCCAAAACTCCTACTTCAATTAGCATTTTCAACTAACACGCGATTCATCTTCAATAAGAACCCTATGGCTCTCACCAGCCTATTGAGTGTAAATTTATCCACCACTTCTTTATGTTTTGAACACATGAAACCTAGCTTAACTGTCGCTGATATATTGTTGAGGTTATTATTAGATGCATTAAAGTCACCTACACAGAATTTGTATATAGAAATATACTCAGAAAAAATAATGTGTTGTCAAGATTCAACTTTCTTTTATAGTAGAATTCACATCTTAAATCAATCTAAACCATACTTAAGTAAATTATTTAGTAGTTACATAGCACTACCTCATCAGGTTAATTAGTTTTTTTCAAGGAAATAACTGTACAGTGGTACAGTGAAAAACAAATTATAAAATCATAAAAAAAATATAACATTTTAATTATTAAAACTAGCCTATCACCCGTGCTATGTACGGGATAATTATAAATATTTATATTTGTTTTAGATTTTTTTAATATATAAATTATGTTTTTAAAGACTTTTTATAAAAATAATTTAACAATCTTATCACTAACTATAGTGTATGGGAGAAGTTGAAAAGGGTATTGTAGTAATTATACATGGATTGTATCTATAATTATTTGAATGAGGGGATTTTAAATGCTGATCAGGGGATTGCATCAATAAATACAGGCATGTCGAAAGACATGTGGATTTAAAAAAGTTAATAAATGCTGATCAAGGGATTTTGATCAAATCAATAAATGCTGAGTTTATTTTTTTTTTTAATAAAAAATTTAGAAAATTCAAATTGGGATAATGAAGCTCCCACAGGCCTTGGAGGTTAAAAACCCCCTTTTACTTAATATATAGTATAGATGTATAAACTTCGACACTGATTTATAACTATCTTTTTCCTGTCACCACTGGTCAGCAATTCCCCATTTTTTCAAACCAAAAACCAACAGTAATAGTAGTCAAAAAAACAATAAGAACAATAGTCACAGATAGGAGGAGTTAATTTGAACCACCTTAAACTTAATAGTATGGGTGAGAGATTGATTCCTATTTGCAGAGTCTCGTCAATGGGTCATTTGGAAACTTGATTTTTTAGCTACAAAATTCACTAAAAAGTAAAGTCATATACATCAATCATTTATGATTTTTCATACAACTAAAAAAAAGGTCATTTTTAAACACGGATATTAATTTTTTTCCTTTATTAAAAAAGTTAAAAAATTAAAAAGTCATTAAAAAATCAAATCCCAAATAAGACCCAAGAGTAGTGGATATACAAACACAAAAAATGTGACAGATTGTGAATTTTTTTTTATTATTAAAAAAAAAATGCCCATCAATATGAGTATAATTTACAAGTATGCTACTTTCAACCACTCATGTAGTAAATCCTATATAAAAATTCTGGTATTAGTTTAATATTTTTCGACAATAATTTTAGATCTTGATCGGTTTCAAGTGTCTTTCCCATTTTTTAATCACTTACATAATCACATCACTTGAGCATTAATTATTCAAGAATCTTGATGCTTTCAGTGTCTTCCCTTTCTATTTTTATTTTTTTATTTTGTTTTTATTTATCCAAATTACTGACCAAAGCCAACTTAAGAAAATCGAAGTGTCCAATGCATTGTGAGTTGTTCCAAAATTTCATCATTATCTAGGAATAACAATAATTGCATGTTGAAAAAAACAGAAGATATCATTATTATGTTTTCATATGACAGAACAAATCAGGCCTAATCTTCATTGTTTATTATCTTTTGAATTTCCAATTATCATATAATATATAAACAGTTTACATTTTGATTTGATCTCTATTTTTTGCACCGACGAGTGGATAGAAAAATTAATTAATTTCTTCACCAACACTTTCATTTCCTATATATTGGGGTCATGCTCATGCAACTTCAGGCCAAAAATTATTATGCATGATATACATTTGAATCCTAATTAAAATTTTCTATTATTTGTGCAACTTCGTGTACTTGGTTCTTTATTACTTTATTGTTTTTTTAGTTCTCATTAATAAGGGTTGATGCAGCGAGATGTCAAATACACTCTTTTATCATACAAAACCAAGATTTTATATATTTGGTTTTTTTTTTTTTTTTTTTTTTTTTTGTGGATTTGGTGGTGCAGGACTCATATCCATTATTTTGGATCACTGACACACTGATTCTTTGCCACTATGTTCTCTGTTGAGCTGAGTCATTGAACTTGTCTTCTGCAAGTACTTGGTAGTTCCGGGTAGTGCAATTTATGCGTGCTCAATCCAAATAATTCAAATTTAATTTGAATTTTTTTTAGAATTTGGATAAAATATTTTTAAATTTGGCATAGGTTTGGACAAAAATTTAGAAATTCAAATTAAATTTGGACGGATTTGGATAAGGACGTCAAATAATCCGAGTAATCCGAATTATACATATATAGATATATAAAAATATTAAATATACATGTAAATTATTAATCATTACATGATATTAAAATAATTTAGATTATTTAATCATATTGAATATATATTATATATCAACTGTGCTGGGGACCCCTAGTGGGGGGTGACCCCAGCACCCCAGTGCCACGTGGAGGTCTGTGATGGCAAGATAACAAAAAAAAAAAATTCCAACCAATGAAAAAACAGTGGGAGTGCTGAAGGTCACCCCAACTGGGGGTCCAACTCATTTTCCATTATATATACAAATAACATAAAATCTTACTTCTTTTTTTTATTTTTACTCATAAATTGTAAAGATAACTATAGCAGCATCTCTCTCTTACATTAAATAAATTATTTGTTTTGATGGTATTAATAATTTTCTATAAATAAAAAAAATGTAAATAGAATAAAACTTTAATAATTTAATAATGTAGCTGCAAAAAAAATAATAAATAAATAAATAAAATTACAATTCGGGTAACTCAAGCAATTCGAGTTTAACTCGGGTCAGGCTTGGGCAGGCACCCTCGGGTTACAATTCAGACTTGAACGGGCCTGGACAAGTCTCAGCACAACTTGAGCTGGACTTGAACAACCTCCCAACTCGATTGAACTCGCTCGAGTTGCACTCCTAATTCTGGCTAGACACATCCTATGCGAAAAAATATTAAGTGTAATGGTTAGACATTATGATCACATTCACCAAGTATGGATTGTCGCGGTTGCCCTCCTTATTCTCTTTTAATGAAAAAATAAATATATATATATATATATATAAAATTAAAAAAAAAAAAAGTGAAAGGGGCATAATGGGCATTTGCGTGTGATTAGCGGAGGTGGAGTGCACATAATCATAAGATAATTGAGGGGTTGTTTTTCCAAATCAGTGCATTAGCGTAATCTACTAAAATAACGTACTAAGTTGGACAAGTTTTCATTGATTTGGTCATTAAAAACAAAATCAATACATTGGTGGAGGAGGAGGAGTGCATGCAATGCAAAGGTTTCTTTACTATTTTTTTTTATTTTTTATTTTTAAAGTTTCTTTGCTTTGTTTAAGGGACTCTTAACAACACAAATAGGAACACAATGCAAAACCTAGCCTTTTTCTGTTGCTTTTCTTTTTCTTTCTCGTTCTCTTTCTCCTTCCGGCAAGTAAGCTATTTATATTCCCTACTTCGATTTCTGAAAGTGAAAGGCTCTCCATTTTCATGATTTCTCAACACAGATTTTCTTTCCAACACGAAACATGCATTATTATTATTATTATTATTATTATTATTATTATTATTTAGAGAAAGAGATAGAAAAGAGAAATCATTTGATTGCAGGCTTAACATGTGTGCCACACCAGTCAATCTGATGAAAAACAAATGGAAACTCTTTCGCCATATTTGGTAGGGTTGTGCCAAAAAAAGTCGTCCATTCATCGATCCACACATGGTTTGAGAGAGTTGATGGAGCGGGTTGGGCAGTTAGAGGATTAAATTCTACAAATCAATTGATTGATGTGGTTCAGGATGTTCAACCTATCCCAAATTTTGTAGTTACCCCTATATTTGATAACTTGTGTTTACTGTCTTTCTTTTTTTATGTTTTCAAAAATGGTTAATTACATTCATTTTCTTTAAAATTTAAGAAAAATATATACTAACTTCTATAAATTTGGAATTTTTACCCTTTTAAAAAATTATAAACTATAAACAAAAATATGTTTGACGCTTATTCAATTTTAAATATTAAAAAAAAGCAGCATTTTTTTTTTTTAATATATAGAATTTTTAAGAAACAAAAAACAATGTTTTTATTATTTTTAAGACATATGTGCATTACATTCTCTCTCTCCAACCACCTCTAGCCATAACCTCATACAGCCACCACCTTGAGCCATACCCTCTTATGGCCGCCACCTTTCACTACTCCCACTCACCAGCCATCATATCTGACAACCTCCAACCTTTTGACCATTACCTCCAATATTATCTAACCACCATGTCTTGTGACCCTTCCACCACCTGACCACCACTTCTAATAATTCCTACCCTTTAACCGCTATGTTTGGCAACCCTCCACCCTACAACCACCACCTCCAATGAACCCTACCATCCAGTTACTCATTCCATCAATTCAATGCATGTCTTTTTTAATGTGCATACTAAATATATATTTTTTTAGCAAAAAAAAAATTTATTAGGGTAAATTACACTTACTTCTCCTGAGGTTTAATAAAATTACAAAAACCTCCCCTGAGGTTTCTGAACCTCAATTTTCAATTGCACTGACCTCTTCAGAGGTTAAATAAAATTTAAAAACCTCTCATATGATTTCTGAAATAATAGAAACCTCCCTTGAGGTTTAATAAAATTGTAAAAACCTCCCCTAAGGTTTTCAAACTGACAAAAACATCCCTTGAGGTTTAGTTTTTTATTATAGATTTTTTTTTTTTTTGGTTACTTTATCGTAAAAAAATATCATAAAGTACTAACATTATTAAATAATTTAATTATCTTTTTTAATTTACCTTTAAAATTGTGTCTGATTATAAAGAAATAATATATATATATATATATATATATTTTCTATTGGGATTTTGGATAAAAGAAGCATACATGATCAACAGTAACTACAAGCGTAGCGAAGAGAAAAATAAAATTTGTATTTTTTTTTTTTAATAGGACACAATTTTAAAAGGTAAAACTAGAAATGCAATTAAATTATTTAATGATATCAATATTTTCTGTATTTATTTTTCTTTTTTATGATGCTATGGAGTTTTTGATGAAAGAGGCACACACAATCAACAGTAATTAAAAGCATAATAAAGAGATAAAACAAAAATTATATATACTTTTATTTATTTGTAATCAGACATGGTGGGTAAATTAAAAATATAATTAAATTATTCAATGATGTCAACATTTTCTATTATTTTTTACGATAAAGTAACAGAAAAAAGAATTTATAATAAAAAACTAAACCTCAAGGGATGTTTTTGTCACTTTAGAAACTTTAGGGGAGGTTTTTGCAATTTTATTAAACCTAAGAGAAGGTTAGTGTAATCGAAAACTAAACCTCAAGGGAGGTTTTTGTCATTTCAAAAACCTTAAGAGTGGTTTCTATATTTCGTTAAACCACAGGGGAGGTCAGTGCAACTGAAAACTAAACTTCAAGAGAGGTTTAAGTCATTTCAGAAATCTTAGGGGAGATTTCTACAATTTTACCAAACCTTAGGGGAGGTCGGTGTAATTTACCCAAATTATTAACATTACCAAACACCATCTAAAGAATTCCTTATGATTTGCAAATCAAATTCACCATCTAAAATTATTTTTTTGTTATAAGTAAATAACAAATTAAAATAATGAAATAAAATTTACAGTGCTCAAGCCATAGGTTCAAATTTGAATTTCATTCGTCTGGAGGTCTACGCGAAACTACTAAGGCCATAAAGAAACTTATCCATACAATATAAACACATTCGTTTTCTCACAAACCATCTTATCTATCTCTCTCTCTCTCTCTCTCTCTCTCTCTCTCTCTCTACTATGACTCTCTTTTTCTTCTCTCTTACAAACCCACTTCTTTCTTCATCTCCTTTCTCTCTCTTTAATGTCAAAGAGATAAACCAAACAAAGTCCAAAGTTCACGACAACAACGCTAGAGGTTCGGATTGAGTCCGATCGTGGAAAAGCGACGGGGACGAAGAAGCCGACATCGATTACTCGCGATGGTTCAAATCTGGTGAAAGAGAGTAACGACAAGGAAGATCTGGTGAACGGGAAGCTGAGGATGAAAACGCATCGTCAACAGTGGAGATAATAATGTGCATGGATCGACGGTGTGTATGATTAGGGTTTTCTTTATCTCTCCTCTCCTCTCTCTCTATATATGTTTGTATAAGTTGTAAGTTTTTATCAATATGAGGTATGAGTTTTGATGTAATAGTTTGTCCCCAAGGGTGACCGGAACCCTTCATTCTTGCTTTGGGGAGTCATCAAGCACTTTTTCCTTCTTCTTAGGCTGCTTCTTACTTCTATTTGTATTATCTTTCACTTCTCTTACATCCTTTAATTTGAGTTTCGGCTGTTAGGGCAAGGCATGTCTGTTGGGTTTTCTTGCTTTCTTTGGGGGTAACCATTTCTCAATCGTCCTCCTAATTGAGATCGAGGCCTAAAGTATCGAAAAGGCAAGGACTTCACAAGCCTGAGGTCAAGAACAGAAAGCTCAAGATCAGGAGCCAAAGCGAACCAAGAAATAAGGAAGGCTTGGGAGGGTACTTTTGTCTTAATGAACATGGCCTTAGAATCAATATCCTCACTAGCACTGGTTTGGTGCCTGTTGATGCTTTTAATCCAATAATATAAGAGGATGGCCTCTGCGAATAGTGAGACTTCTTTTTTCACGCTCTCGATATGAGCCTTTATTGATGCTACCACTGAACTAAGTGAAATATGGGATAGATGTCGGCATTTCCGTTCTTGGAGGACGGAGTAAAGCAAGGAATTGACAGCATTTTGTTCTGCTTTTGATTTCACGGACTCGGATGCATCAGTTTAGGCTTCGGTGTCGGCCTAGGCTTCTTTATACGTTGGATTATTATGGACAAGGACATCCTTCTTTGTATCATTTTACAAAAAGCTAGTAAACTAGGTGGAAACGTAAAAGATATTCTTTTTTTTCCATAACTTTGCCATGTATACAAAAAATATTGTGACATTTCCTTTCTTACATCATTTTCAGATCGATTGTTTTTTATGTATCGCAACAGCCGATTCCATCAATTATAATTTAAAAGAAGAGTTGCAAAGGATTTTTCAAACCAAAAGAGTTCTATATTTTTATCTTCAATTATTTTTAACTTCGAATTTTCTAGATTCTCATCCAGATAAGAAGCTTCATAAATTCATATTGTCTTTGTGAAGGCCGAGTTACCTATAGCACTCGGCGTACATGATGTCACAGAAACTACCTTGGTCAATCAATATCCTCCTTACCTGGCATCCTCTAATCATGAGGGTAACCACCAATGCATCATTATGTGAATGCTGAATAATTTCTAAGTCCTCATCTAGTCCGGGGTTTCTTCTGTTGAACATGAAATACGTGCTATAAATGTTTCATTCTCTGGGTCTCCCCCTTGATCTCGTTTGCGCTCACTTTGGAATGGATCACGTTGATGACGTGAGATTCTTTAACCTATGGGTGGTACTCCTACTAGTGCCTGAGCCAACTTGGCTTGTTCTTCTCTTGTTTTCTCTTCATCAATCAAATCTCTCAAATATCCTTATCTGACAAGGTCCAACTGATGTTTCAAAGCCCGACATCCTTGGGTCATATGCCTAGTCTCATCATGATAGGCACAGAACTTAGTGTGGAGCCTTTCCATAGATTTCCGTAGGACCCTTTACAGTGGTCTGTAGTAGGGTCGATTTCTAATCCTCTCCAAGATCCTATAAATCGGGATCTTAAAGACAGTGCTGATAGCTTGCATCGCCTTCAACCTCGACTCCCCATTATTATTGCCAGTTCCATTCCAGTTTGGGTGAGCTATTCCTCTTCTCTTGCTTAGTTACACTCCCTTTTTTTTATCTTCTATCCTCCTCTACCCTTGTGTACTTCTCAATCCTTAACATCAGATCATTTATTATTTTCAGAAGGGTTTTCACCAAGGATTGTCGAAGTGGGTAGTCGTCTTCCAAGTCGTTTTTAAATTAAACAAAGGCGAGCTCTCCTAGTTACACCACAAAATTTGGTTGTAAACCTCATCATATCTCTTGGCGTAGGCCCTCAAGCTTTAATTATCGTCAATCTTCAAGGCCAATAGTGAATCAACCTTTAGTGGTTGTATGTTGTTAGTGACAAACCAAGCCACAAACATCTCGACCAAGCCTTTCTAGTTCTTGACTAGCGCCTTAGGCAACTTAAGGAACCAATCCGATGCTATGTCCCCCAATGTCGATGGGAATACCTTACATAACAATAGGTCGTTTTGCTCTATAAAGACATAGCATTGAGGTACAAGCCGATGTAAAAGTTAGAATCGAACTTGCCATCATATATCTGGAACATCGACATCGTAAATCTCTTCGGTGCTTCAAAAGCGTCCAACTCTACATAAAATGGTAACTTCGGATGGGCAATAGAAGTGACCTCATTGTTATTCCTCTTCATTTGTAGGTAGTCGTGCAAGTCTTCCTTCGATCTTCCTACCGCTCTGCTGTTGATCGACTTCAATCTCTTTGGCACACTATTTCATGTACTTGGATGCATCCTCTTGGATCTGTTAAGATCCAAGGTCTTCTCCATATGTTGCTCCTGCTCATTTATCTAGTGTAATCCTTTAATCTGTGACACTCCCACCCTCTAAGGCTTTACTCTCCCAACGTGTTGAAATCGTCATGGTGAATTCACAGTCTTCCTTCCTTTGTGTTGCATTGCAGTTTGTCCTGCCTGCTAGGCTCCTACATCTGTAACAATCGGCAGTGCTGCCAACAACAATAATGATGGTTGCATTACCTTGCTTGACATCATAAAATTCACCATTGTTTGTAATTCCGTCAATTTAGCAGCCAATTCTTTCACTTTGTTATCTCTTCGTATACACTAATCCTTCCAAATCTGGAGATCACTCTCATTATGGTACTCTTCTAAGGCCTGGTCCTTCTTGACCTCATTGCCTTTCATCGAGCCATTATAACCCTTGGTAGCATTGTTCGCTTCTGGGTTCTCCTCTTGTACTTTCTCGCCATCGTCGTCTCTTCCGCCGATAAGACTAGTGTGCTCTTCTTTCTCGCTTTGTATATCGTCTCCGACTTGATCTCCTTGTTCGATGTTGGCCATATATCCTTACTGAGTCCTCACAGATGGCGCCAAATTGTAGATGTTAACCAAATTAGATTTTCTAACCGAGATCTAAGGAACTTAGCCGTAGAGCACATAGAAAAATAGAGAAGTTCAACACCTGCATACAAGAAGGTAACAAACACCGGTGGCTCGTTCACCCGGGGGTACTCCGACAATCAAGTCAATCAACTTATCTCTAAAAAACTAACAACTCAATCACAGTACTCACAAAGTGAAACATACCTTAGACCCACAAGGGTGCCTTACTTTTATAGTCAGTAGTGCTCTCGTCTCCTAGAAATATCATTTCATACGACTTTATTATTTATAAAAATACCATCTATCACAACTCACACTATTCAGATTAAGGTAGATCTCATCAAAAGTCCAATCTTCATCCAAACAGGTAACTTGATATCATCTAGGACTCTTGTCCTCCGTCCCAATACTTCAAATTCCAATATAATAGCACTATATATTGGCAACTCGATCCATCCATGTGACACATCGACTAACAATTTTGACCACATGAACAATCTTAAAAATATATCCTCACAATACAAAACGAAAACCGAACTAGGACCTTGAGAAACGCATTATTCAAAGGCTAATGTAATGCCCACCAAACGCGTCCTTATTGCATATGAATTGCACTTCTGATTGTATCATACTATACATGTATATTATTTGAAATTTAGGATTCGTTTGGGATGTGGATTGGTTTTTTAGCTTTTTGGCTTTTTGGTTGTTTTAACTTGTGGCTAAAAAGTCTCGTTTATGATAGATTTTTTGGTTTTTTTGGACTTTTGTGAGAGAAAAAATGAAATGATTATCATTTAGATGTGACATTTTGTCTTATTAAGCTAAAAAGTCTATTTTATATTTTTATAATTATTTTAAGTAAAAAATTGGAAAATTTACCAATAAATCCTAAATGTTGATCTTATAATCCAATTAGTCCCATATGTTTTCTAGTGTTCCGTTTAGTCCTATCTGTTGTCAAAGGACGCAATTGCCATAAGTTATTGTGTAATGTTTGTTGCCATCAGTTATTGTGTAATGTTTGTTGGGTGCCACACACAATATGTCACGTGACACACACAATGGGTGCCACACATCAACAAAGTACACTAAGACTCTTTAAGCTTTTTGCCTAAGGCTCTTTATGAGGGTGTGTCACGTGACACACACAATGTGTACCACGCATCAATAAAGTACACTAAGGCTCTTTATGCTTTTTGCCTAAGGCTCTTTATGAGGGTGTGTCACGTGACACACACAAATATGTTATGAGAGTGTGTCACATGACACAAACAATGGATGCTACACATCAATAAAATACACAAGGCTCTTTATGCTTTTTGCCTAAGGCTCTTTATGAGGGTGTGTTATGTGACACACACAATATGTCACGTGACACACACAATGGGTACCACACATCAACAAAGTACACTAAGGCTCTTTGAGTTGTTTTGGGAAGTTGGTAAAAAGCTAGCTTTTGACTTTTTATTAAGCTTTTTGATTTTTTTTGAAGTGATTTGGAAAGTTGGTAAAAAGCTGGCTTTTTGCTTTTTAGTTTAATATTTATTTATGGTGTCAAATCAAATTAAAATGACCAAAATACCCTTACTCAACATAAGAATTTTTTTTTTTTTTTCTCATAGACCCTAATTTGTAATTTTAGGGCTGCGTTTTTGGCACTTCCCAAAGGGATTTTGTTGCATTTTTGGAAGCCACGTTTTTGGACATTTGTCAAAAAACGTGGCTTTTTACTATGTTCCCAAAATGGCACTTTATGCTTTTTTTTCTTAGAATGATGTATGTAACATGACACACACAATAGATGCCACACATCAACAAAGTACACTAAGGCTCTTTATACTTTTTGCCTTAGAATGATGTATATCACGTGACACACACAAGGAAGGGTATAATTGACCACTCAATGTTACCAGCAAAGGAAATAGGATCAACTGATAAGATATTCCTCTACTAATACGACTAATCAGAACAATAGAAATAACCTTAGGACCAATCGGTAAAACTGTTTGTGAAATGGGATTTATTGGTAAATATCCCTAAAAAATTTCATTTTAACTTACGCCAAATGAAGGCTTACTAGCTGAAATTTTGTTAAACACGTAGGGTGTGTTGTGTTTGGTTTGGTTTGGTTTGATTTGATTTGGTTTTGAGAAATAAATTTTTAAAAAAGATTTTGGGAAGAGTGTTTTAAAAAAAATTGATTTGTTTGGTTGTATATTTTGGAAATAGTTTTAGAGTATGGGAGTTTGGGATGATTTGATGTTTTGTTGTCATTGAGTAGATGCGTGTGAAAAAAAAATAATTGAGAATGAGAGAGAAAAGAGAAAAAGTGATTGATTAATATATAAGAAAGAGAAAATAATTTTAAAATTTTTTCAAAATCACAAAACCAAACAAAATTTTCATAAAAAAATTAAAATTTATTTTTCAAAAACAAACCAAACAAGCCGTAATGTATGTATGACTGGCTATCACTACGTTGGCGTATGGCGATTAAAATAATGCAAAAAAACAAACATTACCACATATCCCCCCAATTAAGAAGTATCAGGATCCTCTGAAGTCTGCCCCCTGAAGTGATCCCTGAAGTGGTTCATCCAACGGCTCGAATTCACTCAGCTTCTGACTTTGTCAAATCCAATCAGCTTTCTTGAAGCGAGTGAGGCTGCCCACGTGTGCTCTTTTAATTCTTGTTTTTAATTTTTTTATAAAAAAATAATAATAATAATTATAATTTAAATTAGTTTATTTTGGTTTCATTTGGCTAGGAAATTTTTGCCTAAAAGTATAAAAGACAAAATAAAATAAATAAACTAATAAAATAAAATATCACATCTAAATCATAATTATTTTTTTTTTTCACAAAAATAAAAAAAAAATCAATCCAAACAAACTTTTTAATTCCAAATTAAAAACTTTTTAACTCGAACCCACTCTTTCCAAACTAGCACAAAGTTGTTGTTTGGTTAAGATTTTTTTAGACTTTTTCGAGTTAAAATTTTTTTAATTTAGAATTAAAAAGTTGTTTGGATTGATTTTTTTTTTTTTTTTATGAAGAAAAAATGAAATGATTATGGGAGTGTTTGGGAAGCAAAAGTTGAGGCTAAAATAGCCTCAAATACAAAAAAAAAAAAATCAAAAAGCCACACAAATCCATTGATTTTTTAAAAAAAAAAATAAAATAAAATATAGCTCTAATATAGCATCAGCCCACACTGTCGACATGACAGTGTAGGGACAGCCCCATCATTTCCCAAATAAATGACAATTTTTCCCCTTTAAACCAATTTTGAAAAAAGTGAAGTTAGCGATAAAATTGAAATGATGGGGCTGTCCCTACACTGTTTGAATTTTAAACCTATTTTGTCATTTTAATTTTATCGCTAACTTCACTTTTTTTCAAAATAGGTTTAAAGGGGAAAAATTGTCATTTATTTGGGAAATGATGGGGCTGTCCCTACACTGTTATGTTGACAGTGTGGGCTGATGCTATATTAGAGCTATATTTTATTTTATTTTTTTAAAAAAAATCAATGGATTTGTGTGGCTTTTTGATTTTTTTTTTTTTTGTATTTGAGGCTATTTTAGCCTCAACTTTTGCTTCCCAAACACCCCCATAATCATTTCATTTTTTCTTCATAAAAAAAAAAATCAATCCAAACAACTTTTTAATTCTAAATTAAAAAAATTTTAACTCGAAAAAGTCTAAAAAAATCTTAACCAAACAACAACTTTGTGCTAGTTTGGAAAGAGTGGCTTCGAGTTAAAAAGTTTTTAATTTGGAATTAAAAGGTTTGTTTGGATTGATTTTTTTTTTTTTTTTGTGAAGAAAAAATAAAATAATTATGATTTAGATGTGATATTTTATTTTATTAGTTTATTTATCTTATTTTGTCATTTATACTTTTAGGCAAAAATTTCCTAGCCAAATGAAACCAAAATAAACTAATTTAAATTATAATTATTATTATTATTTTTTTATAAAAAAATTAAAAACAGGAATTAAAAGACCACGCGTGGGGCAGCCTCACTCGCTTCAAGAAAGCTGATTGGAATTGACAAAGTCAGAAGCAGAGTGAATTCGAGCCGTTGGATGAACCACTTCAGGGATCACTTCAGGGGGCAGACTTCAGAGGATCCTGATACAATTAAGAAGGAACCACACCAACCGCATTGGGATGTGTAAGGAATCTTTGTGCATCATCATCATCAACAACAGAGGCACAGGAAACGCGTTAAAAATATCTTTCTTCACAACACCCAAACAGTCCTTTATTTTTTTTATTAATAGAGTTATTACGTAGGCTCTAATTTTTGGACCACTAATAGTATTAATGAACTAAAAAAAATAAAAAATAAAATAAACTCAAGCCAAAACATCACATCACTTTGGTGGGGTCCCCCGTGCCACATCATTAGTGATGCTCTAGTGCTCCCAATTTAAAACTCTAAAACATTATTGATAGAATAATATAATTCTTTTATTAATTCTTTAATAGAATGATCATTTTCTTGTAAGATGAATGATCATTCTATTTTTAATATATTTTTCATAATTTTTTTAATCAAATCAAACATAGGTTATTCACCCAAAAAAATAAAAAAAATAAAACATGAGAATCAAATTTTTAATCAAATGATTATTTTATTTCACTTTATTTCAGTGAACAAAACACTACCTTAGGGTTAGTTTGGGATTTACTTATTTAGGAAATTTTTGATATATTACGAAAAGATATCTATAAATAAATCTCTTATGTTGGGTAAGGGTATTTTGGTCATTTTAATTTGATTTGACACCATAAATAAATATTAAACTAAAAAGCAAAAAGTCAACTTTTTACCAACTTCCCAAATCACTTCCAAAAAAATCAAAAAGCTTGATAAAAAGTCAAAAGCCAATTTTTTACCAACTTTCCAACACAACCCAAATAAAAAGGTGATTAACAACATGTATCAAAAAAGTAAATATGCTGCTTATTTAGCTTGTCTCCAAACCAACCCTTAGAACATCACCAACCTACCAAGCATAATCTAATATAATTTATGTTTTTTTAACTCTAATGTACTATATATATAATTAGACATTTTATTTCAACTCACATTTATTAATTAACTAGCATTCAAAGGCTACGCAAAATTTATTTGACCTTTATCTGTGGTGATTTCAGGAATTTTTTTTTAGGTATTCACAGTGAGTACGCTGGAAATTTTTTTCAAGGTAGACATTTAAAATTTTAATTTTTTAGACTTTTCAAATTACACACAAATAAATAAAATAAAATAAAATTCTAATATATTGATATCATTATTTCAAAAAATAAAATGTAGATACAAAAATTTATATAAATATATTTTGTTTTTATCCCTAGCATGATTTAAAAAAAAAATGAGAAAAGCTCATTTAATTCAAATTGGGATAAGCTATAAAATTATTAATCAACATTAACATTCAAGTGGTATACTAGTTGGAAATTGCAAAATCACACAATCTTGTTAACGAAGTACTTTGCACAGGTTGAGAAAACAAAACTTCAAAACATGCCATGTATCAAAAGCATATATATTAATTAAAGGGTTAGGGACTAGAACGGTTTTTCAAGAAAGTGAGTTTGGTGGGTATTTAGGAAAGTGAATTAGGGTGTTCAATATAAAATTTTGAACTGAATTATATATATATATAATAATAAATAAAAAATTTAGGGTGTTCAATACACTGGCTATAGAGTCGCCCCTGACCCTTAGTGGTATTTTGGAAAGATGGTAAAAAGTAATTTTTTTGCTTTTAACCAAGCTTTTTGGGAGTGATTTGGAAAGTTGGTAAAAAGCTGTTTTTTTTTTTTTTGAATTAATATTTATTTATGGTGTCACATCACACTAAAATGACTAAAATAACCTCACCAAACTAAAAAAAATTACATTTTACCCAACCCACAAGATATAAACGTTGAGGGTAATTATGTAATTTTCCAACCTACTTTTGCCACTTCCCAAATGAGCAAAAAAACGCAACTTTGCGTTTTGCTCAGCCACAAAACGTGACGTTTTGCTCTAATCCCAAAATGATCTTTTTCCTCTATTTTGTTGCTAATGTGACCTTTCATAAAATGAGTACTATATGAATAGCTAAAATAAAAAGGCAAAGTTAGAGTCAAAGAATGAAAAAGTAGATTGAAAAAATAAATATATATATATACACATATATATTATAGTAATTTTTAGGTAAGTAAAATGCTTGGTAGCATTGGAAAAGCTCTTAAAACTGTCAATAATATATATACGCAATAACACAAGAGTAAAAATATTTATAATTTTAGTGGGAGCAACTTCCCTCAAGACTATATCATTTCCATACCTCTTAAAATTTCACTTTGTGAGTTTTACAGAGTCCACTACAGTGTTATTCATCTCATAGGTCCCGTAGAAAAAAATATATATACAAAAAATTAGTTTGATCCAATAAGGATAGATATAATTGTATTTTGTTTTATAAAATTAACGATTTTAATTTAAAATTATATTTACCATTAATTTCATAAAGCAAAACACGATTAGTTAGTGCATTTATCAATTTTTGATCAAATTATTTTTTTACATGTATATTATTTTTGAGACCTACGACATGAAGAATTTAAATCACCTTCGTAGATTATGTGGAGGCATGAAGAAGATGGGGTCTCCTTATGTATACCAAAATAATTTACATTATTTAATACTCCCTGTGTTCTTTTCTTTTTTGTTTTTTTGTTTTTTTTTTGTCCACTTTTCTATTTTGGTCATTTTCAAAATATTTGTCCACTTTCTATTTTGAATATTGAAAATTTTTAAAATTACCAATTATATACAAATATAAGCACATTTTAATATTTAAAATCAACGGGTATTATAGTAAAAATATTTTAAATTTTGAATTGATGTGTAATGATTACTTGTCTTCCTAATAAGTTGGATTCTCCAAAATAGACAAATAAATTAGGACGAAAGGAGTACAATTTAGGCCTTGTTTGGCATGATCTAAAAAAGTTAAAAAGTCACTATCCTATTTAAGTCACATCATCTTATTTAAGGGGTTGTTTGGGGTGTCCTAAATAAGTGCACTTTTTGTCTTTTTGGACTAAAAAATTGAGGTTGAAATATGGATGTTTGGGTTAACTTTTTGACTTTTTATGGAAAAATGTGTAATAAAAAATTGTAAAAATTGATTTGTAGGGAAAAATTCGAATTGGGAGTTGTACAGCCGTAATTGTTGACTTTTGGTGAATAGTGTTAACTTTTTAACTTTTTGAGTAACTTTTTGACTTTTTGGCTTTTTTGAAAGATCCCAAACTTGGCCTAAGTCACATCACCTCTCTAATACATCACTTCAAACCCAACCCATACCTAACCCATATTTCATAAAAAGTCAAAAAATACACTTATTTAGATCATCCCAAACCAACTCTTAATACTAACAACAGCTTTAAAATTTGCTTTTAACATTCTCTTTATTAGTATTCTAATATAAAAACTATTTTTTCATCGAAAATATTAAATAAAAATTTTAAAAATAATTTGAACAATCTAGGAGCTAAGCGTTCAACGTCAAAGTTGTACAATGAGCAAGAATTGCAAACGTAGTAACCCTTCGTTGGTAAATATATTGGAACTAAATAAGCACGTAAGGATAAAAAAAAAGTTACAAAATCATAAAATGATAAAACACTTAATTTTTAATGTAAAATTATCAAATTGATGGATATACAAATAAAAAGTCAAAAAAGCATCATTTCTAATTGGAAGCCAATTTTGTCATTCCAATGCAAAAAAGTCAAAAAAAGCCAAACAAGAAAACTAAACGAACAAAAAAGTTCCAGACTAAAAAAGTCAAAAAGTCAAGTTTGCCAAACGACACTTAAGTTGAGTTGATTGCAAACTGTTGGCTTTTTTAGCTTTCGCAGGTTTATATTATAATTTTAAGCATGCCAGTAAGGATCAATCAGTCTCTACAGAAGATTAATTGTCAATCAATTACCAGACGATTGTGTTTCAGTTCTTTCAACCTCAATAAAAAGGACTTTTACTAGTGGCTTGTTTAGGAGAATTTGGTAAACAATAATTAAATGAAGAACAATTGCAGCATTTCATTAAATAAAAATGAAAAACTTACAATGATCTGATACAGCCTCGTAGAGGTTTACAACAACAAGATACTTGAAACTACTCCTATAAATAAAGTGCAATACAAGAATTTGAAGTACAGAAATGTAAAGAACAAAAAATGTAAAAACTAGAAGGAAAATAAAAGTAGATAAAAATTAATTTCTGAATCTAAGTCTGGGTCCCTCTTCCTGGGGCCTTCTCTGCTATTTATACTTCTCAATGATAACTCTCGAAATGAGCTTCTAACCGTCGAAGCATCCCTCTATGATCGCTGATCATTCTTCCTCACAGTTAGCTCCACTACGCCATGTCTGTAGTTAGGCTTTCCTCCTAATTTTGAATTGAATCTTGTGAGTAACCGTTGGGCCACATCACCTTATATCCTTTGATCATTCCAGTGTTATGCAGATCCATTATTGCCAATATGGGTTGACACGTGTCTGACTATGGTTGGCGATTTATATTGCCTTCCCAAATTGTCCTTTTATGTCACGTGTTGAATCGTGATTGATTTTTACAATTTATACAACCAACACAAACGTAGTCAGTTAAGTTGAGGTTTTGTCCGGCTCAAATTCGTGCTCAGTTTGATAACTAGTGTAATTCGACTTCGACTTAATTTGTTAATATTAATTAAGTTTGAATTATGTTCAAAACTTGATAATAAAATTTTCTTTTACAATCATCTATATTATTTAAATATATAAATAATAAATAAGTTTGAGGTCAACTCGTTTAGTAAACAAACCGACAAATCAAAAGCAGACTCATTTATTTACTCAAAATCTATTTTGTAACATTTATATTTACTGGTGGTTGGGTACATTCGATACATGTGGCACGTAATTTTTTATCAACTGTTAATAATGTAATTATGTATATCTCTTAAATTGGTATGTGATATATATATAAAGTATGGAGATTTGTATGGATAAATTGATCTGTATCTAAAATACAACTAAACAAGAAATGAATACATACTCGGCTAAAAAATTTAAATGATAAATGAGAAATTTTATAAGGGTTAATTATACTAATAGTCCCTATAGTTTAGGACTTGTGTCACTTTGGTCCCTGACTTTTTAATTGTGACACATTTGACCCTAAATTTTGAATGTTGTTCCAAATAAGGACAATTGAAAATATCATTAGATTTTTCAAGGGTAAAATCGTCAATTTGATAAAATATAAACTAATTTGACAAAAATAAATGTCAAAAAAATATTTTTAATTTTTTAAAAATTATTTTTATCTACCAATGATAAAATTATGTAAAATTAATAAAAATTACATGATTAATTTTTTAAAATTAATTTTACATGATCATCATCCAAACACATAATAAAAATTAATTTGGTAAAAAAAAATGTCTAAAAGATTTATCAATTTTATATAATTTTATTTTTAGTAGGTAGAAATAATTTTTAAAAATTCAAAAATATTTGTTTAACATTTATTTTTGTCAAATTAGTTTATATTTTATCAAATTGACGATTTTACTCTTGAAAAATCTAATGATATTTTCAATTGTCCTTATTTGGAACAACATTCAAAATTCAAGGTTAAATGTATCACAATTGAAAAGTCAGGGACCAAAGCGATATAAGTCCTAAACTATAGGGACTATTAATGTAATCAATCCTAAAAAGTACTTTCAATGGAACTGTTAATTAAGAATTAGTTGTTATAAGGAAGATAATAAATGTGACATAACAAACTTCAAAAATAATGGAAGGTTAGGGAGTGATAAAACAAAATGTAATTAATTAATTAAATAATTTAATTATACTTACCATGCTACTCTTCCTACATGCTACTCTTCCTACTTCGAAGAAAGAAATGTTGAAGTAAAATGCAAAGGAAATAACACTCTGACGAGAAAGGTAAAATGAGAAGAAAAGAGAGAAATGATATGATGGAGTTGTTGATTTGTTCAGAGGCCTCTCCTCTTTTAATAGATATGTATTATATATATTTTATAATTAAAAAAAAAAAGGTATAATTTTAATTTTTTTGAATAATAACGAAAAAAAGAAAAAATATATTATAACTAAATAAAATACGAGACATAACTAAAGAATTCATGTGACATAACTAAAATAATATCATGATTAAAAAAGAAAATTAGTGATAACTAAAATAAAAAATGATATAATTACAAAGACATATGGTATATTCTTTTTAATGAGATCTATATTAAAATTTCTCAACTACTTCTATAGGCTTCCTAATGCTTTTGCTAACCATAGAAGTACAAGTACTCCTCACGATCTCAACTTGGCTATGTTTATAATTTTGCTTCTCTGGGTATAAGGCCTTGTTTGAAAATATTTTATTTTAATATTTTTTTAATTTTTTATACAAAAATATGTTAAATAATAATAATAATAATAATAATATGACAATTTGTAATAATTTTTTGACTAAAATATTTAATCCTAAAGGAAGTCTAACTATAACCACTAGTCATGTTAGCTTGCTTCTGTAGCCTTTAATGCTGTGTTTGGTTGAGGGATTTGAAAAGAGAAATGGAAAAGGTGTGTAAAACTAGGTGAAATGTAGGTATATTTTATTCACATTTTACCTAACTTTTTCTTTTTTCTTTCCAAATCCTTCCTTAAATTCTCTAACCACACACAGCGCAAAGGATGACTCTTTCTCTTGAACTTTGTCACTTGTCTTGCCTCATTTTTCATCAGATTCATGTGCCATCATGTGTTTAACCCCTTTATTTTATTTATTTATTTTTACATACGATATAATGTTAGGGGTTAGTAAATTGATAGATTACAATGAAATGGTTACAGAGTCTCACCTTTTCACTTTCTCAGGAGACTACTAGATCAATCACCTTGCCCTAACATGCATCGACTTATTAGTGGATGTTTGGAATTCTTTTTTTTATGATTATTTTTTTATCTTTTGACTTTTTAATAAACTTAAAAAAAATTAATGTTTTGAAAAGTTGTTAAAAGTTTTTTTTTTCAGTAAAAAAGTTAATGGGACATTTAATTTTTTGGGACATTTAATTTTTTAACACAACAAACAAATAAATAATTTAATGATTTTTTTTTTTACTCTTTGATCAAAAATTGACTTGTTGAGGTCATTCCCAGATAATAAGGATTTAAATATGACGATAACAATTATAAAAATGAATAAAAATAAATTAAAAATAAAAATAAAAAACCCATTTATCTATCAAAAAAATTAAATAATAATTCTTTAATAAAACTAAGGAAAATGACCATTACATTTCATAACTTAATAATTTTTGGGGAAGAAATTTATGAAAGGAAAATTCTATGTACTATAAGCACTTTTACTTACAATTTTTGCGTCGTTAATTATGACTTATTGTGTTATTAGTTATGATAAATTGTGATATTAATTATGATATTATTTTGATTACCATTCAAGAGTTATTTGATTATATACTTCATGTGATGTTTGGTTATTACACAATTTTTTTTTTAGTTATCACTCAAGTATGGAATTGTGCCTGTTTGGTGCAGCTTAAAATCTACTTATTTCAGCTTTCAGCTTAATTTAAGCTATTTTGATGTGTTTGGTTTAGCTTATAGCTTATAGCTTTTTGGAAGTCAGAAATCAGCTTATTCTTTGAGTGGGGCAGGAGATGCTTAATTTATAAGTCAAAAATCAGCTTATGTTCATAGTTATAAGCTATAAGCTGTTTAGGCATAAGTTATAAGCACTTTCCCACATCTTTACCAAACAGGGCCATTATACCATTTGTGATAATCAAACTCAAAAATAACATAATTTACTTATGAGTGTATACCATATCATTACTTAGGACTACTTGCAGGTTGGTTCTGGCCAGATCGGGTTGCGGGTCTGACCCAACTCATAGTTGTGTAGGTTGAAAAAATTGAACTTGCAATCGCCTGAACTGAAGTTTGTGATTTGTGCAGGTGGGATTCATCGATTATGTGAATTGGTGCAGATCAATTGAGCAAGTTTTAGACTTTTGTTAAACAATCAAATTCAATCGACACTCACTTCAGCATTTTCGGCACCAATACAAGAACGAAGTTGGCTAACCTTGAGATTACTCATTATTAAATTACCTTCTTATCAGAAAATCCATTGAAACATGAACAAAATTGTAAATCACCCAACTCATCTATACAAGAATGAAGTTGTTGGCTAACCCATAATGTAGGACAACAAATAAGAAAGAATAAGAAAAATGCTATCTGAAATCAGTTGCCCTACTGTTTTTGCCACCCACAAAAAAATAAAAAATAAAAATTATTGCCACAAATTATTACTTTTGTTTTAGGTCAGGAAATTTCCAAGTTTGGCATCTAAATAATACAAAAAGTCAAAAAATCACTATCCTATTTAAGTCACATCACCTCTCTAACACATCACATCAAACCCAACCCAAACCCAACCCAAACCCAACCCATATAAGCCAATAAGTCAAAAAGTACACTTTTTTAGAACATCCCAAACTAACCCAGTTGACCAAAATACATTTTGGGGGAGATTTTTTTAGCAACAAATACCCTTCTTTAGAGAGGATCTTAATTATCGAAGGACCTTGATTTTTCAATTGCTCCACTTGTGCTTCGTGAAAGACTGTCGTTAGTCGCCACACACTGCCAATCTATTCTTCAGATTGTCGCCAGTCGCCACCACTCCACCACAGTAAGTAGAGAGAGAGAGAGAGAGAACCAATGAAAGAGACGAGAGAGTGATAGATTTTTTTGATAAGAAGGAAAGAAAGCTAAAAGAAAAGATGTAAGTGAAGAATTACAGATTAAAAAAAAAAATTAAATTAAAAAGTGTGGACGGGTTACTTTTTGGGAAAAATTGGTCTAGGGTCCTTCCCCCACTTTTCGTAATGGAAGAGATCCACAAAATTATTTTTTGATGTCTAAGGTTCCTAAGTATATATCAGATAAATTTGTCTCTCTTCCTCGCACACCAGAAACCCCTCTCTCATTCTCACCCAAAAATGGCGTCAGACATTCTCGTGGGAAGATTAATCGTTGCCATTACAAAACAAAAGCAAAATATACACACAGAGAGAGAGAGAGAGAGAGAGAGAGAGAGAGAGAGAGAGAGAGAGAGAGAGTTTTTGTAGCAGTTTTTGTGGTTGATTATGAAAAGGAACACAAGAGGAGGCGGAGCTATATATATATATATATATATGTATGTGGCAGAGGCGCAAAGCTTAGATCCTGTGCAAAGGCGCAAAGCTATGGATCTAGATCCTTCAACGAAGTTAACTTAGATCCTTCAACGAAGTTATGGTTCTAGATCTTAGCAGAGGCGCAAAGCTTCAGCGATGGAGTGTTCTTGGAGGATAAGAGGTAAGAAGCTTCACTGTGCAAAGGTAGAAAAAAGTGATGAAAACAGGAGAGATGAAAAAATATATATATATATATATATATAATATATCTCCAAAACACAAGTTTATCTATCTATGTTTATTTTCTCTCTGTGTTTTGGGAAAATTGGTTCTTTGGCTGTAAGTTCGGTTTGTAAAATTGTTCCGGCACTCTCGATATATCCCCAGAGAAATTCTCTGGGTTTGAACTAAAATTTCTCTGGATTGAACTAAATATATATGTTGTCCAGGAGTACTTGATAATATGTAATCGTGAAAGGTCCAATTTTTAGCTCTATATGTAATTGCATTTGTTTTAAATTATTTTGATTTTCTTTTTGGATTTTGAACTCTACTGTACTTGTGTGATGCATCATTGTAGTGAAAATGCAACATGAAATTGTTTTGCATCTGTTTTGTACTAGCCTTAATAATGTAATAAATTTTGTGCAGATGCAAAGAGGTTGATTGGTAGGAGGTTCACTGATGCCTCGGTACAGAGTGACATGAAGTTGTGGCCTTTCAAGGTCATTGCTGGCCCTGGTGACAAACCCATGATCGGTGTCAACTGCAAGGGTGAGGAGAAGCTCTTTGCAGCTGAAGAGATCTCCTCCATGGTTCTAATTAAGATGCGTGAAATTGCCGAGGCATACCTTGGTTCCGCTGTGAAGAATGCTGTGGTCACTATTGAATCCAGAGAATTTCTCTGGTTTCAACCTAGAGAAAATTCAATTTTCTTTTACCTAGAGATTGTAAATTTGATCTTGAAGTTTCAATTCTGTGCATAAATGTAAAATAAATGGTATTTTTCTTCAGATAGTAACTCTATGGCTCACCGTGTTGCTTGAAAGGGCTTCTATAAAAATTGGCACACTTTCTTCTGGGGGATTGGACTCCAGCATAACATAGGAATTTCCATCACTATCACAGTTCTGTCTCCAAAATTCCAGAAGTGGAGTGTGTTCCCAGTGGAAATCACAAGAAGCCATCGGCCTCTATTTGCTGGTGAAACCAAGCTTCATCACCTGCATCAAACTTCAATTTGAGAGTAAGAAATTTGAAAATTTCTCTGACTCCACAGACCTTCCCACAAAATTATCACTCTAGAGAAATTTGAAAATTTCTCTGACTTCACAGGCCTTCCCACAAAATTACCACTCCAGAGAAATTTGAAAATTTCTCTACAACCTCCTTCACTTGTGCATGTGTTAAGCACCGGACCAATCAACCTGCCAAAACCTGGGGCATAGACATATATGAATGAGAAAGTATGCAAACGGGACACCAACAAAATTGCAGCATAGATACAAGGGTGGGTGTGGGTTCTACACCACTCTGTTCTGTGAATTTTTACTGTATCCGTAGCAAAAATTGTTGAGAGATTATCCTTAATTATGTTGAGAATAAGAGTGTAATCCAAAAGATCATTACATTTTTTAGAAATCTATTATCAATAATTCTGTATCATGGAATCCACCTACTAAACTCCAACACTAGCATGTGTTGAATTATGTAATGTCAGAGCATTTATTCTATGTTGGTCTGGCATTGCTTGAAAAATGTTGCTCTTCAAGAAAATTTCTTTTTAATTAAAAAAATTTAGATATTTGTAACCCAAAGCTGTAGAAGATGCAAAAAACAGAGTAAAGAGTCATAAAAGACCAAAATGCAAGTATGAATCATCTGAACAATAATCTAGAAGAAAGACATTGAGATTGTGTCAGTTGAAATACAAAACTTATTTAAAACTAAAAGATCTATTGGAACTGTAGCTGTAACTACATTTGTGTACAAACATCTCAAGTTTTCTATCGTTAACATTACAAGAAATTGGAATCATTTGATTTCCATTAACCAGAGGTATTTTCCAGTCTCTGACAAGCCAGAGAAATACTCAGATTTTTCCAGAATTTCTCTGGTGCTGGTAAGTTGCCATTGTTATCCCATTCTAACGTTGCTTACATATTACAATGTGGAATTTTTCAGTTGAATTTAGTTGAACAATGTTGCTTACCTAATGAATCACAATGATTTGGATGTGAATGAGAAGAAAAGTAAAGAAACTCATCCAGAGAAATTTGGTCCAGAGAAATTTCTCTGGGCCAGAATTTCTCTGACCAATTTTCTCTGCACTGAAATTTCTCTGGACTGAAATTTCTCTGGGCCAAATTTCTCTGGACTGAAATTTCTCTGGATCAAGGTTGAGGGACCTTAGACATTATGAAAATATTGTTGAGGGACCTTAGACATTATGAAAATATTTGGTGTCCTTTATGCTATAAAATCATAATACCAGGGATCTTAAAAAAAAAACCCTACTTTTTGCTGGTGGAGCATGAGTTATTTTGGAAAGTTAGTTTAAAGTTGACTTTTTAATATATTTTTTAAAAATGTGTAAAAAAAAAAAAAATAATATGACCTAAAATAAATGAAAAGTGAACTATCTTCCAAAAAAATCCTATATAACATTTGAGATTCGATAATTCAACCAAAAGCAAACTCACATCCGACCCTATGCTTCTCTCAAAACCGTCCAAAAACCTTCAAATAGAATAGTTTGAACAAATTGTGTGGATCGAATAACCTAGACCCTAACATTACCCATTTATGAAACTCCGCAGTATAATCATTTGGTGTAGTTGTTAAAATAAATTATAAATTATAGTTTAATAAATTATAAATTATGACTTTAATCAGAAGTTGTTAATTTATTTAGTGTACCTATTGGATTAGAGATTTAAGTTGCTGAGTAGTGTTTATTAATAAGCTGTGAAGTAACTTTTTCAATTAATTTTTATTTTTTATTATTCATTACTTGTTTACATTTCTCATAAAAAATAATAATAATAATTTATAGTCTATTTAGATCTTTTTTTATTTTTTTAAAAATAAAATAAAATAAATTTAAGTGTATAATTATAAATTAACATATTTACAGTAGAAGTTGATAATCAAAAATAAAGAATAAGCAACTTCTCAAAATCAACTTTTTAAAATTAAAATAAATTATTAAAATGAGAAACTATTTAAAATAAATTTAATTAAATAGTTTAAAATAATTTTTTTAAAACTAAAAATTATAAATTAACTCAAAAAAATCAAAATAAACACCCCAATGACACGGACAAAGCAGGTCCCTACGAGTGGGTCCAGTTCAGGTGGGACCCACTTTTTGACTTTCTAACCGTCCATTCTTCATCTCTGTGTGTTTATTCAGAGGGCAGCTATAAAATCCAATATTTGCAACCCAAGTCCCCCAAACCCACCCCATAATTCCATCAATCACATGTATTTGTTGAACCCTCGGCGGCCTGCAGCGCGTAGGTGAGCTCTACACAGTGTTTTGGTGGTGGGTCTCTCACGGTGGGAGTTAATTCCTACCTGGCAACCAGTTATCCCAGGGTTAGGGCTCACAGGGAACGTGATGACACCTCAGATCCCCTTTTTCGATATTCATGACAATCACATGTATTTGTTAAGAGTGATTATAACTCATTTTAATTAAAAAAATTTGTGTTAAATTATTTGATTAAATATGTATTTATAATTTATTAAATTAAAATAATTTAAATAAATTAAAAAAATGAGATAAATACACTTTTAATTTTTATTTTTTAATTATTAACTTTCAATTTAAAAAAATTCTACCCCACGGCCCAACATAGAATTAGGATCCCCTCCTTGCATTATTTCCTACTTGCAAGGCCATTGGGCCCAATTTTAGGCCCAATTTTGATAATTCGAATCGTTCATATTTTAAGATTTGTTCAGTATATCATACCTGTAAAAAATCAAGTTGATCGAATATCAGAAAGCATGTGTTCGGAAAAATCGAACTAAAAACTATTTTTTAAAAGAATTTAATAAACAGTTTTCCGAACACATAACTTTCTGATATCCGATCAACTTAATTTTTTACAGGTATGATATACTGAATAAATCTTAAAATATAAACGGTTCGAATTATTAAAATTAGACCTAAAAATAGACCCAAAAGCCCTATAGATAGGAAATACAAGAAAAAAATGCAAGGTGGAGATTTTCTTTTTTAGTTACAAAAAAATTTTCCCTACACTCCCACAGGTCAAAGACAGTCCCTTTGTAGGGGAGCTGCTATTTACACACACAACCCCCTCTCCACACACACTTAATGAAGGAGGTGTGTGGAGAGTGTAGAGAGGGGGGATGTGTAGAAAGTGAATGTGGGGTGTGTAAATAGAAGCTCCCCTTTGTAGAGATCACTGGGGATCTTGACTCCCCAACATAACCCTCTCTACTTGGACACTACTCGGTTGCACTCTGCATCCCCTCTCCCTCTCTCTCTCTCTCTCTAAAAACAAAAATAAAAGAAAGAAGAAAAAAACAGCAGTGACACAAAAACACAGCCCAGCTGTTTGCTGCTGTCCCTTTCTTTCTTTCTTTCTTTCTTTCTTTCTCACTCTGTTGGGCACAGTTCTTTCTCTCCCTAAATAAAAGAAGTATAGAATAAAGTGCAAAGGGGGGATAAGAGGGGGAAAAAAGGCCATTGCTCAAGGGAAGGGAAGGGAAGGGAAGGGAAGGGAAGGAGAGAGGTTCATTTTGATGGGTTTGAAGCTTGTAATGTGGAACTTGTTGGTGGTGGAGGTGGTGCTATTGTGTTCATGGGTTTGTTGTTGTACAGCCTCTGTATCATATGACACTAATGCCATTATCATAAATGGCCAAAGGAAGATCCTTATTTCTGGATCCATTCACTACCCTCGTAGCACTCCTGAGGTATATCACTTTATCATTCTGCTTCCTTCATTCCTCTCTCTCTCTCTCTGATTTTCCTTTTTCTTTTTTTTTTCTCTCTTCCCTCAATTTGTTTGTTTTGGGCATCTTTCTTTCTCTCTACTCTATTTAAGTGCTTGTCACTTGGGTTCTCACTATACTTTCTTCATTTTTCTGTCCAGAATGTTATTTTGGGGTATAAATTTTGATGGGTTTGTTGCAGATGTGGCCAGATCTTATTCGGAAGGCAAAAGAAGGAGGTTTGGATGTAATCCAGACCTATGTTTTCTGGAATGGCCACGAACCTCAACCTAACAAAGTAAATTTCTTCCCTTTTTTTTTTTTTTTCTATTTTCTGTTAATTTTCCAATGCTGAAATGTATAAATTTACATATTTTTTTTAGATAATAATATATTTTTCTTGTTCATGTTTGTAGTATTATTTTGAGGGGAGGTATGATCTGGTCAAATTTATCAAGCTGGTGAAACAAGAAGGTCTCTATGTTCATCTCAGGATTGGGCCCTACGCTTGTGCCGAATGGAACTTTGGGTAATGCTAAAAATTTGTGATTTCAATGATAAAAAAATAAATAAATTACAATTATCCTTATTTTAGCAAATATTTTGATTTTTTTGTTCAATGCAGGGGCTTTCCTGTTTGGCTCAAGTATGTTCCAGGTATCAGTTTCAGAACAGATAATGAGCCTTTCAAGGTGACTTTTGCAAATGAATTTTCCATTTTCTATTTCCATTCCATTGATTCGATTTACTTAACTGTAAACTTTGATTCTGATGTCTAAATTTTTGAAATGAAGGCTGCAATGCAAAAATTTACAACAAAAATCGTTGATATAATGAAAGCTGAAAGGTTATATGAGTCTCAAGGTGGTCCAATAATTCTATCGCAGGTGGTCAAACTAGTCCATTTTTATTCTTTCCTTTGTCTCAATGAATTGAACCCAATTCAATATGTTTCTTTAGCGAATTATTGTGTAAAACTAGGAATCAAATTGAGAGAAGTATGAAGTATGGTTCTGCATAAATGTATGTGACAGATTGAGAATGAATATGGCCCCATGGAGTATGAACTCGGTGCTCCTGGTCAAGCTTACACGAAATGGGTTGGTCAAGCTTACACGAAATGGGTGGCTCAAATGGCTGTTGGTCTTGGCACTGGAGTCCCGTGGGTCATGTGCAAGCAAGATGATGTCCCCGATCCCATTGTACGTGTCACCGCTTTTTGTGATTTTTTTTTAAATTTTTACCTTTCTTGTCATGTTCTTATAGCGATCTCAGTGGTTTTCATGTTATGTTCCTCATCCTCAGTGGGGTTGCTATGAAAACAATGTGTTTATTGTCCCCTTGTGTGGTCTTAATGATATGAATTTTTTTCTCCTCTGCACATGGCTGGGCTTTATGCTACCTCACTCACTCCTGTCTGTTATGTTTTGTCTTTATCTTTATGTATTATGGTCGCTTCGCATTTTGTACTTGTTGATTCATGACCATATCTCTCATTGTTAATTTAATCACTTCTATTTCAACTTCCATGTTAGTGGTGGTGTATATAAACAATACCATTTTTTTTTTTTTCCATTTTCTGGTCTTAAAGTTGAAAAAGAAGTAATAATTTATCTAGCCTGATGTTGTGATGTCAATGTACTTGTTAGTCTTTTATTTCCGGCTGATGTGTTTCCATAGATTTTCATATTTTATTACCTTGTAACATAGTTTTGTTCACCATGCACAGATAAACACTTGCAATGGTTTTTATTGTGATTACTTCTCCCCAAATAAAGCCTACAAACCCAAGATGTGGACGGAAGCCTGGACTGGCTGGTAAACTTGCACGTTTCTTACTTTATCGTATCTCCAAGAACCGAGTTTAAAATGTGTTTCCAAATAATGTGTTTTTCAAAATACAGATTTTGAAAACGAAACCAAACAGAGAAAATGCATGTCCCAACTAGCTACCCCCTTTAATTTTTTTTCTCCAGGTTCACCGAGTTTGGAGGTGCAGTTCCTTACCGTCCTGCTGAAGACTTAGCATTTTCAGTTGCACGGTTTATACAAAAGGGCGGATCTTTTATTAACTATTATATGGTAAGTCAATTGTTTATTGTATTTGCCTAGTGAATCCAATCCTTGTATGAATTCAACTAAAAAAATTTGTTGATCGGTTTCTGTTTTTGTGCTTCCAGTATCATGGAGGAACAAACTTTGGCAGAACTTCCGGTGGTCCTTTTATTGCCACTAGCTATGATTATGATGCTCCACTCGACGAATTTGGTATGCAGATAGTATCATAATCTTAGAGTCATGTTTGTCTCAAAATTGTTTGTGTAGCATGTGGCCAATAGTTTGAGTGTAAATGAATATAAATTAACTGATGTGTACTATTCTAACTATAATTTTAAGTAAGGAAAGGTGGGGCTTAAAGTTCTTTAAGTTTTTCTATAGGAAATAACTGATGCAATTGCCAGCCTCTGTCACCATACTACGTTCTCCATATCATCATGGGATTGCTACTGTCATTTCACAAAAAGCAAGGGGTCAGCTGGTCTTTTTTTTTTTTTTTAAAAAAAGCAATAGCTATATCCCTCCATAATTGTGATGTTGTTAGTGGTTATGATGTTGATCAAATTGATTAGAGAAGCTGAATTTTATCAGTTGATGGGGGACTCAACATGAAAGTGAAAGTTTGACAATAAAATGATTGCAACAGTCATGTTAATAGCTTCTCTACAATCATTTTCATCATGACTTGTGAAAAAATGTCATTCCTTTTCCTGATAGGGAGATGTAGATGGCTCAAGAAAGTTGACATAAAATTTTAAAGATTATATGCTCTTCAGTAAACTTAAGGGTTATTTCCTCTTTTGGTCTAGGACTATTAAGGCAACCCAAATGGGGTCATTTGAAAGATCTGCATAGAGCGATAAAGTTGTGTGAACCGGCTTTAGTATCAGGGGATCCCACTGTGATCCCTCTTGGGAACTATCAGGAGGTTAGATTTACAATCATTCTCTGAGAACCATTTATCTTATCTCATACTTGTGTTGAAAATAAATGTCATTTCTTCCTATAATCGTTCCATGTAGGCTCATGTTTTCAAGTCAAAGTCTGGAGATTGTGCTGCATTCCTTGCAAACTACAATTCTAATTCCTTTGCAAAGTTGGCTTTTGGGAACATGCACTACAACCTGCCTCCTTGGTCCATCAGCATTCTTCCCGACTGCAAGAACACTGTTTATAACACTGCAAGGGTGAGAAAAGGACCTCTTAATTAAATATTTCATTGAATTTATCTGAGTGTGTACATCAGGAGCTAGATATGAAGCATGGATAATTCTAAAAAGGAGTTGTATCCATCTCGTACTTGTATTGGATACCAATATTCCTTGGATACATATCAGATACTTCCTAAACGTATCCGATATGGGATACTTTTTGGACACTCTATGTCACGTATCCAAACTATTATGAAATTGGGATTGCAATAATTTTTGTCATATTAGAGTATCATTGTTAGGATAAATACAAGAATAGTTTGTCAATATTTTCTATTTCTTATTGAAGAAGAAAATAGTGCTATTAGTACCCTACTTTTCTAGATTTTATCAAATTAACATGTTCACTTAAAAGGAAATAAACTAACTATTGGCTCTTAAAATAATATCTAATACTATAAAAAAATATATAATAATAATAATAAAAAAATTCAATGTATTCTTGCCGTAACTGTATCTTATTGTTTTAGATTTTATGTAGCACCGCATTTGTATTGTATCATATCCATATCCATGCTTTATGGGTCAGGAGTGATCGTTATTCTTTTCCATTTGAAATATTTCCAATAAACAAGATATTGACATCAAGTTGAAATTATATGCAGGTAGGTGCTCAAAGTGCACAAATGAAGATGACTCCTGTTATTTATAATACAGGATTCTCTTGGCAATCTTACAATGAAGAGCCAGCAGCCTCTTATGATGACAATTCTTTTACAATGGTTGGATTGTTGGAACAAATTAATGTCACCCGGGATGCTTCTGATTACCTGTGGTATATGACAGAGTGAGTGTCCATATAACTCTACATGGTCTCATTTTTCTTAAACATATTCGATGAAAAAACTTTCCAATAAATTTTTTTTTTCCGCTACATTAGTCTCTCATTGTGTTAATGATATTTTTCCTCTCATAACCAGTGTCAGGATTGACCCATATGAAGGATTTTTGAGGAGCGGGAATTATCCTGTTCTGACAGTGTTCTCTGCTGGTCATGCTTTGCATGTTTTCATCAACGGTCAATTATCAGGTGGGCAGCACAACCAAACCAAGCCTTAAGTCTCATCAAATGGGGTCGGCTACATGAAGTCTAGTTCTCCACGCGGCCCTATCAATGCATTGGATATTATTGGTGTATTCAATGCATTTTTTTTTTGGGGGGGGGGGGGGGATCTGTCAAGGGCTATACGCTTAGTTAAATGCCCCTAAGGGTCTGTTTGATTAGAAATATAGGAAAGTGAAAGTGGAAGTGAAAGAAAATATTTATATATTAAAAAAAAAGAAAGATAGTGAAGTGAATTGACAGAAAAAAAATACAAAAGAACAATATACTTCTCTCTCTCTCTCTCTCTCACTCTCACACACACACACACACACACACACACACAAATCAAGGAAATAGAGAGCAAGTAAGAATTCTAGTTATAAGTAACTACTTTTATGAACAAATTTAAGCTTTCGTATATTTTCTTGTGTTTTTTGCAAGAAACTAAAAGCTCAGTTACCATGCTAATATGAGTTGTACAAGAAAGTTAATTTTCTGTTAACTTCCTCCACTTTCATGTTAAACAAACTTAGAAAAAGTTTATTTTTTTTTCATTTCCCTCACTTTCCACTACTTTCATCCTAACCAAACTTAGCCTAAGTTAGTAGCACCTAGTAAAATTTCTTGAAGTCATTACAATAGATTATTATGATCTTGAAATCTAGCTCATGTAATAAAGCATACACAATTGATGCCATTCTTCCTTGATCTTGATCTTGATCTTGATCTTGTTTCCTTTCAGAAAGTAGGACTACTTTCTGCAACAAGTTTATATCTGGACAACTTCTACTAATATCCTTCTTAAATTTTCGGTCCTACTTTTGGCAGGAACTGCTTATGGAAGTTTAGAAGACCCAAAATTAACATTTAGTGATGGTGTGAATCTGAGAGGTGGTATAAACAACATTGTCCTGCTAAGCATTGCTGTTGGTCTCCCGGTTTGTTTTTTCTCTCTGTCTCTCATGCACACACATGGAAACTTTGCATGTGCACAAGAACAGAAGACTCGGACAAATAATATTCTACGTAACAAAATTCTACTTAACAAACGTGTTTGGTGCTAGTCTGAAGTTAATTTTTCTGTGCTTTTTGGCTGCCTTTGTTATGAGCAGAATATTGGCCCACATTTTGAGACATGGAATGCCGGCGTTCTTGGCCCAGTTTCACTGAATGGTCTAAATGAAGGGAGGAGGGACCTATCATGGCAAAATTGGTCTTACAAGGTTTTTCTTGAAATATTTTTCAATCTTATTTCATCTCTCTACATACTAGATAGTTTTTTTGACCTCGTGTTCTTAATCAGATTGGTCTAAAAGGAGAAGCATTGAGTCTTCATTCACTCAGTGGAAGTTCCTCTGTTGAGTGGGTTGAAGGTTCTTTATTGGCACAAAGGCAGTCACTGACATGGTACAAGGTGAGATTGTCAGCCAAGGCTTCTCTCTTACTTATCTTCTCTTTTCTTGCAAACAAAAATCATTCACATTGTGTTTGGATTATGGATTTGGGTAGTGATTTGGAAAGAGAAAGGAAAAGTTGAGGAAAATGGAGAAAAATTTAGCTTATATTTCATTCATGTTTCCTGTGCCTTTCATTTTCCCTTTCCCTTTCTTTTTCTAAATCCCTATCCAAATCCATGATCTAAACACAGCCCAAATAAGAAATGTTGTGCATCATGCATCTGAAGTGAATATTTTCTATGCAATAATACTTCAACAGAACAGCATGCATCTAAATTCCACTTAAAAAACCTTCTTTTACTTGGGCTTCTAAAGCTAGAATTGACGTTTTCTTTTCATGCTTCCAGACCACTTTTAATGCTCCTGATGGAGATGAACCTTTGGCTTTGGACATGGATAGCATGGGGAAAGGTCAAATATGGTTAAACGGGCAAAGTGTTGGACGCTACTGGCCTGGATACAAAGCTTCTGGTACTTGTGGTGCCTGTAATTATACTGGTTGGTTTGATGAGAAGAAATGCCTAAATAATTGCGGTGAGGCTTCCCAAAGATGGTAAGCTCAAAAGCAACTTGCGGTGGAACTTTCTTAGGACAACTGCTTATCAATAATGGAGTAGTCTAAAAATAATTGCACTACACATGGGAAACTTTTGGGTGCAAGTCTGACACACAAGAAAGGACTTGTAACACAAGAAAGGATTTGCACCAAACACATAACAGACTTGCAGCTCATGAAAATGCAATTTTTTTTTTTTTTCCCCACTGTCCAATTGATTTTGGATTTCCCAACTTTCTTCTCCCACAAAATAAAATAGTCAACTGACTAACCAGTGGGTGATAATTTCAGGTATCATGTACCTCGTTCGTGGTTGTATCCTGCAGGGAATTTGTTGGTTGTGTTTGAAGAATGGGGTGGAAACCCTTATGGAATTTCTTTAGTGAAGAGAGAAATAGAAAGTGTATGTGCTGATATATTTGAGTGGCAGCCAACTTTAGTGAATTGGCAGATGCAAGCCTCTGGTAAAGTTAATAAACCTCTAAGACCTAAAGCTCACTTGTGGTGTGCCCCTGGTCAGAAGATCTCGTCAATTAAATTCGCTAGCTTCGGAACGCCAAAAGGGGCTTGTGGAAGCTTCAGTCAGGGGAGCTGTCATGCTTATCATTCTTATGACGCTTTTGAAAAGGTATACTTATATGTTGCATTAAGTTGTGCCTTCTTTTTGTATAGTTAATGAGTTTGTGTCGTTGACTTGGTTTATGAAAATCCTTTATTGGTTTAACTGGATTAGGAAATCAGTGTATAATTAATTTAATATAAAAAAAGAAGAAAAAAAAAAGCACTCAACTATTTCTATAAACTTCGTGATTTATCCAAGTCTCTGCAAATTTCTTTATGATCCCATCCTTCAACCCAAATGAAGGGTTTTCCAGAAAAATGTTGAATACTGTCTCATCACCAACTGCAAATGACTTTTATATTTTTTTCACCTGTTAGACAGACCTTGAGATTTGTCTGAATCACAATTTGGAATTAATTTAATTAAAGTTCATGAAGCAATCATGTTATAGGAGAATTTAAGGACATTCAGTGAAGAGTTTTATTATCCAATGACTTAATTCATTAATCTTTTATTGCAGTACTGCATTGGGCAGCGATCATGCTCGGTACCTGTGGTGCCTGAGGCTTTTGGAGGAGATCCGTGTCCAAATGTCATGAAGAAACTTTCTGTGGAAGCTGTTTGCAGCTGATGATACACACAACACAGAAAACATGAAAAGAAGGTCCTACTTTTGTTCTTTAACACCCTTCATACAAATTCACAAATAAGTTTTTACTAAATTCATCAAAGATCGTGGCAAGCATTTTTTGGTTTTGCCAGGGTGAAGTTGTAGAACGTACAAAACACCATTTGGTTCAAAACCCATATAAATTATGGAGATGATTATGAGGTTTTTTGTACATAAAATAGCTATTGTCTGTTAGAAGCACGTTGAGACGCAGTAAAATCGTCCATGTGCAAATGTTTAATTGCTTTATTAGTCTTGAAGACAGACATGCAAGCTCCTGGCTTTCATTGAGTTCAGAATTTTGTTTTCTTATGGACCTTTCTTCCCTGGAAGCATTGTTTCATTGCTTTGGAATTGTAATAAATATCAAGCTTCTCAAATTTTGTCTGAAATTGACTGGGCATTTGTATTGTGCTTGAATTTATCAGATAAAAAATAGACTGTATTGAGATCATTGTTTGAGATGGTATGGTCATGTGCATCATATGTCAATTAACATACTTGAAAGAACTAAAGAGGAAAGATTTCAATCCATGTGAAGGGTGATGAAAGAAATAGAGGAAGGTGGAGGATGGCAAGGGTTGATGTTATACAGGACATGATACCTAACCTAACTGAAGGTATGACTTCAAATATTATAATTAATTGAACTTGTTCACATGATAAGAATTTTGATATTGTTTCTATTTTTCATTCTTGAACTCCAATTTGTTTTATGGTCTTGTTAATGAGGCCATTGGTTAAGAATGTTCGAACTAGTTGCTTACATCTTGCTATTTTTTGCACATCCCAAAATGGAAATAGTAGTACAATCATGTACACCAAAGTGAAAAATTACAAAATTTATGTGATTTAGCATAATTTGTCTACATCCATGGGAAAGAAATAATTCACTAAACTATAGAGAATACAACTAAACTATAGAGAATACAACTATGAGACCAAAAACACCTAGAACACGACGCCAATACTTTGGTAATGAAACAATACCAAGAGTAACTGAGTCCCAAAGTTGTCATATTTTTCTATCTCTCTTAACGCTATGTTTGGTTGGGAGATTTAGAGAGAGATTTGGAAAGGAAAAAGAAAAAAGTGTGTAAAACTAAGTGAAATATAGGTATATTTTATTCACATTTCATCTATCTTTTTCCTTTCTCTTTTCAAATCCCTCCTCAAATCTTTCAATCAAACACAACATAAATGTCTACTTCCCTCTCAATTTCACACCTCTATCCCAAGGTTTCTATTTATTGGCAAACCATAGAAATTCTAGTCCCATATAATTAATAAAACTCTACGCATTGGATTCCTAGTGAATTCAAGATTTGTAACCTAATCCAAATAAATACATAATAAAAAAAATCAATTATTGTATGGATCCCATAGAATACAAAACATACACTTAACAATCTTTATACTGATTTGAATTCTGCAAACTACATTGAAAACAACTAATGTTGATGTCAATTATGCAAATCCGTCACACTCCGCATCAAGATGGTAACACCCATATATATTGTATTTGGTTGGGAGATTTAAAAAGAAATTTGGAAAAAAAAAAGAAGAGAAAATATAGGTGAAATGAGAATAAAATATATCTACATTTCACCTAGTTACACATGTCTTTTCTCTTTCCATTTTTAAATCTCTTCTCAAATTTCCTAACTCAACACAGCATTAAGGTGTTAAATGTGATTCCATCTCTCTGCGCACAGTGCTAGAGAAATCACCGCACTAATCAGACCTAGAGTGACAACTCCACTTTGTCATAACATTCTTATAAACCTGTATAGGTTACCAATCATGTCTAATCAATGAAATTGTTGTCTAATTGACTCCACCTATAACTAAAACTCAAGTTGCACCCACTGCTGATTGGTTTTTCACCTTTGATTGAACCAAAATGTTCTTGATCAACCCTGATCATTCACGATCAAACATAATTGCCTTTAATCAATCTTAATCTCCACTAATTGTGTTCAATCTTGTCAATCTATTTAGAGCATCTCCAATGCACTAGGCATATAATACTTGTTAGTTAAAATGCCTAGTGTGATTCACTTTTTTCAATTTTAATGCACTAGGCATATGATTAGGCATTTTGGCTCAACTCATATTCACTAGCTACATGTAGCTAGCCTTCAACGCTAGGCAAAATGTATTCAATCACTAGGATCATTTCCCTCCATCTTTGTTGTTGACGTGGCATTCTATAAAATTAATAGTATTTGGATAAATAGCTAAAATAAAGAGCATAGTTGGAGTAAAAACATAAAACAGTTGATAGGCAAAATAAAATACATACTTTATAGTAATATTTAGATAGGTAAAATGCCTACTACCGTTGGAGATGCTCTTAGAATATAAAAAATTTGATCATAATGATGATAAAACAATGTTTTGGAGTGATGTTTGTGTCTTGTGTTTTTTTTTTTCAAAAATGCTTGGGACCTCTAATTAGAGGTGCCATCAGTGATGTGGCAGTGGGTCCCACCCACTGCCACTGTGTCTGTTTTTTTTTTTTCTTTTTTTCTTTTTCCTTCTCATTAGTGGTGTGTTTAGAGCCTCTAAATTAAAGGTCTCTAGCATCACTGTTTTTTTTTTTTTTTTGACTTTCCATGTCATTAGAGCTCTTTAATTTAGAGGGATGCATCATTGTTGATGTTTGGATATCTACGAGAGGAGAAAAAATGGCCTACTTGATCAAGAAAGTAAAAGAAAAGAAAAGAAGGGCCCTAAACCCTAATTCTAACCTCTTCATTTTTAAAAACATACACTTGCCATTTTCTTTTTGGAGACCAGTTCAAAACTAAACCCTTTTTTTTTTTTTTTAATTTGGTTGTAGTTGGATTCTATATATACATGAACAATTCACTTTAATTCTTAAAATTTCAGAATCGTTAAAACCAATTCAAATCTTGAATTTACATAAGATTGAGCCAATCCAAACCATATACACCCTTATTGATTAAGATATAACTAGCAAACTTCTCAAAAGATAAAATTTCTAGTCATCAACTTTGATTTTTCATTTTTTTTTTTTAATTGACCTATTTGTATTGCCATCATGAAGCCACTCTCAATATTTGATGACAAGTGTTATTCGAGCTTTTATTTTCACACTCAAAACATAGGTTTTCTGTGCATACACAAATTAATTTTTTTTCTTCCTCAAAACATACATATTTATATATAAAAAATATAAAAAATTACCTATAAATCTTATCTAGAGGAATGATAATCCGTTTAGTCCCAAAAATTTTGAGAATGATTTTGAAAATGTAGATTTAATATATTATTTGAAAATTGGATTTACGACTATACTCTTATTTTTATTATGTTTCCTTCTTTATTTTTTATTTTTTCGTTCTTTTGTGTCAGAAGGATAAGATACACAATATATGAGAGTCAAATTTGGGATAAATTTTTATATGAAAATCTTTTTTATTTGGAAAATATTTCAAAAGGAGTACAAAAATTACTTGAAATATGGGATTCTTCAAACATTCCAAAAGGATGTGAGATTCTTCAAACATTTCAAAAAGAGTACAAAAACTCCTTAGTAAGCTTTGGGTAAATGTATAATTTCAAACTGTAACACTCAAACAATGTAACACTCCAAAAAAAGGTCCTTAGTGTACTTTTCTCAAACATAACAATCCAAAAAAACTCCTTAGTGTGACACTCAAATGTAATATACAAAAAAATTCCTTTGTTTATTTTTCCCAAACCTATCACTCCAAAAAAAGGATACGAAATTTTTCAAACTAGTCCAAAAGGATGTAGGATTTTTCAGACCATTTTAAAAGGAGTACAAAAATTTCTTAGTAAACTTGAGCAAATGTATAATTTCAAACTATCAGTGTTACGTTTGGAAAAAGTATACTGAGGAGTTTTTTTAGTGTTTTTGTCTGTGTTATATTGAAGTGTTACGTTTGGAATTACATTAATTGGAGTGTTACGTTTGAAAAAAACACACTAAGAAATTTTTTTGTGTGTTATATTGGAGTGTTATGTTTAAAAAAAATACAATAAGAAGGTTTTTTAGAGTATTACATTATTACGTTTAAGAAAAGTACAATAAATAATTTTTTAGTATTTTACATTAGAGTGTTACATTATTCGAGTATTACATTAGAATATTACATTTTTATTCGTAAAATGGGATTTGTTCCAGACTGAGAAAAAATCCAAAACTTCTATAGTGCGGATTGTCCAAATATATAATTTCACATTCAGAGAAACTCACTTTTATATCTCAAAAATTAAACCCAAATATGTAAGTAATTACATTTTTACGTAATTTCCACTTTAATGAGACTTTTGAATTCATAAGAAAAAAAAGAGTACGAAACAGTTGGTGCTTCACCCAAAAAAATATCCTTAATTTCAATTTTAGAAACCCTAAAGCTTGCCCTAACTACAGTCGATTGACAACCTGCTGCCATCACCCCCTCCTTCGATTCCAACCAACTCACCCTCACTGTCCACGACCATCCTAATCGCTTTCCTGCCATAGATGGCCATCCGTGGTTAGATTTGGGAATAGAGAGGCTAGATCACAAGCGAGAGAGAAGAGACAATGAGTTTGTCACAAAAAAGGCTCACAGTGATGGACAATGGGTCCATAATTGATGCAGCGGATCATACAAGGTTAGATATCGTTTTAGCAAGTAAAGAAAAATTTTGAATCCACAAGGAAGAGAAAGAAATCTCAAGAAACTAAATTACATTGCATAAAAGTTATTTTGTCCCCAAGGCATATAGGATTTGGGGACGCTGCTGCGCGGGGTGCGCAGCAGCATCTGCTGTGCGGCAGAAATGGGCTTATTTTGGGGCTCATTTTCATAATCTGAACCATTCACATTTTAGAATACATGAAGTAGAATTGCAAAAAATCAAGTTAATCGGATATCGTTTACCCATTCATCCACACACATTTCTATCTACAAAAATAAATAATAATTGTAATTTAAAGTATTAAAATGAATACAAATGTGAGTGGATGAATAGGTAAATGATATCCAATTAACTTGATTTTTTTCAGGCAGATTCTACTTGATGTATTCTAAAATGTGAACGGTTAGGATTATCAAAATGGGTCGCGAAATGGGCCCATTTCTGCGCACAGCAGATGCTGCTCACACCCCGTGCAGCAGCATCCCCAAACTCAGGCAATACAAGCTTATTTATAATAAATTAAACCCTAATTAAGAAAACAAGGAATTAGGCTAATTTCCTTGTTAGACACGAAAGTAAACAAAACAATTACCAAAAAAAAAAAAAAAATTGAGTTAAGCCCAAATCTACATACTAGGAAACAATAAAAACGCGCCAAAATAGAAGGCGTTAAAAACGGACTTCTCAAAATAAAATTATTTTCAAAACGAAACTTTTCTAAGCAATGGAATTTGACTAAAATCCACCGTTCATCATTGCCGAGAACGACAATGACTTTAATTTAAAACGCCTTTTCCGATTAGACTACCGAATTTGAAATAATACCAAACTTGTCACAAAAGTGTCACCATTACCCTCAATTTGGCTTCTTCTTTGCTTTTTACCGGTCCAATTGTTCCAAGAGTTCTTCCTTTACTTGTTCTACATCAATAACAATGGGTGGTTCATAGCAAGGGGGCTCAGGAATGGCTAGTTATATGTAGAGAGGTGTATATGAGAAATTATAATTGTCCAAAACAATAATTTAATTTAGGAATAGAATTATAATTCAAAAACACTTGTTCCAAGTGCATGAACTTCGTTTCTAATTTTGCACACCAAATATACAAAATTGAATGGCGCACAACAACCACAGTTGTGCAACTAATATGACTCATTTTGATAATTCGAATCGTTTATTTTTTAAAATATATTGAATAAAATATACCTATAAAAAAATCCAGTTGATCAAGTACCATTAACCCGTTTATCAAATCACATTCATATTCAATCTTATACTTTAAATTGCACTTATTATTGAATACAAACGTCATTTGATGAAAGAACTACGAATATCCAATTAACTTAATTTTTTTACCTATAAATTCTACTCAATATACCTTAAAATATGAGAGGTTAGGATACAAAAATGAACGCTATAAGCCATACAACAATAGTTGTGCGCCATGCATATCAACCACCCCGATCCTATAATTTTTGGTGCGCAAAACTAGAAACTATGGTTATTCATCCCTAACTACTTATGACCTGTCCTAGGCCTCGTTCCCTGTTGTAAATTTTTCATTTTTCATTTTTTTTTTTTTTTCTTTTTTTTGGTGGTGCTTTTCCATCCATCTTAGCCGTGTGACTATGAGACCCATCAAACTTTCCATGGTAATTTTTTGAAGTCTAGCATTTTCCTTCCACAAAAGGGCACATACCATTAAATTCAGGATGGCTCTGGGTGTTGATTGATGATATGGATAAATCAGGCAATTTTATGACAGCCCAACCCCTCTCTACTACTAAATCTTCTTCCGTAGAAACAACCAGAAAAATACTGTTCATAACAATTGATACCCCTGCTGTTAAAAAAAAAAAAAAGGATAACATACAAGAGCCAAACTCCAACCTACCATCATCAGCAAAATGAAAAGGTTTTGGTGACAAGGTTGTGGGAAACCTTTCCAGAGCATAGCCCTCATCCAAGAAAAGTGGAGGAGATGTCTCCTTCTGCTTCCTTTCTTTCGACTGTGTCAACTTTATGGTCCAATTATGCACTTGTTGATCCTCGAAACAGAGAACCCTTTTCCCCAGCATCTTCATCACGTCAATCGATCTTGACAGAGGAGTATATCTTCCGCACAAACCAGAAGCAGGCGTAGAAGCCAATTGTACCCGTCAAGACAAAGAAGGCATATGAGACAATTAACATATACCCAAAGTAGAGGATTCCTGAAACTAGCTTTGTGATCTCCAACTTGGTAAAGAAGTAGAAGATAGAGTAAAGGAAAAGGTACAAAGCGGAGGAACCAGCTGTCAGGTAAGCCCTCCACCACCAATGGTAGTCTTCACTGCACAATTGGAAATAGCAGAGCACGATTGATATCTCAGCGCAAGTGATTAAAAGGATAACGAAAACTATGAAAAGGAAGCCAAAGATGTAATAGAACTGGTTCAGCCATATGGATGTGAGGATGAAGAATAGCTCGATGAAAACAGCCCCAAATGGAAGAATGCCTCCAATCAGTATAGAGAAGACAGGTTTCATGTACCATGTTTGCTCCGGTATCTGCCTTGGGATTTTGTTAGTCTTTACTGGGTCTTCAATGACTGGTTTTTTAAAACCCAAGTAACTGCCCACAAACACCAAGGGTACCGATATGCCAAACCACAAGCACACAAGAGCAAACATAGTCCCAAATGGAACAGCTCCAGAAGATTTCTCCCCCCAGATTAGGGCATTCAGCACAAAGAAGAAGCCAAACAAAATACCCGGAAACATAACAGCAGTTTTTAAAGTATTTCTTTTCCATTCAGCGCCCTTGAACATTTTGTACAGACGTGCCGAGGAATAACCACCAAATAAGCCCATGAAGACCCATAAGAGAACCATGGCAGTCATAAGCCCACCTCGGTTGGAGGGTGATAAGAAACCAAGGACTGCAAATATCATGGTCACAAGTGCCATCGCAAAGAGCTGCACACCCGTCCCAACATAAACACAGAGTAAACCCGAATTAATTGGCGCCCTAAAAACATCTCCATGGAGAAGTTTCCACCCTGTTTCTTCCTGAGCTTCATCCTGTGTTTCCAATTGATTATAGTTTGCAATATCTCTGTATAGAGTTCTCATCATAATCATGGCAACCATGCCAGAAAGGAAGAGGACAATCATCAGAGAGTTTATGATGGAGAACCAGTGGATCTGATCATCATTCATGAGGAGGTAAGTGTCCCAACGTGATGCCCATTTGACGTCACTTTCCTGGATGGGGAAATAATATAATCAAATTAAGGCAGAAGCCATTAAAGGCCTGCATACATTGAAAAACTAAGGAAACAATTGCACGTTCGAGTGCTCAAGTAGAGAGAGTAAAGAGTACCTTGAAAGAAACATCATATGTAAATACGACCACCTTATCAGTATCAACTTCCTGCGGGACAGTGCTACCTTGAATTATATTTTTGGTGTTTTGGTTGCATGTTGTCAACTGAGGATTCTTCTCATCCCAATCCTTGTACTCGTGATTAATACTGTTCAAAAAATAAATAAGATAAGAATTAAAATAAAGCAACACACTTGACAAACCACAGAAAGCAAGTCTATTTGATAAAAATCCTTGCTTGTTACATCCTCACCAACGCAACACACAGGCACCAATAAATTGGAATTATCTTCTTTGTAAGGCAAATATTCATGAACGAAGGGATAAGCTATTTAAAAAATTGAATTGCAGGATCAATGACTTCTAACAGAGAATCTCCAAAAAGGTGGAGGGAAAAAAACATCTATGGAAACTTATGAACAAACTAAAACAGGAAATAAAGTTCCAATATTTATAGTTTAAAAAACAAGTGATGACAATGAAAGATCACCTCATATCAAGAATTATTTTATACTTTATTCAGTAGAAAGTTTAACTGCATTTCTAATGCCTGGTGACCAGATGGACTACATACCCAAACCATCAGACCTTACACTAGAAGAGAAATGCAAAATCTCACCATAAATGAATCAGAAGTAAAAAGCAAGAACCTGTTTGGAGTAATCTCAAAGCTAACAATTCGAGCAGAATCAGTCTCAAGATCCTTGTGATACATGACTCTAAAGCTCAAGTGGTTATTTATAAAATACTTCTCCTCTTTGCTCTGTAAAAGCATACCCAAAAAAAAAATTAAAAAACACGTATTAACAAAAGAACACTACAGCAGCAGTTGTCTATCGCTACTCACCCCTGCATAATTTCCTTTGAACCCCACACGGAAACCATGTTCATAAGTGGTTGACGGACTGCCATCCCTCCTTTGTCTCAGAACAGCGACTGGAAGATTATCCAGAATCCTGTAAACCCATCTCAGAAATTTCAGTTAAACAGAAAACTATGTAAAATTCAAGGCTTGCTTAAAAAAACTTACCCATATATATATACACACATTTAAGGCCTGCATAAAAGTTTATGCTGCCATTGGAAATAAAAACAAGAAATAAATTTGCAAACAAAAACACATGGCAACAAGGACATCACAAAAAATCCCAACAATAATTTATCAATGGATAGGACTCTCAATACTCTAAAAAATTACTAAACAAAGGAAGAAAAGTAGGATCCATAATTCAAAAACAATGAAGGCGCACTCAATTCAGCATACATGTTAACTCTATATTCATCGTCAATTTTTTCCTTAAAATTCTTTGCAGATTCAGCATCAAGCGTAACTCGACAGGCTACTTTGCATGGCTGCTCCTCCCTCATATTGAACTGCAATAGATTTTGAAAACTTATGGTGACAAGTCAGGAGAGGAAGAGTAACATCTAAGCATTTCTTTTTGCAGTATTACCAACAACCGGTTAAGAGAAAAGGAATAGTAGTGGATGCTCACAGTGTACATAGAATTCTCTATGCGGTCACCTCGAAGAACCTCCCCCAAATTTTCAGCACTATTCATAATTTTGGTAGGTTTACAGTACTTCAAGAAATAGTAGTCATATGGAAGTTGTGTCTTTGTAGATGACAACTTGTTCACTTTAACTTGAAGGGGATCACCCTGTTATAAAGACAACAATGATACAAAAGCAATAGATTATTACAGAGCAGCAACAGTTATAATAAAAAAAAGTTCTGCAATAGCATAAATTCTTACCAACTTCCCTCCAAAAAAAGAACACCAAAAAAAAAAAACCAAAAAGATATACATATATTGTATAAGCCTACAAGGCAAAGTCACTCACATCTTGCCAACTAATATTTTACCTCCATCCAAGTCAAATCCTGGTAAAGCACCTATTTAATTCTGAGTCCAATTACAATCTACTGAAAATCTTAGGTATTTCCATGAAAAAATAAAAATAAATAAACTTATCAAAACAGCTTTAGCAATAGGAACCGAAAGATTTCTCCACACAGACCAACAAATAACATGTAGGTAGTATGACAAGGAGTTGCAGGCTCTGCAAGTTACGATGCACATTTCCTTGGAAGGACTTCAAAGAAGTTGGTTGGCAACTCCCATGTTCTGGTTTCCACAAGTTTGAGGAATGATCTCTTTAGGGACTTAATACCACCTCAATGTCTAGGCTGTTAATTTCACTTCATGCATTCTCTCTCTAACAAGCATACACATTTACAAAACAAAACAAAAAATCTTAATGAAATCTCTCACCAAAAATTTGTATGCTTTCTATGTAACATGAAAACCATCCCAAGATCCATTGTCTATTCTCATATAATTCTGGGTAACTAGCTGATGACCCTCAACTCAATGACCATCCATCCAAACACAGAAAATAAACAACATATTATACACAAAAACATATGCACATGCTAATGCCAAGTTATCAAAAACTAGAATATCATCAAAGTGAAAAATGTAGGCAATTACAAACATTTTGTATTTCAATCTCATCGAAAAACCACAAATGGGTAAAAATGTAAAATGATTTTGACAGGGAAGCAGGAGTAGAATTTCCAAGCAAAACCCAAACCCAAACCCTAGATCCAAGCACGCTGCAGTGGAAACAATAGATCTAAAGTAAATGCCATGAGAGATCAAAAATTAAAACCGTAGATCCAAATATTGTATGGATTAGAATACAAAATTTAGAATTTTGAAGTCACAAAAAAAGCAATTTTGTTCATAATAAATGGTGGACCAATGTCTAGCAATACATTTGGAAGAACAGATCAAAAGAATTAAAGAAGAAAACAGCGAGAGAGAGAGAGAGAGAGAACATACCCTCTGAAAATCGCGAGGAGCGACGCCAGGAAGATAGAACGAGTGGGCAGATGAGATTAGAAGCAGGAGAGAGAAGAAGCCAGTGGTCACCCCAGCTGACCTACTCCCCATCTTCGATGAGAGAGAGAGAGAGAGAGTCTCTGTATGTTTGTGTGCGTTCGCGCTTCCGTGTTTCAGCGGAGAGGGAAGAGCTGAAGAAAGATCGAGAGAAAGGCCATCTGAGATTATCTACACACGGGTCAACATTTAAAATAATTTATTACTAGAGGTTATATTATAAATAGGCGGTGTTTGGCAAGATGTGGGTTTGGGTTTTTTTTGATTTTTTCTATTAAAAGATAAAGTTTTTGTAAAATTAAAAAAAATCAATTCAAACAAAATATTACATCTAACTCCCATAATCATTTCACTTTTTCTCTCACAAACATCACATCCAACGATAAAAAAATCCAACTATCTTTCCAAACACCAAAAAAAAATTTCTCCAATAATATCTTATAACTAAAAAAACCTATATAAAAACCCACTTCCCAAATACCCACATAATTGTATCAGCATGCCCTTTTTTATTTACATATATAAAATTCTATATAAACTTGATTTCAATTCTATTAAGTGTCATTTTGGAAAGATTAGTAAAAAACAGCATTTTGTTGAATGTGAAAAAACGCAGAGGTGGCCGAAAACGCAACAACACTATTTGGGAAGTGATGAAAACTCTGCCCTGGAAATTACATAACTACCCTCTATCTTAACAAATTGGGGCCTAGTGCAAAATATTAGCTCATTCTCTCCTCCTTCTCGCTGTTTGTGGCTCTTGCCTAATCCTCTTTCCTACGCTGCTTCCGGCTCTCAACTCTCTCAACTTCCTCCTCCAACTTCGCAAGCTGCCTACATACGCAATGACATATTCGTCGCCAGCCGACGCTGCCTTCGGAATCGTCGTCCACGTACTCGCCGTCGCCGGATCTGCAGGATCAGGTAAGCCTAGAAACCCTCTTCCGTTGTGGTCTGTTTGCAAGTTTGTGCTGAACAATTTGCATGGAAAATTCGTTAAAAAAACAAGGGATATATATATACAACCCTCTAGGATTAGGTAAGCCTAGAAACCCTCAGCGTTTTGTTTGCAGCCCTCTGTGATGTCGTATTTCTGATGTTTGAGTGGAAATTCTGTGAACACGGACAAACGACACCATGTCTGTTCCACTACAAAGTTCGCCCAGCGCTGTTACTTCCGGCTTTGTATCAACCATTGTACAAATAATTTTAACAAAAAAGAGGTTGCACAGAGGCTGGATGCTTCTATTCAAAAAATCCTTCTGTTATAATTTTTTTTTTTTTAAATGACAAAATCAAGACTTGTCATATATAATTTTCCACTGGTTTCATATACAATTTATCTGTTTATAATGTCCATTGGTTACTATGCAAATATGTGCGACTACAGATTTTTTTATGTATGATTGTCATGTCCTTCTGGTTACAAACAATCACACAATAATTGACGCATATAGAATTTGCAACATTGAATTTTATAACTGAATATTTGAAGAAAGCAAAATAATTTGGCTAGAAACTGCCGTACGACGATATATATATATATGTAAATCTATATATTATGCATGCATAAAACATAGGAAAAGAGGGTGGCAAAATTGGAGTTACAAACAGAATAGGGGAATATTTTTTAGCAAGGACATTTTGCAAGAGTGAGGCATTGATCAACCCAAGGTTGGTAGACAAAGAGCTTTGCAGCTTGAAATGGAGCTGATTGATACAACAACTGTATAGAAGATACATTCAGCCTCTTTTGTAGCTCAACATTACGTTGACAAAAAGCCACAAAAGAAAAAACACACCCTACTCGTGAACTAATGAAGCCAAACACGAATTTAATTTGTTCAATCTATATTACATTTATGTCATTAAAAAAACATATCTGCCCAATACATGAGATTCAGGGATTTGTATTGACATTGAGTTTTAATTCTTTCACTTAAACTCTTTCATTCTTCACACTACATCATATTAGGTCAATTTATAACATGTCCAAAAAAATAAAAGGATTATAAAGATGGCGTCCGCCATGTCAACTACCACTTCATCATAGCACCGAGGACATGTGCACGTGGCTTTGGACATTGAGTTGTCAAGATATCCAGATTTGCCAAAAACCCTGGTCGTGCTTACTATGTTTGCCTTAGTTGTATGGTGTGTTTGTGTTGCACCTCTCTTATGCAGTTAGTCATGTCATTTATTTGTCGTTTTGTCGCATAACATGCATGCTAACTATCTATTTCACTTTTATACGACAGCGATGTGTTGCGTGGGTTGGTTGGTGTGACGAGTTTCGTAGCGACAGATTTGCTGCTGACCACCCACATAATGTTGTCGATATGGGGTTACGGGCGGACATTGTTCGCATAGATTAGAGCCTACGTGCGCTTAGAACTGTCATCGGTGTTTTGTGCGTCGTTGTTTTGGTGTTGTTGTTTCGCATGTGATGCATTGTCATGGATGTTGTTACATCCATAGTTTCTTTTTGTATTACCTATGTACTTGTTGTCAGTTATGTGTTTGTCCTTTGTTACATAACATTTCCCCAACGTGTTATACAAATCGTCTTTGTCTTTTGGCGTACTGTTAGTTGTTATATAACTTCAGTAATTGTCTATCGACTTCGATTTCACATTCGGACATGAAAAAATATGTACTCTACTTTCTTTTAAACTAATAATTCATTAAATTTACAAGCAGGATTGCATTTCTCCAAACTCTTGCTACACCAATCACACTGCTCATGGCAACGAACCATTCATCACCTCGTACCCCTTCCAAGACTCGAGGTAAGGCTGTCACAGCAACCCAACAACAACCAGTCCACAAATACCAATTCGACAATGACAATACAAAGCTATTTCTTCAACTCATCATTGCTGAAATGGACGTTGGTAATCCATAGCCGTGCGAATTGTCGATGACTGGGTATAAGAACGTTGCGAACCAATTTTTGGACAAAACCGGACTACTACATTCAGCCAAACAAATGAAAAACAAATTTGACAACTTGAAGAAAGATTGGGTAGCGTGGAAAAAGTTAGAGAATGCCAACCATGGTTTGACAGGGCTTGGGTACGACCATGAGACGGGTTTGTTCACTGCACCTGACCATTGGTGCGCCAAAATGCAAGCGGTATGTAGTGTAACCATTTATTTTACCCATTACTCTTATATCAGTATTTGTGATTTGTGGTGCCATATGTTGTTTACGTTACTACTTTTACAAATCAAAGCACTTCATTAATATACTAATGTTATCCAACAGGCTAATTGTGGCACGTTTACAAATATTATTTGTAACATTTTCATTAGTTGTTGCAACATTTTTTATTTATTATATTTTGGGCACCGCATAACTTGTCATGTGTACACTTAATTCTATGCTTACATTTATTGTTTTATAATTATAACATTTAATTCGTTAATGTAAAACGGTACAATTGGTTGGTGCACATTCTTAATTACGTAATTAAGTGTTATTTGCTTTTACTGTCATTGGTGTTACACTTTCAAGCCAGCAAATGCATTTCTACCTTTACTTACATATGTGTTTTCTTCTGTCTCAGATGAACAACCGATGTGCTAAGTTCAAGACTAAGCCTCTAGAACACTTGGACCTCATGGAGCGGGTGTACTCTGGCGCAGCTGCAATTGGGAAACATGTATGGACTACAACTGAAGTGCGCGATGATGCTGCTGCTGCGGCCAATGCCAACGAGGACAGCGGGATGGGACTTCTCTGTGCTGGCACACCACCACAGCCAGGCCATGACACTGTCGAGGAGAACGTGGTGGATAGTTCCCTTTTCGATGATGCTCTTCTGCAGTTAGCCGCGGATGGATCAGCCAATGCAAAACGTCGCAAGCGGCTAGCGCCTGGTACTTTCGCTAGTAGCATGGACAACCTCGTGGCAGCAGTCAGCAAACAAAGCCGAGAGTTGAAAATTACGCAATATGTTGTCACCGGAAATGGTGAGAACACTGTGGGAGACTGTCTTGCAAGGCTTATGAGCACGCCTGGAATGGAGCCCGGCGGTAAATTGTTATCATTCACATGCGGCATAATGGATTCACTCGATAATCGGGACATCATCATGGCCCTCCCTGTGGATTACATTGTGAACTGGTTGACAGAGAAGCGTACCTGCATGCCAGCCAATGTTGGCAGGGATCGTGAACGGAGGACATAGTTGTTCGGGAGTGATGGTGTTGTTGACTTGGACTAGGTGTCTGTTCTTGGATTGTCATTTAGTATTTACTGCCATGGGACTGTAGTTTATTTTCAGTTGCTGTTTTCGTCGACTGTTTTGTATAACAATTTGTTTTTTTTTTTTTTGTTGTGGTGCACATTGTGAACTGTTTCTTTTCTTTTTTTTTTTTTTTTTTGCTTTGGATGTTTATTTATAATTGTTGGGTGCAGTAGTTAGGTTTTCACCCATTGTTCAGGACTTGGGTACTATCTGGGAGTATACAAGCCACAAGATGGCACTGTTGTGTCACATGGTTGTTATGCAAAATTGTCATGGCCATGGAATCCTATGCTTGGTGCATCATGTACGTTTGTTTTTTGTTCAGGCCCTATGTAGTGAAAACATAAGTTCAACTTTGTTTTTGTTTGCAGATTTTTTTTTTTTATTTATTTATTTTTCGTGCTCCGTAAAAGGTCTATTTATTGAAAATTCTATATGAATTTATTTATTGACTGGTTTGTGGTTCTATTTATTTCTTAAATGGTATCTCCGTATTTATTTATTTATGTTGTAATTTTGTGGTCGATTTATGTATGGCATATATATTTCGTTGTAATTTATTATTATTTTTTTTTCTTGTTGTATGTATATAGTTATTTGCATTTATGTATATATTTATATAGTTTTGTTTTTTTCCATTTTATTTATTTACTTATTTATATTTATGTAATTGTAGTTGCCAGTTAGAAAAAAAATGTTCTTGGTCATTGATTAATTTTTGCACAGTGCAATTCTTTATTTATTGCTTTATATATTTTAGTGGTCATTGTTTTTTTTTCTAGTTTTGTATTTATTTGTGCTTTAGTAATTTCTGGTGGTAGTTTTTTAGTTATTTATATTTCCGTTTTGAGTTATTAATTCTAAATTTTTGTTCGATTTATTTATTTATTTAGATTTCTTTACTTACTTAATAATTTTAACTAAAATGTCTGATGCAATATTTAGGTTATTTGATGTGTCTTACGTGATCAAATGAAACTTGGTTGCTCAGTTATATGGAAGCAGTCAGACTAGAAATTGTACAAACTTGGGGAATCTACTACTATTCACATGGTATTGTCACTTATTTCATCTTTGGGTAATCACATGGTCACAGTATGATATGTGGTTCTTGAAGATGTCAAACAAGTGCTATATATGATGGAGTTGATCAACCCATGTTGCGAATGCGAACTACAGCTTGTAATTTTTTTTTTGTCTATATTTTGGAACGTTTATGGATCCGCAAGAGGGTACTAGCTCGGGAGTCGTACCCAATGGCCAAATAAATGCATGGATATGAGAGACGATCGGAGAAATGGAATCGACAACATCAATGATTTGGGTGGAAATTGCACACGTTACCAATGAGTACGCGTATGTTGATAGGACTCCATTTCACACATCATCATTGACTGGTCGCATGTCGATGGAGGAAATGCTTCGAGGTCAAAATGAAGCATTTCAGCGAAATTTTCGGATGTCACAAGATGTGTTCTTATTGTTGTGCAAGACATTAGTTGAGGATTTCGGCCTCCCACTACCACAGCGTCCCCATGGTGTGGACGTAGTTGAAAGTGTCGGCATGTTCATATTCGTGTTGCAGAGCTTTCCCAGTCGGGATATTGAAGACCGTTTCCAACACTCGGGGGAAACAGTATGGCGTTATGTAATGCGAGTTCTTAAAGCGATGGAGTTGTTCATGATTGCACACAGTCGACTGACAAGGTCACAACACAGCAGACATTCGTACTTAGAGTCCCGACGAAAATATTTGCCATTCAGAGTGAGTCTAATCATTTTTCGAACATTTCATGAATAGTAACCACATTCAGAAAACAAGGGAGAACAATTTTCGGGTTAAAGCATTTCGCCTTTACATTAACGCAATTGCTTTGTGTGCTTGTGCAGGACTGTATTGGCGCGCTTGACGGTACACACGTGGAGGCCCATCTCCTGCCTCGGGAGGCAGCACCATATTTTGGCCGTAAAGGACGACATACGCAAAACATACTTGCAGTGTGTGATTTCGACTTGTGTTTTACTTTTATATCTTGTAGATGGAAGGGTAGTATGCACGACGACAGAGTTTTTAACGAAGTAACACAGGACCCGACTAAACAATTTCCCAACCCAGGGGAAGGTTAGCTGAATAAGGGCTGGTCAATTTTTGTATTAGTTGTGTGCATTTCATATTTGTAATGATATTATTAATGCAAAATTATCAAATTACAACCAGGAAAATATTACCTTGTTGATGCGGGGTGCAAGAATCAAAAAGGCTTTTTGGCGCCGTTTAAGGGATGCCGCTACCACCAGGAAGAGTTTTGAGCTACTGGATGGCCAAGAAATGCAAACGAAATTTTCAACACCGTGCACTCCTCCTTATGGAGTGCAATTGAACGTACGTTAGGAGTATGGAAAGCGCGATGGGGATTCCTACATAACATGCCTCGATATGATTTTGGGAAAGTGCAGGTGCCATTGGTCGGGGCTTCAATAGCACTACATAATTTTGTATGTCGAAATTCCAACGACGATGACGCGTTAATAAGGTTACAACTGCAGAGAATTTTACTTTCAACGACATGCCAAATGTTGGGGGTGTTTGTTATGACGATGGTGGTGAACCAGAGGGTGATGATGACGTACATATGAACAAAGTGAGGAAATCAATTCGGAATGAACTGGTGCGACATCGGCGTCAACTTGGGTTGTAGTGCAACATTGAATTTTTAATAATTTTTGTAATTTTCATGTGATGTGTAGTGCAACATTGAATTTCTAAATATTTTTATAATTTTTTTAATTTGAACTACATAACGTTGAAAAATTTTCATATTACATTCCCAAAAAATTGTTCAAACACACACATGGGTAAAAAAGTAAAATTCCAAAGTTGGGTAAAGGTATTTTGGTCATTTACTGTGATTTGACACCATAAACAAATATTAACCTAAAAAGCCAAAAGCCTGTTTTTTACCAACTTCCCAAATCACTTTCCAAAAAAGCTAAAAAGCTTGGTAAAAAGTCAAAAGTCAGCTTTTTGCAAACTTTCCAAAACACCCAGTAACTATTATGCTTGAAAAATATTTATTTTTTATATATTTTTTATCGTGTATTTAGTTTTGTCGTTATCAAATTTCTTTTATATAGTTGATATTTTAATTTAATTATAATGATATTTGAAAAAAAAATTATTTCGATATACAAATAAATAAATAAATAAATAAGATAGATTTTGCTTAATTATGTGCATTGTGTGGATCAAATTAATTATATATATATATATATATATATATATTTATCTATCTTATTGATGTCTTAATATTAATTTATATTTAATTTTTTGTTTAACATGAAATTATTTATTACAAAATATTTATATACCCATATACAATATGTATGAATAATTCAAAAAGAATATTAATGTTCCAATGTATTTTCTTTTTGATCCAATCACAACATATTTATATTTAATCTTTTAAATAAATTTTGCGTAGTTATATTTTTTACATATTTTTATTTTGAAAAAATTTGTGAAATATCCCATTTCAACTTTGTGTAGTAGGAGAGGTCAAAGATATTTTTTTATTATTATTAAGGTCACTTAATATTTTTACAGAGAAAATTCGACTCAGAAAAATTTTGCCCAACTTAGATCTATTGAGGGACCTTAATTAGTATGAAAATACTGTATGCCATTTATCTTATAAAATCTTAATATCAAAAACCTTAAAAAAATTCCCCCTTTTATTTTTCAAATAAAAATAAAAGTAAAAATAAAATTAAATAATTAGAATCAATTTTAGTTTTATATTACTAATTCTCTTTCTAATTTAATTATTATTTTTTATATCAAAAGGAGTGTTTATTTTACTATTTTATAATTTAATATATATTATATAAAATTATTATATGAAAATCACATTTTTATAGCACAATAATACTAAAATTATCAAAATAAACAAATAATTTAGCTAAATTTATTATATATAAGCATTCAAGTAACACTTTTATACAACAATAAGCCTAATATTATTAAAATAAATAATTTAAATTTAAATTAAATATTATTCTTTTGTAACACATCATAGTATAGAATATCATTACATTAATTAAAGTTAACTCTATTGTGATTTTACGTTAGACATCATATTTTTAGAAGTAATTGATTAAAATAATAGAACTCAATACCTTTTTTGTTAAACTTATAGAAGATAAATTGACAAATGTTAAATGATAAATAGTGTGGAGTATTATTAAAGAATAATGATTCATTAAAAATGATTTTATATATTTAAGACACCTATTGATATTTTTTGAATAATTTTTAAATAAAAATTTTGAATTTATAGTATATTACTGGTAATGCACATTTATAAACTTTGTCAGAAAAGATATGCAAAAATAATTTGGGTAGAATAAAAATTTTACAGTTATTATGGTGTGCCACATAATTAATCAGAACTCCTTTGAGAACTAAATTATTAAGGTTATATAAATTTTGTGTTTGATTTCATTTGAGGATACTATTTATGATTCGAATTTATAATTTTTTATGCATCAATGTAAATGATTTTTACGATTTTATTGATAGAAGCATAAATCTCACATTTGAGTCAACCCACCTTAACTACTTTTTTATGTAATAAAATATTTAAATATTGTCATATAAAAATATTTTAATAGATCATAATCAAATACCACTTGAAATATAATTAAAAATCCGATGTACCACTTTAAACATAACCAAAAACATAATAATACACCTTTTTTTAAAAAATTTTTTTTTGAAAGAAATTGTTTTTATGACCCTATTTTAGGACACACAGTAACAATAATTTTCATTAGCCATTAATAACTTTGTTTGTTTCAGTTGTTAAAATTTTTTACACGTAAAGTATTAAGACTCAAAGTTAATTTTCTATTTTAGATATAAATTTCCGTGCATTGCATAAGTCACCTACTAGTTATAATTTTAATTTTGTGGGTCGTCTATCAACATTTTCTACCTTAACAACATGATAGTTAGTACTATAATTGATAGAAAATACATATATTATACATTTATAAAATATTATTTATATTTACATATTATATCAATTTTTTTTTTTGTTAAGCTTTAAAAAATATAAAAATTATTCAAACCAATAATATTTAAGATATCATTTAGCACCTAATGCCAATTAATGAATTTCATATTAGAAATTAATCATACAGTTGAAAAAACCGAAGAAAAAAAAACTCTAATCAAAGTGAAATAAATTGTAAGTTTCGGTGGATAATCAAAACCATATATCCATAGAAACAATGTATAAAAGTTTTTTATATTGTGTTTGTTTAGTAAGAAAATTGACTTGACCTGTTAAGAGTGAGACGATGTGTGGATTGAAACCACAAATTAACCAAACAATGTAAATTGTGGCCACGTAACAAAATCAATTTTCCAAAAAAACCAAATTAGTTTTCCTTCTGTGGCTGCTCAAGCTGTTAATGTTTTTCTTTGATTATAGGCTTTGATTGCTTTTTCCTAACTTATTGTGAACTTCTCTTTTCGTAGCAAATAAAATAAATAAAACAACATCTATACTATATATTAAGCAAAAGGAGGTTTTTAACCCCAAGCCTTGTGAGAGCTCCAATCTCTCAATCTAAATTTCTTGATTTTTTGATTTAAAAAAAAAATCTTAACATTTATTAACTTCTCAACTCCCAAGTCTTACCATCATAATAACACTTTAATGCATTAAGAACAAGTATAAAAAAAAAAATCTTTAAAATCCAACACATATGAATTTCTTGAAAAGTCCCAACACATATGATTATTATCCCTCATAATAACACTTTAATGCATTAAGAACAAACATAAAAAAATTAAAATATGATTATTATCAAAATATTTTAAAACATATGATTATTATCAAAATATTAAAGTCTAACACATATGATTATTATCAAAATATTAAAGTTTAATATAATATAATAAAAAAAAGACATTTAATTCCTTGAAAAGTCCAACACATATGATTATTATTAAAATATTAAACTTTAATATAATATAAAAAAGGAAAAAAATAAGACATTTAAAAAAAATATATTTAAAAATCACAATTGACATATATAGATAATTCTAAACACAATCCGTGCATAGCACGGGTGATATGTTAGTATCTATACTATATATTAAGCAAAATGAGATTTTTAACCCCAAGTCTTGTGGAAGCTCCAATCTCCCAATCTAAATTTCCTGATTTTTTGATTTAAAAAAAAAAAAAAACCTTAGCATTTATTAACTTCTCCCAACCCTCAAGTCTTACCTTCATAATAACACTTTAATCCATTAAGAACAAACATAAAAAAAATTATTTGAAATCCAATACATATGAATTCTTTGAAAAGTCCCAACACATATGATTATTATCCCTCATAATAACACTTTAATACATTAAGAACAAGCATAAAAAAAATTTCTCGAAAAATCCAACACATATGATTATTATCAAAATATTAAATTTTAATAAAAAATAATAAAAAAAGAAGGCATTTAATTCATTGAAAAGTCCAACATATATGATTATTATCAAAATATTAAACTTTAATATAATATAAAAAAAGAAAAAAAGAAGACATTTAAAATATTAAAAAAAAGACATTTAAAAATCGCAATTCACATATATAGATAATTGTAAATATATTAAAGAAAATGGGGTTTCTAAACCCCAAGCCCTGTGGGAGCTCCAATCTCTCAATCTTAATTTTCTAAATTTTTGATTTAAAAAAAAAAAACCTCAACATTTATTGATTTGGTCAAAATCCCCTGATCAGCATTTATTAATTTTTTCCAATCCATATGGCTGCATTTATTGATTTGGTCAAAATCTCTGATTAGTATTTAAAATCCCCTCATACAAATAATTATAGATACAGCCCGTGCATAGTTACTGCAGTAGCCTTTTTAATTTCTCCTGTACACTATGGTTAGCAATAAGATTGTTAAATTATTTTTATAAAAAATCTTAAACGACATAATTTATATATTAAAAAAAATTAAAACAAATATAAATATCTATAATTATCCCGTGCATATCTATACTTACTATATATTAAGCAAATTGAGGTTTTTAACCCACAAGTCTTGTGGGAGCCCCAATATCACAATCCTAATTTTCTAATTTTTTGATTTAAAAAAAAAAAAAACTCAGCATTTATTAATTTCTTCCAATCCCCATGCTTTTTTGGGAGATTTGGTCAAAACCCCCTCATAATTATTTAATCGTTTTATTTACTATTTTAATGGTTCTTCTTTACAATTATTTTTTTTATTATGAAAAAAATATGATTGTAATTAGATAGCATAAAAATATTTGTGATTTGTATGATTGAAGTTATCTCATTTTTTGATGTATTTGGTCTAGCCAAAAAAAAAAAAATTATAATTTGTATTTGGTTTAGCAATTTCTTCTTTTGTGTACTATTTTAATGGTTCTTTTAATGGTTCTTTTGATTGAAGTTATCTCCTTTTGTGATTTGTAAAAAAAAAAAAATTATAATTTGATTTTTTAATATGATTGAAGTTAGATAAATATAAACACTCCCAAAGAGAAAAATGTGATTGTAATTAGTTCAACAAATTTTTTTTTTTAATGTGATTGTAGTTAGTTCAATGACTTTTTTTTTAATGAGATTGTATTGTAATTAGTTTAATGGTTCTTCTTTTTTTTTTCATTTGTTTTTTTTTTTATTATGAGAAAAATGTGATGTGATTGTAGTTTGTTCAATGGTTCTATTTTTTAATGTGATTATATTATAGTTAGTTCAATGGTTTTTTTTTTCATTTACTTTTTTTTTTATTATGAGAAAAATGTGATGTGATTGTAGTTTGTTCAATGATTTTTTTTTAATGTGATTTAATTGTTTTATTTACTGTTTTAATAGTTCTCCTTTACAATTATTTTTTTTATTATGAAAAAAATATGATTGTAGTTAGATAGCATAAAAATATTTGTGATTTGTATGATTGAAATTATCTCTTTTTTTTATTTGTATTTGGTCTAGCTAAAAAAAAATTATAATTTGATTTTTTAATATGATTAAAGTTAGATAAATATAAACACTCACAAAGAGAAAAATGTGATTGTAGTTAGTTCAACGGTTCTTTTTTTTAATGTGATTATAGTTAGTTCAATGATTCTTTTTTTTTAATGTGATTGTATTGTAATTAGTTTAATGGTTCCTTTTTTTTTCATTTATTTTTTTATTATGGGAAAAATGCGATATGATTGTAGTTTGTTCAATGGTTCTTTTTTTTAATGTGATTGTATTGTAGTTAGTTCAATGGTTCTTTTTTTTCATTTATTTTTTTTATTATGAGAAAAATGTGATGTGATTGTAGTTTGTTTAATGATTTTTTTTTAATGTGATTTAATTGTTTTATTTACTGTTTTAATGGTTCTTCTTTACAATTATTTTTTTTTATTATGAAAAAAATATGATTGTAGTTAGATAGCATAAAAATATTTGTGATTTGTATGATTGAAGTTATCTCATTTTTTGATTTGTATTTGGTCTAGCTAAAAAAAAATTATAATTTGATTTTTTAATATGATTGAAGTTAGATAAATATAAACACTCACAAAGAGAAAAATGTGATTGTAGTTAGTTCAACGATTCTTTTTTTTATTGTGATTATAGTTAGTTCAATGGTTCTTTTTTTTTTAATGTGATTGTATTGTAATTAGTTTAATGGTTCTTTTTTTTTCATTTATTTTTTTATTATGGGAAAAATGTGATATGATTGTAGTTTGTTTAATGGTTCTTTTTTTTAATGTGATTGTATTGTAATTAGTTTAATGGTTCTTTTTTTTTCATTTATTTTTTTATTATGGGAAAAATGTGATATGATTGTAGTTTGTTTAATGGTTCTTTTTTTTAATGTGATTATATTGTAGTTAGTTCAATGGTTCTTTTTTTTCATTTATTTTTTTTATTATGAGAAAAATGTGATGTGATTGTAGTTTGTTCAATGATTTTTTTTTTTAATGTGAGTTAATCGTTTTATTTACTGCTTTAATGGTTCTTCTTTATAATTATTTTTTTATTATGAAAAAAATATGATTGTAGTTAGATAGCATAAAAATATTTGTGATTTGTATGATTGAAGTTATCTCATTTTTTTATTTGTATTTGGTCTAGCCAAAAAGAAATTATAATTTGATTTTTTAATATAATTGAAGTTAGATAAATATAAACACTCACAAAGAGAAAAATGTGATTGTTGTTAGTTCAACGGTTATTTTTTTAAATGTAGATTGGTCAAAAGAATGTCTATATATTTCAGAAGGTTAAAAAAAAAAAGAGTAAGTATAACATTTTTACTTTATAACATTTTATAAATACATAATATATGTATTGTTCATTAATTATAATACTAAGCCTTCGTTTGGCAATGACTTTTTTAGTTAGTTTTTTTGTCTTTTTTGACTTTTTTAGCCGGAAACTTTTTTGTTCGTTTGGTATTCTTGATTGGTTTTTTTGGCTTTTTAGCTTTGAAATAGTGGATTTTTTTTTGTCTTTTTGTGATTTTTTGAATTTTTTTTGTCTTTTTGTGATTATTTAGCCAAATATGATAACCAAACACCACCTAACTATCATGTTGACAATGCAAGAATGCTGATGGAATGCCCATAACAATTTAGATTTTAGTTATTTTTTTGTTTTATTTATTTAGTGAATTTCGAACAAATGTAATAAATTCTTATTTTTATTACTTTAATTATGCGATGTCAACATTTTCTTTTAAAATTACATATATTTTATGCTAACAATATATAAATATGTTTGACATAATATAAATAGTTTTTAAAAAAAAAAAAAATTTAATCCCGTGCATAGCACGGGTGATATGCTAGTAATTTAATTAAAAGAAAGGAAGCTTTTTCCATAAATCCATCTTTAATTACTTATGTTCCATTCAACCCATATTCTTTTTGACTATTCCATTAGGTCCTATTTGAGATAAGAAGACCAAAATACCCTTTTCATCTACTTATGTTCTATTTAGTTCATATTATTTTCTTATGTTTCAATAAGTCCTATGGGTGACATAATTACCAAAATACCCCTAATGTATCTACTTATGTTCTATTTAGTTCATATTATTTTCTTATGTTTCAATAAGTCCTATGGGTGACATAATTATCAAAATACCCCTAATGTGAATGTTCACACCGTCAATGTGAATGTTCATATCGTCAATGTGTATGGGCCCGACCCATGTACAATGTGAATATTCACATTGACATGTTAACATTCACATTGATAGGAGTGTAAAATTAGCCCGCGGCCCGGGGTGAGCCCGGTCCGGCCCGTGACAATGTGAATATTCACATTGACATATTAACATTCACATTGATAAGACTGTAAAATTGGCCTGCGGCCCGTGGGCGGCCCGGAGCGAGCCCGGCCCGGCCCGTGACAATGTGAATATTCACATTGACATATTAACATTCACATTGATAGGAGTGTAAAATTAGCTCGCGGCCCGTGGGAGGTCCGAAGCCCGCCCGCTGCCCGGGGCGGGCCCGACCCGGCCCGTGACAATGTGAATATTCACATTGACATGTTAACATTCACATTGATAAGAGTGTAAAATTGACTCGCGTCCCATGGGCGGCCCAGGGCGAGCCTGGCCCGGCCCGGCCCGTGACAATGTCAATATTCACATTGACATATTAACATTCACATTGATAGGAGTGTAAAATTAGCCCGCGGCCCGTGGGAGGCCCGAAGCCCGCTCGCTGCCCGGGGCGGGCCCGGCCCGGCCCGTGACAATGTGAATATTCACATTAACATATTAACATTCACATTGATAGGAGTGTAAAATTGGCCCGCGGCCCGAAGACGACAGCCTCGGGTCGGGTCGGTGGGCCTGGGCCTGGGCCTAGGCTCGAGCTTAGGCCGGGCTTGGGCGGGCCTGGCCATTTTTTTTATTTCTTTTTAATTTTTTCTACCAAAATTTTATTATTTTCCATAAAAAAAGACATTGTGCCTCAGGTGGGCTGGGCCTCGGATCGAGCCTTGAATGGGCCTTAAGCGGGTCGATGGGCCGGGCCGGGCTTCAAAGTGATGGCCTAGGCCCTAGCCTTGGGTCTCGGACATGCTCGGGCCCGGACCTAAACGAGCCTGCCCCGGGCCATGGGCGGGCTTCGAGCAGCCCACGGGCCGCGGGCCAATTCTACATTCCTATCAATGTGCATGTTAACATGTCAATGTGAATATTCACATTGTCAACGGGCCGGGCCGGGCCTACCCCTGGCCGAGGGCGAGCTTCGGGCATCGGACAAATTTTACACTCCTATTAATGTTAATGTTAACATGTCAATGTGAATATTCACATTGTCACGGGTCGGGCCAAGCCCGCCTCAGGCTGCGGTCGGGCTTCGGGCCGCCCACGGGCTGCGGGCCAATTTTACACTCTTATCAATTTGAATGTTAACATGCTAATGTGAATATTCATATTGTCAATGTGAATATTCACATTGTCAACGGGTCGGGCCGGGCCCGCCCCAGGCCGCGAGCCAATTTTATACTCTTATCAATGTGAATGTTAACATATCAATGTGAATATTCACATTGTCAACAGGCCGGGCCGGGCCGGCCCCGGGCCGCCCACGGGCCGTGGCAGGGTTTCGGGCAGCCACGGGGTGCGGGCTAATTTTATACTCTTATCAATGTGAATGTTAACATGTCAATGTGAATATTCACATTGTCAACAGGTCGGGCCGGGCCCGCCCCGGGTTGCCCACGGGCCGTGGGCGGGTTTTGGGTAGCCACGGGGCGCGGGCTAATTTTATACTCTTATCAATGTGAATATTAACATGTCAATGTGAATATTCACATTGTCAACGGGCCGGGCCCGCCCACGGGCCGTAGGCGGGTTTCGGGCAGCCACGGGACGCGGGCTAATTTTACACTCCTATCAATGTGAATGTTAACATGTCAATGTGAATATTTACATTGTCAACGGGCCGGGCCGGGCCCACCCCGGGCCGCGGCCAAGCTTTTGGCCGCCCATGGGACGCTGGCCAATTTTATACTCTTATCAATGTGAATGTTAACATGTCAATGTGAATATTCACATTGTCAACGGGCCGGGCCGGGCTCGCCGCGGGCAGGCTTTTGGCCGCCCATGGGCCGCGAACAAATTTTATACTCTTATCAATGTGAATGTTAACATGTCAACGTGAATATTCACATTGTCAACGGCCCGGACCGGGCCCGCCCCGGGCCGCCCATGGACTGCAGGCGGGTTTCGCGCCGCCACGGGACGCAGGCTAATTTTACACTCCTATTAATGTGAATGTTAACATGTCAATGTGAATATTCACATTGTCAACGGGCCGGGCCCGCCCCGGCTCGCTGACGGGTTTCGGGCCGTCCACGGGCCAATTTTACATTCCTACCAATGTCAATTTTAAAATATGAATGTTCACATCATAAATTGCTAACCGTTCAAAAAATATTTATAAGGGTATCAAAATTAAATATAAGGGCATAAGTGTCCAAGAAAATAGTGTAAATCAAGAAAAAGGACTTTATGGAATAAAACTATACATACATGGGACTAAATGGGTTAAAAAATTCCTTCATGGACTTCTTGGGCTAAAACACTTCTAAATAGGATTTATCAGTAATTTTACCAAATCAATTTTCAAAATTTATTATAGGGAAACAAAATCAATCAAGCAAAATAATTTAAACAGATTTGAATTGATTTTTATTTAATTTATTTTAAGAAAGAAAGAATTTTGAAAATTTTAGACGATAGACACATAAATTGAAAAGTCAACAAATCGTGTTTCTATATTTGATTTGAGGTGACACTCATCTTTTAGGCAATGATCTTAAAATTATGTGAGAAATTTTATTCATTTATTTATTCAATTCAAAAATTATGTGAGACACATGAATTTTCTATATTTGAATTTAGGAAAGGATCATGTTTTGGGTAATGTTGTTAGGAAATGATCATATTTTAGGCAATGATCTTGAAATTATGTGGAAAACTTTATTTTAATTTTAATTTTAAAATTATGTGAGACACGTGATTTTTTTTTTATATTTGATTTAAATTAAAAAAATAATAAATTGAGGTTGAGCATGTAGAGCTCTCACATTCCTTCTTATTGGAAATTCTCTTTTGTTTGAAATGATCTAAATAAGTGTACTTTTTGACTTTTTACAAAAATAGGTGTAGAAAAGTAAAGACGTGATTGTAAACACCTCATTTTGACCGGCCCTAAGACTTGGGCGCTTTCTTTTGATTACCCTATAATGACAAAACAAGAAGGTGTTTCTTAATCTTCAATAAGAAATCTTAGAATTTGGGCCCCGTTTCCAACCCTAAACAACCACAAATTACTTTTCCAAGGGCATATTCTGACCTCACGGTTGCGTCCAGAATGGTTCGTTTTGATTACCCTATAATGACAAAACAAGAAGGTGTTTCTTAATCTTCAATAAGAAATCTTAGAATTTAAGCCCTGTTTCCAACCCTAAATAGCCACAAATTACTTTTCCAAGGGCATATTCTGACTTTACGGTTGCGTCCAGAATGGTTCGTTTAGCTAGGATCAACATTCTCTGCACTTCCGGGGCCTCACTGAAAAATTGTCCTGGCCAAAAAAATAAATTTAACGCATACTAGTGAAGGGGTTTGAACCCACAACCTAAGACTCCACACCCAACACCTTAACCACTCTACCAAATTTTTGTCTTGTGTTATATTTCTCCTCAAATAATATTTGACTATTTCAAACCAGCAGGCAAAGGTGTATTTTTTTACATTTTTTTTCTTATGTGTGGGACACTCCCCTACCCTATTGGCCGATCCATATATCACCAAATACATACCTAATCATCCCCATTGTCAAAAAAAAGTTTTGTTTGCATCCACAAAGGAGTGTCTCATGCAACCATCCTGAAAATTTGCCCTCCTATCACATTCTTGTCTCCCACCTTCTTTTTTACCTTCACTCTCCCTCATTGCCTATATAGAATGATCATATTGTAAGAGAGAGAGAGAGAGAGAGGGGGGACCACGAAATTGAAGAGAAAAAAAGTAAGAAAATTGTGAAAAAAGAGAGAAAAATTGAGTTTTTGAACCAAAAACAATCTTATCTTCTATATACACCCCATACCTTCCATACAAACTGAAATTCCATTTTTTCTACACCCCAAACTCTTCCAAAAATTCTAAAATAGCTAAATTTCAGTAGTGATTGATCAAAGGAAAGAGTGAGTGTTGATGAAAGTGAGAAAAAAATAAGAGAGTTAGTCACTTTTCCACCATGCATACCCAGAGTTACATTCTAGTTTCAAATTGAGGATTGAGAACACACTTCCTAAGCTTGAGGGTGATTAAGAGGAAGTTTAGAAATCAAGAAGTTCAATCTTTCTTTAGAATGTGAATTTCTAGTTTTTCATTTTCTTATATTTTCTATCTCATATTTATTTTCTTACTTCTTATTTCATAGTGTTTTTTTATAATCCAAGTGGTTTGTTTATCTCATATTTATTTTCTTACTTTATATTTCATAGTGTGTTGTTGTAATCTAAGTGGTTCGTTTAGCTCATAATTATTTATTTATTTATCTTTATTTGCTTGCTTAAATTTCATATTAGTTTTGTTGTAATCTTGCATGTTCTACTTCATATCTGCTTTCTTGTTTTAAGTTCATGTTGTAATCTTGCATGTTCTATCTTATATTTGCTTTCTTGTTTTTGTTCATAGTAATTGTGTTGTAATCTTGCATTTCCTAACTTATATTTTTCTTATATTAGTTTCATATTAGTTTTGTTGTAATCTTGCATGTTTTACCTCATATTTGCTTTTTCTTTTTTATATTTATTTTAAGTTCATGTTAGTTTTGTTGTAATCTTATATGTTCTATCTTATATTTATTTTCTTATTTTAGTTTCATAGTAATTATGTTGTAATCTTGCATTTCCTAACTTATATTTTTTTTGTATTAGTCTCATATTAGTTTTGTTGTAATCTTGCATGTTCTACCTTATATTTGTTTTCTTGTTTTAGATTCATGTTAGTTTTGTTGTAAGTTTGCATTTTTTTTTTTAATTTTATACTTGTTTTCTTGTTTTTAATCTAACCGGTAGTAGTTAGTTGAGCCACCTACATATTTCTTATTTGTTCATTTTCTTGGTTTCGCAATAAGACAGGTTTTGCTAGGCCAAGTTGGCCGGCCGGCTAGTTAGCTTCTTTTGGACAAGGCGGCGTTGTCTTTCGATGTTAACCAACTTCCGGTGGTTTCCAAGGCACATGAAACTTTTTTTTTCTTTTATTTATTTTATTTTAAGTGTATTGTGAGGTATTATTTTGTTGTAATATTCTCCTCACCCCCTTATAATTTGGTTTGTAATAATTTATTCAAAGTGTTGTAATAATTTCTCGCCCCACTTATTTCTATCACATTCTTTAACTTGCTTTCCTTATTTGTGAATAAGCATCATGTTTATTTTATTTTATTTTTTGTCGTTATATTCATGCTTTGCATCTATATTTTATGCATCTTGATTCAACTAAGTTTGCATTTGTAGATTTAATTAATTCCTATGTGATTATGTGCGCTACCTCATATTCTTGAGATGATTCACATGTCATATTTTAGAAGCCGAATCTCTAGTTGCATCTCATGAGTGAATTGTATTAGGATTTTGTATATAAGATCATGCATATTTTACTAACTTTGTTTTATAGCTGTTCGAGGGACATTGGTAAATATGTAAGTTTTTATGCTTTAACATTCTGCTTGTGTGCGTTTTTCTTATTATGTTTAAACATCCTACCATGTGGCTACTTGCTTACTTGATATAACTGTATGAATGCCAATGGATAGACGTTGTGTCGCTTAATTTGGAATAGTGTTGATTTTCATGTTTGTAAACTCAATTTATTTTGGTTGTACATCTCCAAAACTCTTTCAAAACTACATGATATCAAATTATTCCAAAATAAATGACATAGTCTATACTTGTATGCTTTACATAGTAATTTTACGATTTATTAAATAATCAAAATATGAACATATAAAATAAATAAAATTCATATCATGGTTTAGTAAAGGCTGATCTTTTGATCGGGTGAGTGGGGTTGCTCAATTAATGACCTTCTCCTCTCATACCAAAGGTTCCGAACCAAGACAACTTTGGTTATGACGAACAATGGCCTTAGCACGAGTCATGGGTTTCCTAATTTTCCAAAAATATTAGGTGGCGTCTCTGAGATCTGATGATGCAGTCCATTTCTGGCAAAAAGTTTTGCAATAAAATGGATTTTCTAAAAGTTGCCAAATCTAGACTCTCATCTATGTTTCACATTGCACTAGTGAGACTAGATCAAAGAGACCGAGGGTCCGAACTGTTTAACGTGCACGGGTACCCCCGAGCATGTTCCAGTGATGTAACTCAAAAAAGATAAAAAAATAAAAAAAATATGCTTATATAGTACACTCCAAACAAATATATAAGAAAATTAAAATTTGTGTTATTTCTAAGTTCTTTGCTACTGCTTCCACCTTCCACATCGTCTACAATTATTTCTAGAGTAAATTACAATTTGCTCCCTAAATTTTTTAGAGTTTTTTCACTTTATCCTTAAAATTTATGTAATTTTTTTTTTTTTACTTTGATTTCTAATATTTCTATTTTTTTCTCAATTTATTCTAACAGTTAACTCCGCCTAGTTTAGTTTTATATAGAAAATGTCACGTTAGAGCATGTCCAAGAATACTTAACAAAATAATTAGACAAAATTTTACTTTAGTAATTTAGTTAGTCATTTTTTCAATACACACTCTATAGAGGGTCAGAAATTAAGTTCCAAATTAAGTATAGGCCTAAGTGATGAGGTCACTCCTTTAAGGTGACAAAAAATGACTAAAGGAGCATGGGCTAAAGCCCAAAGGAAGTGGGCCAACAAATGGGCCGAAATAGGTCTGACCCTTTAAAGATCCGAACAGATTCCACGAAGGAAAATGTCTAAGTGAAATTACAGAGGCAATCTAAAGTTGCTGAGGGAAAGAGAAAACTGAAGCAACTAAGTTGTAAAGGCAACACTTACAGTGATCAAGTTGTTGAGGCATTTTGCCTTAGTGCCGCCATTTCCAATATTGTCGATTCCGCCTCCATCTGAAGTTGCTGAGGGAAAGAGAAAACCGGAGCAACTAAGTTACAGAGGTAACACTTGTAGTGGTCAAGTTGTAGAGGCACTTTGCCTCAGCGCCGCTATTCCCAATATTGTCGGTTTCGCCGCCATCTGAAATTACTGAGGAAAAGAGAAAGCCGAAGCAACTAAATTGCAGGGGCAACACTTGCAGCGACCAAGTTGCAAAGATACTTTGTCAACGCCGCTATCACTAATATTGTCGGGACTGCCATTTGAACTTGCTGCGGGAAATGACTGCCGCAGCAACTACAGCCGCTGCAACTAACTTGTGGAGGGAACATCCCGCCAAGGTGATAGCAGCATTTGGGAGAAGCTTCCCCTCCACAAGTAGAGGCTAATGCTTGGCGTTGATAGCGAGCCCTAGGACATTACTAGCTTAGGGCTGATAACAGACCCCCAAAGTCATTTTTAGCTTGGCACTGATAGTAAGCCCCGAAGCTCACTAGCTTGGCGCTGACAGCAAGCCCCAAAGCTTATTGGTTGGAGCCGATAACAGGCCCAGAGATACCAATATACCGCGATGATCCCGCGAAGATGGGAGCAGGGTAGCCCAAGTGTAAGGGACCCCCTTTCCATTATCCAGGTCATGGACTTGCCTTAGTCGCATAGGCAGGACTAAGAAAGTCCCCTTGGGCTTGGTACTAAGGCACAACATAGCTGATAGTAGGCTTGGCTGTGGCCTTCGCCCTGGGAAGCTATGGAGTTTGTGGTTAGGTAGCTAAGGTGGAGGTTTCGCTGAGGAGAACACAAAACATGGCTGATAGCAGGCTATGAAGTCCTAAAAATGTATGTATTAGCCAAACTAAGCTGAGAAGGTAAGTACAGCGACAAGGTTTTACCAACAAAAGTGCACTTGCTAAGGCGTCTGTAAGGTTCATGCTGAGAAGGAAAATTGCATCGGTAAACACTTCCGCTGCAAGTGTACTCGTTGAGGCAGTTGTGCCAAACAGACAGTACACAGTACATACAGAGGGACACGTGTACTTCCATCCTGGTAGCTCAAGGCAGAATATTCTATGTGATCCCTTGAGACACATGTCTTCTCTCTATTTGGCCACTTAGTGTTCTCTTGGTACCAAGGAAAAGCCTATAAATAGGACCCATTTCCCAACTCAAAAGAGGATAATTATTGGGGATTTGGGGGAGATACTGCCCATTTGTGCATTGCCATTATCTTCTTCTTAAGCTATTTGCTTCACCCTCACCTAGCTACTTATCCTCCAGCCATCCCACCATTGTTAAACCATTAGTATAGTTTTGCCTCTCTAATCACTACTCACACCGAACCTCTCCCTACATTTATGGTGACTCTATTGGAGAGGCTGCTTTGTTGATAGTTTATACTCGCAGTGACTTACATACTTCACTGGAAAAAATAGCAGAGGATGAAGTTCAGCCGTAGGTCCAACAGCAAGGTTCTTCTAATGGCAGAACAGCACATGTTGAGGACCATGACCACAGTGTTGTAATTGAAGCAGTCCAGTCACTTCAGGACACGCAGAGGGAGATCTTGACAGCTTTACAAACTCTCACCGAAGCTATCATGGCTATGGCATCCAGGCCTGCCCCAGCGTAAGTGCCTCCGCCTGTAGTAGTCACAGACCCAGTGCTTAATCCGTTCCTTGAGAATCAGGCTCCGATCCAGGTGCCTCCGACGGTACCTCAAGCAAATGGTATGGCTGTTGGTTCAGCTACCCAGGAACAAATTGGCCCTCCAGCCCACTCACTTTGTTACTCTAGCCGACGTATAAGCTACACTCAAGTAAGAGCATAGCAAGAAGCAACTACCATCTCTCACTGATCCAGATGTGAAGCCCCCATACTTCTAAGAGATACTGGCCATGCCATATCTAACTGGGTCTACAATACCCAAGTTTGTGAAGTTTGATGGGAAGCAAGGTACTGCTAGAGAACACGTGGTAAGGTTCATTGAGACTCTTAGTGTCCATGGTAGTGACCACCCTCTGCGCCTTCGGGAGTTCTCCAAATCACTCACTGAAAGGGCTTACAGTTGGTATGTGAACTTGACCCCTAACTCGATCAAGAGTTAAGAAAAGATGGTGAACAAGTTTCACACTAAGTTCTTTCAAGTCCAAGAAAAGGTTACAACCCTCATACTTGGGCGAGATGTCCAAAACGAAGGTGAAGATATACCAGACTATGTCAAGCAGTTCTAAGATAAGGTTATTAACTATCATGGACCAGTGGATGAGACCCACTTAGTCAACATATGTGTGGAGGGTGCTATGCACGAGTATAAAATCTTTTTGGTGAACCATAATCTGCCTATCTTTTCAACCTTGATTGAGGCGGCTACGAACCTCAGTACCACGGGTCCTTTGCATAGATCTCGCGACAGTCACCACTACTCCTGCAGTAGCAGAGTTACTGCGGTAACCTCTACAGGAGGGAGCCGCTCGCAAGAAAAGGCGTCATCCTCCGGGAAGATGACGAGTTATAAGGACAGAAACCCATATCCTTACAGCCTTGAGAAAGTTAAAGCCTTGGTTAAAGAATGGGTAGCCGACAGTGAACTCATTTTACCTTTGATTGATGTTCCTTCAACCAAGAAAGACAAAGAAAGCCCAGATTATTGTATCTATCACAGAGCCACTACACACCCTACTAGGGACTGTTGGACTTTGAAAAGTATCTTTAAGAAGAAAATTGCGGCGAATGAGTTAAAGTTCAAAGATGCCGGTAATCATGATGTAAGAAAGGACCCTTATCCTAACCATAAAGAGAAAGGGAAAAATGTACACATTATGGAGGCCGAATAATGTTAATCAAGGAAAGCCAATAAATTTGATCGACATCAGGCCAGAGTCAATTAGGCCCTGACTAGGGAATATATGAATTGACCATATAAGGAGCCGAGTAGGAACCAACAAATAACTGGAAGGCCGAGTAAACAACCATGTGCGAGAATAAGAGTGGGCCTGACCTTTGGGGCCAAAGGTAGTATAAAAAGAGGAACGTCAACTAAAAAGAGGTATGTGAGAATAGATGACATAACTTGAAATAAAAGTAAACTAGAGAGAATACTGACTGGTCCGTCGGAGTGCTAATTCCGACACCTCGACCGAAGTGTCCATTCCCTTTTTCAGGTAACAATAAAAGGATAAGGGACGTCTGACTGAATTCTAGAGTATTTCCAATCACTTCTCCACAATTGGCGACGTCTGTGGGAATACTCAAGTACGTTCATGGCAGGCGTAACAGATGATCTTTCACTCGTTGCTGACGATGTTACACTAAGAGATGATGTTACTCCAAGAAACATGCTTGGACTAGAGAATATCGCCGTGAGAAGGGCCTTGAACTTCGACTCAGTAGCTCAAACATCCTCAACCTCAATGTAGGAGACTATGCAAACGATTATGGATCAAGCGAAACAAAATGAACAATGCCTGGAAGATATGGCGGTCGATAAAGAGCGTTTACGTAAATAATTGGCCTTGGAAGGTAGCCAAATCCCAACAGGCTGCATGCCTTGACTGGGGTCGACCCCCAAGAAAGAAAGACGATCGACGACGTCAACTTTAGAAACATGGTAATGTCAGCGACTCTGACTCACCATCTTACGAGCCTAGAAAGAAGGGATGAGTTGATGTATCCAGCTCATCCGAAGGGAGTCTATACGTAAGGCATAGACGAAGGAAAGAAAGTATGATTCGGATGAGGAAGACAGGCATAACCCTTTCGTATGACGCATCGCAAGGGCTGTGCTGCCTAAAAAGTTCAAAGCACCGACGTTCACCCTGTATGACGGAAAATCAAATCCCACTGACCATATTCGTCATTATAAACAAGCGATGACATTGCATGTTGATGACAAAGCCCTCATGTGTCGAATATTTCCAAGTAGCCTGAGATGGTACTATAAACTGGAGCCGGCAGCAATAAAAAGCTTTCACTAACTCCAAAAATCCTTCTGAGCAAGATTTATTACCAACGAAGTTCAGCCAAAGTAAGCCGACTCTCTCTAGGCAATGCAAATTAAACTAGAAGAGACCCTCCGTGAGTATTTGGCACGATATTGAGAATGTTTCAATTTGGTGGATAATGCCTGCAATGACTCCATGGCCATTACTGCCTTTAAGATGGGATTATATCCTGATAGTCCTCTACGCAGTTCATTGACCAGACGGCCCCCCAAAACAGTTTAGGCATTAATGAAGAAAGTCGAAGAATATTGTAAGGTGGAAGACGATGCCCTGCGGGTCAAAGCCGGACAAAAAGATGTTAAGTCGGCTCCATCTGGTCTCGTTCAGCCGATAAGCGTCATTCCATCAAGGAGCCTCGAATTACAGAATCAGGCTAAACGAGACAAAAGGCGTGATTCGCGCCGTTCAAGCGATCAGTGTTCACACTGATCAAATGAACAATATTAAGTGGATAGCAGGCGCACAAGGCGTTCGGACAAGAAGTACACAGCATTGGCAGAGCTGATTAGCAAGATCTTATCAAAAGTCCAACACCTTCCATTCTTTAAATTGCTGTCCAAAATGATGGGGCCTCCTGATACAAGGAGAAGGGATAAACGGTACGAATATCACAAGGACCATGGCCACGATACCGATAGTTGTTATGCACTAAAGGACCACCTAGAAGAGTTGGTACAAGACGGCTGCCTGGCGTAACACATTCGAAAGAACAATCCATCGAACACGATAGCCCTACGGCCAGATTCACCTCCACTGGGTGTAATTCATATGATATACAGCCTGCCGTCGTCAACCGAGGTACATACAATTCAGTTGCAACCTAGCCTGCATAAGCCAATCACACCAGCCAAACGGCCCCATGAAACTGGGAGGATTAGCTTCGATGACACCAACTTAGTTGGAGTAACTCTCCCCCACGTCGATCCCCTCGTCGTCAAGCTACGCGTGAACAGATTCACAGTCAAACGTGTTCTCATCGATCAGGAAAGCACTTCGGAAATAATGTATTATAAGACATTTGTTAAACTTGGCTTCACTGACTCAAATTTGTTGCCGGCCGATTACCCATTATTCGGCTTTAACGCTAACCCCGAGTATCCTTTGGGTAAGATCACACTACCAGTTCGGGCAGGCACCAGATCAATAGATATAGAATTTCTAGTTGTCAAACTTTCGTCACCATACAATCTCATCATGGGAATAACTTGGTTGGATACTATGCAAGCTGTGCCGAGCACCTACCATTAACTACTTCGCTTTCCAACTGAGTATGGCATTGAACAAATTTGGGGTTCTTAGAAATCGGCACAGGCATGCTACCTTGTTGCTGCTACAAAGAGGCCAAAGGAACTAGATATGAATTCGATTGAAGTACTGGATCGGGAGAGCCTCGAGGACATTGGAAAAATCCCCAGCGAAAAGGCAACTGAAGATCTAGATCGGATCAAAATCAATGGGAGTCTTGACAAGTTATTCATGATCGGCATTTCCTTGAGCGAAGTTGACAGACGTAAGCTTGTATCCTTCTTACTTGGCAACCTTGACGTGTTTGCATGGACACCATACCAGATGCCGGGGGTGGATCCATTTGTTTAAACATTGATCCAAAATGTAAACTAATCATTCAGAAAAGTTGGCGGTCAGCCGCGGAGCATGCTTTAGCCGTTGTTGAAGAAGTTGATAGATTGCTTGATGTCGGGGCAATTTGCGAAGTAACTTACCCTACATGGTTGTCCAATATCGTGGTTGTAAAGAAGAAAGATGGATCTTGGTGCGTTTGTGTGGATTTCACGGACTTGAACAAAGCTTGTTCCAATGATTGTTTTCCCCTCCCCAGAATCGACCAACTCGTAGATGCAACGGCACATCATCAACACATGAGCTTCTTGGACGCCTACAGAGGATATCACCAAATTGCCATGCATCCGGAGGATCAAGAAAAGGCTACATTCCTCACCCCAAGAGGAACCTGTTGCTACAAGGTCATGTCTTTCGGGCTGAAGAATGCACGGGCAACTTACCAGAGACTAGTTACTACCATGTTCAAGGAACAGCTCGGCCGCACCATGGAAGTATACATCGACGACATGGTGGTGAAATCCAAAGAAAAGCACACCCATCTAGCCGATTTGGCAGAGACATTCGACATTCTACGAAAGTACAATATGAACTGAATGCCTCAAAGTGTGCATTTGGCATTAGATCCGGCAAGTTTCTCGACTACATTGTCAACCATCGCGGAATAGAGGCCAACCCGAGGCAGATCACAGCAATTCTAGAACTTGGCTCTCCTCGGTCGGTCAAAGAAGTTTAGAAGCTAATGGGAATGGCCGCCACACTTAACAGGTTTATTAGCCGTTCCACAGATCGCTGCCGACAATTCTTTCACACACTTTGGTAGGGCAAAGCTTTTGAATGGACCCCCGAGTGCCGGGCCGCACTGACGGCTTGAAAATTTATCTCTGATCAGTACCACTCTTGGCAACCCCCTCGGTAGGCGATCCGCTCATTTTGTATTTCGCGGTATCCAACTGGGCGATCAGTGCCATACTTTTAAGGGAAGAACTCGGGGAGCAACGACCAGTTTACTATGTAAGCAAGGTAATGGTTGACGCCGAAACACGTTATCTACCACTGGAAAAGCTCATCATTGCTCTCGTGATGGCTGCAAGAAAACTGATACATTACGTTCAAGGGCATACCATAGGGGTATTAGCGAACAATCCCCTCCGGTCAGTGCTCCATAGAGCGGAAGCATCAGGGCGAGTTTTGAAATGGGCTTTCGAACTCGACCAGTATGATATCCAGTTCTTGCCTAGAACTGCCACCAAGGGGCAAGTGCTCGCCGATTTTGTAGCCGAGTTCATGGGATGCCATGCTGACCTCAGAACCGATCAAGTGTAACCTAAACCCGACTGGCGAATATATGTTGGAGACATTTGGCAGATATATTGTGACGGGTCATCCAACCAATGTGGCAGTGGGGCAAGCGTAGTAATCATAACCCTCGAAGGGGCAATAATCGAGCAGGCAGTCAAACTGAGCTTTGATGCATCAAATAATGAAGCCGAATACGAAACATTGTTAACCGGCCTTCGTAACACACTTCACCTTGGTGCACGGCTATTGCTTGTTTCCTGTGACTCGAAATTAGTCATTAACCAGTTGAAAGGGGAGTATGCAGCTAAAAATGACCGCATGACAGCCTACATGAAAACGGCGAATTCCTTGCTCACGAAATTCGACCACCACGAATTGAATCAAATAACTCGGGATCAGAACATGCATGCGGATGCCCTTGCTTGCCTAGCCTCTGCCATTAACTTAGAAGTCAAACGAACAATCGAAGTAAGATTCATCCCAAAGCCAAGCATCACCTCTTTTGAACCAGTTCAGATTAACTTTATTGAACCAGGACCAAGTTAGATGGACCCTATCATTGCATTCCTTTCCTCACAACAACTCCCAATGGATAAGAAAGAAGCCCATAAACTGTGAAATAAAATCATGCGATACTACATGGATCCTTAGGGAAAGCTTTACAAAAAATCTCTTTATGGGCCATACTTGGAATGTGTTCACCCAGATAAAGTTGAGGAACTCTTGGTGGAAATACATGAAGGTAGCTGTGGTGCCCATTCTGGAGGACGCTCATTGGCCCACCGAGCCGTAACACAGGGGTAATATTGGCTGACCATGCGAAGAGATGCCGAGAACTATATCAAGAAGTGCGACCAATGCCAGAAGTTTTCTCCTTTAACTCATCTGTTTGCCGAGGAGTTAAACTCTATCACTAGTCCTTGGTTGTTCACTCAATGGGGACTTGATATCGTTAGACCATTACCACGAGCTCTAGGGAACAAGCGATTCCTGATTGTCGTAACAGATTATTTTACAAAATAGGTCGAAACAGAGGCATTAACACATATTCGAGATGTCGATGTTAAGCGTTTTGTATGGAAAAACATCATAACACGATTCAGCATACCAAAAGCACTTGTCTCAGACAACGGCACCCAATTCGATTGTGGCGTCTATCGAGGAATTACGCAACACGTATGGTATCTGGCCCTACTTTTTCTTGCCGGCATATCCACAAAGCAACGGTCAGGCGGAGGCCTCCAATAAAGTGATCTTGGATGGCATCAAGAAAAGATTAGAAAAAGCCAAAGGTAGGTGAGTCGAAGAATTGCCCAGTGTGTTGTGGGCTTATCGCACTACTCCAAGGCGATCTACTAAGGAAACACCGTTCACTTTGTGCTCTGGAACCCAGGCAATTATTCCCCTGGAGATTGGCCTACCCACGCTGAAATCCGAGGTTTTTGACATGGGCCGTAATGACATGGTGTTGGCCTTAGACTTGACTCTGATTTAAGAACGCTGAGATCGTGCTCTTGCGTGCATGGCACGATATCAGCAACAGCTCACTAAATCATATAATCAGCGCGTACAGTTGCGTCGTTATACACTTGAAGAATTGGTCCTCAAGAAAGTGCTTCCTGCTACTAAGAATTCGGCAGATGGTAAATTAGGACCCAACTGGGACGGCCCTTATCAGATTGATTCAATCGCCGAAACAGGGGCATATTGGCTTTCAGACATGGCCGGTAGAAGTTTGCCACGTCCCTAGAATTCTACACACCTACGTAAATTTTATCATTAAGCCAACTTGTACGTCATGTTATTTTGTTGCTAATTTTTGTTGTTGTATTAACGTGTACACATCTATGAATTCCTCAATGCAATGTCCTTTTTATCGTCGTCTTGTTAATAATGGTTTAAAAGCCTCTGAATTCAGAGCGCCCTTTGTAGATATCACGTGTGGGCCGAATAAGCCTCCGAATTTAGAGCGCCCTTCGTGGATATCACGATTGGCCAATAAAAAAGACTCCGAATTCAGAGCGCCCTTCATGGATATCACGTATAGGCTGAATAAGCTTCTGAAATCAGAGCGCCCTTCATAGATATCACGATTAGCCAATAAAAAAGAATTTGAATTCATAATGCCCTTCGTGGATATCACGTATGGGCTGAATAAGTCTCCTAATTCGGAGTGCCCATCATGGATATCACGATTGGCCAATAAAAAATACTTCAAATTCAGAGCACCCTTCGTGGATATCACGTATGAGCCGACTAAGCCTCCTAATTTGGAACGCCCTTCGTGGATATCACATATGGAACGAATAAGCTTTTGAATTCGAAGTGCCCTTCGTAGATATCACGATTAGCTAATAAAACAGACTCCGAATTCGGAGCGCCTTTCGTGGATATCACCTATGGGCCGAATAAGCCTCCTAATTCAGAGCACCCTTCGTGGATATCACAATTGGCCAATAAAAAAGACTTCGAATTTGGAGCGCCCTTCATGGATATCACGTATGGGCCAAATAATCTTCCGAATTCGGAGTGGTCTTCGTGGATATCACGTATGGGCCGAATAATCCTCTGAATTCAAAGCGGCCTTCATGGATATCACGTATGGACCGAATAAGTCTCTGAATTTGGAGCGCTCTTCGTGATATCACGATTGGCTAGCAAAAAGACTCCGAATTCGGAGCGCCCTTCGTGCACAACCACGAACGGCCGAATAATCCTCCGAATTCGAAAGGCCCTTTGTATTTGGCAATCGAATGGCATGAAAAAACATACCTAGCGTTTTAAGCTTTTCACCACTGGTACAACTGAATAAATCAAATATTTATTTATTTGCTTTAAACAAATGAATTCGGAAAGCAAATATTTACTTATTCGAATTCGAAAGTAGATATAAACATTAAACAAATTAATAAAGCAAATATTTATTTATTTCACCACCGGTACAAATACATAGTGTTGGACAAATTCAAAAGTACGAATAATATATTTCTTAATATCTAAGTCTTTTCCGTCTCGGCATCCTCTTCGTTGTCGATTTTTTTGGCGTCGTAAGCTTCGAAGGGAAACTTTTAATTCTGAAATAGTGGTGGCGCCAAATCGACGTCTACGGCTCGTAAGGCCCTAACCCAACCGTGCTTGAAGCCGCGGTTCTCGCATCGACAGACATCTTTCGCCAATTTTTCCTTAGTCTTTTCAATGTCAATTTTTCGACCATCAAAAAAGCCTTTTTCATAGGCCCGAGTCCTTATAGCCTCTTTGGAAAACATGTTTCCCGTCTCTCTATCGGCCATAGCATAGTCCAACAGGTGCTGGTTAACTCTGTCCGTGACAACCAGATTTGTGGCACATGGCGACTGCACCTCAACCGCCCTGGCCTTTTTTAGCTCGCTCTCGGCTTTTTCTGCATGGCGCTCCAGATCTCGAATGCACCCCTCCTTTTGCTTGAGCTCTTTTTTCACCACGTGCAGGCGTATGTTGATTTTATATGCGCTGTAAAGTCCCTAGATTGACCCATGTATACCTTCCCTAAAAATTTCAAAATCACTACGGCCGACGAGCGACTGTTGCACCTCTGGCAGAAATATTTGCCGCGCAAACTCCACTGCCACATTGGGGTCACGGACTATTGAATCCGCTTTGGTCATTGGTTTGTTCCCAACAAAGACTGAAAAGCTCAACGGGCGCGAAGGTCTGCTTGGCTCATTTCGCGTAGTGGTATGACCAGCGGTATGATCCTTTGAGCCCCCTTGTTGTTGCACTCCATCCCTAGGGGACTTCGTTACTTCACTTCTTCTAGGGGACCTGCTCTGACGTCTGGGCGACCGACGTCTCCTTCTCCCTTCTACTATCACGTTCCATGTTCTTTGAGCTTCGCTTCCAGCAGCGCGATGCATTTTCGCGTCCAGCTCAGCCAAACTTTTTCCTTCTCCTTTACTATTGAAGAATAATCTCTGAGACATCTATGGTCACGACCACCGTCAATACTCAAGTTTCTACTCGTCCTTAAATTATTGACTCCCCTTTTCATCATCTGTGCCAGATCTATTCCACAACGCCTGGGACCTCTTAAATACTAGATCCCTCGCTCATTAATTACGGACGCAATATTTCCGATGCACCCCGCAACTAACCCTGCATCTGTAGTAGGGTTTGAAACATGTCCAAATTGGCACAAGCCATATGTTTTATTCGGCTTTGGAACGACATATCCAAATGGGGCAAGGGCAAATATACCATTATACTTGGCATATGATGTTATAGCCGAATTACAATACATTACACCACTTGGCTAGTTGAGTTTAGCATTAAGTCGTATATTTTATTCAACATAATGTTACATTGCAAGCCATATGTTTTATTCGACTTTGGAACGACATGTCCAAATGGGGCAAAGGCAAATATACCATTATACTCGACATATGATGTTATAGCCGAATTACAATACATTACCCCACTCAGCCAGTCGAGTTTAGCATTAAGCCGTATATTTAATTTGGCAGATTATGTTATAGGCAAATGTTGCATGGGTTGGCCATTAATTTAACGCCGAATTGTGCTACATTGCCTTACATTGTCTTGGCCATTAATTTTAATTAATTTATTGCCAAATTGCATTGCATTACCCTACTTAGATATTAATTAGCACATGTAGAAGAGACACAAAAAGGTGATTTTCATTAATAAATTGAGTACAAACAATCGTCATTTTACGCATGAAAACTGCCCTATAATTGACTTCTAAACAAAATAAGCAAAAATCTACAAAAACTACGTACAGAAAATACCAAACATAAAGCAAAATTACATTAACACTACTTATTCTTCAGGGTTAGACTCCAACGGCTCAACCTCTAGTTGCTCGTATGGAATTGGCTGCTCCAATGTCACATTAACAGCAACCAGGGCTTTAAGCCAGCTATGTTTGAAGCCTCAATTTTCAAACTTGGGTACTTCCTCCACATATTTTTCCAAGGCCGCGTTTTCTCCAGCATCAAACGCCTTTGAAATCTCAGAGTCGGCGATTTCTTTTGCCTTCTTCAATTTCTCCAAATCGGCCTCTAGTTTAGCAATCACCTTCTTGGCCAACTTGAGCGCATCGTCACTCACGTTCGTCCTCTCTTCAGCGGCCATCCTGAGTACATCGGAGCATTTGGCCTTCTCTTCCTCAGCACTGGCCCTCGCTCGCTTTTCCTTCGCTTTCCTCGCTTCAGATTCTGCTCTAAGAGACGCCGCCCCCAATTCGGCCAAAGCCTCTTTAGCCTTACCCTTTTTGGTTTTGATTTCGGCATTAAGCAAGCCGATTTGCTCGATGGCGTCATAGTGACGGTGGTTGATTTCTACGATTCTGCCCACCGCCTGAAACAAAACATTGGTAAGATAGTCAGCATAAAAAAGAAACAAAATATGTTTTAAGTGTCAATTACATAGCAATATTGCCGATTGAGCGGCTAGTGCTATTGACACCATGTCCGGCTCTACACGGAATGCAGCCTTGTCAATCAGCAAGGAAATCGATGAGGCCACGCTTAGGGCCACGGTAAGGTCTTTCAAAGCCGTAGTATCAGCAGAAATCGACGCATTCTTTATTCTAGGTTGTATAATAAACTTCACCGCCAAGTCTTGCGACTTTTCTATGCATGGTCGTTTATCGATTAAGTTTTCAAAAGAGTCGGCCTCGATCTCGGCAGGGCGTTTCTCTCCCCTCTGTTCGGCCACCAGGTCGTCTAATTGTTCAATAACCGATTCGGCCACAACAATTTGCTCTATTTTCTCAACAGGAGCAGGTAGAGAAGACTCAGCCCCAACAGGAGCAGGTGGTGGGGGTTCAGATCTGGCGGCTTCGGCCCTCCTTCGGGCTGCCATCTTCTCGACATTTTTTCTTCTGGCCATCTGTGCGAGTGATTCCCCAGCCATGTTTTTAGGATCTGTGCTGGGAAGGTCTCCTAGGTCGGTGAAAATATTGTCTTCTAACGATGTGTCAACTCGGCCTGAAGTGGATGGGAGGTTGAAGTCGACTTCCTCAAAAGCCAAATCAAGAGCCGCGTCAACTTCTTTCCTTAAACGACCCTCAGAACCATCCAAGTTGGACTAATTTGGTTGTTCAATGACTTATTTAGCAACCTGTTTGGCGACCTGCTCTGAATCCGAAACTTCAACACCAATGTCCCTAAGGCTCTTGAAGTTTGGGAAAATGAGTGCCATAAGCTGCTGTTCGCCCCTTGGAATCGGAATGTGATCTGCAACAAAAAAAGTAGCGTACATTGGTTCGTATCGCAATGGCACATGGGCAGCCCGCCCTTGTTTTTGGAGGTTTAGACGGCCAAAGAATTGGAGCACGGTTTTGACTTACTTAAGCACAGCGTCGTCAGCCGAAATAAGTACTTTCTTCAAATCGTTACCTGCACAAATGAAACGGTAAGTACATGGAATCTAAGTTGAATAAACATACAAGAAATACACAAAGAAATGGGACTGTACGGCCACCTGGTTCGCCTTTTTGTCTAGGCACAGGATCTAGGCGATCTTCACCTTCGCCGAATTCCCAGTTGCCTCGGACAACGACCATGACGTCGTCAACACGCTTACCAGAGCTGGCAAGCATAGTCACCAGATGGTGATCAATGTCCTTGGCCTTGAGAAAGTAGCGTCCCTGCCGACCAGAAAATTTTGCCAAGGCATAACAATGCCGAATAGTAGGGATTCCTGGATTAATCCTAAGTCGGCGATTTAATTCTATTATGCCCATTATGATTCGGTAAAAGTTTACATTTGGCTGTGAAGGGAGTAGACCCCAATAACGAAGAGCGGCCCTTAAAAATGGGTGAAGAGGGAAACGGACTCTGCCCTTAGCGATTAACAAGAGGGGAAAGATGATCGTACTCGTATCAGTTCTCTCTATGTCAACTACACTGTCAGCCACGAGTGACAGATGGACATCATCTGGAATCAAAAAATCGCGTCGAAAGGTAGAGACACGGTCCACAGAAAGAAAAGCTTTCAAATGTTTCGCCATTCGAATCGGAATAGAATATACGCTAAATTAAAAATAAACAAGAAAATGGGAGCTAGAATGAGGAAGAAATGCAAAGAAGAGAAGAACTTACAGGTTAGAGAGAAAAGGATAGTGGGGAGTAGATGGAAATTGCGGAGGTCGTGAAGTGAAGGAGAGGTACTGTGAGACAACCAAAAAGCCTTGCATATTCAAAAAATATTCGAAAGGGTAGCGCGGTGTCATATCGCATTAAATGAGCAACTTGTACAAAGGAACGGGAAGTTATAATGATTTCTAAACCGTGGTCATTCTAACGCTTCGGTATTGGAAGGAGTGCGAGCGCCGTATTTTTGACTTCCCATATATAAAACCAAACATGCCGACTAATTGGAGTTAATTAGATGTTCAGGGGGCAATTATGGAGGCCGAATAATGTTAATTAAGGAAGGCCAATAAATTTGATCGACATTAAGCTAGAGTCAATTCGGCCCTGACCAGGGGCTCATAAAACCGAATATACGAATCAGCCATATAAGGAGCCGAGTAAGAACCATCACATAACTAGATGGCCGAGTAAACAACCATGTACGAGAATAAGAGTGGGCCCAACCCTTGGGCCCAGAAGTGGTATAAAAAGAGAAACGTCAACTAAAAAGAGGTATGTGAGAATGGATGACATAACTTGAAATAGAAGTAAACTAGAGAGGATACTGACTGGTCCGTCAGAGTGTTAATTCCGGCACCCCTGACCGGAGTGTTCATTCCGTTTTTCAAGTAACGATCAAAGGATCAGGGACGTCTGACTAAATTCTGAAGTATTTCCAAACCACTTCTCCACACACATGATTAGGTATCTTGGGCCTATGCGCGATCAAGTGCACATGGCATCCTACTATGATGAGTTAGAAGAAATCATAACGGGCCAGCTCCTTGAGACAGTACCTGAGGAGGCACAACTCGCAAAGGATATCCATGCTCAGGCCCTACAAAACTTTATTAAGTTTCATACCTTCTTTAACCAGCTGGGACTGAGCCAAGCTGCTAGGGTGGAAGCAACAAAGGCCCTCATTAACATCTTTGAAGTGCATCATACTGAAGTTGCTGAGGCTAAAAAGTATGTGCCTCAGTGTATCCAGGAAGACTATGGGGCCATTACTTTTTCAGAAGCAGATAGAGCATACCCATTCCCCCATAACTGTTCTCTTTTTGTCATAATTTACATCCATGATGTAGAATTCAAGCGCGTTTTCCTTGATGACGGAGCATTCATAAATATCATCGCTACCGACACATCGCAAAAGTTGGTATCCCAGAGTCTAGGATGGTCTGCCAACCCATTACTGTGATGGGCTTTGGTGGTGAGCAAAAGTTACTAAGGGCCATGTTGTAATGGACTTAGCAGTTGGCGAGATCCGCTTCGTAACTAAGTTCCATGTGATTAAAGTAGACACAAATTACCACATGATACTTGGCAAAGCCTAGATGTATTGATCTGGGGTTATCTCGTCGAGTTATCAGCAATGTGTGAAGACAAAATTGGGAAAGCAAACAGTGACCATAAATGCTTCTGAAAAGCCATTCGGAGTAGAGGAGGCACACTATTCTGATGCAGTTTTCTTTACTGACCTATCAACAGATGAAACTCCAAGGACTAGCAAAGTTGTATTGGTAAAGTTGCCAAAGTGGGAAGACATTTGAGATGCAGTGGCTGCCCCAGAAAGTAGTGGCCAAAAGAGGAGTAGCAAGTCCACCAGTCCCTCACCAAAGATTGTTAAAGTGCGTGAGGGTGGTATGACAGTTTACTACATATGACGGTCTTGGGGGCCAGACTTCATACCCTGGGAGGATGGCCCCAAGACCAACAAGTGTGATGGTGATGAGTCCCAAGAAGAGTTGGTGGAGATGCCTGAACCCGCTCTCGAGTGCATGCAAGACAGGCCCAAACCGCAGCACGAAGTACTTGCTGAGGTAAACCTTAGCGACTTCGTAAGGCAGAGCAAACCTGTGTTTATCAGTGATACAATGGCTCCAACAACTAAGGCAGAATTGATAACACTACTGAAACGGTACAGTGATGTCTTCGCTTGGACATATAACGAGATGCCTGGCCTTGACCCATTTCTTGTCACCCATCACTTTGACACTTTGCCAACTCTAAGCCTATAAAGCAGTATGCCCGAAAGTACCACCTTGATCTTGAGGCAAAGATTAAAGAAAATGTAGAAAAGTAGTAGAGGGCCAAGTTCATTGAGCCTATACAATACCTAACTTAGCTAGCAAATATTGTGCTTGTAAAGAAAAAGAACGGCGAGATCAGGGTCAGCGTAGACTTTCGTGACCCGAACATGGCTTGCTTGAAAGATGAGTTTTCATTGCCCCTATGTCGACACACTTGTCGATTCTATTGCGGGCCATCAGATGTTCTCCTTCATGGATGGGTTCAGTGGTTATAACTAGATAAAAATGGCACCTAAAGATGTAGAAAATACAGCTTTCAAAATGTGCTTGGGAATTTTTTTTTATATAGTGATGCCCTTCGGTTTGAAAAATGCGGGGGCAACCTATCAATGGGCTATGACTGCAGTATTCCATATGTGGATGATCTGGTGGTAAAGTCTACCGAAGCAAACCGATACCTCTGCGACTTGGAAAAAGTTTTTCAACGTTGCCAAAAATTCTGCTTAAAGATAAACCCTCTCAAGTGTGCCTTTGGACTTGCCGCAGGAAAGTTCCTTGGCTTCCTGGTACACCAGCGTGGTATCGAAGTAGACGGGGATAAGATCAAGTCCATCACGGAGATATTACCACCACACTCACAAAAAGCCTTAAAGAAGTTCCTAGGCAAAGTGTTATACCTCAGGAGATTCATTCTAGTCTTTGCTGAGATAACCTTTTCCTTTGGGACACTGCTGAAATGGAATCACAAGTTTGACTGGTTACAAGAATACCAATAGGCATTTGATATGGTGAAAAAAGTATTTACCTCGCCACTTACAATGATTGCCCTACAACCTGAAAAGCCTCTACTACTGTACCTTACCTCTACACCTCGATCTATTGGAGCCTTATTTATCCAAGACATAGATGGCGTTGAGAAGCCAGTCTATTACATCAACCGCAAAATCAATGGTGCTGAATCACGGTATATCCCAATTGAGAGGCATTGTTTGGCCTTAATCTTTACAGCGCAGAAGTTGCGCCACTATTTTTTGGCACACCCGATCCAGGTTATGACCAAGAGTGATCCAGTCCGCTACTTACTGAGCAAGCCAGATCTGATTGGAAGAATGGCAATATGGATTTTGGTTCTAGTAGAATATGACATCACTCGTATTATGCCCAAGGCTATTAAAAGCCAAGCACTTGCAGACTTGCTAGCACAGTTCCCATTCGATAAACATGAACCTGCAGAGATATCCCTACCTGGTGAGGCTCATTGTGACAACCCTCACCTCTGATTAATGTTGAACTGTGACTGAGAATGATAAGTAACTGATTTGACTGAAATTCTGAATTGATTGCAAGAGTATATTGCTTTACTTTCATTTCTATCTATTTGTCATTTGATTGATCTGTTCATGTTTTAAGTTTCGAACTGTAAATGAAGGCCTTATCGGCGGCCGAATCTGAAATTGATTGGTATTTTATGCTAATTAGAATTTATGTGATTTATGGTAGATTTAATTGAAATGTGATTTGGTATGATTAAATTAGATTAAATAAAGCTAAATTACATTAGTTCAAGTTTATTACAATATTGCCATTAAGTGGGCACTTTAGGCCATTAATTGATTTTTCCTATATCACTTTGTTGCACCATCTCACCCATTTCCTCTAGAGATCAATTCGAGAGAGAAAGAGGGAGAGTAGGAGAAAATTTAGTTCATTAAGAATTTGGCTTGGAGACTTAGAAGATTTGGAGGATAATTGCAAATTGAGCTTCCACACCTTGATATTCAAGACCTAAGGTAGGAAATCATCTTCTTGATTGTGAATTCTAGTTGTATCTTGCATAGTTCATGAGTCATCAGTGATCTAAGTCAAGAATTGGTTTAAAGAGTTGATTTGAGTAGCTAATTCATGCATGCATATACATGTTCTTGGAATTTGAGGTTGTTTTCATAAAATCCTCACATGCATGTCCATTTTCTAGTTATAGTTCATGAATTCATCATGTTTTTTGAAGGATTGACTCATTTGATCATGTGTTAGAAGCTTTGAATTCAATTGAATACATGCATATTAAATGTACATCTTGTTCTTGAAGTTTATTTGAAATTGTGCTTAATTGACTTACCTTTGGGTTTTGATTTTTCAAATTGATCTTCAAAACATGTTATATTATGGGTTTTCAAGTGCTTTCCAGAAAATGGGCCCAAAAGGTTGAGTTTTGATTTGTTGAATGCTTGGTTTGAGCTTGGGAGGCAAATCTGGAAATTCCAGATTTTGGCTTCCACGCTCGAGCGAAGGATTCCACGCTCCAGCGACCACCTTTTGTTCAGAGCTCCACTCGAGCAAAGGAATGCTGGCTCGAGCGTAGATTGCAAGCTCTCAGGTTTTCTGCGTGTGCAGATACACGCTCGAGCGAGGGAACCTACGCTCGAGCGAGGACTGTGTCTCACGCTCGAGCGAGCATGGAGCGAGCGTCGAGCGGAGATTTTCAACATCCAGCACTTTTTGCATTTTTACAGACCGCTCGAGCGAGGAAGTCCACGCTCGAGCGACCCCACTGTTTTGGCAAGCTCGCTCAAGCGAAGAAAGCCACGCTCGAGCGAGACCCTTGTTTTCTGAAAAATTCTGAAAAGTGTTTTAAAGTGCATTTTTGCATCCTCATTCCATCCTAGGCATTCCTAGGCCAAGTTTAAGGTATCTTAATGAGGATATTGATGTAGAACCACACCGAGTCAAGATAGGGGCTAAGTTGTTGATTCCCAAGTGTGTAACTTAGTGTGTGTTCATTCTGTAACTGTGTAGGGTTGGCATCCGAGGACGCTCATTAGCTGCTTATAGCCCAATGCTCTGTGAGTAACAATGTTGTAAAGCTATGTTAAATTATAATTATTTTCTGAATGATTAACTGTACTGTTTTCTGAAATGATATTGTTTACTGAATGAATGTTTGTCCTATTTTATGAACTGTACTCGTGGCATCCATAGCAATTGACTGTTACTGCTACTGCTACTATTACTACTACTGTTACAGAGATCTCTGTCGGTTCCAATGTTGGAACCACTACTGTTTACTGTTATGATGGCCATCAACTGACTGTTCGGTCTGTTAAGACCTACTGTATTGTTTTGCTATTGGATGTACCACAAATGACTACTATGGTTTCTAAGTGATTGATATGACTGTTTAAATACTGAAAGGACATTCATTCTTAACCCCTTTACGCATGTGTTATTCACTGGGCTTTAGCTCACTGTTTATATTTATATGTAGGTGTCCAGGCACCGGACCGGAGCTAGATGCGTCGGGTTAACTCCCTTTTTTTCAAGCCAACCTTTGTGCCTCACTTCGAGGTTCCAAGTCTGTTCAAGCTAAGGCTTTTTAGGGTGTCTCAGCTCACCCTTCTGTCTCCGTTTTGTCGTACTGTTTAAGACTTGCACTGTACTGTTATGGTAGGGATTTGGTCCCTAACCTGAATGTCTGTATATGATGTATGTATATACTCTTTTGGTTTTGAATGTGAATATGTTCAGAAAAGTCTTTTTGCATTCGGACCGTCACAGCTCATTGGACATCTCTTATTTACTGTTTTGGCTTCCGCCAGCCCCTCTACTCTGTATTACTGTCTTTACTGATAAGCAGGCCTTCGGTAATCACGGATTACGGGCCGGTTACGGTGCTAAACCCATAGGGGCGGGTTTGGGTCGTGACACCCATGTCTCAACAACTACAGTTAAGACTTATTGGGAGTTAAAGTTTGATAGGGCCTTTATGTCACGCCCCAAAATTCGGACAATTAAATATCAAATTAGGGCTAAACCCCAATCAATATTCCATCATCCAAATCCTAGGGGTGAAACAAAAAAACTATACTCCAACAAAACCATCCACCACAATTAATAAAGTAACCAATACCTCAAACATTAAAGTAACAATACGTAATCAAAGTAACTTAAATAATGTACGATTACAAACCATACCAAATTATTCCAATACTAAAGTCATAAAAAAAATAATAATAAATACATAAACTACTAACAACCCTAGGCTCAAAAAAAAAAAACAAAAGAAGTCCAAACGACATGCCCTACGATCATAGTTATTTCTTGTCACCACCATAGCCTCAACTAATTCTGCAAATGAAACTCAGCTGCGCTCAAACAGAACGCACCCGAGTTGCCAAGAGACAAAACGGGTCAGTATACAGGTATACTGGTATGAGTACAAGATTTAACACCCACGTGTCCACCAGACACAGACAAAAAAATACATTTAATTCTTATCACGGGACAAGACAAGTAGTTCCAACCGCATCGAGACGAATGGGTAGTTTCCCGAGATACGGTGGCATTTAGTTTCTTGTCCGTACACAACGAAATATAAATTTATTATAACATAAACAAAATAGAAATAGAAGCATAAAAAAGTTAGTAAGACCCACCATCCTGCAAAAAAAATAATGTTAGTATAAATTAATCATAAGTAACTTGCTGAATACGTATAAAAATGCACCGTTTCCTGCTTAAATAATTTGAATTGACCAAAACTCAAAGAACGAAAGTTGTACAGAATCAAATTTCCTAAAAGACATCGCGAACGAATTTAACAGAAACTGAACAGGTTAAGAGAAAAACTTGATTTAAAAATCTAGACGGAATTCAATCGAAAAATCTGAAACTAAAAATGAACAAAAACTGCCCTAAGATGATTTTTTTCGAAAAAGTTCAAAACATGAAAAGTGTGCAGAATAATGTTTTACTTCAGTTTACGCGAAACCAATAAAAATAAGCTCGTTTCGTGGGTTAAAACAGCCTATAAAATCTGCATTACCAAAATGAATCAAACCGACAATAACCAAGGTCATCCGATTATAAGTTCTAATCGATCTTTTTAATAAAAAGCTACAACACAAAAGTTGTCCAAAATCACGTATACATGCCTCTGCTCAAATTTCATAATTTATTGAGGTCGATTACTATTTTTCAAGATGTACAAATCAATAAACTCATAATTAAATTTTTGTACCTTAACTCCACCACTTCGGTCCTCCCCTTCCGGCCTACACATATATCCCATGTGCCTCCCGTATATCTAACACCGCTCCGAAACCAAACTTGCACGGGGATATCGTCCCGAGTTTGACTCACACTCCCCGGATGGTTAGCATATACGTACGCGCGTAAATCAAAGCACTTGTCTACTCATGAGAACGAGTCAACAATATATATAACAATGCCGAGCATAAGGCATTCAAATAAATCTCATAATCCTCACTTTTTTTTATACACTCTTTCTCACCATCACTCAAATAAAACAACAATCCATGGAGTCATGGTGGAGTATAAGGAATTTATCTATGTTCCTAATTAATTTTAATTTAATAACCATATTAATTTTAGTTTCATATAATTATGAGGCGATTACAACCATAAAATAAATCCATATAAAAACCCTAAATCTGACATACACAACTAATCAAAACAATTAAAATCAATCAATCAACTAAAAATCATAAACCTTACATACACAACTAAACAAAATAATTAAAAACAATCAATCATCTATAAACCCTAAATTTTACTACACAACTAATCAAAGTAATTAAAATAAATCAATTATCTAAGAATCCTAAACTTTACATACACCACTAAACAAAATAATTAAAATCAATCAATCATCTATAAACCCTAAACTTTACCTACACAATTAATCAAAGTAATTAAAATCAATCAATTATCTAAGAATCCTAAACTTTATATACACAACTAAACAAAATAATTAAAATCAATTAATTATCTTTATGTAAAACAAAATCAAACTAACATCAAACAAATAAAAATAAATAAATAAATAAATAAACAACGAATTAAGCATAAATCAAGAGAAGTGGGATTTGTACTCACAATATTTTTTTAAAAATCCAAAAAATATTTAAAAGAACTAATGGAGCCACCAAAACAAAACCCTAATTGTACGGGGGCGAAATATTCTTTGCTCTCCGTACGCCTTGAACGTCAAGCTTCTGGCAACAGCGTCTATCTCTGCAACACAAAAATGGTGAGCTGCCCGGCGGTGGTGTGCCGAAAAGACCCTCCGACGATCAAGTCAGATTTTCGGAAGAAGACAATGAGGAGAGTGTGTTTGTGAGAGTCAGTTCGCATACCTCCAACGCTCATCTTTCTCCTCTATTTCTAGGCTGGCCATGCAGCCTCAAGATTGTGCGCGCACTACCTCTGCTGTCCTTCCCTGGACAGGTGGCAGTGTGCGCCTCTCGCGCCCCTTACGCGTGTAAAGGTTTTGTCCTTTCACCAGTACACACTGAACTGTCTAACGGTATTGAGGCGTTCGTGGAGCAGATGTCCTCTCCTTCATACCATTGGCCCAGGTGGCACCCTTGACCGAGATACCACAATCGGCCTATTGCTTGCGGAAGATCACCAACCGAGCTACATATTGCCGAGCTGTCCCTTGTCATCCCGTGAAAGACAGACCACCTCGGCCGAGCTACTTCTGAACCGATTCATCAGGACCAACCGTTGCGAGGCATGCCGGCCCCCAACCACTCCTCTAACTCATCGGCTGCAAGGAACCATTTATCTCGGTTGGCCGATCGGAGGCATGCCGGCCTTCCCGCAGCCTCGGCCCTACCCGGGACATCCGATAGCTCGGTCACTGTCTCGGACCGTGCGAGTCCGATAGCCTCGGCTGGGGCTGGCTCGCGCTTGCTCGGTCGAGGTCTCGGACCGCGCAAGTCCGTCGCGTTAACAGGGTCAGCTCGGCGCCATGCACTCCGTTAGTTCTGACGTCGCCCCAGCTCGGCCGTACTGTCATGCAAATCTTCCCTCTCAATTGCCCCTTAAACCCATCCGAGCTATCGTGATTGGGTTTACCATCTCGACCGAGCCGTGGTCAAGTCGCGCCACTACCAAATCGAGCGTTGATCGGAGAGGTATCTGTCGCCGAGCTAAGGTCGAGTTGCACCCCTGCTAGCCGAGCTGATTGGGGAATGCCTCCCCGAGCCACAATTGAGTTGCAACACTACCGGCCGAGCGTAATTGGAGACACATCTGTCGCCGAGCTGTCACAATTGGCCGCCATCTCCTCCGCAGTCACATCAAAGTCTTACAGCCGTACTGACAAGCCGCATTTTCAGTGCCACGTGGTGCATCCTCGTTGGGTCGTGCAGCTAGCTGCCCTGCACGCGCACAATTCAAACGGCGCAGCCGTTTGGGTTTCCCACCCATTCTAAAACGCCATTCGAAGGGTTTCAACCCTTCACTTGAAGCGGCAAGCAATCTTCTGTCCGGTGCCCCCGTTCCTCATGGAAGGTGCAACGATATTTTGGATTGAAGCCTCGCTGCGCGCTCCCTAACTTGGCCGGCCAACGGACAAATGGTTCGCCTCGGATTTCGCTCAGAATACGATAGATGGGAATTTTAAAGACCGTGGTAATTCTTCTGTCCGCGTCTTCAGTTTTTCTCTTGGCATCTTCTACTGCGTCGCGGGTGCATCAGCTCGGTCATTTTCTGCGACCTCTGTTTTTGTCATTTTGGCCGGTCCCTCGACGCTGATCTTTGGTCGTCACTAGGGCGGTTTTCCTCCTGCCCGACCGAATGAACTTTCCCCGCCACCCTTCTGTCCACTGCGACCGGATTATCCTTCTCGGTTGCAGAGCGGCATCATCTTCCACACGAATGTGTTCGTTGATCCGCTGCATCAAAGATTCCATGGTGGTCGCTGATGCATCGTGAGTGAGTCTCGCAGTCTATGTAAAACTGGGAGGCCCCTCTTGTATTGAGTGATCGCCAGATTGGTAGGGCAGTCGAGGATCTCATTGTAAGTCTCCCAGTACTTCGCATTGTATGCCTTCAGTGAACTCCCAGACTCCATCTTGACGCCTAGGAGTGTGTCGACCTCCTTCGCGCGTTCGAGTGTTGTCTTGAATCTGGTGACGAAGCCTTCCGCTAGTTGTGCCACCCCTCGATACTCCCCTCCGGGAGCCTTTCGAACCACTTCAAGCCCAGCTCTCCCAAGCTTGCTGGGAATACGAGGCACATCAAGGCATCGTTCCGACGGTGGCCAGCCATTACTTGCCGGTAATGACTCACATGCACGTACGGATCCGTCTTGCCGTCGTACAAGGTAAATTTTGGCTGGTGGAATCGGCAGGGAGTGGGTGCTCTCAATTTCTGGGGACAACGGTATGGATGTAAGCCTTGCCAGCTCTTTATCCACCGGTGCTGGGGCTATGTTGGGCGCAGGCATCGCACCTCTTCACTGCAACTACTGGGCACTTAACCTCTGCAGCTCCGGCACCCTCTGAGCCTCCCGACGGCGCGCTCTCTCCTCCAGCACGTCCCTGAGATCCCTGGAACGGGAGGAGGTAGAGTATCGCGACGTTGACGATGGGCGAGGGGCGATAGGTGCTGTCACGCGTGCAGGATCTGCTCTCTCGCTGGTCTGAGTCTCCCACCCCGTAGTTCTTGGTGATGGAGATTGAATGAGTCCTCCTCTGGTGGCGACTGCCGGAGCGAGGGGAGGGGATGTGCTCACTGAGGCTGCCCTCTCCAGCGACACCCTTCCCCCTAACTTGGCACTTCAGTAGCTCCATCTCCGCCGCCATCTTGCGGATGAGGGCATCTTGGTCCTTGAGTTTGTGTTCCAAACGTTGCTCACGGGATTCCCCCCGGCGTCGGCGGCCCTCTGGACTCTGCGAGTGGTCGGAACTCCTCCCACGCTTATCGCGGGCTCCTCGCGATGAAGTTTCCAGGCCCGCCATGGTTGGAACGTTCGGGGCCGTCTCTCCTTCGGACATACTCTGGAGTGACACCATCGACGACGGACAGCGGAACTTCCTCGTTGTTAGCCATGGAAACAGTCGAAGAAGCTCGAAGAATAAGGGTCGAATGTCAAAAACGTTTCCCACAGACGGCGCCAATTGTACGGGGGCGAAATATTCTTTGCTCTCCGTACGCCTTGAACGTCAAGCTTCTGGCAACGGCGTCTATCTCTGCAACACAAAAATGGTGAGTTGCCCGGCGGTGGTGTGCCGGAAAGACCCTCCGACGATCAAGTCAGATTTTCGGAAGAAGACAATGAGGAGAGTGTGTTTGTGAGAGTCAGTTCGCATACCTCCAACACTCGTCTTTCTCCTCTATTTCTAGGCTGGCCATGCAGCCTCAAGATTGTGCGCGCACTACCTCTGCTGTCCTTCCCTGACAGGTGGCATGTGCGCCTCTCGCCCCCTTACGCGTGTAAAGTTTTGTCCTTTCACTAGTACACACTGAACTGTCTAACGGTATTGAGGCGTTCGTGGAGCAGATGTCCTCTCCTTCATACCATTGGCCCAGGTGGCACCCTTGACCGAGATACCACAACCGGCCTATTGCTTGCGGAAGATCACCAACCGAGCTACATATTGTCGAGCTGTCCCTTGTCATCCCGTGAAAGACAGACCACCTCGGCCGAGCTACTTCTGAATCGATTCATCAGGACCAACCGGTTGCGAGGCATGCCGGCCCCCAACCACTCCTTTAACTCATCGGCTGCAAGGAACCATTTATCTCGGTTGGCCGGTCGGAGGCATGCCGGCCTTCCCGCAGCCTCGGCCCTGCCCGGGACATCCGATAGCTCGGTCACTGTCTCAGACCGTGCGAGTCCGATAGCCTCGGCTGGGGCTGGCTCGCGCTTGCTCGGTCGAGGTCTCGGACCGCGCAAGTCCGTCGCGTCAACAGGGTCAGCTCGGCGCCATGCACTCCGTTAGTTCTGACGTCGCCCCAGCTCGGCCGTACTGTCACGCAAATCTTCCCTCTCACTAATCTATTTTTTTTTCCCTCTCGTATTCTCTCCCCGTTGCCACCCTTTTTTTTTTTTTTTCTTTTCTTTCTTCCTACGGCTTTTCTCAATTTGATCAAACTCTCTCTCTCTCTCTCTCTCTCTCTCTCTCTCTGTCTCGGCCGGCTCACAGCTGCACCCAACGCCTCTCTTTTTTTTCCTTGATTTATTCTCATTAACCTAGTGAGCCTCTAATCTTTATAACCTAATTGACTAATTAAATATATTAAATTATAAACCTAAATATATAATACCCTAATAAACTATTAAATAATATATAATTATATACTACAATATAATTATAATATATATAAATATAAATATAAGATTAAATATATCCATATATATAACACCTCTCTTTTCCTTTTTTTTTTTTTATATAACAAATATAAATATTTAAATATTTAGATTAATATATATAATTAAATAACACATTAAATTAATTAATCACCACATTAAATTCATTAAATATCACATTAAATTCTCATGTGACCCACACAATTAATAAAGTCAAAAATAAAATAAGATAATAATAACCATAATAATAAATAAATGACTTAAGAAAATTAGGGTCGCTACACTTTAGGGCTAGGAAATATGGAGCTGGCATAACACTAACCAGTCAAGAAGGAGAGAAGTTTCATTTATCATACAAGCTTGACTTTGAATGTTCAAACAATGAGACCGAATATGAGGCACTAATACTGGGTTTGATTGATACCGAAAAAAAATGCCTTCGCAAGTTGAAAATTTGGGGTGACTCCAAGTTAATTGTCAAGCAAACACTGGGTGATTTCGCCTTGAAGGAACCTCTTTCGGCCCTATATCGCACCATCGTTCAGAAATTTCTCACTTAATTTGATGAAGTCCAAATCCAGCACACCCTTCGGATGCACAATCGTTTCCCCGATGCCCTGGCTACACTGGGGGCAAAGATGGACATACCAGATGATAGTATAGTCATCATCATTTAGAAAAGAACAACACCAGCAGTGTTAGCCAAAGGACATACAGAGCAAGATGCTGAGGGATAGAAAGCAGATATAATCCAATAGCTGAAAACAGGCTAAAGAACAATTAGACCAGCAGAACTTGCATCATTCATGCTCTTCAGAGAAGAGTTATATTTTCGTGGTCCCAACAACATGTTAGCAAGGTGCATCGGTAAGCAAGAAGCAACTTACAGACTTAAGTAGACCTATGCTAAGTCCTACAGAGATGGAGATATCAGTCTATATCGACGGATGCAGAGACAAGGGTATTATTGGCCAGAGATGGAAAATGAAAGTACTGAGTTGCAGAGGCAATGTGCAAAATGCCAATCCTATCCTAAAGAAGAGGAAGCCCATTTCTTAAGCAGTAAAGAATAGAGACAGCCATTTATTGACTATCTTGGAAGTGGCACACTGCTTGAGAGCAAGGCCGATGCAATTAGAGTTAAGAGGCGGGCCCTCAGTTTCTTCCTTGACCAAGGCAAGCTGTACCAAAGAAGCTTTGAAGGGGCACATTTGGCGTGTTTATCAAAAGATGAAGCGAATGAAGTATTGAGGGAAGCCCACAAGGTAGAGCATCAAGGAGGGCAACGACTATATAGACACCTTATCCACCTCGGCTACTATTGGTCGACAATGAAAGAGGATGCTAAAAACTTTGTAAGAATATGCCAGTCCTGTCAGAAGTTCGAGAACTTGATACGTGCACCTGGGGTTGAGCTGCACAACATCAAGATCCCCTACCCGTTTCATACTTGGGCATTTGACTTGGTGGGTCTTACAGCGCAACAATCCGAAGGCCACAAATGGATACTTGTAGAGACTGAAATTAGCACCAAGTAGGTAGAGGCCATACCAATGAAGAAAGTAGACGGAGCAGGAGTGACCAACTTCATCAAAGAAAACATCATCTGTAGATTTGGCATACCCAAAGTGATATTGTCTAATAATGGAACTCCCTTCATAAATCACCATGTGGGAAGGTTGTTGAACACCTACCAGATCAAGCATCACAAGTCTACTCCATACTATCCTCAAGGGAATTGACATGCTGAGGCAATACTGAGTAAGATGATGGATGAAGCAAGGGACATATAGTCTGAACAACTCTCCATAGCACTTTGGGCATACAGAACGTCAAAGAGGAAGCCGACCCAAGCAACCCCATTTTCCCTAATGTATGGATCTAAGGCTGTGTTACCAGTTGAGCTAGCAATACCCTTAGCAAGAATGGCTATGTCTGCACACGTAGTTCTAGATACCAGGAGGAATGATATAGAGGCAGCCAAAGAAAAAAGAGATTGGGCCTCGAGGGCGATGGAAAAGTATCATCAATCCATAACTTGCGTCTACAATCAGTCTATTCAACATAGGGAGTTTAAAGAGGGGGACTTGGTATGGAAAACAGTACGCGATTATGCGGTGGCAACCAATCCCTAAGTTCTCACCAAGATGGGAAGGCCCTTACAAACTTGCTGAGGTAAGCAGCAATGGGTATTACAAGTTGACAAGAGTAGATGACGGGTTTAAAACTAGCCCTATCAACGCTAAGTATGTAAAGGAATATTTTCCTTAGTTTTGATAGCAAACAGTTTCAAGTCTCTGTTAATATTTCCCGACACTTAGTGTGAAGAAAATTTTTCATATAGTGAAATTTTATCCATGCAAAAACTTGGTCATGATGAAGTTTTGTTCATGGCAAGAGTTTTGCTTATCTTTAGAAGCTATAAAAAAGCAATGTAAAGAAAGCGATGAAATGAAACTCAAAAACGCTACAAAACATCCATACTTTTTATAAAAGTCAAACTTCCAAAATGTTTGAAAAGAAGTTGTGACAAAGAAGAAAAAAGGAAAAAGTGTTGCAAGCGTAACAAAAGAAAAAAGAGGAGGAAGAAATCATAGCAAAGTCACAAATACATCAAATTAAACCCTTCATCAGGGAGTCCATCAAAGTCATATCTTGGGGCAATTGGGCAACAAGAGCATAATCCTTCTCCTTGAACCAAGCCAGCATCTGGCTACTCTAAAGCACCCTCACAGTCTCTGATGGTCTCTTCTAATGAGGTAATCATGGCTACATTATCCGCGTGCTCAAGAAAGCCTTCAACTGCTCGGAGCCTAGCCCTCATCCATGACAAGTCCAAGCCATTTCTTTCCAAGCCACTAAGATTTGCCTTAACACTCGCTACAAACTTGCCAGAAGTTGTCAGAACCTGCTTTGGGGCAAGGTCGCGAATGAAATTGATAAAGGACTCTAACAGCGCTGTCTGCACCATCGGGCTTGGTACATTGAAAGCAGCGAAGGTGCTAGGGTGCAACGCCTGAATACGGACAAGGATGAGAGCAGCTTCAGCGAAGACCCAATAGCTCAGAAAATAAACTCTCGCTAAAGGCTGTGAGGACTCTCTCATACCACTGCCAGCTTGAACCACGGGAGGAAGACTTGCAGAGCGCTAAAGTTTTAGGAACGGCGAACCTCTCCCGGAGTGAGTGGATGCTGGGAGGTGACTAGGTGAGCTGATTTCGCAAGATAAGCCGAAGTTGCCTGCATCACCTCATCGCTCCGAGAAAAGGTCATCCATATGGTAATCCCTGATATTTAAATCTGGCACAATGGTGGTGTCTATCCCAATATAAAATTCTTATGATACCCCAAGATTAACTAGCATTTCAGGAAAATAAGTGGGGTACAGATCATGAAGTTGCTTAGAAGTTGCTAAGGCAACTGCATCAGAAGTACCAACGGGAACAGTAACACCAAGAGCGGTCATATTGGCGGTTGCCTCTGCAAGTTGAGCCAAACTTGAAGGGCCCACATTGGAAGTGGCCACTACATCTTCATTTCCCTCAGCAACTAGGACATTTGAGGTTATAGTGTGCTGAACTAAAGGGGACTGAGTAGAGTGAGAAGAGTTCCCTGACCCAATCTCTGTTCGGAGTGGCTCAACTTTGAGTGGCTTCCTTACTCCATGCTCCTCTCTTGGAGTTTCGGGGACGAAGTCCTTGCCACCAACAGATGAATGGTCGGAATGTACAAGATCAGCGATGTTTAGAGCATCAACACCTTCAGCAGGCATGTCGCCCTCTGCAACTTCCACGACAGGGGGGACTTGTTTACTTTCAATAAGGGGAATATCATGGTCTTCTTCCATATCCTCACCCTCTGCAACTGGCTCAGCCTCTACGATTAGCTTTGCCTCAGCAACTTGTTCAATCTCAGCAGGTGGTTTAGCCCCAACAACTGATTCTTCCTCAGCCTCTAAGAGCACCAATCTACGGGTTCTAAGTCTGGTAACCCTCGAAGCAATAGAAAGGTTGTCATCGTCATCTGAGTCAGAAGAAAGCCCGATGACGGTCGAAGGGCCTTCGGGGCTCGCAGATGGGGCGGCTGAAGCAGTGCTACACTCTGAAGCCAGTAAGTCCTAAAAAGAAGAAAACAATGTAACCATTAGAATGGGACACAAAGTTCAAATAAAATAATGCAAAACATGTCAAGTGTTGGTACCTCTCGAGGTCTCTTCTTAGATGGCGAGACACGACCCTTAGCGATTGACTCCACCGCCTCTTAGGTTGCCCTTAGCCGAGTACGCGTCATTCTCACTGATGCACTAATGGGGGGAGAGAAACTTGCAAAAGCTGGACATGCATCGCCTTAGCCAAATGGGGTTCCTCTACGATAGGCAAAGATAGCAGTTTGAAGCGGCAAAATATATTGGTTTGTTCCCCACGACCAAAAAGGAAAACAAAGAGATAAGTCAGGTTGTGGGATAGGTTCCACAGCGGGGACCATTGGATCACTGTTACAGAAATTGAGCAAGGAATTAAGGTTACAGTGTCAATACAACCTGTTGCTTGGGGTGAAAGTACTTTCTCTCCCAAGCGAAGGAAACTCCACAACACCCAAGCCCTCTACAAGAAGGGAAGTATGATCGCGGGCGAACCGACAAAAGCTCAAATGAAAGTCTGTCTGAGGAGGAGGCATGTGTAGAATGCCTTGATCCATGCCAAATTGCCTGAGGACTCTTTCTGGTCGATAAACGACACTTGGCATGCCCTCCCCGTTCCATACTAGCAAATATCCAAGCCGCATCATGGTAATCACTAGAAAAGTTGCTAGGATATCCTCAACAGAAAGGTCAATGTGCCGAACCTTTAAAGAATATAAGAGAACAGCCAAAATGCCTGGAAAAGTCTGAGTATATGGGCGGAACACACAATCCTCCAGGCGATCCATGTAGTCCATGAAAGGCATGTTGGTACTGATGCCAGACCATCTGGAGATGTGAGGAAAATAGTTGCATGTTTGTCTGGTGACGACCCGTCCCTCTGCATCTAGGCCGGGATGATCCTCTGCATTTATGACCTCTTCGATATAAAAGTGCTCGTGCTCCTCGGGAGCGGTACCCATGGCAAGGAACCGTTCATAGAAGAAGGTAGTTAGAAACTGAGTGTGCACAAAACTCCACACATCATAACGACCCATGGACCTCTCCATGTCTGCATGAATAAGATCAAGATAGAAGTATAGATTCCCCAAGAAGATGAGAGCCAAAAGGATCTGGTAGCCGCTGCAAAGCTTGACAGCAAGGGGAAACACCAGTGGATTGATACTTTCAACGAGATTACTGGGGAGAACAAAGAAAAAGATGAAGTTGCTGACAAAAGCGGCAAGATATAAGTTGCCACGGTAACTCGGGCTAACTATATATTCGTGATTGCATTTGGTGATGTCACCCACCAGCGGCTGCATATCTTTGAAGAAGTGTTTTAGACAAGAGAGATATGTTTTCTTGTCTCTCTTTGGACTCTCTTGCAGTAACTCCCTAGTCCTGGGGTCGTACCAAGAACCAAACTTTTGTGCCTCTCGGAAGGCACCTTGAAGGGCAGTAACTACAATCTGCTCTGCAGTAGTGAAAGATGTGCCTTGAAGCTCTTCAGTACTGATGGATCTGATGGCCCCCTAGGAAACGAACTAATGAGTACCTCCTCAGCTTGATCAACATCAGCAGCAGCATCATCATCCCTTGAACCATTATCAATGACATCCTTTTTCCAAGATTTGAGGTGCTTCTTCCAACACAATATCATCACCCCGGCCTCTACCCCGACCTCGACCTTGACCTGGACCTTGACCTCGGCCACGAGTAAGATTTGTTAATGTACGACGTCGTCTCTCTGAGGTAGTGGGTGGAATACGCGAAGGGTTATCCATTTCTGAAAATGAAATAGAAAATAATAAAGTTAACAGAAGTAACACAAATCATTTATGTTAAAATACTCATAATCATTCAAATTCTTGTTTCTTTAAGTTCGAAATAACCCATCATTTTTACTTTTGTGTAGAAACAAATTTTGAAACTGTAAAACACAGCAAACTTTTTAGTCTTTTAAAAAAATGTGAGTTACCTTAAGAAAATATTCCTAAAACAGTTTAAAAACAAATTTTCTACATTTTTCTTTTTTGGAAAAATAAAAATAAAGAATTACAAGTTGTACTTTCTTCACAGTGACTTGTTTTGTAAAATTGATTGGGACTGCATACCAACATTGGGTAACATCCTTGCTTTAAAAAAATAATTACAAAAAAAAAAAAAAAAAGCAGCAGAAATTAAATAGATCCTAGCATGGCAAACATAACACAGAAGTAACACTCTATTTAATTATGTGAAAGCATAATAAATTGATTTTATGAAAGCATAGTGGCTATACAATCTATTTGAGTTGGAGGATTATAGAGCTAACACTCCATTTGATTACGTGAGAAATGGTGAGAAAGATAACATTCTTATTTTGCTTATTTTGTTTTCTCACAAAAAGTGGTGAGTTTTGGTGAGAAACATGTTGATTGGTTATAAAGGTCAGCTTTATAGCAAGGGATCCTCTTTGTCATATAATTTAATTTATGAATATGAATGGGATATTTGTTATTGAAACCATTCTAGCCTTGCTCAAACTGTTGAGTCAAGAGTCTGTTGATTTTCAATAAATGATTTATAGGAATTGAATTTTTTTTTTTTTTTTAATGTAATGTATTCTTTCAAATTCAGTTGGTTACTTTGGTTCCCATAGTATTCCATTTCTTCAGAGGAATTGGTCTGGCCCTCTAGCTAATGCTCACAACAAAAAAATCAATAAGACACAAAAAAAAAAAACACAGATATTGTTCGACAGTACAACATCGAACATGTTGTTAGTGTTCGACATTTTATATTTGAATTACGTATCAGGTTCGACACTAAGATGTCAAACATGTTCGACAATAATAGACCTGGCAAACTGCTATTGTTTGAAAGTCAAGTGTTGAACGACATGTTGTTCGACAGAAATCGACCGTACAGATGTTTGGGGTTCGAAATTCCAGTGTCGAACGGTTCGGAAACTAAATCATTCAAATACAAATTTCATGGCAATGGAAAAAAGTACATAAAACTCTAAAATCTAAGCCAAATGAGAACTCACCTACTATATTTCCAATGTGGAGTTGTTTCCAACTGTGTTGAGCACCACCGACGACGTCTTTGATGAGAAAAAAAGTGTATTGAGCAATGGGTCTTTACCACTACTTTAACTTGGTTGAGAATGGGTCTTCACCGGTTTAAACAAAGAATGGAAGATGAAAAGAAAGATCGTGGATGGGTGGGGTGTATGAGTGAGTGAGGGTAAAGATGGAAGATTGTGGGTAGATCGTGGGTGGGGTGTATGAGTAAGGGTAAAGATGGAAAAGATTGTGGTGTGTATTGAGCAAAATATTTATTTATCAAATTATTAAATGTGTGCCTTGGGTAGTAGTTTGCCTTAAGATAAAATGTAGTGTGTAAATAGAGACACCCTAATCTTTGGTCAAACAAAATTTAAAATTGAATTTTTGGCCTGAACGCCCACATTTATTTTGCAGATTCATCTAATATAGAAAAATTTTAAAATTTATTTTACTTTTTCGGAAAAATTCTAAAAAATTCTCTAAAGACAAATAAAATTAAAAAAAAACTTTATTTTTATTTTTTATTTTTTAAAAAACTTTTCTTATCTACCTAATTGAATAGAATTAAATAAAAATTCAAAAAAAAAAGAAATAAAAATAAAAATCAACAAAAAGAGGCCAATAATGCCAATTCCAAATACATAACAAAGAGTATTACTTTTATTTTTTTATTTAATTCATTGAAATAAAATAAAATGAAATAGAATTGTAATTTTTTAAACTTCTATATAGACTGATTAATTTCTTAAAATAAAATAAAATGAAATAGAATTGTAATTTTTTAAACTTTTATATAGACTGATTAATTTCTTAAAATAATAGAAGAAGATGATTTTATTTATAATGTGTTTGTTATTATTTTTGTAATCTAATATTTTAATGAACTATGATTCCATTCACTATTTCCTAAGCTTTCATTTGAAAAGAAATTTTTTAGTCCCATTTTTTAATTATTTTAACTTAATTAAAAAGTTTTGTTCGGGAAGAATTTTTAATTTTTTTAAATAATTTCATAAGAGAAAAATTAAAATAATTATAATTTAAATATAATATTTTATTTGGGGTATTTTTTCATGAATCTCTTTTCACTTACTTATATTTCATTTAATCCACATTATTTTTTTATGTTCCAATAAGTCTTATGGGTGACATAATTACCAAAATACCCGTGTGAATATTCTGTGATGTGAATGTTCACACCATCAATGTGAATGTTAACATGTCAATGTGAACATTCACATGTCAATGTGAATATTCACATTGTAAAATATGAATATTCACATTACCAAATTACTAACCGTTCAAAAAATATTTGTAATAGTAGAAATGTCCATAAAATATCTTAAATATGAAAATTAGGATTTGGTAGATCAAATATCTAAATAAGATGACCTATTAAAATATAAAAATATCTTATGAACTAATCAAGATACAAATACTTTAAAAAAAAATTTCTAATAAATTTCCTATTTTATTTGACAACCTTGCTACATCCCCCTAAAAAGAGCCCCCCTAATCCCCCTAATTTCCATATTAAGTAAGAAAAAAAAAAAAAAGAAACAGTTGCCAAAACAGGAAATTAGGGGGCCTCTTTTTAGGGCTCCAAATCATTTTCTTTTATTTGATTAGCTTTCTAATTTAGCTAAAGGAAAATGATTTGGAGCCCTAAAAATACCCCTCCTAATCTCCCTAATTTTCAATTTGGACAACTATTTTTTTTTTTTTTTTTTCTTACTTGATATGAAAATTAGGAGAATTCGGGGAGTGATTTTAGGATGTAGCAAGGTCCTTTAGCTAAATTAATCCGACTTGGCAGACGAAACCTAAAACTTGTATGATTCCCCAAGCCTCACATTCAAAAACATCTCACATGAACCCAGGCTAGCCATCATCATGCATGAAGAGGCTCAGCAGCTCTTCCTCTCTCCACTCTCTCAAGAACCTACTTCTCCAAAACCTCTACCCATCTTCAATCTCTCTTCACAACCCACTTCTTACCGACACACTCTACGCCCTCTTCCTCCAATCAGGCTTCATTATCGACCCATTCCTCTCCACCTCTCTCATCACCCACTTCTCCCTCTCCGGCGACTTCTCACGCGCGACTCAACTCCTCCATGACACCCACCAACCCGACACAGTCGTCTACAACTCTCTCATTTCTGGGTTCGCCCGTTTTAGCCGCCCCGACCCTGTTTTCAAGCTCTTCAATGGGTTGAGACAATTGGGTCTGAACCCGGATGTCTATACACTTAGTTCTTTTATCAAAGCCTGTGATGATTTGGAGCACAATGAGATTGCTCATGGAGTTTCCATCAAAATGGGTTTGGTCTCGGGTGTGTTCTTGGTCAGTGGGCTCGTCGAGAACTATTCGAAATCTGGGTGTGTTAATGGAGCTGAGAAGTGTTTTGAGGAGTGCTTGGTTTTGGATTCTGTGGTTTGGACGGCCATGATTAATGGGTTTGTTTGGAATGGATTGTTTGATAAGGGTAGAGAGATTTTTATGGGTATGAGGGGTTTGGGTTTGGAATTGAATGAGTTTAGCTTGACTAGTGTGCTTGGTGCTTTGTTTGAGGTCAAAGAAGGTGAGCAGATTCATGGATTCAGTCTAAAGATGGGTTTTTTATGTGGCCGTTCGACTAATTTGAACAATGCAATAATGAATTTGTATTCTAGGTGAGGAAGAAAATCTGATGCTGTAAAAGTGTTTGATGAAATTCCTCAACCAGATGTTGTTTCTTGGACGGGGCGAATTGGTTCAGCCTATGATGCTGTAGAAGGTTTTGAAGATTTTGAAATTTGTCGCTTGAGAGGTTATGAAGTAAATGAGTATACGTTGAGTAATGTTCTGTCTGTCATTCCAGGCCCAAAGTTGTTGAATCCTGGAAAGCAAATTCATGCCCTTTGTTACAAGGCTGGACATTTGCTTCTTGTTTCTGTTTGCAATGCAATAATTTCTATGTATGGGAAATGTGGATTGATGGGTTTTGCCAAGTGTGTCTTTGATGAGATGATTTGTCGAGATTTTGTTTCTTGGAATTCTCTGATAGCTGGTTATTCTGAGAATGGGAATTTTTGTGAGGCCATTGAAATGTTTTCGCAGATGCGTGATTTCTTGATACAGCCTAATAAATATACTCTTGCTCGCATTCTTGACGTGGTGTCCAACTCATGTTCTACAAACCAGTCAATGCAAATAAATTGTCTAATAATTAAACTTGGATTTGAGTCAGATGATTCCATGTTGTCTAGTTTAATAACATCATATGGTAAATGCAATGGAATTGATGAATCAAAGAGGGTGTTTACAGAGATTGATGAACCGAACGTTTTACTACTTAATGCCATGGCATCAACATTTGTCCATTCCATTTATCATTTTGATGCCCTGAAATTGTTCCAGGAGGCACAAAGCTTGTCCCTTGAAATTGACAGTGTAATTTTTAGCATAGTTCTCAAAGCTTGTGGCTTGTTAACAGATCTGGAACTTGGAAGAACAATTCATTCTCTGGCTTTTAAATTTGGAGTTGATCACGACATATTTGTTGAAACTGCTGCAATCGATGCTTACTGTAAGTGTGGTAGCATAGATGATGCGGAAAAAAGCTTTTAGGGTTATATCTAAGGACAATTTGGCTGCTTGGAATGCCATGTTGATGGGATATGCTCAACGTGGTTACTTCCATGAAGTTTTTGATCTATTCAAGAAAATGCCTGAATTGGGAATGAAACCTGATGAGATAACTTACCTAGGAGTTCTCAGTTCATGTTGCCATGCAGGGTTAGTGAATGAAGCACAATCTCACCTAAACTCTATGTTTGAATCTCATGGGGTGATCCCATGTTTAGAACACTACGCTTGTGTGGTTGATGTGCTTGGTCGAGTTGGACTCGTGGAAGAGGCAAAGAGGATCATTGATCAAATGCCTATTTGCCCCGATGCTCAAATATGGCAGATTCTTTTATCAGCGTGTAATATCCACGGAAATGTTGAACTAGGAAAAGTTGCGGCAAGAGAACTTCTTCAGTTACAGCCTGAGAATGGCTCTGCTTATATTCTTCTCTCGAATCTCTATGCCTCTGCTGGTATGTGGAATGCTGTTGGAAGCCTGAGAAAGGAAATGAAACAAAGAATAATCTATAAGGAACCTGGTTCTAGTTGGATTCAAGTTAGAGGATCAATCCGCTACTTCATTGCTGGTGAGGCATTGCATCCTGATGGTAAAGAAGTTTATATGATGCTGCAAAATTTGAGCAAGCAGATGATTCTACTGCCCGACTCGGAGCAAGATAGCGTCATCTTATTTGACCCATAAACTATGGAGCTCAAAATACACGTTGACATTACCGCAACATGAGTTGAAGTGGATTGAATTTCTTCTTGACGTCAATGACATATGAAAAGCATAAAATACACCTTGGATTGTGTGTTTTGGGAGCCATAAAAGTTTACATATATTCCATATCAAATTGGGTTTTTGGACCCCTTTTATCGTGTCATATTGCAAGTTACTTCTGGTGTCCAAACAATAATGACTCCAGCAGCTTATGAAGTTAACTCCAGTGGATGAAGGGAGAGGTTGAACTGTATTGAGCATTTTCTAATGGTTTTTGTTATTCATAGCTTGGGTTCACAGGTTTGGTGAAGCAGGGGATCCTATGGTGGAAGCAGTTCCTTTTTGATATGTTTATCTCTTAGTTTTGCATTTAATATTTTACTAGTTATCGTATCGTGAATTTCAAATCCTAATTTTTTGAAACAGAATTGAATCAGATCGAGAAACGTGGTAAGATTAGGCACAAATCATAAAAAATAAGGTTAAACAATTCTATATATATATATATGAAAGAAAATAAAATGACCTAGATCTAACATTTTCACTCTTAGAAGTTGTATTCTAGCATTTTCATGAGTTAAAAAGGGTCAAAATCCATCAGATCTAACAGTTTCAAGAATCACTTAAATCGTAAACGTTAATCGAATTGTGAATCATGCTAGATTCACCCATAGAAAAACAAAAACAAAGAAAAAAAGAAGAAATATTGAGATACCAGGTATAAGAGATATGCTATCCATTTTCTTTTTACCAGCTTTGTTCCTTTGTTCCTTGATGACATCTGTGGCTTCATCACCAAACAAATTACTAGTTGTTCCATTTCAACATCAACTTCGTTTTTCAGACTATCATAAATGTACTTTTCTCTGAAGTGCCTTTTTGTTTAGCCAAGGTTATTCCAATTTAGTTAGGTAGCTATTATCATGCTCTTATTTCTTGATTTATTTGTGGGTGCAACATCAGTTCAATAAATAGGAATTATTATTTACTGAAATTGTTAAGATAGTGTATCCTGTATCAGTTCAAAAAATTGTCATTTTACTTTGAAAACATGACACTTGGGTTTTCTCCAGATGAAATTTGTTGTACTGTATTGAGAATACATTTTGTTTTTGGAATTAACATTTCTATCTTAATCTTAAATTAGAAACTGGATAGCTTACCACAGGCCTGGTAAGTTCCTTAAAGCAAAATGGTAGAAAAGAGGTTTCTTAAGTGGCCAGTCATCACCACATTCCATGGAAATTATGCAACTCAAAATGGCGATGCTATTTTTGTTATGTTTTTCCAAGGAAATATATATATATATATATATATATATGTATATTTAAATAAAAGTTCTGCACCACTATAATCTTCCTGACTGAATTCAAAATTATAAACACATATTACAAGAGAAAAAAGAAGAGAAATTGCAATGTAACTATCAAAAAGTTTTCTTGATAGAGACTAGTGATCTCTGATGTGTTTAGCCTCCCTGAGATAGTTTTTCCCACCGGAGTGTTGGCCATGTGAAGGGGCTCTTGAGAGCACAGAAACAATAGAACAGAAAGCATAGGCTGCCATCCTTGACTTTATCTGCCCTCTCTTCGGCAGAGGCCTTCCGCTTCTGAAGGTTTCACCGATTGCCGCAGCAGCAACACCACCGATCTTGTTGTTCATGGTGGAAACTTAAAACGAAATCACCTTCTTTTTAGAAAGATGTTGATATATGACCTTTTTTTGGGTGTTCAATCTGTATGGAAAAGTGGATTTATGACTCAGTTTCTATGGTTTGGGCCAATTTTAGGAGTATATATAGCACACTAATGGCTCATTGCAATGGCATGGGCGGGGAAGGATCGATCTGGGCAGAGTGAAGAAATCTTGGTACAGTTTTTTTTCTCAAAGGTGGAGGTTGGGAAGCATGCCAGCTTTTAATTGTCTGGCTGTAGAAGATTCCTTTCACCCCAACTCAAAGACAAATTGAATTCAAGGACGATTTGGTCAGTGGCTGATAAAAACCGATAATCCATAGTTTAATGTGCATATATGGGCTGGCCAATCTGATCGTGAACATGTGTGGATTTGATAGGTATACAGAGTCTCTCCTGTCCTGTGGACTTCAGGAGAAATTATACTTTGCTTCAGTGACAAAGCCATGTGGTGCTTCAAATTGCATTTGATTGGTTAAAACAATAGATCGTATTACTTTGGTGTATCTTTTAAGGAGGCAAATGAACAAATGTTCAACCTTGAATGGTGTGGAACAACGCTCCAAGACCACCCAATACCTTCTCGGACTTCAGGGTCTGGTATCTGGGTTTTTTGGTATGTGGGCTTAATCACAAGAAGTTGTGTACTGGTAGGGTACGGTAAGATTTTCTGCTGTCTTTGTCAAATTTGACAGCTAGATTAATTAGTTAAAATGTAAGTGGTGCTGATTTTGGGGAGCAACTCTCGTATTTATAAATAGGGTAAATTAGAAATATATTCCTGAAAATTGTTTAAAATATAATTTGTCTCTTGTGATTTCGAAAATTACATTTATCTCTTAAAGTTTCTAATTTCATAACAAGTAACTCATTTTATTAATAAATCATAAAATTAATTAATAATTTTTAATGATGTCAAAATTTTATTTCAATTAATAATTTAAGAAATTTTATCATCATATAAAAGGGTGTTACGAATTTCCGTTTTTTAAATAAAAAATTCTGATAAGAAGATATTTATAATTTTTTAAACCACAAGGGCAATTTGTATGTTAAACAAATCTGAAGAAGTATATTTATAATTTATACTTATATTATATGTCTAATTGTTGGAATGGTTATACTTGTTATCAAGGGAACCTCATTGGAAATTGTCAAATGTGCAGTGTTGTTGTCTACTAGCCAAAGCCTCATTGTTAAAATAGTATTTACACTGGTTGCTGCGGCGCACATGGTCAGGTATATCTAATTCCCCATATGCATTTACTGGTTTGGAGTGGGGGAAGAAGATAACATCATATACATGATTTGATGATTGTAGGTGATGATGACCCAAATATCCTATTTATTTACTGTTCTTTGGTCCATTTCTGCAAATTTGATTTCAATTTTATGCTTCAAATACTCCAAAAAGTGTTGAACTTCCACAGGGGCATTTACAACTTCACATTCCATGACATGAGTATATATATTTTCAAAAAGGTTACTTTCATTTTATCCCTAAACTATCGTCGTTTTTTTTTTTTTTTGGTTTGATCCTTAAACTATCAGTTTCATCTATTTAAGACCTAAAGTTTTTTTATTTTAGTTTATATGATTCAATTGGAGACAATTGTATAAATTGATAACAATTTGATTTGATGGGCAAAACAGTCATTTCAAAATTTGAATAACTTAATCATGCAACCAAACATTGGTAGATGGATTGGAAAGGGTTGCAGGTCCTACCCAAAACTGAACAAACCAACCCAATTAAGGGCAGATCTGGGTTGGGTTGCCCAAACCCGTAACCTGAATTGACCCATCTCAAACACACCCATTTGCCACCCTTAGTTGGGATTAGTCGGATTTGCTGTGATGCAATTTTGAACCTTCTTCACCTTAATTGATGTAACTGTCTTTGGTTCATTAATAAAGATTTCTTTTTTGGTTGATTTAAAAAAAGTTGGCCTCATAATAGAATATTTTTTCTGCTGCTTGCCCCAATTTGAACCTTAAAACCACTGCTGGTTTAAGAGTTTGGTTCTTCACTAGTATAGCATTATCTCTCTCTTTCATCCATTTGCATTGGTATCAATATGCATAATAATTTACTATTGCCTCCCTAGTTGTTGGTTGCTTGTGCGCAGAGCTTTTTCATATTCTTAAACAAGGCTGTCCCTATACAAGAATCATCTTTCTTTATAAACTTTTTGACGCTCGTGCTAAATTTAATACATTTCACTCTAAAGAGAACTCCATTGCCATTCCCCACCCACTTGTCAAAACCGAAAACCAGTGTCAAGTTTCTTTTTCCCAAAACAGTTTGCATTGTCTGTGTTGAAAAACCACCATGCCTGTAGTCTTGTGGAATGTATATTCAATTGAGCACTGTCCAAATCATGCCAAGTATTTTTAAAATATATATCCCCTTTCATGGTCCAAAGAAAGATTACAAATATGGTTTATTTTTTGACTTTTTTATTTATTACGAAAAGACTTGTAAAAAGGTAGAGAAGTTTTGTGACCTAAAGAAACCCAGAAGCTGCTCATTTTTTGTGTACCCAAAACAAGCTTAAAATATGTTTTATGGTTGAAGGTATGTATATATAGTCAAACAATCTAGCTGGCATGCCTTCTAATCACCCTCCCTAGCCAAAGAACCAATACCTAGAGTCTTCCAAAGAGCCATAGTTCATTTCTCAACTACTACTAATATTAACAATAATGAAAAATGAAAGTGTGTCATTGTCTTGCTATATAAAAGCTCTTTAAGTCATAGCAATTGGGATCAAAATCTATCCTTTCTTAGCACAAACACTAGAAGAAGAAAGTACTAACTATTTCTTGACTTCAACAAATGAGGAACAAAGTGAGTGATGCTGAAGTTGCAGCTGCTGTATTCGACAAGAATTTAAGTGAAAGAAGGCCTCTCCCAAAGAGAGGGCAAATTAAAATGAGGATAGCATCGAAAGTGGTTCACGGAATCATGTCTCTGCTCTCACTAGCTCCTTCCCAAGATTCCGGTGCTACTGCCAATTTGCTAGAAAGTTCAGTTTCAAAGGAACAAATTCCAGTTTTGGGAAATAGAGAGATGTTTAAAAGCCCTTGATTGATGTAAAAATTTTGTTTCGTGATGACCCTTTTAATGTACTTATGATCATCACCATATTCTTTTAATTTTGTTATTTGAGTAGTTTTCGAATTCACAAGCTTAACCTCGTTCATTGGTAAACCAAGCTTTGTTGTCTGGTTCGTAGAACTATAGATTGATATCAGTTATAATCCAGCAAAATTAGAGTAGGGAAATTTATGTGGAGCTCAGTCAATTAAGAGTAAAGGGCTATGAAATTATTGGAAAATCTGACATGACTAGTAAAATACAGCACAAAAAAAAAAAAAGGAAAAAAAAGAAGAAGAAGAAGAACAGGCTAGCTGAATTCAACATTAGATTTGAGAATTGAGATTTCAAATTTAGGCCTTTAGATGAAAGGACAAAAACTTCTCTAACTTCAAACGGTTTAGATGCCTGTAGCCATTTTATAGAGTAGATTAGGGGTATAAATTTGGCCTGGCTCAATCCAGCTTGGCCCACCCGGGCCTGGCCCATGTTGGGTCTCACGGGTTCCCGTCAAAATTTGGGCCGGGCCGGTCCACGGGCAAAAAAATTAGGCCCAAACCTAGTCCTAGGGCCAGGCCCAAGGGATATTCAGGCCTTGGGTAGCTGGTGGGCTGGGCCTCGGGCCAGGCTAGGGCTTGGGCAAGCTTGAACAATTTTTTTATTTTTTTTAAAAAGTTTTTCTATCAAAATTTTATTAATTTCCACTAAAAAAGACACTAGGCCTCGGGCGGGCCGAGTCTAAGGTTGGGCCTTGAGTGGGCTGATGGGCTTGGCCATAAGCCGGGCCAGATTTCAAAATGATGGTCCAGCCCCAAGCCCAAGGTCTCGGGCTGGGTTCGGGCCCAAGCCCAAACGAGCTTAAACGGGTCAGGCTCATCTCGAGCCGCAGGTCATTTTTACACTCCTAGGTAGATCTATTATCATCTACCCACCATAATAATGCTAGGAACAATAAGCAATACACCAATAAATATAGTAAGATATGCTTGTCCATCACTTGACATGAGATTCACCTAATATTGTGTTTAATTGATATGTTAGTATTGTTATTAAATAAAAGGAAAAAATTCTCTGAAATGTGTTGTTTAGATTTCTGGGCTTGTCACAGCTTTTACTTCACTGATCTGAGTTGTTCAATTGGTAGACTCCAGTGTGTAGATAATTTATGAAAAAAAAAAAATTTGATTTGATAATTATGTTGTTTATAGTTTCGAAAGCAAACATGAAGAAAGTTGGTTATGTTTATTTGATTATTTTTTTTATATTTTTATTATAGATGACATACACACCAAATCTAAATCTCACAGGATAACGATTCAGATCAATGAACTAGTAATCAATAATAAGCTCAAGTACCCAAAAAACATCATATGTCCATACATCAAAGAGAATTGCTTTCTATATGAAAAAATAGGATTCAACTTCTCTCAAGTTTAAATCTAAACTTGACTGTCATGTTGGAGCTTGCGGGGCCCAACATGATTTTCGTTTTGATGATTCGAAGTGTTCATTTTGTAAAGCCTTCCATGTATATTGTCCATAAAAAAATTTACTCCTTAAGTAGTGAATTTTTCATTTTGGCACTTAAGAAATAATTTTTTCTCAATTTGATCCCTAAAATGTATGTGTTCCTAATTTAGCCCAATAACAAACAACCATCCAAAATTTGATCAAAAACACCATGTGGGGTACCATGGCAATCTGTCTACGGGACATTTTACTTTTGACTTGACCTAAATCCGTGGACAACCCATGAAAATTGTGTAAGTTTTTGGAAAATTTTCAATTCAGTGTAGGTTTTTCAAAAAATTATAGATAAATGGTAAACTTTATATATATTAATAATTTAATTTATAAATTTTTTCATGAATTGTAATAATTTTTTAATAATTTCACTATTTGATAATTTTCTCTAATTTTTTCCTCACATCGTAAGGAAGAGAGAAAAGAGAATGAAAGTAAAAGAATAGAGAGAAAATGAATGATGAGCTTAATTGAATAATATTACATTTTCAAAAGTTAATAAAAAATTGCATACATACCCTATTCGAAAACCTTACTTTAATGAATGATGAGCTTATTTTATATGATTTCATAATGTTTTTGACATTAATAATTAAAACCTACCGAGAAGCATATTATAAAATGTTGGAATGCTGCGTGCCAGTCACTTCACAAAATGTTAGTTTTCACCTACTGAGATAATAAAATGGACACTTGCCACCAAACTAGTTAAAAATAGGTAGAGGGATTAAAAAACAAGCATGATGATCATGCTATATTGCTATCAACTAAACTTTTCACTCACTTTATTCCTAATTTGAGCATAGGCCCCACATGCCAAAATGGAAATTTGAGATTATTTGTAAGCTCGCAAAAGTTATAAACACAATAAATTGTATAAAATGTATGATTTATATTCAAATTTAATGGAGTGTGAGTCATATTAAAAATAAATTTGAATAGTATATTTCATTTTTTGTATAGTTTTCTTTGTTCGTAACTTTTTAACTTGAAACCAGTGCCAAATTATGAGTCTTCTATCATTTTAGTTCTCAATGTTTCGATTTGGTTTTCAATATATAAAAAAATGTTTCAATTTAATCTTTATAATCAAAACATTTTTATATATTGATTTAAATTGACACAATTTAAACATTTGGGAGTAAAATGACACAATGCTCCTACTTTGAGAATCAAAAATGTAATTAACCTTATTTTATTTTTTTTATGTAAACTTTTTGGAAAAATTACACTCGCCTCCTTTCAAGTTAAAAAAAATACAATTAGTCTCACACTTATGACATAATTACACTAGTCACCCTTGATGTTTTGATTCAAATAACAATTAGATTGTTTTTATCCGTAATTCGTCAGTCGTGTGATAAAAAAATAATATTTGATATCTCTTTTTAACTAAAATATATATCTTTGTTTATTTCGATATTTATCTATCATTTGCATTTGTTTCAATCGTTTTAGTCTCACCGAAAAGATAAGTCAGTGTAATTATGTTAAAAGTGTGAGACTTATGTTGGACTTTTTTTTTTTTGTCCCCTCAAATTTTAAAGGAGGTGGGTATAATTTACCCAAACTTTTTATACATATGACAAACAATGTGAGTGTTTAGGAAGTGGCTATTTTTGAGATTTTTTTGCTATTTTAGTATGCTATTTTAGTTTCTGTATTTGGAAAGATGGGAAGGATTTTTATTTGATTTGTTGTATTAAAAAATGTGTTTGAAATGATGGTAAAATATAAATTGACCAAACTGCCCATACAAAAATTAATAAAATACACAAGGCAGATTTCCTTGTGGCAGTGAGGACATGCCACCACCTATCATGTGTTGACTTGGGTTGAAAATTTTGTTTGTAATAAATTAATTAAGTTGATGTTAGTTTGACAAAATCAATGAACATATTTATAATAAAATTTGTATATTAATTAGTAAATCAATACATATTAATTAGTCTACCAACAAATCTTATTATAGAAATTATAAATACCCAAAACTTGTTACTTCTTCTGTACCAAAATATTAAGTTTTTATTCGATTTTTTATTATCCCAAAATATTAATCTCTTTTTAAAAATTAATGAAAAAAAATAATATGAATTTTCTATTTTACCCTTCTTTCAAATTCATTACTAATACAAAAAATACAATTATGACAATTGATATTTAAAAAAAAGAAAGAAATGGGAAATGGTGAATTTGAGATAATTTAGTTAATTTAGTTATAATTGTCAAATAAAACTTTACAGAAAAAGACACATGTGGCTATCAAATTTAACCTTCACTTGTACAAACTGTGAATTAAAAATAGTGGGTTGAAAACCAGCAAGAGTAAGTTGGAAAACGAAGAAGAAGCACATAAATCAGGTCAGTATACCCTACCGTCGCAGGTCTTCGACGATCGGTGAGCAAGACAGTCGGCTAGTGGGTCTTTAAGCAACAGTTCCACCAGATTGAGAGCTGCCAGAGAGAGGTACCTCACTCTTCTCTCAAACCCTCTGTTCACACCCAAAGTACAAATGATAAAGATGAAAGAGATGAAAGTCTTGAAATCAGTTTAGGCTTTTTGGTTTTTGGATATGAACAAGAAAGGGTAAAAATGTCTTTTTACCCAGTTAATGACATCTAGCTAGACCCTGTCTCTCTACCTAGGCTACGGGGCTTTTTACCGAGGTTACATGGCTTTTTTTTTTTTGTTTGAGGCTAAAATAGCTTGTCCATCCCGTTGCCAAACATCGCCAATAATATAATGACAATACTAATTTACGAACTCACTTACATGGGAATGTGAGTGAGTATGTAAATTAGTGTTAAAAAGGGGGGGAGGAAATTACATTATCATTTCTCATCTACAAACCCCACACAAAATCAATCAAAACAACTCGTAATAACCTACCAGAGAGAATCTCCCAAACCTCTAACTGTGAAAACAAGACAAACAACACAAAATTACAATTTCATCTCCCTAACCCATATCAATACAAAGAAAAAAGAGGGGGGAAAAAAAAAGAAAAAAGGGCATTAATCTTATACTCATTGATGTCCAGTTTTGAGTTCTATAATTTCACCTAAAATCAATTGATGGTAGGGAGATCTTTATTTGTCTTCACATTAGGCCTATATTGCAATATTTATGAGATTTTTTGGTTAAGGTGTAACGCGAGTTGGCCCAATGTAAGTATAGACAAGTCTTACAAAACTTTTAATATTTAATAGTATAATTTTAAATTTGTTTCGAGTTTGAACTGAAATTTATTAACTTGAATTCAATTTGATCATGGTTTGGGTACACTATCACAACCTGAACAAATTGAATTCTATTGCCATACTATAAACAAACTTATATATGTATAAATAAAATATACATATAAAAAGTATCTAATTTCTTTTTTTAATCTTTAATGATTATTTTTTTCTAAATTTGTGTCAAAAATTTATTTTTTAGATCCATCTAGTATAGAAAAATTTTAAAAGTAATTTTTTAAATAAAAAAAAATCTCCAAAGACAAAAAAAAAAAAAAAGTACTTTAGTGGATCTTTTATCCAAAATTTTAAATTAAAATTTTTTTTTTTTAATCTACCCAACTGAATGGAATTAAATAAAAATTCACAAAAATAAAAATAAAAACAAAAAACAAAAAGAGCCTAAAAATGTGAATGCTAAATACTCTTACAAGGAGTATTACTTTTTATGTTTTATTTGGTTCATTGAAATGAGATGAAATAGTAATTTTTTTAATGTTTTTCTATGGATTGACCATTACTTTAAAATTATAGAAAATTATTACATTTATAATAAATTTATCTTTATTTTTTTAATCTAATCAAATATAAAAATAAATATTTTAATAAAATGATCATTCGATTTCACTTCATTTAATGAACCAAACACTGCGTTCATTTAGTAAACCAAACACTATCTCATTCTAGCTAAAACTTCTTGGGGAAATTATCTATCAGTTGAACTATCAAAAAATTATTACAGAATTATGTAAAAGTTCATGAATTTAATTATTGATGTGTATAAAGTTGGCAAAATCCTTGATAAATCCATAATCTTACCCGTATAAGTCATTAAGAAGGATGGTTCTATTAGGGACACAAGGATATTTGTTATGAAAAGTCCATGTGCTAAGGGCTTAAGAAATTTAGTTTCATAAATACCATCTATTTGTACAAATTTTATCTATCTATTCAATTTTGTAACATATTTGTTCAATTTTTTAACCTATCTATTCAAATTATTTTCACCTATCTGTCCAAATTACTCTATCTGTACAAATTATTTTTTAACCTTCAATTTTTAACATACTTTTAATTGGTCTGTCAAAATTTTTTTAATATTTTTAATCTATCTATCCAAATTATTTTAATATTTTTAATTTATCTGTTGAAATTCTTTTAATTTATATGTTCTAGTTTTTTCTTATTTGCTCAAATTGAATCTATCTGTCCTAGCATTTTTGGCTATTCGTCATAGTATTTTTTTGCTTATCTATCCAAACTGAATCTATACAGATAGATGTGTTGAAAGTGAGAGAGAGGTGTATACCTGTTGTGATGGTATACAAAGAGAGGAATGAATTGAACAAAAACTCATTTTATTCAATCACAAACAAATTATACAAAATAGAGCAAACTATCTACAAATTCTCATATTCTCTACTCTTTTAGAATTCTCCTTATCTGAATATGTTATGTTTCTCCTTGGAGATTACATTTTTCTCTCACTCTATCTAAAACAATCATACAACCTATCTATTTATAAACTCTCAAATCGTGTACAGACCGTGTGTGCTACATTGTTCTCTTCCTCCTTAAGCTTCATCAATGGAGCTTTCTTGAAGCTTTCTTTTCCTTCTAGTTGCTTCCATTTTCTTCCTCATTTTGATCTTCTCTTCTTGACTCTTGAATTCTCTGGCAAGGTCTTCTCTTCTCTGGAATTCACTATATTCAAAGTCAAATTGAGTTTGTTCTTTCAACATCCCCCTTAAACTCAATTTGTTGGATTTTCTACATAATACCTCATATCTGCTCGTGGAGTTCATCATAACCTCTTGTCTGGTCTTTGTAGTCAATCCTCTATTGACTTCTATCTCTCTTGGAACAACCTCCTGTTGTTCGATATTGTCAACCACCTATTGACATATGTCTCTTGGAACAACTACTTGTTGTTCGGTGATTGTGAAATAATCACATGTTGTTCTCTATTGTGCGAAACAATCAACTATTATCTTTTTTGCTGGAAACAACCATCTACTATTTATCTCATCCACAATAGTTGGGACGACTTCTATTACATTATCTGTGATATTTTCTTTGTTGTATTCTTCAACTCCTGCTTTGAAGAATATTTTTTCACTTCATTTTTTCAAATAAAATTAGCAAATTGTTTGTATGTAATTTGCAAAATCTGACCTCACAAATGTGTCCAAAATATTCCAAATAAATGAAAAACACTATTGGATCGTTGTGATTGGACTTTAGATGGCTTAGCTTTAGCCAAAATATGTTGGATGGTCCAAATAAACGATTGCACCTCAACCATATCACACTGGATAATTTCTTTATTGGTTTTTTGTTTCATCTTCTCCAACGAAACAATTGACTTTCTAGGCAAACTTTGACTATTCGTTTTAGCTTCGTTTGAACCGTTCTTTATACCGTCGGAATCCTCTTGATGAGTGAATTTGGTATATTCAAAACTGAATTTCGACAACTTCGAAAAATTTTAGTTTCCAGATGTTGCAATTATCGACAAACTTCGATTGCTTCTTGGCTCTTTTGGTTAATGGTTCTGGACTCCTCTAGTCGACACAAACCCTCTGGTATACTCAGAAATTGATTTCAACACCTTCGAAATCTGGGCAAATTTGAAAACTCTCTGTTTCTTCGCAATTTTGGCCCGAATTGGCTCTTCTAGCTCTGATACCACTGTTGGGAAGTGGAAGAAAGGTGCATACCTGTTGTGATGGTATACAAAGAGAGGAATTAATTGAACAAACACTCCTTTTATTCAATCACAAACAAATTATACAAAAAGAGCAAACTCTCTGTAAACTCTCATACTCTTTACTTTCTTAGAATTCTCCTTATCTGAAGATGTTATGGGCTCGTTTGGTTTGCTTTTGGGAGAGTTGTTTTTGAAATTTTTTTCCAAAATTTTGTTTGGTTTGTGGATTTTCTCAAAAAATTTCCAAAATCATTTTCTCTCTCTTACACATCCATCAATCACTTTTTCTCTCTCATCTCTCCTTCTCAATCACCTTTTCTCTCACACACATTTACTACATTACAACAAAATATCAAATCATCCCAAACTCAAAAACTACTTTCAAAATATACAACCAAACAAACTAAAAAAAAATTCTAAACTTTCTCCCTAATTATTTTTTGAAAATCACTCTCTTAAAAGCAAACCAAACACACCCTATGTTTCTCTCTAGAGATTACATTTTTCTCCCATCCCATCTATCTCACAATCAATACAACATATAGAGAAATCTCTTTCGTGATTTCTCTCTCACATGGAGGAACTCACACTTCCTCTCATTTCCACATATGGTGAGAATCTCACACCTTCTCACACGTCTTACAATTCTAATACAACATCTATTCATAGACTTTGGCTCAAGTATGAATATGAGCTGGATACAGTCAATCAAACACGTTTTTCTTCTTTATTTCATTGATAAGCTTTGACCATGGCAACCTCCGTGAAGCTTCCTCTCATAGAACTCATCTTGTCTTCAACTTCTTTAATCTTTTGGCAACTTCTTCGGCCTTCTTCAATCTTCATCTTCTAGCAGCTTCATCTCCAAACTCAAATTGAGTTTGTCTACCAACAAGATGATGATGATCAGCGTTCTATGTGACTCTTAGAGTGAAAAAAGAAACTCAAAATGACGAACACACATAGAGTCAAAATTCACATATATTTAGAGAGTAAAAGTGAGCAAGCTAGAGAGAGACAAAACCTACTAAACCCAATCAAGACTCTAGACAACTCCGCATACCTCAGCCTTATGAACCAAATGGGTGGCTTGATCGGAATCGTCACAATCTAATTCGACACTCTTATGGATGTACAGTTCATGGACATTAATGGAAACCATGTGGGTTGGTATCCAAACTCGATGGTTTTAACCCAAATAGCTGATCTAGACGCCATTAATGTTGATCTCAAGAGAGGCGACCTGGTCAACTCATGGATTAACTACTCTAGGTCCACTCGGATCTTCAACATATTTGTTTCTTTCTCTAGTCTCAAACCCAAGCAAGACCCATAAAACCCAACTACTACTCTTTTCTTCTTGTGGGGTTCTCGGAAGCCATGAGAATTGAAGTAGCCATACATTCACAGAGAGAGAGAGAAAGAGAGATTTTAGAGAGAAAAAATAGATTTGATTATGGAGAGAGAGAAAGAGAGAGAGGAGTGTGTTTATGCCACACTTATCCGTGTCTTGTAGGTACACTAATAAACATGCCATTTTCAACAGATAAACACATCAATTTCAACGATATGGGACCGTCCTTATAGACCCAAACAAAAGGTGCGTGGATCTATATCCTTAAGAGTTTATAAAATGGACATATGGCCTGAGCACCCTATAAAGCTTATCACTTATCTATGAATCCAATAACTCTTCCTCTCTGGCCTCTTTCAAGAACCTACTTTTCCAAAATCTCTACCCACAAGCCCTCAAATCTTTAACCTCTCTTCACAAACCATTTCTCACTAACACACTCTATGCCCTCTTCCTGAAATTAGGCTTCATTCTCGACCTATTCCTCTTTAGCTCTCTCATCACCCACTTCACCCTCTCCGTTGACTTTTCACATGCCACCCAACTCTTCCGTGACACCCCCTAACTCGAAACTGTCGTCAAATCTATAGTGATTCTGGTTTAGACCCGACCTATTTGATATTCTGGATTCAGGTTTCTTGGTTTTGTATGGTTGTTCTTGTCTTATTCCTCTTTTCCCTCATTGAGTTTGGCTATTAGGTTGTGTTGGTTGTGTTTGGAACATGTTGGTATATTATTTTTCAAAAACCTTATTGCCCAAAATTTTGCTCTTACGCTCGAGCATCACTTCCTACCCTCGAGCGACCTTTGTGAACTCTCAGTACTTTTGTAGGCCTATAAAACTACTAAGAGAGTGTATTATACGCTTGAGTGGTGTTTCTTACGCTCGAGCGGTCTTTCTTATGCTCGAGCGGTCATGCGCTCAAGCGGCTATTCTTGCGCTCGAGCAATGGTCTTTTGTCTGTAAAACTACTGGAAGTGTGTATTCTACGTCACTTCCTACGCTCGAGCGATGACGTCCTTTTTCATTGTGTCTTGGTGCTCGAGCGTCACTTCTTGCGCTCGAGCGGTAATCATTTTTGTGTCTTGATGCTCAAGCGTTACTTCTTGCACTCAAGCAGATTGTGCATATATCAATTCGTAAAGATCACTTTTTACATCACTTTTTCATCTCCTTCTCTCTAAAACACTACAAAACCCTAAATCTAAAGCTCCTCTCTCTTGAACTTGCTCTCTCTCTACAAATACACTACGATCTACCTATTTGTCCACCATACTCCCTTTGTTAAAAAGGTAGAGCTCACCTAGAGCTTTGTTTTCATCCAAATAGAGTTGGATTTTGACTTTCTTAAGGTTTCTTCACTCTCTCCTTGGTCTTTTAGCTTTGAGGTAGGGATTCTGTAACGACCCCATCACGTATAATGATTAGTACTTGATGAATTACGAGGATTTGAAAGTTAATTGCCGAGCATTACAATTTAATTTGGGATTTATGAGAATTGGGGAATCTGACTCGTATATGATTTTATTGAAGGTTTATTTTGGAATTAAAAATTAAGGGTCCAAATGGTTTAAGTAAGTGAAATTAAGAAGTCGAATCAATTTAATATTAATTACGGACCCATTTGGGAGTTTAATTAAATATTCGATTCAGTTTAGTGAAATTGAGATTCGATTAATTAGGTCCTAATTGGAGTTGATTAAGTCATGAGGGTTGAGGATTGTGGTTATTATAAATTAAATTTAATTATGATGCGCCCAATTTGAAGATGTAATTTATGGTTGAAAATTTGAGTCTGATCAGAAATTGAAGGCCTAGATGATTTAAGAAACCAAAATTGAGGTTGGAAATAAGTTCGATTTATTATTTGGAGCCTTTTGGGAATCTAATTAAAAATCTGATTCGCATCGGTAAATTTAAATATATTTAATTAGGCTCTAATGGAAATAAATTGGATTAATTAAATTATGAGAGATCTATGATTTGTTATAATTAATCTACTGATGTGCTAATTGGAATTTATTAAGATTATGTATTGCTTAATTAAATTAATATTTGGGGGTGTAATTGGGTGTGGGTGTAGTGAGAAATCTGTGCATGTGTGTGTATGGGTGTTGTGCTGGAAGGTTTGAGGCTGTGCACGTGTGCTTGTGCAAGACTTGGAGTGAACATGTGTGTGGTGATATTCCCTTAAGGCAACAAATGTTATGAAGTCAACAAGAGAGGGAGTGAGGAAAGAATGGGTTCAAGAGAGGGAGAAAGAGCCGAGAGAGAGAGGGTGAGAAAGCTATGGTTTTTCTGGGTATGTGCTGGAACAAAAGGAAGAAATTAGGAGAAAAAGGGGAATGTAAAGAGTAGCCAAGGGAGGCTCAAGAATTCAACAATTTTAGGTAACTATTTGTCTTAATTTTTGTAGATAATTTAGCTAAAGGCTAAAATCAAGAAAGTTATGGAACCAATTCCATGGGTTTGTAAGAAATTGGGTTTTGAGCAAGAAATCAAATTAAATTCATGATCATGGGAATCAATTTAGAAATTAATTAGTTTAAGTTTGATTTTCATTATCCTCCATGAATTTGGGGTTCATCTTTGCATGCATGATAGAATTTCAAGTTTTTAGATTTAAATCATGTGTAAAAAGGACTTATGAGGTTAAATTTGAGTTTGCATGTGGAATCATAAGCAAGAAGATGAAGATAAATTAGCTCAAGAATAAGAATATGGAAATTAATTTGAAATGGGTTACATGCATGTGGATGATTAAGAAATTGATGTTGAGATTAAATATTTGGAGTTTAACATTACATGCATTGTAAATTTTCAAGATTTTATAATTTAATTCATGTCTTAAAGTGAGATTAAATTGTGATATAAATTAAGGTAAACAATCTCATATTTTGAAAAGAAAAATGAAATGTTTTATAAACATCAAGTTTATGGGAAAATTAGAATTAACCCTAATATTAGATAAAGTGTTGATGTTATAATTAGATTTTAATCCACACTTGTAATTTGAGATTTTATTTAAATAAAACATATTTTGGGATATCTATGGTTATGAATTAAATTGAGGTTATGAATTAAGTTAAGATTAAGATTATGGAAACTAGTTGGAAAATTTATAAGAATATAAAACTAGTAATTTTGATGTCAATTTCATGCATGTGAATAATTTTCTAAGGAATTTATGACTTTAATAAATGGTTTTCCATGTTTGTGTACTAAAATACATGTTTTGAAGCCTTGAATACCAAACTTGAACTTTAATTGCAATTTTGAAATTTCAGAATTTTCGTTGTTCGCTCGAGCGAGGGAAGTCTCGCTCGAGCGTGAAAATCAAGCTCCCAGCAGTTTTTCAAAATTGTACAGTCCGCTCGAGTGACCAAAGTGGCGCTCGAGCGAAGACCTCATTTTCAGCACATTTTGGAAAGTTGCATTTAGTTCATATTTTTATCCTCATCTCTTTCCAAAGCATTCTAAACATGATTCATGACTCAATAAAGAATAAAAAGCTACTAATCAGCATAGATTAGTTAGTTAATGAACGAATCATTGACCTAGTGGTAATTGTTTAAGAAGCCAAGTAAATGATCAATCTGTTTGGAAAAGAAAGACTTAGTAATGAAAGAATATGTGAAATAAGGACTCGGTTTATTTAAATGAGAAAGAATAAACATAGTAGAACTTCGGACTAGAAAGGGCAAGTTTAGTCAAGGGAGTAATATTGTATTTCAATGTGTATATGTGATGTGCTTGTGTAGGTCACGCGCCATTGTCTGCCTGATTTTCCTGATATGTCCAGTCTGTCTGATTTGCTTCTGCAGCCCACTGTGAGTAATAACTTTGTAAAGTTATGTTCAATGTTATGTATTTTCAGTATACTATGATACAAAATGATTGATTCTCGAAAAGCTATGATATGTTGGAAATGAATGAATGAATGTCCAGTCTTTCTGAAAAGTAATTGTGGCACCCTTAGTATCTGGCCCTTACCCGAGGGAGATAATACCGTGGATCTGGCCCTTACCCGGGGGAGATAATACCGTGGATCTGGCCCTTACCCGGGGGAGATAATACCGTGGATCTAGCCCTTACCCGGGGGAGATAATACCGTGGATCTGGCCCTTACCCGGGGGAGATAATACCGTGGATCTGGCCCTTACCCGGGGGAAATAATACCGTGGATCTGGCCCTTGCCCGGGGGAAACAATACCGTGGTTATCTGTATCGGGCCCTTGCCTGGGGGTAATAATACCATGGCTACTTGCGCGCAAGATATGGACCTTTATGGTTGTTGGTACCAACTCTGTCTGTGGTTTCTGGATCTATCTGATCTGTTAGCTAATGGGTGTACCACATATGAGCTTATGCAAAATCTGAATATGATTATGAATATGAGCATGTATCTGAATCTATTTCTGATTGGAAATCTGAATATGCATAAGACTCTATTTCTGATAAGACTGTGTTTCTGATATAAACTCTGATTTCTAACTCTGTGATGGACATCATTCATTAAACCCTTTACTCTGTTATTATTCACTGGGCTTTAGCTTACTGTATTATTTATGTATGTAGGTGATCAGGCGCGTGACCAGGCTAGAGGCTTCTGTCTAGAATCCGTGTGTCAGCCAACCTATGTGCCTTCCGTGGAGGTTCCGGATATGTTAAGTGTTATCGTTATGTAATGTAAAGTTTAAGTTATGTTTTCTTGTTTGGTTCTTCAAGTCATGTGTATATATGTAAATAAAAAGTTTAAAATTTTTATGTCTCATATAAGTCTGCACAGCTCAATGGACGTTGTATATTCTTAATTGCTTCCGCTAGCCCTTTATATTTTGTTAATCTGTTCAGAGGCCGTAGGTAATCCTCGGATTACTGGCCGGTTACGGTGCCAAACCTATAGGGGCGGGTTTGGGTCATGACAGATTCTCTACACTCTTTTATGATTTTTAACTTAGCTATTTGTTTTTCATAAGCAATATTGTGATTTTTGGAGGATTTTGAACAAACCTAGCATTTTGGTTTGAAACCAAAAGAGGGGTTTTCAAATGATTGTATGGAAAATGATTGTGGGAGTGGAAATGAGGTTGAGTTGTAAGCAAATCGTTGATTTTGACCATTGGGTTGGATTTTGGAAGAAAAAGGGGTTTTGCCCTAAATATCCCAAATATTTATTTTGTATAAATAAATGGAATTGATGATGAAAATGTGAAATTGGATAGATATTAATATGGATAGTGGAGATGGATATGTATTATCACTCACATTGTAAATTTTGGATAGTTTATCTGTATTAGAGATTTTATATCTGTTTAGAAATATCTGTTTTGAGTTATTGGTGAAGAATAGCTATAATTGTTATAGAAATTGCATGAGGATTAGGTGAATTGAAACTAATTTCTCATCCACGTGCATTGAACATTTGTTACTTATTTAATACATTGTAAATGTATATGATTTTGAGAAAAATGGGTAAATGTTGGAAAGATGTGTATATCACTAAATTAAGTTGGCTCGTGTGTCCAAGGTGAAAGTCCCGAAAAATACGCGTATACATGGATGCCAATTCCCGCGGACGAAATATCTGTAAAATGGCAATAGTAGTGCTTGAATAGACTATGTTTACATGGGTACCGTTTGACAGTTTCTCGCAAACGAAATATCTGTGAAAGGTTGTACCGGTTTAAGAATCTTTCCCTTGTTTCCTATGGTAAAGAACATGATTTGAGAATTGCGATATAATTTGAGCATGGCATGATTTTGAGAAAAAAATGTAAACCATTTTGACATGGGCATTGCATATGCATTTTACCATTATATCTTTGTTAAGATTCATATATTGTGTTAGATTATTTCTACTAGGCTTTGGCTCACCCTATTTAGGGAAATCCATTTTCAGGTGCTAGGGATATGCCTCCACCAAGGACTTAGCTTTGAAGGACTGTGAAACCGAAGGCTCAGTGTTATTTTTGTTTGTTATTTAATTTTGTACAAGCCTAAGGCTTTATATGTATTGAGCTTAAGACTCATTTTTGATGTATCCAAGCATTGACTTGGAAATGTGTAAGCCTTTAGGGCATATGATTATCTGTTCAGCTTTTATTTCTATTCTCAATCTTGTAATACATGCTGTAGATTCAGGATGTCACTTTTTGTATATCAAACTCCAATTTATGAAAGTTTATCAATTCATATATGTTATCACTTCTCAATTATTATGAGGTGGGTACATTGTAATTATTTCGGAGCATTACAACTTGGTATCAGAGCGTACCGGGTTTGAATACTTTGGGTACATGGGAAGTGGTTATTACCACAATGGGTTTGTATTGCTTGATAGAGACACTAGTATGTATGGTATGCTTATGTGATTATATAGGTATCAGATTTAATTCCTAAGATATTGATTGGGTTTACGAGTTTCTAGAAGTTCTGTTAGAAGAGCACTTGATCACTGCTGTTTCTAATCAGAACTCTGGCAATGTTGCAAAACAATCATTATTTAGGAAGGAAATTCGTGTGTGTTTATTTGACTACGTGCTTACGTGGAGTGAATTACTATTGTCAACCGCATTGGGATGCGAGTGAGTTAGCTTCGACACATTTGTACATGTGCTAATCTTTTTTGTTACCTTTATTAGGCTATCAGGACGTGGACATGGTGGTGGTAGGCGTGGTAGGCCTAGAAGGCATGAGGTGACTTTACCGGATGATATTTCGGCGCAAGATGAGGGAGTTGGGCAGGCCAATATGGCTGAGCCTACTGGTCAGCAGGCTATGGGTACCTTAGCCCATGAAATGGCCGGAACATTACGGGAATCCATGGACATTCTCAAGGCTGAGAATCAAGTCCAAGCCCAAGTAGCTGAGGCATGGCTGTCATTCTTGAAACGAGAGTTTTTTCAGTCGAATCTGGACTAGTTTTTGGGTGATCTCAAAGAGCTACTAAAGGCAGATGAGTGGTTTGAGTAGATGATGAAGACGTTTGAGATGCTCGACATCGAAGACGGAGGTTTGAGGTGGACCTTGGCATCCTTCCAACTGAAGGGAGATGCAGGTCAACAGTGGAAGTGTGCGCGTGGGCGCATTAGAGTGACTTGGGAGACTTTCATCGATGCCTTCCAAGACAAGTTTTTGCCTTCCACTATTAGGGAGAAGTTAAGGGATTAGTTTTCACAACTCAAGCAGTTGAGCACACCAGGTCAAAAATGAAGTCCCCGCGAGCTCTGAGGCATAACAGTACAACATCTTCCAAAGTCGGGGTCACCTCCCCTCCAAGCAAGAACAAAGGTGTGGGTGTCACGACTCCAACGAGAGATGGTGATATCGGTATTGGTCTGAACTTTCCGAATGGATAACTCCTTCGAAACTAAAATAGCGTTGAACGAGAGATGGCGAACATCCTTCAAATGTCGCGAGAAGTCACCATCCACCAAAACCTGCGATAATAAATGTAAGAGTGTGGAAAGTCACCCTGCTCAACTTAGAATTGCAGAACTGACATGGGGTTGACCATGTCAGCATCGTCCAAAGAGGCTTCGCCGAACGAAAGCAAGGTTTTCTCCAAAGAAGGAGCATCTGGGGTAAAAGACTCAACCACCTTCCAAAATGGGTCAGTAAGCCCCCAAAGTAAGGGGCCCTCCTCCATTCAGAGTGGGGTGGGACAGCTCTGTCGGCTAAGAATCTAGAAATGGCCATGAAGAAGAATAAACAAAGGAGAAGAAAACTTTGAAAGAGGGAGGCTAGAGAGAGAAGAAGACAAGAAGATAGGTTTTGCTGGAAGTGGAGGACTAATGAACCCAAGGGACCTATTTATAAAGAAATCAACGAAGGGGTGCCAACATGCCTTCCCAGGACCATTATGACCCATCAGTCAAATATACTTTTTCAGAGTCATGATGACCCTGCAAAAAAATGACGCAACTCCTGGCTCAACCGACACAACTTCTGACCCAACCAATGCAACCCCTAGGTTACTTGCTGACGTCATGCATGAGTGAGAAAGAAGGGGTGTGTCCCCATGCGCACAGGAGGCAATAAGGTCCAAATTAAGTATAGGCCTAAGTGTTGAGGTCGCCTAAATCCCAAGGGAAGTGGGCCAACAAATGGGCCGAAGCAGGTCTGACCAGCCAAAGATCCAAACAGACTCCACGAAGGAAAATGTCTAAGTGATGTTGCAGAGACAATCTGAAATTGCTAAGGGAAAGAGAAAACAGAAACAACTAAGTTGCAGAGGCAATACTTGCAGCGGTCAAGTTACTGAGGCACTTTGCCTCAGCACCACCATTCCTAATATTGTCAGTTCCGCCACCATCTGAAGTAACTGAGGGAAAGAGAAAACCAAAGCAACTAAGTTTCAGAGGCAACACTTGCAGCGGACAAGTTGCTGAGGCACTTTGTCTCAGCGTTGCCATTCCCAATATTGTCAATTCCACCACCATCTGAAGTTGTTGAGGGAAAGAGAAAGCCGAAGTAACTAACACTTGCAGCAACCAAGTTGCGGAGGTACTTTTTCGGCACCGCTATCCCTAATATTGTCGGGACTGCCATTTAAACTTGCTGCGAGAAATGACTGCCTTAGCAACTACAGCCGCCGCAACTAACTTACGGAGAGAACGCCCCACTAAGATAATAGCAGCCTTTGGGAGAAATTTCCCCTCCACAAGTAGAGGCTAATGCTTGGCAGTGACAGCGAGCCTTAAGACATTACTAGCCTAGGGTTGATAGCAAGTCCCCAAAATCATTTTTAGCTCAACACTGATAGTAGGCCTCGAAACTCACTAGCTTGTCACTGATAGCAGGCCCCAAGGCTTACTGGTTGGAGCCGATATCAGGCCCAAAGATACCAGTATACTATAATGATCCCGCGAAGATGAGAGCAAGGTAGCCCGAGTATAAGGGACTCCCTTTCCATTATCCAGGTCATGGACCTGCCTTAGACACATAGGCAGGACTAAGGAAGTCCCTTGGGCTTGGTACTATGGCACAGCATGGCTGATAGAAGGCTTGGCTATGGCCTTCGCCCTAGGAAACTAGGGAGTTTGTGGTTAGGTGGCTAAGGGTGGAGGTTTCACTGAGGAAAACACGAAATATGGCCGATAGCAGGTTATGAAGTCTTAGGAATGTATGTATTGGCCAAACTAAATTGAGAAGATAAGTACAGCGGTAAGGTTTTACTATGGCAAGTGCAATTGCCGAGGTTCATGCTGAGAATGCGAGTTGCAGTGACAAACACTCCCGCCGCAAGTGCACTTGCTGAGGTGTCTGTAAGGTTCACATTGAGAAGGCAAGTTGCAGCGGCAAACACTCCCACCGCAAGTGCATTCGCTGAGGCAATTGTGCCAAACAGATAGTACACAATACATGTAGAGGGACGCGTGTCACTTCTAGCCTGGTAGCTCAAGGAAGAATATTCTATGTGAACCCCTGGGATACATGTCTTCTCTCTATTTGGCCACTTGGTGTCCTCTTGGTACCAAGGAAAAACCTATAAATAGGACCCATTTCCTAGCCCAAAAGAGGATAATTTTGGGGATTTAGGGGGAGATGCTGCCCATTTGTGCACTGCCATTCTCTTATTCTTGAGCTACTTGATTCACCCTCACCTAGCTACTCATCCTCCAGCCATCCCACCATTGTTGAACCATTAGCATAGTTTTGCCTCTCTAATCACTACTCACATAGAACCCCTCCCCACACACTCTGACAACATTCTACTTTAACTATTCTTTTTTAAAATATTTATTTTCTCTAACTTTTTTTATTCACATGATATTCCCTTCATATGTATGTATATATATATATATATATAAGTATATGAATCTGTTCTTGAATCTTTGAATGAAAAAAGATATTAAATGTTGCTTTGTTGATCAAATCTTCAATTTCTTTAAATCAGTCCTTCAATTCTTTTTAATTCTATTATTTTGTGATAATCTTCAATGTTTGGTCTGTGGTAATCTTCAATGTTTGGTTTACAGCGATCAACAACAAGGCCTATAAAATAGAATCTTCAATTTTTGTTGTTTTGTCCTCAATCCCAATGGATTGCAAGGGTAGAGTTTGTTGATAGAATTATCTGTTGATCTAAGCAAAGACTTGTGCATGTAACAGAGAGAGAGAGAGAGAGAGAGAGTTTAATAATAATAAAATTAATGGCATGTGAACAGTTGCTCGCCTATGTTGGCATGTTATTATAGTATAAGTTGGATTGACTAGTTTCCTCAATATCTCATCTCTTTTTATATATCTATACTATATATATATATAACCGAATGTAATGGTGTTTCAAAAGCCTTCAAAATGCCATTCTAAAATCCTTATAATTTTGAAAAATACGTGGCAACTCTCTTTTTAGTTTATAGCTCTTTTCCTCCCCTCTCAAAGAGTTTCAAAACAATAAAAACCCCTACCCTTCCACCTCTCTTCTACCCTACGTTTCTTTTGTACCCTCAAAGACTTTCAGTCCCACTCTTCCACTATCCACAACTCATATCCATAAAAAGTTGCCAAAAAAAAAAAAAACTATCCATAAAAAGCTGTCCCAAAAAAAAACAAAACAAAACAAAACAAAAAAAACTTTCACTCTCCCACAACTCCTACAACAGATAGATATCCCTCTCCTACGTTACTCCGTTACTCTCCCACCTCAAACAAATCTCTCTTACCCTTAAAGACTTTCAGTCCCACTCTCTCACTATCCTATAACAGATAGATAAAAAAAATAAAAAAATAAAAAAAAACCCCAACCCATCTATCTATATCCCCTTAAACCATTACTTCCAACAATCCACTGCTACAAATATCTATACATATACTTCATTAACTTATCAGTAGTGAACACCAGCAGTCCCCAACTACAGCAGTCCGCATCTCGATCGAATGCATGTCTCGGTTTTCTTTTTCTTTTGCTTTAATAATTTATTTTTTGTTCCAAGCATTTGTGATTTTGTATTTTGACTATAAATATTGTAGAAAATTATAGTGTCCATGTCTCTATTTTTCTTTTTCTTTTGCTCTAACAATTGTAGTGTCCATGTCTCTGTTTTTTTTTTTTTTTTTTCTTTTGCTCTAACAATTTGTAGCATATTGTGTCAGACCAAATACATTCCATATCTTCACATTTTCCATCTCATTCCATGAGGAGATTCCTGGAAGTCCTTCATAATTTTCATGCCATAGAAATGTGAATTGGAAAATTAGTGATAAACTGCGTTAGAAAATCTTCTGCCATCACCTACTATTTGTTCCACCAATTTTGGCGTTGTAGGCTAAATACATACTGGGCCTTTTGCATACAATAGTTGTTCCCGAACTAAAGTAGCTGTTCTCGAACTAAACCCATTTTCTCTCATTTGATGAAACCCACTTTTGCCACCCTGTCTCTCGATCGAATGCATGTCTCAATTTTTATTTTTCTTTTTCTTTTGCTTTAATAATTTATTTTCTGTTCCAAGCATTTGTGATTTTGTAGTGTGCATGTCTTTGTTTTTCTTTTTATTTTGCTCTAACAATTTTTTTTTTTCCAACCATTTGTGATTTTGTATTTTCATGCATTGTGGCTCAAGATTAAATAATAGAGAGAACAAATTGGCTTACTATTCACGTTGTCAACTAAAGAACACATGATAATCATTAACACTTCTTTTGACACTTCCAGGGGGAAAAAAATAGAACAAAAAAACAACTCCCATGTTTTACACTTTTGATATCCATTCACGTTATTTTTTTAAAAACAATCTATAAAAAAATATAAAATATAAAAATTACAAATATCCAATGTTTATCACGTTATTTACAAAAAAAATGGCTCAAACTTCTTTTGACACTTCCAGGAAAAAAAATAAAAAATGGAACAAAAAAACAACTCACACGTTTTACACTTTCGATATCCATCCACATTATTTTTTAAAAAACAATCTATAATTATTAAATAAATTAATAAAAAAATATAAAATAATAAAAATTACAAATATCCAATGTTTATCACGTTATTTACAAAAAAAGAGCTCAAATATCTGTAACTTAAATAAATTAAAAACATATATACCAACTATAAAAATTCAATGTCTATCATGTTATTTAAAAAAAAAAAAAAAAGAAACCCACAAGTTCTATTCCTACAATTTACTCATGGATATCCAACAACCACAATTCACTGAATCAGACGTCCATCACATAAAATTTCGTAATATCTATAACTTAAATCAATTAAATAAATCTCACTCTCAATTAAATAAATTAATAAAAAATACATATCCACAAAAAGGCACCGCTTTGTGTTTATTTTGTAATTTAAAAAATCTTTAAAAAAATCTAACAATAAATCAAAATAAATCCTCTTTTTCCTTTGTGTTTTTTTCCCCCCCGTGTATAACAATAATTTGATTACGTTATCTTTGCTTACTTTAAAACTACTATATTATAATTTCCTTTACAAAAAAGTTACATTAGCTCCTCAGTAGATGCATGTTGTAAATAGTTTTTTTTTTTTTTTTAAAAAAATTATGTACTTACAATAAATAATGATACTTACTGAGATTTTTTATCCTTTATCTTTTGTATTCCAGTTTGAATTCTATTGAAGAATAAGATAAGCAAACTTGAGGTAAATTCCAGATAAATTAGCACCAATTGGATAACCATTTGATATTTCCAGGTTTGAAGTTGAATTACAAATTTTTAGATCTTTGGCTACATACTATTTTTATGAATTCTATAGCAAATGTTATCATGTAGGAGTTGATGATTTCAATGTGCAAAATTAACTACAAACAATTATAGACTACCATGTTTATGAGTTTTTTTTTTTAGCAATTTTAATATGACTAGAAACAATTAGTGACTATCATATCTATATATATATATATATAATAAATATATAACCTGCATGATTTTTGATCTTTGATACATTATATTTGTATGGATTCTACCGCAGATGTTATCATGTAGGAGTTAATCATTTCAATGTGCAAAGTTAACTACAAACAATTATAAATTATCATGTTTTTTATATGAAAATCATATGTTACACATCCTTAAGTCATTATCTATACTATAAACTAATAGCATGAGTTATATAAGCTTCAACTTAATACTCTATTCAGGATGGATATGATTTTTAATCGAGAAATTAATCAAACACAACTTAAGTCCAAGATGGCTCGGTTGGTAGCCAAAAGAAGACTGCTTTTGACACGGCATTCTGATCGTAATGATCCAACCTTCAAGATTCGTCTTCTCAATATAGAAAAGGAGGCTCGACGTTTGAGAACCATCATTTTGCATTTGAAAAGATTACGAAGTAGTGCCCGTCATAGTGGTAATCTATTGACTTCTACACAATAACATTACATTTCAAATTTTCTTACAATCTTATTAGTGAGACATTCACATTTTCAATAATCTTTTAAGAATCACAAAAATAATAATATGAACTTATATTATATATTAGGTGTTGATAAAGAATATGAAAATCGATATCGAAAATATCTTTCCTCCAAGTTGGCACGACTGGTGGCAAGAAGAAGATTACTTTTAGCACAATATGATAGTAATGATCCTACATTAAAGGACCGCCTTCAGAAAATAGAAAAGGAGAATCGAAATTTGAGGATCACAGTCTTGCAACTCAAAAGAATGCAACATGATCGCAATAATGACAATGCTCCTGATGTTAGTCACGTTGGAATTCAGATTCCTGTATCTAATGAATTAGACACAAATGAATCAGAAGTGCGAGCTTCTAATATTGTACCACCAACTTCAAATAGAGCACATCTACCTGGTAATAAACATTTAGCCAACTATGTACTCTATACAAATTTCTTACAGACACTAGAAATTCATAAATATAATCTAAATCTAAATAATTTCAGGTAGTACATTTACCACACATTCTAGAAGGAGAAAAATTTCAAACCGCTCAAACTTTGGTGAGAGAACAATAACATGCTCTAGTTGTCAAGCAATGATGTGGATAGAGGAAAAAGTAAGAGATAGGCCATTGAGTCGACCAAAATTTAGTCTCTGTTGTCAAAGTGGACAAGTGATGTTGCCTTTATTGCCAGAAGCTCCTGAATTTTTGCAACAACAGTTTACTCATGTGAGATTCAGGGAACACATAAGGACATATAACTTTCTATTATCCTTCTCGTCCATGGGTGGGACAATTGATCAATCAGTGTTAGATGGAAAGGGTCCTTATGTTTTTCGTATTAGTGGAGCAAATTTTCATAAAATTGGTTCTCTACTACCGGAACTTGGAAAAAGGCCTAAATTTGCACAACTCTATATTTATGACACTAAGCATGAAATTCGAAATAGAATGGACGTTATGAATAGGTGTGGTGGCACATCGTGAATTGATACGTCCACATTAGAAGGTTTACAGTTAATGTTGAATGTCATCAATCCATATGTATCAATTTTTCGCACTACTCGAGACATGATCTGTGAGAATGGTGCTCAAGAATTGCATATTCGCATTTTGAGTTCAAGGGATAGAAGACAGTACACTAGACTCACATACAAAGGATTAATGAAACACATCCTTCATACATGCCACTTCAATATCCATTACTTTTTCCCTATTGGACTGATGGATGGAGAAAGTCTATAAGTTTTTACTCTGGGTACAAACAAGAAACGAGAAGGAGTGTCAATGAGAGAGTTTTATGCATTTAGACTTCAATTACGAGTTGGAGAAGGGAAGACGCTATTACAAGGGGGACTTTGTTCCAACAATTTGTTATTGATTCTTATGCAACTATTGAGCAAGATAGACTAAACTTCATCAGGCATAAATAGAATGTGTTGCGGACTGATTTGTACAGAGGTTTAGAAGATGCTATGACTGCGGGTGACAGTAATGCATCAGCCATTGGTAGGAGATTTATACTCCCATCATCTTTTATAGGTGGCCCACGAAATATGATTCAGCATTACCAAGATGCAATCGCAATATGTCGAAAGGTGGGATTTCCTGACCTTTTTGTCACATTCACATGTAACCCAAATTGGTCATAAATTCAACAGGAGGTAGCGCGCATTCTAAATCGACGCATAGAGGATATACCGGATATACTTGCGAGAGTTTTTTGAATTAAATTGAAACAACTAATGGCATATTTCAAGAACTGAAAATTCTTTGGCAAAATAATTGCAAGTTTGTTTTTATTTGAACTGGTAAATTAGATTTGCTAAATTTAGTTTAAAGTTAACAAATAATATTATTTTTTCTTGAATAGATATTCATGGCATCGAATTTCAAAAGCGAGGATTACTGCATTCGCACATTATCTTGACATTATCCGTAGATGACAAGATAAAATCGCCAGAGGAAATTGATGATATAATTTGTGCAGAAATTTCTGATAAGGATGAAGATCCATTAGCATTTCAAACAGTAATGAGGTGCATGATACATGGTCCCTGTGGCAGTGCTAACCTTAATGCCCCATGTATGTGAATGGAAAATGTTCAAAACATTATCCGAAGAATTTTTGCAATGAAACGAGTATTGATGAAAATGGATTTGCTATCTATAGGCGAAGGGATACAAAGAAAAAATACATGGTTAATGGATTTGAAATTGAAAACATATGGGTTATTCCATACAACCGTGATCTTATTGTACTACATGATGCCCATATCAATATTAAGCGTTGTGCACACGGCAAATTGATCAAGTACTTATATAAGTACATATATAAAGGTCCTGATCGTGCAACGGTTGTAAATGAAGATGTTGTTAATCGAGTTAACATTGATGGACAAAGTCGATGTAGAGAGGCTGATAAGGTAAAACAATACTTAGATTGTCGATATGTCTCCGCAATTGAATGTTGCTGCCATATATTTGAGTTTGAATTGCAAAAGTAATACCCTTCTGTTGAACGGTTACAGTACCATCTACCTGGGGAACAATCTATTCTATTTAGAGACACAGATAACATTCCATCAATTATTAATTAGCCGGGGGTTCACGAGACAATGTTTACAAGGTGGTTCCAAGCAAACAGAGATCATGTAGAGGCAAATGCATTAACATATAAAGAGTTTCCTAGCTCATGGGTTTGGAACCAGAAACAGAATAAGTGGAAAATGAGGCAACAACAAATATGCATAGGTAGATTGTATTATGCACATCCTAATTCTGGTGAACGATATTATTTACGTATGTTGCTTACCAAGGTTTGAGGTGCAAAATGTTATGAAGATATTAGAACCATTAATGGCATTGTGCACCCAACATTTAAATCTGCATGCCTTGCACTTGGCTTACTTGACGATGATAGTGAGCGAGACGCAGCTTTAACAGAAGCCTCAACATGGGCATCGGGTGCTCAACTGCGAAATATGATTTGCTTAATGCTAATGTTTTCTGAGGTTACAAATGCATATGAATTGTGGAAGAATCATTGGTTTGACCTTACTGATGATTTACAAAATAGGGTACGAAGGCAAATTGGGAATGGGGCAATATACGTCTCGAAGAATGTGAATTGAAAAATTTAGGATTGCTTGAAATTGAGCACATACTAAATCAAAATGGAAGGTCTCTTAAAGAGTTTCTCCGATGCCACTACCATCATATCGATCAGGTCAAATGGTTACTAATAGGCTCATAAGGAAGAAACTGAACTACGATAGCATTTCAAAAATGCAATCTTTTGAATCTTTATATGTGGGATTGAATGATGACCAATTAAAAGTGTTTAACACCATAATGGAAGCTTATTCCACTCATCATGGGGGCTCATTTTTTGTGTATGGTAGTGGAGGAACTGGAAAGACATATTTATGGAACACTTTAATTGCAAAATTTCGATCCGATAAGAAGATCATTCTTTCTGTTGCATCATCAGGTATTGCAGCTTTGCTTTTACCTGGGGGTACGAACTGCCCATTCCCGTTTCAAGATTCCACTTGACCCTGATAACTCATCATATTGTTCAATAATTCAAGGGACAAATTTGGCAATGTTAATTCAAGAGGCGTCATTAATTATATGGGATAAAGCACCAATGGTTAGTCGTCATGCTTTTGAAGCTGTTGATCGTACATTTAGGGACATATTGAAAAATACAAAACATTGTTCAGAGGATAGGGATTTTGGTGGAAAACTATTTGTGCTTGGTGGTGACTTTAGACAAATATTGCCTATCGTACCTAGAGGTAGGCGTGAACAAACAGTGGAAGCTTCATTACCTAAGTCAACAATTTGGGAGCATTGTCAAGTCTTACATCTTACCAGAAATATGGGTGTTACAGCACAAGATATTTCTAATCATACGCGTCATGAATTACGTGACTTTGCAGAGTGGATTAAATTCGCTGGTGAAGGGAAAATAATGGGAAGCTCATTTAGTGAAGGCTATGAACCTAATTGGATACAGATACCAGAAAAATTAGTTATAAAAAATAGAGAAAGAGATTTGCACCAGTTAATCGATGCCACCTATCCTGGTTTCATAAATAAATATCAGGATATGTTGTACTTAAAAGAATGAGGCATTTTAGCTCCTAAGAATAGTGATGTTGATGAAATCAATTCTATTATGCTTTTGATGCTTCCTGGAGAAATGAAAACTTTTAATAGTGCTGATAAATTGTGTCCAACAGAAAGTGAGAGCAACGTTCAAGACATGAACCCTCCTGAACTTTTGCATTCCTTGAATTTACCAAGACTCCCAAATCATTGTTTGCAATTGAAAGTTGGAACACCAATAATGCTTCTAAGAAATGTCAACCAATCTTTGGGATTATGCAATGGCACTCGATAATATAAGATGGGAAACTGAGTAATTGAAGCTAGAGTAATTACAGGGTCTAGAGTGGGTGAGAAAGTACTACTTTCAAGAATTGTTTTAACACCTTCCAAAAATCATGCTCCTTTTATAATGAAAAGAAGGCAATTTCCAATAAAGTTGGCATTTGCTATGACAATAAATAAGAGTCAAGGGAAAACTTTGAAGAATGTGGGCCTTTATCTTCCGAATCCAGTCTTCTCTTATGGCTGTATGTAGCTTTATCACGTGTCACCTCTCCATCAGGCATAAAGGTGTTGATTATTAATAAACAAGGCATATCAGATGATGTCACCAAAAATGTAGTTTACATAGAAGTTTTTAGTGGCAATGATCAATAGTTTTGTTCAAGAGTTTCAAATGTGTTTCATTTTCCTAGAAACAATTATTTTATTATTTCTCTTCATATATTGATTGTTTAAAATAAGTAATGTCATACATGAAAACATATGTTGCATTTGAGATTTACATGTTTATATTTAATTTAATTATCTGTACATATACTATGCTTAATTCATACAATTATTTTATTTTATAATTAAGTACCCTTCCTTTTTTTTCTTTCTTTTTTATTTTTTTGAAGAAACAATTTTTATGTTAACAATTATCATTATAAATTTTACTCAAATAATGATAAATGTGGTTTATTATTACAAAAAATTGACTAACATTATGTAATTGTATGTTAAATGTGTTAAATTGATTATGCAGATAAATATGCGGCCTCCTCTAAATATGCGCCGTAGTGATCGTTTGGCCATGCAAAATGCCATAAATGAATTTGAAACTGTACTGCGTAAAGAGGGTTTACCAGTAGAAAATTTTGTTGATTGAAAAATCAAAATATGTCAAGCAATGCAAAAATTAGGGAAAAAAATAAGTGAAAAAAAAAATTGATGGAAACAATATTAGACCTTTTGCTATTAAGCTAGAATGAAGTAAAAGGAAACAATTTTTCAAAAGTATGAAATCAAAAATGCCTCAGACTTAATGGATGCTTTAATGGAGGAGAAGTGTGAAGTTCATCCTCTATGGATTAAACTTGAGCAAGAGTGGATGACTCCAAATTTGACGGTACGAGAGCATATGTTACATAAAGAGCAAGTGTTTTATAAGCTTTGGAAAAAAGGTTTCCAGCCCCACATTGCAATATTAGTTCATGCTATAGTTAACACACTTCCAACCTCATGGCCTATTCAAGAAATTCATAAAAAAATTAAAAAAGACTTTCCAGAGAGCATTGATAGTTATGTTGGAGGAAATTGAAAATGATATGATTTATTTACATGCATTGGATGAAGTGGTGCAACGCATTGGTAATGAAAATATTAAAGTGGAACAACAACAACAGCAACAACAATGCATTGGTAATATATCTATTTTTTTTAAAAGTTTGTTTGTATATAAAAAATGATAACAAAAAAATGTTAACACTTTTTTATTTTACTGATATTTTTTGGGACATTTGTACATGATGAGTAACATCTATTGAGTTTTAATTTATCAAATATAGATAGATTTGATTTATGACATTTAGTTTATTATTAGTTTTTTTTAGCATATATATGTTTTAGACATTAGGTTAATTGAGAAACATCTTATTTATTGTTAATATAGATTATTTCATTAGTTAGAAATCAAGTTTATTATTGTTTTAAGAAAAATAACTCAATTGGATAATTATAATATTTTATGAATATTTGCTTTGAAATATTATCTTCACTTATGAAATTTGAAAAGATGATTTCTATGCATTATGGTTATAATTTTATGAGTAAACTTAGAAATTAATGCGTTATTAAAAAATTTACAAGTTATTAAACCAATCCCGTGCAGAGTATGGTTTTACCACTAGTATATACACATATAAATTTATAGGTTTAATTCGGATCAATATTAATAATTCGAACCGTCTATCTCGTAAAGTATGCGATGAAGGTCATTCATGCAAAAAATTAATTTCATTGGACAATTATAAACATAGAAACAAATTACATTTTATTTTATAAAATAGATGGTTTAAATTTAATTATATTTACTATTCATTTTATGGAAAATGAGTGGGAGCACTAATTAGTGTTACCACTAATGATGTGGCAGTATGCCCCACCATGAATGATTTGATGTTTTGGCCTTGGTGTTGTATTTTTTTTTTTTTTTTTATTGAGTGTCATGTCATTAGTGGTCTTTTTAGAGCTCCAAAATTAGTGGTCTCTATCATTGTTGTTTACTTAACAACCAATATCTATCCAAAATTGGATGAAATTATGGCCACATTGCATCCAGTTTGAACCTCAGACTCTCTCTCTCTCTCTCTCTCTCTCTCTCTCTACTAAAAATGGTAACGATGATAATATTTGATGGTGTCAGCCTAAAAGGCTATGCTTGATAATGGTTTTGAGATGTTAGGGATGTCAGTAAAGAGGTGGATGATGGTATGGTTCAGTTGTTGATCATGGAAACTTAAGAATAAAGACTGAGTGGGGGTTTCAGGGATGATATGTTCATAAAGTGGATTAATTGATAGGTGGTAGAAAGAAGTGGTGTTAACATGGCATTTTCATCCAATTTGTTTAATAAATATTAGTTATCATTAGGAGCCAAAGTAGGGTAAAAAGACATTAAAAGGTCAAAGTGAAAAAATATTGAAACTCAAGAAGGCAAAATGTAATTTATTCAAATTTGTGTTATTATATCACATGATTACTGACATGGTATTTTCTATCCAAAATTAATCTAAATTTAACTATTAGAGTAAATTGAGAAAAATTAAAACATCAAAGATCAAAATGAAAAATAAAATAAAATTTAAATGTCGACGTGAAAAAATTGCTAAAACTTGTAGGAGCAATAGGTCCAGAAGATTACGTGTCTATGTGCTAGCCAATGAAATAGTATAGTTTATCTATCATTTCTTTGTAATTAGGGTCATATATTTGTTTAGCTCCCTGCTATTAGTTAACACATAGTCAACATCAAATTCCTAGAAGACAGGATAATTACTTAGTAATTTACCCTTATTTCTGTCTACTTTAATTAGGATAAATTATACTTTACCCCTAAAGTAACAAAGAATTCTCACTTTGGCCCTAAAAAAATTTACCCAATTTTGTCTTAAACTAATTAATTTTTTTCTAGTCTAGAAAGATTAATAGCTGTTGTAAACTGGATTTTACGAAAAATGTCATGTGGCAACAAACCCATTAAATTTTAAAGAAAATTTACACTTAACCTTATCTATATTATGATACAAAACAAACAAAATTAAATTAAACCATTAAAAATCAAAGAACAATAAAAATAAAAATAAAAAACTAAAGGGTTAATTACACTAATAGTCCCTATAGTTTGGGACTTGTGTCACTTTGGTCCCTGACATTTTTCGCCACATCCAAACCACCAGCAAACCACCAGCACAACCAAATATTATGTACCTCCACAAACTATGGGGACTATTTGTGTAATTTGCCCAAAACTAAATCAAGCCCAAACTAAATCATTAAAAATCCACAAATTGTCTTGCAAGTCTACAACCACCCTCTCCAACCCAGTTGACAAGGACCACCACCAGAACATATTTACCTATTCTCTAACTATGCCCTTATTGTTTTGCTCCCCCAAACTATAAGTTGCATACCTTCATATCTATGCCACATCCAAACCACCAGCACAACCAAATATTATGTACCTCCACAACTCTGCCCAATTTGTATCCCGCTTTGTCCTTCAAACCAAAAAAACATACTCCTCGTCTACGTTGCACCACCCCAAACGATTGGCATGCCATGCCTCTATCACACTCGGACTATCACCATCACCACAGACCTTGCTTTCACTATAACTGAACCGCCAAATACTTGCATTGCATTCACAACTAGAGCTAATTTTGCATATCGCAATGTGAATGTGGTTTTAAATGCAACTTTGCGTTAACACATGCCCGCCGTTCATTTTCTTCCTCTATTCTTATAATTTCACACGTGAATTTTACTTGCATGGACAAAGGATATATGCCAATAAAGTAAATTACCATCACCTTATATTGTTGGAATAAATAACGAGAATTTAAAAATAAAATAGAAAGAAAAGAAAAAAGGAATGCAAGGCAAAATAAGAAAAGTGACAGGCCAAATATTAAAGGAAGCACAATCCACCATACACTTAAAACATATATGCACAAACCAATACTCCAATGTATATATATATTTTGATTTATCGTGTTTAACTTTTAAAAAATATAAAATAAAACAAAAACATTGAGAAGTTCAAAAATAACTTTCATATTTCTGTGAAAATATTATAAAAATTGAACGGTTTATAAAAAGTGAATTATTTTCAGAAAATTTATCCAAGATAGTTCGCCAAATAAAAGCGCTATATTCTTTGATGGTTGCTTTATTAGGCATGAAACTGACAAAAAGGCCGACCCACTCATGAAAGACCATGAAAAACACAGAAAATTTCAGAATCTCTTCCAATGGAGGCAGTCTTAAAAGATAGTGAAACAAAGGTTCATGATAACATATCTCTTCCAATGTCTGGGCTAGCCATATGTTTATACAGCAGTGCACCGAGATTAAACATCCATACCAAATCTGAAAGAGAACACGAAAAGTTAGCCTCTACAACTATTTCAGGGATTGCTTATCGGCTTCACAATGTTCACTAGTTCAGAAGTCAATGTAACCAGATGGTTCTTTTTAGTTTCCTTTTCGGAACATCAAGATGAACAGTTAAGGATGTGAGATTTGAACTTGTCTAGCTCGGCAAGGACCTCTTCTTCTGGCCTGTAAATCAGGTCAATCATCCGCCATATCTGCACAAAGACAATTGCTTTTAGTCACATATCATCTAACTTCAAACTATTTTTCTCTCTCCTTTTCTGTCTCTGAATTTAGTATCTACTTAATTCTTTAGACAGCCCCTCTGTGGTTTCTTACTACAGGTCACAGACATCACATAACTGAGTGAACAGGGTATCATAATTTCTCACACAAACAAAAAGGAGCCATTACATATGGCAGATTCCATTTCATGATTGCAGCAGTTTGTGATTTGTGACCAGAGAAATGTGAGAAGTGAGAAGATACATCCTTTGAAACTAAGATGATTCTACCATTTTTTTATACCAGTTTTCACAGATCATCTTTTAGAAGTCATGAATCTAGATCTATCCTATAGTAATCTATCATTCTCCTCTCTACCCCCAAAAGCGTATGCATGACAAACAGCAGTGATCTTAAACTTACTATTACAAATGAGGCCTAAACACATTCATTGATGTAAAACATAAGCGAGAAAAATAGCTACTACCTGTAGTGTACCACCCCCACCGGTACTTTCACCATCATCAGATACGCTAACAATTGTCCATGGGTCACATGAATTCCAATGGAAATCAACAACCTTATCCCTAGATCAATAAATAAAAACCAATTATTTCATAAGTCAGTATCAAATAGTAGGTAACAACAATGAAATATGTATATAGTAGTCACTGTCCAACAACAATAAAATAAATGTCATTCCTCAATAAATCATTAACCACCAGGATAAAGTCAAATATGACAAAAGAAGAGATCCCACGGATTAGATCTATTTGGAAAACTCTAAGTGCTTTTTGACAAAAGCAAAGTACAAAATGATATTTTCAAATAGGAACATTCATACCTGTGCCCAGCATGTCGGAAGAATAAGCCTGGCGGAGAATTTTGAACTCTAGTTCCAAGACCATCTTGCTTTTTGCCAATCTGGAACACCAGAAATTTTCCAAATTTATACTTGATGAGAATCATTAAGAAATTCTAAAAAATGGTTATTGTGTAAACATGAACTCAACAGATAATTTTCAGATTGAGAATCAAACTTTAAATGAGCAGAAGTGTGACAAGAAATAGTTAACGAGCAGATTCAAGCGGAAATCAAAGTGACACAGTTGCTAGTCAATTCACAAAATTTAGTCCTCTTTGTTTCTCTTGAATGTCTTGTGAAGGTTGTTTAGATTTTACCTTGCTAAAAGTCACTTAATCTGCATTACCTTTTATGAACTGCTCATGACATCATACTAATAGGAATTCCAGCAATGCCAGTCAAAATAGTTATCCTAAAGAGTGATGCTATTCGCACCCCACTTATTACTTTGGATCCCCATTTCTTTGGACCACCCACTTATAAATTTTAAAACCCTTAAAATTTCTCTCCTCCCCCTCCCCAAATAATGCCAAAATTATCCTTCTAAAAATTTCACACCCACTAAAATGCACACCTCTCAGCCCACCCTCAGAAACCATTCATCTCCCAAAACTCAAAAAGTTCAAATTTGAACGTCTTCGTGGCGATCTCCCTATCGATCATGTTTCTCACTCTCACGGCAGTATCTCTATCGCTCTCTCATGGCAAATCTCATAAGAAAGACAAGTTTTGCAAGTAAAGAGAAGCTTCTCTGTTGATCTGAAACCCATCTTCTTAAGTTTCACGGCGGTATCTCTCTCTCTCTATCTCTTGATCCATCAAACTTTAATAAATTCCCTTGTTCAAACTTGTGCTCCCAAACAAATAACCTATCTATGGGCCTATGTTGCTGAACTGTAACACCCCAAAGAATGCCACGTACTATAACTATATTATTATCCACCTTGAATACCCTAAGCCCTACCTTATGTTAAACGTCCACCTGAATCAAGACTTGCTAAGAATTAGAAGTAAGAAACATGCATTGATAAGACAACCCAAAGAATATAATTACTTGAGAATGAGTTTGAAAGTCTAGGTTAATAAAGAGCTTTGAACATGGAAATCTTTATGCCTTGTATTAAGAGTTAGGGAATGACTTCTAGGTTGAATTTAGTAAGTTTTGAGTTACCCTATTCACTAATCAAGGAGCTTAAGGATCTTAGACTAACGTGCTTGTCATTTTAATACTATGTCATTTTACTAAACAGGATTAATGTTAATTAAGTAGGATTCATTAAGCTTAATCATGATTAAAGATTAAGTTAAGCCTTGATTAATTGGGGATTAGCCTTGATTAATTAAGACTAAGATTGATTAATTAAGCTAATGGGACAATTAGTAAAATACTCAAGGTAACCTTGATTAAGCTAAGTCAAGCAAATAAATTAGGATTTAGTGAAGCATGCACATAGGTGGAGCAAACAAGCACTTTCCTTTTTGTATTATCTAACTTTTGTCTTACCTGAACTCAATAAAACCAAAAGAGGAGGAATTCTGTTGCAGAAAAGAGAAGGAACTAGAAGAGAAGAAAAAGAGCAAGAACAAGAGAGGAAGAAGCAGAAAGCAACAGAAATAAGCAAGCCCACCAAACAACACCGGACAATGGGCCTTGCCCAAACAAGCAAGCCCACCAAACAAATATTTACCAAGCAAGTATCACGCCCCACATCTATATAAAAGGAGGGCATCCCAAGGAGTAAGGTATCCCTCATCTCTCAGCACCAGACAGCAGACACACTCTCATCAGTTCTTCATCATCTCTCTTTGATTGATGTTACTAATTTTATCATCGGAGTCTCTCCAGCCGGCAACTCCAATTGGGTGGCGCCGACCACGCTTATCTTTGTAGATTTATGGGGCAAAGCTCATCTCTTCATTGGATCTCTACAATCTATGTAAGAGGATTTTCAAGGTATCACAATTGGCGCAGTCTATGGAAAGAGCTAAAGAATTCAACGAAGAGAAGAACAAATACGACACTCAAGGTGCTCGGACCAGTGAGCACCAAGATTAACCAATCTCTTTCTAAAAAAGGAGACCCACAACTAGGTCTTTGGCTTCTTTCTTTTTGATTATGTTTATTGCTAAAGTTCATGTATACATATATATATATATATATATGTACGTCTATGTATGTATCTGTTTACACTCACAGATTTGATTAAACCCCTGTTGAATATCAATATTGCTTAGAAAGATTGACAAAACAAAATGAAGTTATAATGTAGGCCGAAAGGTACCACATTGAGGCCATTTAAGTTACATTTTTAGTCTTTCAATTTTGTTTATTTGGTGGAGATGATGTGTTTCGTACACTTGTATAGATTTGGTAGAAAATACGCAAATTCAATCAAAAAGGGCATGAAAGCAAATCCTCCGTGCGAGAAGTGAAAAATCCGAGCCAGCCAGACCACCGCACGTGCGGCCAAGCTTCACTGCACTTGCGGCCCACCATCACTCAAGCGGCCCACATGGGCGCTTGAGCGGCTCACCTAGGGACGCGTGCACAGAATTTTGGGTTTGTTTTGCTGAGAATAAAAGGAGGAAAAATAGGCTAACCTAGGGTTCGAAAAATTATTTCTAAGGAAAGGAAGGCTACGGTTTTGAAAAGGTAATTTCTTCTCAAGCTTGAAGGACAACTTCCATGAGGGCTTCTTCCTCATCCTCTTCCCACTCCTCCATGAGTGGTTAGTCTTCTTTTCTAAGGTTTTGATGAAACCCTAGCCATATAATAGAATTTTTCATTAGCTTTCATTGCGAATCTGTTTGAATCAATGTATGGATGATTTAGAAGTTTTTAATAATTGTTTCTTTCATCTCTTTAAGTATTTTACTCTCTGTGATTGTTTAATGCTTTCCATACATTAGTTTTCTTTGTATTTGTATTCAAAGTACGAGACGAGTCATGCTACGAGAGACGGGTCATATTGCTACCATAGTTTAGAGCAAACGTATTGTGCTACTCGAGATGATTCGTGCCTATAAGTTGAATGCGACAACCCTCCTGATCAATATTTCAAACTAGATTGCAATTGATGGCTGATGTTAAATCTCATTTATGTGGTTAGTGGTGAATTCTTTGCCCTAGGATTTTTTCCAAAAATTAATATCTCAAACCCTAATTTCAATTGTCAATTTAATTTCTCAATTTCATTTAATTCCTGTTTAGTCATAAAATCTCTCAATCTTTTTAATCAAAATTAATTTAGGAATCTAGCGATTGAATTAGTCTAATTTCACATTTGTCCCTGTGGATCGATACCTGGACTTGCCATTATTCTATAAAAATTTGGTATAATTTAGTGTTTATTTTTGGTGTGTGTAACGACCCATCAAGTTAGTAGCTCTACAATTAGGTCTTGACTCTCTCTCTCTCTCTCTAGAATTGTTCCTAGCAAGCTAATTCACTGCTTCGGACCACCGCCAGAATTATAAGATGTCGAACGTACTCCAAACCCAAACTCGTATCACATCCCATCCTCGAAATCGGGTTCTGTGAGCATAATATTATCATCCATATGTGCCGAACTCACCAAACCGAATCGTGAAACAATCTCAACAAGGAATGAGGTTGTTCGGCGTCGATGAACAGCTGAGAACAAGCCTCGCCGAGCATTTAAAATCGAAGATCATTCTTCCTGATTAACACCAAGGTTCGTCATTCTTCACTCAGCGATGTCGTCATCCCGCAAGAAAACCCGTTTTTTAGCAAAGGCATTGGCCACCTTGACCAAGCTCAATGAAGAAAGCTAAAGTTCACCAATCCTAAACCACGCCAAGTAGAATGGAGCACCAGCTTTCTACACATTCGAAGTATTTCTCATTCGGAAAATTGTTTCAACAGTCGGAATCCAACGCCTTCAATCGCCTAGTAGACCACAAGCCATACTGACAAATGCAACACTGTTGCTCTTGGCGACCACAACACCCGTTTGACAATTGATAATTACAATGAGCTTGCCGAGTTACTAACATTGCGAAGCCACCAGATTAGACCCAAGATCAAGTTCACCAATATTCTTACTCGACAACATTGAAAAGCCGAAAGACGTCAGTCACACAAGATGATAACTACAATCGCACCTTAGCCACCACCTCGCCAACCAATTTTCACGCCGAGAAGTAAGCTGGCCCCGATTATTCGAGTGCAAATTCAACGAGCCATCATGAGCCTTGCCAAGCTCTTTTGCCGAGCATATTCCGTCGCCAAGCACACTTCACCACCGAGCACATTTTGCCAAGAACACATCTTGCCAAACACCTTCCTTCAACCGACCACACTTTAACCGAGGACAAGAGAAGAAAAGGAAAAAAAAAAAAAAAAAAAGAGTAATAGAACAATGTTGTTTTTGGTCCACTTTCAGAGGTCCGACGGCATCCAAACAAAGGCAAAATGAGGCGTCTGAATGATGGAATGAATACTAGTCTGAGAGATGAATCCAATGCCGCAAAAATGAGGCCAATCAGACTTAAAACGAGGAATATACAAGGGCTCAAAGTTAGGAGTTTGAATTTAGAAATTCTAGATTTCATGGAGAAGATGACATTAGGATTTATCGTGCGCTTCTCGGCGCAAGGTGCTCCGTTGCATCTTAGTGCGTTAGGGTTAATCAGGTGGTCCGATAACTTCGAGCATGACTACCCTTGAGGTTTTCGCCGGGTAGGATCCATTTTTGGAGTCCAATTTTGCAAATTCTGAGTCTCAGATTGGGATCAATAAACTGGCAAATCGGGGACGTTAAATGATAGATCAATGGTTAGATCGTGTCCAATCAACATGCAATTTTGACAACAGGCTTCTAGAGCTAGGCCACAATCATCCATCTTCACCAATAATTCATTCATCTCTTGGTCATCTACTGCCACCTGGGGTAGGACCCACAACTTGAATTTCTTTTACATTCGGCTTCGCACCATTTGTCATCTCAAACACCAACAAAATATATATATATAGCTCAAGTGCATTTAGTATTATTAATTCATCTATCTCTTCTGTAATAATCTTATGGTTTAATTAGCAGCGCATCAACATTACTCGGACACACATAAGTCATTCAGCTATGAACTTGTTGAAATTCGCATAGCCACTCGACTGTTTTTGGGATGCATGGCACCATAACTCCATCGCCACACTCATCGGCAATAATCGTCATCACTTAAATGGCGCATGTATACATCCTTAATCGTGTTGGCTACAACCGCAAAGTCGTCTGAGCATAGAACTAGCATCTCGGCTTCAAATTGGTCCAAGATTTTGGAGGTGTCAATATCAAGATCTAAATATACCAGAAGGTTTGTGCTAACTAGAGGACTCCAGACTCACCAACCAATAGCCAAAATTTAAACGAAATCTGCCGATAGTCGCAAAACAGACCACATTTTCAGAAAACTAAATTTTCCGAAATTGTCAAACTTAAGTTTTGACCACACTAGTGTGAAGTACTCATTGAGACGAGTCCAGCGCAACAAACTGTGTCAAAATTGGAGCTAAAACGAAGTCGTACGAGCCCGTCGAAGTTCGCCGAGAGATGCCATTATTTCGTCGGAGAAGACGACTTGAGTTGGCCAACTTTAGAAATTATTTAGTGCATTGTGGCTAAGTTCCATCCCATATTCGCTGCCTAACAATCACGTTCAAATACATAATTTGCACAATCCAAACACCAGGGTCTCTGGTGGCAAAGTTAAGTCTAATGCCTTCCTCACAAGGGCGTGGGTTCAATTCTTGTCAGCAACTTCTTTACTTATATTTTTGCCAAGCCACAAGCCATCAAGCTGAGTTGAGCTGTCTAACACAGCATATGTGAGAGAAATTATCCAGTGATTCACAAAGCAAAAATCTCAATAGATCTGAGCCGTCAAATCCATTTTGGCTACAACCATCAAGAGTCTGATTCCAACGATCTAATAGTCGTTTTCAACTATTTGACACCTTCTGAACACATCCGTACAGTCTAATTTTTCAAATTCCATAAAACAAATTTGTCGCTTTCATATGCAGTGCCACATATCGCAACTCAAACACCATTTTTGTCGCCACATCTGGAGTTTGCTCAATATCAAATTCAACAACTATATACCAGCCAGCCTCATTCGGCACTTTTGGCCAATGTCTAATCTGCTTTCTTTCCGATTAACACCTGTCATTCGAAAGCACTAGGGCAAGTATATGTTAGACAACAGAGCAATGCTAGGCAATCAATGACACGAGATGCACTATTCAAAATCCTTGCAATATTGGCAACTGGTCACCACTTAAAATCAACAAAAGTCCCCGAATCCGGCACAATCTTTGCACTCGGCACGGAGGACCATCAGCAAACGTCTTCAAATTCGAAGCAAAACATACATATAGTAATTGTGGCATCCTTAGTGTAGCCCTCCTCGCCCGGGGGTATAATACCACGGCCTACAATCCTCACCCGAGGGATAATAATACCGTCACCTACAGCCCTTACCCGGGGGTTATAATACCGCGGCCTACGGCCCACGCCCGGAGGTAACAATACTGTGGCCCATCGTTACAGAGATCTTTGATGTAGATCCAAGGGTTCCCTATGTTATATGATCCCATCATGCACTATTGGACGTACCACATATATATATATGCTTTGTGAACTTTGACATGACAAGTAATCGCTTATGATTTGTTTGGAACTCATGTGATATAATTTTGTACTATGATAGACATCATTCATTTAACCTCTCTATACTAGTATTACTCACTGGGCTTTAGTTCATCCGTCCCCCTTATATACATATAGTTATACATATATTTGCACATACATTCAAGCATGCATGCATTCATACAGTCATTCATTCATTCGTTTTTATTCATTTATCCAAAGTGTTCTTTATCAAGAAACCTAACATATATCTGAACAATGTAACTCGGCAATAAAAACTCTCATTCCTTCTATCGCAGGCAATGAAAGTTTTGGGACAATCGTGGGAGCCACAAAAAAATATATCAGCCTATTGGGGCTAACCCAAACAAGGCCTGACAATGGGCCTTGCCCAAACAAGCAAGCCCACCAAACAAATATCTACCAAGCAAATATCACACCCCACATCTACATAAAAGGAGGGCATCCTAAGGAGTAAGGTATGCCTCATCTCTCAACACCAGACAGCAGCCACACTCTCATCAGTTCTTCATCATCTCTCTTTGATTGATGTTACTAACTTTGTCATCGAAGTGTCTCCAACCGGCATCCCCGGTTGGGTGGCGCCGACCATTCTTATCTTTGCAGATTTATGGGGCAAAGCTTATCTCTTCGTTAGATCTCTACAATCTATGTGAGAGGATTTTCAAGGTCTCACAGAAAACATCATGCTTTCATGTTTGTCCATTAATTTTGCATGCTTTACAATCATTTTTCAAGGTCCCCAAGCTAAGGAAATGGAAAGAAATGAGTTAAAATAAGAGATTGACTCGACCATCACCATAGCAACCACTTCCGCACGTGCCGGAGTCACGGCTGCACATGCGGCCCAACCCTTGAAACCCACTTTTTCATTCTGAAAAAAAGGCACATGCAGCCCGCACGTGGCTTGTACCCCCGCACGTGCGACCCTGTTTTTCGCATGTGCGGAAAACCTTGTTTTTGCCCATTTTCTAGTATCGAAAGCCTCAGTCATCTAGGACACTCCTTGCATGAGTTTAACATTGTTTAGGTACTTGTCTAAGACTTGAATTAAGCCTAGAATAGCACTTGACATATAAGAAAAGATTAGGAAACGTTTAGTCAAGTTTAGGCATTCGATTTGTTATGTTTGTAAATGTAAGCTATGTACTTCAATGCCTTGACTAATTTAAGGGTTTAAACACTAAACAATTTGAATATGAATTAGGAAGCATTAAGCAAAACACTCAAATTAATCTAGAGGCTTAGAGCATCTCTAGTGGTATTTCCTATAATAGCATTGCCATTGCTATAATTTGGCAATGAATAGTAAATTGCCAAATTATAGCAATGGTGCTCCAATAGTCACATGCTATTTTGGATATATGTTTTTTAGTGATTTTTTTTTTTATATTTATTTGTTGTCTTTTGTGACCTTTTTTAAACTGTTTCTAAAAAAAATTATATATTTACATTATACCCGATTAGACAAATATAATAAAAAATAAAAAGATTGAAAAATTGAAAAAAAAAAAAACATAATTTTGTTGTTTTTGGGTAATACAAAAAGGCATTGGCAATGCTATTATAAAAAATAAATAAATAAAGGCGTTTTTTTTCAAACAAGCATTGTCTCTTTCTGTAATACAAAAAGGCATTTTCTTTTCACTACTGCAAATAAAGCCGTTGTGCTCATTTGGACCATCCAAACTGTTGGATCAAAGAATAATCCACGGCTGATATTGACCCTTTAGAAAATTTGGCAGCTTTCCTTCCCTTTTCTCTCTTTCTCATCTTTATTTTCATCAAACCCAAGGCTGCGCATCTCTCTCTCTCTCTCTCTCTCTCTCTCTCTCTCCGTCTTCATTCTTCCCTTCTTCCTCACAAACCAGTCTCTATCCCCTTTCTCTCCATCTTTAGTTTGATCATCACCACCACCACTGCCAATTGTCTTCAAACCAACAGCTGACTCTCTCTCTCTCTCTCTCTAATTTCGATCACCACCACCAACGCCGATCGCCAACTTCAATGGAGCACTAGTGTTCCAACTTCAATGGAGCTCAATCAGTCTAGGAACTTCAATGGAGCTCAACAAGTTCATCAATCATGCTGGAATCCAGCTATTCATCTTCTAAATTCATTTATCAGTATTTTTGAAATTTGAGTTAACTGATGATCATCAGTTTATATAAATTTGTGAAATCTGAGTTGACTGATGATCATTCTAAAATTTTAGAAATTTGTAATTTGTTCTTCACTAAAATTTGTGAAATTTATGAATTTGTGAAAAAAAAATTTCAGAACGAATTTTGTTTTTTAAAAAAAAAAAATTGTGAACTTTGCAGAGAAAAAAAAAATCAAAGATTTTGGGACGAATTATGTTTCTTCAACTGATTTGGAGCCAAAAATCTATTGATCTTTGATGATGTCACATGTTTAGCACCTGCTATTCTTCCTGCCAAATTTGACAGCAGAAATGGCATCTGATATATTTGGCAGGAAGAATACCAGGCCATTGGAGACCGCTGTTTTTCTTCACTCTTGCCAAATTATAGCTTTGGCAGCTCCATTGGAGATGCTCTTACAAGCGAAGTTATGATCAAGCCTTGAACAATTTGGGAAAGAAGTTATCAAACATTAAACAAGATTAGGACACTTGAGTTAAGGTTAAAACTTGCAAGTTACGATGTTTTCAATGTCTTGCTTATGTTTTGTGTAGGTCAAGCACTTAGAGGAGGAAACCCTTTATTCAAGGAGCCATTTGTGAATAGTAGTATAGTAAAGTTATATTTATTAAAACTATGATTTGAAATGCAAAACCTATGCTATGTTTATGAAAGTTAAGTTATTGTTTTGTTATGAATGAACATCCTATATTCTTGTATCATGTATTAAGATAACATTCATGGATCATGTCCCATAATTGGGGGAATAACCAATCATGTCCCAAAATTAAGGGAATATCCAATCATGTTATTACCGCGCGCGGGTATGTAACTTGCCACCTTCGGGTGAGGACAGTTATTGGGGCTCTAACACCAATAACACCTTGTTAATCCTTAGAATACTCATCATTATGTAAATGCTTTCAAGTCAAGTTATGCAATGTCTTGCCCAAGCTAAAGCTATGTTCAAACTATGATTTGATGCTATGTTTTAAAGCTCGTTGGTATTCATTTATTCACCCCTTTATTGTATTACTATTCATTGGGCAATGGCTCACCCCTCCTTTATAGGCATATATATATATATATATATATGTAGGTGATGAAGAGTTCGGGTACAGAGAAGTTGATTAAAAGTTTTATGTGCTTGTGCTGGTTTGGTAAAGTTATGTCATAAGTATTGTATTTTATTTTTTCATTTAAATCATGCAATAATGTAAGGTGATGGTCTAAGAGAAATGTATGCTTTCATTTTATATAGTTATGCACTGCTCTGAATGGATGTTTCAAATGGACTCAATATAAGCAATTAATGGCTTCTGCACTCAGAAATGAAAAATTTTGCGTCAATTATATTAAGAGTACAACTTGCTTTTGTCTAGTTAGGCCAATAGTAGTCCAGGACTACTAGCCGATCACTACATCGTCTTATTTTGGACTGGTTGGGGTCGTGACACAAACAAATGAATAATGTTCAGCCCTGTGTTCCCAAACCTTAGAAAATGTGAACACCTACGTATGTTCACAAGTTTGACCCATAAAACTTTAAGAAATTCCTTTGTTCGAACCTGTGTTCCTGAACAAATAACCTATGTTCGGGCCTATGTTGCCGAACAAATAACTAATGTTCGGCCCTGCGTTCCCAAACCTTAGAAAATGTGAACTCCTGTGTATGTGCACAAGTTTGACCCATCAAACATTAAGAAATTCCTTTGTCCGGACCTGCGTTACTTAACAAATTACCTATGTTCGGGACTGTGTTGCCGAACAAATGACTAATGTTCAGCTCTATGTTCCCGAATCTTAGAAAACTTAAACTCCTATATATTTTTGAAGTCGAACCGCTTTTACCATTTTTATTTATGTTTTTGAAGAAACTTACTATTACAAGGCTAACCTCCTCCAAGCTGCGAATATTATCCAAGCTATGAACCTCCTCTAAGTTTACAGTGTTGTACGTCATTCGTCTCATGGAATTGTGGTTGCAAGAAGAACTTCCATTCATTGCCATTATCGAAAAAGTGTGTATAATTGAATGGTTACTACCGTTGCCGTAAAATTTTGTCGTCGAAGGGTTCTCAAGATTTTGAGGATGGATAAGTTTTGAAGTGTGTGGGTGGTGATGGAGGTGGGTGCTCTTTTAAACCCTATCTTATGATTAAGTTGGTGTGTAGGCTTAACTGTGAGATGTGGTGTCCTAAAATAATTGATATCCTCTTTAGTAATTTCATTTGAGGTTATTATTGTAATAAATAAATAAATAAAAATAGGAGGTCCAAAGTAATAAGTGGAGGTGCTAATAGCAGCACTTATCCTAAATCCATTTTTCTATTTTAGCTAGCAAATTCTTCAATATACACTCTAACAAGGCTCTGTAATTAAGCCATCATCTTTTAGAATTTTCAGTCTTCCATTCTCTTTATTCAAAACACAACTATATTTTTCTATTAGTCATTTTTTCAACAACCATTCAGCTTGCTTGTTTTTATTTTTCAGAAAACACTTTACAGAAAATTCTACTTTCTGTTTTTTTTTTGTTTTTACTGAATTTTTTTAATATTTTAAGCAATTTTTTTACTTTTTAGATACACCTAACATAAATACACCTAAAAAGTAAAAAAATTGTAAAAAAAATCTTTTAAAAATTCACTAAATACCAAAAATACAAGAATTCAGTACATTTTTTGTATTTTTATGTATTTATTAATTTTTTAAAATATTTTTTCACAATTTTTTTACTTTTTAGATACATCTAACTAAGGTGCATCTAAAAAAGTAAAAAAAATATTTAAAATTTAAAAAATATTCACTGAAAACAAAAGAATACGAAAACCAAAAAACTCAGTTTTCAAAAAACTTAATCTAGAAAACTCAAACCAAACACACTGATTTTTTTCATTTCTCTCTCTCTCAACAACCATTTTTTTTTTTTTTACGACCATATTTTTTTCATCTCTCTCTCTCTGGTGATGAGTTGGAGATGTTCAAAGATATTAGTATTACTATGAATGAAGAACTACTAGCAAAATAAAATGAAACTGACATTGTGTTCTGTTCAAGGTCATTTGGTCATTAAGCGTGGCCCTATTAAAGACCATGAAAGGCTTTTTCTTGACTATTTTGTTGTATCACCAGTATATCCTCCCAATCTATTTCAAAGGAGGTTTCGGATGAATCATACTCTTTTTCTCCGATTTCTATATGCACCGAAAGAGCACAATTCATACTTCGTCTGCCGGGGGGGGGGAATTTGTGTTGGAAAGCTCAGTTGTCTTCACCTCAGAAGATGACCACTACACTGAGGATGATTGCTTATGAAGTAGCAGCCAATTTTGTGGATGAATATGTAAGCATTAACGAAAGCACTACAATAGAGAGCCTAAAAAATTTGTTCAAGGGGTAATTGAAATTTTTTATGACAAATATTTAAGGTCACCAAACAATCATGACATTGCTAGATTGTTAACAGTTGGCGAGAGTTGTGGGTTCACTGGTCAACATTTGTGAAAACAATTCCATCTCCGCAAGAAAATAAGAAAAAACTTTTTGATGCTGCCCAAAAATGCGACAAGGAAGGATGTAGAGTGTACATTAGGGGTTCTTTAAGCACAATTTGCAAATGTGTGTGGACCTATTATACCATTGAAAACATATGGCCGTTGGGAAAATGTAAACATTAGAAATATATGATCGCTTAGAAAAATATGATCGCCGGAAAAATATGACCATTAGAAAAATGTAGTCGTATTTTTAAAAAAAAAACAAAGAATGGAAGAAAACATATGGCCGTTGGGAAAATGTAAACGTTAGAAATATATGACCGTTTAGAAAAATATGGTCCTTGGAAAAATATGACAAATGGAAGAAAGAATATTTTAAAAGAATATGGCTAAAGTAGAGAGCCTTGTTAGTGTGCATATTGCAAAAGTAGCAAGCTAAAATAGAAAAATGGAATTTTAGATAGATATTTTGACTAGCATTGCAGCAGTTGCTCTAACTAGTCATTTGACTAGTTTGTTGGACCTCTTTTTGTAGAGTTTGGTTAGTTGTCCATATCCATATACTATGAGAAAAGCACAAGTTGTGTTTTGCACTGTTCACTCGTGGCGTTAAAGTGTTTTATCAATTTTGACCTTTCCATTTCTCTCTACAATGGTCTACTTTTCCAAAGTATAGGCAGTCATTTTGCGTAGTGTTATCATGTTTTTGCCTAGTGTTATCACATTTTTGCCCTTCATTTGTTGTGCCATGGGTTGGTTTCGAATGATCTATTTCACCATTTCTCATTCTAGCTCAAATGTGGTTCTTCTCTCCAGTTAAGTGAGTTACAACCTTTATCACATCATTCCTGACTTTTAGAGTCAGACGCAGAGCTCATTTGTAGAGGGAAACATTAATCCAACAAAATCAATTTTCATCTGAGAAGCGGATTTACAACTATAAGAATGAATAAGCTAATCCCATTGTTAGATCATTACTAGAAAATGGGCTCAACAATGTATGTCAGACACCCTCCCTCGTGTGCAACACCATCTTGCATGTGGATATGGAACATTTAAACAGAGCGAGAAGAAAGAATACAAACAGGAATCAAATGCAAATGGAGACATAAACCAAGACCTATATCTAACACCTTCCCTCACGTTCAACACCGTCTTGCATGCGGATATGCAACATTTAAATAGAGACAGAAGAAAGAATGCAAACAAAAGAAGAAATAATACAAATGGGGACCAAATGCAAACGGAGAGATTTATACCTCTCCCAACCTAAGCTACGATTCCATGTTAACTTAGGTTTTGGAGAATGAAATTAAGTATCATATTATTGAAATAATGAATAAAATTACAAGAAAATATTAAGTAATGTAAACTGATGGGTTGTTTAGCACACCAAAAATAAAGACTGAACTAAATTCCAATTCCATAGAATAGAGATAAGTTTAGGTCTTGATCCACAGGGATTAATGTGAAATTAAACCAATTTTAATTGCAAGATTCTTAAATGAATTTGACTAAAGTGGTTGATGAAGATTGAATCGAGAATTGAAATGAAGATGCAAAATCAATTAAAAATAAATATTAGAATTGAAAGATTGATTGAGAAAAATCCTAGGGAAATGAATCCACCACTAGCCACATAAATAGGGATTGAAGTCAGAAATTGATTGTCATACAATTTGAACTACCCAATGTTTCACAACTACAAGTTTGAAACATTGATCAAGAGGATTGTCGCGTTCAACATATAGGTACGAATCATCTCAAGTAGTACAAGTCGTTTGCTCTATACTAAGGTAGCTACACAACTCGTCCCTCGTAGTATGATTCGTCTCATACTTTGAAAATGAACTCAAATAAAGCATTTGTATAAAAAGCATTCAACATTCATAGAATGAAGAACACTAAAGAGAAAAGTAATAATAAACTTCTAAAACATCTATACAAATTGTTCAAACCATTACAACAACCAAAACCAAAGGAAACATCCTATTTACTTGGCTAGGGTTTCATCAAAACCCTAGAAAAATGGAGCCTAGCCACTCATGGAGGAGGGAGAAGAGGAAATGGAAGATGAAGCTGCCATCGGAGTGTTAAACGGCCTTGGGTAGAACTCACCTTAAAAGCTAGCTATTAAGGTGAGGGGACCCTCACGCTTATGTGCTTAATATTACTTTCGTATTCAGGCGATGTGGGACTTTGCTTCACACTCTCCCTTATGCCCAACGTGCTCACTCGACAGCACCTACAACGTGCAGGCAAGGACACACACCCTACACATTCCTGAGCACTCAGGCTCTGATACCATGTTAAAAGGTCTTAGGTAGAACTCACCCCAAAAGCTAGCTATTAAGGGGAGAGCGCCATCACGCTTATATGCTTAATATTACTCTAATATTCAAGCGACGTGGGACTTCGCTTCACAGAGAGCACTTCCGACCTTGAAATCCAAGCCTTATCAAAACCATAGACTCTCCTTTTTCCAAAACTTTTCAAACCCTAGAAATGCTTTTCTTCTTTCCTTTCATACTCCCCCAATAGAACAGGTCATTTTTAGAATCACAGCATGCATCCCTAGGTCACACCGACTAAGAGGGAGAAGGTCCTTAAATAGAGAAAAGGAAGTAGTGCACTAAGAGGGAAATAGAGAAGTTCGCCATCCCTACCTACACGAGGGGGATCGCCCTATCCGTACTAGCAGGAAATGTCCACCACATGTGCGAAAATGGCACTGCATGTACGGGTAATGCCCTCTGCACGTGTGGATTACTGCAATGGAAAATTAGCAGTTTAGCGAAGGGCCGCACGTGCGGGAATGATCCTCCACGCGTGCAGTGAGTCAATTCCTTGACAAATTCCACTTTTCGACTGATTTTGCACCTTAGGCACGTCTAACCTAATTAAGATCAAATATTCGTAACATGCATCAAGTTGTATTTATAGAAGGATTAAGAAATATCAATTAACGGCCTCAATGCAACACATTTCAGCCTAAACAAACCCTAACAGTTTGTAAATTAGTCTATTGGTGTCCATTTTGCAAACTTTGCGAAGCAAATTTGGTGTTATCATTTTGATTTGTATGTTTAGTTGAATTTTGCCAAGATTTATCAATTAGAGCATGAAATTTGGGCTACTACTCAAGGTGATAAGAGTATCCAAGAACTTTTTTTTATTTTTTATTTTTATTATCGAACAGCGAAAGGATAACTAGGAAGACAAAAGAACACAGAAATTGTGTGCGCTCTGATACCAAGTTAAAAATAAAAGAAGAAATTTAAGAGGAAAGGAAGAAGATGATGGAGGAGAGAAGAATGATGTTAGGAGGCACAACACCTAATCAAATTAGTTTGTCCTCTCTAACTAGGTATATTTATATCAATAAGTGACGAGTAGACAATTGCACAACTACCCTTCATCTACTCTTAACAGCTACTGAGGCTGAATATCATGCTATGGCTACTACTGCAGCATACTGCCAAAATTGTTTGGTTGTGTTAGTTGCTTGTGGACCTTAGCATTCCTTCTTTGCACCTACTCTCCTATGTATTGTGAAAATAAGAGTTCCATTCATATTGCTCATAACTCTATCTTCCACGGGCAAACAAATCATATTGCGATTGATTGCCATTTTGTGCATCATCTTTAGCTTTGGACTTTGTTGTTGCCCTTTGTTTCCTCAACTACACAGTGTGTTGGAATCAGAATCCCTTGATTTATGGATCACAGGTCATAAGGCTCGAATGATGTAATCTTTATTTTGTTTTCCTTTTTTATGTTCCTTATTTCCAATTATGTAACTCCTTCAGCATATATATATATATATATATATATAATATATATATACGTGGATATTCCTTAAGAGAGGTATGCCAAATTATACATAATTCTTCTTGGTATCGAAGTCGACCAAACCCTAGCTCAACCCTTCCACCACCTCCTCTCTTCCTTTTATGCTTAACCGACAACACCCTGCACCACTGTTACCACTTGTGCGACTACCCAATCACCAGCAGTGCCTCGTCTCTGCCCCGTGACTCCCTACGGTAGGTCGTGACTTATCTGTGACCCTTCTAGGGTAACCCACACCCCTTCTTTGACCCTCCAAAAAGGTTCACCCAACCCTTGTGACCAAGGTTTCAAAATGCAACGTTACGTAACGGTTGCGGCTGTAGGCACCACGTGTTACTCCCGCTTTTGTGGTGTGATTGAGATTCACAGGTGTGTCGGCCGTAACGATGCCGTAACGGCCCATTACGCACCGTTACACAATGTTCTAAACACTTTGTGTCCAAAAAAAAAAGCTGAAAAATATATATATATATTATACAGATTTTATACATACCTTTATGGTTGATTGGTCTACTTTGCAAGATAGTTGAGTTCAACAAAAAAGAGTGAAAAGGGAAGAAGGAAGAATCGATGTTGTTGAAGATGAAGAGGGAAGATGGAGGAGTGAGAAATAGAGAGAGAGAAGAGGGAAGATGAAGAACTGATGTTGTTGAAGATGACGAACTAATGTTGTCGATGCATCTTGCAAATCTATTGAGAAATCATAAGGTTTTTTTTTTTTTTTAATCTGAGTTGTTGATGATGAATGTTGGAGTTCCATAGACACTTCTAGCAAATACAACTTCTTAAAATCATTTTTTATTATTGTTTTGGTTGTGCGCGCCAGCTGTTGTTTGCAAAAATAATAATAATAATAATAAAATTATTATTATTGTTTCACTGCTATTAGCTGCCTCTTCAAATCATTTTTTTTAGGGAATTGACCAGTAAATTTCATTTTGTGGACTTGTAATCCATAAGGTCCTAAATGTTTTCTTGGTGACTGGGTGGTCCCTTAATTTGTTTGTTGACTGTTTTGCCACTGCTAGTATTATTGGTTGACAGTTGGCGTGGGTTTGTATGGGAGAAGGTGAATGGGTGTTTGTGTGTCACGTTAATCGAAAAAGCGCACTAATACCTTTTTTAATTTAGTAAGATTGTAACATGCGCAGAATGGGACGTGGGTTATGTCGTAAGTGTTGTTTTGCGCGTGACGTGAACACAAGCAATAAGGCACACTGAATTGGTTTCGGATTTCCGTTTCGGATTTCTCACAATTTGACCCCTTTTTTTCCCGATTGCCATTTGTGACATTTTGACGTGAACCCTACCATTTGTGACAATTATCCCCTTTCCTAATTTGAATTTCAAATATTCGTGATTCCGAAACCCACATTATAGATTGAGGGAATATTTCACGCAGTGTTGGTGTGAATCAAAATCTCTATTGTTCAATTTCGTTGAGTTCGTGGTCGTGAAGAACCCTATATACCTTCCTGGAACAGTGGGTTTTGCACTGTGAATCCCGCCAATCAAATTGGAGGTGCATTGTCGTCGGCTACAAAGTCTTAATCAGTGTTTGGAAAACGTAAGTTGTTCATTGTTGGGTTCACGCAGAATCTGATCGCTTGCTCCGGCAGCGGACGACGGGTGATGCTTCAGCCAATCCCACCGCTTCTCATCCCAGCTCTCAATCTCCTACCCTCCTATGAAGTAGTTGAGTTCTGGGTCGTCGTAGAATGTCGGGTCATCCGAGTCGTTGCGCAGGTTAACCCCGTGCACACCCCCAGAGCAATCTCTCTTCTTCGAAGAAATCGATGCCTTCGCTTCGTTCACTGAGAAACCAAAACTAGGGTTAGGGTTTACGAAGGACGAGAGAGCCCAAACCGAGAGAAAAGCCACCAAAGCTCCACCGACGAATAGAAGGCCATCGGAGAGAAACAACGCCGCTTTGGTCCGAGCTCCATCCTTGGCCATGGATAGTGATGAAGATGTATGGAACTGAGAATCCTCAGGAGACACCATTTTAAGCTCAGAAAGAGTATTCTTGTCAGTGTGTAGCCGTCATATCCATTGTTCGGTTCACGCAATGTTGGGTTCACATAAGTTATTCATTTGTTAGGTTCACGCAGTGTTGGTGTGATTCCGAAACCCACGTTATCACACCCCAAAACATGGATCCAAATTACCAAATGTGGATCAGCAAACGTATCCCACAAAATCTGCATTCAATCCCAATATACACCTCTATAGAAAAAACAAAAAGTGGCAAACCCATCCACACACACATCACATAAATTTAAAACGGGACCTGGCTGTCCACAAAACATGCCAAACAGGACTTGCCAATCCAACAGAATGAATGTGGGACCAAATGGAGTAATAGATTAGTAAAAAGGACTTTCTCAAAATTTTCCCTTTTTTTTTTTATTGTTTTGTTTGTGTGCCAGCTGTTGTTTGCAACAAAAAAAAGAAAACAAAAATATTATTATTGTGTGGTCATTATCTATTTGGTAGTTCTTGATTAAAAAATATATATATATATATGTTAGCTCTTATTTTAAGTATATTTATTCTTTTATTTTTGTAACCGTTTATCTTATAATAGTTAGTGATTATTTTTTAAAATATCTAAAAAAACATAAAACCTATGATTATATATTAATATATATTTTATACATGTTAGTTTTTATTGATTAGTTTATTTTATCTAGAAAATTTTGCCACAAGTATAATATAGATTTATGACATATAAAGTCATTAATTATTGAAATAAAATGTAAGAAAATCATTTTATAGTGATTTAAAAATATGAAATATATTGGATTATACTTAAAATTAACAAAAATTGATCAAAATTTATTTTAAGACCCAAGAAATATGATTCTAAAAAAAAAATGTGTATCGTTAAGTTTTTTTCAAATTGTGCGAAAAATAAAAACATTCACGGTTCCGATTACCGCAATCGTTACGCTACGACCTTTACACCCTACAATCACAACCGCACCACCGCCACCGTTACGGCGACCACTTTTCAGAACCTTGCTTGTGACACTCTAGGGTGGTTTTTCGCTCTACACTTTTAACGTTGATGTATTTCTTCTCCTTTGAGTTGGTCACTTTTTTGCTAATATGGTAAGCGAACCTTGTGATATTTTTTATCTGTTTGGGGTTACCAGTATGTTCGGTAGTATTATTCTACGATACAACACATTTTTTATTAATCCTTCTCCTGGTACCTTTTATCGCACAATCTGGCTGATTCCACTAGGAAAGCTAAGTTAACAGCCAAAAGTGTGACTAATGTGCCAGATTTTTCTCTTTCTCAACATGCAGCGGCTCACTGTATTACTGAGTTAATTAAATAAAACGAACTTAATAAGGATTAAATAAAAGAATCCGGAAGCCAGTCATGTACATAATATATATTTTATCACAAGCATGCTTAATAATGTAGATACGACATTATTGTCATATCTACATTTTAAGAGAGCACAGTGTAATTATGTAAAAACTGGGGGCTTGTATTTCTTCAAACCACAGGGGAGGTCAGTGTAATTTATCCTTTTTCGTTGTTTTTCTCTCTTGTATAAATGCTTATTCTGCAGGCTGGCTTTGCAGCCGTAACAGTAAGAGCTGCTTATTATGGTCTTCAACAAATTGGCTACCAATATGCCAATAGTGATTGACAATTGAAACCCAATGTTGAGTGCACCTCCATACCTGTAAGGAGAGTTTCTGATATTTTATTTTTTCATTGTAGATTAGTTGTTTTTAGAGCAACTCCAATGCAATTTCTATAGTAGTTTCAATCGCTAAATTATAGCAACTTGATCCAAAAAAACAAGCTCCAATGGGCATACCAAATAGGGTGCGAAAATATGACAATGCCAAACTTTGCGCCAATTTGACACAAGGTTTGCCAAAATGCGAAACTTTGGCTAGAGCTCTCGTCTCTCTCTTTCATAGTGGGGTCCACAAATGCCATTTGGATTTGATTTTTTATGAAGAAAATATAAGAAATGGCTATTTTATAATTGGAGAAACATTGCTAAAAATGCTAAATTTGGCTTTGACTACCTATTTTAACATTTTAGCATTGGAGATGCTCTCATGTTTCAGTTATTCCTAATGTATGGAAAATAAATATTTTCTGGTCTTATTATGTTTGTTTTACTTGGCTGGGATGGTCAAGTTTTAGCATTTTTTGCATTTGTTGTGTAACTTTTGTAATATGCTTACTAGAAGAATACTTTTCTTTAATCATGGTGATATTTATTTCACTATAAATTAACCTGTTTATATATATATATATATATATTTATCATTTTAGTATTTCATAACTTTCCTAATAAAGCTTCACTCCCATCACTGGCATGCCTAATCATGCAACGCACATGCAACAAGTGAACATTGAATTACACAATAATATATATCTGAAAGTTTTTAGCTTTCACAATTCAAATTTCATTCTTATATGGGCATGGATAATTGTGCAACACATGATGCCCTCACCACTAGTTTTAGCTAAAATGAGGGTTTAGCTACCCTTCTGGAGTTGCCCTAATATACAGTAAGAGCACTTTATCCTTTTCTGCCATCCAATTTCCATCAAATTTCTCATTGTGTTGCTGGGATTTCAATTTTCTATCTCTAATTTGTATTATTTTCATGATAAGAAAAATAACAATAAGAACAATATTTCACTACATAGCAGTTTAGGCTTCAAACCTTTTCATGATCCCAGATGTTCAAGATGCCATCCTCTGCTGAACTTCCAAAGACGGATGACTTGTCTGGAGACCACTGAACACAAATACACAGCTTCTATTTAACAATTGCCAGCCGATAGTCAAATAAATCCTATTTTCTGCAGATGCATTACTTCAATACATAAAACAACAAGAGAGATGAATGTATGTAATCCTCCAACACCTGAACGCAAAGGACAGCAGAATTGTGACCATTAAATATATGAACAGGTGATCCACCTCCCCCAGAAGTGAGGTTTCGACGGTCAAACATACGAACAGAAGTATCCGCTGACCTGAGGGAACAGCATGGTCAATTAACTATAAGAAAACTGTGCATACATCACTCAAGTGACATGGACAATCAAACATTCAATTGTAGAAATAGAGAACCTTTAAATAGCGGAGATAGTAAAATTGTAAGCACATTATCTATGGTGTAACGGATAAATTAATTAAAGAAGAAAGCATAATCTACTACCCAGTCAGAATGAGATTAACATCGTGCGAATTCCAATCAACACAGTGCAGGTCACCATCATGAGCTTTCTCAACCTGCAACAAGAACCACCACCAAAGTCCAACAGTATATCATCATAGAAAACAAAACAACAAAAAAAAAATCAATGACAGACACAATTCGTGATCAGTTAGGATGAAAAGGACCTGAATTAAGATAATAAAAAAAAAAAGCAAGTCGATAAAAAGTAATCAAAAACAAAGATATAGAGACACTTTACGACTTTTATTTTTCTGTTTTCAAAATCTCATACAATGGTTTTGTCCAATATATGCACCATAACCTCAATAACAGTGCCAAGTCACTCCAATGACTGAGAACCAATCACATGTATCACAACACAACAACAGCCATAAAAAATATCAAGCAAATTAAGCCTAACTTATGAATATGTACAAGCATAAAGGTATACATATACCTTAGGGAGAGGGGGGGAAAAGATAACACCCTAGAAGAAGGGTGTCAAACAGTATCCTTTATAGTGTTAGAAAAATATGGCCATGAACTACTAAGTTACCAAGTGTTCCAAAAGCTTAAGTTGTTAAGAAACGGGCCCAACAACGTATATCAAGCTATTCAATAGAACCATACCGAGCAAAGCTACATATTAGCATGTTCAAGCTTGGTTAGGCAAAGTTTGAGTGAGAGTATTTTTTCTTTTTCCTTTTTCGATAAGTAAAGTTTAGAATGGAAGTGAAACTCAAATGGAACCAGTAGACCACTATTCAAGCTTGACATGTAATTATTTACAGGTTTGGATCATCTATTTCACAATAGCCATGGTATCTAATTTGTATGCCTCTCAAACATAACTTAGAATCAGACTTGCCATGGCATCGTGTGCACAAACCGGGCTGAACCCAGCTCAGACCGGCTCAGGCTTGGGCTTTTAACACGAGGGAAAAAATCAAAGCTTGAACTCCAATTATCTATTATTTACACGAGCTTAACAACTGTATTAGATAGGTAGAGTCCAAGCTGTTCATGAACTTAAAACTCCCCTTCAAGCTTACAGTGCATTTAATTACCAATACTTCCATGCAATGCAGAATCCTAAACACAAATGTAAAGTATGTGATGTGACAAGTGCTGAAATATTACACATTTAGGCCTTCCAAAATACATTTCATGAGTCCACAATCCTGTGTTATTTGATGTTTTTGTGTTGTTTTATGCATTTGTAGATTTTCCAAGTCTTTACACTCAAATGACATGAGTACGATGAATTTTGCAAAGCCTACATAGATTTTTGGAATAAAGGATTATGATCATCCATCAAATTTAAGAATAAGATCTCGAATTTTGGAGTTGGAAGTTCTCTGTGCAGCAGTTGGTATTTTGGGCATATCTCCTTCATACGACATCGAATTGAGATGAATCAAGCAGCATTAGAAGTTAACTCAAAGGATTACAACTAATTATCGCGCAATAATTTCTCAATTCAGCCATATTGGAAGTCAAAAATGAAGACACATTCAGGGAAAAGAATCTGAAATTCTGCACACAGGACAGATTGCATACACCAATTTTGAAAAATCATATCTCATTCATTTCAAGTCCAAACCATGCAATTCTTCTGTCTAAATTGAAGCGCTAGAAGTCTAGTTTCATATGGAACTAGCCTCATGTCAAAATTCATAGTATGGAGAGATATGAACGAAAGATCAGATATAACTCAATGTGTTCAACAACTAGTCACTAAATTTGACTTCCAAATCTTTCATATTCAACCATTGTTGGTTGTATTTATGAGAAAATCCCTAAATATTTGGGGAGGAAAGACTTTGTACATGTATTTGCTCTATAAATAGAGAGGTTGGGTTGATCAAAGGAAAGGAAGTAGAGGAGAGTGATAGAAAATCAAGTGTAGAAGTTTTCTTCCAAGTTCTCTTTCAATAGAGTTATGACAATTTAAACAATCATGTGTAGCTAATATTCTCATCCTTAGGGCTTAGATGAAGCCCTGCTCAAGAAACATTTGAGATTTTGTAATTAATTCTTGGGTTGTATTATTTTTGGATAATAATTGCATAACATTTAAGGGTTTTTCTAGATGTAATGTTTTATTTCACTTCTTGTGTTTTATTTCTGTGATTTCAAATGCATGGTTATGCAATAGTTTTATTTGCACATATATTGGAATCCTAAGATAGATCATGCTTAGGGAAGATGGACCATTCCTACGGCAATAGCTTTAGTGCAAGACAGTCTGAACTAAAAGCAGATTGTCTATGGCTAGAGTTTCAGTATATGAATTTTCTAGATGATCATATTAAGACTTGTAGTCATAATATAATATATCACAATTATCCACTAATTAATCTCCCAAGAACGATCACAATTGCCTCATGTTATGTGAGTAGTAGTGGATTCGAACACCCTAAGGAATTTTCCTCAACCGAACTTCAACATTCTTTTATATTTACTCAATTTTCATCAAGTTCATCAATTCATCAATAATATATATAAAATGAAGACTGAATATGCATGACAGTTCATTGCATCATATCCCAAGACCAAACAAATTTCAATGCTTTAGCATTAACTAACAAGCACGGACACTTCTAAAAAGGTGGTATGTTTGTGTCTTACCTGTGTCGGACACTGATACTCATTGGACACTTTCAGATCTCATGTTAGACACACGTCTAAATGCGCCATATTATTATTTTAAAAAGAAAAAAATGTGGACCCAGACACACTTCAAACACTGGTGAGACACACATGTCCATAAGCCGCTTTGCATCACCAATAGACTACTTAAGATTCAATTCAAAAGGTTAACACATAAAACACGTACACATTATAAATTTGAACAAAATAACTTAAGAAGGTTCAATGAAAAAAGAGAAACAATATAAATTTTTACCTATTAATACCTCCACCCTCCTCCTTTATACTTTGGGAATTAATATTATATTACATTTTTTTAGTGTCTTTGAATAAAACATTCATACATATGACTTATATAATAAATATATAAACTACATATTTTGCGCATGTACCCCCTTGTGTCATGTCCTGCATTTTTTAAAAATTGTTGTGTTAGCCTGTTTGTGTTGTATCTGTGTGTCAGCGTATTCGTGTCAGTGCTAAGGGCAGTAATGATTCGACGACTCCACTACAAAGCAAAAGTACCAGTTACCAAGTAACAAATCAAAAGTTTCAATTTTCATTGGCCAACTAGCCCCCCCTAACAATAAACAAGAAGGAATGGAAACAGAAAGCAAAGAAAAAGAAAAGAAAGCATTCCTAAGTACAATCACAGCAAATTTCCTTACAAAATTCTTGACGTCTTTAAAAAGTATATAATATGTTTCTTGTAATATGTTTGAAAACCATTTAGAATACCACCAGGCTTCACCTAATGTTAGTAGGCATAATTAATGGCATAAGATTTTTATTTCTGGTAGATTGGATAATTGTGAAGAAGGTAGACAAAATCAAAAGCAAAAGTTCCCCTTTAATCTTAATGAACCTTTTTGGCAATATTCATTTTTATTCAAATATGATTAATTATTGTTTTCTAAAAAAATGTTACAGAAAATCAAAGTTTGCATCCGTCATACATATCATGTATATATAGAATGTCATATCACGAATTGCATAAGATACAATAGGCATAAGATGTTATTTATGAATTATGTGGTACATAACATTTTACCACTGAATGCGAATTGTATATATCATATCATGAATAGTAAGATACTGCCAACATATGAGTAACATAAAAGTAGACTCACTAAGTCTCTATACATAACTGCAAGATGACATGTCATCATTAATTTCTAAATGAGCAAACTACAATGCATTTCAAGTTTCTCTTTGTTATATTTTATTCCCACCAGAATAGCTAAATTAAGGAAACTACATCTGTCATAGCTAATGGCGATTAAGAAATATTTGGGAGACAGGCAAAAATCATCAGTAGGTGCTTCTGTCTGATGCATGCCAGCTAATCAAACCTAGAGAGTCATTCATATAGATAGCCACCATAGGCAGCTTACATAACTTCGTATGAAAGTATTCCGAACTAAAACAAAAACATAGTGACACAATCCAATCTTCTTTTGTTTTTTTAAAGTAATAAGGAACAATTGTAGTAAGGTGCAGCCACAATGAGGCATCAGTCCCAGAGTAAAAGAAGGAAACTGAGAAAATTTTGCTAAACTTTTTATTTTTATTTTTATTACAACTTTGCTAAGCTAATATGAGAATAGTTCAAACTTGCTTGATATCAAAACAACTTACTATTAGATAAAGCTGTGCTGAAGTTTTCAAGTGAAATTAAACAGACAAGTGACACACATGCAACCACCCAAAACTTCCAAACAACCCAAACAAATGGACAAAGATTTTCCTATCAGTCACCATATTAAGGCTTTAAAAATAACAGCAATCACTACGTTGCAACAAAAAGGCTAAGGGTTGAGCAACACAAATTCCAAAATAAAGACAGACATAACTGTAAATCTGCGTTTATGAATTAAACAATCCATGTATATTTGTGTCTTAGTGTGTGTAAAGATAAGGATATAGACATTGTAATATACAGATACACATGGGCATACTGTGAGAATATTAGATTTTATGTATATATGGTAGTATATATATTTTGTATATATTAGGGATTGAGTGAATAATTCGTATTTCCTTTTTCGTTCTAGGGTTAGATTGTTATATAAACCAATGTATTCTTGTATTACATACACAATTGAATATACAGTTTCATTCAGAAAACTTACATGGTATCAGAACCGTTCTCTAATCCAAAACCCTAGAGCCGTCACCATTGCTCTCTTGTTCATGTTCGTGCTTTCTTCTCTCAGGCTCATTCTGGCTTGGGTGTGTGACCCATCACTCATCTGTTCGTGACCCATCTACTCATGATTATGCCTCGTCTCAGGCGACCCATTTGGATTTTCTCTCTGTTTGTGCTATCTGGCAGTCACACCCATCCAGCGGTTCGACTCATCTAGTCATCGACTCCTCGCAGCTCGTCTTCTCTCTCTAGCTCTCTTTTGTGGTCGACCCATCTGGTTTCTAGCTTGTGAACATCAGCATCGCCACTCTCTCTCTCTCTCTCTCTCTCTCTCTCTGGTTCGCGATTACGTTCGCACTCATACGTCTTCGACTTTGACTTCGGATTCTAGTCCGTCTCTTTCCGACTATCTCTAGTCCTCGATTTGTTCTGTGATACAGGACTACTGTTCTCAAACTCTGCTTGGGTATTATACTTGTGGAGACCCTAATTTTTGTAATTACAATTAAATCCCTAACCTTGAGTTTATTTCAATAAAGCCCTTGAATTTTCACTTAATTGCGTTTTAAATCCTAGAATCAGGAAGCATCGCGAATTAATTCGAGTAAACCCTAATCGATCCCGTAGATTAATAATCATGTTTAAAACCCTATTATTAATTATTAGACCCGATAATTATAGATTAATCACTTTAAAAATCTTAACTCCCGGTAATGCCGTTTTTGCTCCGTTTCTCACCTTCGTTTGCGCTTTAATTTAACGGAACCCAATTTTATTATTCTAACTACTTTCTAATGTTAGTATATTATACTAAATATCAAGGTTTCATAAATTTAGACTTGGTCCCTATACACCTCTATTTTATTTCATTCCAACCCTTAATTGTAATATTTTATTTATTAATGCAATTGTGCCTATTATTTTATGTTTATAAATACAAATATCTCATATATATATATATATATATATCTTGGAGCCCAAGTTGTTGACTATGTGATGGATGAAAGGGCCATAATGGCAACTTTGATAATTTGCACTTAGGGAACTTGGTCCCTAAGAAACCTCCCAATCCTTCTCTATATATATATGCACACTTCTCCTCCTCATTTTACACATTTTCAGCCATGCACGAGAGTGAGAGAGAGTGATCTTGGAAAAAAAAAAGAGAGGAAGAGAGAGAGAGAAGAAAAGAAGAAAAAAAAGAATTTTGTTGAGTCTTGTACAACAAAGGTAAACATACATCATCTCTTCTCTCAAGTTCTTTTACCACTTGTTTTTCCCCTCCTAATACATGCTCTTTGTATATATATGTTGTAGTCTAGGCCTACACTCTTGTATAAGTGTGTATTAATCAAGAAATGGTATGCTTCTCTTTCTTTCTTAAATTTTCAGCACCAAATCATTTCTCTCTCTTGAATTTATTTTCCTATCAAAACTCCATAAACTCAAAATCTGTTTTTATGGTGTAATATTTGGTATGTCTAGAGTATGTGATAGTTTTGGTAGGACCTAAGGATGTATTTTTATAACCTAAACAATTTTTCTAAGTTTGTTACTCACAGAACCAGAAAAACAGTCAACTTTCTCTATTTTTATAAAATTCTAGAAAAATAATCTTGAGTCCAATTTTATGTCAAAATCTTAATCTTGGTGTTATATTTTAACTAAAATTTGTTTGAACTCAAGAGAGTAAGGGGTTTGAGAGAAAAACCGATTGGAGTAATGGTCAACGAATCTGGACAGATCTTGGTAATTCTGAATTATCTTAAAATCTAAAATACCTATCCTACTTTCGTAAATTGAGTTTGAAACTAGACTTATTTATCTACAAACTCACATGAGGCCAGGTACTTAGGGCCAATAAAAGTATTTTTTTCATAATTATTTTCAAACTGGTTCAAATCTGAAAATCTGGAAATTTATGTTAATATGCTCTTATTTGGTTTGCAACTCTTATATTCTATGTTTCTTGAATGTTTTAGTCTCGATATGTAATCTATGATAAATTGTGAATTTGCTTTACCATGAATAAATTACTTATTGTTTAGTTTGGATTCGTAGTTATACTGACCATGCCTTGCTATAACTGAGAATATAATGCACTTAATAAAGGGGAAATCAAATGGGATGGTAATGGGTTGCAATCATTGTATTAAATTTTATGAGATAATAAACGATGGATTCAAGAGTATGATATAGTGAAATGTGTTCCATTTTTGTGAAGTCTTGCGCAAGTGTGTTTCCGAACCCTAACATGGCACGGGAGGTATTCTGGCTGCTTAACGGAAATGGGAGGCATAAGGGTGGCAATGAGGGTCTCACACAGGGAGAATATCCCTAGAAGCCCGTTTCCTTGGGACAGACCGTGATGTCACCACTTGGGTATGTAACCTAAGTGCGTGGGCATCATTGGTAATTGTGCGGTAACCGACGCACTGGTGGTTATGCGATAAGCGACACATTGGTATTGTATTAACCAAGGGGGAGTCAGAATTGCCCGTGGCCAGAGTTAGTGGTTGGGTAGGAACGGCATTCCGCAGGGAGTTGCCTAGAACTAATTAAAATTGACTATTATTCATGAGAACTGAAATTTAATTATAATCTCTGCTTGATTATTGCTTTCGCTGTATGTTATGACTGTGCCGTTATGTTACTTGTGTATTTGGAATGGGAAAAGGGTTGGGGTGTGTGTGTTTACTGGGCATTCCAAGCTCATGGCGTTTTATGCCAGGTGAAGGCGAGTTTTACACTGATAACAGAATTCCTAAAAGCTTTGAGGAACCATGGCTGCCTTAGAAATTAGATTGTATATTTCCTGTATTTTGAATAATCTTTTTGTATCAAGGAACCAATCTGTATTTAAAGACTTGAAGAATTTTATCTGTAACTATTATTAATATTTTCTTTTAGTATAATTATTTGTATTTTGTGCTTAAAAATGATGTATATCCACTAGTTAAACCCCGTTGTATCGTTGTATTATGTTATCAAAATTTGGGGCGTCACAATACTTAGCACCCTAGGTTCAGGCTTATTACACTACAATCCCCAAGGTTTTCTATTTATCATAATTTGTTCCATCAACTCTTTTCTTTTTTTGATTCAATACAATGTTGGGTGATAAGATTGTTAGGCCCAAAAATAGGTCACTGGCTTCAGATGAGTGTGCATTTTGCCATCAGAAGGGTCATTGGAAGTATCACTATCTCAAGAAGGGATGTCTGTCTACCTTGTCTTCTCAGCTGTTTCAGACCCAGTTTTCCCCTTCTCCTCCGAGTAATTTTCGAGCTCCCACTGCTTATACTACATCCACTCCGATTCTTGATCTTGACTTAGCTTCCTTGAGTGCTCTGATTGCTCGGCTTCAACATATATTGTCTACCTTCCAGCCCTCCCTGTTTGTCTCTGTTGTTTCCTCCCTTCATTCAAGTTTGCTTGGGTCTTCATTCAAGTATCTCTTCGTCTGTTTGGATTTTTGACTCCGATGCCTCTTATCATATGACTCCTTATCTCTCCTTACTCCAAAATTGTACTCCTCCCTTTCCTATTACTATCAATGCTACTAATGGGTCTGGTATGTCTATTATATCTGTTGAATTTGTCCGACCATCTACTCTATCTACTATCTCTATTCCATTTGTCTTATATGTTCCTCAGTTATCTATCAGTTTATTATCAGTCAACTTGATGCCTCCAATTGTGATATTATCTTTTCTTCTTCTATCTGTTCTGTGCAGAATCGGATGTCCAAACAGCAAATAGGGACTAGCCGTAGAATTGGAGACCTCTATGTAGTAGAGAGCTTGCATCTGTCTATGACTACCTCTCTGACTACCTTTTACTCTTTTCAATTAGATTCTCTGTCAAATCCTTTCTATTTGTGGCATTCCAGATTAGGGCATTTGTCTGCTGACCGCCTACGGTCATTAGCTCAGTCAGTTATATTGGATAAAGTTTCATCCTAGTCAACTTAACAAGTGTCGGGGGTGTAAACTTGCCAAAATGACAGCCTTACCATTCCGTAAAAGTACTTCTATATTTGATACATCATTTTCTTTAATTCATACTGATGTCTGGGATCCTTCTCCTGGTCTCACTAATGAGGGTTCTGCATATTATGAGTCACTTGTTGATGATTGCACTCGTTACACTTAGGTTTATCTTATGACTCACAAGTCTGACTTCTACCAAATATATCATACTTTTCAGTCTATGGTCACTAAATAGTTTGAATCTGCTATTAAATTATAACGGTCGGACTTGGGCAGGGAATATTTTAAAATTAAGTTCTGTAAGTATTTGGCCAATTTAGATACGATTCACCAGACTTCCTGTACTAATACATCTATCCAAAATGGTCGCGCTGAACGTAAACATCGTCATCTCCTTGAGATAGCTAGGTCTTTCCTTTTCTCTGCCTCTATTCCGGCTCCGTTTTGGAGTGAGGCAGTTCTTGCTGCTCCTTTTCTTCTTAACCGTAAACCTACTCCCCTTTTCTTTGGTCGGTCTCCTTATGAGGCTCTGTTTTCTCAACTTCCCAATTACTCCCTCCTTCGTGTGTTTGGGTCTATTTGTTTTGTCCTTTCATCCCATAAAGATAGGACCAAACTGAGTGCCCAATCTGTCTTGTGTCTTTTGGGGTTACAATCTCACTCAAAAAGTTTATCGCTGTTATGACCCTATTTCCCGTTGCTAATATGTCTCCCACCATGTTGCCTTTCTTGAACATCTTTACTTTCAACTTCTTTCTCTCACAGCCTCAATTTCCAAAAGATGATTTGGTTCATGTTGATCCATTTCCTTCTGAGGTCCCTCCTGATGAGTACATCTCTGACGTTCCCTATGAGATTGTTCTCTCTTCTCCTTGTCCCACCCCACTTGATGAGTCCCTCTCCCCTGACCCCCATGATTCTGTTTCCTCTTCTCCTCCTCGTCTTCCCCCACCTACTCCTTCTCCTCCTCTGTTATTAGTATATTCTCGTCGCAAGGCTTTTCCTCCACCAGTTGTCTCTGCCCCTGCTTCTGACGACTCTAATCTCACTAATTATAAGTATCCTCTTCACATTCGTAAACATGTAGTTAAGCTTGGTTTTGCTAAAACATGTTTTTCTCCATCATACTACATCTTTTTGTCTGCTATTCACTCTTTTTCAAAACCCTAGTCTTACAAGGAGGCCTATCAGGATCCTAATTAGGCTCGAGCTATGGAGGATAAGTTGTCTTCTTTGCAGAAGACTACTACTTGGGAATTAGTTCCGTTGCCTGCTGGCAAAAATCTAGTTGGTTGCAAATGGGTCTATAAAGTCAAGACTCATTCTGATGGTTCTCTTAAGCGCTACAAAGCTCGCCTGGTTGCCAAAAGTCTCTCCCAGAAGTATAGTATTGATTATGAGGAAACCTTTGCCCCTGTTGCCAAGATGACTACTATTCGTACTTTGATTTCTGTTGCTACTGTTCGTCATCGGCCTCTCTATCAAATGGATGTTAAGAATGCTTTTTTTAATGGTCATCTCACTAAAGAGGTTTACATGCGTCCTCCCCCCGACTTTCCTCATTCCTCTAGACAGGTTTGTCATATTCGGCGTACTCTATATGATTTGAAGCAATCCCCTCATGCTTGGTATGATTGCTTTCAGGCCACTGTCACTCAACTTGGGTTTCATCCTTGTGCTCAGAATTCTGCTCTGTTTCTCCTTCACACATCTGCTGGTTTTGTTGCCCTGTTACTATATGCAGATGATATGATCATCACTGGCTCCGACTCTTCTACTATCTTTGAGATTAAGCAGCATCTCTTTCGCACTTACGAAATAAAGGATCTGGACCCCTTGAGGCATTTTCTAGGTATTGAAGTAGCTTCTTCTCCTAAAGGCTACTTTATGTCTCAGGCTAGGTATGTAAATGAGGTTATTCACCGTGCCGATCTTACCGACACTAAGATTTCTGATACCCCCATTGAGCTTAATGTGAAGCTTAATACTATTGATGATGTTCCTTTAGATGATCCCACTTTATATCGAGAGCTTATGGGATGCTTAGTCTATCTAACTGTCACTCGCCCTGATCTTGCCTATATTGTTCATGTAGTTAGCCAGTTCATTTTTGCTCCTCGTTCTACACATTGGGCTGCTTTGGTTCGGATTCTTCGCTATCTTCGGGGTACTATATTTCAGGACTAACTTTTGTCTTCTACTTCCTCTTTGGACTTGGTGACTTATGCTAATTCTTATTGGGCTGGTGATGTCATTGATAGCAAGTCCACGTCTGGTTTCTATATGTTTCTTGGTGATTCATTGATCTCTTGAAAAAACAATAAACAAACTGTTGTTACTCCCTCTACTGCCGAAACTGAGTACCGTGTTATGACTCATGCTACTACTAAGATTGTCTGGCTTTGTTTTCTTCTATCTGATTCGGGTGCACCTTAGTCTTCTCCAACCTCTCTCTATTGAGACAACCGCAATGCTATTCAGATTGCCCATAACATTGTCTTCCATGAGCGAACGAAACATACTGAGATTGATTGTCACTTTGTCCGTCAGCATCAACAATCTGACTCTATTTCACTTCCTTTTGTCTCTTTGACTATGCAACTTGCTGACTTCTTCATCAAGACTCACACCACTGCTCGGTTTCAGTTTCTTCTTGGCAAACTCTCATTATTTTTTGCTAAAACACCTTGAGTTTAAGCAGGATTGTAAGAACGTTAGATTTTATGTATATATGGTAATATATATATTTTGTATATATTAGGAATTGAGTGAATAATTCGCGTTTTTTTTTTCGTTCTAAGGTTAGATTGTTATATAAACCAATGTATTCTTGTATTACATACACAATTGAATATACAGTTTCATTCAGAAAACTTACAACAATAGAAAATTTAGCACATGCATACACAGCAACAGAGAAAAATATTTAAACAACAAAATATATTTTTTAAAACATAGAGCTGTTGCCGATCCCAAAAAAAACAAAAAAAACATAGAGCTGTTGAGCTGATAAAATCAAGTTGAAGAATGTTAACCTTGAGGACTGGACTAGAACCCGTTCTAGCATCCCATAGTATAAGGCAAGAATCATCACCAACGCTACAGAACTCCTGCGCACTTCAGCACAAAAGAGTAAAAATTTAGCAAAGTGCACAACAGAAATAACATCATATTGAAGTTACTGCTACAAGGAGAATAGATTCAACAGATAGGGAAAAACTTCATCAGTCCCTTCCTAGAATGTCCCCAGAAGGGGCAATATTTTGGAATGACTTGATGGGGGGAAAAAATACATCGACGTGTCTAATCTCCAGTTCAAGTATATCTTACAAAAGGGACGGCACTAATATCCATAAATATGTAATTACTTATCTAAACATTAATGATGCAGTTGTCTAAAATAATGCCACCTACCTTGAAGGGCAGAACTGAACATCTTCAACAGTCTCTCCATGCCCTTGATAGGTACCTCGTGGTCCAATAGTAGGGCTGTCTACAGGTTTATCAGTGCCCCCACCAGCCTTTGGTGCATTCTTTGTGCTGGCACCTCCAGATCCTGGAGACTTTGCAGAGCCTGGATCAGATGCCAAAGAGGAGATGTGATCTTGAATGCCCCACAAAACCACCAATTTGTCTTTCCCTGCCATGAAAAATAAGAATAAAAATTATTAGAAATATATCAAACAGGAAAATTCTATCAGTAATCCTACAAGGAGATGAGCATCACTTTATTTTAGGAGAAAGCAGAGATAAAGAGGATGAAATTCCCAACAAAAAAAAAAGTAAGCTACAAGACAAGAATAGCATTGTGAATAGAACAATATGAATAGCATTATAACATTGCATAAGTTACAGCATTATAATTTTCCATCATAAGTGACAAGAAGTTCACAAAGTCATGAAAGGTAAGCTACAATTTGCACTTTAAAAACAGAAAAGTAATATTAATCTACAACAAATATGATGGCATGGTTTTGGGAATCGGATGATACCACTGCAAGACAAGCTCAATGACTATCAATACAAAAATCCCATTACAATTTACAATCTAGTAACAACTGATCAACAGTAATTTGACTATAAAGCCTTGATAAATCCACTTTTTTCCCCTTGTTTTCTAAAGTTGGAAACATCTTGAGCTAGGTGTACACATTCTACTAAAGATAAAAATAAGAATACGATTTTGGAATGTGACTGAAGGTCCTTGTCTCCTTGGCCCATGAAGTTATAGAATTGTCATTGAGTCATATACACTTTAAAGTTGCCACACCATACGTTTCCCGCACCGAGGAAGACTTTTATCATGATAAACTCTTGTTAGTTTTCAAATGAGTGTGTTTGGAAAAATCTCATTATTAATTCCATCTTTAATTACAAAAAAAAATTAAAAGTCCATGAGTAAACCAATAACAAAATTCATATGATGAAATGTTTTATAATAAATCTGTGCCAACAACAATACAAAAATCAATAGCCTATGCAATACACAATCTATTTTATTCAGGTGGAAACAAAAGTTACATACGAAAAAAAAATATTAAATGCAAAGAAAAAATTATATAAAAAAAAGAGAAGGGAGATAATAAGAACATCAATAAGATATTAGAGCAACAAGGTGTTCAACTCTAGCATGTACCAGGAAAAATCATGATGACAATAAACTAGTGGCGTAGCCAAAAATTTCATCCGGTAGAATCATACAAGTCATCAACTCATCCTCAATGTCCAATTTTTAGTTCTACAAAACCTATGAAAATCATCTTTCACACAATAATATAATATATTCTCAAATACATCAACAAAAGTAATTCGACTTATCAAATTACATTTGACAACAAAACTTGGGAATATTAATACTATTGCTTGAAAAGACGAGCAAAGACATACAATTTTACAATTTTCCACTACAAGTTTTCGTTTCTAAAAGCAATGTATGATAAATTCATTACTTCTGCTAATACGTCTTTTTCAATATAGGTAATCAAACAATTATACAACCAGTGTCATTGATCACCAACATAGAGCATACATCCATGTACAGCAGTAATTTGAATTGAATAGTGGGGTCAATTTCGAAACTCTCCCAAGATTTCCATGTAGAGCATATTTTTACACAAGTTATTTCCTTTCCTTTCTTTTCTTTTTTAAATTCCAGTAAAGTCAATTGAACCCACTCAAACGTACATAGCTCCGCCCTTGCAATAAACAGTACGTGTTAATATCATAAAGCTACTTTGCCTCACCAAATGTACATCATTATACCAACGAAAACATAAGCCTAGCTTAATCAAGTGTTATGTCACAAAAAGAATGTGAAAGTCCATATGGGACAATAATCAAATATGAATTTCAACCTCCAGAGAGCACGAAAGGTTCAGTAGGGCACATGGCAAGAGCGAATTCTGCATTGTCCTGATGCCCAGTCAGTATCTGCAAGATGATGAGTACAAAATTATAAGATAGCCTATATAAAGAAGAAAGCTTATCAAATAATAAAGCTACATATATTTACATTTCACGTCAAATTTAACTTGTAAGTCTTAAAGTCCAAAAAAAGATCTTGTAACAGCTAATAATGCAGAAAACATTTATGAACACATGAACTTTACTTTTCCAGATACATCTAATAAGGCCTTGAGTTATAAGTGTAGGGGGTCCAAAATGAACAGTAATAATAATATCACTTAAAGAGGCAAAGCTATGTTAATGAGTCAATAATCTGGGAATGTTGGAGAGTGAGTAGCCAGGTGAGAGTGGAGCAAGTGATCCAAGGAAAGAATGTGACAGTGCAAAATGGGCAGCATATCCCCCCAAATCCCAAGAAGTTCTTCTTGGGATCTTGGGAAATGGGTCCTATTTATAAACTTTTCTTTGGTACCAAAATATACTAAGTGGCCAAATGGTGCACCAACACGTGCCGCAGGCTATTCTGTCCTGAACCACTAGGCCTTGGTAGACACGTGTCCCTTCACATGTACTATCTATTTGGCACAAAACCTCAGCAAGTGCCACCATACTATCTGTTTGGCACGAGCCTCAGCATATACCTTTTTAGTACGAACATCAGCAAGTGTCATTGTTGCTGCGGCACCTGCCTTCTCAGTTCGGTTTCCTAAGACATGCATTCTCAGGGCTTATAACCTGCAATCAACCACACTCGTGTCTACCTCAACAACTCCTCCACCCTTAGCAACCTAACCACAAACTCAGCTTCCCAGGGCACAAGCCACAGCATGGGTTGTGCCTTATACCAAGCCCAAGGGGCTCCCTTGGTCCTGCTTGTGCAACCAACGCTGGTTTTTGACCTGGGTAAATGAAAAGAGAACCAGTAAGCGTCGGTGCCTGCTATCGGCCCCAAGCTATACATGCTTCGAACCTGCTATTTAGCCCTACTGCCTTGGGGCATGCTATCAGCGTCAAGCATCTATACATTACTTCGCATAGAAGAGATCTCCGTCAAAGGCTGTTGTCACCTCAGGAAACTGCGCCTTAGGAGATAGTTGCGGAGGTTGGAGTTCCCTCGACTCTCTTCCCCTTAGTAAGTGTCAAAGGCAGCACCGTAATAAAATGGTAACTCTGAGGTGGAGTTTTGCCTCAGCAACTGGGCCTCGGCAAGTACTGCCTTAGCGAGTTCTCTTAGACACCAAAGGTCCAGTCTTAGACGATGAGGGGAATGCGGTGGTGAAAGAAGTAAACAACTCCTTTCCGCATATCGCTCAGTGGTCTGAGGTCGGTTGTAACAAGCCCTTCTTAGACTACATTGACTTTGCTGAGGAATGTGTTTTCCGCCCTTATACCCAAAACTTCACCGGTATTTCAGTTGTCCCCATTTATTTTGCTAAGGCTCGCTATGTTGATTTCACTGTCCCAAATATTAAGAGGAACTCCCTCCTCGTAGCAGCACTAGTGTGCCCAGGTTACCTACCTATTTGGTACGAGGAAGGGATGTCAAGTGTGGTATACCGTCCTGACAAACTCCTTAGGTAGTTTGGCATGGACCAAGGCATTCCCAATGGCCCTCCTCCTGTCCAAGACTATCATTAGAGTTTCCTACAATTCCTTTGTGACCATACTGATGTGCTTGTGGAAAACCTCACGTACATCGAGCTTCTTTGACTTGGAAAAGAGGGCTATTTCACCCTCAACAACCGATTGTTTTAGAGACAACCTAGATTCTTTTCACAACTTCCGTAACAGTACCCCTATAGTCCCAATCGTTGAATGCATCCCCTCCAGAGAGATCTATCCTTGCGCATGCCCTCTCCCATGGCCGTCAGACCAGCCTATACTCTCGTTTCAAACTTTTGGCCCAATACCTCCAGAAGAACCTAACCTGCCAAAGGTTACGACGGCTTAGCCTAGTCAACAATATCCCCTTGTTCCTAGTGCCCTAGCCCGTATGACTCGCTCACAGGTCAAGGCGGCTCAAAAGGCAATAGCGGCCATCCCCTTCGCTCGTGCCTCGCCATCCAGGAAAAGGCTGCGTAAGGTACTAACAAGATTTTTGTTCTATATTCCCTTCCAATTCATTTTTTCATGGGCAAATGATAGTTTAACCCCTTGTAGTTAAACCCTTGTGGTTTACCGAAAAAACACTGAGCCCCTTGTAATTTCATTTGTAACACTTACACTTCCTGGACTTCATACTACATTGTAATTTCTGATGGAATCGTTTGTTTCAACAAAGCGTGTGTTGCACGACCATCTCACTTTATTTCCAAGCATACATCATCATCATCATCTCTCTCTCTCTCTCTCTCTCTCTCTCTCTCTCTCTCTCTCTCCTCCCATGGCACCAAAAATACATAAACCTAACACAGCAAGAGCAATAGCTCCATATATTCTTCTTTTCCTTCATATCACCAGGCCACCAAATCCCCATGATAGACCTAGCCAAGCTCATCTCCTCTTGCAGCGTCACCACATCCATCCTCACCACCCCCATCAACCTCTCTCGCTTCCACTCCATCCACCGCCACAACCTCACCATTTCCTCCCCCATCAACCTTCCTCTCCTCTACTTCCCTATCACCACCACCACCACCAACACAGACGACCTAGATCTCCTGAAAATACATCCCACGAATCACCTTCTCCGCCACATCTTGCTTCTTTCTCTACATCACAGACAATATCACCAAATTCAAGCCAAACGAGTTTGTAACCCATAACTCTCGGCCCTTCTTGGTCTCGAGTCTACCCGATGCAATTCGTATTGCAAGGTCTTTTGGGTCAATTCTTCTGCGACATGGGTCTACAACAATTCTTCACCCAAATCATCGACGCAGAGCGAGACAGCTATAGAGTTGTGGACAACACTTTTTGCCAAATCGAAAGAGAGTATAGGAAAGAAGATAGAGACAAACCGCTCATTATTTTGGTTGAAAACCAAGAATCATTTAAGGTTTAATTCATAGTCAATTGTGTGTTGAAAATAATTTCTGAAGGTTACTGTTCTATTTTGAGCAAAAATTTCGTAAATAAATTTAATTTCTGGGTTAACTTTATTTGAGTTAAAGAATGATAGGCATAGATTTTAGAAGAATAATGAAACAAAAATGAAAGGGAAAAATAGAGACATGAGGGAGATAAGCTAGAGAAAAAAGCATTTCAGAGAAAGACCACCATCTCTGATTTTCAAAAAATTGGGAAGAAGAAGAACATAAGGAATTACCCAGTGTGGCTAACTGTTTTGGGAAAAATTTTGATTTTATGGTTGTGCAACACACGCTCTGTTGAAATAAATGGTTCCATCAAAAATTACAAAGTGGTTTGAAGTGCAGGAGTTTAAGTGTCACAAATGAAACTACAGGGGGGCTCCGTGTTTTTTTGGTAAACCACAAGGAGTTAAACTGTTATTTACCCATTTTTCATTCATTATTTTTTTTTGGGGGGGGGGGGGGGGGGGGGGGATGGTTTGCTATTGGCGTTCTAATATGTTTACTCTTCCTCTTGGGGATTTCTTGTCTCTACCAAGGGTGTTATTTCAGACATTCCCCCTTTGGACCCCGGAGGTCCCTCGATTGCTGCTAGCCCATCCTCTAGTTTTGATGAAGAGGAACCCAATCATGCCATTCCCCCTAGACCAAAGACCCGCCGGTTGATCCTTTTGAACTTTGAGGATGATCCTATTGAGGAGGTCCCTGCCTTAGAAAATGAAGGAGATGATGACTTTCTCGCGGAGATAGATGATGATGATGACCATTAGAAAATGGACAATGGCGTCCAAGTTAAAGATGAGGAGGTCATTGCTCATGTTATCCCAGAGACTGTTGTTTTGGAACCCCCCAATCCTTTACTTGCTCCAAACCCAACTATCCACTCCGATCGTTCTTCTGTTGGTGGAGAAGATTATACACCAGAGACCCCTAGAGATCCTATGGTGAATGTGTCCCTTAGTCTTGAGTTGTCCCGTGTAGGGGTGGTTTCGAAGGACTCCTCTCATTCTGCTAAATCTCCTTTAATCCGTAGGCCTGTCCTATTGCTATAGCACAGGTGGCAAAAGGTAAAGTTGACAAGGCCCAGCTTATTGAGGCCTAAGGTTCAAAGACTCAAGTTGTTGGCGAAAGAGAAAACATGGTTGTTAATCTCAGCATGACGCCTCCTGGTTTGTCTCACCTTGCGAAGGTAGTTGCAAACTTAGTTTCTATCGTCGTTCATGTTGCCGCCGCTACCGCTAGAACTTCTGAAGTTGTCACCTCAGTTTCTTCAAATCAACTTACCCATCTGGATCTAACTTATTTCCCTGAGATCCCCACTAAGCTTGGGAGGTCGTGTGACTTCTACACAAGAATGGATAGCACCATTGTCCCTGATTTAAATGTTGGGGACTACTTTGTTGACGACTTGGTTATGCTTTAACCAGAGATTAGTAAGGCTTCTGGTTTTGCTTTATCCCGCAAGAAAAGTTCTCCCAGCCATCTTCTTGTATCTACCCATTCCAACGTCGCCACTAATGTTAGTGGACAATCTTTTTCTGGGGAAGTTCGTCAACCACAAGCATTCAGCCGCTCTACAAGCCTTCCTCCAGTAACTCGTACTGTTGGTCCCATTGCATCGTCCCCTCGGCCTAATTCAAGGGTTCCTTTTTTGAACTATTAGGAATCTGCTGAGGTTGCCCCCAAACTTGTTCATGTCCAAGCCTTGCATCCTGGGGCCTCGTTTATCAACTATACATTTTAGCTAAAAAACTAAAAAATACTATAAATTGTCACATTAATCTCTCTACTTTTCTGTATATCTTTTCGTAAAAAATCAAAAAATTACTAAAATAGCATGTTCCCAAACGAGGCTTAAGACATTCACAACCTTCGACATCCCAGGCTCCCTGGTTTAGTCAGCCTTGTTTGAGTCTCTTGCAGGTTTCATCTAGGATCTGGCTGACAAAGCAATTTCAAGAGCATCTCCAATGATTGTTGCTATAATACCAGCTATTGCTATAATTTGGCAATGAAAATCTTGTCAAATTATAGCAATGGTACTCCAATGGTCACTTGCTATTTTGGCAATTCTCAACCAACGTTCCCTCCAAGTTTGTAGGTGTTGTTTCGATATAGATTTTTTTGTGATTTTATTTTTATTTATTTTGTCTTTTGTGACCTTTTTTTAACTGTTTGTAAAAAAAAATTATATATTGATATTATTCCCAACTAAACAAATGTATAAATGAAATAAATTTAAAAATTGGAAGAAAAAAAATTAAATATAATTCACCCCACCAAAAAACATATCACTATAAAAAAAAATATTTTTATTTAACTACATATAAAAAATAAACAATCACGAACTACCCACCAACAATCATCCATCCTTCACACAACATTCATTTACCAACAACCACCCACCAACAACCATCCATTATTCACCCAACATTCATTCACTAACAACCACCCATTATTCATCCACCCACCCACCCAACAACCATTCATTAATCATCCATCCACCTAACAACTATCCATCATTCACCCATCCACAATGTTCTCTATAAATATAGCACAAGGTCTTCTACAATTTTTATATTCACCTACCCATAATTTTCATATCTTCTAAACTCTCTTTACCCATCCACAAGATTTTCTGTAATCTTCATATTCACCTACTCACAATGAACAATTTCACTAAAGCCGTCTTCAATGGAGATTTTGATAAATCTTCATCATCTGATGATGATATAATCATGATGCAACTGTTAACAACGCAACAACAAAGAATACAAGCTTTAACCCTAAACCAACCAACCAGACATGTTGGTTCCACAAGTGGTTGTCAATACATTAATCGTCAGAGAGTCAAAGGTGACGAACAAATTTATAGAGATTACATTGCAGATAATCCTATCTACCCAGAAGAATACTTCCAAAGACGTTTTCGAATGAGGCGGTCATTATTTCTTACTATCTTACATGATATTCAACAAGTGAATTAGTACTTCATCCAAACCCATGATGCCACTGGTGCTCCTGGATTATCCAGTATACAAAAGATGACTGTTGCACTCTGTAATACGACGTACCAGCTAATGCTGTAGACGAGCACATTAGAATCGGCAAATCTATTGCAATTGCCGCCTTGAATTTTTTTTTACTAGAACGATTGTTGCTATCCATGAAGGCGTTTACTTAAGATCCCCAAATGAGGCAGATATCGCCAGATTATTGCAAGAAGGAGAGCAACGCGGGTTTCCTGAAATGTTAGGGAGCTTGAATTGTATGCACTGGCGTTGGGATAAATGTCCAACCGCCGAAGCTGGTGCTTACACTGGACACTACCACAAACCAACAGTTGTACTCGAGGAAGTCGCCTCCTACGACTTATGGATTTGGCATGCTTTCTTTGGCATGCCTGGTTCTCTCAATGATATTAATGTTCTTGACAAGTCACCTTTATTTGCTAAATTAACTAGGAGACGTGCCCCTGCTGCCAACTATACTATCAATAATCACACGTACACCATGGGGTATTATCTTGCTGATGGTATCTATCCTCGTTGGGCAACGATTGTGAAAACAATATCTCAACCTCAAGGCGCAAAGAGACAACTATATGTGAGAATGCAAGAGGCATGTCGGAAGGATGTCAAAAGGCATTTGGAATGCTCCAAGCATGTTTTAATATTGTCAGAGTTCCAGCTAGAGGTTGGAGTGATGAGGATCTGTACTACAGCATGAAAACGTGCATTATTTTGCACAATATGATCATTGAAAACGAGAGTGACATTCCAGAAAATGAACGCAGTGCATCACTACTGCAAACTGATTGCAGTGATACCCCATGTCAAATGTTACAAGATCCAAATCAGGAGTATGATCAATTTATGTTGAATCGCCAGAGGATTAGATCTACTGAAGCCCATAATGCAATTCGTAATGATCTAATTGAACACTTGTGGTCCCGAGCTGGAGAGTTAGATTAAGTTTGTATTTTACCTTTTTAATGATACTTAATGTCATTTAACGTCTTTTTATTATAATAAAATTTTATTCATTTCCAACTTTCTTGCCCTCATTTAAATATCATATAATTTTTTTCATAATAATATTGAAAATTGGAAATTATACTAAAAAATATTCAACATTATACATTGCAAAAACAAAATGACATTAGAACATAAAAATACTCAAAAATAAATGAACCACTACATTACATTACAAAATGAAAGATGACATTGCAAATAAAGACTAACAATTACATTAAAAAATAAATGACATTGTAAAATTAAAAAATACATTCTCCCATAATTATTCATCAGAAGGCAGGAAAAAATAGTAATTTGGGTTGCTGACATGTGTGGACCACTTGGCGAAAATCCCATTTTTTCACATTGTGTAATACTCTTTCATTTGAGGATCCAAATGAGAAATGTCCGTAGTCATTATCAAATGTTCTTTCTTTTTTATCTCAAATTCTTGTCTTTTGATCTCAAGTTCTTTCATGTCCTGCAGTGCTTGAATCCTTTTTTTTTTCTCTTTCATTTTTTTCTTTTCCTTCTCAACAAGATGTTGGTTAAATGTCTCCAATTGTATGCTCATTTTTCAGACTATAACTTCAACGACTTGATTTCTCCAAAATAATTCTTTTGCAGCTTTCCTTACCAACAGTTATATTGTTACCAACACTTGGACTGTTGTCATCTTCAAGAGAAATGCAGTTATCCATAGGGGAATCAGGGGTTGAATTAGGGGAATACGATGTATGTATCCTTGACTTTACCGTATTCGTATGAGCTACATCTTGCCACCTGATTGTTTTGCAAGATTGACCAATAATGTAAGCAAAATGTTTGTTTTCATCTTAATGGTATAACAATTTTTCTTGAAGCATCTATATCAATAAAATATTTAATTAATTAGTTAGTTTTTATATGATACCAAAATAAAAACTAGACATAATAACTAAAGATGAAATCTTACTATATTAACTTAAGATATCCCACTTGGGTGAAGATTTTCGACTTGCGCTAAACACCCCCGAAATTTGTTGGAACATTTCATAATTATACGCCATCAAGATTGGATAGACACTTGTGTTCTTGACTGATCATTCTGAAGCAAGCAATAATTTTCATAAATTATTCACCAAAAATGAGTATACGATTGCGAATTGCCAACAATTGGGTCTTCAAAAATGTGACACCAAGATTTACAAATTGCCACATCTTCATCAATGGTGAATGACTTTCCTCTCTTTGTTTTTGATGAACCTTCCATAGTGATTGTGTGAAAAAACTAAAAAGAAAATAATTTTGGAAGTTTGCTGTGAAATGAAATTCAGATAAAGAGAGGAGAATAAAAATGATATTTGAAAAGTTTGCTGTGAATGTTCTTGAGATGGGGGTTTCTATTTATAGAAATACAAATATTACCGTTTGAAGATAACTGTTGTTTGTACTTGCTGGAAATCTGATTATTATTGTTAGTGGCTGTTAGTGGGTTATGATAATGTCTATATACACTATGTTAGTGATCTAGATAGTGGCTATAATGGATGTATATAGTAATCTAGATAGTGGCTATAATGGATGTATATATTATGCAAGGAAATAGGTAGTGGCTCTTAGTGGTGATAGTGGATCTCTTAGTGGTGATAGTGGATCTTAGTGGCACAAATAGTAGCTCTTGTTCTCTCCTATATAAGGAGTGTAGTTCTCTCTCTACAAGATAAGAAGTTTTGAATATAACAGCAATATATTCCTTCTTCCTCATATTTTCTGAGTTCTTCTTCCTCATATTTTCTAAGTTGGTATCAGAGCCACAAAAACACAGCAGCCCTAAAACCGTCATAACCATGTCGGAAGTCACGTCCGAAACCACTTCAACCCCTGCCGCGGCCATTCCGGTGAAAACATCCAACTCTCACTCTGTCCAAATCACCACCATCCGCCTAAATGGTGATAATTTTCTCCGCTGGTCACAATCTCTGTCCGGATGTATATCCGTGGGCAAGGAAAGATCGGTTACATCACTGGTGACAAGAAGGCTCCTGCTGTTAATGATCCGCTGTTCGACAGTTGGGACGCTGAAAACTCCATGGTTATGACATGGTTGGTCAATTCCATGGAGGAGGATATAAGCTCTAATTACATGTGCTATACTACTGCACAAGAGTTGTGGGATAATGTTAGTCAGATGTATTCTGACCTAGGAAATCAATCTCAAGTTTTCGAATTGACTTTGAAGTTGGGAGAGATTCGTCAAGGAGATGATTCCGTCACCAAATATTTCAATTCGTTGAAAAGGTTGTGGCAGGATCTTGACATCTTCAACACATACGAATGGAAATCGGTTGACGACTACAACCACCACAAGAAAACTGTGGAAGACAGCCGTATTTACAAGTTTCTTGCCGACCTCAACATTGAGTTCGATGAAGTGCGAGGAAGAATTATTGGCAGACCTCCTCTCCCATCCATTGGCGAAGTATTTGCCGAAGTCAAAAGGGCAGAGAGCCGAAGGAGCGTCATGCTTAAGAAAAAAGGTACTGGTGAGTCAATTGAAATTTCTGCTTTAATTAGCGATGCTGCGGCCAACAAGGCTGCAAATTACCAACGCAGGTTTGATGATAAGCCACGGGTCTGGTGTGATTTTTGCAACAAGCCTCGCCATACACGTGAAACGTGTTGGAAGATCCATGGCAAACCTGTCAACTGGAAAAGCAGCAAACAAGGAGAGAAGAATCGTGGCTTTCCTACTGCTAATGAAGCCGATTCAGGTCCCTTCAACAAAGAGCAGATTGATCAACTCTTAAAGCTGATAAAATCCAACTCCTCATCCGGTACTCCTAGTGTTTTTTTGGCACAAACAGGTAGAAATCCTAAAGCCTTCTCTTGCCTAAACTTCTTTCCGTGGATCATAGATTCTGGTGCCTCCGATCACATGACTAGTTTTTCCCATTTATTTAGTACCTATTTCCCTTGTTCTGGTCATGACAAAATTAAAATAGCCGATGGTAGTTTTTCACCTATTGCAGGAAAAGGATTTATTAAACTAACTGAGAAAATTAATCTCAATGCTGTTCTTCACGTCCCCAACTTAGCCTGTAACCTTTTGTCTGTCAGTAAACTATCTACGGATTCTAATTGTCGTGTTACATTTTTTGAATCCCATTGTGAATTTTAGGACCAGAACTCGGGGATGATGATTGGGCGTGCTAGGATGCTTGAAGGTCTTTACTACTTTGATGAAGTACCTGTTAGTAGTAAAAAAGCTCAGAGCTTTAATAGTACTAGTTCAATCTCTGTTCGAGAAAAAATAATGCTATGGCACTATAGGCTAGGACATCCTAGTTTTCTTTATCTGAAACATTTATTTCCAGAATTATTTAAAGGGATTGATTGTTCTTCTTTTCATTGTGAAAGTTGCATTTTTGCAAAATTTCATCGCTCTACTTATTTGCCAAAACCTTACCAAGCTTCCAAACCTTTTTATTTGATTCATAGTGATTTTGGGGCCCTTCTAAAATCACTACTCTTTCTGGTAAAAGATGGTTTGTTACATTTATTGATGACCATACCCGCTTATGTTGGATTTATTTGATGAATAAAAAATCTGACGTGAAAAATTTATTCACAAATTTTTACAATATGATTGAAAACCAATTTCAAACCAAAATTGGTATTTTACATTCTGATAATGGAACAGAATATTTCAATGAGCAGTTGGGTGAGTTTTTGGCAAAAAAGGGGATTTTTCATCAATCTACACGTCGGGATACCCCTCAACAAAATGGCATTGCAGAACGAAAAAATAAACATTTACTTGAAGTAGCACGTGCTATAATGTTTTACATGCATGTTCCTAAATATTTATGGGGTGAAGCAATTTTAACAGCCTCTTATTTGATAAACAGGATGCCTACAAAGGTGTTAACATACAAAACACCTTTTGATTGTCTCAAAACTTTTTTTCCTGACACGAGGTTGTTTTCTGATTTACCCGCCAAAGTTTTTGGACTGCCTATGTTCATGTTCCCAGTCAATTTCGTTCAAAACTTGACCCCCGTGCTATAAAATGTGTTTTTTTGGGTTATTCCTCAAACAAAAAGGGGTATAAGTGTTTCGATCCTCAAACCAAGAAATTTCATGTGAGTATGGATGTGTCATTTGTAGAAACAAAATCTTATTTCCCCAACACTTCTCTTCAGGGGGAGACAAGTGAAGTAGTAGAAGACAATTTTTGGGATATTTCTATCCCGCACCCCAATGTCATTTATCCTACACAAAAACCACATATGTCTGATAATGATCACTTAGGAGAACCAAGTTCTATGGTGCCTAGTCAAGAAGATTCTTGTTTAGGGGGAGAAGTACTACCAAATGATCTAAATTCTGAGCTTCAGGTTTATACTAGAAAGCGATTTCATCTGAGGAATAATGACCCGAATGTCCATCCTAATGACCCGAATGTCCACCCGAGTTCTGGCATCGAAATTTTAGGTAATCCTATTCCTTCTATTTCCGACCTTGATGTTCCTATAGCAATTAGGAAAGGTGTCCGAAATTGCATTAAACATCCTATTGCAAATTACCTCTCCTATCAAAGACTGTCTAAAAACCATAGAGCTTTCACATCTAGGATTTCACACTTGTTTGTTCCAAGGAATATACAGGAAGCATTGGATGATCCGAATTGGAAATTAGCAGTCATGGAGGAGATGAATGCTTTAAGGAGAAGTGGTACTTGGAAGATAGTTGATCTACCCAAAGACAAGAAAACAGTTGGGTGTAAATGGGTGTTTACGATAAAATGTAACGCAGATGGAAACGTTGAGAGATACAAGGCAAGACTGGTGGCTAAAGGCTTCACTCAAACTTATGGGATCGACTATCAGGAGACGTTTGCTCCTGTTGCTAAAATAAATTCCATCAGAGTACTGTTATCTCTTGCAGTAAATTCAGATTGGCCTCTACATCAACTTGACATTAAAAATGCATTTCTCAATGGTGATCTTGAAGAGAAGGTGTTCATGAGCCTACCGCCGGGATTTGAGCAGAGACTTGGTAGCGACAAAGTATGCAGATTGAACAAGTCATTATACGGACTCAAACAATCACCAAGAGCGTGGTTTGAACGCTTTGGGAAGGCAGTTATCAGTTGTGGCTTCTCGCAGAGTCAAGCAGATCACACAATATTTTATAAACATTCAAAAGACAGTAAAATTGCAATTTTGATTGTTTATGTTGATGACATCATTTTAACTGGTAATGATGAAGCAGAGTTAGCAGCCCTCAAAGAGAAACTCGCAAAAGAATTTCACATTAAGGATCTGGGAGCCCTCAAGTATTTCCTCGGAATGGAATTTGCAAGATCCAAGGAAGGTATATTCGTTAATCAGAGAAAATATGTTCTTGATCTCCTTGGAGAAACAGGTATGCTTGGTTGTAAGATGGTGGAGACTCCGATCGAGCCTAACTTGAAGTTACAAGCTGCTAAGGCTGAAGAAGTCAAAGAGAGGGAACAATATCAGCGACTTGTAGGGAAATTGATTTACTTGTCTCATACGCGACCTGATATTGCCTTTGCAGTCAGCATGGTAAGTCAGTTCATGCACTCACCAGGGGCAGAGCACTTTGAGGCCGTTTATAAGATCTTAAGATATTTGAAAGGAACTCCAGGGAGAGGCTTACTGTTCAAGAAACATGGACATCTTCAAGTTGAAGTATACACAGATGCAGACTGGGCAAGAAGTGTTACAGACAGGAGATCAACATTCGGATACTGCTCCTTTGTAGGTGGGAACCTAGTTACATGGCGGAGTAAAAAACAGAATGTGGTAGCTAGAAGTAGTGCAGAAGCAGAGTTCAGAGCTGTTGCCCATGGAATCTGTGAAGTAATGTGGATTAAAAGAATTCTTGAAGAATTAAAGCTTTCTCACCCGACACCTATGAAGGTCTATTGTGACAACAAAGCAGCTATATCTATAGCTCATAATCCAGTTCTACATGATCGCACAAAACATATAGAAGTGGATAAACATTTCATCAAGGAGAAAATCAACGCTGGCATAATCTGTATGACCTACCTTCCAACAGGTGAACAATTAGCTGATGTGCTAACGAAGGGACTACACAAGAAGCAATTTGATAAGCTGACTAGCAAGCTGGCTATGGAAGATATCTTCAAACCAGCTTGAGGGGGAATGCTGGAAATCTGATTATTATTGTTAGTAGCTGTTAGTGGGTTATGATAATGTCTATATACACTATGTTAGTGATCTAGATAGTGGCTATAATGGATGTATATAGTAATCTAGATAGTGGCTATAATGGATGTATATATTATGCAAGGAGATAGGTAGTGGCTCTTAGTGGTGATAGTGGATCTCTTAGTGGTGATAGTGGATCTTAGTGGCACAAATAGTAGCTCTTGTTCTCTCCTATATAAGGAGTGTAGTTCTCTCTTCACAAGATAAGAAGTTTTGAATATAACAGCAATATATTCCTTCTTCCTCATATTTTCTGAGTTCTTCTTCCTCATATTTTCTAAGTGTACTCTTTTTTCCTTCTTTTTTTTTTTTTTTTTTTTTTTTTTTTTTTTTTTTAGGCAAACAGAGCACAATGCCTCTTTTCAATTCCAACACAGATCCCCACCATCCACCTACCCTCAACCAACGGTTGAGATTATATCTCTAAAATCATCTTTTCAATTCCAAGACATACAACGGCTGTCTTCACTCTCCCTCTCACTCTGACTCTCACTCTCCCTCCTCCATAGACGAAGATTCTCTCTCTCTCTCTCTCTCTCTCTCTCCCCCCCTGACTCTCACTGTCCTCTTCCCTTTTCCTCCTCCCTCATGGAAACGTCTCTCTCAGTGTGTCTGTGTTTCAGCTCAAGAGCAGTCAGCACTACCGATCTGTCAACAGTCGCCGATCTATCTCTCTATGTCCTCAAACCTCTCTCTCTCTCTCTCTCTCTCTCTCATCAAACCAGTATACTCCCCGATCTGTCTCTTTCTCTGTCTTGAAACCAATCACCGATCTACGATCTCCAAAACCAGTCCAGTCAGCTGAAGAAGATAATCAATTCTAGTCAAGTCCTCAAACCCATTCCAGGTATTTTTCGGTTAAATTCGTTTATGAAATTTATATCAATTTGTGAAATTGAGGGATAAATTAGTTGTGTGATTCATTCATTCGCTGTGTGATTCTCAAATTGATTTTTAGATTTGTGTGATTCTGAAATTCTCAAATATATTCTAAAATATGTTCATATTTATTTTAAAATCCTGAAATTTATTCAGAAATTAATTCTGAAATTGTGAGATTTATTGTGAAATTGTGAAATTTCTTATGAAATTTGTGAATTTGGCTATATATTTCAAATTTCTGTTTGATTCTGAAATTTGGGAGGCTTTCTACTGTTTCAATTATGCTTTTTCAATTGAATTTGGAGCCACAAATCTGTTCATATTTGTAGATGTGGCATGTTTGGCAACTGCTATTCAACCTGCCAAATTTAAGAACAGAAATGGCAGCTGCCATCTTTGGCAAGTAGAATAGCAGGTCATTGGAGACCCACTTTTTGTCACTCTTGCCAAATTATAGCTTTGGCAAGTAGTTTGACAGCTCCATTGGAGATGCTCTAACGACTTCGGGAAAGTTTATAAAGGGTATTGAGACAAATCCTTAGTAGCAGGAATCGCTGAAGTTGCTCACGAATCAGCCGAAGAAGCATGATTCTGCACTTTTGAGGAAGAATCGCGAGTCTAATGCTAGAGAAACGCGAATCTGAAAAGAGAAGGAACTTATCTAGATCTGTCAACCTCACTCTTGACCTCGATTTCTCTATCAATCGTCTCTGTCTTCTGGCATGTTGTTTCATTGGTTTGGAGTTTGGAAAGGTGTAGAGGTGATGATTAACGAGGGATGGGTCAAGACCATTCATTTCATCGTAAGTCCAAGCAAAGACATCGTTGTACCGTTTCAAGAGTGCAATTAGTTCTACCTTAGCCATGGGTGCCTCGCTAAGTTCCTCTTGTTATGGCTTGGGCCCATCTTGCATGTACTCTAAGGCTATTTCAAGTTTTTGGATCAATTCTTCTTCGCCTGTACCACTATCACATTTATTTGCCTCAGGGCCATCCTCTTAAGGTATAAAGTCTGGCCCCTAACACCGTCATAGGTAGTAGACTGTCTTATCGCCCTCGCAGACTTTGACAATCTTTGGTGAAGGACCAGATGATTTGCTGCTTCTCTTAAACCCATTGTTTGTTGGCGTTCATCATCTCGAATATTTTCCCACCGTGGCAGTTTTACCCCAGTAATTTTATCAGTCTTAGGAGTTTAATCGGTTGACAGTTTAGTAAAAAAGATAGCATCAGAGTGATGCACTTCTTCTTCACCAAATGGTTTCTCAAAGGCATTGATGGTGATCACCCGCTTCCCAAGCTTAGCCTTGACACATTGATGATATCTAGAGGGTGTTGCTCCATACCGATGCATACAAACCCTTCCTAATATTGTATGGTAGTTTGTGTCAGCCTCTATCAAATGAAATTTCGTGGCTAAGCGTATCTCGCCAATTGCCAGATCTACCACAATGTGGCCCTTAGTAACTTTCTTCTCACTGCCAAACCCTATAACAGTGATGGGTTGGCACACCATGCGGGATTCTAGGCTACCGGCCTTCAATAAGGTGTTGGTGGTTATGATGTTTATTGATGCCCTTCTATCACGGAAGGCCCGTTTAAACTCCACACTATTTACATAAGCTGTGACAAGCAGAGGGCGGTTGTGAGGGTACGGAAACGCACAATCGGCTTTCAAGAACATGATGGAGCCATAATCTTCATGGATCCGTCGAGGCACATACTCTTTGGCTTCAATCCCCTCAACATGGTGCACCTCTGAGATATTAATGAGGGCTTTAGTCGCCTCTAGCCTAGCAACTTCGCTCAACCCCAATTGGTCAAAGAAGGCACGAAACTTGACCGAGTTCTGCAAGGCGTGGGCATAGGCATCTTCTGCGAGTATTGCCTCAAGACATTGGCCCATTGTTATCTCATCCAACTCATCGTAGTAACACGCCATGTGCATTTGATCATACACAGGCCCTAGGTATCCTATCATGCTCACATTCTTCCCATTTTCTTTGTGATCAGGAGAAGCGTCTTCTCTTAAATCGTGGTTGCTCATGTCTTTAAACTTCAACTCATTTGCAGCAACTTCCCTCTTGAAAATGTTCTTCAAAGTCCAACAGTCTCGTGTCGGATGTTTAGTGGCTCGATGGTAAACACAATAATCTGGGTTTTCGACAGAACAAGTTTCCCGTCTACTACCCACTCCTTGACTAAGGCTTTGACATTTTGAATACTGCAAGGATATGAACTTCCATCCTCATAGCTTTTCCTCTTTCAAGATGTCGACGCCTCCCCTTGTGAGCGGCTCCCTCCAAGGGAGGTTACCGCGGTAATTCTACTACTGTAAGAATATCGATAACTCTCACAAGGCCTGGAGAGCGGACCACTTGTGCTTAGGTTTCTAGCCACCTTAATGAAGGCTAAAAAGGTGGGTAGGCCATGGTTTACCAAAAACAACTTGTAGTCCCGCAAGGCACCCTCCACACATATGCTAACCAGGCGAGCGAGCCTCGTCCACTGGCTCGTGGCAATCAATGGCTTTGTCTTAGAAGCATTTGACATAGTCCAATATATCTTCGCCTGCCTTCTGAGTGTCTCGGCCAAGTGTAAGAGTTACAACTTTTTATTAGACTTGAAAGAACTTCGTATGGAGTTTACTCACCACCTCCTCCCAACTCTTAATCGAGTTAGGCGTCAAGTTCACATACCAGCTATAGGCCCTTTCGGTGAGTGATTCGGAGAATTCCCGAAGGCACAAAGTTAATCGAGTTAGGCGTCAAGTTCACATACCAGCTATAGGCCCTTTCGGTGAGTGATTCGGAGAATTCCCGAAGGCACAAAGTGTGGTCAGTGTCATGGATGCCTAGTGTTTCAATAAATCGCACCACATGTTCTCGTGTTGCCTTACTTCCCATCGAACTTCACAAACTTAGGGACAGTGTACCCAACTGAGTACAGCATGGCCAGTATTTCATAGGGTATGGGGGCTTAACATCTGGGTTTGGCAATGACGGTAGTTGCTTCTTGCTACGCACTTTCTCAAGCATAGCTTGGACATCGGCTATAGTGACAAAATGGTTGAGCTGGTAAGGACCAGTCTGTCCTTAAGTAACTAAACCAACGACAGTACCATTCGCCTAAGGAATCGCTGGAGGGTTTGGCACCTAGATTGGGGGCTAGTTCTCATGGGATTGGTTAACCGAAGGGTTCAGAGCTGCTACAAGCGGAGGGACTTGTGCTAACGGAACTTGCGCTAGCCTAGCCACCATCGCCAAAATGGCTTCAGTAAGGGTCTGCAAGGCAATCATAATCTCCTTCTGTGTCCAGAAGGCACTTGACTGCCTCGACAACAACGTTGTAGTCATGGTTTTCAACGTGTGCCGCCCTGCCATGCGAGGACCCTTGCTGTTGAGGTTGCTGGTGAACCTCGTTCTCTGTCATTCTTTCTAGTGTAGTGCGCATATTGACCATCAACAAAGCTGCCTCTCCAGTGAAGTCACCAGAACTAAGAAGCACAGACACGAATACGGATGCAAACATAGACACGGATGCAGACACAGGACATGATGATTTAAAAAAAAAATAGGGACAAGGACATGGCAGAGACACGACAATAAAATATGTTTTCATATATTTTTATTTGTTATCTAAATTAATATTACATTCACAAACAATCAATATTAACAAAAACTAACTCTAATTCTAAATTTTTTTAAAAGCACTTTTAAATAAACACTTACTGTTTATATTTTTTTTTTTAAGGATGATCTATTAAATTTTTAAATCTAAGAAAAAATAATAAACATTCAACATTCATCAAAAGCACTAAATAAAACAAAGGGAAAGACAACTTGGCATGTCCCCGAAGTATCTCCGACATGTTCCCTGAAAATAAATTAATCAAATAAGGGAACACATCATGTAGTGTCTCCCATACGTGTCCCCAAAGTGTACGCATGTCCCCGAAGTGTCTGTGTGTCCGACACGAATACAACACTTGTTTTGAAGTGTCGGTGCTTCATAGTGCCAGAATATAGGGGGTCCAAAATGAACAGTATAATATTACTTAGAGAGGCAAAGCTATTTAATGAGTCAATAATCTGGGAATGTTGGAAAGTGAGCAGTCAGGTGAGAGTAAGTAATCCAAAGAAAGAATGTGTCAGTGCAAAATGGGCAACATATCCCCCCAAATCCCAAGAAAATCTTCTTTAGACCTTGGGAGGGAAATGGGTCCTATTTATGGTTGGTACCTAAATATACCAAGTGACCAAATAATGCAACGACACATGTTGTAGGATATTCTGTCCTGCACCACTAGGTCTTGGTAGACAAGTGTCCCTTGACATGTACTATTTGTTTAGCACAAAATCTCAACAAGTGCCACTGTACTATCTGTTTGGCACAAGTCTCAGCATATACTTTTTTGGTACGAACCTCAGCAAGTGTAATTGTTGTTGCAGCACTCGCCTTCTTAGATTGGTGGGTTGTGCCTCGTAACAAGCCCAAGGGGGGCTCCCTTGGTCCTGTCTGTGGAACCAAGGCAGGTCTTTGACCTAGATAAATGGAAAGGGAGTCCCTTGTGTAGACGTCCCCGAACGTCCCGAGAGGGAATGCCGTTTTGTCCATTGGGCTCACTACAGTTCAGGACTCAATGTCACAGTCCTGTATCTAATCTCGCAAAGTGCAATGCAAGACCGATGAATCATCAAAGAGTCCAAATCTGGCAAATCGTTTTTGAAAACAGATTTTTTTGAAAGAAGTGTCAAACATGGACTTCTTTGTCAGATACAGAGTCGCCACCTAAATATTTATTTTGGGGGAATTTAGGAAACCCTGACTCGTTGCCTAAGGCCACGTGTCCGTCATCACCAAAGTTGCCTCGGCTCGGGAACTTAGGTACGATTGGGGAAGGTCACTTCATGAGCACCCCCGCTCGCCCGATCAAAGATCGGCCTCTACTAACCATGATATCAAGTTTTGAAAACATTATGTGTTCTTATTCCGGTTATTAGCCTAAATTTACTATGTAATGCGCGCAGCATACAAGTATAGACTGGATCGCCTGAGTTGGAACAAAACATTTCATGTTTGTTTTTGAAAGCGGTTTGCTACTCGCAAGTAGGCTAAAATGCGGATTTTGCCACCCTCAAGTGGGCTTAGAAAACATGGTGATTTGCCACTATCTAGTGGGCTTAAAACTCGCAATCAATGAATTGTCCCAATTCAGATAATCCAACCTTCACCCACAGGCATTCAGGCAGTTATATCACATAAGCAGTTAGCCTCATGGCAAGCATGCTATCATGGCAGTCACTCACACGCATGCAAGGATGCTAAAGTATAAACACCTACCGAGTACTCTAAGCCAAAGAAAAAAGCTAATTAAAAATCAATGCATGATCCTAGTTCATGTTAAGATGGCTAATGCAACACATGCAAAATGCAACTAAGATAGGCTCGGCTATTCTAAACATGGCATATGAAATGCAACAGGAAACATGTATTCAACTTGGAATTGAAATACAATGCAGTTAGTATGATGCGCCGAGCCCGATGCATGCAAGACAGATGAATGGATACAAACATGCGAGGATAAGTATGCTAATTGAAACGTGCCCAAAAACTAACCATCATAAGCTGGTAAATAAAAGGGAGAAAGACGTGGGGTTAGAAGACATACATCGCACGCACGCACACTTATTACAAGATTGCCCTCCTCGGAGGGTCCGAATAAATAATTAACTACTCTAGCTAATTAAATATTACAAAACCCTAATTAATTAACAAATTAACTAGGAAAGCGAATAAACTAGCATGCAAGCTATAAAATGGACTGCCTCAGCTCTTGTTCCGAATGATGAAAGATGCATGCGTGCTCGGGTCGCTTTGTCGGGAAATTCCTTGCGATGCCCCGATTTGCCTCTGTTTTGCAATTGGTCCTAGAACATTGTACAAAACTTCCGAAGGCTGTTGACTAGTTTTTGCTGCTGGATTCCGATTTGCTGCAACAGAGAGCAAGAAAGGGGCATGGCAAAGTATTTTCAACGCATGTGTGCATGACCACTCTCCCCGTCATTGCACAAGCTCTAGGGAGTGTAGACCTCGATCCTCGTGCCACCAATCACGCATCTCGATGCATGATGGCCGAGGAGTCGGATTGCACGACTCAATGTAAAATGAATGCACATATAAACACAACAAGGCCTAAACTCCATCATGGGTAATCCGAAGTGTCGGCGACCGAGATTCGAGGCACGTTTCGTCACTTGGAGTACGAAACGTCTCTCGTTTCCCGTGTTTGGACTAACCCTACTCCAAACACAATGCAATGAGATGGCATACACAATGTGACTAACGTGCAACCCTAAATGCAATGCAACCTAATCATGCTGGCATGCGAGGGATGATATGCAAACATGCAACTAGCATACGCAATGCTATAAACTGAGAATGGCATACTCAATGCACATGAACTATATGGCATACGCAATGCAATATGGACTTAAACTAAAGTGAGTGGACCTCAGCCCCACTCAAATCAGTGGCCATACATGAAAATGAAACAACCGAAATACATGCAAACATGCACGAATACAAAGGACCGATCCTAAGGCACAACATACAACTCTAACTAAGCGTGACAAAGGATGAAATATGGCATGGAAACACACATTCTCCAGCTCTGAAACATGATGCACAATGGTCCCGAATCATGCAAACACTTTACACAATGCATGCTAGATGGCACAATTACCGAAACTAGTGAAGCGGATTACACTAGAGGTACATAAAATGATGCACAAATGGCAAGACCAGCCCCAAACAGACCCTAGGCAGGTCCAAGACAGTGGGAAAATCGCCTAAAATGATGGCTCAATATGCAAAGAAATGAAGCTCATGCAATGGTCCGAAAACAAGGCATACAAGCCCAACTCTCAAACGCATTTAAAGAGTGAAATCATGGGGATATGGCATACATGTAAGCTCTGAAATATGATATGCAATAGCCCCAAAACATGGAAACACCTCAGTATATGCATGTGATAGACCTCAAAACTCAAAGCTAAGCATGGACATTGTACTACAAGCATGCAAAACAAGCATCATTCGACCATGAGACCCAAAAACAAAGCTAAGGCAGTCCAAAATATGTACAAAATCAGTCTAAGACATGGCCAAAAAGTGCTAACATGAAGGGCCAAAACAACATGCAACATACGCTAGTAAGCATGATTTACACTACATGTATATGAAGCACATGAGGGGCCACCAAACCAGCCAAAAACAGAAACATGGCATGCCAAAATATGACCAAAAACCCACTGAAACTCAGTCAACACATGTTAGAATGAAGTGTTCCTTTGAAAGGCCAATGAGAGGGTTGTTCTACACATGTATGATGGACACACAAAATGGCAAAACTACCTCTGGACAGAGGTTATGAGGGCCCTAAAACTCACTGAAAAGGACCTGAAATGAGTCTAGGAAGCATGCAAGTAAAGACCCCTTTGGAAGGCCTTGAAGAGGATTACTCTACACATGCATAATAAACATTCAACATGGCAAAAAGGGCTCTGGACAGAGCCTATGCAGGTCACAAAACTCACAAAAAGTGGCCTGAAACATGGCTTTGAAACATGCAAATAGGAACTCCTTTGAAAGGCCAACAAAGCTAGTAAACAAAACAAGGGGTGAGAGGGTCAACCCTCTCTGATTTTGATGCTCAAAAACACATGTTAGCCACTGAAAATCCGCTGGATTTCAGTGGCTAAAAGGCCAAACCAAGGCCAACACAAATGCTCTAATGCATAGCTCAAAACAAGAGGAAATGAAGCATGCAAGGGGGTAGATGACCCCCAACAGAAAAATGGCCTTAAACAAACATGTTTAGAAGCTCAAAACAAGACTTTTTCAGTTTATGACAAAGCCTAAATATGCTTGCAAATAGAGCTAAACTATGAAGCAAAATAAGGCTACAAAGAGGGAAATAGAGACTTACCCTTGTAGAGAAGAAGGCCAGCAGCTTCTGGACCAAAATAGGAACTCTTCAACCTCTGAAAATGAGCTCCTAGGTGCTTAGGTTGACCATGGAGGTGTTGTGCTTGGAGGTGTAGTGCAATGGTGCAAGAACAATGGAGCTTTGGAGCTTGGATGTAGAGAGATAGAGAGAGGTGTATGTATATGCCTTAGCCAAAATTTCTCAACCTTGGCTCTCGAGGGAGAGGCTCCCTCTTATAGAAGAGGAGGTCCAAGGCTTCTCTTAGAAACTTGGAGCAAAGGGGCCAAGCTTCTTAAAGAAGCTAAACCAAAAGGGTCAAGCTTCTTGAGGAAGCTAGAGCAAAGGGATCAAGCTTCCTCAAGAAGCTAAGAAAGGTTCAAGCTTCTTGGAGAAGCTAAAAAAAAAGGTTCAAGCTTCTTGGAGAAGCTAAAAAAGGTTCAAACTTCTTCAAGAAGCTAAAACAAAGGTTCAAAAGGTTCAAGCTTTCTCAAGCAGCTAAAACAAAGGTTCAAAAGGTTCAACTCAAAAAAAACTGGTCAATGGCCCCATTTGGTGGTCTCCCGATTGAATGCAAGCTAGTGGTGGGGTGGGAGACCAGTAAATGTGGCCCAAAAACCAAGAAAACCAGCTTCCCGACAAGAAAATCAGAAAATCGACAAGCGGGGAGAAAAGTGGTCTCCAAGGAGAAAATGTGGTCTCCCACCCTTGTACCACCTCCCAAACAATGAAAATAGGATCCACGCCAAAAATGAACCAAGACGGATGCAAAACGAGGGTTCGAGAGCCAAAACGCGCAGCCGGGTACCCCGAAAACTGACTATTAAGCATTGAAAGTGGCGCGTGACCACGAAGGTGGTTTCCCGGGCCACAGTGTCCCTCTAGAGAGAGGAAACAAGGTGTGTGCCAAAAACTGGAGCGAACGGAGAAAGTTAAGCGGTCCCGAACCGAGGCCCACAACCGACGGCTCCGAAAACCGGAAACTGGTCTCCAAACGGGAACAGTGGTCTACGACCACGAAAAGTAGCCTACGGCCACTGAAAGATGGTCTACGAGACCTCTCCCTCCCTTCGGGAAGAGAAAACAGAACCTGGTTCGCAAACCGAGGCAAAGCACAACAAAGTCCCGAAGTCCGGAGGCAAGGCTCTCAGCCGAGACTCCGTAACCTCAGAACAAGCACAAAATGCGCAATCACCGAGCGCTCAATCGATGACGTCTGAGTCTTAAGGTCGGTCAAAAATAGGGTGTCTACACCTTACTTTCAGGCTACCCTGCTTCCATCTTTGCAAGGTCACAGCAATATACTAACATCTTTGGCGCCTGCTATTGACTCCAACCAGTAAGCGTTAGGGCCTGCTATCAACGCCAAGTTATACATACTTCGGACCTGCTATCAACCCTAGGTTGCTAATGCCTTGGGGACTGCTATCAACGCCAATCATCTGTACTAATGCCTTAGGGCCTGCTATCAACACCAATCATCTGTACATTACTTCGTATAGAGAAGATCTCCCTCAAAGGTTGCTATCACCTCGGGGAACTGTGCCTCAAGAGATAGTTGCGGAGATTGGAGTTGCCTCAGCTCTCTTCCCCTCAATAAGTGTCAAAGGCAGTGCCATAATAAAATGGTAGCGCTAAGGTGGAGTTTGCCTCAGCAACTGGGCCTCGGCAAGTAGTGTCTCAGCGAGTTCTGTTGGACACCTTTTGCTATTGGCCCATTCGGCCTAAGCGGTTCGAATCTAGTTCGCTTTTCTAGTTGACCCATTTCTCTTAGGCTTTGACCCATGTTCATTTAATGATACTTACTCGCCTAACTAATGCAACTTTAATGATTAAGTCAGTGTCTTAATTTCTCCCCCTATACAATAAGCATGTCAAAATATATGACAATGATGAAAGAACCAATAAGAATAGCAAGGTGAAAGCAACAGATGCCAAAAGGCCGAAAAAATATAGTTTTTAACAAGACACACCAGGTCCGGACGGGAATCTTGAGCTCCCAACACAGCATGACGATTAGGTTGAGCCTCAACATCCCAAATGAGAACCTAATTAAAATTCAAGAAAACTTAAATGACAAACAATTCTATTGGGAAAATTTCAACATCAAATGAAAAGAGAACAAGTTCAATAAAACTTACAAATCTGATTTCTAAAAAAATAAATAAATAAAAGATAAGAAAAGAAACAATGCATACATCAGGACTGTCAGTATGTGTAGCCACTATCTTGCTGTTCTGTGGAAGCTCTCTGATTCGATTCACCTGCAGTAACATTCAACAAATTCATAATAAGAATTCAAGTCCTTCACTAATAGAAGTAAATTTCCAATAATTAATACTTAAAAGATCAATTCATGATTCAATGAACCAGATTGGGGCAAATTTGGACACAAGTAGACAAAGGACGCATCTGTGTGTTAAGAAATGTACCAGAAGGATCCTGATGCAGAAAATTTACACATGGCCAGCCCACAACTCAATAACAAACAAATTCAAATTCTTTAAAAAAACCAGATCCCTCAGGAAGTTTCAAAGCTTTTAACACTTTTTATAATTATGCCCCTCAGAACAACATTCAAAAACCGGGGAACCACTCAGAAACTTAGATGCAAAATAAAAACAAGAATTCAAATACTGAAGTTTAGAGCAAATCTATATGGGATCAGATCTATTATCAGCATGTATTTACACAATGGTGTGGCATCTAAAAAAGTACTAACAAAACAATTTGGGCCAGTTGTGTGGACATAAAAAAAAACACTGACAGATAAGGATCCCAATAGCCTCACCCAACTAACTGGAATCAGCGTGTCTTCTCTCTAGGTCTCCAACCCTAAAAAGCAAGAACAAGAGAAGGCTCAGTTGCCCTCTGTTAAGTCAAGGTTTTGGTCTTATCTAGCAGTTGCATGTGACAACAATGTCGAGTCTTTCATTATTTTGGGAAAGTTGGTGACCTCATGTGAATTCTTTCAAAGCAACAGGCAGCCTGATTTGACATTATAGTTTACTCTGATCGCTTCCCCCTCAAGGAGGCAAGTTCCAACTCGACCAACTGCCATTCTAAACCAAAATTTATTGATTTACCCTTAACTTATTTTTTTCACATTTTTATTGGTAAATTTTTCATTATTATTAGTTTTTAAAATAAGAACAAAATCATCAGCTGAACATGCACAAGGTTGGTTCATTAATAGCATAGGCATAAAATTGGAGAAAGAAAACTATATCCATCATAGAATTACATGACACAACAAATATATATATTTTTTATTGATAACACCTCAAAGTAGACAAGACACTTATACACTCTCACCAGCACATGTATAACTTTACCAAGACCAAGACCACTTACACAAGACTTTAATACACACTTGATAACTGACACACACTTCACTGCTATTATATAGCTCTGCACACTTCTCTTGTCTCACTCATGCATCGACTTACTTAAGGAGATCTCACCCTATATATAGATGTAGTCACCGACCTACATAGTCAGTTCTCTCACACTCTCTCTAGAATCTTCTCTCTTCCTTTCTCTCTCTAGATTGTTCCTCTCTAGAAATCTCTACATATAAATTATATATATATATATTAATAATGAAAAACAAAAATATTTTCTCATGCTCTCTCTAGAATCTTCGCTCTTCCTTTCTCTCTCTAGATTGTTCTTCTTTAGAAATCTCTACATATAAATTATATATATATTAATAATGAAAAACAAAAATATGTAGGTCGGTGACAACATCTATATATAGGGTGAGATCTCCTTAAGTGAGTAGAGTGCATGAGTGAGACAAGAAAAGCGGGTGAGACGCAACGTGTGAGTGAAGTGTGCAGAGCTATAAAATAACAGTGAACTGTGTGTCAGTTATCAAGTGAATATTAAAGTCTTGTGTAAGTGGTTGGTCTTGGTGAAGTCATACATGTGTTGGTGAGACTGCAATTGAGTGTACTAGTGTATAAGTGTCTTGTCTACTTTGAGGTGTTATTAATAAAAATATATATATTTGTTGTGTCAAACTCAACATTACTCATATAATAAATATCCGATTATGTTGTTACTCCCCCAGCAATACGATAGAATGATCGTAAAAGTGACTACATAGCTACACCAATATTGTATCAAAAAAAGATTTTGTATTAGCCAGAGTATAGCAAAATGTGTCAGTGATAATAACACATGCTATTGGATAAAGGCAGTTGCATCTGTATACTTTTTCCTTTCTGTTTTCATTAGAAACAAAACGGAAGTTCATTGATAAAGAAAAAGAAGATACAAGGAGAGGACAAGGTGTCCTCTTACGCAAAAATACAAAGTTTACCAGTTACCATGCATCCCTTCAATGTAACCTTAGTTTACCATGTCGCCTTTATTAAGTGGTGTTGTGAAATCAAACCAGTAAGATCACAGATTACAACTACTGATCATGACATGAAATAAGTCATAAATAAAAGCAAATTCCCATCAGCAAAAGATGCCTTCTTACATCCATGATAATAGTGTTTAAGCATGTTTGAAATGGTTACTTGGGTAGTCTTACAACTGGGGGCACATGATAACATGAAAAATGTTATGTTCCATTAAAGCCTAATAGACATGTCATATAATTCCCAATGTTTCTCCATTTACACATTTTTAAAATATAAATATGTGAAGATCTTTAAAGGGTCCAAAATTCACAGCCATTAAATGTAAGACTGAAGTTTGAAACTAATTGGGAATCAATTTTGTACCCAAACTCTTACAACAAATGTGAAAACATACATAGCAAAGTATGTGTAGGCAGGAATTAGTTATATATACCTCTCCAGGATGTATAATTGTTTTGAACTTCTTTACGAAAGGAGACCGTGCCTCTTCATTGAACTGAGAGATCAAGCAACCAAAGCATGCCATAAAAAATTAATGAAAAGGAAAGTAATTTAATGATAACAGAGGAAGGAAACTGATAAGGAAGTGTTACAATTGTTAAGTCACCTGTGATATGTGCTCTGCAGCAGCAACCCTAGGTTTAACAACTTCACAATTAGCTATGACAAGTGTGTTTGGAACACTACCGTCAGTCTATGAAAAAAAAATAAGAAAAAAGAAAACAATAGAATGGTCAGCTGCATAACAGACAAATTGTGCATTGAGAATCAACTGCCAATATGAGTGGCCAAAGACAAAAAGCTACACATGCAAGAAAAACGAAATTTGCTGCTCCCCTAGTCAGCCTAGTACTGTGATTCACTAAATAAATTTGAAATGTAGTAAGGGCAAGCAATCTTAACACTTCAACAAAAGTGTTGTGAACTGTCTAGCTATAGTGATCCCAGTTTTACCACTTCGTTGAGTATGTCGGGGGTCGAGCTGCCCGGTCAGCTCGCGGGGGTCCAGGGGACAGCGCCCTAGCGGGGTTGAGGGGCAGGGCCCCCAAAACAAAAATGCAAAATACATTCAAAGTTGCTTATCCGCTCGAGCGGCTATTTATGCGCTCGAGCAGAGAATGTTTGGTTTCAGAAGTTTGACCTATCTGCAAAAGTACTGGGTTAATGTATTTGACGCTCGAGCGGGGCATTCCACGCTCGAGCAAACCATGTTATATCAATTCGTGAAACTGATATTTCAGGTCACTTTTTCAATCCTCTCTCTCTAAAACTCTCCAGAATTCCAGATCGGAAGCTTCTCTCTCTAGAAGTCATCTTCTCTCTTTGATTTCTCCAAATCCATTGGGATTTAGATCTAAGTTCTTCACCAAAGTTGGTTATCATCTCAAGGGCTTCGTTGTGTTCGGTGAAGATCGAGTTTGGACACCGTTGATTTTGGGGGTTTCATTTCATTTCTTTTTCAAAACTTGAGGTATGGATTTTCTTAGAGTTATATATATATTTTTGCAAGATCTAGATGATTTTCGAAATCATCCTTTGATAGTTTTGAAAATTGATTGTTAATTCAAGAAGTTGAGCGATTTTGAAAGTGGGTTTGTCTCTTGTTCTTTTAAAATGATCTTATGGGTTTTGATCTTCGTTGATTGAAAAAAAGATGATTTTGGAAAGTTTTCTTTCAAAAGATTTGAGTTTTATAGTTTTGGTGAGAAAACCTAGACTTTGGGGATTTTTTTTTAAGAGACTGAAAATCCATAAATGATATTGTTAAATGGATGTTTGGAAAATTTCTTATTTATATTTGTAGAAATGATAAATTTCAGAAAATATGAGAATTGTTGTTCATTTTGAAAATTATTGTTCAAAATGTTGAAATAGTCTTGAAATGACTAATTGTTAAGGATACTTGAGAAGAGGGAATTTTGTTATTCCTTGGATAATGAATTGGAATAAAAGTATTTATATTCATCTTATGTTATTGACATATCAATTCATTTGATTACATTAAACTTTAAAAGTTGATTTGAAAACTTGCATTGAGAAAAGAATGAGAAACAAGTTTCCATGAATTGATTTTGGGATAAATACGGTGGTAAGTCTTGACAGGTAGTGTAGATGAAATTGAATAGGTGTCGAGCCTTCCAGTTAATGCTGGTAAAAATGACAGATTATAGGTGTCGAGCCTTCCAGTCAATGCTGGTAAAAATGACAAATTGGTAGTACTTATATAGTCTGCTTGCAGACACCGACCTAGGAATTACCAGAGTCGTATTTACCGCCCTTGAAATAAATTATTAAGTTTTGAACAATTGAAATTACATAATATCATGGAGCATGATGGTTTTCAAAAGATGAAAATGTAATTTATCTTCAAAAAAGGCATAGCATGGTATGTGCATTTCATCTCTTGAGACTTGTATAAAATGTATATACTTTGTTAAGAATTTCCTACTGAGCTTTATGCTCACCATACGGGATTTTTATGCAGAAAAAGACGTGGTAATCCCACCCAACTAGGGGCGTGGAAATATGTGTGTTAGGAGTACAATGCTCTCATTTTGCTGTGACTCTATGTGTAAGTCAAGGACTATATTTGTGTGGATTTGAATAACCGTTTTGTGTAACCAAGCTCAAGCCTTGGAAACTTGTTAACCCTTTGGGGGTATTTATTTGTTTATTTTATTTACTTGTTGTTGGATTAATGTATTGTTGCATGAAAAACTATTGTATCATGTAATGTAAGTTTGGAGATTTATATTCGGTTTTCCTTGAAAGAATCATGATTGTTGTATTATCATTTGGGCTAGAAATTTGGGGCGTTACACTAGCCAAAGTCCACGTGATCCCATAAGTCATGCTAGGTGCTTGTAGGAAAAAGTATTTAAGAGTGATGCAGCCAAAAGTACGTCCAAACATGTAGACATATCGATTATTGCAACCAACACTGAAAACTTGATTCAGTGAACTTCCAATGCTAATTTATTTAGTTGTAAAACAGTTTACAACTAGGAATTATGTAAGAAATAATGTGAATTTCAAGGCATGTTTGGACATCCCATAAAAATCAAATTGCTTCCATGCTTGACGTACAATTATAAACTCATCAGCTCAAATGATGGTTACAAAATGAATGAGTCATCAGATTTTAGATTACATTCTACACAATTAGTTGTCAGTGACACCATTAATGCTGACCCAGTGTACCTTCCAGTGCCATACACAATGTAAAAGTAGCATTTTATTTCAACATAATAACGAAGTACAGCTTCAGAATTGATTCAGAAGCACCCAAATGATGTTCAATACCCCCAGCCTCCGTTACATTTCCAAATTTTCTTCATTCTCATATTAAAATCAACAAAATATATCTATTACTGAATATGCAAGTAACAAGGCAATAGATTTTCCAGTAATAAGAGGAATGCAACGTGGTGAATACGATGATCTTGCCTGTTCTGAAAGGTAGAGACGCTGGCGATTCTTGTAAGTGGCTTGTTCTAGCTGTGGACCCCATCTATTGTTGCAAACAAATACATAAAATAAATGAAACTATATTACTACTTAATCAATAATAAGAATACAAACAGATCACAACCAACTCAAAATCAGTAAGTTGCATTAACCCAATAATAAATTAAAAATTTGTTGATTATCCATTGATATTAACACAAAAATGAAAAACAAAATAAAAAAGACACCAAGTAATAGAACCCACAGACGTAACAATAGAAACATTTAGCAGCTTCGGTGAATGGCACTTCATTATGGGGTGATAGAGGACCAAATCTACAGAGTATTTGCAGCTTAGTAGCACGAAACTCCAATGGGGGGCTCGCTCCTTCCTCTCCGAGACTTGCAGATTGGATGGCAACTCCACAACCGGCCGGGTGTGTTCAAATTCCATACTGATGGAGCAGCAAAGTAAATCCAGGATTAGCCAGTTACAATTGGAGATGGATTTGGTAAATGGATTCCAAGGTTTTGCAGAAACATAGATCTCATTTCTAGCATGGAAGCAGTACTTTGGACTTTGAGAGATGGTCTTACTAGCTCTAAATATGACTATCAACAGGCTGGAAGTGGAAACTAAAGCAAAAGCCTTGGCACATGTTATCTTTAGGCAGCCTAATGAATTCCACCTAGGGGTGCACAAAATACCCAGAAAACCGATGAACCAAACCAACCTAATCTCTTTTGGTTGGGTCGGTTTTTCCAATACACTGGTTCAGTCCTGGGTCTTAAAATCATCAATCTGATTGGATTGGATTGGGTCTCAATTTAGATCTTAAAATCTTCATGTAATTAGAATTCATTTCCTACCTTCAGTCTACACAATTCATTCATAGAAACTAGATAATCTATTCAAAATTTTCCATATTGGCCCATTAACTGATACCATAACATGTGAATTTACTTTTTCACATTGGCTATTCACATAAACCTTTTTGGTATATACATAATCTACTTTGTTTGTTGGCTTATATTAAATTTTAAGACAATATTTTATTCTTCTTTGTTTGTGTTATGTTTAAAACTTATTTATTCTAAATCTAATCCTTTATTGTTGATTGATTCACTGTAAGTATAGTGAAACAATGGTTCCAACCCGAGCAACATTAGGTTGGTTTGGTTCCCATGCATGATTGGTTTGGTTCTAAGTTAAGTGCTAACCAGAACCAACCTGACCAATGTGCACCCCTAATTCCACCATCTGAGTAACCTTATGCGCAACTAAAGATACCTCCTAGTCCAATTTGAAATAACTAAGATTGAATAACCTTCAATGATGGAAACAAGTGTGCCAACATTTTAGCAAATGAGGGCTTCAGGTTTAATGGAGGCATCACTATTTTTTCTTTTTCTCCAGATTGTATTTCATTTCTATTGTTTAAAGATGCTAGAGGAATTAAGTGTCCAAGATATGGAAACTCTTATCTTTAATTCATGTGAGTTCCCTTTCTACCATAAAAAATAAAAATAGTAATTAAAAAAAAAAAGAAGAATTTAGCAATAAATGAGTAAGAGGTAGAGAGAGATTGTCAGTAAAAATGATTCAATAATGCTAGAAACACTGAGTAGTGTACTGACAAACATATCAACTAAGACACAAGACATGTATGCAGGATCCACCATTTGAAATAGGACCCATTTAGGCCTCGTTTGGGAATTGGCTTTTTTAGTGACTTTTTAACACTTCAGAAAATTCTATTCATACATAAAATTCATACAAAAAAACTTTACAAGAATGATGTGACGATGCCATTATTGTATATAAATCCATCTTCAATTATGTTTTGTTTTGAAGTGAAAGGTTCACAATGAACCACATCATAATGTATGAATTATTTATTTGTATAACATTACTCTTTAACTTTTTTATGAAATGGTAAAATTAATGTGTTTGAGAATAACTTTTTTTAGTTGTAAAAAAATTCGTGAATTGCTGAGATGAATGGTTGTTTTTTTAATGACTTTTTGACTTCTTTAGTGATTTTTTGACTTTTTGACTTCTTTTTTATCCTAATTTTTTTCACTATTTTAACCAAAGAACAAAAACCAAGCCTTAATATTGTGTCTAGTTGGTCTGTTTGTTAATACACTAGTTAGTGTTTCTAACATATCTCGGAAATGATTATCTGACATTATCAAACCAACATAAATCCTACTATCCAAAAATCTAAAAATATACATATACATATTAAAAATGTTAACAGAAAAAATAAACAAATAAATTGTTTTGTATACTAGACGAGAAAAGAAATTATAGGATTATGGTTTCTCATCTAAGTGATGAGAAGAAAAAGGAAAAAAAAATGTGTGATTTCTCACCATTTTGTTTGGATAAACAAGAAATCAAAAAAGGATACATGAACTCTCCTTTTTTCTTTTTCTTTTTTTCTTTGTATTAAGATGAGTAATTTAGGCATTATAAAAAATTTATAAACAGCAATTTTCATTTTTTATCAAATCTCACCACTTTTGATGTAAAGCATTTATAGTAGAACTCAAAACTACCGAGCATATGAAGATCAAGGAACTGATAATCTTAAAAAATAATAATAATAATAATAATCTTAGTGATTCCCAATTGGTGGTCAACTAACTGTCAAGGGAGTATAAGGCTTGTGATAAGCGAATAGCAATGTATGTGGAGAAGGTAAGAGAAATGGCAAGAAGATTCAAAGGCATCAAGGTAGAACAAGCTAGCCTAGAGCACAACAGTCACACTGATGCACTCATATGCCTTGCCTCGGCCATTCAATCAAAGGGTGATTTGGGTGGAGTTCTTGCCTGGACCGAGCATCCAAAAAGAAGAGTTTATATTGTGCATTGATCTGGGGCCGAATTAGATGGATCCTATTATGAAGTTAGGTATTTTGGTATTTCCGCACTTGTGACTTGTTGCCCTAATTTCTATGTATTTACTCTATGACTAAGTTTGCCCATCACAAGTAAAGTAGGAAAGGGTAATTTACAAGAAAATTTAAAGACTAAGGGAACGGCATGGGGAATGCTAGAAAAGGATTAGGGAGATGGTGGAATTGTTAAAAAAGTTGATAAAAGGAGAGAGAAATAACGAAAGGCACAAGGGAAGAAAGAACTTACAATAAGAAAAAGTGCAAAAGACAACGGATGGAACCCTCATGAACATATATGTGAGAGAAAGAAACTGGCGGTAACAAGGTTGAAGTTTTAAAAATGGCAAAATTAAGGCTCGGACTATGCTAAGTGCTGGGAAAGGAGAGAAGAAGGGTGAGGTGAGTGGTTGGTGCGTATTTATACTTAAAAGCCATTGAAAAGCTAGAGGACAAGCGCATGGGAGAGTGAAAAGGCACAATCATTTTTCACATTCGAAGTTGTCGGGAACAGTTTGTTTTTCGTAGTGACAACAGGCTTTTTGCACAACACACCAACAACGAAACACCACGTGATGTAAACAAGACATGAAAGGACAAGTTGCTCAAAACCAAGCAATGGACCGAGCATAGCTCATAGGTGCTCGCCCTTGGATTGGCTTCTATTTAACACGTATAAATGGAATTTGGGGGCACATAAAGAGTTAAATTTAGCGTACTAGGTTGGACAGAGATGAGCACCTGCATGACCCTAGATCAAGCCTCAACATGGCCTTGGGACTATCTTCTCCGTTGCCTTGGGTCAAACCATGTAAGATCCTGTATTGGGTAAATTGATAAGCCCAAGTTTAAGGATGGCCTAGATTGGGCCGAGCACACTTGAGAAAGAACCGTGATGAGTCAGGTAGACTCAAATGATGACCGACCAAGGTATATGGGTGAGTTAGAAAATGTTTCACCCATTTGGGAGTACTTGTCATAAGAAGCCCTACGAATTTTACAAGATAAACATAAGAAGGTTCTATTACATGGGGTAACAGATAGCCTCCTATATTTTGCAAAACAAAATGGCAGTCACTCCTTTCTAGGGATAATGATGACCTGACTAGGGGGCACGTGAGGTTGTTATTCTCATGTGCTTCTTAGAAAGCAAGGGAGGAGGAACTCTATAACTCTATAAAAGGTAAACTACGTCCTCTTTGGATGTAACACTCTCTAAACCCTAATTCTCTACACTCCTTTCATCTCTTTTTCTTTTTTGAATGCTGATTTTTCCATCAGAAGGGCTCCTCCAGCCCAAACCCTGGCTAGGCAGCACTTTTTATTCGTGGATCATCGAGCTGATTGTGAAACTCCGATTCCATTTGTGCATAATTCAATCCCGCACATAAAGAAATTTCTCTTTCTCAACATTTCTCATCTCATTAATCATCCAAACAAGAGAAGAAAAATCTCTTACTCTCTATTTATTTTCTTTTTTTCACACCAAACGGGTAAAAGGGTAGGGCTTCTGGTGAGTTGCTCTCCGAGCTTCTCATTGTGCTTCATTTGGTAATAAATAAATAAATCAATCAATCAAATCCCCAAATCTCAGGTTTCTCATTTTTAAGATATTAAAATATATAAAATAAAAATAAAAAATAAATAAAAACCCAACCATGGCTGTGCCCAATACAGCTATGTGTCACATTTTATCATCAACCGAACGAGGGTTTTGAAATAGATACTAAGGACAAGATCAAGTATTGCAGTAATTAATAAAACGACAGCAAGAAAAAAACCTAGAGAGAGAGAGAGGAGGGGAATGGAGAGTGTAGAAATTGAAAAAAGAAGAAACGGATAGGAAGAGAGTGAGAGTGAGAGTGTAGTACGGACCGGCAAGAAAGAGAAGGCCAGACGAGGTTGTGATTGGCTAACCAGTCGTAGAGAACGGGGACCAGAGACTTCCATTGAGTGTAACGTTCGTCCACCGACGGCTGTCCTCCCTTTCCCCCTCTCTCCTTCATCTGCTCTCTCTCCTCTGCTGCTCTCTTCTGGTTTTGCTTTCCCGCCTATTACACACTCTCTCCAATTTATTCCTCATTCTGCTGCCTTTTATGCAACGTGTCGTCATTAAGGACAAGTTACTTTTGTGATGTTGATACACTAATGGTTTGTTTGGTTTGGGAATTTGGGGGTGGTTTGGAAAAAAAAAAGAAAAATGTGTGTAAAATTAGGTGAAATGTAGATATATTTTATTTATATTTTATTTAATTTTTTTCTTTTTTCTTTTTAAATCTCGTCTCAAATCCTCCAATCAAACACAACGTAAGAGTTCGAATCATCGGCCACGGTATCTTAAGGCCTTTCCTACGCTTCAAAAACAACATCATTTTGGCAAAAATGATGTCGTCGTTGTTTTGTTTAATATTATTCACTTTGCTTGGTTTCTCTTTTCTAAAAATATTTTTAAGAAAATTTTAGCTTTCTTATTTTTCATATTTTTTTATTTTTATTGAATTTTTTTAATATTTTAAGCAATTTTTTTTACTTTTTAGACATACCTAACATAAATATTTTTTTTGTATTTTTATGTATTTATTATTTTTTTAAATATTTTTTTTACAATTTTTTTTACTTTTTAGATACATCTAAGTAAGGTGCATCTAAAAAAGTAAAAAAAAATGTTTAAAATTTTAAAAATATTCACTAAAAATAAATATAAAAAAAAAACACGAAAACCAAAAAATTCAGTTTTCAAAAAACTTAATCTAAAAAACTCAAACCAAACACACTGATTATTATTTTTTTCCCCAAAATTTGAGTTTCCTGCCCGCTTTCATCTTTCTCCATCATTTGATCTATTTAGCCTTAACAAAGAAAAGAGAGGGACACTAGACAGAGAGAGAGAGAGAGAAGCAGAGAGATGACGACGGAGGAACACGAGGGAGAGAGAAACGACAGAGATTGGGGATTGGTGGGGTGGTCTGAACAGTTAGGAAATCAGAGAGCTTGGTGGCGTACGAAAAAGCAAGGTGGATTAAAGGTTGGAAGTGGTGGAGGTGGAGAAAATGAGGAAGAAGATGAGGCGAGAGAATTGAAAGCTAAAGACGATGCTGATGAGACAATAGAGGCAGTGGAGGACTAGCCAGAATATAGCCGTCGGAGATTTGATTCTGTTATCTAGAGACGTGTCCAGCGGCAGTGAATCTCTGACATTGTTGTTCCGACGGTTGATGTAGCTCTGCTGCAATGCAGACAGCTTAATTTTTCTCTCTCCTCTGTTATTACCAACACACACACACACACAGGGTTGATGGTGGAATGTAAACAGATGATATGGGTATGGAGAGTTATTTGTGAGTCCCTTCCTTTGAAGTTTGGACTTTGATTTGGTGTTGAGAAGGTTGGGGGAAGAAGATGGTGGAGCTGAGGGGTGGTGGGTGGGTAAAGGTAAACGAAAAGGGGCTGGAAAAAAAATAATAAAATCAAAATGAAGCCGTTTTTGAAGCGCGACAATGACAGCCGCAGGATAGTGCGGCTGATGATCCGGACACGATGCACTAATACCTCATTATTATTATTGTTATTGTTATTATTATTATTATTAACAAAAATGCTTTGTAACTTGAAAATTCTTTGTTCCGAATGACTTGAATGTCCTAAATGAAGTCGTTTTGATTTTTATTTTATTTTTTTTGGAGTAATGCTAGAGACCTAATGGGTTACACACTCATGTGAGACATTTGGTAAAACTTTTGATAACAATTTTGTTTTTTTTCTCTTTCATTTCCCCTTTTTGTTTTCTCTTTGAAACAAACCGAAGAATGAGAAAAACAGAGAAGGAAGAAGAGAGAAGAAGAAAAAAAGAGAGGGAAACAGAAGAGAGAGAAAGAGATAGAGAGAGAGAGAGAGAGATCTATACACAGATCTATGTGCGTATACACAAATCTGTGTATATACACACAACAAAGGGTCGCGGCGGCGCCGGTGGGTGGAGGGGTTTACGACAGTGATGGCGATGCTAGTAGGTGGAGAGAGAACACAAATCTGTGTATACACACAGAGGAGGGTTGATGGCGGCGTCGATGGGTGGATGGAGTTCCAGCTTCTTCTGTTCCTCCTCCTTATTCTCTCTTTCTCCATATTCTCTCTTCCTCTATCTTTCTTCTCTGGCCTTTCTATTTCAGATAGAAAAGATAGGGAAACAAAAATGACCAAGAATGCGTCATTTTGGACATTCGAGCCATTCGAGGCAAAGAATTTTCAAGCTACGTAGCAGGATTGTATTTTAAATGCACTAACACTGAAATTTCCTATTTTAATAATTTTTTAATTAAAATTTGGGGTAGAAAAATTATATTTTTTTTATATATTTGATCACTTCTTTATTTTGACTCTTAAAATTTGGTTTTTTTTTAAAAAAAAAATTGGTCTTTTATGTTTCAAGTTTTCTCACTTGACTCTTTAAATTAATTTATGTTCAAAATTAGACAAAAAATGCTACAATAACTGTCATTTTTTTAAAAAAAAATTGAACAAAAATTAACTTTAAAAGTAAAGTAAAAAAACTCGAAACACAAAAGGTAAAAGTAGGGGGGAAAAAGTTATTGGCTAGGAGTTCTAGGTTCATTGTATTATTTGCATCTTCTTGATGCTTTTATAATAAAATTAATTACTTACCAAAAAAAAAAAAGTAGAGGGAAAAAAAAACAAATTTTAAGGACTAAAGCGATAAAGTGACCAAATACAAAGATTGCAAAGTATAATTTACGCATAAAAAATTAATATGTTTAGAATGATTTTTAAATTTTTTTATAAAAAAAAAGTGCAAAAATAGAGAGAGAAAAAAATCTTTAACATTTTTTGTATAATTTGTTTCTTTTTTATTTTTTTAGTGACTTCTTAACTTCTCAATGAAGCCCTAATTTGAATACAATAAAATCACTTTTATGTTGTCTTTTATTTTTTTATTTTCTTTGCAAATTTATTAATAAAGGAGAAGTGCAAAAAATAATTACAAAATAATTGGGAATCAAATAATAATTAGTTGACGTGAAAACAAATAACACAATTACAGAATGAGTGTTGCCATTTACTCTTATATTTGGGAAATTCTATTTTCACACACCATGTTGTCTCTATACACATCCTTTCTCATTCCACTCACTTAATAATTTGATTTTTAGATATTTATCTCAGTCCACACACCCCACATTCCAAATATACCCATTTAATAAAAAATATATGCACACTCTTATCTTCTTCATCTTTCAAACTCTAACCCTAACCAACAACCACCTTATCGGCAGTGACACAACACCACTGTTACCAGGTCAGGTGCCAATTCTACTTCAAAGTTGTTATTTGTAAACTTGGCTTGTTTGACTGCCATATGTACAACTGCTAGTAACTGTGTGTACATGGCATTGTCAAACATCACTTGTGCTTGCTCATATAATGCTCCTGTCAAAAAATTTAAGTTCCTAATAAATACAATTATGCTTCTTGCTCAAAATATAGTTCCCTTACTGGAAGAAAGAAAAAACAAAATCAGTAAATATCCATGTAGAGGTGGTGGGTGTTGGCGGGTGGTGTGGGTGATGGCTACTGGTAATGGCTAGGGTTTTGATTGAGGGTTAGGGTTTTGATTAAAGGAGAAAGGGGTATTTTGATAGTTTCATTTTAGGATAAAAATGTAATTAAAAAAAATTCATTAAGTGTGTTGATAGAGAGTAAGTAGTGTGTGGAAATAGAATTTTCCCTTATATTTCTTCTTTAAACTCCCCCTTCTTTCATTTTTTCTTATTCCAATTTTACTCTTATATGAAAATTCATTTTTATCCATATCCCTAACCCAAACCCTAATCCCAAACCCACCACATCAGCTTCTATCAACGTCTCTTCTCTACCATCTCCAGTTCTGACAACTGTCCTCGCACTTGCCCCTTATTTTCCAACCCATCTCCACAACCATCATCAATTTCTTAACCTCCTACAACCACTCCCAAATAGTAGCTACGACTACTTACACACACTCTCTCTCTCTTTTCTTATAATAGTCGTCATAAAGGTGGAGATTGCGATGGTTGGTTGCCTCAAGGATGGAAGTAACTAGTATGGGGAAAGAGGTTAAGAAATGTTGCAATGTGGAAGGTGGCTCTCTTTGTGGGGAATGTGAAATTGGGAAGAAAGGCCATTAATAAGGAAGAGAGGTTGTCTATAGGGTAGGTGGTTGAGAATGATTGCAATATGAAAGGAGTTGTTGGAAGGGGCGACAACTGAAGGTGAAGGTAAGGCTAGAGTTAGGGTTCGGGTTTAAGGGAATGAAAATAGATTTGGGAATAGGGTAAGGTCCCAAAAAAATAATATAAATAAATTTGCAAGTGGGGGTCCGAGAAATTTGGTGAAGGCAAATAGCAACACTGTTACCAAAATTATGAAAAAAATATAGGGCAAATTACGCATAGCATCCCGCACTTTACACCAGTCTCACTTTGTCCCATTACTTTTAAAATGTGGCAGTTAACCTTCTCATACTACCAATCAAGTTTCAATCCACCATATATGTTAACCAACGTTAACTAATTAGATGAAAAAGTTGTTCATATGCCCACTTTCAAGGGTAATTGTAGACACTCCATTTGGACTGACCCTAAGACTTTAGGTGCTTGCAAACCTCCCGATGATGAAATAGTACTTACTTCATTCTTAAAATGTTTAAAGGTTGTTTAGAGTTGTTGTACAAACGTTTTTGGGCCAAAAATCAACTTTTTGCGAAAATGACCATTTTATCCTTAGACCCATTTTTAGCCAAAAACCATCTTCTTAACCCCAAAAAACCCGATTATGCTCTGATTGATCGTATTTTTGAAAATTAGTGACTCGTTTTATCAAAAACATTAATCAAAATGCAATTCGAGCTTACTTCTGCCACAAGCAGGCCAAGAGCATATGGCCACATACTTGTTCATACATATATGGCATATGTACCAAGGCAAAATACGCGTGCGCACATGGTCCGTACGTGCGCATATTGAAGCATCTCATAATTATTTTTGGTAACTCAATTTTGGTACAAATTTGGTGGGAATAGTAGATGAGGAAGCGATGAAACCCTAGAAGGGTTCTAGAGGCTTCCCCTAGCTCTATAAATAGAGCATCTCCTCTCTCTTAGAAGGGGGTTAAGAAAATAAAAGCTTTTATAAGGATTTTGAGAGCAAAACTCCTCCTTCTATTCCTCCCCTACCTTAGTTCCGAAAATAACACACCCCCAAGGCAACTTTAGACTTCTGAAAACATCCTAAGGCTTGAATTACACAAACTCTAATCAAAACCTAAGCTTGAGGGAGGTTTGCAAGCAAACAAATAAGGTTTTCTCATTTTCTCACGTTTCCTTCAAAAACATAGGTAATCTTCCATCTTCTCTTTAATTTTAGTGTCCTTTAATCTCTTGTTCTAATATTCAAAGCATGTTAGGGTTTTAGTTCATCCTCTCATTATGTAGTCTCTTCAATTTATTAGTTTTCTTGTATTTCTTTTGCATGTTCTCTTTACTCTCATTAGAACAACATGCTTAGGTCCATTTAGTCATGTAGAAATCCTGCGTTAGGCCCAGTTTGAATCATCACGTAGATAGTTGGCATCATTGCTTTTCTCTTCTTTATGCGTTATTTGCTTTTCTTGCATAATCATCATGTTAGTAGCCTCAAATCGGGCTTAGGTTCATGTATTTGTATGTATTAGTTGAAGTTAGGTCATATTTATTTTATGTATGCATGTAAGATGCTGAAAGTGGGCATCCAGGTAAGTTTTCTAGTCTTTCTTGGCATGTGTGTTATTTCATTTAAATAATGCAAGTTTATATGCCGTCCTATGTAAATTTGGTTGCTTTAGATGTTTTATAACTGTTGTTCACTTTAGTTCAAGTTTATGGCCATATTTTAATTAAAATCCATTTTCAGTGGAAAACCTTCATCTTACTAAAAAATATGGCTTTATTTTTTCAACTAAAATAAATGACACTATTTTATTCAAATCGCGTAGTTTTAGGTTAATTAAGAGATTTGGGTCCAAAATAATTTTTTTGTGAACATCTAACCACTAAAATCATAAAATAGAGGGTGAGTAGAGTCCAATCTTCGGATTGGGCAAAAGAGTTGCTTCCATGTAAATGGCCATCCCTTTTAGTACCTAAGCACCCGAACCCAAAATATTCTTGACTATGATGGACTACTCCTTAACTTAGTTTTCATTGTTAAAGGTTTCTTAATTCCCCTATAAAAATTAAGTGGCAACTCTATATTAATAAAGCAAGTCTGTGTGGGATGCTTGCCTTAGACTAGATAAAGGCATGGAGTCCACAATTAGCGACTCTGCTAGGGAATTAAGTTAGCTTGACTTGAAATTTTCTATTTTATGAGATTAGTGGTTAATTGTTAATTGCATTGCATCATTTTAGAACTAAGGAATCTTGCCTTATTACATAATATCTTGGACAGTATTCACGGGTTATGTTATGTCAATAAAAGCGTCAGATTATGCTATTAGTACTATCTAATCATTTCCTTATGGAATGAGAGGTATATTGGTAGTAATAACTGATGTACCATTTTGTGACCAAACCTACCTTTTGTATATAGAGAGCATTAGCATCTTCCAAACTAGGACATGATACCACACTTCTATGATTGTAATGCTGCCTTTTTGTATGATTTAGTGAATCTTAGATCCTACTTCCAAAATTAGGATAGGGCAATCCTATTCTCAAATAGGCACGAATCAAATTATGTGCTTATATAGTATCTTGTCTTGAATAGAAATGGTTTGATTTGATTCCGAGATCAACAATCAAAAAGGTAGTGATTTCATTCCAAAATCTAGGGAGTCACAAATGACAGTGTTTTGATTCTAGGGAAAAAAAAACTTTCCAACCTAAGTAGAGCCTTGGAGATTATGAAAGCTATTTTGATTGAATAAGAATCTTTATATCATTGGCTTGGGGAGAATTTCAAATTTTATTGAAAAATGGTAGGCAAGGCAAGGCAAGGAAGTGGTGACAAAATCTTCAATTTTAAAATAAAATTCCAATTCCCTTAAAAGATATTTGACTATAAGACACTTATTTGATTAGATGCTTGGAACAAAATCCACAGCTCCTTGGGAGGAAAGAATTTTGAAAAATTCTGAGTAGAATTTTAGAAATTAGGGAAAGATCTTGATTAGACAAAATCTTTAAGTTATTGATTTTGAGAGAAATTTTGATTTTATGGAAAAGTGTTACACAAGAAGGTGATGACCAAGTCTTTCATTTTGAAATTCCATAGGAGGCATTTGACTGGAAGATGATTGTTTGATTGATTTTTTGGAATAAAATATGAAATTCCTTGGAGACTTTTTTTAAAAAAAATTTGATTAGAGTTCAAAAATTATGGAAAGTTCTTTTCATCAAGTAAAAATCTTTGGGCTACTAACTTTAAAGAAACCTTAATTTTATAGAAAAGTGGTGGGTAAGAAAGTGGTAATCAAGTCTTCCATTTTCAAATAAAATTTTGATTCCTTTATAAGGTATTTGGCTAAAGGATATTTGCTTGATTGATTCCTTGGAATAAAATCCAAACACCTCAAAAAATAAATAAATAAATAAAAAAAAGGAAAGAAAGAGGGAGGGGGGGGAGGAAAATGAAGCTTTGAAATTAAAAATGAAAAAAATGAGGGCTCCTACTTTGAAAAATGATTTTTTTAAAAATAATAAGAGCCGTAATTTGATCATATGATTTAAAAATAAAATGGGGTACCTTTTAGCAAAGCAATAAAATAATGGGAAGGCAATTGTTTAGGTTGATCATTCTGGTAGGAACCTTTAGAAAATTTCTCAAAATTTCCTTGATTGGGCAACTATAACCTAATGGGTGATGATGATGACTATGAGGATTCAATGGTAAGTGTTAAACAAAATTAACTGGGTTTGTTCGCCTATTCTCAAGATTGTTGCAAACATCGCTTCCAGAAATGGAAGTTCCCCAAGCTAAGTAGGCCAGACTCCGTTGTTTGTCTCATACTCAAGATACGGTTTATGGAAAGCCCGTATTTGCCTTACTCAAGTTGTCGGAAATGAAGGCTCACAAGCCCAAATCTAGAACTCTCTTGGATCCCAAAGCCGAAGCCTTGAAAACGTAAGTCTTGGAAATGGTCAATCTGGTCCATACATCTATAAATGCCTTGACCATGACTATGGATGCTTTGATCCAAATTTAAAACAAGTTACAAGCCCGTATGGTTGCATCATTGGCGCTTGAATTGCGAAAAGACTTTAGAGATAATGTTGCAAGTTGGCAAGCCAAAATCATGCAAGCAATGACAGCACAATTCCACTAGGGACCATGTCAGGACCCCACTTAGAGGGCTTTTCATCCACTCCGCATGTCATTATCCAGAGCCCTACAAATCCTCGAGGACAAAGGGTATTTGAAACCCTCTACCAACCAGTTATGACCCTACCATATATTGTGATTTTCATCAATAGGCTGATCATGAAACTGACCAATGTTCCCACATTCGCCATAAAATCCAAACTCTAATATGACTTGAAAGTTGACTTAGAAGTGTATGATCAAAAGGGAAACATTGAACCTAACCTAGAACACACTCGAATTAGAACCGAAAATAGTAGTGTTACATTGCCTTGAACAGTATTTTATTGAATGCTTGTATTGTTCTTGTGTAGGTTACATCTTTGGAAGTCATCCATTTTCTTAAGAGCTATTGGTGAGTAATATTATTGTAAAGTTGTGTTTGAAAAACTTGTTTTGAAACTCAATGATATATCATATTTTGTGAAAACTTTATTTTGTTTCGGAATGAATGAATATCCTATATTCTTGTACTAACATATTAGATACATCCTTGGGCTGGTCCTGGCTACTAGAGGACCTTAATATACTAGTGACACCTTAATGTTCAAGATCTCATTTGCAACCTACGGGTGGCTTCGTCGAATTAGTTTACGGACCAATTATATGTTTGTATTGTTTTGGGCTCATGGATGTGCATTGTTATTATATTTTGGATATCTTATTCTTGAAACAGATTGTTCTTGAAAGAAGCTTTTAAAATGCTATGTTTTGAATGAGAAACTCATGAAGGAATGACTCAGAACTTATTGAACTTGATATATAGATCTATGTTTTGTAAGCTCATCAATATTCACTCATTACCACTTTATTGTAATATTATTCATTGGTCTTGGACTCACCCCTTCTCCATTTTATATATGTAAGTGAAGAGACAAGTCATGGAAGGTTTTGCTTCTTTGTAATAACCCCGATCCTCAATTAGCCACTAATCGGTAGTTAAGGATGTTAATTAAGTGAATAAAATAAATTATGGTTTATTGCCCTGTTTGGTAGGGCTTATTTCCAGCTTATTTCAGCTTTTAGCTTAATTTAAGCTATTTTGATGTGTTTGGTTCAGCTTAACAATACAACTTATAGATTTTTGTAAGTCAAAAATCAACTTATTCTTTGAGTGGGGAAGGAGAAGCTTAATTTATAAGTAAAAAATTAGCTTATGTTCATAGCTATAAGCTATAAGCTGTTAGGCTATAAGTTATAATCACTTTCCCACAGCTCTACCAAACGGGGCCATTATGTGATTTGCATGATATTTGGCTTACTATCTGTTACTTGTAGGAATATCTGTTTGGAATTCCACTTTAATATGTAAATTGAAAGCCTTATCGGCATCCAAAACCGAAATTGATTACATCAATACGTTATTTGGAATTTTTAGAACACTATGGCAAATTTTATTAAAAATTGATTCAGTCTGATTTGTTAAGTTGTGTTTGGTTGGTTTAATGTTTCAATTAATGTATTATAGCATCATAAATATAAATATGAGCCCCTTAAGCTCATTTGAGCTCATCCTTGCCCATTTTGAGTGCAAAAATCTGAGGAATTATTTTAGAGAGAGATAGTGCAATTCTAGAGAGAGAAAGGAAGAGATTAAGGAGAAATTGAAGATTTGCTTGAGTTTATCAATTTTGTGCAAGAATCTAGCTAATTGAAGACTCTAGGTAAGACTACAACCTCTAGATTGTGCATCTAAGTCATTTAACATGAGATTTCTTCAAGATTATGTGTTTAATTGTGTTCATGAGCTTAGGATGAAGGAAATCTTGCTAAGTCATACATGCATGCATTAATTTGTCGAGAGCTCTCATGCTTGAGCATCATTCATACCATTAGAGATGAAACTACAAGCTAGAAGTCACATGTATGCATAATTCATAAAGGTTTGAGGCTCAATTACATGTGTTGGAAGTGGCAGGAAAGAATTTGAATGAATTTGAGGCACATGCATGGTATATATAGAGTTTTGTCATATTAAGTTTGAATTTGAGCAATCATGTAGAAATTGTGGACAATTGACACTTGCATGTTTGAATTATCATGTTTTGAAAAGGGATTTCTTACATGCATGGAGCTTATGAGCTCAATTTACAAGTTTCATGAGTTTTGAAGAAAAGAGTTTGAAAGATTTCACATGTATGTTTGCTTCTTAAATTTCAAGTTGAATTGTGAGCTTTTGGAAAACTCTTGGGCCATGATTTTAATAAATAATTCTTAATTCTTCATATTTTACAAGTTTACTATGTTATCTCAAGTTTTGGGGCCCAAGAGATGTGTTTTGAGGGGTTGAATTCGAGTTTTGAGCTTGGTGAACAAATCTAGAAATTCCAGAAATTTGATCCACGCTCGAGCGTGGAACTCTACGCTCGAGTGTGCACTCTGAATTCATGCACCACGCTCGAGCGTAGGTCGAGCGTGAAAATCTTGCATCTAGTACTTTTAGAGTTTACAGTCCGCTCGAGTGGAGAAAGTCACACTCGAACGGAGATTCATTTTCTGCATGTCCGCTCGAGCGGGGAAAGCCACACTCGAGCAGGGACCTTATTTTCAGAAATTTTACCAAGTGTTACAACTTATGTTTTGGCATCCTCATGGCATCTTAGGCATTCCTAAGCCTTAATTAAGCTATAGTAATGAGGTTATGGATTAGAAACACACTAAGGAATGAATGTACTAAGTTATGAGATTCAAAAGTGTGTTTTGAGCAATGTGTTAAGGAAAAACAAGAATCAATATGATGTAAGCTAAGCCGTGTTGGCCACATGAATGTGTAATGATAAAACATGCTTGTGTTATGTATTTTGTGATTGTAGGTCAAGACTCGAGGATTGATTGACCACTTACTGGAACCACTGTGAGTAACGTTATTGTAAAGATACGTTCATATGAATTATGCTCCAAATGAAATATGATAAGTTCTGATTTCTGAAATGATATCTGTTTTCGTGAACGAATATTCCAAGTTTGAAATCTATTATGGCATCCATAGATAGTCCCAAGTCATGGGGGACGGCATGAAAATGCAGGTCCATGACATACAAGTTTACGAGATCTTGTTAGCCACTTCATTGTGGTGATTAGTTTAATCGGTATCCGGAACTGATTACTCTAGTCGGAAGACGTTCTGTGATGTGTTCTATGGGATGTACCATTATTATGTTCTGATATGAGAACGATTATTATTATGCTTTGTTCTATTTTGTGCTTATGATACATTCGGATTTCGTTCACTAAACCCTTTACCTTAATGTTATTCATTGGGCTTTAGCTCATTGTGTGTATATATATGTATAGGTGAGCATTCTGGAGCCCGAGTCTGAAGGCTTTTGTCTGGATCTGTGTTCTGTTGTCAGCCAACCATTGTGCCTCACGTGGAGGTTCCCGAAGCGTCCTGTGTTTAAGTTTTGTGGTTTTTGTTTATTTAAGACTTGATTTGTTGTCGTTGGCTGTACTTAAAATACTGTAATGTGTGTGGGTATAATGTATGACTACCGGTTATGTATATAAAGTTTTAAATATTCTGTTTCATATAAGTCAGCACAGCTCATTGGACAACTATAATTATGTATTTGTTTCCGCTAGCCCCTTAATTTTGTTAATCTGTTCAGAGGCCTTCGGTAGTCCAAGGATTACTGGCCGGTTACGATGCTAAACCTATAGGGGCAGGTTTGGGTCGTGACATTCTTGAAGTTATATGTAAATGCTTGTGAGAAGGAAATTGTACTTAGTTTTGGAAGAAATGCCCTATTGAAAAGTTATACTCTAGTAAAATAATTAAATAATGTAACCAAGAATAATGTATGTTTTATTTCATACAGTTATGCATTGCTTTAAATGGATGTCTCAAATAGACTTAATAGACTCAATTAAAGAAATTAATGGCTTCCACAACTCAAAATGCAAATTTTGCCCAATTATCACAGGAGTTTGACTTATATTGTAAGTTAGACCTTTGATAGCTCATGGCTATTGGCCAGTCACTGCCCTATCTTGTTTGGGGTAGTATGAGGTCGTGACACACATTCGTATATCATTTTTTATTATAAGTTTTTCAAATTAATTTCATTTTGGACATCATGTAGATGAGTCTTACTTGGTGGATTATGGATATCCTAACAACACAAAGGGATATCTTGCATCCTAAAAGGAGAAAGTTACCGTTTAGTTGAATTTCAAATTGGTAAACTTCCCAAAAATGCACAAAAAATATTCAACCAACCACGTTCATCACTTAGAAGTATAATAGAAAGAACGTTTGGTGTTTGAAAATGAAGATGGTCGATGATGAAGGATATCCCACCAAACTATGAGTGTCCAACTCAAGTAAACTTGTTTGTGTTACAATGGCAATTCACAATTTTATCAAGCAAAGTAAGCTATGAGATATTCTATTGGAATCTTTTGATAATTCATCGATTATGTGTCTAATGATGAAAGGTCAATGTCACAAGAGGCATGTCTTAGAAATCATGTTCAATTTGATTACAATGAGATGGAGGGGAGGAGACATAACACATGTATGTCAATTTGTAGAGCAAACTAGCAGTTTTCTTATTGCTGATAGTTGGGGCACCTTTTTTTAGGGCTTAGTCCCTTTTATTGTCTTTTTTTTTTCTTTGTACCCAAAAAAAAAAAGAAAAAAGAGTTAAATTGAAATTGTAATAAAGTGTATCAACATAAGTATTAATTATTAACTTTCATTTATGAAAAAAAAATTAAAAGTTGAAACTAGAAAAAAGAAGAAAAAATTACAAATTTTACATCTTAATAAGGGCAAAAAGGACAATTACACAATAAATAGTTGTTTTACAGCTTGTTCAACCAAACACTAATCTATTGCTTAAATTCATAGTCCCACAGTTGCACCAAACAGGTTAACAACTTGTATTTAAAGCTATAATCTATAATTTGTTAAGCCATAATTTATAATCACTTGTTCACATCTGCACCAAATAGCACTAACAAGATAAGATATTAGTGGGTTAATAAGTTAGATTACAAAAAAAAGGCCGCAATTGCTTCATTGACTAGAATTCTAAACCTCTGACCTTCTCACTATTCCGAGGGATAACTATATGGATCATTGGGCTAATTGCTTTGTTCTTGGATTAACTATGCTATTAATTCAAAAAAAAAATATTAACAAAACTTGATATGAAGATTTAATTGGTAATTTCGTATAACAAAAACCTAGAAAAATAACTTTTAAATAATATTTCCACAATAACATTAAAAATTTGTAAAATACTTGATTTTAACTTGTTACGTTAGGCCTTAATTTTTCTTGAGCTAGCCTTGAGTTAAAGTAAAATTATATAAATTTTCAAGGGGCAAAAAAAAGTTCTTTTATAAATATTTAAAATTGTATAAAAAATGTAATTTTTCAAAAGTTAGAGGATGGGGTTTGTGGCCTCCGCCAGCCACCTTATGTTTGCCACTAGCTTCATATATTTTCCCAAAACTCCTGAGCAATATTTTTAGTTATAATAGACTAATTTATTGAGGATTGGAGTTATTATGGATTCTTGGGCACTAAAATCTAAAATCAAGTGATGGTTTTGATTTATGAAATTTTGACTATTAATTACTTATGCGAGAATTGAATTAAAGATCCATACAACTCATATAATTGATTTTGTAGATTATTAGATAAAATGATTTAACTATTAATTATTGATTTATCTCATTGATTTGTAAATTTATAAAATATGAAATTCAAATGATTGCAATTTTTTCTTAGGAAAATTTCAAATCAGTGTATAAGTTTAAAAAAATAATTACAAATTATACTCCGTTTGTTTGGGCGGAAAACATTTCTATAGAATTTTTTTTTTCAAAAAATGTTTTTTGGAAAAAATATTTTCCTATATTTGGTGGTGGTAGTGGTGAAATGAAGGTGGAGGTGGAGGTGGAGGTGGAGGTGGAGGTGGTAGCAGTGGCATTGTGGTAGGGCGACGGCGAAGGTGGTGTGTGGTGTTGGAGGTGAGAGTAGTGGGGTGACATTGGTAAAATTTTAGTTTAGAAAATGTTTTCCGTCTTTTAAATATAGAAAACATTTTCTGCCCAAACAAACAGAGTATTAGTAATAAACTTTGCCAATATTAATAATTAAAATTATAAATTTTTCCATACATATAATATTTTTTTGTAATTACCAGCTGCAGATAATTTGTTTTTTTGTTTCTCATTTTGATAGATTACAAAATGTACTACACTGTGGATTAAAGATGATCCAACCTCAAGGTGGGAATGGGCTGATAAAAGTGTTTTCATTTTTTTATTTAGGTAATGTGTTAAAAAAAAAGAAAAAAAAAGAAAAAGGTGGATAAAAGCTAATAAACTTATTAGGGCATGTTTTGATTAGTAAGATTATAACATATAATTGTGACTGTTAATCTATGAACTGACCATCCTATGTTTAATTGCAAATTTTTTAGATTTGCTTATTTAGTACATTTTTTGACTTTTTATGAAAAGATATGTAGAAAAGTAGAGAGGTGATGTGACCCAAATAAGTGCACTAATTTAGATCATCCTCAAACAACCCCTTATTAACCGGATTACATGTATGGCAAACATTCAATCAGACAAAATTGACGAATGTTTAATATTAAGAGGGGTTGGGATAATAATTTCAAATATATAAATACATAATAAATGGTTATCTCATTAATTTAATTGGATAACTAATTCTAACCTAATTCATGAGATTATTAATCTTTTCACTATTAATCTTGTTAATTAAAGAATGCCTTATATTATTATTAAGGCAAACTTCACTTTACGTCGTGTGGTTTGGGCCGTATATGGTTTACCCCATAACATTTGGAAATCATCACATAAACCCCTTATATTTATTGGATTGAAGTGCACAGTTAACACCGTTAATGGTAGAAGTAAAAGGACTATTTTTGCCCTTGTATATATATAACCCTTGTTTACCATTTCTCTTTCAATAGTCGTGCAATTGAGAAGAGCAAGGGTTATGTCAAAAGAACTCAGGGTTTGACGTTGTGAAATTAGGGTTTTGATTTAACAAATTAGGGACTAGATTTGACAAATTAGGGCTTCAATTGCTTCGATTTGTCAAATAGGGGTTCGAATTTACTGATTTGGAGATTTATAAAGCAAACAAAGCCCAAAATTTCACAAAGAACAAGTTGGAAGGTATTTTTTCGATTTGCTTCAATTTGCTCTTACATATATATGAAATGTTAGTTGATGTATTTATTTTTGTTGTATGGTGTGGTCCCTTATGTTTTCGATTTGCTCTTACATAAGTATAAAAAGTTACTTTATTTTTTTCGATCTTTTCTATTTTTTGTATGTTAGGGGTTCACTTTTTGTGAGTGAGACTATATTGAATGATGTTGTTCATATGTTGTTGCTATTTGGTTTGTAGTGCTCCCTTACATTCACTTTATTTTTGTTTATTTGTAGTGGATGATGACAATGATGTGTTGATTTGTTTTTTTTGTTCTTGCTGTATTTTGTGTTGTAGTGGGGTATGCATTGAAAAGGTCAAAGTTGCTTCTTTTATTATTCATTTACTGATATTTAATGAATTATATAATGTTGTTATGTGTTGTGATCCTAGTTGAGTACTAAATTCATTTTTTTATGATATATTGTTGAGCATTCTGTTACTTTATGCTTGTCATATATTGCAGTATTTGTTTGTTTGCATAGGGTTTTGGGTTTTTTTCTTTTTTCATTCTCCTTCTATTTTGTGTTATTTGTTTTGGATTTTATTATTCATTTATTCTTTTACTTTATGTTGGTTACAAGCATGAGCATTTGTTTGTTTAGGGTTTTGGGTTATGGTCCCAAAATGTATTTATTGAAGTGTGTTTTTTTTTTTTTAGGAGTCAATGCTGAGAATGTCAGACAATTTCATTACTGTTGAAATACACCATGAGGGACACTTTGTGTTTAATCCACGTTTTGTTTATGAGGGTGGTAGGGTAAATCACATAATTAACTGTGACCCTGACAAAATATCAGTATTTGAGTTAAGGGACCTTTATTACGACCTAGTAGGTAGAAGATGGCAGATATAGATATGCATTATAAATGGTTTGGTTATAGTTTGGACGTTGGGTTGAAAACAATTTATAGTGATACTAATGTAATAAAAATGCTTGAGGCTTACAAGGGTTTGGATTATGTAGAAGTTTACGTAGAGAATGGTACAAATCCTCTTGTTGTTTTGTCATCCAATTGTGAGTTGTTATCAGACCCCCATAGTACACAAGGGTAGGTCTTGTAGGGTGTAGAAGAGATAAGTAATGGTATAATAAGGTGTTATAGATTGGGGGTATACAAAAGAAAGGTAATGCCATAGGTGGTTATGACATAGACATTATTGATATAAACTTGTCTAATATTGAGATCATAATTGATGATGATATTGGGAATGAGTCATATCATGAAGAGGTAGTTGAGGGTAAGCATAGGGCTAAGGAATCTTAGGGTAGGAAGAATGCAAGTCAAAATCAAGGTAATGATAGACAAAATGAAAAGGGGTTGGTTGATACTACCGACACTAAGTCTGTAGAAGGTAATGAGGCTGATAAGAGTGACATTGCAGTTAGTGAGAATGAATTAGCCAACGAGGAGAAAGCTTACACTGGTGATTTTGAGGATTTAGACCATGTAGTGAGTGAAGAATGTAATAGTATTGAAAGCTTTTAGGATAATGCAGAGGAAAGTGATGACCAAAGTTGGTTGTATGAAAACCTAGAGGGTCCCAATGATGACATTTTTTATGAAACTTCACACAGAAAAATAAAAGAACCACAACTTATAATGAATGAAGCAGATGTTGCTGCTTGGTATTCAAATTCTGATGATGATGATGAACTAATCAGTCTAAAAGGGTCATCAGATGAGAAAGATGATGGATACCCTGAATTCAAAGAAGTGGTGATGAAGGATCCCAAACTTATAGTTGGAATGAAGTTTTCCAGTCCCCAAATATTCAGAGAGTGTTTAAGGGAATTCAATGTGATCAATGGTTATGATATAAGGTACATTAGAAATGAGAGTGCAAGGATCACTGCTATTTGTAGGCATAACTGTAGTTGAAGGATACATGCCTCTCCATTGGGGGGAACAATAACCTTTTAGATCAAAACTCTAGAGGGAAAACATACGTGTGGGGGGCATTACAATAACAAACAAGCCAACCCAAAGTATTTGGGGAAGAAGTTTGTAAATGAGGTTAGAGATGATCATGGCATCAACATAGTTTCTTTCAAGAAAAAAGAGAGGAGAGAAATTATGGTGGATGCATGTAGTTCACTTCTTTTTTTTTGTCTTTTCTTTTTTTTTTTCTTTTTTCTTTCCCTTAGATGTCCAGTGGAGGCAAACCTCAAAGGGAGCCCATTCAGCATCTCAGCCACCAAAAAAAGAGCCCAATCAGATAACATCACTATGTACCTCCTATCAAACACTAAGTTATTAATTTGTTGCTAACATTAACAGTACTAAGACTTCCAATTTTTTCCCTCAAAGGTCTAATGATGAGCAAACCTCAAAGAGAGGCCAATCAACATCTCAACCACCACTCACAAGTACCTATATTGGAATGAATATAAGTAGTACTAGGGCTTCCACTCAAGTAATTAGATTTTTTACAACTTATTAAGTCTGTTCTGTATTTCATTTTTCGTAACCTTTAATTTTGTTCATTGAAAATGCTGTTGCAGCCCACAAAACTACCAACTCATGGTGATCTTGCCAAAGGACCTGAAGTAGTTGTTGCTGGGAGGGTAAATGAGGACTTCATGCAATTAGTCTTGCAACAAGTTGTAACGCCACAAAATAAATATAATAATCCATCCACAATATCCAATATACGATGGCAACAATAAAAATGTTATCTTCCATTAATTCAATGTGATATACAAAAGAGAAACATATGCATCATATATTCATAAAGTCTAGCCCTGAATCTATAACATATGTTCCCAGTTAAAGGAGAGAAAAGAAGATAAACAGATAAAAAATGCCTGAGGGCTTACATATTTCCAAGATCGTGCTTGGTTACAACAAATGAGTCATCAGCTCAATACAAGTAAAGCCCTAGGCTTGAAAAGAAAGTAAATACAAAATAAACATAAACTAAGCCTTCAGCTTCACAATCCTCTCAAGCTAAGCCCTTGGCGAAGGCATATCACTGGCACCTGAAAATGGCTTCCTAAGTAGGGTGAGCCAAAACCTAGTAGAACAATCCAGCTCAATATATGAATCTTAACAAGATGTAAGTACGATGTACATGTTCAATGCCCAAAGACAAATCTTTTACAACTCTCTTTCTAAAATCATATTATACCAAACTTACATCTCGATCCATTTTACTTCAGTTCGTTAGTTATACCCACTTCATTTAATCAACCGAACAAAGGATACACCCCATAGGTCTCCAGCCAATATAATTATCATATAAATACATTTACTTGCCATTTTACGGAAATTTCATTCGCGGGAATTGACACCCATGTATACGCACAGTTTTCGGGACTTTCACTCTGGACACACAGGCCAACTTAGTTTAATAGAGTCCATTCCTTTTCTTCTCCAAAACATGGAATACATCCCCTTTCTACTGCCAAACATCATACATATACAATGTATATAAATCATAATCATATTCAATGATAATGGCCAAGAGATTAGTTTTAATTTGCCTAATCTTCATGCAATTTTTACAACAATCATGGCTATCCTCCACAGATATTTCTAAACAGACATACAATCTTCACAATAGATAAATTATCCAAATTTCTATAGGTGAGGGGCTGTACATATCAACTCCACCATTTATATAAATGCCCATCAAATTCCATATTTCCAATTCCAATTCCAATTTCATTTATTTATACAAAATAATTATTTGAGATATTTTATGGCAGACTTCCCATTTTTCCAATTTCCACTCCAAGTACCAAAACCAATCATTTTAACATAGCACAAGCTCACATTTACTCCCATAACCATTTCCAATACATCCATTCAAAAACCCTATTTTGATTTTAAACCAAAACTCTAGGTTTGTTCAAAATCACCTCAAATCCCAATATTTCTTACATATCAACAAATAAATAAGTTAAAACTCATAGAAGAGTGTAGAAAGTCCTTATCTCAAAGTTAGGAGATGAGCAGAGCAAGGTGGAAACATCAACAATGCCGAAACCAAGTTTCAATTGGATCAAAACTATAAGGCCCCGGTGTCCCACATCGGGAATGGAGGGGGAGTTCCTGGGCTATAAAAGTAAAAACCTGGACCCATATATAGCATCGAAGCCTTTTCCCAAGTGGTGAAATCCCTATTAGAACTCCCCAGTTAAGCGTGCTTAGGTTGGAGTAGTTCTAGGATGGGTGACCCACTGGGAAGAACAAATCTGTGCAGGTGTGGCCCAAAGCAGACAATATCGATGATGTGTGAAGGGTTGGGGCGTTACAAATGGTATCAGAGCTGACTCTCCGGAGTACCGAGTGTGGGCTCCTGGCGTCTTTCAGTGCATGTGGCGGGCTTGCGAGCTGGCAGGCTATTGTACGGGGACGTGCAGCCTTATTGGGGGGTGGATTGTAAGGCCCCGGTGTCGCACATCGGGAATGGAAGGGGAGTTCCTGAGCTATAAAAGTAAAAACCTGGACCCTTATTTAGCATCGAGGCCTTTTCCCAAGTGGTGAAATCCCTATTAGAACTCCCTAGTTAAGCGTGCTTAGGTTTGAGTAGTTCTAGGATGGGTGACCCACTGGGAAGAACAAATCCGTGCGGGGTGTGGCCCAAAGCAGACAATATCGATGATGTGTGAAGGGTCGGGGCGTTACAAAAACGGAGCTCTAGGAATGCTCTAACTTTTTCTCAAAGACACTAGGGTAGAGAAGCCAGTGAATCTAGGTGAAAATGTAGAGAGTGTGTGGTTTTTAGAGAGAGAGGGTCAAGATCTAGGGTTTTGAAGTGTTTTAGAGAGAGCAAGAGATGAAAAAGTGAAGTAAAATATAGCTGTTATGAACTGATATATGCACAGTCCGCTCAAGCGTGAGAAGTGATGCTCGAGCGTCAGACAAAATAAGTTGTTTCGTTCGAGCGCGGAATACACACATCTAGTAGTTTTGCAGAGAATTGACCAACGCTCAAGCGCAAGAAAGGCCGCTCAAGCGCCCACTTGATCGAGCGTAGGAAATGCCGCTCGAGCGTAGAATACACCTTTCTAGTAGTTTTGCAGACCTGCAAAAGTACTGAGAGTTTATAAAGCCGCTAGAGTGCAAGAAGTGCCGCTCAAGCGGAGAAGTAAAATTTTGGGCAACAAAAGTTTGAAAACTAAGCACCCAACCTGTTCCAAACACAACCACTACAATCCAATCACCCAATTTAAGGAAAAATAAGGAGGAAAAGAAATAAACAAACATATAAAACTATGAAATCCGAGTCTAGAATACAAAATGGGTCGGGTCTAAACAAAAAATGCTATAACCTCTCCCCTTAAAGAATTTCCTTCCCGAAGTTTCAAATCAAGTTTTAAAACTAAGTTAAAACCAATTACAATAATGATAATCATCCAATTTCGTCACCATGACCCATTCTGCAGTCATCCATTCTCAGCAACTCGATACACAAATTCTAATACTGAAAGTACAGTTCACATTTTTTCAAAACACGTACAATGTTCATAACAAATTTGAGTTTCCAAAACATATAGAACATATACAATGTTTCCATATTCCCAAGCATATACAATGTTTTCATATTTCATTATTATAACAAAATTTCATTACATGCTCAAACATCAACAAATTAGTTCGGATATTTCTGACGGACTTCCAACTCACGTTCCCAAGTTACTTCCTCAACTCCGTGATGTTTCCACAATACTTTAACCAAGGAAATTGTCTTGCCTTGTAAGACTTGGTCTTGAGTATCCAAGACCTTCACCAGTCTCTCTTCATACGATGCAACATCATCTACCTCTAAGTCGGTCCAATCCAAAACGTGAGATGGATGCAGCTCATACTTCCGAAGCATGCTAATATGAAACACATCATAAATCTCGGAAAGCTGTGGCGGCAAGGCCAAACAATAAGCTACCTCTCCAATCCGCTCACGGATCTCAAAAGGCCCAATAAATCGAGGGGACAACTTCCCACTCTTTCCAAATCTCATCAAACCCTCATAGGTGATATCTTCAAAAAGACATGATCTCCTACCTCAAAAGTCAAGAGTCTCCTCCTACGGTCAACATAACTCTTCTAGCGACTCTGGGCCATAACCAACCTCTTACGGATAAGTGCAACTTTCTCCATCATTTCTTGAACTAACTCTGGGCCCAACATAGGTGCGTCACCCACTTCGGCCCAACATACGGGGGATCTATACGGTCAACCATATAAGGCCTCAAATGGTGCCATACCAATACTTGACTGGAAGTTGTTATTATAGACAAATTCCACTAAGGGCAAGTGCCTCTCCCATGAACCCTTAAAATCGAGGACACAACCCCGAAACATATCCTCATGGATCTGAATGGTACGCTCAGACTACCCGTCAATTTGAGGATAATACGCAGTGCTAAATGTCAATCTAGTGCCCAAGGCACTCTTTAGGCTCTGCCACAACCGAGCAGTAAAACGCGGATCTCTATCCGAAACAATCGTCACTAGGACCCTGTGCAACCTCACTATGTCTCTAATGTAAAGGTCGGCAAGATAATCTACCGAGTCACCTACGAGCAGAGGCATAAAGTGCACTGAATTAGTCAACCAATCAACTACCACTCAAATGGCATCACTACCCCATTGAGTCCTCGGAAGGCCCTTAATAAAATCCAATGTGACATGCTCCCACTTCTACTCGGCTATAGGCAAGGGTTGCAACAAACCCGTTGGCCTCTAATGCTTGGCCTTCACTTGTTGATAAGTAAGGCACTTTAATACAAACACGGCCACATCCTTCTTCATACCTCTTCACCAAAACTGGTGACTAAGATCATGATACATCTTTGTGCCTTTCGGGTGCACTACAAGGTGTGAATGATGAAACTATCGGAGCACTTCCTCTTGGCAAGACTCTAGCATAAAAAGACGGTCAATGTATCTAACGTTCAAGTCAGAGTACACGTTTAAGCCTCTTTCTGCCTCTCCACTGGAAATCTTCTCTTGGAGAAATTTTACCTTAAGGTCACCCTTCTGTGCTTCTATCACTTGGTTCACAAGTGTAGGTTGTGCAACTGCCGAAAACAAAGCTGCAGACTTAACAAACTCGCTAAGATGCAAGTCAAACTCCCTAATAATAACCAGCATCTCCCATTCCTGGATGGCAATACATGCTACACTACTATGGATTTCCTATTCAAGGCGTCGGCCACAACATTTGCCTTTCCCGGATGATAATGTAACTCGAAATCATAATCCTCTATGAACTCCATCCACCTTCTCTGCTTCAGATTCAAGTCTTTCTATGTGAATAGATATTTCAAACTCTTGTGATCAGAAAACACTTCAAATTTCTCATTATACAGATAATGCCTCAAAATCTCTAAGGCAAAAATCACCGCTGCTAACTCTAGGTCATGAGTAGGGTAATTCCTCTCATGTGTTTTCAATTACCGTGAGCCATAGGCCACCACCTTTCCTTCTTGCATCAAAACACAACCCAAACCTTCCCCGTAAGGCACCACAATACATAGAATAGTCTAAATCCCTCTTCAGAATAATCAAAAACTGAAACAGTGGTAAGTCTAATCTTAAGCTCTTGAAAAGACTTCTTACAAGTCTCATTCCACACAAACTTAACTCCCTTCCTCGTCAGTCTAGTTAATGATGAAGCTAATCTAGAGAAATCCTTCACAAACAGACGGTAGTACTTGGCCAACCCCAAGAAACTACGGATCTCAAAAGCATTCTTAGGTTATTCCCAATCTTGCACTGCCTCTATCTTGGATGAATCTACAGTCACTCCTTCTCTAGATACCACATGGCCTAAGAACTTAACATTTCTCAGTCAGAATTCACATTTCCTAAACTTGGCATAAAGTTTATAGGCTCTAAGCAACTCAAGCATCACTCGCAAGTGTCCCTCGTGCTTCTCCTCAGAGCGTGAGTAAATCAAGATGTCATCCATAAAGACGACCACGAAACAGTCTAGAAACTCGTGGAAGATCCGGTTCATCAAATCAATAAACACAGTTGGTGCATTGGCTAGCCCAAAGGGTATCACTAGAAACTCGTAATGGCCATACCGCGTACGGAATGCCGTCTTCGGGATATCTTCCTCCCTCACTCTCAGATTGTGATAACCCGATCTTAGGTCTATCTTAAAAAAGCAACAAGACCCCTTCAATTGATCAAACAAATCATCTATACGACGCATTGGGTACTTGTTCTTAATAGTCACACGGTTCAACTTCTGGTAATTTATACAGAGTTGCAACGCACCATCTTTCTTTTTGGCGAAAAAGGCTGATGCTCCCCAAGGTGAAGTATTAGGGCAAATAAAACTCTTATCTAACAATTCCTGAAGTTGAATCTTCAACTCACTCAACTCAGCAGGTGCAAATCTATACGGTGCCATAGAAATCGGTATCGTGCTAGGCACTAAGTCGATAGAGAACTCGATCTCTTGATGAGGTGGTAAACTAGTAAGATCATCCCGAAAAACATCCGGGTATTCACAAATTACCCTTGGCAACTCCACTCGAACTTCATTACGCTCTATACCAAGAAGTTAGCAAGAAGACAACTAAGCTCACTTCGCCCACGTGGATCATATACCGGTGATAAGACTCTATCAACCCGGTTCCTCAAGAAATAAAAACAATCACCACTTAAGGTACATACAGTAACCCTCTGCCGGTAGCGATCTATGATAGTCTAATATGATGACAACCAATCCATACCCAAAATAATATCAAAACTAGACATGTTAATCAACACAAATGCAAAAGGAAGTCAGCGACCAGCAACCTCTATGTTATAACCATGACATCCCTGTTTCAAAGTGACCTCACCACCAATAGGTGACTCTACACAGATAGGAGATGCTAACTAAGCCAACTGTAACCCCAAAACCGTTGCAAATGCAGACAAAATAAATGAATGGAATGCACCCATATCAATTAACACATTAGCAACAAAACTACAAAACAAAAAGGTACCTCTCACTACCGAAGGCGCTGGTATTAGATCTGGCGTGGTAACAGCATACACATGCCCTGAAGGTCTCTGCTCAACCTACTCATCCCTCGGAGTATAAGCTTGATGCACTGATTGAGCCGAAGAGGCTCATTGATTGGCCCTCGAGGTTTGTGCTGACTGTGTAGGCTGGTAGCTCTGTGTTTGTCTCAAACTAGACGCACCGAGTGTGCCACCCAACTGAAGGCAAAATCTTTTCATGTGCCCTGCCTACCCATATTGATAACAAGTGAGCGGCTGCCCTCTCCCCTGACTTTGGTTCTGAGAACGAGTCGAAGACGATGCAAATCGTTGCTCTCCTCCCTCTACGGGCAAGCTGGAGACTTGTGACCCAATTGGCCACACTTGTAACAAGTGAAATCTCCCTAACCACCTCTCTCAGAACCTGAACTCAGTACTGGAAAAGTGGACCTCGGTTGAACTACCTAGGACGGCTGTGGGTTAAAACCCCTCTGCCTTTGACTGTCCCCCTGAATATCTTGGCTCCTTCTAGAGCCCCTCATTCTCTCTTTCTCCATCTACATTACAGTCTCAAGATGAGTCCCTACCTCCTCAAGGCTTCCGTAATCCAAACAACAGCGCTCCTCTATCGCCATTAACTTTGGTGCAAACCTAGATAGGTTAGTAAATATGGCCTTAAACTCGGCCACCGGATTGTTTAACTATACCATCTTGGAAAACTGATCCCTCAACTTCTCCCTAACAGTGGGAGGCAAAAACTTGTTTAGAAGGCGCTGACAAAAGCCTTCCAAGTCACCCCAATGCGCCCACGCACATACTTCCACCACTGACCCGCATCTCCCTTCAACTGGAAAGATGCCAAGGTCATTATTAGTCTATTGTCCTCGATGCCAAGCATCTCGAACATCTTCACTATATGTTCTAGCCACTCGTTTGCCTTCAATGGCTCCTTGGGATCACCCATAAATTCATCTGGATTGGATCGGAAAAACTCTCACTTCATAAAAGATGGCCCTGTCTCAGCTACTTGGGCCTAAACTTGATTCTTAGCCCTGAGAATGTTCATGGATTCCCTCAATGCTCCGGCTATGTCGCGGGCTAAGGTACCTATGGCTTGTTGACCAATTGGTTTGGCCACATTGGCCTGGCCAAGCCCTTCTTCTTGCACCGCAATATCATCCAGTAAAGGCATTTCATGCATCCTAAGCCTACCACGCCTACCACCACCACGTCCACGTCTTGACATTCTAATGGAGGTAACAAAAGAGATTAACACATTTATAAATGTGTCAAAGCTAATTCACTCGCGTCCTAAAGCAGTGAACGACAGTAATTCACTCCACATAAGCACGTAGTCATGTAAACATATATGAATTTCATTCCCAGATAATGATTGTCTCGCGGCGTTGCCAAAGTTCCAATTAGAAACAAGAGTGATCAAGTGCTCTTCTAATAGGACATTTAGAAACCTGTAGACTCAACCAACATCCTAGAAATTAAATCTCATACCTATATAATCATATAAGCATATTATCATATAAGTACATATCGTTCATACTAAAGTCTCTATCAAGCGAGACAAACCCATTATGGTATTAACCACTTCCCACGTACCCAAAGTATTCAAATCCGGTACGCTTTGATATCAAGTTATAACGCCCCAAAATAAATATAATAATCCATCCACAATATCCAATATACAACGACAACAATAATAAGGTTATCTTCCATTAATTCAATGTTATATACAAAAGAGAAACATATGCATCATATATTCTTAAAGTCTAGCCTTGAATCTATAACATATGTTTCCAGTTAAAGGAGAGAAAAGAAGATAAACAGATAAAAATGCCCTGAGGGCGTACATACTTCCAAGATTGTGCTTGGTTACAACAAATGAGTCATCAGCTCAATACAAGTAAAGCCCTAGGCTTGAAAAGAAAGTAAATACAAAATAAACAGAAATTGAGCCTTTAGCTCCACAGTCCTCTCAAGCTAAGCCCTTGGCAGAGGCATATCACTAGCATCTGAAAATGGTTTCCCAAGTAGGGTGAGCCAAAACCTAGTAGAACAATGCAGCACAATATATGTTTCTTAACAAGATGTAAGTATGATGTACATGTTCAATGCCCAAAGACAAATCTTTTACAACTCTTTTTCCAAAACCATGTTATGCCAAACTTACATCTTTATCCATTTTACCTCAGTTCATTAGTTATACCTATTTCATTTAATTAACCAAACAGAGGATACACCCCATAGGTCTCCAACCAATATAATTATCATACAAATACATTACTTGCCATTTTACGAAAATTTCGTCTGCGGGAATTGGCACCCATGTATACGCGCAGTTTTCGAGACTTTCATCGTGAACACACAGGCCAACTTAGTTTAATGGAGTCCATCCCCTTTCTTCTTCCAAATATGGAATACATCTCCTTTCTCCTCCCAGACATCATACATATATAATGTATACAAATCATAGTCATATTCTATGATAACGACCAAGAGATTAGTTTCAATTCTCTTAATCGTCATGCAATTTCTACAATAATCATGACTATCTTTCACCGATAGCTCAAAACAGACATTTCTAAACAGATATACAATCTTCACAACAGATAGATTATCCAAATTTTCATAGGTGAGGGGGTAGTACATATCAACTCCACCATTTATATAAACGCCCATCAAATCTCATATTTCTAATACTAATTTCATTTATTTATACAAAATAATTATTTGAGATATTTTAAGGCAAACTTCCCATTTTTCCAATATTCACTCCAAGTACCAAAACCAATCATTTTAACATAGCACAAGCTCACATTTACTTCCATAACCATTTCCAATACATCCATTCAAAAAACCCTCTTTTGATTTTAAACCAAAACCCGAGGTTTGTTTAAAATCATCTCAAATCCCAATATTTAAATGCTAGTAGAAGGGGCAAGGGTAATACTGCAACTGAAGTCAATGTTAGAACAACTGCAGTCAATACTGGTTTAAAGGGCATAAGAGGTCCTGCACGTGCAAGTGGTAAAGTAAATGCTGGTGGAAGCGGTAAGGGTAATCCTGCAATAACAACTAATTGAGTAAATGCTAATGTGAGAGGCAATGCCAAACCTCCTTCTATAACTTCTATACTTGAGACTGTTAGAACAAGAAGGCAAGCCAAAAGAACTGGTTAGTGAAAGAAAGTAGAGCATTTCATGTGTATGTTGTGTTTTTTGTATTTTTGTTTTGAAACAAGTGATGGTCTATTGTATTTAAGCACAAGAATGGTAGGATAGGGCAAACATGGTTGCTTGATTTATGGTTTTTGATAAATTGGTTAAAGTGTTGTGGGAAAATCTTGATGAAACTTAAGTGTTTTTGTGGCATTTTAGCAGATGAGACTTGAGTGGCAAATATGGTATTGTAATTAGCTTTACTGTGACAATGGATCTTTTTTGGGCCATTGTAATGCAGCTGTAAAGACAATTGTAATGCAGCTTTTTGAGCAGATTTTTTGTTGTGGCTTTAGAAACATTGTTATGGCTTTGGAAACATTGTTATTTTGTGGTTTTGTGGAAACATTGTTAAAGACCATTGTCATTGGAAATTTGGAAACATTATTAAAGACCATTGTCATTGGAAATTTGTTATTTTTTTTGTAGGATTGGTTCATGAAGCTATTTGGAATTAAACTCAGCAGATTAAAAGACCTGGTTTGGAATAATTTTGGATCCATTGTCATGTTGCTTGTCATTTTAGCATTGGAATGCAGTAAATATAAAGTTTTAAAATCAAAATTAAAAACCACAACAAATTCAAATCTACAAATTTCATTCATTTCATACAAATTGCAGCTGATTAATTTCATACATTGATCAAGTGCATATGCACCTTACAAATTCATTTCATACTAAACATTAACATGGTGTTAATAAAACACACAATCAAAACTACCAATGATGCCTCATCATCATGTTCAGTGCCTCCATCTTCATTTCCAACTTCATGAGTATTCCATTAAAGTGCATGTAGATTTCAACTTCCTCAACTCTTGGTTTCTTATCAATCTCATCTCTTCCATTAGTAGGATCAAATTCAACCGAGTTGCACCAAGACCAGAAATCACAAACCCCAAAACCTTATTTTTCACACACACAGTACAGCCTACCTTTCGAAAGCTTGTCGGACTCTACCACTCTAATGGTTGCTCTTTTCGCACAACGACATTTCTTGCTGATGAATCTTAAGATTTGTGCTTCCTCACCACCCATATTGCTTGAAGACGACATTTTTTCTAGGGTAGAGTCGACTGATATAGAGATGAATGTAAGAGTAAAGAAACCATCTTGATGTGTGAAGCTTTTATTTCTAACTCTAAGGGCATTTTAGTCCTTCAAATTGAAGGGAAAACCATATTTCATTGGGGAAATTCTGTTTCCGCACACTAAATTTCCTCAATCTGCACACTTGATGAATTCTTTTATATTACATTTTTGTCCTAAAATAAAAATATCAAAATACCCTTGTAATGAGCCCAACATGCATATCATGATCATATTTATTCAATTATGTGTTAATTATTAATTTTGATATGTGCCATGTGATTAAATTGAGTATATCTGTTCAATTTGAAAATTATCTATTTGAATTAGAAACTATCTGTTATGATTTATGTTGAGAATCTGAAATTGAGGGCCTTAATGGCGTCAGAAACCAAAATTGAGTATATGAATAGACTAATTGGAATTTTTAGAACCTTATGATAAATTTGATTAAAAACTGGTTCAGTTTAATTAATTAAGTTGTGTTTAATTGATCTAATGTTCTAATTATTGTATTAAGCCACTCAAACTATAAATTTGTGCCTTAAGCTCATTTGAGCTCATTTTTCCCTTCATTCTTTAGTGTAAAATTTGAGGGAGAGCTTCTAGAGAGAGAGAAAACTCACATTCGAGAGAGAGAACTCACATTCTAGAGAGAGAAAGTGTAGAGATTGAAGGAAACTTGAATGGTTAGCTTGAATTGATCAAGTTTGTGCTAGAATTGGTGTGTTTGAAGTCTCTCGGTAAGCACTTAACTGTCAATTCTTGAAGATGATATGTTTTAGAGTTGTGTTCATGGATTATTCATGATCTTTTGCATGTATTTTGTTAATTAAAGACAAGAAGATGAAGAAGCTTTACATGCATGTATTAATATGTTGAATTTTGCCATGCTGAGTTTGAATTCTAGTATTCATGTTGAAATTGTGGGTTAAATTGTATATGCATGTTTCATTCATCATGTGTTAACTCTTAAATTCATGCTTTGGAAAGAGTTTTGTACATGCATGGAGCTTTTGAGCTCAAATTTGGCAAATTCATGAGTTTTGAGAAAAGAACTTGGAAAAAACTCACATGGATGAGTTTTTGGGTTTAATTTTGGTAGATTTAAAGTGATTTTGAGTAAATGGTTTTTGAGGGGTCATGTATATATGTTTTCCAAAACAACTATGTGTTTTTGAATAAGCCATGCATGACCCAAGCCTTTGAATTTGCATTTTTTGAGCTCAAACTCTATTTTGGAAACCCAAAAATCCTGCAGATTGCTCGAGTGACCAAGTATACGCTCGAACAAACTTGACAAGCTTCTAGTATTTTTGCAGTCTTTACAAACAGCTCGAGTGACCAAGTTTGCGCTCGAGCGAACTCTCTGTATATCGTTGGACCGCTCGAGCGACCAAGTGTTGGCTCGACTGTAGATTAGATTGTCCCAGTATTTTTCAGACCATGCAGTTCGCTCGAGCGGCCAAAAGGTGGCTCGAGCGGTCAGGTCATTTTCAGCATATTTTGACAAGCTCTTCTGTGTTCATATATTCATTCTTATCTTCTCTAGAGCATTTCTAAATATGAATTATGACTCGTTAAGAAACTAATAAGTGAGAAACCAACATGAATAGTTGAATTAGAAAGAGAACATGAATTATTCGATTCGAACTATGTGTTCCAATTTGTGTGTGTATGTGAAATGTGTAGGTTTGAACATTGTGGAGGAACATCAACCTACTAAAGGTGAGTAATATCATAGTAAAGATATTTTCGCCTATTATATTTTTTTACTGTGTCAATGTGGTAAGCTTTTTTGCACTTATGATTTGAAAGTATGAACGAGTCTTCTTTCTGTTTGTTCAGTATGTTATCTGTAATATATTTGTTAGACTTGAGGTCGTTTTGCTATGTGTTGGGCCAGAGATCGTTTTATACAGCTGTATTGGACCTAAGGTCGTTCTGCTATGTGTTGGGCTAGAGGTCGTCTTATACAGCTGTATTGGACCCAGGGTCGTTCTGTTATGTATTGGACCTAAAGTCGTTTTGCTATGTAATGGGGTTATCTTATGATTTTACTATTGTTTATAGAACTCATTCATATAACCTCTTTACTTTGATGTTATTCACTAGGCGTTAGCTCATTACATATATATATATATATATATATATATATGTATGTAAGTGAGCAGTGAGACGTTCAACCCCAACCTTAGTGAATCTGTGAAAGTTACCAAGTTTTTGAGGAGCCAACTAAGGATGCCTTATTCAGAAGGCTGTTGTCTTTTGATTTTATGTTTTCTTTATTGGCCATGTTTAGCTATGACTGTAGATATGTTTTGAGTTTGTATAATAATGATCTTGTGAATGGTCTTGGTTGAATACTATTTTCTGCATATGAATGGATGTAAGTTATTAACTAAATGAGATGTCTGGATGTGTCATGTATGCACAACTCATTGGAAAAATGTTTAAATTTTATATCTCTGGATGTGTCTGGATATGTCATGTAGCCTTGTTATTAATTGAATATTTCTGTTAATTCTATCTTTCAAGACGACTAATCTGGGATTACTAGCCGGTTATGGTCCTGAACCTATAGCGGCGGGTTCAGGTCGTCACAACCCTCATCGTTCTAACCAAAACCCTAAGTCATTGCCGTTATCGCCCATTCTCCTCACCTTTGGTAACCACCTCTCCATAGCTTTCCTTCCTTCTTGCTGTATCCATCAACCACCACATCAACCGCCAATAGTAACCCATACGTTGTCGTCCTAACCTTAACATCACTACATACCATTGTTGTTGCTGCTACCGCCATCAAACCGCCGCTTCTCTTCCTCATCTGGCGACCTTCTCCAACCCTTTTTCCCAACTCCTGCTGCTCATCACCGGTTAAGATCACGCCATTTTTGGTTGCGATAGCGATCGTGCTTTTTCTTATACTCCGACACCCTTTGCATTATCTTTCCCATCCCATGTCAACTTGCGCAGTTACCACAACTGCCATAGCCAGTCTTATCTCTCATCTCTTATTATCTTTTTCTCTTCAAACCCTAGATCTAGGTTTTCCAAACCTCCCTCTTTGTTAGTAATAACGGTCGGGACTGTTATCAATCGTCGACAGTAGAGATCGGGCTATAATGGTAGAGGGGGGCGGCAACGGAGATGGTGATTAGGGATGATCGGAGGTCGTGGTTGGGGATGTCCGGAAGTGGCACAAACTGGTGGTAATGGTAGTGTGAAAAAGGAAGTAGATGAGGACATTTTTTGTATAATAAGTTGTGTATTGAGTAACAAATGAGATTTCGAATTTATTAAGTATGTGTTTTGAGAAATAATGTACACAGAAAAGATTTTAATGTGTGAAAATAGGAGCTTCCCTTTCCATGCCCATTTGCACATTAGGCACGTGTTATGTACGGATTGTTATTTATATTAGATGGAAGCTACCTGTGCATATCAATCAGTAACCACATAAAGTTATGTGGTGATTTTCAAATGTTAGGTAAATCGCACGTGTCCCATAGCCCACAGAGCTAAAGTGAAGTTTGTCTTTATTATTATTACTAACGGGTTGCACACACAATATATGTGTAATTTTAAAAAATATAACCATATAAGAATAATGATAAAAAAATGCACATATAATATTTGTTACTTACATAGTAAAGATTTATTTTATCAAACACAATAATCTTTAAGCGTTGTTTGAGATGATTTAAATAAATACATTTTTTAATTTTTATAAAAATATATGAAAAAAAATAAAAAAATGACATGACCTAAAAAAATAGAAAGATAAAAAATATACTTGTATAACACACACGCCAAACATGCTCTTAATTTAAAATCTTTATCCTTTTCATTTTTATATAATATCAACTATAAAAATATTTAGAAAAACCCAAAATATGCGATAAAACAAAGTGTCGACGCCATCCAGACCTTCTTTTATAAAGTGAGTGTTTGGGAAGTGAGTTTTTTTGTAAATTTGTTTAGTTGTAGGATATTATTAAAGAAATTTTTTTTTGTGGTTGGGAAGATAGTTGGGTTTTTTTTAGTTGGATGTGATATTTGTGAGAGAAAAAGTGAAATGATTATGGAGTTTGATGTGATATTGTGTTTGGATTTATTTTTTTTGATTTTGTAAACAATTTATCTTTTAGTGAAAAAGAAAAAAAAAAGAAAAACCAAAACACCAAGGGTGCGTTTGTTTGAACGGACTGGATAAGGGGAGATTGTAATCCATCGGACTGTTAGTCATGAGATACATTGTCCCGAGACTATTTGGTTGGACTAAATTTGTATCCTATGTTTCTTTAGTCATGGGATTAGATATCTGGATTAGACTATTTTTAGTTATCAAATGTTTGCTTGGGATATTATGGAGAATAGTAAATGCTCAAATGACTATTTTATCTTTCTCAATTATTTACTAAGTAATAGCTATCTTAAACATAGCTTTAATATTTTAATTATTTTTAGCTAGATTAAATAAAAATTTATTTTATTTTATTTTTTGCACAATATTTTAATTATTTTAATTTATTATTTTCAATTAAATTAAATTTATAATTTATAATTTATATTTTTTATTTAATATATAATTTTAAATTAACGACAATAAAAAATAATTTTATTTAATATATAAATTAAGTTTTCAACAACACTAAAAATTTAATTTATAAGGCCATAATTTATAATTTATTATTCTTAATAAATTTAATTTATAATTTATATTTTTTATTTAATACATAATTTTAAATTAACAACACTAAAAAAATAGTTTAATTTAATATGTAAATTTAAATTTTTAACAACACTAAAAAAATTTAATTTATAAGGCCATAATTTATAATTTATTATTTTTAATTAAATTTAATTTATAATTTAAAATTTAAACTTTTTATTTAATATATAATTTTAAATTAACAACACTAAAAAAATAATTTATAAATATTCAAAAAATTATTTTATCAGAGCCCGGTGATGTTGTGTCCTGTTTCTCACTGCTTTGTTTCTTCTAATTAATCTTTTCCTTTGTTTATTTGATTAATCTGGTTTTCAGTTCATCTTAATCACCCACAAGATCGATCCGTGTTTTCCACCTTGTTACGTTTATTCCACCTGCGTTTAAGTCACCCACTTCTTCCCAGTCCTGAGTAAGTCCTTAGGTTTAGGCAATGTCGGACTTAGGGGTCAAAAGATAGGGTCTGTATGTATACACAGGTCTGTGAAGTTACAAGGTATGTGATAAACTGGATAAGAATAGGGTATGTATTAAGGTATCTGTAAAACTGATTAATTAAAAAGAACAATGAATCGATTATTTAGAAGTAACTCTTCAGTCAGTTCTAGGTCAACCACTTTGCCCTCAATACCTAATCAAGGATTAGTAATTAATGAAGAAGATGTTGAAATACAAAATGATAAAATTGATGTAGACTGGAATATCCCAAAATTGCCAATTAAAGAAATTTATAAAACTTCTTTTACACAAAATACTTTCAAAATCTCTTTGCATGTTAAGACAATTGAACAAGTATATGCTTTAGAAAAACCCAGGGAAACCTGTCAATTATTTGATGCTAATCTCATCAAAAGATATTTAAAAAGTGATTACAATTTTATTCATATAGGTTTAATTCAAGTTGGTGTCAAACCATTAACTCAACAAGGTAAAAATACTTCTGTTTTATTATGTTTAAGAGATGCTCGTTTTCTTAATTACAATGATAGTTTAATGGGTATGATGGAAACTGGTCTTCATAAAGGTCCAGTACATTTTAATTGTTTTCCTGATTTTACTCTTAGTTTACGAGATCCAAATATTTTACATGCATTAACATTAAATATACAATTACATGGTTCATTTACCAATATGGTGAATAAAACCCATAATATTGCTTTAATTTATCGTGTTCATTATAAGTGCATGAAAACTAATTTAAATGTTCACGCATTGCACAAGTCCCCTAAAGATAAAACTTTACTAATCCAAAGTAATAGTACTGATACCCATATAAATGTTTCCCAAATGATTGAATGGAAAAATGTAGATTTACCAGATCAATGGATCACTGTAAATGAACATTACAAACATAATCAACAACAATCATCTATCCAAGATATTCAGGATATTCAACAAATTCATGATGGTACAGTTCATATTAAATTTAATCGTAGTCAATCATCCAGACATAGCACCTCTAGTGTACCTTCTGAAATTGAAACTGAAGATGAAATATTTAATACTCCACTGTTTCGGAAAAATAGTCAAATTCATTAGGACAAACCTCTAATTAAAAGGTATTGATAATACTGCTACTTCTCAAATTAGTAAACTTGTTTACTCTACACACACACATTTACCTGAAGAAGAAACTGCTTCTAATAATTCTCCAACTCAAACTGATTTTGAAGAATTTATACCGCCAGTCAATCCTCAACTTATGACCATTAAAAAGGATTTTAAACCTAATCTTGATAAATTATTCATTGAATTTAAGTCTTTTAAAAATAAAAAACTCAGACATGCTTATTATGATACCTATGATAAACAACACCAATCCAGAATCACTAGACATTGGTATGATTTCATGATTGAATATAGTTTTGAATTACCCCTCTTAGAATATGTTGAAAAATATTACAAAAACCTAAATACCATCACCAAACACAAATGGAAAACTTCTGAATCTACAACTGTTAGTTCTAGTCACCCTCCTCTTGAGAAAATAATTATCAAACAACATGGTTCTGACATTCCTGCTTCTCCTTTCAAATTACCTGGCGATGATGCTGAAATCAAAAAAGTCATTGAACAAAATAATTACAATATATAGAAAACTTGAAGCTTTCTGAATGAATTCGTTACAATATATAGAAAAGGAAAATACAGTAGTCATGTGACTAATACAGTATTCTTGTGACTGATACAGTAATCTTGTGACTTCTTTGATTGATGAAAGCAGTTGGCAGCGCATGGGATAAAGAAGATGCTGTCGGTTGCTTTCGGTGGAGTGATAGCACGAATATGCAGCTTTAACAAAAGTTGATTGAGTGAATAGTGACGGTGAACAGTAAAAGTGAACAGTAACTTTTACTATTCATCACTTTCGGTGGAACACGTGAATATAGAATCAATATAGATACAAATTAGCAGCTTTTCTCAAAAGAGTATTGATTGAAGCTAATTTGTATTTATAGGGAATCCGATGTTTGATCAGGCAAATGGGTCCTGAGCATCTTGGAATTCAGATCTGCCATATGAGATTGGTTGAGTAGTTGATCCTTCAGAAGATTGTGAATGGTCTGAACTGTCTTCTGAATTTTCTGAACTGGTTGACTGGGCTTCAGCTTGATCTGTAATTTGGCGGGCTAACTGGAGCAATTCATCTCTGGATAACTTGGGCTTGACCTTTGATTTAGCTTTGGGCTGAGCAGGGGTGAAATGGGCTTAGCCTTAGCTTTGGATTTTGATTTGGGCCGTGAATGTTCCTTGGGCTGGTCCAGAACTGCAGGAGCTTTGGACTTAGCCTTGGATTTTGATTGGGTTGGCTGAACTGATTTGGATTTGGGCTTGGAACCGCTAGATGAGGGGCTTCCAAGGTTGATTGGAGGAAGACTGGGCTGACTTCCTTGACTGATTGCAGCAGTTGGGTTCTGCTGGGCTTTGATCATAGAAGGAGTTGGAGCATATTGATCAACAGGAAATTCTTCTTGAACAATTTCAAATATTCTGGGCACATTGAACTTAGCCCACCATTTAACTGAATGTTGACGGGTGATTATGTTACCATCAATTCCATATTGCCATTTAAATATCCATGGGAGTTTATATTTGGATATAAAAATTAGCAAAGATGGAAATTGTCTCTGATGAGTGGTGAATGGGTAAACAGAGGAGAAATAGTTAACTAGTTCAATGAGATCACCAGGGAGGATGTCTGAAATGGCACCATAATGAGTCCACCATCTCAGAAACCAGGTAGGTAATTCAGATTTGAATTTTTGATCAAAGCAGATGTACCAAGAGTGACTAAAAGTTTCATTTTGGTACAGGAAAATCTTGAACCAGGCATCAACATAGTCATGGTAATTATACTGAATGGAATGACCAGGCAAATCTCGAAGCTGATAAGGAGGACCCCATTCAGCTTGGGAAACAATACTATGGATGTAAATGGAATGATACAGAACCTTGCTGGCGTAGGTTCGATCATAAATGGGTTTGATCAAGACTGATTGATGATGGATCAAAATATCTTTGTAATAGGTGATTGTTTTCTCTGGATGTGAGAGGATGAAATGGCATCCAGAGCCAAAATGGGATTTAGCAATTTCATGGATCAATTGACTTTTAGGATGACTGGGTTCTTTATAGAACAGATTAGTAGTGTGTGATTTGATATAATCAGTTCGGGATGACTTAACTGGGTTGGCAGGAAATGGAGTAACTGAGACTGATTGGCTTGATGAAGCAAAAGGATCAGTAGCCAAAGCAGTGGAGTAATTAGGCCTGGGGATGTTACCAAGGAGTTGGTAACGGTTGATCATTTGAATGGGTTGAGGGTATTGTCCTACTAACTCCAAAGGAGGAGGAACAAAAGGCTGACTAGAAGAAACCAAAGCCTTGGAAGGAGGCCTTGGGAGACATCTGTTTAAACAAGAAACAATGATTATCAGCAGGGATTAACAACCAGAAAGAAGATCAAGATAATTTTGGTAGTAGTGTAAATCATTGTAATAGTTATGACGCAGAATGCGACGAGCTTGAATCTGTTGGTGAATGATGTATTGGGCTCTCTTGGTAGTGGGTTTGGTTGATTTAAGGCGATTAATTCGGTGGTTGACTTGTTTAATCAAGGTTTGGTAATGGGTAATTTGGGTTTTTAAATATGGAGTATGTGGAGCTGCACTCATCTCTTACCCCCCTGTAAAAATTCCCGGGTGAGAAAATCAGGAAGGGAATTTTGACAACCAGGTATATAGGTAATATCAAAATCAAAAATACTTAAAATAGATTGCCAACGGGCAAAAATTTGTTTACTAGCAAGATTTTGAACATCTTTTTCTAAAACATATTTAGCAGATTTGCAATCAACACGAAGTAAAAATTTTTGATTTAAAATATCATCTTGAAATTTTTGAATACATAAAACAGTAGACAAAATCTCTTTTTTAATAGTACTATAATTTAATTGTGCTTTATTCCAGACACCAGAATGGAAACGGACAATCTGTTCAGGGGATTGAGGAGTGACTTTCTGAAGAAGAATGCCACCATAACCAATATCAGAAGCATCAGTTTGAATAATTTTGAATGAATTTTCAGTAGGAATACCAAGACAAGGAAGAGATTTAACATATTGTTTGACTTGTTGAACAATAGAAGTATGAACAGATGACCAAGGAGGAGGATTATCCTTTAACCTATCAAACAATGGTTGACAAGTCTTCCTAAGGTCTTTGTAAAAATCAGCAATATAATTAAGGGATCCTAAAAACCTTTGTAACTGGGTTTTATCAAGAATTTCATCGGGGAACTTGGATGCAAACTCAATTGATCGACTAATTGGCAGAATAGTATTGTGGTGAATATCATATCCTAAGAATCTAACTTTAGTTTGAAAGAGTTTGATTTTAGGGGCAGAGACGACTAAGCCATGACTTTTAATTGTATAAAAGAATGCAGTTAAATGTTTCCAATGTTCATTAAGGGATTTGGAAAATATTAAGATGTCATCAATATAAACAATAGAAAAATGACTAAATGGATTAAAAATATCATTCATTATATTTTGAAATTCACTAGGAGCATTTTTTAAACCAAATGGCATTACATTCCATTCATATTGACCAAAGGGTGTGTTAAAAGCAGTTTTATATCGATCTTTAGGGTGAATTTGTATTTGCCAAAACCCACTTTTTAAATCAAATTTGCTAAAAATAACAGCTTGATTAAGTCTTTTAATCAAATCTTTTTTATTAGGAATAGGATATCTAATCCATTCTAAAACAGCATTGAGTGGTTTATAATTAATAACTAAGCGAGGGACACCTCGTTCTAATTCAGCATTTTTATTAACATAAAAAGCAGGACAAGACCATGGTGATTTACTTGGACTAATGATTCTGTTTTTTAATAATTCATTAATTTCTTTCTTACACATTTCAAGTAATTCATAATTCATTTGAATAGGTCGAGATTTAGTAGGGATGTGTTTTTCATTAAAATTTTTAATATATGGCAAAGTAACTACATGCTTTTTTCTGTGCCAAAATGCAGTAGGTAAATGGGAGCAGACAGTGGATTCTAGTTTTAATTTAAAATCATTAATTTGAGAAATAATAACAGGATCAGTTAATTGTTGATCAATTCTTTTATAATTGATTTCTTCCTTAAGAAAATTGATTTGCCTAGTTAAGCGATTAATAGTATGGGAAATAGAACAATCTTTTAATAGTTTTAATTCGAACATCTCAGGTGGAAACAAAAATTTAAAAGTAACAGGTTGACCTAAAACATGAGTGGTAATTCCTTCAGCAGATGTAGTGAATGGATAAAGTAAATGTATAAATGGAGTACCTAATATGATTTTATCAGTCATGTTTTTTACTAAAACAAATGAGGTTTTGAAACATACATTATCTTGACAAACATGAACATTAGGTAATTTATATTTAATACGCATTTTACTACCATTAGCAGAGGTTAATTTCTCATGACATTTTTCATAGTATTTAGTAGGGAGCAAACCTTCTTGTACACAGTTTAAATCAGCACCGGTATCTATTAGAGCAATTAAGTTCAATTCAAAATCATTAATAACTATCTTAATTCGCGAATACCATTTTTGCATATAGATTTTATTGATTAGATTTAATCTGTTATCATCAAGAGTATGGGATTGTGATCTATTGTCAAATATTAATTTATCAGGATTAGTGTGATCAGAATCGGGGTCAGAATTATGTTGAGATTCATTAGGAGATTCATGGACTGAGTTGTGGAAATTATCTAAACTTTTATTAAGTTTTAATGTAATAATTTCATCTTCTAATTTTCGATCTTTTTGTCTTAATTCATTAATAGTTTGTTTGATTTGATTGATTTCAGATTGTAAATCTTGAAGTGTAATTTCTTTAGTTTTATTTTTAAATCTTTCTAAAGTCTTAGATAAGCTGATAATAGGTTTATCAATCTTAGGTTTATCATCAGAATGAATTAATAAAGATTTTAATTTATCAATATATTTTTGTTTTAAATTGGGATCATCTAATTTACTAATTAATTCAATAAGAGCAGATTCTTCTTGGGTGTTTTTAGTAAGAACAGTTAGTTGTTTGACTGGTTTACAGCAGACATCAGTACATCCTAGATTAATATGATTGTCAGAATCATCACTAGGTGAATGATAATCAGATGAAGTTCTTGGATGATCAGAAGAGGAGTCGCTAACAGATTGATTTAATTGGAAGATTTCAAATAACTGATTTTTGGAATTATCATCAATTTGAAGTTGGTTAACTCTATCCTTTAATTTTTGCTTTTCTTTACATTTATTTGAATAATGTCCTTTTTGACCACAATTATAGCAGGTAATATCTTTATTATTTTTAGATTTGGGATGTGATTTTTTATAATATTTCTTTTTGGGTTTAGTATAAAATTTATCATTGGATTTGGAAGGTGAATAATTTTTTCGATATTTATTAGAATATTTGGATTTATGTTTATGTTTAGAATATTTGTGTGATTTTCTACGGGAAGGTGCAACAGGAGGTAAACCATATTGTTCACAGAAATTTCCTAATTCATATTTAGCTTTATGTTTATCCTTAGTGGCTTTTTGACTAAGTTTAAGATCAATACACATTTTTAATCCTTCTTTTTGAATAGTGCTAATGATGTCTCCATAGGTTAAATTGTCATATTCAATAACACCAGTAGGTTGACTAAGAACATCTCTAATTTTGTGAGCAAATAGACTAGGTAATCCATTAATGAATTTTTCCTTCCAAAATGATTTAGTACAATCTTCACGTAACATAACTCTAGAGGTAAATACGTCTTTATACCATCGAAAATCACTTAAAGTTGGGCAAGTAAGGTTACTAAGTTGATCATGTATGCGAGAATAAATATTAGTAGGTGTACCAATAAAATGTCGAACAATAGTATAAATTAATGTATTAATACCATCAGGGTGGCAACATCCAATAGTCTCATCAAAAATAGGGAGACCATTATCATCAGTTTGATTAGCATATATGATGGAGTCTCGTTGATCTTCAGTTAAGTATTTTTCCCACCAAGATTTGAGCATACCAGTAAAACCAGAAGTAATTAAGGAAACAATTTCAGATTGAGAATATTGGGGATAATTAGAGAGGTAACTATTTGAAACCATAGATAAATGATTTAATTTTTGAAGTATTTGATCTTCACTAAGACCATCAATGTTCCATTCGTAGAGTTTTTTAGCAGAAACAGAAAATTGGTTACTAATATTATTTTCTTCATATTGAAGGTCAGGTGGAGTAGGTCGAGAATACCAGTTTTTGGTAGTTTGAGGATTAACTTTGGGATAATGAATTTTATTAAGATTAGAAGATTGGAATTGTTGGGCTAATTGATTTATTTCATCATCAGTAGTGTCAGTTTCAGATGTGGTAGAAACAGTGTCAATATTTGGTTGTTGATTTAAAACAGTAAGACCTTTATCTTTAGAAGGTGAGGCATTATCAGTGGTAGATAGTTTAGTGAATAATTTTTCAATAGCTTTGACAGTAGATTGATCAGTGGTTACCAAACTAGTTCTTTTGGAGCGATGACTAGGTAGATTAAGTAAAGGTTGATCTAAAGGTTGTGGTTTAGTAGATGTAACAGATTCTAAATTTGTCTCTATTTTATCTAATTGTTTACCAATGGTGTTTAAATATTGATTAGTATAATTATTTTGTTCAATGACTTTTTTGATTTCAGCATCATCGCCAGGTAATTTGAAAGGAGAAGCAGGAATGTCAGAACCTTGTTGTTTGATAATTATTTTCTCAAGAGGAGGGTGACTAGAACTAACAGTTGTAGATTCAGAAGTTTTCCATTTGTATTTGGTGATGGTATTTAGGTTTTTGTAATATTTTTCAACATATTCTAAGAGGGGTAATTCAAAACTATATTCAATCATAAAATCATACCAATGTCTAGTGATTCTGGATTGGTGTTGTTTATCATAGGTATCATAATAAGCATGTCTGAGTTTTTTATTTTTAAAAGACTTAAATTCAATGAATAATTTATCAAGATCAGGTTTAAAATCCTTTTTAATGGTCATAAGTTGAGGATTGACTGGCGGTATAAATTCTTCAAAATCAGTTTGAGTTGGAGAATTATTTGAAGCAGTTTCTTCTTCAGGTAAATGTGTGTGTGTAGAGTAAACAGGTTTACTAATTTGAGAAGTAGCAGTATTATCAATACCTTTTAATTTAGAGGTTTGTCCTAAATGAATTTGACTATTTTTCCGAAACAGTGGAGTATTAAATATTTCATCTTCAGTTTCAATTTCAGAAGGTACACTAGAGGTGCTATGTCTGGATGATTGACTACGATTAAATTTAATATGAACTGTACCATCATGAATTTGTTGAATATCCTGAATATCTTGGATAGATGATTGTTGTTGATTATGTTTGTAATGTTCATTTACAGTGATCCATTGATCTGGTAAATCTACATTTTTCCATTCAATCATTTGGGGAACATTTATATGGGTATCAGTACTACTACTTTGGATTAGTAAAGTTTTATCTTTAGGGGACTTGTGCAATGCGTGAACATTTAAATTAGTTTTCATGCACTTATAATGAACACGATAAATTAAAGCAATATTATGGGTTTTATTCATCATATTGGTAAATGAACCATGTAATTGTATATTTAATGTTAATGCATGTAAAATATTTGGATCTCGTAAACTAAGAGTAAAATCAGGAAAACAATTAAAATGTACTGGACCTTTATGAAGACCAGTTTCCATCATACCCATTAAACTATCATTGTAATTAAGAAAACGAGCATCTCTTAAACATAATAAAACAGAAGTATTTTTACCTTGTTGAGTTAATGGTTTGACACCAACTTGAATTAAACCTATATGAATAAAATTGTAATCACTTTTTAAATATCTTTTTATGAGATTAGCATCAAATAATTGACAGGTTTCCCTGGGTTTTTCTAAAGCATATACTTGTTCAATTGTCTTAACATGCAAAGAGATTTTGAAAGTATTTTGTATAAAAGAAGTTTTATAAATTTCTTTAATTGGCAATTTTGGGATATTCCAGTCTACATCAATTTTATCATTTTGTATTTCAACATCTTCTTCATTAATTACTAATCCTTGATTAGGTATTGAGGGCAAAGTGGTTGACCTAGAACTGACTGAAGAGTTACTTCTAAATAATCGATTCATTGTTCTTTTTAATTAATCAGTTTTACAGATACCTTAATACATACCCTATTCTTATCCAGTTTATCACATACCTTGTAACTTCACAGACCTGTGTATACATACAGACCCTATCTTTTGACCCCTAAGTCCGACATTGCCTAAACCTAAGGACTTACTCAGGACTGGGAAGAAGTGGGTGACTTAAACGCAGGTGGAATAAACGTAACAAGGTGGAAAACACGGATCGATCTTGTGGGTGATTAAGATGAACTGAAAACCAGATTAATCAAATAAACAAAGGAAAAGATTAATTAGAAGAAACAAAGCAGTGAGAAATTTGTTAAGTAAAATAGATATTTTACAAAATAATTTCATGGGACACAAATTTTATAGTTTCTATCCTACCCCCATGAAATAGAATAGTCCCATATCTATAGGAAGTCCAAAACAAAAAAAATAAAACAAATAATAAATTATTAATCCGATGAAACTAAAAGACCAACCCCGCCTCCATAATCCTTGTAAAACAAACACACCCCAAGTTCCCAAACACGGCTAACTTATAATCCAGACCTTCTTTTATAAAATAGAATAAAAATAGAATAGATTCTTAAAATAGGATAGATTCTTGATTTGCTTCCCTCTTAGGATCGTGGTCGGACAGTCGAAGCCAAAACTTTTTCGAGAAAGAGCAAGAGCAAGAGCAAGAGCAAGAGAAAGAGAGAGAGAGAGAGAGAGAGGGACCATTGGTGATCCTACTTTGGTTTCGCTTCTTCGCTTCGATCGTCTCTCTTCATACGTTTCTTATCGGCCCCTTCCTTCTTCAGCTACCAAATCCACGGCCTTCTTAAACTCTCACAAATGGGTACGTCTCTCTCTCTCTCTCTCTCTCTCTCTCTCTCTCTCAATTTTCAGTTTTCTGATCCACTTAATTTACGATGTTTATCTTAAAATCTCATGTTCTGGTGCATCACAACCCTATAATTGAACTAACTAAATTATTGTTCCTCTTTAATTAATTTGCTATTAATTCTATGTTGTTCTTAGGGTTTTAAATTAATTCTATGTTGTTCTTAGGGTTTTAATTCATATAACTGAAAACTCTGACAATTTTATATGCGTTTAATGGGTTTATACTTAAACTGTTTTCTATTTAACATTTTTTGTTCCACAAACTTCAATCTTTATGGTTTTTCTCTAAATTTTGATGCCATTGATTTTTCCTTTAGTTGTTAAAATTTGAATCCGAACCAAGTATAGTCAGTGAAAAATAGCCAAAATGGGGCTTTCTTTTTTATGGACTTCTTGAATCGTTTTTAAACAGTGATTTTTGATCTTCTGAGCTGATGTGAACTGGGTATCCTTCTATATGCGGTTCTGATAAATAAAATATTATGTTTCCAATTTGTTTGCCAAGAAAATGTTCGGAAGGGAAGATAAATTAGTTGTTTGAATCTTGGATAGGATGGGTCATGGTTGTTGGTATCAATAGAACAAAAATGTCCGTTCTAGCTGGCTTAACATGGCAGCTCTGCCTATTTAAGGAGAGTTTAGTTTTTTTGCAAAACCAAAACAATCAATCATATGGCTCAAAGTTATATATTTGAATGGTTTTCATTCACAGCAAACCGAACAAAAAAGGTTTACTATGACACTGGTTACAAATGTTGCCACTTCTATTTTTCTTATTTATTTAAGTTTATTTCTTTTACATTTGTAACTGGGTATGAAAGTGACATTGGCATGAAGATTGGTGGTTCAAATACCATTAAATGTGACTATGAAATGAAGAATGAGTAATGCATGTAATGTGGCAAATTTTGTGCACTTGGTGGAGTTAACCCATCTCTCACGTTAAGAATCTGAGTTTTCGGAAGTTCTGATTTATATTTTCTTTGTTTATGTTTTTCAGAGGAAGGGAGTGAATCTTGTTCCACTCACCTCATAGAAGGGGATGGTACGTTCAATTTTGCCGGAATTGAGAATTTTCTGAAGGAGGTGAAATTGGCTGAATGTGGGCTTTCGTATGCTGTAGTTTCGATTATAGGGCCACAAAGTAGCGGTATGAATTATTTCCCTTCATAAGATATTCAGCTTATTCTTATGTGTTTTGCCAGTGAGGCGTTTTCACTAAGAGAATCTCCATTGGTTTAGTGTTTTTTTGCTATTTTAACACAGAAAAAGTGCACTTTATACAGATTTAGTACAAGTTGCTCTACTGGTGTGAAGTAATTTTTGTGCTAAAATCCGAGGCTGTTGAGTGTGCTATTATTTTAGCATGTATTTCATTTTTACTTTGTTGATAATAAGGCCTCGTTTGGGGACTAGCCGGTTTAGCCAAAAAGCCAAAAAGGCAACAACTCATACCAAAAAGTTAAAAATTCTCTTTTCTTTCTACTTTTTGCACATCTTTTCGTAAAAAGCCAAAAAGTCATTCCAAACATACTAGTTTTTTTTTAGCTCATATTTTAGCCAAATAGCCAAAAAGTTACTAAATTAGCCTGTTCCCAAACGAGGCCTAAGTTTTGCCTGAGGCTCCATGTTAGAGATGTTTATAACCATGATCAGATCATCTTTTATTTTGTCTCCCTTTCATTCATGTCATCCATTATTCTTTTCTTTCTTCCTTTCTTGAGTATCACTTATTTTCTTGTTAAAAATCTCATCGAATCACAAAAACTAAAGCTCGTAGGTGGATTAATAGCTTTATATTTCTTTATTGTTGGATTAATAATGTCATGATAAATTAAACTACAATTATAATGGCATAGGTGTAATTTTTATTAAAAAAATCAATTGTACATGACTTTCTTTAACAATTAAATGCACGTCTATGATGTTACTGCATGTCAAAAACATTCAACTTTGCTTTTGTGCAGTTTTACAGTCAATTCAACAATCCCTCCCCAACAAGGAAATTGTGTTTTTTTCTTTGTCGCTTCAACTTTGTTATTCATAAGAATGTACTGCCTGGTTGTTTTGGCATGAAAACATGTACTTCCTGACTGCCTCTTCATAATTGGCAATAGATATGCTTTTTGCTTGATTTTGATGATGATTTACATGATTCTAACAGGGAAGAGCACTCTATTAAATCATCTGTTTGGGACCAACTTTAGGGAGATGGATGCATTTAGGGGAAGGCATGTGCTCATAAAGCTCTCATGTTAGATCACTTTTGTTTTTGACCAGACATCATAAACTTAACAAGATCCTCTTCTCTTCTTTTATTTTCTTTCTTTCTTTCTTTCTTCTTCTCTTTTGTTTTTTTTTTTTTTTTTTCAGGTCTCAAACAACTAAAGGTATTTGGTTGGCAAAATGCTCTGGCATTGAACCCTGCACTCTTGTTATGGATTTGGAGGGTACTGATGGAAGAGAACGAGGAGAGGTAATTTCAAAACTTAGTTTATGATTATATGGATAGATGGTTCTGACTTCATCTATACATACATTTTTCATATACATAGATTTTTCATATACATAGCTTGAGTTATTGCTCTTTGGTTTTCTCTTTCTCAAGGCCATGTTTCTTTCAATTGCATGTGTACTCACTTTGTTGATTTTTCTGTTTGCTTCACTTTCAAATGACATAATGGATTGATATAATGGAAACTTATTTATAATGGGATTGGCAAGGAATGTATCTTGTATGTATATTTCCTTATGACTAGTAATCAGGTTGCTCCTCTCTTGTAGTTGCTTCATATATTTCAAAAGGAAAGTGACCCCATTTTGTCTACACTGATATATATTGTACTTCAAATTGGAAAGCTGTAGCAACATAGTTATAAAATTAAATAAAATCTATATACAAAGTGTAAAATTCAAGTTAAAGTTGTAATTTTATTTCCCAAAATAAATTCAATTGTATTGGGTTTCACTATAACCATCCAGGGCTGAAATTTAACTGGACAAAGAATTTAAATCATGCGGGATTTTATAATTTTGTTGCTGTTGAAGCAATCGAAGAAAGATGAAAAACACAATTATAAGTGCTTCTGAATTTTTTTGTAGCATCATCTCTTTCTCTTCCCCGCACGTGCGATTGCATGATTCGATTGAGATTCGTGGTTCAGGCTTGCAAATTGTATCAGTATGCATGATTCTAATGCAATGATCTGAGAATCCAGTTGGTGTAGGATTTTGATTTGAAACATAGGATGTAGCAACTAGGCATGCACATGTTGGTTTTTATTTTTATTTAGTTGAATTATTATTTTTTATTTTGGCTTTCTGTCCCTCATTTTGGTTTTTCAAATTGTCCTTTCAGGATGATACTGCGTTTGAAAAGCAAAGTGCCCTTTTTGCTCTTGCTGTTTCAGATATAATGCTAATCAATATGTAAGTTTGTTCTATATAGCTTAAGCAGCAAGCTGTATGGAATCCGAACATTTTATTTAAAATGATTTGTTAAGATATTCTATAATTTATATAGATAATTTCGTTGAAAATCTTATTATTTAGGTGGTGTCATGACATTGGCCGTGAGCAGGCTGCAAATAAGCCTCTTTTGAAAACTGTATTCCAGGTATCTCCCATGTATCTATATCACACAAGCAATTATTTTAAGTTACATGCACTGCAATCAGTTAAAATTTATGATGGTCCTTGTGCAGGTCATGATGCGATTATTTAGTCCACGTAAAACAACATTAATGTTTGTAATACGAGACAAAACAAGGGTATGTTTCCCTCTTCTTATTTCATGTTGCATTTCTACATTGATATTCTTTTATTTATTTGGCTTTGTTGAATTGAACTGAATCTTAATAGTGCATTTAACCTTTCTTCTTATTTTTTTTTTAAAAAAAAAATTGTTTGTGTAGACGCCGTTGGAAAACTTGGAACCTGTTTTGAGGGAAGATATTCAGAAGGTAATGTTCTTGGATTTTGATTCTCTTTATAATCTTATTTTGTCAATTTCCTGACTATTTCTTGGTTGCAGATATGGGATTCTGTTCCTAAGCCACAAGCTCACAAAGAAACTCCTTTAAGTGAGTTTTTTAATGTAAGATAGTCACAATCCCCACTCAATATGAGCTTAGGCTTGTCTTCATCTAGTTATTGGGAATGAATGATTATGCAAAATATACGAATGTCTGATTATTGATTTAATTGTCAGGTTGAAGTTGTGGCTCTTTCTAGTTATGAAGAGAAGGAAGAGCAATTTAAGGAGCAGGTACACTTGTGTAGAATCTCACACTGGTGTAAAAGTACACAAATTTGTTTGTTCATTGCATACAAGACAACCATCTTTGTTACCTGTTACCTTAGCTTCATGTAATATAGAATTACGGAAGAAGGTCAAGATTTTTTTGTACATGATCCCATTTAGAATTTTTACTTATTATTGACTTGGTGATCATGGTTATTTTTTAATTTTTGGATTGAAGTACACGTGTGTGTGTGTGTGTTTTCTTGGAACTTCAAATTATATAGTTCATATCCATGCTAGTTTCCAATTTTCTCATTGTTGCATTGCATTGCATTGCATTGCATGCCATTAATTATATCTTATTTATTATTCAGGTTTCAGTTTCTGATTTGGATGACAGACCTACCTTTTTGCAGTTAATGACCTTCGGAATATAAACTTGTGCATTTTGTTTGTGTTTTGCATAATGAAGGTGGCTAGTTTAAGGCAGCGATTCTTTCATTCTATAGCACCTGGTGGGCTGGCTGGAGATAGGCGGGTTGTAGTTCCTGCTTCGGGGTTTTGTTTTAGTGCACAACAGATCTGGAAAATTATTAAGGAGAACAAGGACCTTGACCTTCCGGCCCATAAGGTAATAGTTTGAAAATCTGGTCAAGGAAGCTACTAATTGAATTGCTTTGGAGATTGATGTTATATACCCAGGGTTATGGTGCAGGTTATGGTGGCTACTGTACGCTGTGAGGAAATTGCCAATGAGAAGGTCTCTTCTTTTGCTGGAAATGAGGTACTTGCTTTCCATTTATTTGAACTTTTGGTTTCTAGTATTGTTATACATTTTTTAATGGTCTTCCATTAAATTAGCCAATTTGATGTAAAATTATTGTAGGAGTGGTGTCAATTAGATGAGGCTGTTCAAACTCGTCCAGTATCGGGCTTTGGGAAGAAGCTTAGTTCAATTATCGACACTTGTCTGTCAGAGTAAGTACATATCCTCTGGTGTAATATTCACTTTCCATTGTTTCAGCAGCGACTTTTGATTGGTGTCCGTGAAGCATAAGCTTATGGTAACTACTAAGAATTTGGCAGAGCTTGCTGAAGCTCACACTAATGCATTCATGTTTGCCAATTGATCTTTGAATGCTGTGTGGTTGAGAAGTAATGCAATCAAGGGAATGCCTAAGATAGACTGATTTGGAGAAGTGTGATGGTTTGACTAGATGGAGTGGATGTTTTTCTGAATATGGTAAATGCATGTCTTCAAAAGGAAAAGAAAAGAAAGGAACAGGATAAAAGTATGGCTGACGTAGGACAGCACTGTTAGGGGCTGTTCTGGGGCTGTGAAAACGCTGAAATTTAAGAAAGAAAGAAAGGGAAAGAAGAAGCTAGTTTTAGGAATCACTCCAGAGGTCTTAGGCGTCACACCTAGGTTTAGGGTTGCATCACACAAACCCATAAAGCTTCAAAGCTCTGAAAATTCTATAAAATATCAACCCTATTGAATTAGAAGCATTACATGGCTTTATATAGACTTTAGAGGCTTGCTATTCTAGCTAGAACCAAAAAAGGAAACTACTAAAAATAAACTTCCATAACCTATGATTAGTTAAATAACTTGACCCACAAGACAACCCATGATCAACCCCTACAGGCTACAACTCATGTTGGCAATTTAGCAAATATGAAAATTACCAAAATACCCCTAATCTAAAAATCCTAGAAAACATAAAAATAATTTTAAGTAAGATTATAATAATACTAGAAACATGATTATGTATGGTTTTTATCAGTTTATCTTTGAAAACATGCCAATTTATTCTTTAAATTGGCATGGATAGAAGCATGGTTTTATCGCCTCTACTTTAAATTTATTCTTTCTTGAGCTTCTTGTACTTTGCATCAATGGCTGATGCGCTAAACTATATGAATGTGGTTAATAGATGTGAGGGGACAAAAGAGCAGTATTTTAGCTCTCCAATACTTGCAGCATTCTTATTTGTAAAAGACCCCATTAGAATGAAATGGAAACTTCAATTGAAGAGTGGTTTGTTTTATTGTTAAATGGTTGGGATTTACTTAGAGAGAACAAATTTTGAAGAATTCAGGGAGACGAAGAATTGGGGAAGAAAAATTAAATTGGCTTTTTGTTAAGCACCTTAAGCAGTTGCTGATATGACATACTGGCACCTCTTGAATATCTTCTGATTTTTTGTCATTTGTAAAATGAGAGGAGTATAGATGGCCTATGGTGGTGTAGAGTTGATGCTGGTGGGAGGAATAGTTGATTTTCTCTGTGTAAGATGCGAACTCGGCCATAAATTTGAATGGTTTTATAGTGGTTTAGTTCGGCTTTGTATTTCTCTATATTTCTTTATATATCTATCAATATATCTCACGTTTGTCATCCTTGTCTTTTTGGTAATGTTTAGTTCATTTCAATTTGACCTTGTAGCTTTCTTTGTTTATGAGATAGTATGAGCCACCTTTACATTTATTTCAGAGTTTGTTGTAATCTGACGTATTATCATTTGAAATTTTGTTTTAATAGTCTAGAGACGTTTGCTATATCTCTTCAAGAATAATGTTGAGATGTCTATCACAAAGTTGAGTTATTGAAATTCTTTTATTTTTTTAGGTATGATATGGAGGCTACGTATTTTGATGAAGGTGTTAGATCAGCAAAACGAAAGCAGTTGGAAGAGAAATTGCTGCAAGTAATGCCTCCTTATGGCTGTGTGTAAAATTTTTAATTTTTATACCATTTATTGTTCTAAGGATGAGGGAGGTATCACAGTCATGTATAGCTGGAAGATGGTTGGAATCTGTGTCCAATATGCATTTAGAGGATATAGAAAACTGAGGTTAATGAATGATCTGATTGAGATTTGTAATCTTGGTATCTGAGTTCACTGCTGGAATTGGCCTACCACTTTTTGACATTAACTTAAACAAAACATTTATATGTACAACATTTTTCATCGCTTGTTTGTGTAGAGACACCGTCTTATAACATGACACCCAGATTTTTGAACAGTGCATAAAGAAGAAAAACTGCACCTTAAGTGGTCTGATTAGATAGGGATTTTACAAAAAGAGGCTGTTGTTTGTCCTCATGGTCCATGCTTGATGCCCTTCCTATACAACATTTCTTTTTGAAAATATTGTTTTTGGTAATTTAATTTAAGACTCCCTCTCCTATTAAGCTCATAGAGGGAGAGGACTTGATTACTTGAGCTTCTCATCTGTAGAGGCTCTTGATACTACCAGGTCACAGGGTCACTGGTAAATTCTGATTGTTTGCTTGTATAATATTTTGATACATGGAAGCCGTTATTTATCAATTTATATTCCCTTTCCTCATTGCTTGTCTCCTGATTTTTCAGCTTGTTCATCCGGCCTACCAATCCATGTTAGGACACATAAGGTCGGGAACTCTGGATAGATTCAAAGATGCATTTCATAAAGCTTTAAATAGAGGGGATGGGTTTTCTGTAGCTGCTTGTGATTGCACTGAGTCTTTCATGTCTCTATTTGATGAAGGATGTGCAGGTATGGTTACTGATTTCACTATGTCATTTACAACTGTGAAATAAAAGGGTTTTGATTTACCAGTTTTAGATTTGTTTATTATCTGATTTGGTTTCTGTTTCTATAGTTACTCATTTTATACCAATAATTCCACTCCTTTATTTATGTCAATTCTATTTTATTTTACAAATGCCATTGCTGCTATATGGGGAAAAAAAAATGTTATAAAATAACATACTTTGTTGGAAGGGAATGTAATTTATGTTTAACACAATATTAGGGTTTACGTTTCTGTTTACAAACTTTGTCAGCCTGAAAGGCTTCTTGTTCTTATTTGATTTTCATCAATGTGGTTCATAATTACATAATTTTATGGCTCTTTAATCTCCACTATCCTTAATTACCATTATCAGTAATAGGGGTACTGCTATTTTAATTCAGATTGGTGATAAGATAATAGAAGTCCCTGGTTAATTTAATATATAGGGGATTGCCAGTGAAGCATTTATATCATACTCATCCTCAGCACTGAATGGAAAGTTCAATCCAGTTTGTTAGCACAGTTTATGATGCATATGTTAAAGTAGAAATATTTTCGTTCGTTTAGACAGGTACAAAAAGATTATTTACCTTATGATTGCTTTTGAAAGTGAACTTATGCTTCAACATATTCTATGAACTGATGGTTTGTGAGAAGTTTTGGGTGTGTTTGGTTTGTGTTTTGAGAAAAATTTTCAAAAAAATTTTTGGGGAGAGTTTAGAAATTTTTTTGGCTTGTTTGGTTGTATATTTTGAAAATAGTTATGGAGTTTGGGAGTTTGGGATGATTTGATATTTTGTTGCAGTTGAGTAGATGTGTGTGAGAGAAAAAGTGATTAAGAAAGAGAGAGGAGAGAGAGAAAAAGTGATTGATTGATGTGTAGGAGAGTGATTTTGGAAATTTTTTTTCAAAAAATGTGAACCAAACAAAATTTTGAAATTTTTTCTCAAAAATTGTATCTTGAGATACAAACCAAACAAGCCCTTTATGATTTGTTGAATGTGCTTGAAGCCATGGTTTAACTGTTTAATAAGCTGAACAGCTTAGCTAGTAGGTCTTTCCTTTCCAGCAAATCACATTTTGGATACTGACCAATTAATTAACCCTTCAGATGCCATCATTGAACAAGCAAACTGGGATTCATTTAAAGTGCGGGAGAAACTTCGGCGTGATATAGATGCTCATGTTGCTACAGTTCGTGCTGCCAAGCTGTCTGAACTTACTACCCTGTATGAGGTATTTGTTAACCTTGGGGTTGTTTACTTCATCAAGAAAGTGTTTCTGACTACCGTGACAAATTTTGAGATTTCACAATCATTTGGGTTTGAGTACTTTTATTTATTTTTATTTTTCTTTTATTTTTATAATCAGTTAAGCAATTAATGAGCATAAGCTATGGAAATATGGTGTAATGTTCAGCATGACTTAAAAATAATGTAAATTATCAGGAGATAGTTTTACTAGAATGGAGGGAAAGTGTCATTTGGAAAAAGACTCATACATAGGGATTCTGTGATCATTGGTAATGACCTGCTAATTTTCCAATTCACTGTAATTATGGACTCATACATAGGGATTCTGTGATCATTGGTCATGACTTGCTAATTTTTCAATTCACTGTATTTATGTACTCTGTATGTTATCGAGTTGTAGGAGACTAAGGTCAGTTATACATGCAAATGACAAAGGTGCAATAGATTTACGTTGTGTTTGGTTGGGAGATTTGGGAGGGATTTGGAAAGGGAAATGGAAAAGGTAGGTGAAATGTGAATAAAATATACCAACATTTCACCTAGTTTCACACCCCTTTTCCCTTTCTTTTTCCAAATCCTTTATCAAATCCCTCAACCAAACAGAGTGTTGGGGACTTCAATAACCTTGTAGAATTCATTCCTTTTTATAAGGAACTAATAATACCTTTATCTTAGGGACTTAAAAAACCTAGTAGAATTTGTCCTTTATAAGTCAACTCTCATCATAAGGAACTGATAATACTTTATCTTCAGACAAAATTAAACGAAGCATTATCAGGACCTGTTGAAGCTCTTTTAGATGGAGCTGGCGATGATACCTGGCCGGCAATAAGGAAGCTTCTTCGCCGTGAGACTGAATCAGCTGTCTCTGGGTTCTCTGTAGCACTTTCTGCTTTTGACATGGATGGGAAAACCAAGGATAGGATGCTTACAAGCTTGGAGGATTATGCAAGTGGAGTGGTTGAATCAAAAACAAAAGAAGAAGCTGGAAGAGTTCTGATCCATATGAAGGACAGGTGTTTTCTCCTTGAAACATCCGGATTCAGTTGTTTTGGCTCTCTTTCAAAATCTTGGTTCAGTTGTTTTCAACCTATAGGTTACTGAGACTGATTGCAAAATTGCCCACAGGTTTGCTACATTATTTAGCCAAGATTCTGATTCAATGCCACGGGTTTGGAGTGGGAAGGAAGACATTCGAGGAATCACTAAAATGGCTCGCTCTGCAGTACGACACACTTAATGTTACAGTTTTATTTACATTGGGCGAAATTTTCAGTTTCGTATAACATTTAATATCTTCTGATTATTATTAATAATTATCTAATTCAGTCTTTGAAGCTGCTTTCTGTAATGGCTGCAATCCGTTTGGATGATGATGCTGATAACATTGAGAAGACACTAACTGTTGCTTTGGTGGATGCTAGAAGTGGTGCTACTACCAATAAGAGTGTCACATCAGATGACCCCTTGGCATCAAGCACTTGGCAAGAGGTGACCATTTGTACTTGCTTAAATTGCCTGTTTCTAAGCCTCTGATTGTGTTGAACTATTTAGTTATTATAGAATGACAATTTTATTAGATAAAAGAACATCGGTGATGCCATCAACCGGATAGATAGATAGATTGTTCTGGCTAAAATCATATGTACCCCTGTGAAATATTTCTTTTGTGATTTTTCTAGCTTTGAATATTGCTTTTGTGCAAACACAATTATGCTTGCAATTCATTTTTGACATGGTAGATCCCTATGCCTAGATTTATTACAATGCAGACTTAGGTGTGTTGTGAAAATTCTAATTTATCTTGATAGTGATTGAGTACTTCATGCTTGTCCATGATTCAGTGCTCTCTGTTACACACAGGTGCACAAACGTGCATAGGAAAACATAATCACATACAAAAACAATTTGTTTGAAAATCTAGTGAGGGCATGCATGAGTACCCATCCTCTTTGACTCTGGAGGACTAATTACTTCTTGTGGTCTTCTTCTTGTTTTTGTTTAAATTTGGTATTTTGTATTTTTCGTAATCAGGTTTCATCATCAAAAACATTGATCACACCCGTTCAGTGCAAATCTTTGTGGAGGCAATTCAAGGCGGAGACGGAGTACACCGTCACTCAAGCCATTGCTGCTCAGGCATGATATCATACATATGAGGCTTCTTAGAATGTCTTTTATATCTTCATCATTATCTTTCTGTTTTTGTTTCCCCCCTCTTGGTGAATGCCTTTTATATCTTCATTGTTTAATTTCTAGAGAAGTGTAAAAAAATATTGGCTGGATTTTGAGGGCTTTTTTAAAATTGTTACAATGATGCTTGGAAGGTGCCGGTTAGCTTGGTAAAATCTTTGTGTAGTCATACCAAACGCCTGTGATTGAATCCTCCGTTCATCAGGGTTGGGGGGTGGGTGGTTCATGGGTACAGGAGGTCTACACAAGGTGTTTAGACCATCAACGTTGGACCGTCCAAAAGGGTAGTAAATAAGAAAGCAAGAATCAACTAGGTGCAACTTTGACAGTAAGTAAGAGACTTAGCATTAGTGAAATTGTTGTTAGATATTTAGGGGATCACTGCAGTATTCTTGCTTATTGTTCTTCAGAAAGCATTCATCTTTCCCCCTTAAATGGTGATCATTGGTTTTGGTACTTGTCCTACTGGCACTTTGTCAGGACCCATACCCGCTTCTAAAGGGTTAGGCCATGACCGGCCAGTAATCTCAGATTATCCAGCCTCAAAGACAAAACAAATAACTAATAACAGTGATTGGGGCTTTGCGGAAGCAATAATAGAACATAACTATGTCCATCGAGCAGTGCTTACATGCAAATTTCACAAGTATTTAAAACTTAAAACTCATACATCCATTCTTATATACATACGTAGGTACAATACATATAGTTAAATTTCTTACACATATTATCCATTCAAAATAAGTCCCCAAAGAACAAAAACAAAAGAACATAAAACTAAAGGGTTGACACAGCTTGGCTCCACTTGAGTTCAAGTACGCCCCATAACGGAGGCACTCCATAGCGGCTTCACAAAAAGGTGGACTCCCGAGATTGCTCTAGACTCGATGTTCTATCTGCTCACCTACATATATATAGGGAATAGTGGTGAGTTAAAGCCTTGTGAGTCATATCAGTATAAAGAGGTTAAATGAATGATGTCTTGCATAATACAAACCAAGTCTCAAGAGTTTTGTAACGAATCATAATTAAGTACTTGTCATATCAAAGTTCATAAATCATTACTCATATGTGGTACATTCAATAGCGCAAAGCAAAGGGCCCAAAGACATATATCAAAGGGACCTTGAAGGTCAACATAGGAATCACATGAGTATAAACGAAGGGACCATCTAGATCAAGCAAACGGACCACTCAGGTCTACATCAGAGATCTCTGTAATCAAATAACGAAGGGCCTTGGTATTATTTCCCCCAGGTAAGGGTCTTATCAAACAAAGGGCCATGGTATTGTTTCTCCCAGGCGAGGGCTTATTCTATTAAACAAAGGGCCATTGTATTGTTTTCCCCAGGCAAAGGCTTTACTAAAGGATGCCACAAATACATTTCAAAAGAGACAATCATTCATCCAATCAAAATAACATTTCAAAATAACATTCTTGAAGTAATTCAAAATACATTTAAACATATCTTTACAAAGATACTACTCAAAGTGGGCTGGTACAGGTGTTGGACCTCAGATGACCACCTACACGAAACACACAACAAAGATATACATTGAAATACACATACAAAGCAAATATTGTATCCTAATTCAATTATCTTACGTGTGTTTCTAGCTTATTCCATGGCTAAGGATGTCTAAATAATGCTTAAGAATGCCTAAAAGGGCATGAGGATGCAAATATGCACATACGAGTGTTTGCCAAAAATTGTTGAAAACAGGGTGTTCACTCGAGCGCACCTTTGGTCGCTCAAGCGGTGTGGCGTGACTGCAAAAGTACTGGATTGTGTCAAAGTAGGCTCGAGCCATCACTTGGTCGCTCGAGCCAACCGTAAATGTCTACAAAAATATTGGGAGCATGCAAAGTGCGCTCGAGCCATGAATCTGTTGCTCGAGTGAATTGGGCGAAGTCTGGATTTTCCAGATTGCAATTTGAAGTTCAAAAGTGTCTTTCATGTTCAAAGCTTGCATGGTTTATAAGGACTTGAAGAAACTCTTTATAAAGCATGAATTCATGGAAATTATGAAACCATATTATCAAATTCTCTTTTAATTTCCCAAAACAAGACTCAGAACTCAATGTTTTTGCCATGCATGTAATAAATTAAACTTCTTTTCTTTCAAAACATGATTAAATGAGATGAGGAGTGTAAAGTCATGGAAAATCCTTCAAGTTGATGTGTCTAAGCTCCATGCATGTATGAATTTATAGAAAATCAAGCTTAAAGATGATGAATTATGCATGCATGTCCAATTTCAACTCAATTCTACAAGAATTCAAGTGATTCTAACATTTTCCTCTCAATTACATGCAATTGATTCTACAACTTCATGAACTTAACTTCTACATGGATTATTTACAAGAATTATGGGTGATAATCTTACCTAGAGTTTGAATTGAAGGTGTTTTAGTTAAATCTTCTCAATTCTTCCTCAATCTCTACAATTTCTTTTCTTCTCTCTCTAGAAGTTGGCCTCCCTCTCTCTCTACAATCTCAGCCACACTCTTGATGAAAATGAGCTCAAAATATGATTAAGTCACATATATAAGTAGGTTAAGTTAATTAAGTGACGTCAAGGTTAATTAGTCTAATTTAAGCTTATTTAATTCTAATAAAGTCTAATTGATTTATTCTAATTATTTTGATCTGAATCAAATTTTAATTAAATTTTTCATATGATTCTAAATATTCCAATTAGTCTATTGAACTAATCAATTTTGATTCCTGAATCCGTTTAGGCTTTAAATTTCGAATTCTAAGTTAGTAATCTAACAAATATTCCAAAGACAGACAGATAAACACAAATTAAACACTTAATCATGCAATTATACTCAATAAAATAATATGTAAAAATAATATGCATGTCGGGATCATCACACTTCCTTTAGAGGAGCTGTGTTTCTGTTCAACACCTTGTAGACACATATTTCCTTTGATACATGCTTGGATAGCTAAGAAGCATGGACACTTTTTAGAAGGTGACATATCTGTGTCGTGTTCGTGTCCGTGTCGAACACCGACACTAATTGGACACTTCTTAACACGTGTCTAACGTGTGCTATTTTTTAAAAAGCTTTTTAGATCCGGACACTCTTCGGACACTTAGAGGACACACATGTCCACTGATTATAGACACATGAAACTAATTATAAGTTTGAACTAAATAACTTAGGATACAATAATAAACGAAAAAATAATGTAAATTAATAAAATAAGTGTTATATTTTTTTTTATGATATATTCATATATATAACATATAATAAATATATAAAATTATATATTTCGTACATGTCACCCACGTGTCGTGTTTTGTATTTTTTTAAAATTAGCGTGTTGGGGTGTTTGTGTTGTATCTGTGTCCCGTGTTCATGCTTCTTGGTTGGATAGGTATTGGAGTGCCTCTGGCCTATATAGAATTTCAAAATGAAATTTTCAATTGTATGAGGCGGACACAAGGCAAGCACTAGGAGGTCCTGAGGGCATCTTTTAGTATTGAAAAGGAATATGGTTGTAAAACAGTCCGTATGTAAGAATAGTGTGGTAGTCACTGTGCATTATGCGACTCACCAAAAGAAATAGAAAAGAAAATATCCAATTAAGTTTACATCAATGTTTGGTTAAGCTCCATGTTTGGTTCTTATCATATGTCTATATCAGTTGATGTCCAGCAAGTGGGCTTGTGTTTCTGTTAGCCCACTGGGATCTTGGTCCCTGGCCTGAGCTTGGCCCAATTTGTTCTCAAGGCAATATAACTAAGTCCGGGCTTAGCTTTTTGTGTGGGTTGAGATTTTGATGGGTTTTAGTAACTCTTTGTAAAAATGATGGATATGTACCACTTGACAACTAAGCGCATGCGGCGTAGTTCACTTTCCTTGAATAAAGAAATACAATTAAAAAAAAAAAAAACTTGTGTAGGTCTTTTATTTAGTTTTTTTCTTGCATAGTAAATTTATTAATGATTTTCACCTCATTGCCAATGACGTCTGATTGGATCCCCTTATATTTTCAGGAAGCTAGCAAGCGTAGTAACAATTGGTTGCCACCTCCATGGGCAATTGTTGCCTTGGTTGTCCTGGGGTTCAATGAATTTATGACACTTTTGAGGTACTTTTTGTCCAAGTACTTGTTTACGACATTATTCTTTTTCTAGTGCAGTTAAATTTACTTATAAAAAAATGTTTTTAAATTTCTGGATTGTTGTTCATTTACTGGTGGATTTTACCTATTGGCATTTTTTCATGGCAGGAATCCTTTGTATCTAGGTGTAATTTTTGTTGTTTTTCTACTTGTGAAAGCCCTATGGGTACAACTTGACATCTCGGGTGAATTCCGCAATGGTGCTGTAAGTGTCAAACTATCTTGGTTATTTATGCTCTGAATCAATTCTTGGTGTGTTTTGACGCAAGCTTATTGAAGGAACATTCTGTAAAAACTCCTATGCTTGATGTATTTATTAAACCTCTTTTGCAATTTTCTGCTGTTGTCAAAAAAAAGTAACTTGAGTTCATTTTGCCATTGTAATTTCCTCAGTGCAGGTTCTGCGTAGTATATTTTTTTTCATTATTTTTTTATTTTTTATTTTTTGTGTTGTGTTTTCCTTTTCATTTTTGGTCCTGCCTCGTAGTGTCTCTGTCTTAAGTTTATTAATTTTGACGAAATTTATTAGATATTGAATCTAACACCTGAAATTTCATTTTTTCATCTAGGGTTGGGCTGGTATATTTGAGTTGTTGGTTTGATGTGACTGGGTCTCCCATGGAAACTGGGTTTTTTTTTTTTGGTATTGGGTTTCAAGAAGAGTCAGAAATCCTAAGAAATCTCTGCTCTGATACCATGTCAGATCATTGAATAATATATTTTTTCCTTATTACAAAGAATACAATTATATAGCCTATACAGTAAACTAATTTAGGCATTGATTGAGCTTGACCCACAATCAATGGAGTTTAACATGGTAACTCAATCTCCTACAATCAATCCCTTCCATTCTTGTTTTACAACTCACGCCAACACTCCCCCTCAAGTTGGTGCATAGATGTCTTCCATGCCCAACTTGTCGAGTGAGTTGTGGAGTACTCTGCTGGAAACAGCCTTCGTTAGTAAATCTGCCAGTTGGTCTTCGGATTTAACAAATGGGAATTGAATTTCCTTGGCCTCGAGCTTTTTCTTGATGAAATGTCTGTCCACCTCAACATGTTTTGTGCGGTCATGTTGAACTGGATTAGGAGCAATGTCTATGGCCACCTTGTTGTCACAAAATAATTTCATTGCATCAGTTTGACGTGAAGAATGCTTTCCTCCATGGCGACCTCAAGGAGGAAGTATACAAGGACATTCCGCTTGGATATAGTGTATCCTCACAGATAGAAGTTGTAAGTTGTAGAAAGCACTGTATGGACTAAAACAATCGCCTCGTGCATGGTTTGGACGGTTCAGTGTGGCTATGAGAAAGTTTGGTTTCAATCAGAGCAACTCTGACCATACGCTATTTCTGAAACACCGAGAGGTGGAAATATCAGCATTGATAATTTAGGTTGATGATATGATAATCACGGGAGATGACGTTGAGGAGATTTCTAGACTGCAGAAATATCTGGCAACTGAATTTGAAATGAAGAATCTCGGAGGATTGAAGTACTTTTTGGGCATTGAGGTGACCCGATCAGAGCATGGCATATTTCTATCCCAAAGGAAGTATGCATTAGACTTATTTACCGAAACTGGAATGCTCGACTGTAAGCCTGCCTACTCTCCAATTGTTCAGAATCATAGATTGGGCAAATACCCTGATCAGACACCAACCAATAAAGAAAGATATCAAAGGTTAGTTGGAAAACTAATTTATTTGTCACATACAAGGCCAGATATTGCTTATGCTGTGAGTGTAGTAAGTCAGTTTGTGCAGTGCCCAAGTGAAGATCATATGAGTGCAGTAGTTCAAATTCTTCGCTACTTAAAATCCGCTCCTGGGAAGGGGTTCATGTTCTCAAAAAATAAGCATCTGGATATTGGTGGTTATACAAATGTAGATTGGGCAGGGAGTGTTACAGACAGGAGATCTACATCGGGGTATTTTACCTTTGTGGGAGATAACTTAGTCACCTGGAGGAGCAAGAAGCAGAAGTTGGTGGCATTGTCAAGCGCAGAAGCTAAGTTTAGAGGAATGACCAAAGGGCTCTGTGAACTTCTTTGGTTAAAGAAGTTACTAATGGAGATGGGCTACACAGCTGTTTCAGCAATGAAATTATTTTGTGACAACAAGGCGGCCATAGACATTGCTCATAATCCAGTTCAACATGACTGCACAAAACATGTTGAGGTGGACAGACATTTCATCAAGGAAAAGTTCGAGGTCAAGGAAATTCAATTCCCATTTTTTAAATCCGAAGACCAACTGGCATATATACTAACGAAGACTGTTTCTAGCAGAGTGCTCCACAACTCACTCGACAAGTTGGGCATGGAAGACATCTATGCACCAACTTGAGGGGGAGTGTTGGCGTGAGTTGTAAAACAAGAATGGAAGGGATTGATTGTAGGAGATTGAGTGACCATGTTAAACTCCATTGATTGTGGGTCAAGCTCAATCAATGCCTAAATTAGTTTACTGTATAGGCTATATAATTGTATTCTTTGTAGTAAGGAAAAAATATATTATTCAATCAAAATGGTCGCAATGTTTCCATTTCCTAGGAAACTGATTCAAATTATTAGTGGACAACTGAAAGTCTTGGGCTTCTACTAGAACACTCTGAAACACTACAAAAAATGAGTTTTTTTTGACATCTATTAGGAATATCTGACAATAGTTTACTTTATTTGTTAAATGAAAATACTTGAGAACCAAGAATTATCTTAGTAGTTAAATGTATTAGAAAATTTGAGAAAGTAGAATGGGGTGGAGGAGAAAAAGAGATGTGAAGTGAAAATGGACATGGTTAAGTCGCTTATTCCCTCATGGGGTGGGGTGGGGTGGGGTGGGTTGGGGGGAAGGGGAAGGGGAAGGGGGAGGGAGGGAGGGAGTTGTGCTGTTGAATTGAAATTAAGTTGAATCGTGCAATTTAATTTGTGATTCATTATGATTTATTGTGATTCATTACAATTGCAAGTTAATTATGTTTTTGTTTTTGTTTGCATAATGCATGAAATGATATCGTTTTAGCGCCTCTATTAATAAATAAAAAAGAGCAATTGGTTAGATCGATATATGTGAGTTTATATGTATATAATTTCGTTATTGATATTTATTTTATTTTAAATATTATGTGTATATATAATTATAAGTTATATTAAATCACTATTTGTTTCGCACTTTGATAAAAATGATTATAGGTTCTCTGTGTGTGTGTGTGTGTAAATATTATTACTAGTACTTTCTTCCCTCCCTTCCTTCTCTATGCTCTTGTAAGACACTTTTTCGTCGCTATTATCAAACGTTTATGATTTATGAATTAGATGATTGTGTTTGTGAGACACTTTTTCTTCACTATTATCAAATGTTTATGATTTATGATTTATGAATTAGATGATTGTGTTTGTGTAACCTTGAATTATTTCTGTGATAAAATATTGGTATTTGTTGGTATTTAGGTTTTAAATATTTGATATTACATTTTACTTATGTTGAACCTTGAATTATTTTCTTAAATTAAATTTTTATTTGTTATCTTGAAGATGAGCTTCACTTCGATGAAGCCCGCTCCTCACTTTGCACCTAGTTCGAAGGAAATCTTGGCAGTTCAGTGCACCTATCGCCTTTAATAACACTCATTATTATTATTATTATTATTGTTTTTCTATATGCTTTCGAAATATTTCTATTTCCAAGCTAACTAAAACAGCTCATCAAAATGAATTTTTTGATCCTTGCATTTGAGACAGTATAATGCCTTCAGGTAGTCATTAGAAGTAATTAGTCCTTCAATGATATATGTGCATGCAACCTTAAAGAATTCTGAAAATAGTTAACAGTTTAAGAATTGTAAAGGTCTGATTCTTGACTTTTTTGCATGCATTCAGCTTCCTGGGCTTCTCTCTCTGTCCACCAAGTTCCTTCCCACTGTCATGAACCTTCTCAAAAAACTAGCGGAGGAGGGACAAATGCCTGCAACAACTGGACATCAAATGAATCATTCATCATTAGGGTCAACAAGCTTTCATAGTGGAGTCGACAATAATGGTGTTATGTCATCCAGTGCTTCGTCTGAGGTGACTTCAACAGAAAATGGGACCGAGTACTCAAGTTCTTCAGCACATGAAAAAGTTAAATAAGCTCTCTTTTTACAGTGTGATTTTCTTCTGTTTGATGATAATGCTTCCAATGTGGGATGCTACATGTGCATGGAGCATCCTTATTAACTCTAGTGGTGACCATGTTTAGTAACAAGATTCTCAAGGCATTGATTTTTTTTTTCTTCTTCTTTTGTCTAGGTGCCACATACAGGGGCTGTGGTTTGTTGTGAAAATGCCCCCTTCTATAGGTTTTTATTGTTTTTGTTTTTATTGTTTCAGTTTTTTCAGGTTTCAATTTTGGTTTTTTGGTTTGTGGGATGAGTTGCAGGGTTCTTGGGTATCCTTACCTTAAAATGGTTGATTCTGGTTCCTTTGTATTTAAAAGGATAATAATTTAAAAGCGGTAGTAGTACCTCTCTTTGTATTTTAGTGAGAAATGTAGCAAGTGTTTGATTATCATCTTTTATTCTTCTTCATTTTGTGTTTGTAATTAGTTGATACGGTAAGAAATTGTGAATCATGCTTGTAAAAAGATTAATCTATAATTGGACATTGAGTGGGGGTTGGAACACAAGCCATTCTATAGCATGGTTATTAGAAGCTTGATTCGGATCTTATGATCCTACAATTTTATGATCTGTTTGGGTACAATCGATTTGGATCGTGGAAAAAATTCTTTATGGGTAGTATTGAATCAAATAAACTAACAAAAACAAACTAGGAAATAAACATTTAAATATAGCGGTAATTTAAGAAAATTAATTAGTCAAAAAAACAAGTTTAGCTTTAGCGGAGTGTAAGGAGGGCAAGATGATTCTAACTTTACCTTAATTTTTGAAGAGATTATTTTTGTGATTTGAATCCACTCTCAGGAATCTTAACGACAAATTTTATCATTCAGTTAAGCCACTCTTTCGAGTTTTCATTTATTTTCATATCTAATTTTGTTAATATTTTTCTTCACTTTCATGTATTATTGTAAATTATAAAGTATTTAACAATATATTTATCAATCCTTAACAACACCCAATTAAACAATATATCAATTTAAAATCAAAACCAAAGACAAAGGAGAATTGGAAGATTATAGTTCATTTTCAAATTATCATATACAAGGAAAAGAGGAAACAAGTACATCACAAATTTGAAAATAAAGTTCGGGTATTTCTTGCGGACCTCAGCTTCACGTTCTCATGTCGCTTCTTCAACACCATATGGAGCCAAAATACTTTAACTAACAGAATTGTCTTACCTCTTAACACTTGCTCCTGTGTATCTAAAATTTGGATTGGTCTTTCTTCATAAGACATATCTTCATCTACTTCAATCTCCGTCCAATCTAACACGTGAGAGGGATCTGGTTCGTACTTGCGAAGCATAGACACATGAAACACATTATGGACTCCAAAGAGTTGTGGCGGTAAGGCAAGACGATATCCAACTTCTCCAGTCCGTTTGATAATGTCAAAGGGGTTAATAAATTGAGGAGATAATTTTTCACTCTTGCCAAACCTCATTAATCCCTTTCTCAGAGAGATCTTCAAGAACACATGACCAACTTCGAAAGACAAAGGCCTTCGACGACGATCATAGCTTTTCTGTTGGCTTTGGGCCGTAACTAATCTTCGTCGAATAAGGGCTACCTTTTCAGTTGTCTCACGAACTGACTCGGGTCTAAGCATAGGTGAGTCTCCAATTTCTGTCTAACACAACGGTGATCTACAAGGACGTCCATAAAGAGCTTCAAAAGGTACCATTTTAATACTGGCATGGTAGCTATTGTTATAAGCAAATTCAACTAAGAGTAGGTGTTTCTCCCACAACCCTTTAAAATCTAGCACACATGCCCTCAACATATCTTCTAAAAGTTGAATGGTACGTTCGGATTGTCCATTGGTCTGTGGGTGATAAGCAGTATTGAAATTCAATTGGGTACCCAAAGCACTTGGGAGACTTTGCCATAGTCTTGCTGTAAAGCGAGAGTCTCTATCGGACACTATACTCACTAGAACCCTATGGAGGCGAACAATCTCATGGATGTAAAATTTAGTTAGGAATTCTAGAGAATCGCCCATGCTCATGGTGAAGAAGTGGGCTGATTTAGTGAGTCTATCGACAATCACCCATATTGCGTCATTACTTCTTTGTGGTTCTAGGAAGGCCCGTGACAAAGTCCATGTTAACATGCTCTCATTTTTATTCAGCAACTGGAAGAGGTTGTAGTAATCCTGCCGGTCTTTGGTGTTCAACCTTAACTTGTCGACAGGTTAAACATTTGGACACAAAGGAAGCTATATCCTTTTTCATACCTCTTCACCAAAATTGTCGGCTTAGGTCATGATACATTTTGGTGCCTCCCGGATGCACTGCAAGACTTGAATGATAAAAGTCCCTTAAAACTTCATCTCTCATTGATTTAGGCACAAACAACCGGTCAAGGTAACGAATACTAGAATTGGTATAAATGTTCAGGCCCCTCTCTTCTTTCCCTTGGGAGATTCTCTCTTGAATTGCATCCACCTCCGGATCACCCAATTGTGCTTCTGTTACTCGTGCAACAAGGGTGGGTTGTGCAACAGTGGTGAATAGGATGGCTTGTTCGAAAGACTCCTGGAGTTGCAAATCAAATTCACTGACATCACTCATTATTTTCCCGACCCTCACCGCTAAGCTGGCTATAGTACTTACAGACTTTCTACTCAAAGCATCCGCTACAACATTGGTTTTACCGAGGTGATAGTGTATTTCAAAGTCATAATCTTCCAAAAAATCCATCCATCTCCGTTGGCGTAAAGACAACGGTGGCAAGTTGTAAATCATGCATCAAGTAGTTTCATGAGTCTTTAATTGGCGCGATCCATACGCCACCACCTTGCCCTCTTCCATCAAAACACACCCTAACCCCTCTCTAGAGGCATCATAGCACACGGTATATCCCAGGTTGCATTCTGGAAGGCGCGGTAGTCAATCTAAGCTTTAGTTCTTGGAAAGAATTCTCGCAAGCTTTATTCCAAACAAATTTCACTCCCTTGCTCGTTAATCTAGTCAATAATGATGCTATGGAAGAGAAGTTCTTTACAAACCGGCGGTAGTAACTGGCCAAACCCAAGAAACTACGAATTTTAGAAGCGTTTTTAGGCTGCTCCCAATTTTGCATGGCTTCTATCTTTGAAGAATCCACCATAACCCTGTCTCCTGAGACTACGTGATCTAAAAACTTCACTTCTGAAAGCCAAAACTCATGTTTTTCGTATTTCGCATATAGACGATGTTCTCTAAGAAGTTGTAAGATGGTATGAAGATGCCCTTCATGCTCCCTTTCAGAAGGCGAACAGATTAGGATGTCGTCTACAAAGACGACCACAAATTTGTCAAGAAATTCTCGAAAAATTCAGTTCATTAGATCCATGAATGTAGCAAGTGTGTTAGTTAAACCAAAGGGCATGACCTGTCACGCCCCAAGCTCCGTGACAATGCCGCACACTCATTTAAGTGAGCATGCAAAGCTAAGAGTCCAATCACATAAACCAACAATGTAAAATACTCAAATTAAATATTTAATTATTATAATGCCAAAATCCATAAAAATAAATAATTCTTATCATATGAAATTGTCCACCAAGTCCACTAATATAATCCACTAACAAAATAATATCCAAGTACTTAAATCATAGTCCTACTCCCGACACTCCCACAAGTAAAAACCCCGGGTAGCTCTACTCCTCAGAATCTGAAAAAAATAAAATAAGGGTAAGCTAGACAGCCTAGTAAATAACCAACCATCACTGCTAGCTGGATCAAGTATACAAAAAAAAAAAATAGTCGATAACCAATAAATATATTATTGCTACAATTCAATAAATAAACAATTATTTTATAAGATGGTTTCATAATTGAAAATAAACAGAGTAGCAATACATTCTAGTTGAAAAGACAATGAGATAATTCGAAGAAATTTCGTTGTTCAAATCGATGGTTCAATATTCAGATGGTTCAATGATGCGATTCACAAAACTCAAGTCTTGGTGACTACAATCACTTAGCCAGTGACAAGGCCCAAAACCATACATAGGCCGGTGGTAAAGCCCCAAAACAAACTAGTTTCTTTGCCAATAAATAACCCCATTGGCTAGGGTTCAAATCATAGCCAGACTAGAGTGATGTTCAAAATTCAAACAATATACAACTTTTAAATAAAATATTCGATATTTTCAGAATAAACAATTAGTATAATTCTCAGAATAGTTCCACAAAATATTCAAATAATTTTTATAATAATATTCGATGTTGTTTTATACTTGACCCATATTTTATTTTAAGAGAACATGAAGGCTATAAATAAATACTTGTAATTTTAAACAATTCAATAGGAATAAAAATGTACCAACAGTGATAGAGGGTTACTTACCTCAAACGCTTAAAATAGTATTCCACCACACTAACTCCAAACCCCTAGCTCCACCAATTCAATCACACAAACCTAATAAATAGAACCTCAAATAAATTAATATTTTGATGTCTTTTACATACCAACAAGAACCCATTATATATATATATATATATATGTAGTGCTTAAAATCCAAGAGACACCAAATCAATCCACCCAATTTAATAGCCAAACACACTTTATCTAATACACCAAACTCTATTGTCAAAACTACACCTACACAATAGATTGCACTGTTATCAACAACCCACACAATACACTATACACATTGCACCATACATCTACTAGGCGTCCCCACAGATTTTCTTTTTACATGACCTTTAGACTGCTTATTGATCCATTTACATATAATAAACAATGGTGTAGAAAGGTACCTTAATCAATGAGCATCAAGAATGTTCCCCTCAATTCCTACCGCCACTTCCCTTGAATCCTCTCTCTTGGTTTTTTTTTTTTCTTCAAACCCTTGCTGTCTCTAAAACCCTCATCAGCCCCTGTTTTGTTTTTTTTTTTCCCAGGACTTAAAGCCACGACATGTGGGCTTATTAACCTAATTTTCCAAAATTGCAAAATTACCCATCTAATAGAAATTATAATGCCATCTCATAACTAATTCCTTGATATTACTAAATGACCCATATAAATTAATTTAATTACTAATCTATTCCATAAAATCATTCTACACATAACTTGGATTTTACATTCTTCCCCACTTAAAAAGAAATTTCGTCATCGAAATTTGACATACTTGGAGTCTCAAAAAGCTGTGGATACTTTTGTCTCATTTCATCCTCGAGTTCCCAAGTAGCTTCTTTTTCCGAGTGATTGCTCTATTGAACCTTAACGTAGTGAATGACTTGACGCCTCAAAACTTGTTCCTTCTTATCAACAATTTATATAGGGTGTTCCTCATATGTCAAATCCTCCTTAAACTGCAACGATGCATGATCAATCACATGACTGGGATCCGGTATATATTTCCTTAACATTGAGACATGAAAAACATTATGAACTCTAGCTAGTAAAGGTGGTAGGGCAAGTCTGTAAGCTACCTTTCCAATATGATCTAAAACCTCAAATGGCCCAACAAATCTAGGACTCAATTTACCACGAACACCAAACCTCATTTCTCCTTTCATGGGAGACACCTTAAGGAACACATGGTCTCCAACCCCAAACACCAAATTGCGTCTCCTGTTATCTGCATAACTTTTCTATCTACTCTGTGCAGTGCGAAGTCGCTCTCTAATAAGATTGATTTTGTCCACTGTTTGTTGCACAATCTCAGGCCCTAACAACTTCATTTCGCCCATATCATCCCAACAAATAGGTGATCTATACTTCTATCCATATAAAGCCTCATATGGTGCCATTTGAATGCTCGTATGATAACTGTTATTATAAGAGAATTCCACTAAGGCCAAATGCTCATCCCAAGAACCTCCAAGATCAATAACACAAGCCCTCAACATGTCTTCCAGGGTCTGAATAGTTCTCTCTGACTATCCATCAGTCTGAGGATGAAAGGCAGTGCTAAAATTCAACTTAGTACCTAAAGTTGCATGTAAACTCCTCCAAAACATAGATACAAATCTACTATCTCTATCAGACACTATGGTCACCGGAATACCATGCAATTTCACAATCTCCTTGATATAAAATTTTACAAACCTCTCTAGGGAGAACCCCACCTTAAAGCTAGAAAGTGGGCGGATTTTATCAATCGATCAACGATAACCCAAATAGCATTGTTACCACCTTGGGTTCTAGGCAACCCTGTCACAAAATCCATGGCAATATGTTCCCACTTCCACTCGAGAATAGGAAGAGGTTATAACTTACCTGCAGATCTCTGATGTTCAACTTTCACTTGTTGACATACCAAACATTGAGCAACATACTGAGCAATTTCCCTCTTCATATTATTCCACCAAAAGTTCTTCTTCAAGTCTTTATACATTTTAGTGCTCCCTGGATGTACAGTATACCCTGAATTGTGAGCTTCTTTCAGGATTTCTCTTTTGAGCTCTAAATCATTAGGTACACATAACCTCTCTCCAAATCTCAAAGTTCCATCTTCATGCTTACAAAATTCAATCTGTAGCCCTATTTCCATTTTAGCCTTAAGTTTTTGCAATTGAGGATCTCTTCCCTAAGCATCTTTAATTTATCAATCAATGTGGGTTGAACTCTAATGTTTGCCAACTGCACTCCATGGTTGTGCCATCTAATTTCAATATTCAACCTTCGCAAGTCCTCCAAGATATTCTTTTGGTTAGTGATCAAGGTAACCAATTTGCTTGGGGTCTTTCTATTCAAGGCATTGTAGACACCCCATTTTTGACCGACCTTAAGACTCAGACGTCACCGATTGAGCGCTCGGTGATGTTGCATATCGTGCTCGTTCAGAAGTCTCAGAGTCGCGGCCGCGCGCTCTGTCTCCGGACTTCTGAACTCTCTTCTGTGCCTTGTCTCGGTTTGCGAACCAGACTCGGTTTTCTCTGTTTTCTTTCCTGAGGGGAGGGAGAGGTCCTGTAGACCATCTCTCAGTGGCCGTGGGCTACATTTCATAGCCGTAGGCCATTTTGCCCATTTCAGAGCCCGGTTCCCGGTTTTCGGAGCCGTCAGGCCGTGTGCCTCAGTTCGGGACCACCCAACCATCTCCGATTCCTCCGGTTTTTGGCATGCATCTCATTTACTCCCTTTCAAGGGACACTGGGGTCTTAGATACCCACTTCGTGGCCAAACACCACTTTCGGTGCTTAACGGCCGATTTTCGGGACCCCGAACTGCGTGTTTTGGCCCCCGAGCATTCGTTTTGCATCGGTTTTCGTTCATTTTTGGCAGGTACCTCTGTTTTATCACCAGGAAGATCACTGGAGGGTGGGAGGCTAGTAATTGTCTCAGCAACCTGTTATGCTCTTCCGGCGCCTCCCGGCGCCCGTTTTTCTCACTTCCGGGCTAATGTTGAACACCCTAGGGCCATTTTCTTCAAGCCAAAACCACATATTTGTGATGTACACACATGGGAGGACCCTAAAAACATATGGCCGGCCAGTAACTCTCTTTGACCCTTTTGAACCCCTCTTTGAATTGGCCTATTCTCTCTCCTGTTTTAGAGTTGCCAAATTTGAACCACAGGGTCTTGTTCAGCACACCTGGGAGGACACCAATCCTTGGTGGCCGGCCACTAAATCAACTTGACCTTTTTGACCCCTAGCCGGCCGGCCATGGGGGGTGGCCGGCCGGCCACCTGCAGCAAAAATACCTGGCCGGCCATGCTCCTTGGGATGTGTTCCTTACAGCTGTGCAGCTGTTTCCCCCAGAAAAGATCTGTATCCGGGGGATATTTTGGAGGGGAATACTTGGGTGCATTTCCCTCCACTTGCCTCCTCCTCTTTGGCTTATATAACAGCAGCTCCAACACTCTCCCAAGGGTTAGAAAAATTGGCTTGAGCACACACATTCATATCTCTATCCATCTCTCTCAAATCTTCAAGTTTTGGTGCCTTTTGTTCATCATCACCAAGCACCACCACTACCACTCCATTTCCAGCAGCAAGGAGAGGTTCTTAGAGGCTTAGAAGCAACTTTCATCAAGCCAAGAGGTAGCAAAAGTGTAGTCTTCAAGGGTAAGTCTCAAACTCCCTCTTTTACACCATTTTCTTGCCTCTTTTCTTAAGCCTATTTGCTTATTGTTTTGGGATCCGACCAGAACTGAAAGGGGCCTTGTTTTGAGCTATTCTTCATGTTTTATCAAGGGCTCAACCCTGTTTGAGCCCTCCATCTTGCACTTGTTTCAATATCCTCTTATATGCCATTATTTTGCATTGAATATTTGGCCTATGTGTGATCTGAATTGGAGCATCTCATGAACTGATATTGTACTTATTTTGAGACCCTCTTCAACATTTAAGAAGGGCTCAACCTTGTTTTCATGCTCCATATGCCACTTGCTTTGAATCCATGTTTTACCCTTGTTTTTGCATGCTTTTTCTAGCCTATGAGTGATCTGTTTTCGAGCATAATGTAAACTGTGAGTGGGCCTATTTTGAGCCCCTCTTCAACATTGAAGAAGGGCTCAACCCTTTTTGGCCTCTCTATCATGCACTTGCTTCATAATTCTTCCAATTTACCGTAAACTTGCATGATTTGTTTGACCTACATGTAGTGTGTTTTGGAGCATGTCATGAACTGTGAGTAAGCTTATTTTGTGTCCCTCTACAACATTTTAGGAGGGATCAACCTTGTTGGGGGTCTCCATGTTATACTTGTCTTTATATCCCTCTTTGACCCCCATTGTTGCATGCTTTTTTAAGCTTATCTAGCTTCTGTTTTCGGCCATCATCAGAACTGAAAATATCCATATTTTGGCCTTCTTGTCATGTTTCATTAAGGGTCTTTGCTGGTTTGATGAATGTTTGGGGTACCTCATGTTATAGCCTTGTGTATCCTAGATCTTGCATGGCATTTTTAGCATGTTTGCATACTGATTTGGGGGTTGTCATCTACTGTAAATGTTCATTTTTTTAGTCCCTCATCAGTGTTGTAGAAGGGTACTTTTCCATTTGGGCATCGCATGTACCACTTGCTTCAATACCCCTCTCTTGGCCCGTATTTTTGCATGCCATTGTTGTCCTATCTATGCTTACTATTTCGCCATGTTTTGTACTGTAAAAAATGCTATTTTGGGCTGCCTTGCTACTGTTTTGTATGTCATGTCCATATCATGCATGTTTAGTATGGCTGTAGGCCATTTCGGGTGCTTAATATCGCATTTCGGGACCATTCCGTACATTTGGTGTCATTTCCCCACCTTTCGGGACTGTTTTGTATCATTTGTGAGTGCCAAAATTCATTTTCATGTTTGCATATCATTTCCATGTCATTTCATGCCTTACGGCCATCGCCTCGGTTTGCGTGCCCGCGTGCACGCATTTCGAGGCATCTCATTTTCATCTTTCGGCCTCCCGTGTGAGTGTGGCTGAGGCTCCCTCATGTTGGTGTAAGCCCATTTTGCATTCTGTATGTCATTTTAATCTCATTTGCATTGCGTATGTCATTGTCTCGGTTTGCGTGCCCGCGTGCACGCATTTCGAGGCGCTTCATTTTCATCTTTCGGCCTCTTATGTGAGTGTGGCTAAGGCTCACTCATGTTAGTGTAAGTCCATTTTGCATTGTGCATATCATTTTAGCTTCATTGCATTCCGTATGCCATTTTCTCGGTTTGCGCGCCCGTGGGCACGCATTTCGAGACATCTCATTTTAGTCCCACTGTATATCATATTCCATGTCATTTCATGCCTTTATGTCATCGCCTCGGTTTGCGCGCCCGTGTGCACGCATTTCGAGGCGCTTCATTTTCATCCATCGGCCTCTTATGTGAGTGTGGCTGAGGTCCACTCGTGTTAGTATAAGTCCAATTTGCATTGCGTGTGCCATTTCATGCCTTAGGATCATCACCTCGGTTTGCGTGCCCATTCGGCACGCATTTCGAGGGATCTCATTTTCATAGTATTGTGCATGCTAGGATTGTATATTAGCTGCATTTCATGCATATCATGCATATTGCATCGTGTTCGGGATAGGAGTTAGCCCGGGCACGGGAAACGAGGCACATTTCGTACTCCGAGTGACGGAACGGGTCTTAATTCCAAGTCACCGACACTCCGGATTATCCATGATGGAGTTAGGTTTTGCTGTAGCATTCATCCGCATTCATCCTATATTGAGTTGTGCAATCCGATTCCTCGGCCATCATGCATCGTTATGCGTGATTGGTGGCACGAGGATCGAGGCATGCATATATTTGTGAAATACATTGCTATGCCCCTTTCCTGCTCTCTGTTGCAGCATATCAAGAATCAGCAACTTTTCGGAGTCGGGCACGCATTTCGAGAAACATTGCAAACAGAGGCTAATTGGGGCATCCCAGTGGATTTCCGAGAAGGCAGCCCAGCATACATCATTCAACGGAAGGGAGGCAGCCCCTGGCTTGCATGCCAGTCTACAGCTTTCTTAGCTTAATCTGTTAATTAATTAGGAATTTGTATATTATTTCGGACTGTATTATTCTTTCATTCGGACTGTATTATTTATTCGGACCCTCTGCGCGAGGGCATAATTGTAATAAGTGTGGGTGAGTGTGATGTATGTCTTCCAACCCCACGTCTTTCTTCCCTTTTATTTACCCGCTTATGATGGTTAGATATAGGGCATATTTCAATTAGCATACAGTATGACAGCATGTTTGCATCATTCATCTGTTTTGCACGCACCGGGCTCGGCGCATCATACAAGCTGCATTTGTATTTCAATTCCAAATCGAATACGTGTTAGCTGTAGCATTCCATATACCATGTTTAGAATAGCCGAGCCTGCTATAGTTGCATTATTGCATGTGTTGCGTTAGGCAATTCTGTATATTTAGGATCATGCATGATTTCTAATCAGTTTCTGTTTTTGGCTCGGAGTACTCGGTGAGTTTTATGCTTTAGCATCCTTGCATGCGTGTGAGTGTTGCCATGATAGCATGCTTACCATGAGGCTATATGCTTATGTGATATAACTGCCTTGAATGCCTGTGGGTGGAGGTTGTGTTACTTGAATTGGGACAATGCGTTGACTGTTTGTTTTAAGCCCACTAGATAGTGGCAAAATCATGTTTTCTAAGCCCACCCGAGGGTGGCAAATCCACGTCTTAGCCTACCTGCGGGTAGCACCATCAAACCATTTTCAAACAAACAAACATGAAATGTTTTGTTCCAGTTCAGGCGACCCAGTCTATACTTGTTTGCTGCGAGCATCACATAGTAACCTAGGCTAATAACCGGAATAAGAACGCACAATGTTTTCAAAATCAGATATCATGGTTAGTAGAGGCCGGTCTTTGACCGGGCGAGCGGGGGTGCTCACGAAGTGACCTTCCCCAATCGTACCCAAGTTCCCGAGCCGAGGCAACTTTGGTGATGACGGACACGTGGCCTTTGGCACCGAGTCAGGGTTTCCTAAATTTCCCAAAAAATAAAATATTTAGGTGGCGACTCTGTATCTGGCAAAGCAGTCCATGTTTGGCACTTCTTTCAAAATCTGTTTTCCAAAACGATTTGCCGGATTTGGACTCTTTGGTTCAAGATTAAGAACCGTGACACAAATCGAGTCCGACCTGTAGCGAGGTCCCCCGCGGGCTTGTTATAGGCATCCGCCACTACATTGGCTTTTCCTGGATGATAATTGATAGTCAAATCATAGTCCTTTAATAGCTCTAACCATTGCCTTTGCCTCATATTCAATTCTTTTTAAGTGAAAATATACTTCAGACTTTTGTGATCAGTGAATATCTCACATTTTACCCCATATAAGTAGTGTCTCGAGATTTTCAATGCAAACACCACTGCAGCTAATTCCAAATCATGCGTGGGATAATTCTGCTCATATGGCTTCAACTGCCTAGACGCATATGCCACTACCTTATCATTCTGCATCAGGACACAACCCAAGCCCATCTTCTATGCATCAATATAGATGGTAAAACTTTCATCCCTGGACGGAACTATAAGTACTGGAGCAGACACCAATCGACTCTTTAAATCCTAGAAACTCTTCTCACAATCATCAGACCACTCAAATTTAACCCCTTTTTGTGTTAAACGAGTCAAAGGCAAAGAAATTCGGGAAAATCCCTTAACAAAATTTGCAGTGGTTCTAGCCTCACATCAAGAGTTAAAGTGTGGAGAGAGAAAGAGGTAAAAGAGTGAAGATTGCTCATAGGACAATTATTTGAATCTTGGTTCAATCCTACTTTATTATTATGATATCACCCTAATCAATACTCTAAAATCAATCAAAAAGCTTCAAGTACAATAATAAGAGAATCAAGAGAAATCCTACTAGTCCAAGGAGTACGAAGTGTTACAATCTCTCCACCTTAGGAAATTTCGTCATCAAAATTAGTCACTTCAAGATTTAAAGTTTGAATGAACCTAAATGAAACAGATATTTGGACTAACATTGCCACCAACTAATCGCAAATGACCTCTACTGAATAATGAGTTTTTGGAAGAGTCTCTCAACTAAAAGGATTTCACGTGATGAATAGCAAACAATTCCCACAAAAGGAGACAAGGCAACATAATGATATAAGGGGTAGAAAAACTCCTAATAGAATTACAATTGCTACTTCAAAATCTAGTTCGAATTCAGTCCCACACTAGTATTCTGACGACACCCCAAATGATGTGAATAACAATTCCAAAATGTTGAGCCCCTCTTCCAAGTCATTCACAAGAATTACCTTTAATGAGCCACAAGAACCCATCGATTCTATGAAACAAAAGTCAAGCAAAAGGTCTTAGTAACATACCCTATAGTAAACAGACTCAACCTTAAGGGAATAACTCTCGGTTGTCTAACGACCTAGAACCTTAGAAAAATAAGCTCTCACATCACATTCATTCCCCAAGAAACAACTATCTGTAGCTCAGCAACCAAATTTTTTAAATGATTATCTCATAGCACTTCAAAAGTCCTTAACCTCCTCTCATGAGAAAAGAATAAAAAAAAAAAAAAATCTAATAAAAGTTCCATTTGCCAATCATAACCTTTGACGAAACACAACTTAACAAAACCAAAGCACCACAAACTACATTCTTACAACACAGCTAGTATTCCATGCCCACACCTTTACTCAATTGTGTTTTTGAAATACTTAAGAACCAAAAACACCCAATAATAATATTTCCTGACTTTTGAAATTAAAGAAGATTATTCTTGGTAGAAAACTTTATATATCTATAAAAAAAATGTTTTGTACATGTACAAGTAAATTGTAAAAGTGAGGGGTTTGAAAAAGAGTTCTTTTTTTTTTTTGGAAATAGTTGAGGGTTATACACATCATAAGACTCGGTATGCCCTGTTCATGACTGTTTCTCCTTTTCTCACTGGTTTATCCATAACAATAAATTCTCAATTTCGGCAAAAACATGGTCCTGCTCAATAGGAAAAATCCGTTTTCAACTCTCTTCTCAAACATATTTCAATCGGTGACTCCCAAACGTCACCCAACTAATGATTTATTACCATGGTAATGCCACAAACCATTTACAATTATTCAAGCAACAACCACCCATAACGACCACTATAAGGTTAAATAAAACAAACCATTGAGCTAAACATCACAAGCTTGGGAAATCACATCCCTTTCATGACCACCACAACCATCCACGATTTACCCATGATTTATTTCATGTTTGCAACACAAATTTTTTTCCCCCACAATTAACCCTATTTTGGGTATCACACACAATCAACTAGAATCAATTATCAAATATTTAGCATGACTTGTCACTCTCGTGAGTCACATACACACAAGTAAGTCATCTTCATCCTTACGCGTCATATCTGAAGTTTAAGATGGGTCCCGAGGTGGCTCATTGCCAACCTCTTTCAACGCCACAACTATAATAGACAACCTCGTGAGAGGAAAATCATCTACACTTATATTGCGTACCTATACTCACACAACACAACACCCTCCTTGAAATCAACACTATACCTATAATGTTTAAATCACAATTCAATGATGAGTTACACCTCCTATCCAAGCAAAAACTTCCCAACTACCTATAAGAGGACAATTTCAAGATAACAGCTAAATCTGGAATTTAAATTACCTCAACTAATCAAACGTAGGGAAACTATTAATTACCTCAAAATCCAAACTACTTTCATTTACTAGGACTTGAATACTCAAGAATGACCTCAATGACCATGCTAGATGAGTACACTTTCAAAATCTACCCACACCCACGGTGCACAAAAACCAAGACTAAGTCTCTAGGTCAACCATTAAGAAAGAATTTCTTACCCAAAAATCACAATTACTCGCACCCACCGATGACCAACTTAGCATAAGAAATTAATGAAAGGCAATCAAAAAAACCTTTTACTCTTAACCATAAGACCATTACACCCCAATCACTTAACAACCTAATAAAAATGAGAACAAAGATTTAACTCCCTTAACTAACCAGGTCACAATACCGTGATACTAGCTACCAATTCAATTGAACATAGAAGACTTATAGAGGAAGGCTACCCCAACTAATTTTCATATTAATAGATAGCTCACACAACTCTGTCTAGCACCATTTACCGCTTCATTCCGACACTAGCATTGGAAGGCAAGGTTATTGGTTAGCACATTTTCTACTCGTTACATAACTAATGATTTCCCCCTAAGGTTTTCATCCACCAAAAGAGCAAGTATATTCACACCTCACGTATTGTGAAACAACCCCTCGAGGCCAAAAGCAATAGCAAATACTCACTAACTAGATTCACCTTTGAAAGAGTGGAACTCACCAAGATATACTCAAGACAACATGAGGACCAACACAATAGCTAGGTAAGAAAGCTATGGTTGAAAATTTTCTAGGTATTCTCAATTCAGGGTATTTGTTAGCCTTCTACCGGTAGACACACACACCCTATGATGCTACAACTTAATAATATGGTAGATCAAGGTTTTTTCTTTGCAAGGTTTACCTCACCCCAAGGTATAACAAAGCTATTATAAAATCTTTTCCCTTCTCACTAAACAACTGATACTCTCATATGCAACTATTTCAACATAATATAACGCAAAATGTCATCATCACTCAAGGGGTAAAACGGAGGGGTTAATTTTCAACTCTAATCACACAATTTGTATAGTCACAACCCACACCCAATTCATTTATAAACACAAGCAAAATTCTAACCTTTACGAAATTTAACTCCATTCCCTAAAACAACCATAAATGACAATGCTAATTACTTTAAATTGAATATTCTACACTAAACATTGTCGCGGTACAAAACATGTATATCAACGATGCATATTTCCATTTTGTTCACAAGGGGATGAGAATCACTACACAAATTTTGTGACTACTACACTCGTAATATTATTGCAAGGAATAAGGACTCAGATTGATCTCTATTTCAAGCACCCAAATCACATAGTCAAAATACACCAAAGCCAACTCAAAAGGCTTACCTACGGATTTTACCTTCAAAATTTCTATCTATAGTTAAGAATGACCATAGCGTTTGGCATCGATTCATTTTAACATGTCCAACAAGACTTCCCAAAAAAGATCCCACATTCTAACTATGTCAATAAATTTCAAAACACTAATCGTCAACTCCTGTGAATCGCAATAGTTTCACACATTAACTCCAAAATTTACATTCAAAACAGATACACTTATAAGGGAAGAAAATTCTTGGTACTCTGATTATGCCCTTTTCTTCTTGCACCACTTGACAACCAACTCAAGCATGAATAACTCCGTCTTTCCAAAAAATTCGGTTTAGTTCACTAGTTCCGACATCCACATTTTCAACATTTGTTCTTAGTATATTCTAATCATCACTAAAGTCTTAATCGGACCATACCATGCTCAATAGGTTTAACTTTTATCTCATTCTATTTTCAAACCTCTTCATAACAACAAACCGTTCACCATACAACAAAATCTTTACTATATTCTAAGGTCACAATTACTTCTCATGAACTTACAAAGTTGTTAAATTAAGGTTCCACACAAATCTCACAATCGCATTCTCATGCTATGTGAAAACAATATACCTTACCAATAAAGTGGTGCCAATAATTCAAGTCCCAAAAGTTTCGCCCATTTGGAGTCACTGTCGTCCTTATATCCTATAAGAAAAAATAGAAGTAAGATTTAACCTATACTTAAATACTCCACACGAGATCTCATACGCCACGTGGGGGTTATACACATACCTATACATGTATCTACTTCACATAAGGCGAACCAAATAAGCACATAGTCACATAGAGCACATACGAATCACTATCCTAAGATATCAACTTGTCCCACGGTGCTTAAAGACTTCCAAGTTGAAAAAACATTGATCAGGTGCCTTTCCAAAAGGATTTCAATGAATGCAATAGGTGCAAGTTGTATCCTAGAAGCTTAACCACATACTCACTTGGTCACACAAACATATAAAGTATACAAAGTAAATTAACGTCCCTTCCTAGCATGATAAACACATAGTGGCAAAAGCCACATCCCACGAGCTCAAGGTATTCAAACCTGGTTAGCTTTGATACCAATTTGTAATGCCCCTCAATCAATTAAATTAAAACATTACTCATAACATGATTAATCCGAAATCTTACCATACCAAACAATAACGTTAATCCCAAAAGCCATCTTTCCCATTGAACTACATATCAAATATTACAAATTTCCATATTCTTGTCTTAGTTACAACAATATTAATATAGTTCAAGAAGCTAGAGGATAAAAATAATAATACCTTAATGGTGTACAACCATCAAGGCAAGGCCTTATTACAATAAAATGGACACGCGGTCCTAAAATGAGTATGCTTAGAGCTTTCACATAACACATCCATGAGCCTTCGTGCCCTAACAAAACAAAAGAGTCCACCTCCTTCTCATTGGGGTGGTTACACATCATCAATTCTTAAAATTGTTAGATAGGAATGAGCTAGATGCCCAGTAGAAATACTTATTACAAAGTATCCAATTATTCGAAAATCCAATGGCATTATCACAACCAAAACATTTTATTGTTCAACTTATTTTAAAGGTTTAACAAACGAAACTTAGATATTATAATTTCCATAAAAAATCACATATCAACATTGGGGGATAAATACGCCATGAAGTCCTTAAGGAGAGTCCCAATACATACATATACATAGGTTTATATCTAAATATCCCCACAGTTGCTGATTATTAATATGGCAAGGAATGCACACCCAAAATTATTCATTTTTTCACTTTTACCGACTACAATATGGCAGGATCAGTGGACACTCAAAAATATTTCCCCATATTCATCCAGCGATAAGCTCAAGACAGGGCAATATCACCATTCAAATAATTGAAACTATTATGGAGACACAATCTTCGTATTTCAAAAGAAAATTTTAAAAGCTTCCAATTTCACAAGTCTCAAATCAAAATACATCTCAATCTCATAATTCAATCATAAATTTAAAGAATTGAAAGTTAATTCCATTTAATTACATCGCTGTTCAATTCAAGAATTAGGGTTTTCATTAAATTTGGGGATTTTGCCCTCCATCATATTAAATGCTATTTTTCAACTAAAGTTTTCGTAATCCCCAAACATTAATATAAAATTTTGAGAAAATACAGAAGAAATTTCATTTTTGAAGTCAAAACCCAATTTTTGTAAACTCAAATATCAATCATAAAACTATTGTCACAATAATACCACATAAACATCTTCAAAGTAAAGAGATACAAAGTTAAAAGTAATCTTACCTCCAATATGAAAGTAGAGAAGCTAGATCAAGAAGATTCCTTCGAAATATCCAAAATCTAATCGGTCAAAATGTTAATCTTCACTTGTTCTTCACCTTTAATGCAAGATCTATGGTGGATTCATAGTGAAGAATAAATGAAACCAAGGTTTGGAGATCTAGGGTTTCGGGTAAGGAGGAGAGGGAGAGAATAGAGGAAGAAAGAATGAAAAGTTTGGACCAAAAAGTGACTCTAAAGTGCTTGACTTCGAACAGACTGCTCGAGAGGTCAAACCTTGGCTCGAGCGGTGAAATTAATCTCTCAGAATCTTAGAATCCTGAATAGACCGCTTGAGCGGTCAAAAGTTTGCTCAAGTGGGCTTGCATCTAGCACAAGTATTCAAATTTCAAACGGGCATAACTCCCTCACCCAGAGTTCGTTTTAGGTCATTCTTATGTCTAAATCGAAGCCTAAAAAACAAGATTTCTAATGGTTCTAGCCTCACATCCAGATTTAAAGTGTGGAGAGAGAAAGAGGTAAAAGAGTGAAGATTGCTCATGGGACAATTATATGAATCTTGGTTCAATCCTACTTTATTATTATGATATCACCCTAATCAATATTCTAAAATCCATCAAAGAGGCTTCAAGTATAATAATAAGAGAGTCAAGAGAAATCCTACTAGTCTAAGGAGTACAAACTATTACAATATACATGTAACGACATTAAGTTAAACAACATGGTCTGAACATGGCTCTGATACCAAATGTTAGAAAAATCTAACATATAAATTAAATAATTTAAGACAAGCTAAAGTTTAAGGATTACCTCCAGCCATAATTGTTCAAGAGTAATTATTGTTGTCTAGAATCTGGGGCAACATGAAACACCAAGAGGACTATATGCAACATACTGCTATCTGTAGACACCCCATTTTTGACCACCCTTCAGACTTGGACGCGACTGATGGTTTACATGGTGGAGAAAGATGTGCAGGGGAAATGTTCATTTTCTTCGGCAAGGAGAGAGTCAAAGCTCAACTTCATACCCCTTTTTGGACCAAAACAATCTTGATCAAAATATTTTAGACCTTAAACCCTCTCTTTCAAAACGTTTTTGAAATAAAGTTTCTACGATGTTCTAACGCTCGTATTTTGTTAAATGTTGCGCTTTTCGGTAAACCGAGCAAGGACAAAGCAGAAATGAATGAAAGAGAGATGAAATCTTTGAAAAATCTTTCAAAACACCTTACTTAGGGGTTTGAAGTTGAAGAAAAGAAGAGAAGAGGGAAGAAACCCAGTTGGGGGAGAAAATGGGCATGAACTGTTAAGAAAGAGTCGAGCAACCCTCGCCGAATCGGGCCTATTTATTTGCATACTTGGAATCAAGCTATGAGGCCCCCACCGTTGGAAAGAAGACTTCCGGGGCTTCATTTTGCACTCAAGAATCTCCTAAAGCCAATTCCGGACGAGGGAGATATGGTTGATTGAAGTAGGGCATCACTCCGGTTGGACCGAATCTGCGCGGCTTCACCAAAACAGGCATAACTTTTTGCACAGGAGGAATTTTAATGCAAGGTTTGCGCCATTGGAAAGATAACTTCCGGGGCTTCAATTTGGAGATCTGGCCGGCCACCTTTGGACTTCCCAATCACTGGCCGGCCACCTTTCTTTTCGGCAGACCAATTTTTGTCCTGAAAAGTAGCAGGCCGACCATAAAAGGTGGTAGGCCGGCCACTTATGCCCAGAAAGCCCAAAATTGACAGATGTCTTCCCTCCAGCTGTCTTCCACAACCTCCAGCTGTCCCTAGCTCAGATATTTTCGACCTTTAGTGTTGCTTTTGCTATATATGATGATATATCTCCCATTTTCCAAGGGAGACAAGTTTTGGCTCCATTTTTGAATTTGTTTTTCCCCCCCTTTTCTTAGCCTCTCTCCCTCTATATAATATACACTCCACCACCATTGTTAAGGGGGAGACACTTTTGGCTTAGGCTCATAACCTTCCTCCTCCATTACTCTCCATTTTCAAGCTCCAAACACCCATTTTCTTGCACCACTTGCACTACAACCCCTAGCCTACCCCCTCCATCACTCATTCCAGCACCTTGGAGGACATTTGAAGAGGTTGAAAGTCCAGAATTTTGGTCCAAAAGTTGCTGATTTGCTGCTCTTCAAGGGTAAGTGTCTATTTCCCTCAAACTTGCATTTTTTTGCTTCATTTATAAGCTATACTTGCAAGCGTTTCTGGACTCTGTCATGAACTGAAAAAGGTCATATCACTACAAGAAAATACACTTTTGGCGACTAAATTTTTAGTCGCCAAAGGTCCTTTTTTAGTCGCCAAAGGTCGAATTTTCACTTTTCCCGACAAAAACTTTTAGTCGCCACTGTTGTCGCGAATTCATGGTCGCCAATGCCTTTGGCGACTAAAAACCTGTTAGTCGCCAATTCACAGGTCTTCAGCGACGAAACAAATTGTTGCCAAATGCAATTCCATTTTTTGAAATTATACATTTAGCGACTAAATTTTTAGTCGCCAATAGTGATTTTTTTTTTATTATTTAAACATTTCCCGACTAAACTTTTCGTCGCCAAAAGGTATACCTTTCGGCGACCAACGCCTTTAGTCGCCAAAACCATATTTCACAAAAAAAAAAAAATTGCCTCTGCTGGATGTCCCAAGGTTCGAACCTGTGTTCCCAACACTTGCACCCCACTACGCCTTTACCAACACTTGCTCCCCCACTACGCCACTCCCAGATCACATGAATATTATTGCAACAAATATTATTTATATACTATATTCACTGGTATTAATACAAAATTGTATATATGAAAATAATTTTTTTTATTTAATATATTTTATGTAAAAAATAAAATATTTACAAAAAAAAATAGGGTAAGCACTTTTGGCGACTAAATCTGAATTTTAGTCGCCAATACTCCATTTTTTGGCTACTAATTTCTTTTCTGTCGCTAAAACAGTTACAACCCGCCTAAGGCTAGCACATTTGGCGACTAAACTCAATTTTGGTCGCCAAAACCTCTACTTTGGGCGACTAAAATGCATTTTAGTCGGCAATTCTTGACCTTTAGCTACTAATTTTTTTTTTGTAGCCAAAAAACGTCACTTTCAGCGACTAAATTGTTTTTAGTCGGCAAAACTGCTATAATCAGCGACTAAACCTGTTTTTTGTCGCCAAAACCATAACTTTTCCCTACTAAATTATTTTAGTCGCCAAAAACCGTGACTTTTGGCTACTAAACAAACTTTAGTCGCTAAAAACCCTATATTCGGCGACTAAACTTCCTTTTAGTCGCTAAAACCCTGCTTTTCGGCGACTAAACTCTTTTAGTCGCTAAAACCCTTATGTTCGGCGACTAATTCCATTTTAGTCGCCATTTCATGCACTTTCAGCGACGAATTTTTTTTTTTTAGTCGCCATTTGTGTTTTTTGTTGTAGTGTATTTTGAGCTCCTCTACATGTTTGATTAAGAACTCTTTGCTGTTTGAGGTTTTCTACTACTACTTGTCTCCTAACTCTCTTTTAGGCCTATTTTTGCATGATATTTTAGGCTTATTTGTGAGCTGTTTTGGACTTGGTCATAAACTGCGAAATGTCTTGTTTTGAGTCCCTCTTCAACTTTGTTGAAGGGATCTCCTCTGTTTGAGGTCAGCTGCTACCACTTGTCTCTTTATCCCTCTTTTAGGCCTTTTTTTTGCATATTGATTTAGCCTCATTTTTGTTCATTTTTGAGACTTGATGTAAACTGTAAAGTGCCTTGTTTTGAGCCCCTCTTCAACTTTGTTGAAGGGCTCTTTGCCATTTGGGGCCAGCTGCTATCCCTTGTCTCTATTCTCTCTTTTAGGGCCATTTTTGCATGATAGATTAGCCCTATTTGTGTTCATTTTTGAGACTTGTTATAAAATGGAAAAAGTCTTGTTTTGACATCATCTTCATGTTGGATTAAGGGTATCTTCTTATTTGGGGTCACATGCTTCCTTGTATGCTTGATTCCCTCTTATTTTGAGCCTTACACCCTAGCCCTTGTTGCATGCCTTGTTTGACCTTCTAGCCACTGGAATCCAGTGGATTTCCAGTGGCTTTGATGCTGTTTTGAGCCTCCAAATCAGAGGAGGGTGACCCCCTCTCACCTTGACTTGTTTGGTGGTCATTTTGGCCTTCCAAAGAGACCCTATCTTGCATGCTTTGAAGTCACATTTCAGGGTCAATTTGGTGAGTTTTGGGACTACCATATTTTATTTCCAGAGTTTTTTTGGTCATGCTTCATGTCTATCTTGCATGTGCTTAATAACCCCTTGTATGCCCCTCCAAAGGAGCCCCCCATTTGTGCATGTGTTGGCTGCCTTTCCATGTTTATTTGGGCATATTTTGGCATGTTTAGTTCACTGATTTTTGCTGGTTTGGTGAGTGCTCACTTGCTTCATGTACTTGCCATGTAAACCATGTTTGCTAGTCAAAATTGCATGCTACTTTAGCCCATCTTGCTAGCACCTTTTGGCCTTGCTTTGAACTAAGAAAGTTCATGTTTTGGGACTTCCTTAACTCTATCTTCATGCTTCATGATCAAATAATACATGCTTTGTATAGCTATAGGTCATTGCGTATGCCTAGTTTTGAGTTTCGGGGTTCATCTCATGCATCGGGTGCCATATTGCCATGTTTCAGGGCTGTTTAGCATCACATTTTAGTGCTGGAATTGCATGATTGAATGCCATGTTTCATGTCTTGCCATGCCTTGTTAGGGTGGCATTTGTGCCTTAGGATCGGTTCTCGGTTTGCGTGCATGTGTGCACGCATCTCGAGTGTCTCATTTTCATCTTATGGCCACTGATGTGAGTGTGGCTGAGGTCCACTCGTGTTGGTGTAAGTCCGTCATGCATTGCGTATGCCATTTCATTTCATAGCATTGCGCATGCTAGGTTGTATGTTAGAGCATCGTGTATGCCGTGTTACATCGTGCATTGTGTATGCCATCTCATAGCATTGTGCATGCTAGCTTGTATATTAGTTGCATTCATGCATGTCATGCATATTGCATTGTGTTTGGGATAGGAGTTAGCCCGAGCACGGGAAACGAGGGACGTTTCGTACTTCGAGTGACGGAACGTGTCTCAATTCCCAGTCACTGACACTCCGGATTATCCATGATGGAGTCTCGGTCTCGTTATGTTTATATATGTGCATTCATTTTATATTAAGTCGTGCAATTCGACTCCTCGGCCATCATGCATCGATATGCGTGATTGGTGGCACGAGGATCGAGGACTACACTCCTTGAAGAGTAGTCAAGCATACATATGTGAAAATACATTGCCATGCCCCTTTCCTGCTCTCTGTTGCAGCAAATCAAAAACCGGCAATCTCTTGGGACTTCGCGCAATATTCCGGGCTCAATTGTAAACAGAGGCTAATCGGGGCATCGCAATGGATTTCTGCGCCAAGCAACCCGGGCATGCATCATTCATCATCCGGAGCAGAGTCGAGGCAGTCCCTAGCTTGCATGCTAGTTTAATGCTTTCCTAGATTAATTTGTAAATTAATTAGGGTTTTGTATTTATTTGGACTGTACTATTCATTCGGACTGTAATCATTTATTCGGGACTGTATATTATTTATTTGGACCCTCTGAGCGAGGGCAAAATTGTAATAAGTGTACGTGTGTGTGATGTATGTCTTCCAACCCCACGTCTTTCTCCCTTTTATTTACCAGCTTATGATGGTTAGATTAGGGCATGTTTCAATTTGCATACAGTATGATAGCATGTTTGCATTCATTCATCTATTTTGCATGCACCGGGCTCGGCGCATCATACTAACTGCATTTGTATTTCAATTCCGAGTTGAATACATGTTAGCTGTAGCATTCCATATGCCATGTTTAGAATAGCCGAGCCTGCTATAGTTGCATTTTTGCATGTGTTGCATTAGGCATTTCTGTATAGTTAGGATCATGCATGGATTTCTAACATAGCTTCTTTTTTGGCTTGGAGTACTCGGTAAGTTTTTACGCTTTAGCATCCTTGCATGAGTGAGTGACTGCCATGATAGCATGCTTACCATGAGGCTATGTGCTTATGTGATATATCTGCCTGAGTGCTTGTGGGTGAAGGTTGGGTTATTTGGATTAGAACAATGCATTGACTGTGAGTTTTAAGCCCACTAGATAGTGGCAAAACCATCTTTTCTAAGCCCACCTGAGGGTGGCAAAATCTGCATTTTAAGCCTACTTGCGAGTAGCAAACCATCTTTCAAAAAAACAAACATGAAATGTTTTGTTCCAATTCAGGCGACCCGGTCTATACTTGTATGCTGTGCGCATCACATAGTAAATCTAGGCTAATAACCGGAATAAGAATGCATAATGTTTTCAAAACTAGATATCATGGTTAGTAGAGGCCGATCTTTGATCGGGCGAGCGGGGGTGCTCACGAAGTGACCTTCCCTAATCGTACCCAAGTTCCCGAGCCGAGGCAACTTTGGTGATGACGGACACGTGGCCTTAGGCAAACGAGTCAGGGTTTCCTAAATTTCCCCAAAAATAAAATATTTAGGTGGCGACTCTGTATCTGGCAAAGCAGTCCATGTTTGGCACTTCTTTTCTGTTTTCCTCAAAACGATTTGCCGGATTTGGACTCTTTGGTTCAGATTGAGAACCGTGACAATTTGAGTCCTGAACTGTAGTGAGCCCAAAATGAACAGAACGGGACCCATCCTCCTGGGGCGTTCGGGGACGTCTACACTATCCTACTTATATCCACACTCAGTTTGCTAAAGTAGTCTTCTAGTGTAAACAAATCTCTCTCTCTCTCTATATATATATATGAGACTTGATGGAAAAACTCATAGACGTATATGTTAGACTAGGGACCATAATTTGATCTCTCTTTTATTTATAAACTGTCTCCCATCAAGGTAGTTTTAAGAGAGTGGGAAGTTATGGAATGTCCCATTATTTGCCACCTCATCCACTTAGGTAATTATAACCCAAAACCAACTACCCCACTCACACATTACAAAAAAAAGTCACTTTTAGTGACTAAAATATTGGTCGCCAATGACATTCTGCGACTAAAAGTTTTGGTCGCTACGTTTGTCACCAAAACCCTGTCGGGAAAGGTCTTGGAGGGTTTTGCCGACCAAAAAACCTTTGGTCGGCAAAAAGCAAGCCTTTAGCGACCAAAATTTTGGTCGCCAATAGTCAATTATATTTCTTTAAAATTATACATTTACCGACTAATGTTTTAGTCGCCAATAGTCAAGGAATCGCCGACCAACACCTTTGGTAGCCAAAAGCAACCAATTGCCGACCAACACCTTTAGTCGCCAAAAGCTTTAAACATGAAAAAAAATAATAATAATTCATTGTAGAACAATTTGATCCGCTCTTGCGGAGACTTGAACCGCCAACCTCCCGCACCATGAATCTTATGCACCACACTCTTCCCACTACGCCTCTATAGCACCACATGATTATATATGTGACATATATTATTTATATAGTACATACATCCATATTAATATAAAAGTATATGTATAAACATAATTATTTTATTGAACATAATTTATGTAAAATAAACTATTTAGTAGCAAAATAAAAAAAGACCACTTTTGGCGACTAAACATATTTTTTAGTCGCCAATTCTATACTTTCGGCTACTAATTGTTTTTTAGTCGCTAAAAAACTTAACTTTTGCTGACCAAAGTCGGATTTGGTCGCCTAAGATGCACTTTCAGCTACCAAACTTTTGGTCGCCAAAAAATTTAATTCCCGCCTTAGGATTTTAGTTCTCCCGCACTAACAATGACCACTTTTGGCGACTAAACTTATTTTTTTGTCGCTAACTGTAGACTTTTGGCTACTAAAATTTTTTTAGTCACCAAAAAGCTTTACTTTTAGCTACTAAATTTTTTTTAGTTGGTAAAACCCATATAATCAGCGACCAAACTTATTTTTAGTCGCCAATTGTAGACTTTTGGCTACTAAATTTTTTTAGTCTCCAAAAAACTTTACTTTGGGCTACGAAATTTTTTTTAGTCACTAAAACCCATATAATCAGCGACCAAACTTAGTTTTAGTCGCCAATTGTAGACTTTTGGCTTCTAAAATTTTTTAGTCGCCAAAAAGCTTTACTTTTGGCTACTAATGCTGTTTTGGTCACTGAAAGCTATACTTTCAGCGACCAAATTTTTTTTAGTCGGGAAATTTGGTCGCCGAATGTGCTTTTTCCTGTTGTGACATAAAAGTGGAAATTCTGCATAAGAGAAATAAGAGGTGGCATATGAGTCACTACCACCCCCATCCATGTCTCCAAAAGAGACGTGACCAACATGCTAACATAGTATAAGAGAGACATGGCTGACATAGTATATATACGTGGAAAAATTAGAATAGATCCTTTTACATATTTCTATAAGAGTTTGAGGGCATTGAAAGATTACATGCTAATTAAGGTCTCTAGGATTTCAAAATTTAAAAAGATAAGAAAAATGCTTAAGATAAATGGTCAAAAATGCCCTTAAACCATAAACAATCTACAACAAATTTTTATATTTTTTTTTTTTTTATTCTTTGGATATGTCTCTATTTCTCCACCATTGATGTTTCAACTGTATATGTTCACCATTGGTGCCTCTACTAAATCTTTCTATCGCCGCTACTTCCAGATCTACCGCAGTCATTGTGGTTGTTCACAACCACGATCCAAGTTTGAAACGAGTCACCGCCATTCACAACTATAGTCCATATTTTTGAATTGAGTCATCGTTTACAACTACAAATCAGTCGCTACCTCTTCTAGATGCATTACTATTGTTTTTCACAACCAATGTCCATATCTAAAATGCCTTTTGTAACCACAGTTCAGATCTAAATTGCGTTGTCGTTCGATTCTTTCTCTCTCTCCCTTCCTATTCTTTTTCTAATTCTCTTTTTGTTCAGAACAGTTTAATTTTTCTATTCCACAATGAAATTTCATTGTGATAATAAATTTCACTCATTTCTCTGAGTTTAATTTTATTGTGAGAAATTTCACTTTATCAAAGAGTCGATGGAGAATTTTATTATGCTAAATCAGTAAAATTTCACTTTGCCAAAGAGTTGTTGGAAAATGGGCAAGTGGTGGTCATTGGAAAGTTGTTGTCGGGGATTAGAGGTGGTTGCTGGCAACTAGAGGTGGTGATTTGAAGTGGCAGTGTTGGTTGGAGGTGATGGAATATTAGAACTTGACTAATGGTAGTTTTGTCCAAAAAAAAGTTGGTGTCCTTAGACTAATAAATATATTTTAATTGTTCTTAAACTGATACAAATTATTTTATAGGGAGTTGAATAAAAAAACCCTATTAATTTGTTAGTATTCTCTTGAAGTTTGTTTGCATGCATAATTATTAAAATTTGTAAATATAGTTTATAATATTAAAATTTTGGGTAAATTACATTGATTACTCTTGAGGTTTAGAAAAAAAAAAAAGAAGGTAAATTACACTTATTTAATGAAATTGCAGAAACCTTCCCTCAGGTTTATAAAATGACTTAAAGTTCCCTTGAGGTTCAGTTTTCAATTACACTGACTTCCCCTGAGGTTTAATTAAATGTAGAAACCTCCCTTGAGATTTAGTTTTCAATTATACTGATCTCCTCTGAAGTTTAATAATATTGCAGAAACCTCTCCTAAGGTTTCTAAAATGACAAAAAACTCCATTGAGATTTAATTTTTTATTATAGATTCGTTTTTGCTATTACTTTATTGTAAAAAAAAAAAAACATAAAATGCTATCATTATAAAACAATTTAATTATATTTTTAATTTATTTTTTAAAATTTTGTCTGATTACAAAGAAATTATATATATATATATATTTCCTATTGGCCTTTCGGATAAAGAAGGCATGCATAATCAATAGTAACTACTATAGACATCCTATTTTAACCGACTCTAAGACTTGGACGTTTTATTCTTGGCAGCCAATGATGAAAACCCGGAATGCGCAATTCTTCGATTTCTCCAGCAGGAAGCTCTATCTTAAGGTGGATCCTAACCTTTCACCCAATTTCGGCCAACTATTTTTAGACCGTTAAAATCAATTTTCAAATGTTTTTAGCCATGTAGAATCCAATCATTTCTATGATGTTCAAGCTCACTTTTCAATCAAAACATTGTGCTTTTCAGTAACCGAGTGAAGACAAAATGGAAATGAGTGGAAAGAAAGAAAATCCTCTAGAAAAATCCTGTTTTCTTTTCACGTTTGACTTATCCATACAAAATATAGGTCAGCCGTACAAATTTAATAATTGGCCGTACAATCTTGTACATGCCGAATATAAATTTGAAGGTTGAATTTATTTTGTCGAGCTGGACAACTTTGTCAAGAAACAGACTAGTTTCTAGAAGATGATATCCCATGCATGTGGAGGTGCCATGTCCGCAATTCTTGAGTGAATTGCGGACCAACTAACCTCTAGGGCTATAAATACACTCATCTTTCAAAAGGAGGGAGAGGTGGAAGAATTGGATAAGCCTAGAGATACCCATATACTCTAAGTTTTGAATTCTTCAATTTCTCTCTCTATATGTGCACCTACACCCATGTAGTGTTTTGTATTGGTTGATGATTTTTGAAGTTAATCTACCTCTTCCCTGATTAGGGAGGGTATATTTTATTTTCTTCATCATTTGCTACTCTTTCTCTCATCTTTTGGTGATTGAGATTGAGATTCTCTATTATGTTCATTTGGAAGCTTCTATGGCATAGATGGGTTTAATTGTGATGGTTGAGTTTTTCGGACCGCTCGAGCAGTCATTTGGTCACTCGAGCGGAAATCTTCAGCTTCCGGTAGTTGGCTGTTTTGCAGGCGTGACCGTTCGAGCGATGAATTTGTCGCTCGTGCTTAGAATTCATGCTCTCAGTAATTTCACTATAGCTCTGCAAAACTTCTAGGACTTCTCTCGAGCAGTGGAATGATCACTTGAGCGATCCTTTCGTATTTGTGCTGTTCGCTCGAGCGAAGAAAGTCACACTCGAGCAGTCTATCGGGACAGCAGATTTTAAAAAGTCGATCCTTACTCATTTTCATCCCACTTTTCATACTCTCTCTCTCACCTTACTTTACCGAAAACCCCAGTCCATCAACTCTAGATTTCTCTAATTTCAACCTAAGATCCACTCAAAATCTTCCAAGAAAAGTTGAAAGGAGGCTTCGATCAACATTTTTATCGATTGTTTCCCGAGTTCATCAACATTTCAAGTGTGGTTATCAAGCCTAGCTTCTTATTTCGAGATAGGGGTGTCTTTAACTCAATATATCTTCAATTTGAAAGACTTATATGGTAATTTCATAATTATTCATGTAGTGTGTATATATATATAGATTGTGTTGTTAGTAAATGATTTGGAAATAAGTGGATAATACGTTGTGATTATGGTTATTAATGATGATTATTGTTGTTGATGGTGTAAATTAACCTTCAATTTTTTTGTAAGAGAGAAAACCCCGAAATTTTTCATAAACCCTAGTTTTGAGGCTTGTTCAATAAAGAGGGGTTTTGCTAAATTGGTTTCAAAAACATGAAATTGAACGTATTTACTTGACTTTAAGGTTGAAATATAGGATTTGAAGCTTTTCTCTATATACACCTTGAGTTGATAAGTATTGTTAATGAGGTGTCCTTCTATGTTGATGTGAGAAGTATGGAATTTTTATGGTTTGAAATCATCTTAGGAAAAATTAAAGCTTTACAAATTCATGCATCATATGCATTTTAAATATCTCTTAACATTATGATAACGATATTTGTTGAAAAACGGAAGGGGGTAAATAGTCTATTTGTCCGGGTAGTGAGTCGGGCTGGGTTTGAGTTGTGTAATGTAATTGGTACCTACGCGGGGAGTTAAGGTGCCTAATTGCCCTATCTGCCCATATCGCCGAATGAATGTTGGAAAATGTTTTTGGGTGTCTATGAGCCTACCATTTCTAGAGCCGACAAATGTGGAAAAACATGATTTTGGGTGTCCACGTCCCCGCCGCTTATGGAGCCGGCAAATGTGGAGGGGTAAACGTTTTTAGGTGCCCATTGCCCCTCCATTTTCGGATTCGGCAAATGTGGGACTATTTTTGGTATGTAAATCTATATCTATATATGTATGTTTTGCAAATTCGGCTCTTACTTGGGACGTCATAGTATGTTTACCACTTGAGGAATTTGTGAAAAGATGAAACAATTTCATGCATTGCATAATTTCACTCATAGACCTAGACGCTATATGCTACTTTATTTATGTATTTCCAATTCTGCAATGCATGATCATGGGTTATTCAATTGGCTATATAACTTGTTAAATTCAAGACCTACGGAGCTTATGCTCACCTCAAAGTTAACAAATTTCAGGGAAAGAAGATGAAGTGCCTACCACGAGATGATCTTGGTATGAAGAAACCCTCTTTGGAACTGGGTGACGATTCTTTTGAAAACCCCATTGCCCTTGGATCTTTGAATTGTTTTATAATTGTATATTTGTGTTGAAGTTGCTGTACTATGGGACATATTTTGAAAGGAAGTAGACCTGGGATTTTAATTGTTGTATATGTTTCTTACTTTTTGAACTGTTTGCTTTGTTATGGATGTAAGGAAACGATGTTGTGACACTTGGGGAATATTTAAAAGGGAAAGAAATGTAAAGAATGTTACCTTCTTGTAACTATTTCTATATTTATTTTGTATGTGTTATATGGTCGGAATGCCTGGGCAGACAGGATCATGAAGGTTCTTCGTGGGTGTTACAAATTAGTATTAGAGCTACCCAACTTTGAATACTTGGAGCTCGTGGGAAGTGGCTTTACTGCATAAGCCTATCATGTTAGAAGGGGATGTTAGATTGTCTCGTACATCTTAATTGCTTGTGTGATTATGTGGGTATGGAGTTAAGCTCTTAGGATATGACTTGTACCTATTGCAATCATTTAAATCCTTTTGGAAAGGTACCTGATCAATGCTTTTTTCACTAGGAAATCTTTGAGTGCCATGGGACTAGTCAGAGTCTTGGGAGAGTAACTCATGTGTACACTATGTGTTTATGTGAATACGTAGTATGCTCTATATGATATAGGTATTTATAGGAGCATGTTTAACTCGTGTGCGTCATATGTGGGTTAATATATGGTGTATGGGTTGTGAGTTAAATCTTTCTTCCATACCTTCATATAGGATGTCGGGATGAGGTAGAGGTCGTGGTAGGCCACGCATAGGTCGTCGGGACATGCTGACACAACAAGATCTCCTTCTCCAAGAAGAAGAGGTGGGGCAAAATGATGTGGCTGCTCCGTCGGCCCAAGATGCGATGAGGGCATTAGCCCGGGAGATGGCGGGGGCGCGTCGTGAATCCATGGAAATACTACGAGCCAAGCAAGCGGCGAGGACAATTGGGGGAAATTCGAGTTTCCTTTTTGAAAAAGGAATTTTTTCGCTCTAACCCAATTGAGTTTAGTGGTGGGCTTGAACCAATGAAGGCAAATGAATGGTTGGAGCAGATTATCAAGTCATTTGAGATTCTAGACATTCGAGAGGGGGAGCTTTGGGTGGCATTAGTGGCGTACCAATTAAAAGGGGAGGCCGATCAATGGTGGAAGTCCGTTAAATTGGGAGGCATTCACTTATGCCTTTCGAGAGAAGTTTTTGCTTTCCACGGCTAGGGAGAAGTTGAGGAAGCAATTTGAAAAATTGAGGCAATTAGACAGACCGGTGGCAGAATTTGAAGCCACTTTTATCAGTCTAGCACGTTTTGTGCCTAAACTTGTAACCACCAAGGAGCACCTAGTTTCTCAAATTTGAGAAGAGATTGAGGCCCAAAATTCTGATAAAGGTGATGGGTAATGTGTACCGAGAGTATGATCAATTGGTGGAGGCTGCAGCCCATGTAAAGATTATACTAGAGGCCGAAGAAGTGAGGTAGAAGCATAAGAGGCCAAGTTACACCGAATTAAGGGGTGATACGGGGTCTTTTAAGAGATCTAGGGGTTCTTTTTCTTCATTGTCCTAGTCCACACCCCAACAAGCCAAATCACCAGGGTTCGCTTCTACAAGAAGTTTAGGGAGTGTGGGTCCCTATCGTGTTACCTGTTTCAGATGTGGCCAACAAGGTCACAAGGCATCAGACTACAAACATAATTCTAGTCATCAACAACCAACTCACTCTCAAAGCCAAGCCCAAGGGAGGGGCCAATCGCCTATGTGCTACCATTGCGGGCAGTCTGGTCATTTGAAGAGATCTTGTCCACAATTGGTTGGAGCAGGAAGCACTTCGGGGTCTCGAAATTCTGGGAGTTATCAGACAAGCCAGGTCCAAAGACAAAGTTACTAGCCGGTTCAGTCTGGGCAGACATCGAGGGTAGGGCAAAGGACCACTTCAGTACAATCAACATAACTGGCCAATACTTCGAGAGGTGATCGGGGTGATGAAAGACACCAAGGACAAGTCTATGCCGTTACTACTTCTGAACAATCATCCGGGCCATCTGTAATGAGAGGTACCTATCTTATCTATAACATGTGGGTTAGCGTATTGATAGATACTGGGGCATCGCATTCATTTATTGCATCTGTATTTGCATCCACGTTGGGCCTAAAAGTAGAATGATTAGAATCTTCACTTATGGTTGAGTCACCACTTGGGGGTCAAGTTGTTTTGGATAGGGGATGTCGTGGTGTAGACACACCATTTTTGACCGCCCTTAAGTGGCGCCACCGATTGATCACCCAATGATGAATGTACACGTTTGTTCAAATGCTTGACTTCCTCAGCAGGAAACCTCACTTTTGAGCCTCAAAAACCTCCAAACCTTGTGCCTTGTTTTTAGACCAAAACAGTAGTTTTTCAAGCCTGACCATCCAAGGGACCAGCAGACCCACTAGTGGCCTGCTGCCCACTTGTGTAAAATTTCAGATCTTTTTGCCAGCCATGCTAGCTGTCTATACAGATGCATGTGCTGCACCAGCTGTGTCTATATGGATATTTTTGAGACAGTCTCATATATTTCTATATATAGATGACTCCTTTTCATAATTTAGGGTTAGAAAAATTTTGTGGAGTAAAAAATCTTGGAAAATTTTCTCTCTCTACATCTCTCTCTCTCTCTCTCTCCCCTTACAACTCCTATACCCTTTGCCTAGACACTCCAAACCAAACCTTGAGGGTTATTTGCTAGGTGTTTGAGCTTGCATTTTAAGCTCTTGAGGGTGTGAAATTAGTGGTTTGTAATTCAAAGGGTCATTCCTCTTCAAGAGGTATAACTCCAAGCTTCTTTCTCTTATTCATTTACCATCTTTTATTGCTATTTTTATACTATTTTTCACCTGTAATTATGGGCTAAAACTTGTAGTTTAAGGCCATTAAGGGTAGAGGAGTGGACCACCCCTCTTTGACCCTTGTCTTCTAGGCCTTTACCCTTGTGTTTTCCACCTTGTCATCAAATTTTTTTGGTCTTTTTACCACTGAATTTTAGAGGTTTTCAGAGGTTAAAAATGGTGTTTTGAAGTCCCAAAAATGAAGGGGTTAACTTGCCCTCCTTGTGCTCGTTTACTAGCTTAATTTTCTACAATATTGTAGCTCACTTGTTCAAGCATTTCCATATAAATTTCAGTACTAGTTTTGACTGTTTTGGGACTGTTTTAGGCTGTTAGTTTCATTTGTGCTTTGTATAGCATGCTTGTAGTGTAATAATCCTCAAAGGTTTGGTGTTTCAGGCATTAGACACCAACCTAGTTGAGTTGATAGCATTTATTTCAAGTTTTCCATACTTGTGTTCATTTCTAATCAGCTCTGTATTTCTTTCATTTCTTGGCTTCTTCCCTACTTCGAGAGTTGTTTCAAACCGATTGTTTGTTTAAGCTTGGGATAGAGATTGTTGTGCTTAATGGTTTAATCTCTTCGGAGGTTCATTACCAACGGCATGACATCTCTGTCATGCCTAAACTAACCCCTAGTTTGACATTTCTCTCCTTTAGTGGACTTAATCTTCATTTTGGACAAAATGGACTAATGAATGGGAAGGTAATTAAAAAGGGGTAAACAATGGCTTAAAATGGAGCAAGATAATAAAGTGATTTGGGGTTCAATCGGATGTTAATTGAACCCATTAAGTCTTGAGTCATTTCATACTTGTTAGTGATGAAAACGGTTCAAGAGTTGATGTCAATTGCTTCCCTTGATCAATATCATGATAGGGAAGATGTTGATGAGTCTGTGCATTTATTGAGATTGTATCCCTTGATTTATAGGCCACCATGCAATGAATTTGCATTGATTGATGGCTTGCGATTTGAGCCTACCCCTCATTTGATCTGTCAGATGATAAGGAGAGGCATGGTGGACAAACATCCCCTGAGAATGCTCTATTTGTGCTTTGTTTGTTTTTTGTTGCAGTAGGAGAAACCCAATATTAGTGGCCGGCCACCACTTTTGGCCTGCCGGCAACCTTTTTCAGCCAGGCAGTTTCCTTTTTCCTGCAGAACAGAGCAGGGGCAGAGGTAAAAAAAACAATGCAATTCTCTTACTGCAAAATAGAAGCATTTTGGCAGCCAAACAGAGGCATTTTCGAGTGGAAATCTGCGATCATGCATTTGCCATCTCTAGCATTTCAGGGCCCATTTAAATTATGTTGTTATAGTAGTATGTTGTACTTACAGTGGTGAACTTGTAATAGTTAATTACTTAGTTCAATTTCCAATTTGTAATAATTAGCTAGTGTAGTTAATTTATTTCATTTGGTTTGTAATAGTTAGTTAATTCGTAGTAATTAGCTAGGACATTTATTCGGACCCTCTTGCGCGAGGGCCAATATGTAATAATGTGTGAATGTCTTCCAACCCCACGTCTTTCTTCCTTTTATTTACTTTCTTATGTTGGATAGTATAGAGCATCATGTTTACTTAGCATTTCCCATGTTTTGTATCCATTGTCTTGCATGCATAAGGCTCAGCACATCATTCTAACAATGCATTGTATTTATTATTTTGTTAAAAAACGTGCTTAAAACGCATGCTATCAAATTGATTCACATGTCATATTAGTAGCCGAGTCTATTAATTGCATCTTGTTTGTGTCGCATTAGTCAAAATTGCATTAATTAGGAACATGCATGTTTTCTAACTTTTTTGTTTCTTTTGGCTTGCCTTGGAGTACGAGATAAGCATTTTTGTGCTTTAGCATATCGCATGCGTGTGATTGTTTCCATGTCTAGCATGATTGCTATGAAGCAAAGTGCTTAAGTGCTATACTTGTTTGAATGCCTGTGGATGGAGGCTAATTGCTCAAATTGGGATGATTTGATTAATGTGCATATGAAATCATTTTTTCAAGTGGTACATATTCGAAACAAGTTTCAAAACAAACATGAAATCAAAGTGTTCTAATTTTTGCAAATTAGTCTATACTTGTGTGCGACACATAGTAACAGTAGCCTAATAATTGGAACAAGAGCATATAATGTAAATAAGAATCATATCATGCTTGGTAGAGGCCGATCTTTGATCGGGTAAGTGGGTTGCTCCATTCATGACCTTCTTCTCTCGTACCTAAGTTCTCGAGCCGAGACATTTTGGTGATGACGGATAAGTGACCTTTGGCACGAGTCTCGAGTTTCCTACATTTCTCAAAAATATTTAGGTGGCGACTTTGTATCTGGCAAAGCAGTCCATTTTTGGCATTTTGATTCAAAATCGATTTTCCAAAAGATTTGCCAGATTTGGACTCTTTTGTGTTTATCTATTTCATATTGCATTTGTGAGATCAGATTCGGAACCACGGGAGTCCGAACTGTAGGGCTATCATATCCGAAAGGAGCACGAAAAGCAAGCTACAGGTGGGTGTATAATCGAGGTAGTTGAACGTCAACTCCCTTTTAATCTCGTGTTGTTAGAAATGTCAAGCTTTGATGTCATTCTTGGTATGGATTTCTTGTCCTCTTATCATGCTATTATAGATTGCTATCGTGGAAGAGTTATGGTATGTACCGCAGATGGGAACTGTTTTTATTTTCTGGGGAATAGAACTAATGGGGGGTTGTCACCATTGTATGACCCGCAAGTTTGGGGTAAGCTAAGTTTTCTTCTTGCAAACATCATAGATGATGACAACAATGTGGTTCGGGAGGTGTTTCCTAAGGTAATCTGTGAGTATCTAGATGTTTTTCCTGAGGATCTTACCGAGTTGCCGCCTCATCGTGAAGTAGAGTTTTCTATAGACTTAGTGCCGGGAACAACACCTATCTCAATGTTGCCATATAGATTTGCCCCAGCGGAGCTGCTTGTCTTAAAGGAGCAGTTACAAGAATTGTTAGATAGGGGCTTTATACATCCTAGTACCTCGCCATGGGGATAGGGGCTTTATACATCCTAGTACCTCGCCATGGGGAGCACCGACCCTTTTTGCTAAGAAGAAAGATGGTTCGTTGCAGCTATGCATCGACTATCGTAAGCTTAATAGGGTCACAATCAAGAACAAATACCCTCTACCTCGAATAGATGGTCTTTCCGACCAACTTAAGGGTTTTCAGTGTTTCTCAAAGATAGATTTAAGATCGGGTTACCATTAGTTGCAGGTAAAGGAGGAGGACATTCCTATGACAACTTTCCATACCCCGATATGGTCACTACAAATTTCTTGTAATGTCGTTTGGTTTGACCAATGCCCCTGCTACCTTCATGGATTTAATGAATCGAGTCTTTCGAGATTATCTTGGTAAGTTCGTGGTAGTTTTTGTAATTGATATCCTTATTTATTTTCCTTCTGAAGAGGAACATAAGAAACACCTTCGCATTGTCTTGCAACTCCTTAGAGAACATTGGTTGTATGCTAAATATGAGAAGTGTGAATTTTGGCTCTAAGAAGTGAAGTTTTTGGGTCATGTGGTTTTGAAGGAGGGAGTTATTGTAGATTATTCTAAGGTTGAAGTGGTGCAACAATGGGAATGACCTAGGATATTTTCGATATTCGTAACTTTTTTGGTCTTGTCAGGTATTATAGGCCATTTGTGAAGGGTTTTTCCACTTTAGTGACACCTTTGACCAAATTAACCAGAAAAGGGGTGAAGTTCGTTTGGAGTGAAGCATGTGAGAAATCCTTTTTGGAATTAAAGGCTAGATTAACTACGGCACCCATCCTGATTATTCTAGAAAGAGAGAGAGAGAGGTTATACAGTCTATTGTGATGCTTCTAGAAAGGGGTTAGGATGCGTTTTGATGCAAGAGGGTAAAGTTGTAGCATACAGTTCACGCCAATTGAAAACTCACGAGAGAAATTACCGTACTCATGACCTCGAATTAGCATTAGTAATTTTTGCTTTGAAGCTTTGGAGACATTATCTTTATGGAGAAAAATTCAATGTATTTTCTGATCATAAGAGCCTCAAGTATTTGTTTTCTCAGAAAGATTTAAACTTGTGTCAGAGAGGTGGATGAAGTATATGGAAGACTACGATTTTGAATTGCACTACAACCCGGGAAAGGCAAACGTAGTCGCCGATGTCTTGAGTAGAAAGTCTATGAGTATGGTTGCTAGCCTTGCCATGAGAGAGTGGAAGATGTTGGGTGACCTAAATGAGTTTGATGTACAACTTGAAGGACCGCCTAGTCAAGCTACCTTGTTTTCAATTTTAGCTCAGCCAATACAAGTCACACGAGTTTTAGAAGCACAACAAAACGATCCAGAAGTGGAGGCTATTAGAGAGAAAATCTTACAGGAAAAGAAGAAAAAGGGTGAGGGTGCATTCCGACTCAAGTGTTCGATATGTAGATTGCCTCTTCGTTCCACAATCTTGTAGAGATGATGTACTAAGAGACTTCCATCACTCTCATCTTGCTGTTCATCTTGGAGGTATGAAAATGTATCATGACTTATGCCGTCAATTTTGGTGGAAAGGTATGAAAAAAGATGTAGCTCTGTTTGTGTCTAAATGTCTTACTTGTCAACAAATTAAGGCGGAACATCAAAGACCAGTTGGGTTGTTACAATCCTTGCCTGTAGCTGAATGGAAATGGGAGCACATGACTATGGATTTTGTCTCAGGTCTCCCTAGAACTCAGAAGGGTAATGAAGCCGTTTGGGTCATAGTAGGCCGACTAACCAAGTTTGCACATTTTCTTGCGATGTGTATGGGTGATTCAGTTGACTACCTAGTAGAACTTTATGTTAGGTAGATTATTCAACTTCATGGAGTTCTGGTAAGTATTGTCTCAGACAGGGATCCTTGTTTCACTGCACGGTTGTGGCAAAGCTTACAAACGGCTGTGGGAACTCAATTGACCTTTAACATTGCTTGCCATCCTCAAATTGACGGTTAGTCTAAACGTATATTTCAAATTTTAGAAGACATGTTTAGAGCTTGTGTGCTAGATTTCAAAGGGTCATGGGAGAAATATTTACCACTAGCCGAATTTGCCTATAACAACAGCTATCAAGCCAGTATTGGGATGGGGCCTTTTGAGTCTTTGTATGGGCGTCTATGTAGATCACTTATGTGTTGGACCAAGGTAGAAGATTCACCTTGCTTGGCCTATATTTAGTTCGTGAGACTACTAAAAAGATAGATCTCATTCAGAAAAGATTAGTCTCAGCACAAAACCGGCAAAAGAGTTATGATGATAGAAGAAGACGACCATTATCTTTTGAAGTAGGTGATCATGTATTTTGAAGATATCTCCTAGAAAAGGTTTGATGAGATTTGGCCGAAGTGGAAAGCTATCACCTACATTCATCGGTCCTTTTGATATCATTGAACGAGTGAGAAAGGTTGCCTATCGTCTTGCTTTGCCTCCATAATTATCCGAAACACATGATGTGTTTCATATCTCTATGCTTCACAAATATGAACTCGACCCTTCACATGTTTTAGATTGGGCAAACTTAGAAGTGGATGAGAATGTTTCCTATGAGGAAAAACTGTAAGGATTCTAGACTCCCGAGAGCAAGTATTGAGAGGCAAGACTATTCCTTTAGTCAAAGTGCTATGGCACCATCACAGAGTAGAAGAAGCCACATGGGAAAGAGAAGCTGAAGTTTGAGGAAGATACCCTGAGTTGTTTAGAGACATGAAATCTTATTGACTTTATGATGTTAATGGTTGTATTGTGACAAATAGAATGTGAATGAGCTTTTGGTGAATGCTATGTGCTGTAATTATAAGAGGTTTTCGAATTTTGATCATTGAGAATTTAAATCCTGGTGCTATGATGATGTTATAATGAATAGAGCTTGTATAGTATTGTCTCATTGGGAATTGTTGTTGGGAATTGTTAGAGCTGCTTTGACAAGGATTGTCGAAATTTCGGGGACAAAATTGTTTAAGGAGGGTAGGCTGTGACAGTTGAGTTTTTAGATCTTGGGCGGTCATTTGGTCACTCGAGCGGAGATCTTTAGCTCCTAGTAGTTGGCTGTTTTGCAAGCATGATCGCTCGAGCGGTGAATTTGTCGCTCGAGCATATAATTCATGCTCTCAGCAATTTCACTATAGCTCTACAAAACTTTTGGGACTTCTCATTTTTCGCTTGAGCGATGGAATGATTGTCGAGCGATCCCTTCGTATTTGTGTTGTTTGCTCGAGCGGTCTGTCGGGATAGCAGATTTTAAAAAGTTGATCCTTACTCATTTTCATCCCACTTTTCATACTCTCTCTCTCTCTCACCTTACTTTTCCGAAAACCCTAGTCCATCAACTCTAGATTTCTCTAATTTCAACCTAAGATCCACTCAAAATCTTCCAAGAAAAGTTGAAAGGAGGCTTAGATCAACATTTTTATCAATTGTTTCCCGAGTTCATCAACATTTCAAGTGTGGTTCTCAAGCCTAGCTTCTTATTTTGAGATAGGGGTGTCTTTAACTCGATATATCTTCAATTTGAAAGACTTATGTGGTAATTTCATAGTTATTCATGTAGTGTGTGTATATATATATATGTATATATGTATAGATTGTGTTGTTAGTAAATGATTTGGAAATAAGTGGATAATACGTTCTGATTATGGTTTTTAATGATGATTATTGTAGTTGATGGTGTAAATTAACCTTCAATTTTTTTTTGTAAGAGAGAAAACACCCAAATTTTCATAAACCCTAGTTTTGAGGCTTGTTCAATAAAGAGGGGTTTTGCTCAATTGGTTTTAAAAACATGAAATTGAACGTATTTACTTGACTTTAAGGTTGAAATATAAGATTTGAAGCTTTTCTCTATATACACCCTGAGTTGATAAGTATTGTTAATGAGGTGTCCTTCTATGTTGATGTGAGAAGTATGGAATTTCTATGGTTTGAAATCATCTTAGGAAAAATTAAAGCTTTACAAATTCATGCATCATATGCATTTTAAATATCTCTTAACATGATGATGACAATTTCCGGGTAGTGGGTCAGGCTGGGTTTGAGTTGTGTAATGTAATTGGTACCTACGCAGGGAGTTAAGGTGCCCAATTGGCCTGTTTGCACATATCGCCGAATGAATGTTGGAAAATGTTTTTGGGTGTCCGCGAGCTTGCCGTTTCTAGAGCTGACAAATGTGGAAAAACATGGTTTTGGGTGTCCACGTCCCCGCCGTTTATGGAGCCGACAAATGTGGAGGGGTAAACGTTTTTGGGTGCCCATCGCCCCTCCGTTTCCAGAGTCGGCAAATGTGGGACTATTTTTGGTATGTAAATCTATATCTATATATGTATGTTTTGTAAATTCGGCTCTTACTTGGGACGTCATCTTATGTTTATCACTCGAGGAAATTGTGAAAAGATGAAACAATTTCATGCATTGCATAATTTCACTTATATACCTAGATGCTTATATGCTACTTTATTTATGTATTTCCAATGTTGCATTGCATGATCATGGGTTATTCAATTGGCTATATAACTTGTTAAATTCATCACCTACTGAGCTTATGCTCACTCCAAAGTTAAAAAGTTTCAGGGAAGAAAGATGAAGTGCCTACCACGGGATGATCTTGGCATGAAGAAACCCTCTTTGGAACCGAGTTACAATTCTTTTGAAAACCCTATTGGCCTTGGGTCTTTGAACTGTTTTGTAATTGTATATCTGTGTTGAAGTTGTTGTACTATGGGACACATTTTGAAAGGAAGTAGACCTGGGATTTTAATTGTTGTATATGTTTCTTACTTTTTGAACTGTTTGCTTTGTCATGGATGTAAGGAAACGATGTTGTGACATTTGGGGAATAGTTCAAAGGGAAAGAAATGTAAAGAATGTTACCTTACTGTGACTATTTCTATATTTATTTTGTATGTGTTGTATGGTGAGAATGCCTTGGCAGACAGGACCAGGAAAGTTCTTCCAGGACGTTACATTAATTCTTTCATTATTCATCATGTCTAGCTTCTAGTGGTATTTTAAGGGAGTTAATGCTTCTCTCTTGCATTCCTATGGTTGAGAAGCACTTTGGCTCATTTTCTTTTTTCATTATTTGGTTTTTTTTAGCTTCTTTTGCTCGGTAGCTTCCCATAGTTTCATTTGTTAGTTTTGGTAAGTATTTAGTTTCTATAACTCTTTTCATTTATGTTTATTATTAGTTTAGATGCGTGTTTATTCATCTTTCTTTTCTTCTCTATCCTTTTATTTAGAGCTTTCCATATCTTGGCATCATAATTTCTTTATTTCATCATTCTTACATGTCTTGTGTCCACTTTTCATGTAGGACTTGGCACATTTTATCTTTTATTTTCTCATTTCTTCTGTGATTTTGTGTGCTACCCTATATTTTGAGATGGTTCGTATATCATATGCTAGTAGCTAAGTCTTTAATTAGTTGCATTTTAGTGTATATATTGCATTAATTTCTTTGCATATAAGATCATGAATATTTTTCTAACCCTTTTTCACTTAGCTTGGTGTGGATGATTACTAGGTGAGTTTCTTTCATCTTTGCATCACGTTTGTGCGTGTTTTACTTACTACGTCTAGCATTCTACCATGAGGCTATGTGATTACTTGATATACCTCTATGATTGCCGGTGGATGAAGGTTATTTCATTTAAGTTGGGATGATTTTGATTCCTATGCATGTGAACTCATCTTTTCTTTGAGTTGTACACTTTCAAACTCTTTTTTAAAACACATAAGATCAAACCATTTCAAAGTAAGTGATTTAGTCTATACATGTTTGCTTCATGTAGTAATTTTAGCGTTAATAATCGGAACATGAGCATATATTGGCAATGAATCTCATATCATAAATTAGTAGAGACTGATCTTTGATCGAGTGAGTGCAGGTGCTTAATTCAAGACCTTCCCCCTCATGCCTAAGTTTTCGAACCGAAACAAGTTGATTGTGATGGACAGTGGCCTTTGGCACGAGTCATGAGTTTCATACTTTCCTTAAAAGATTAGCTAGCGACTCTGACTTTGGTAATGTAATCCATTTTGCCATTTCTTATGATTAGTGGACTTTCTAAGGATTTTCTAGATTTAGACTCTCATTCTGTTTCACATTGCACTTGTGAAACTAAATAAAGGGTTTGAACTGTTAGGCGCGCTCGAACACCCCATCTGGAGATCCCACAACTATAAGCATAATGAAGAGAAAAAATAGGAATTGTATTTTTTTTTTTTGGTAATTGGACACAATTTTAAGGGGGATTTGGTCAAAACCCCCTTCATAATAAAACTTTAATGCATTAAGGACAAGCACAAAAAGTTTTCCTTGAAAAGTCCAACATATATCATTATTATCAAAATATTAAACTTTAAAATAATATAACGTTTGATGTAGATGTCAGTTTTTAATAAAATTAGTATTTTTAAAATTTTCTCATCAATATCTATCAAATAAGATCCATGTTGACTATGAAATTCTTTAAAAAAAAAAAAAGAAAAAAAAAAAGAATATTACTGTCGAAATTGATATAAACAGTAACAGTAACATGTTATTCTGTTTGACAGTAATATATTATTAAGTCTCACAGTAACATGTTATTCTGTTTGACAGTTACTTTGTTTAATAGTAATATGTTACTCTGTCTCACAGTAACATGTTATTCTGTCTGACAGCAACATATTACTTTGTTTGACAGTAACATGTTACTTTGCTTCACAGTAACATGTTACGCTGGTAATATTGTTCAAAAAAAAAAAAAAGAAGATATTTTACTTTATTCTTACTCAATTATGTATTTTCTCTTTAGGTGGTTTATGAAGCAAAAATAAATTGGGTTGTCATTTTCACTGAACAAGGGTCCAATGGAGGGGTTTTGGCTAAAATTTTCCAATTTTAAAGGATAAAAATAGAAATGTAATTAAATTATTTAATGATGTCAACATTTTTTGTTATTTCTTTTTACAATGCTAGGGAGTTTTTAATAAAAGAGGTCCACACAATCACAGTAATTGAAGGCATAATAAAGAGAGAAAATAAAAATTATATATATTTTTATTTATTTGTAATAAGACATAGTGGGTAAATTAAAAATATAATTATATTATTTAATAATGTCAGTATTTTCTATTTTTTTACGATAAAGTAGCAAAAAAAATTATAATAAAAAACTTTAAGGGAGTTTGCTGTTACCTTTATAAATCTTAGGGGAGGTTTTTGCAATTTTATTAAATCTCAGGAGAGGTCAATGTAATTGAAAACTAAACTTCAAAGGAGGTTTCTATCATTTCAGAAACCTTAAGGGAGGTTTCTAGATTTCATTAAACCTTAGAGAAGGTCAGTGCAACTGAAGACTAAACCTCAAGGAAGGTTTAAGTTATTTCAGAAACCTCAAGGGAGACTTCTACAATTTCACCAAACCTTAAGGGAGGTCAGTGTAATTTACCCAAAAATAAATAAATCCTACAAACTTAGCATAATCATACTAGACTTTTTTTTAGTATGAGTAAAAGAAATGGAACTAATGTAGATAGATAGTATGTAGGTGCATAAATAAATAAGGTAAAATGTATATTTCAATGTAAAAGATATGCCAATAACATTTTTGTATTCATACGATTGAGGTGACTAAGGGTTATGTGAATTAAAAGTTTACGGTATCTCAACGTAATTATACCAAATTTGTGGGTCTCAATGTATTTTCTCCAAATCTCAAGAGATATTAATGTAATTTGAATAAAGGGGCATTTATTTATAAATCCCTCTTTACTACTTATGTTTTACTTAGTTCAAATTATTTTTTTATGTTCTAGTAAGTCCTATGGGTGACATAGTTACCAAAACACCCCTAATAATAATAGGGTGAAGCACGCAGTAATGTTTACATTGACAGAGTAAATGTTCCATGATGTGAAAATTCACACTGTCAATATAAACATTTATATTGTCAAATTTATTTAATGTAAATATTCACATTACTAAGTTGTTAAGGGTTCAAAAAATATTTGTAAGGATAATATTGTTCATAAAATACTTTAAATATGATAATTATGATTTGGTAGATCAAATGTTCAAAATAATAGAACTTATTGGAACACAAGAATATCTTATGGATTAATTGGGATATAAGTACTTGAATTTTAGATGAGTGGCTAGAGATCGTTGTGTGATCATTCTCTGATTGATCCCTTTTGGAAGAGATCGGTCGCTTTTTCAAATGTGCTTGGTCGTAGTTAGGGCTGTACAAAATATCGTCAAATTCGTTAAAATTACACTGATCCACGTCAATCCGTATTGCTTTATCCACTAACTGTGGTTTAACTTTAAAATTTATAATCCGCCTTCGAAACCGCTTCGCTCCGTTATAGTTGATACATATATATTTTTTAACTTATAATGAAATATCAAAGTAAAAATGAGTGTGAAAGAGATTTAATATGTATAATTTATTTTAAATTAGTAGTTATATGTATGAAAAATATTATGTAAAATTAGTTTGTATTATATATATAAAAAATGTTATGTAAGTTAGTGTTATGTATTATGCAAAGGCTTAATAATTGGTTAGAATATTTTTTAATTCGCTAATCCGTCCAAAATCGCTCAAACCGCAATTTGCCTATCTGCCAATCCGCTATTCGGTTTATAATTTTACTCTCAAACTGCCCGAATCACACCATGCACACCCCCAGTTGCAGTTATGGTTTTTATTAAACATAATCCAAATTAATTTATGATACTGTCTTTCTGTATAATATCCCAACTATTAAGCTTTCATAGTCAACATACGTTATACTCTAAAAAAATTCTGAGCTTTTATTTTAAATCATTGTGAGAAAATTTTTATGAGTTGATTTTCAAAAAACTTCAAAATCTTTGCATACCTTACATTTTTCATTCTACATTCAAGGCTGGTTGAGTAATTGGAGCGTTCAATAATGGAGATTGAGGTTGCTGCTTAATGGTGTCCAAAAAATCAAGAAAGTTGACTGAGTTAAGCTGCGTTCATAGAGTAACTGCAAGTTATTAGTATTAGGTAAATCCAGATAACAGTTGTAAGTTCTCTCGACTGTGTCTTGTTTTCTTTGATCTCATAGTGGATTTTTGTTGAGTGTTGGGGCTGTGATTTTTTGTCTTTTGAGATTTTCTTCACGTAATATCTGGTGGCCTTGTGTGGTTGCTTTTTTTTTTTTTTTTTAATCGGCAAATGTTAGTTGTTAATTGTTAGATTAGTATCTATGGAAGAAAATCTCTCCACTTTTGACAAAGCACCTAAGTGCCTGGCCTTGCGTGGTTGCTTTTAATTGTATGAATTGGTTTAAAGGCTACAATTTGACCATATAATTTGAAAATTTAATTGATTAGCCTATTCATCCCTATTTAGACATAGTATTTAAACTCTAATATCACAAAATAACCGCTACAAAAAATATCGAACTCCTCCTCAGCAATATTGAACTTATAAATCTCACCTAAGGTGATACCTACTTTTCTACATTAATCTAAGGGGTCATTAGATAGAATTATGAGAGGTGTGTAGGTTAAAATCTAGTAATAGAATTAATGCAAAGTCCTAAATTTGTTTAGGATTGTTGATTGCAATTTACTATTTTACCACAGGAGTAAGATAAAGAGAGTTAAAAGTTGTATCATGCACAAGGTTGTCTTTGGGAAGTAATTAAATTAGTTAAAAAGTTACAAATTTACTAAAAAAATTAGATTAAAAAGTAAAAAGTAAATACAAAAAATTAAAAACTTATTTTCATTCTTTCTAATTTTTGCACAATTTTCTGTAAAAAGTGAAAAAATCTTTATCAAATACTTAATTTTTTTCACTTTATATTTCAACCAAAAATATAAAAAAACTATTTAATAAAAGTCCTAAACTAACCCTAAGACACGAATTCAAATTTAAATATTACAATAATCTCTATCTCAATTTAAATAGAGTTAATAGGCAGATTTTCAGGAAAGTTTGAAGATTTCTTTCAAGTATGAGCACTCTAAATACAAAATCTCCTGAAAGAGGGAGGAATGACAATGACCCAAAACCAAAAACGGGTCTAACAAATCAGTAATCAATTTATGTGATCATAAACAACACTATCTTGCCACGTGGCATGGGTGACCAAACTTTTGAAAATTCAATTAGTACCCCTTATATTTCATAATATTTATAAACTGTTTATTGAGATGATGACCCTTTGATTTTATGAATATCACTTTGTTCGTATTCTCTTTCGATCTCATCATCATTTTACACATTAACATTTTATAATGTATAATAAGATGATTTCAGGTTGTTTCACATTCTAATTACTAGCATTAATTTTATCAAGCTACATGTTACTTTTTTGGGTTAATTACAAAAAAAAAAAAAAAAAAAAACTCCAAAGTTTTTTGCATTTTTCACTTTAAATCTTAGTGTTTCAATTTTGACAAATTAAACCCTAAAGTTCCATCCGTATTTCAATTTGCTCCCTTCGTTTATCTCCGTATGTGTAAGGTAATGGAGGAGGTTTAAAGTAAAAAAATATTGTGATTTAAAATGAAAAATGTATGAAACCTAGGGTTTTTTTTTTTTTTGTGTGTGTAATTAACCATATTTTAAAAATTAAAATCACTAAAAATAAAAAGGAGTTAATTACAAAATAAACCCCAAGGTTTTACGTAGTTTTCACTTTAAACCCCCTCCATCACTTACACAAATGGAGATGGATGAAGAGGGCAAATTGAAATACGGATGAACTCTAGGGTTTAATTTGTCGAAAGTGAAACACTTCTGTTTAAAGTGAAAAATGCGTGAAACTTTGGATTTTTTTTGTAATTAACCCTACTTTTTTTTAAGGTAAAATTATAAATATACCCTTTAAAATTTATTCAAAATACTAATTGGTCCATGTCACGCCCCAAAATAATTAACATTAACCCATCTCATAACAGTGCTAAAATTGATCAACAATCTCATACATTTTATTCATTATATCTTTGATCATTACCAAAGATGACATATGAAATATATATTCACAAATCCTAGATTCTGAATCTACATCATATGACATATGAAATATATATTCACAAATAAAAGGAAAACAAGTAATGAAATGCCTTAATGGCTACAACTTTCTAAGACGATAGTTGGTTACAACAAAATGAATTTAAACTAAATACAGGTAAAGCCCTAAGCTTAAACAAAAATAATTACATCAATAAACAAAAAATGAAACCTTAAACTCCAAGTCCTCCCAAGCTACGTTCTTGGTGGAGGCATATCATCAGCACCTGAAAGTTATTTTCCACATAGGATGACCCACAACCTAGTAGAGATACTCTAACACTGTATATGAATCTTAGCAAAAATATAAGGTGAATGCACATGCATGCCATTTTTCAAACATTTATCATTTTCCATCTCAAAACAATGTAATGTCAGATCATAAATCAATTCATGAAAATAATCTTTTTATATAGAAAATAGAGTAATTGATACAAAATACTACGAATCTCTAGATTTGTGTCTACCAGTAGGATATACAAGCATTACCTAAGCCATTTTACCAGTACTAACCGGAAGGATCGGCACTTAATCGCGTGGGTTTCTGGACTTTCACGAAGGACACACAAGCCAACATAATAAAACCACAACCATACCTTTTAACCAGATTCACCACGGTATTTACCCATTTTTCTCAAAAACCAATACATTTACAATGTTCAAAATTAAATGATGCTCAATGCACAATGTACGATAAATTAGTTTCAATTCAACATAATCCTCATGCAATGTCTACAACAACTAAGACTATTCTCCATAGATAGCTCAAAATAGCTATTTCTATTCAAAAGATCATCCTTTATTTTACAAAAGCAATTTCAAGAAGAAATATCCACCATTTCAACATATTTCATTCATAAATACATGTCCACAACCATTTTCAAGAGTCCATTTGGAAAACCCCTATTTCGATTTCAAATCTAAACCCTAGGTTTTCCCAAAATGTCCCAAATCAATACTATTTTCAAAGAACAAATAACTAAGCTAAAAATCATATAAAGAGTCAAAGAAATCCCTACCTCAATGTAGAAGACAAGGAGGAAACAAGTGTAGAACTTGACGGAGTCAAAAATACAAAATGCTCCGATTAAAATGAAGCCCTCGACATGCTCAAATGTTTTTCTCAAAAGGAGTAAGGTGAGGAAACTCACGGATTGAGAGTATTTGAATCTAGAGTTCAAGAACTATAGAGAGAGAGAGTGAAGATTTAGGATTTTTGAAGTGTTTAGAGAGAGAGAGAGATGAAAAAGTGACTAAAAATGGCTTCCTTTTGAACTGATATACTCGTAGACCGTTCGAGTGCAAGAATGGTTGCTCAAGCGACAGACACAATTAGTGACACTGCTCGAGCAACCAAAACCACTGCTCGAGCGCACAATGACCCCCTCCTAGAAGTTCAGACCTGTAAAAGTTCACTCGAGCACAAGAAAGACCACTCGAGTGAAGATTTCAAACTCCTAGTAGTTTTGCAGACTGTAAAAGACTGTTCGAGCGCATGAATGGTCACTCAAGTGAACAAGCAAAATTCTAGGCAACAACACTTTGAAAAACTAACCTCCTAACCTGTTTCAAATACAACCAAAACTCCCAATAGCCAAACTCAACAAACAACAAGATGGAAATGAGCTGAACAATAGTAAAATACATAGGTTCTCGGATCCAAAAGCAGTTAATGGGTCGGGTCTAAACCAGAATCGTTATAATCTCCCCCTTCAAGGAATTTCATCCCCGAAATTTAAAATCAACAACAAATATTGAAATAAAGCAATTTGCATAACATCTTGACTTGTAACAGGGATACAGCGAGTTGTTCATTATCAACTGTTACCATTCAATTCTCCAAAACATGTACAATGTTTTTATATATATATATATATTACAACGTACATAAAGGTTTTAACATAAGCCTCAAATATCAACAAATAAGTCCAGATACTTCTTACGGACTTCTGCCTTACGTTCCCAAGTTACTTCCTCAACCCCGTGATGTGGTCACAATACCTTAACTAATGGAATAGTCTTCCCTTGCAAGACTTGGTCCCTGGAGTCTAAAACTCGTATCGGTCTCTCCTCATACGAGGCATCCTCATCTGCCTCTAACTCGGTCTAATCTAACATGTGTGAAGGAGGCTCATACTTCTGGAGCATACAAATATGAAACGTGTCATTGTAGACAGGCCCGCGGGGGGACCTCGCTACAGCTCGGACTCGATTTGTGTCACGGTTCGTAATCTGAACCAAAGAGTCCAAATCCGGCAAATCGTTTTGAGAAAACAAATTTTTGAAAGAAGTGCCAAACATGGACTGCTTTGCCAGATACAGAGTCGCCACCTAAATATTTTATTTTTGGAAATTTAGGAAACCCTGACTCGTTGCCTAAGGCCACGTGTCCGTCATCACCAAAGTTGCCTCGGCTCGGGAACTTGGGTGCGATTGGGGAAGGTCACTTCGTGAGCACCCCCGCTCGCCCGATCAAAGATCGGCCTCTACTAACCATGATATCTAGTTTTGAAAACTTTGTGTGCTCTTATTCCGGTTATTAGCCTAGATTTACTATGTGATGCACACAGCATATAAGTATAGACTGGGTCGCCTGAATTGGAACAAAACACTTCATGTTTGTTTGTTTGAAAATGGTTTGATGGTGCTACCCGCAGGTAGGCTAAGATGTGGATTTGCCACCCTCGGGTGGGCTTAGAAAACATGATTTTGCCACTGTCTAGTGGGCTTAAAACAAACATTTGATGAATTGTTCCAATCCAAATAACCCAACCTCCACCCACAGGCATCCAAGCAGGTATACCACATAAGCACATAGCCTCATGGTAAGCATGCTATCATGGCAGTCACTCACACGCATGCAAGAATGCTAAAGCATAAAACTCACCGAGTACTCCAAGCCAAAACAGAAACTCATTAGAAATCATGTATGATCCTAAATATACAGGATTGCCTAATGCAACACATGCAAAAATGCAACTATAGCAGGCTCGGCTATTCTAAACATGGCATATGGAATGCTACAGCTATCATGTATTCAACTTGGAATTGAAATACAAATGCAGTTAGTATGATGCGCCGAGCCCGGTGCATGCAAGACAGATGAATGAATGCAAACATGCTATCATACTGTATGCTAATTGAAACATGCCCTAATCTAACCATCATAGGCAGGTAAATAAAAGGGAAGAAAGACGTGGGGTTGGAAGACATGCATCACACTCACCCACACTTATTACAATTATGCCCTCGCGCAGAGGGTCCGAATAAATATACAGTCCCGAATAATACAGTCCAAATAATACAGTCCAAATATGTACAAATCCCTAATTAATTTACAAATTAACTAAGAAAATAATAAACTGGCATGCAAGCCAGGGACTGCCTTGATTCTGATGAATGATGTATGTTTAGGCTGCCTTGCGCGGAAATCCACTAGGATGCCCCAATTAGCCTCTGTTTTGCAATTGTTCGTGGAAAGCGTGCCAAGCCTCGGAAGACTGCTGATTCTTGATTTTGCTGCAACAGAGAGCAGGAAAGGGGCATAGTAATGTATTTTCACAAATGTATGCATGCCTCGATCCTCGTGCCACCAATCACGCATCTCGATGCATGATGGTCGAGGAGTCGATTTGCACAATTCAATATGGAATGAATGCACATGAAGACACAACAAAACCTAACTCCATCATGGATGATCCGGAGTGTCGGTGACTAGGGAATTGAGACACGTTCCGTCACTCGGAGTACGGAACGCACCTCGTTTCCTGTGCTCGGGCTAACTCCTATCCTGAACACAATGCAATGTGCATGATATGCATGAAATGCAACTAAGATACATCCTAACATGCAATATGCTATGAAATGGCATACACGATGCACGAGATAATATGGCATACACAATGCACTAACATACGACCTAGCATACACAATGCTATGGAATGAAATGGCATACACAATGCATAATGGACTTACACTAACATGAGTGGACCTCAGCCACACTCACATAAGAGGCCCATGGATGAAAATGAGACACTCGAAACGCGTGCACGCGTGCACGCAAACCGAGGGCCGACCCTAGGGCATGAATGCCACTCTAACATGACATGGCAAAACATGAAAAATGGCATACTAACATGCAAATTTCAGAGGCAAAATGAGATGAAAAACAGCCCCAAAACATGGCAAAATGATACCCGATGCATGGAACGAGTCCTGAAAAATGAATTTTGGCGCATGAAATGGCCTATAGCTATGCAATGCATGTATAATTTGAACATGAAGTATGAAGACAGAAGCTAGGCAGCCCCAAAACAAGCATGTTTACAGTTTAAATCATGGCCAAAAAGGGAACACAAATGAGGCTAGATTAGCATACAAAAATGGGGCCAAGAGAGGGGTAATGAAGCAACTCACAAATGATGGCCCCAAACAGAGAAGGGGCCTTCTACAATATTGAAGAGGGGCCAAAAATATGATGTTTTACAGTTGATGGACAAGCCCAAAACAGTATACAAGTATGCTCAAAATACTATGCAAGATTAAGGCCAAAAAAGAGCTACAACATAAAGTATACAAAGGGTGTCTCAAACAGCCATAGACCCTTAATGAAACATGAATAGGGGGTCAAAATAGGGCCATTTTCAGTTCAGACCAAAGTCCAAAAACAGAGACACAATAGGCTAATAAATCATGCAAAAAAGGGGACCAAAGAGGGGTATAATGACAAGTGGCACATGGAGGTCCCAAACAGTGATGAGCCCTTCTTCAATATTGAATAAGGGCTCAAAATAACCCTATCTACAGTTTACATCATGCTCCAAAACAGATTACACATAGGCCAAAAATACTATGCAAGATTATGGCATACAAAGGGGTAATGAAGCAAGTGCAAAATGGGGTCCCAAACAGGGTAAGACCCTTAATGAAAGATGAAATAGAGCTCAAAAAAATACTATTTTCAGTTATGGCCGGAGCTCAAAAGTGTAAGCAAGAATGGCTAAGAAATGATACAAAATGAGCACAAAAGAGGGAGAAATCAACTCACCCTTGTAGACCAACTCTTGGCAGCTTCTTGGACCAAGTTTGGGTGCTCCTCAGCTCTGGAAAGCAGCTTCAAGTGGCTAGAATGGAGGTGGTGGTGTGGTGCTAGGTGGTGGTGTAGAAATGGGTGTAAGAGCTTAAGGGTTTTGAGGCTTAGAGTAGAGAGAGAGGGAGAATTGATGCAAGGCTCTCAAAACAAATTTTGTAACCCTAAAATCTGAAGGGGAGGGGCTGTATATATAAGCAAAAGGGGTGGAAAAGAGGGGGAAAAAAAGGGGGGGAAAACAAACCAAGTTTCCCCCCAAAATGGCCAAAACCTCGGACATGGGTGTAGTGGAAAACAAAATTCACTTCTAGGACACACTTGGGGAGGGGGGCATGGCCGGCTAGTTTAAAAGGGAAAAAAAGTCATTTCACCAAATAGGTGGCCGGCCAGCCAGATTTTCTGGCCGGCCAGCTACTTTCAGGACAAAAAAAAAGGGCTACCGGGAAGAAAAGTGTCCGGTGGGTGATTGGGAAGTCCAATGGTGGCCATTAAAGCCTCCAAATTGAAGCCCCAGAAGTTAGCTTTCCAATGGCGCAAACCTTGCATTAAAATTCCTCCTGTGGAAAAAGTTATGCCAGTTTCCGTAAAGCCGCGCAGATTTCGGTCCAACCGGAGTGATGCCTACTTCAATCAACCATATCTCCCCCGTACGGAATTGAATTTAGGAGATTCTTGAGTGCAAAATGAAGCCCTGGGAGTAAGCTTTCCAACGGTGGTGGCCTCATAGTTTGATTCCAAGTATCCAAATGAATAGGCCCGATTCGGCGAGGGCTGCTCGACTTTCTTTTAACGGTTCATGCCCATTTTCTCCCCCGACTGGATTTCTTCCTTCTTCTCCTCTTTTCTTCAACTTCAAACCCCTAAGTAAGGTGTTTTGAAATATTTTTCAAAGATTTCATCTCTCTTTCATTCATTTCCACTTTGTCCTTGCTCGGTTTACCGAAAAGCGCAATTTTTGACAAAATACGAGCCTCGGAACATCGTAAAAACTTTATTTTCAAAATATTTTGAAAGAGAGGGTTTTAAGATCTAAAATCTTTTGATCAAGATTGTTTTGGTCCAAAAGGGGTATGAAGTTGAGGTTTGACTCTCTTTTTGCCAAAGAAATTGAACCTTTACCTTGCACATCTTTCATCACCGAGCAAACCATCAGTCGCGTCCAAGTCTTATGGACGGTCAAAAATGGGGTGTCTACAGTCATGAATCCCGAAAAGTTGGGTCGGCAAGGCCAAACGATAAGCTACTTCCCCGATCTGCTCTAGGATCTCAAAAGGCCTAATAAATCTGGGGGATAACTTCCTACTCTTCCCAAATCTCATCAAACCCCATCTCGGTGATATCTTCAAGAACACGTGATCTCTTATCTCAAAAGACAAAAGTCTTCTCCTACGTTCAGCATAGCTCTTCTGGTGACTTTAAGTTGAAGCCAACCTCTTACAGATCAGTGCAACCTTCTCAGTTGTTTCCAGGACTAGATTAGGACCTAACATAAGTGCGTCACCCACCTTGGCCCAACACACAAAAGATCTACATGGTCGGCCATAGAAGGCCTCAAATGGTGCCATACCAATACTCGCTCGAAAGATGTTATTGTAGGCAAACTTCACTAAAAGTAAATACCTTTCCCATGACCCCTTAAAATCAAGAACACAACCCTGAAGCATGTCCTCTAAGATCTAAATGGTCCACTCGGACTGCCTGTCAGTTTGAGAATTATAGGTGGTGCTAAATGTCAATCTACTACCCAAGGCCTTCTGTAGGCTTTGCCACAATCGGCTCATAAAACATGGATCTCTATCTAAAACAATACTCACAGGGATCCCGTGAAGTCGAACTATGTCCTTAACATAAAGGTCGGCAAGATAATCTATCGAGTTGCTCGTGCACATAGGTACAAAGTGTGCGGACTTAGTTAACCGATCGACTACCACCCACACGGCATCATTACCTCGTTGAGTCCTCAGAAGACCCACAACAAAATCCATCGTGACATGCTTTCACTTTCACTCAGCTATAGGTAAGGGTTGTAACAAACCCGTTGGTCATTGATGTTCAACCTTCACTTGTTAACAAGTAAGGCATCTCAAAGCAAACAAGGCTACATCTCTCTTCATCTCCCTCCACCAAAACTGGTGGCTAAGGTTGTGGTACATCTTCATACCTCCCGGATGTACCGCAAGATGTGAATGGTAGGACTGTCGGAGTACCTCCTTTCTATAAGATTCTGGCATGAAAAGATGGTTCAAATACCTTACACTAGAGTCAGAATACACGTTCAAGCTCTTTTCTACTTTTCCACTGGATATATTCCCTCGGATAGCCTCTACTTCATGATCACGCCATTGTGCTTCTATAACTCGATTCACTAATGTAGGTTGTGCAACTACAGTAAACAAGACGGCCGACCTAATGGACTCACCAAGATACAAGTCAAACTCGCAAATAACACCCAACATCTCCATTCCTGGATGGCAATGCTGGCTACAATGTTTACGAATTTCATACTCAAGGCGTCGGCCACTACATTGGCCTTCCCCGAATGATAGTGCAACTCGAAATCATAATCCTTCATAAACTCCATCTATCTCATCTGTCTCAAATTTAAATCTTTTTGTAAAAATAAATACTTCAAACTCTTGTGATCGAAAAACGCCTTAAACCTCTCACTATATAAGTTGTGCCTCCAGATCTTCAAGGCAAAAATCACTGCTATTAGTTCTAGGTCGTGAATAGGATAGTTTCTCTCATGAGTTTTCAACTGCCTCGAACTGTAGGCTACTACCTTCCCCTTTTGCATCAACACATAATCCAAACATTCCCGTGATGCATCACAATAAACTGAATAGCCCAAACCCCTCTCCGGAATAATTAATATTGGAGCTGTAGTGAGTCCAACCTTAAGCTCTTGGAACAACTTTTCACAAGTCTCACTCCATACAAACTTCACCCCCTTTCTTGTCAATCTAGTCTATAGTGAGGCCAATCTAGAGAAATCTTTCACAAAACGTTGGTAATACCCGGCTAAGCCTAAGAAACTCCAGATCTCAAAAGCATTGTTAGGTTATTCCCAATCTTGCACTGCCTCTATCTTAGAAGAGTTTACTGTCACTGTGACAACCACACCTTTCCATGCATCATGAATATTAAATTGCTCATGCCTTCATGTTATATGTCATATGTTTATATGATTTAAGACTTGTAGTATTAGAAGAAAAGAAGTAGAAGTATGGAAAAACTAAATTAGGAACTTGTTCATTGTGTGTTAGACTTAATTGTTATGTGTTTTGAGTTAGGGAGTAGTTAAGAACTTGATTTGAAAACAAAGGTTGTGTCAAAACCTTAAGTGAGGAGCTTAAAGACTTAGTCTAATAAATTTAACATTTTCATGCTAAATGTTGTTTTACTAAATAGGATAGTATTAATTAAATATAATTAGGGAATCTTAAGTAAGCTTGATTAACTAGGTATAACTTTGGTTAGGTAACCATATTAGTGGTTTACGGATGTTACAACCATTGCCCTAGTGTCACGACCCAAACCCGCCCCTGTAGGTTTAGCACCGTAACCGGCCAGTAATCCGTGGATTACCAAAGGCCTCTGAACAGATTAGCAAATAATAAGGGGCTGCGGAAGCAATAGTACAAAATAGACAAGGTCTAATGAGCTGTGATAACGTACATGGGACAGAACATTTTAAAACTTATATATATACATAAGCTTGCTAGTCAACAGACACCCATATTTACAAGTATTTACAGAAATGTACTTCCCAAGATCTGACTGTACAAAACATATACACTGACTAGCATGAATACAAAAACAGCCATGGCATTAGGCTTCGTTCGGAACCTCCTCGGGAGGCACAACAGTTGGCTGACAAAACAGAACAAAAGGTCGTCAACTCTGGCCCTGGTCATGTGCCGTCTTACCTACATACATAATATAAACTGTGAGCGAAAGCCCAGTGAATAACAACAGAGTAAAGGGTTTCAATGAATGAGTTCGTATAGATTCAGAAAACATAATTCAGATTTGTATCAAATTCGTCATTTGTCCAGACATATACAGATAGAAATAATAAGTCATGGTTAAGTTTACGTGATACATCCATTAGCATTAACAGAACAGAACAGAACAGAATGTATACACGTGAGGTTACGAATAACCAGTTCCATGAAGGAACCTCCGGATCCGGGTAACAGAACAGAAGCTGAACCCCCGTGACAGGGCCTCCGGTACGGGTAACAGAGTGCAGACAGAAATAAGTTCCTTAAAGGAACCTCCGATAGCAGGTAACAGCTAATAGGTATCACATGATGCTAAGGATGTCACGAATACATATCGGAAATTGAACAATCATTCATTGTACAGAACATATCATTTCGGAAAACATATCTTGTTTTATCACACAGAAAGTAGATACAGTTTGAACATAACTTTACTAAGTTATTACTCACAGTTGGCCTTGAACCAGATAGACGGAGCAGATTGATCACACGACACGCGGCACGTGACCTACATAACACATAACGGACACACACTTGAAACACACATTCTAATTGCACAAAACTTACGTCGTTAGTTCTTAGTGTGTTTCTAACCTTAAATCCTCACTATAGAGTCTTAAACATGGCCTAGGAATGCCTAGGATGGAATGAGGATGCAAAGATGCACTTAGAAACACTTTCCAAAATTTGCTGAAACAGGGGTCCCGCTCGAGCGTGGCTTTATCCGCTCGAGCGGACATGCAGACAAAAGGGATCCGCTCGAGCGTGTATTCCTTCGCTCGAGCGGACTGTAAACTACAGTAAAAGTACTGGATGCATGAAATTCACGCTCGATGGGGGCTCGATACCCGCTCGAGCGTGAGACACAAGTCCTCGCTCGAGCGTGCATTACCCCGCTTGAGCGGACTGTAAACATGTGAAAAGTACTAGATACACGAAATTCCCGCTCGAGCGTCACTTTCCCCCGCTCGAGCGGACTTCATGAACTCAGTGCGTACGCTCGAGCGTGGAGTTCCCCGCTCGAGCGTGAGTCCAAAATCTAGAATTTCCAGATTTGAACCTCAAGCTCAAAACTCAACTTCAAAGCATCAAATTCGATCCTTTTGGGCTAATTTTCTGGAAAACTCTTGTAAACTCATAGTATAACATGTTTTGAAGATCAATTTGCAAAATCAAAGCCCAAAGGTAGTTCAATTAAACATAACTTCAAGGAAAACTTCAAGAACATAATTTAAATGTAACATGCATGAATTCTCATGACTTCTAATGCTCCAAAACATGATCCAAAACAAAATTAAGCTCAAGAATAGGATGAATTCATGGACTATAACAAAAATGTGGACATGCATGTGGAAATTCATGAAGAGCAACTCCAAAATCCAAAAATATGTGCATGCATGCATGAATTCACTCTCAAATCCACTCTTAGAACCAATTCTAGACTTTAAACTCTAATCTTCCATGAACCATGCAAGAATTAATCTTAAATTCACAGTAGAAAGGAAAATCTCCTACCTTAAACCTTGAATTCCAAGTCTCGGAGCTCAAAAATGCAATTCTTCTTGATTTCTTCTAAGTCTCCAAGTTAAATCCCTTGTTGAACTCAAATTCTCCTGCTCTCCCTCTCTCTCTCGAATTGGTCTAAGAAATGGCTGAGGAGATGTTATGAAATGTGTATAATTTGAGTCGAAAGCAATGGTACCTAAGTGGCCCACTAATGACATTTATGTAATAATTCAAACTAGTGTGATTTAATGTTATTTAATCTAATTTAAACATTCCAAATCAAATTTTAATTCAACCTACCATAAAATTCTATAAATCCTAACTAGCATATAGATCAAGTCGATTTCTGGTTCGGATGCCGATAAGGCTTTCAATTCGCAGTTCAAGGTCGAAACATGAACATATCATTTTATGGCAAACAGATAGAAACACGTAAATAATGCAATACACATGCAAATTAATTCCAAATCTCTCCTAATCTACTGTTAGACATAATTAAGTGCGAATTAACGTTAATTAGAGGTTGGGGTTATTACACCTAGCTATACACAATAGAGCCCCTAGTTTCTAATCAAACAAATAGATAGAATTTTTGTTGGAGGAGATAAGAAGATTCAGGAGAAAGAAAGAAGAGAGAAGAAGAAAAGAAGAAAAGGGGGAAAAAAGGAAGAGCTTCAAGGAATTTAACCGAAAATCAATCTAGGAGTGTTCCAAGGTAAGAATTCAATCTTAAATCTTGTAGTAGACTCTCTAAACACCTAAGAACATGAAGAAATTGGAAGTAATGGAACAAAAATGGAAAAGAAGGAAAAAATGGAACTAGGACGAAGAACAAGCATGAAACTTCCAGGTTTAATTGATTTGATTTGATTGATTTGATCTTGCTCTTGATGTTTTGAAGCATATAAAGTAATAATTTCATGTTTCCCTTTAGTTTTGATGATTTTTGAGAGTTTAATCCATGTTTGAAAAGATGAAAATGGAGGATTGTAATAAAGAGAAGAAGTGCTGAATTTCTAAACAAAAATCTATGAATTGTTTCATCAAACTTTGAATTTAATGTATAAAACTATTTTTTATGCATTATTTATCTATACATTTGGACCTTAGACATCATGTTTTGGGACTTGAAAATGAAGAAAATCAAGTTAAGAAGCTTTAGAACTCGAAGAACAATCCCAGGTTTCGTTTATGCTCGTTGGGTGCTTGAGCAGCCTTCCCGGGCACACGAGCGCGCAGAATGCATTTTGCTTGTCTTGACCCACCGCTTGAGCGGCCAAGTCCATTGTTCGAGCGGCCTAGCCACCACATGAGCGGCCAGGATGGACACACGTGTGGCCATTCCTGTTTCAGCTTATACCTTGCAACTTCAATTGAGCATATCTCTCTCATCCAAACTCAGTTTTAGGTGATTCTTGAGTCTAAATTCAAGCCCAGAAGTCTAGTTTCCAATGGTGGTGGTGTCTCATTCAAATTATAAGTACATAAAAAGATATGTTTAAATTAGTGAAGACTGCTCACTTTCTTTCTAATCGTTTCATGCTAATTCCTTTTCGAACTTAGTTTTCTCTCATTTCTTTCTTAGAAAATAATTAAGAAATATTAAAGTAAGCTTAGGAAAACAATACAGAGATAAAAGAAATTTAGGAAACATTACGCAAAGTTAAGCATTCGACATGTTAAGCCTATCCGAGTAAGCAAATGTTTCAACGCATGCTATTGTTTTGTATAGGTCAAGCTTTGGAAGGAAGGAACACCTTGTCAAATCGAGCCCTTTGTGAGTAGTGGTGTAGTAAAGTTATGTTTTGAAATGCAACCATATGATATGTTTAGAAAGTTATATTATTATTTTGTTATGAATGAACATCATATACTTTTGTAACATGTAATACGATGACATCTTGGAATTTGTTTGTTATTGGGAATCATGCCACTAACCTCTTGCTAATTGAGCTCTGCCACCTGTTATGGCCTCTTGTCTCTTGAATCAAAATGCCTTGATAGTAGTCATTGTTATGTATATGTGACAATCTTGTTTTGCTTGAAAAACTATATTATGTTCAATTGCTTGCATGCTTGGTTTTGCTAAAACTTGCAGGTGTTCATTTATTAACCACTTTACTATATTACTATTCACTGAGTTTTGGCTCTCTCTTTTCCCTTTTGTGTATGTAGGTGATGCTGTGGATCCTGTTATGGATAAGAGAGCAAGCTAGAAGTTTTTTATTTTGTTTTTCTTCTTTTGAGAGCAAGAGTTTTGGTTCAAGAACTTTAGGTTAGAGTTTAGTTTTGGTTGTATATATTGTGAATCTTGTACTTATCTTTGAATGTTGTTGTACTAAGAACACTAAGATAAATAAATAAAGTTGCTTGCTTGTATCATATAATTTATGCACAGGCTTTGGTTATATTTTTGGTAATTAATGGACTAAGTCAATCTTCCGCTGAAGCCCCATTATTTTTAGTTCAACCTTGTTTTGTCTTGTTAACCCTTTGGTAGTCGAGCACTACTGGTCGGTCATGACTACTATCCTGTTTGGGGCGGGATGGGGTCGTGACAGTTACCCCTTCCCTAGATACTACATGGCCTAAAAACCTAACTTCTTTCAACCAGAACTTGCACTTCCCGAACTTAGCATATAGATAGTGGGCTCTAAACAACTCAAGTACAATCCGCAAGTGTTCCTGGTGTTCCTCCTCAGAGGGTGAGTAGATCAAGATGTCGTCAACAAAGATAACCATGAAACGGTCTAAGAACTCATGAAAAATTCTATTCATTAAATCCATAAACGAAGCCGGTGCATTGGTTAGCCTAAAAGGCATCACTAAGAACTCATAGTGGCCATACCGCTTACGGAATGTCGTTTTTTTAATATCTTCCTCCTTCACCCTCAACCGGTGATAACCCGATCTCAAATCAATTTTTGAAAAGCAACAAGACCCCCTTCAACTGGTCAAATAGATCATTTATACAAGGTAATGGGTACTTGTTCTTAATAGTTACCCGGTTCAATTTATGGTAATCTCTAAGGTGCCATCTTTCTTCTTAGCAAAGATAGTCGGTGCTTTCCAAGGCGATGTACTAGGGCAAATGAAGCCTTCATCTAACAGCTCTTAGAGTTGAATCTTCAACTCATGTAACCCAACAGGTGCAAATCTATACGGTGCCATGGAAATCGATAACGTGCCAGGCACTAAGTCAATGGAGAACTCGATCACCTGGTGGGGTGGCAAACTAGTAAGATCCTCGGGAAAGACATTCGGGTATTCACAAACTACCATCAGCAATACAACTTAGACCACATCACTCTCACTACTCAGGAGTGTCACAAGAAGACAACTAAGCTCGCCCCTACCACGAGGGTCATAAACTGGCGACAAGACTCTATTAGCTCGGTCCCCTAGAAAATAAAACCAGCCACCACTAGAGGTGCACACCGTAACTCTTTGACGGTAACAATCTATAACAACATGATACGAGGATAACCAATCTATACCCAAAATGACATTGAAACTCGACATGTCTAACAATACAAATGCAAAAGGAAGTCGGCACCCGACAGTCTCTACCTCACAACCACGACAACCTTGGTTCAAGTTAACCTTACCCCTAACTGGTGACTCTACCTCGAATGAAGACACTAACTGAGCCACCTCTAACCTCAAAACTGATGTGAATACAGACAAAATGAAGGAATGAGATGCACCAGTATCAATCAACACATTAGTAATCGTATTGAACAACAAAAAGTTACCTCTCAAAACAGAGGGTGCTGGTAACTAATTCGGCATGGTAACGACATACATACGCTCGGTAGGTCTTTGCTGCACTTGCTCACCCCTTGAAGCATAAGACTGATAAGTTGATTGAGCCGAAGAGGCTCCCTGAGTGGCCTTCGAGGCTTGTACCAACTGGGTGGGTTAATGACTCTGTGTCTGTCTCAAACCAGATAAACTAGGTGTGTCATCTGTTTGAGGGAAAAACCTCCTCAAGTGCCCATCTGCACACACTGATAACAGTTAGGCGGTTGTCCTTTCCCCTGACTATGGCTCTATGAAAGAGCCGTAGACGGTGCAGACTGCTGCCCTTATCCTCTTTGCGGGCAAACTAGAGACTTGTGGCCCAGCTGGCCACACTTAAAGCAAGTGATCCCACCATGACTTCTTCTCCCTGAACCAAAACTTGGTATAGGAAAGGTGGATCTAAACTGTGCTACCTGGGATTGTTGTGGAGTAGAATCCCTCTGCCTCTTATTGTCCCGTGTCTCACCTAAAACCTCTTAACGCCTCTGTATGAAGCCCCTCATCATTTTCTCTTCTGCTTGAATCACGGTCTTTCAAAGAGCTGTTGCCTCCACAAGACAATCATAATCCCTAATCACAAACCCGGCCACCTTGAATAGGAGCCCGGTCCTCAACCTCTTCTCAAACTCAACATAACGGCGTTCCTTCGTCGCCATAAGTTCTAGTGCAAATCTAGAGAGGCTCATAAAAGCTGCCTCAAACTCTGTTATAAGCGTGTACACTGCTTTAGCTTTAAGAACTAATCCCTCAACTTCTCCTTAGCAGTGGGAGGTAAGAACTTGTCTTGGAAGGTGTTGATAAAGGCCTCCCAAGTCACTCTAATGCGCCCATACGCATACTTCTACCATTGACTCGCATATCCCTTCAGCTGGAAGGATGCCAAGGTTATCCTCAAACCGTCGTCCTCGATGTCAAGCGTTTCAAACATTTTCACTATCTGCTTTAGCCACTCATCCACCTTCAATGGCTCCTTCAGATCTCCCAAAAACTCATCCAGATTCGACTAGAAGAACTCCCTCTTCAAAAAAGAATGCACTGTCTCAGCAACATGGGCTTGGACTAGATTCTCAGCCCTGAGAATGTCCATAGACTCTCATAAAGCACCAACAATTTCCTGGACCAAAGCGCCCATGGCTTGCTGACCTGCTGGCTCGGTCACGTTGGCCTGACCAACCCCCTTCTTTTGCGCCAGAATGTCATATGGTAATGACACCTCCTATTGTCTAGGTCTACCGCACTTACTACCACCACATCCACGTCCTGGTATCCTAATAAAGGTAACACAATAGATTAGCACATTTACAAATGTGCTGAAGCTAATTCACTCATGTCCTAATGCGGTGGACAAGACATAATTCATTCCACTTAAGCACATAACCAAATAAACACAAACGAATTCCTTTCTAGATAATGACCATTCCGCGACATTGCTAGAGATCCAGTTAGAAATAATAGTGATCAAGTGCTCTTCTAACAGGACTTTTAGAAACTCGTAGACCCAATCAATATCTAAGAAATTAAATCCCATACCCATATAGTCACATAAACATGTTATCACATAGCTTACTAGGTTTATTTCTAATATCACCTAGCAAGAGAACCCATTGTAGTAAAAACCACATCCCACGATCCCAAAGTATTCTAACCTGGTTGCTCTGATACCAAGTTGTAACGCCTCGAAATAATAAACATTAACCCATCTCATAACAGTGCTACAATTGATCAACAATCTTATACCTTCTATTAATTATATCTTTGATTATTACAAAAGATGACATATGCAATATATATTCACAAATCCTAGATTCTAAATCTACAACATATGGCATGGATACAAAAGTAAAAAGAGAAATAAAAGGAAAACAAATAATGAAATGTCTTAATAGCTACAACTTTCCAAAAGATGCTGAGTTACAACAAAATGAGTTTAAACTCAATACTGCTAAAGCCTTGGGCTTAAACAAAAATAATTACCTCAATAAACCAAAAATGAAGCCTTAAGCTCAAAGTCCTCCTGAGCTACGTCCTTGGTGGAGGCATATCATCAGCACCTGAAAGTTGTTTTCTATATAGGGTGAGCCACAACCTAATAGAGAAGCTCTAACACAGTGCATGAATCTTAGCAAAATTATAAGGTGAATGCGCATGCATGCCATTTTTCAAACATTCCTCATTTTCTATCTCAGAACTGTGACGCCCTAATTTCTACTCTAAGGGTTAGGGTAACGTCACTAAAGAGTCCTTTGGTCAATAGCCAAGTAAGATTCCAAGAAGGCCGGAAGAGTCAATATAGCCTCCCTTTCAAGTCCAACCACTTTAGATAGCAAGCTATATTTTTGACAGATCTTAAGAGATATTAACACAAGGTCTCATAAGTAATGCAGAGATAGGCATAGGATTACAAAAGCAAACAATAATTATAGTATTTCAAATCTTAAACTACAAAAAGAGTTCCATTACTATTACAATGCAAAAATAAAAGCACGAATAGACTCATAAGCAAAATGGCTTCTAACTTTCTCTAAAATAGGCACAAGTCTTCAAATGTCTCTGGCTCTTCGTTAGCCTCGTATGATTCCTCGATACCTGGCATGAAACGCCATGAGCTTTGAACGCCCAGTAAATGCAGACATACCCTGTCCCTTTTTCCCAATCTAATATACAATAAGAATTACAACAATAGAAGGAAGAAACATGATATTCAAGTAAATAACAAGGGTTACAAGGTTAGTTGTTAGTAGTCTAGAAATCCCTCAAAAAAATTTCATCCTCCCAACCACAAGAATCGAACATGGATTATTCGGTATGCCCTATTTTTTGTTGCTTTGTAGACTTTACCCCGGATTCCTACCAACGGTTACATACTGTGTAGCACTAAGGGAGGACCTCAGAAGAGACTGTAAAATAAGGGTCTTGCCCATTCCCTCCTCACACCAAAACCAACTAGGGTCCGAATACAACCGCTTCGTTCAAGGCTTCCGAAACAACCACATGCGTAAGACTTTAGCTTTCAAAAGGGAACACATCCTGCTAACCAATTCAATTTGAACATGACTTTATCTCACAACAATATAATATGATCAAAACCCCATTAGCCACCCCATCAAGTTTTCCGTTTAGATTAATGTTTTAAGTTAGCTCGCACAAACAATTGAAATAAAATTTTCATAGAAATAAGCATCATCAAAAGCCTAAATAAAATGTATATTACCATAACATATGCAATATCATATCATGACATGATCATATGCTAATAAGCATATTCATGAAGACAAGAGCACAAAACACCAATGCAAAACTAAATTTCCAGATTCAGTATCATTTAAAGATAAAAATCAAAAGGACCGTTTTGTATTTTTCCTGAGCCTGGCCTTCCTATGGGTCATAGATAATTTCATCTAGTTTGCAGAACATTTTTCGGAAATGGAATAGGTTTTCTAGATTTTTAGTTATTTAAGAAACACTTTAGCACTGTCCAGATTCGTCGATCGTTATGAAAATTGGATTTTTTTTTTCAAATCGCTATCTTTTTTAATGAAACCAATTTTCATTAAAAGCTAACTCTTTAAGGAAGTTTTTGACATAAAACTAAGGTCTAGGAGAGTTTCCTACTTTTTTCTAGAATTTTCAAAAGTTGGTAGTAAAAACTGGTTTTTCATGCATAATACCCAAAATAAGAAGATTGGTAAGAAAAGAGGCCAACTAAGGGAAAATTTTCACCTCTTTTGTGATGAAAACATACTAAACAATGTATCAATAACACATATTTTTAGAGTGATGGTGTGTCTTTGGAAATAATGTGAGATATGTGAAGAAAAAGGTAATATTGCATCCATTAAGAGAAAATATGAGTAGAAAAAGGGCCAAAACTCAACTCATCAAGTCTAAACATATGAACACCACTAAAACACATTTGAAAGTATAATTTTAAACTTCTAATAACATGTATTTGAAAAAGAAAATAGAAGGAGAGATGGTGATGTGCCCTATTTGAGGCTTGGTTGAGTTGCTAACAAAACCTTCTTTTTCTCTCCTATAACGCTCCACTTTTGGCTCGTTAAATACATTAAATCAACCTTAATTATATACAAAAATTTCCCCAAAAAATGTTATTATACAAATGTCTCCAAAATATATAGTATTCTCCAAAATATACTATAGCACAATTATCTACAAAATTTTATATACAGTGGTGGGGCCCAAACTCTCTATCTTAATATTTCCATTTATTTGTTTCAAATCCGATCTTGTGATATCCCTGTTTCGTAGTATGCTAATTGGTCCTTATTATGAATGTGATTATGTGTTTGATATGATTCTGTGTGCCATTTATGTGAAAATATTTGGCTTTGAATTTCTATCTGTTCACCGTAGGAATATCTGTTTGATTATCTGCTTTGGAATTTAAATTGAAGGCCCTATCGACCACGAAACCTGAAATTGATTACGCCATTGTGATTAGCGTAATTTTTAGAGCCTACGGTGAAATTTAATTGGAAATTGATGCGGATCAAATTAATTAGATTAAATTAATGAGTTAGTGCTCAATTATTTAAATACTACGAATTTTGATTAAAGGAGCTTATTTAGTGGGCCACTATCACTCAAATTCTCTCTTTTTGTTCATTTGGCTGATATTAACTCTTGGAAGAGAGGGTGAGGGTCGATTAGAGAGAGAGAGAGAGAGAGAGAGAGAGAGAGAGAGAGCTCAAATTGGAGTTTTGCTCTTGAAGCTTGGAAATCTTGAAGATTGCTCAAGAATTTGCTATAGATTGGAAGAATTGAACCTCTAGGTGAGCAATTGAACATGAATTCATGAGTATATGTTTGTAGATTTGTGTATTCAAGCCAGTTGGGTAATCAAGAGCAAGAATTAAAATGAAATTGAGTTGGTTTTGGTGAATTGGAGATAAATGGATGCATGCATGTAGGAAACTATCATGAATTTGTATGTTTGAGCTTGAAATACATGGTCCATGTTAAATCTTTGATTGAAATTCATGTTTTAACCATCTCTTCATCATCTAAGTTGAGAATGAAGGTTATATCTCACATGCATGTACAAGTCCTAAGAGAATGAGCTTTGAATGTATGAGTTTGTTATGTTGGAAATGAGTTTGATGTAAATTGGTACATGTATGTGATTAATTTGTGAAATTGAGCTTCCTAATGTGTTTGTACCATGTTGATACATGTATATGTGAAGTTTGAGCCAAAATCATGCATTTAGAGCCTTTGAATATCAAGTTGAAGCTCAAGAACATGTTCTGGAAAATCCAGAAAATTTGATGTCCGCTCGAGCGGGAGAACCGCTGCTCGAGCGTAAAATTCGGGCTCCCAGTATTTTTTTGCAAGCATGGTGTCCGCTCGAGCTGGGAAGTTCACGCTCGAGCGGGGAGCCACGTAGTGAGGCCTTCCGCTCGAGTGCCAGAATTCACGATCGAGCGTAAAAATGACATAACCAGTACTTTTGCAGACCTCATGGGTCTGCTCAAGCGGGTAAGTCCACGCTCGAGCGGGGACCTTGTTTTCTGAAATTTTGAAAATGCATTCTGTGTTTCGTTTTCCGTTCTCTTTCACTTCTAAGCACTCTTAGGCATGCATTGAGCATTGTGAATGAATTAAAAGAGTAAGAAGGAAGCCTAAAGAGGAATATGTGAATTAAGGAACGGATTAAATCGTTTGTGACCCATATGTGTTATGTGATGTGTAGGGTCAAGCTCCAGGGAAAATCAACCAACCGATCACTGTGAGTAATATCTCAATAAAGACATCTGAAAGATGTTGTTTGTCCAATTGCTTACTTCCATGTAAGTTTCATAAGTTTGACATGAAAAGTATGAATGGGCCGAAGGCCAGTTTGACATGAAAGTATAAATGGGCCAAAGGCCAGTTTGACATAAAAGTATGAATAGGTCAAAGGTTAGTTTGACATGAATGAATGAATGAATGAATGGGCCAAAGGCCAGTTTGATATGAAAGTATGAATGGGCCAAAGGCTAGTTTGACATGAATGACAGTAGGAACGGGCCAAAGGCCAGTTCGACACGATTGAAACTATGGATGGGCCAAAGGCCAGTTTGACGCGAATGAGTTGGGCCCGAGGCCGTATGATGTGTCTAGAACTGCTGTTACTCGACTTATATCTATATGTATATATACTAGGTAGAAATATGGATTGGGCCCGAGGTCGTTTGATGTACGTTGTTCTAATGTATCTTCTTTATTTGATATTATTCACTGGGCTTTCACTCACGCTCATTCATGTGTTTGTAGGTGAGCCAAGAGAGGTCTAAACCTAGCCTCAGTGAAGTCTGTATGGAACAACCAAGGTTTTGAAGAGTCAGCCCTTGCGTCTCACGCACGAGACCAGTCTCCGCCCTTTTGCTGACTTATTTTATTTTGTCTTGCTGGCGAGGACTTTGGTTTATGTTGTATATATGTAGTCTTGATTGGCTGACCTAGACTTGATAGATCCTGTATGTACAGAGCCTTGTATGAGTACATATTTTGATGTGAGTTATTAATACGTGTATGTATGGTTTGTTATGATGTGCCATGTAAGCATAGCTCTATGGACAAAGTTTTAAATTTTGCTTCCGTTTGGCCCATTTACTTTGATGAGTTATGTCTGGTTTGGTTTAAGGCCGCAGGTAATCCCTCGATTACTAGCCGGTTATGTCCTTAACCCATAGGGGCGGGTTCGGGTCATGACAGATCTCCACTAAAATTTGCTCTACACTTGAAAAATAAATTAACTTGGGAAGTATCCAATACGACAGGAATACAAGGCTCAGATATATAATAAATTAACAGGGATCCAACAATTTATAACATTATACTAACGATACGATAATCAAGAAATTTACTAAATTGCACAACAATTCAACCCAACATATGATAATTTATCTAGGACCAAATATCTAGTCTTACTCAGTACATGACTAGTGACCTGCCTTATCTTCCTCACCCAAGCACAACCGCTTATCCGGGCTATTGGTACAGAGCATATTGGCAGGTCCACTTGATCTATGTACGGAGCATTTCCACATCATTTAGCTAGACAAATCACCGCTGATTATATAAAATAATTTTACAGAATTTATCAAATGACTAGAGTAGTCAAATGAATCAACAACGAATAATTCCACATAATTTATCAAACAATCAGAAAAATCAAGAAGAGTACAAATTTATGGTAATTAAAATAAACTCTTTGCAAAGAGATCTTGTGAGGCCCCTAAAAAATTTATTTTCTTAAGAGTCCCTTACTCTTAAATTATTTCTTTGAAGTCCCTCAATTTCTTAGTTAATTGCAATTTTAACCCTAGGATCAAAATACATGCGCCAACTAAAAACTCGCAAACCCTAATCAATTTTGGTAACATAGAAATCATTTCTAATGCCCTAATATTGATTAATTGATTCCCTGAATATAGAATTACCACTTGAAAGCCCTAGGTTTTTTTAGTTTTTATCACGTTTATCGGTTGATCGCCTTTTTAGTCGAAACAAGAAATCCAAACTGAATTAGATTCTTTAACTCTAATTCAGTTAAATTCTACAATAAAATAAATCTTCCAATTCATAAATTAAACGTAAAGCCCTCACATTTTTATTAAATCACTAATTGACTTCAAACAAGTACTATTATATATATATATATACACACTTGTACCTTTAAACCTATTTTATACACCATATTTTCAAAATTTCAACAATTGTACACAAGAAAAAAAAAAAATTTCCCTCAAATCAGCTACATGGCCAGCCACCCTAGGAAGAAAAATATTGGCTAGTACCCCCAAAACATGGAAACCATGCCTCCAGCCTAAGTCTAATCCTAACCAAAGACTAACTAGATCATGATTAATTGTATAATTAAGGCCTCTAATCATTCACAATCCTATTAGATTCCAAGTAAATCCAAAATGTCCAATCTATTTCCAACCAATGGACACTTTAGACCTTTTGCACCAATTTTATTATAAAAACCACCCTCTCCTTAGCATTTTGCACACAAGAACTCTTATCCAAACACCTCATTCAGCTGAGAGGAAGTGAGGGGAAGAGGGTGAGCTTGGTGGAAGAAAGGAAAGAAAGAGTAGGTCTTGTTAGCTGACCAACCAAGCCTCAAGTAAGCCATATCACCATCTCTCCTTCTATTTCCTTTTTCAAATACATGTTGTTAGAGATTTAAAACCACATTTTCGGGTGTGTTGTAATGGTATTCATGTGTTCAAAGTGGATGAATTGGGCTTTAATCCTTCTTCTATTCATATTTCCTCTTAATAGATGCAAAACTACGTTTTTTCTTCCCATATCTCACATTATTTCCAAAGGCATACCATCACTCTAAAAATTTGAGTTATTAATACATTATTTAGTAGGTTTTCATCACAAAAGGAGTGAAAAATTTCCCTTAGTTGGCCTTTTTTCTCATCAATCTTCTTATTTTGAGTATTGTACATAAAAAATTTGTTTTATAGCCAACTTTTCGAAAATTCTAGAACAATATAGAAAAATCATCTGGACTTGGGTTTTGTGTCAAAAACTTCCTTAAATATTTATCTTTCAAGGAAAATTGGTTCCATTGAAAAAAAGTTAGCGGTTTGTAAGAAAATCCGATTTTCGTAACGGTTGGAGAGTTTCTTAAATAACTAAAAATCTAGAAAATCTATTCCGAAAAATGTTCTAAAAACTAGATACAATTATTTACGAACCATAGGAAGGCCAGGTTTGGGAAAAATCTAAAATAGCCCTTTTGATTTTAATATTTAAGTGGTACTGAATTTGGAAATTCTGTTTTGCATTGGTATTTTATGCTCTTGTGTTCGTGAATATGCTTATTAATATACGATCATGTCTTGGTATGATATTACATATTTCATGGTTGTATACCTTTTATTTTAGTCTTTCGATGATTTTCACATTTATGCAAATTTATTCTTTTGTTACTTGCTTGTACTAACTAACTTAAAACGTTAATCTAGATAGAAAACTTAATGGAGTGGGTAATAGGGTTTCGATCACATAAGTATTGTTATGAGATGAACTTATGTTTGAATTGAATTGGTTAGCGGGACGTGTTCCTTTTTGGAAGTTAAAGTCTTGTGCAAGTGGTTATTCGGAACCCTTGAACGGGGCGGTTGTATTCGGACCCTAGGTGGTTTGGTGTGAGGAGGGAATGGGCAAGGCCCTATTTTACCGTCTCTTTTGAGGTCCTCGATTGGTGCTACGTAGTATGTAACCATTGGTAAGCATCCGCGGTAAGGTCTGCAAAGCAGCAAAAGAGGAGGCATACCAAATAATTCACGTTCAATTCTTGTGGTTGGGAGAACGAAATCTCTTTGGGGGATTTCTAGACTACTAACAACAACTAACCTTATAACCTGTGTTATTTACTTGAATGTAATGTTCCTTTCCCCTATTATTGTAATTGCTATTGTGTATTAGATTGGAAAAAAAGAACGGGGTGTGTGCGTTTACTGGGCATTCAAAACTCATGGTGTATCATGCCAAGTACCGAAGAGGATCTTGCAGTAAAAAACAACGAGCCGGAAACCTTCGAAGACTTTTAGTTGTCCTAGAAAAGTTATAAAATTTCTTTTGTGTTTTGTATAGTCCATCTAGGATTTTATTTTTGGATATAATATTGATGGAACTAATTTTTTGTAACTAAGTACATTTTGTATCTATTCTCTTATTATTATTATATACTTGCCTCTTTAAAAACCAATATAGTTACCTACGTTACTTATGAGAGCTTGCATAAATGCCTTTTAAGATCTATCAAAAGAGTAGTGCGTTACCTAAGAAAGGTGGACTTAGAATGAAGGCTAATTTGACTCATTCGATGATCTGGGATCTTACTTGGTCATTGGTCATAGGACTTATTAGTGACTTTCCTTGACTACCACCCTTAGCGTAGATTTTAGGGCATCACAGATTTAGAGAAGCATATTGTATACCACCCGAATTACCTCAAATCAATCTCCTCTGCCTCCAACACTAGAATCTCGATAATTTTCCATGGATCTCCAAAAATGATATATAATAATTCTAAGGCATAAGGTATATAAGGTTTGACAAAATCTGCAACACTTTTCCTAAATAAAAATGCTAACTCTCACTCTAAACACTTTTGATCCCAACTCAGTATTTCTATAATTTAAGAGAGAACAATATGTAAGAGAGAGAGAGAGAGAGAGAGAGAGAGAGAGAGAGAGAGAGAGAGGCATAGGATGATGAGAAAAGGGTTTCAAATTGAAACTTAAATAATGGGAGGCTACTTAGCCTCCAAGAAAACTTGGAGCCAAAGATAAGAAAAAAATATAAAATGAAAGGAAAAAGAAAGGACAAAGAAATGATGGCAAATAAAATAATAAAAGATAATTTACTTGGAGGCAAAGAAAAGTTGCTTAGAGGAAAGAAAAAAACATTTTCTTAGAGGAAAAGAAAAGAAACATGGCATGACACCCAAGTGAATTATGTTTGGAGCACAAGCAAAATAAAATAGAATAGAAAACCTAGGAGATGTATAAAATGAAGAGGTAGAGATAAAAAGAGATAAAACAAGTTAAGTTTTTGTTTAAAAATCTCACCACCAAACTATTATAATAAATTATCAATTCCTCCCATTAAAATATTAGAACTTCAAAAATACGGGATTTCACATCTCCTTTCCTCCACCAAGCTCACTCTCTTTCCCTTTCTTCTTCTCTCAGTCGTGTGGTATGTTGAGTGTGTGTTCTTGTGTGCAAAATGCCAAGGGAGAGAGGTTTTATTTATAATAAAATTGGTGCAAAAGGTCCAATATGCCCATTGGTTTTTGAACTTAATGGAATAGTGGATGATTAGAGCCCTTAATTATGCAATTTAATCATGATCTAGTTGGGCCTTAGTTAGGATGAAACTTAAGGTGGAAACAAGGTTCCATGTTTTGGGATGTACTAGAGTACTTTTCCATGGATTCATGGATTTGTTTGAAAAAAGTGAATGCATTTTCTTTCCCTAGGGTGGCAGGTGTAGACACCCCATTTTTGACCGCCCTTAAGACTTGGGCGCTACTGATTGTTTACTTAGTGATGTAGGCTATGCTATGCAAAGGGGCGATTTCTTTGGCAAGGAGAGTGTCAAATCCAAACCTCACACCCCTTTTTTTGGACCAAAACTATTTTGAATGGTTTTTAGACCTTAAGGCCCTTTCTTTCGAAATATTTTGAAAAAGGTTTCTGCGATGCTCTGAGGCTCACATTTCGTTAAATGTTATGCTTTTTGATAAATCGAGCAAGGACAAAGTGGAAATGAATGAAAGAGAGATGAAATCTTTGAAAAATCTTTCAAAACACCTTGTTTAGGGGTTTGGAGTTGAAGAAAAGAAGAGAAGAGGGAAGATACCAAGTTGGGGAAGAAGATGGGCATGAATCGCTAAGAGAGAGTCGAGCGGCCCTCGCTAAATCAGGCCTATCTATTTTGCACACTTGGATTTCAGCTATGAGGCCACCACCATTGGAAAGAAGACTTCCGAGGCTTCATTTTTCACTCAAGAATCTCCTAAATCCGAGTCCGGATGGGGGAGATATGATTGGTTGAAGTTGGGTATCATTTCGGTTGGACCGAAATTGAGCAGTCTTTGCTAAAGGAGGGATATCTCTTAGCACAGTTGGAATTTTGATGTGAAGCTGCCACCATTGGAAAGCTTACTTCCGGGGTTTCAATTTGGACACAAGAATGACCTGAAAAGGCATCCAGATGAAGGAGTTATGCTTGCTTCAAGTCGGGGACCAGGATTGATTTTTGCTGCCGACCACTAAAGGAGTGTGTCGACCACAAATGGAGCATGCCGACCATATGCCAACCAAAAATGATCCTTTCCAACCAGAAAAAGTGGTCGGTCGACCATTGAGGTGGTCGGCCGACCACTTGTGCCCAGAAAGCTCAGAAATTGCAGATATTTTGCTCCAGCTGTTCCAGACTGTCCCAGATATTTCTGAATTGAGATATTTCGACCAAATGCTCTCTTTTTGCTATATATGAAGCCATATTTCATATATTTAAAGGTTAGTAAGTTTTGGGGAGTCTTCTCTCTCTCTCTCTATAATTTTGTGAGCAAAATTCAGCCCCTCCCTCTAGAAGCCTCTTTCTCTTCTTGTTTTGAGCCTTAAGCTTAGAATCCTCTACACTTTTGCAAAGAGACCCTTAACCAAAGTTGATCTCCATTGGGCTGAGATCACTTGGAGCCTATTTTGAGCTCTCAAAGCTGGTTTAAGCTCAGAATTTTGGCCATTTTGCTGCTATGCTTCAAAGGTAACCTCTTATCTCTTTTAAGCTCTTTGTGCACTATTGTTTTGCCATAGTTTTCAACTACTTTGGGGCTGTTTTTGGGGTGGTGTTGAACTACAAAAACCTCTATTTTTCCTCTATTTTTCAGTCCTAAAAGTGTTGGTTTGAGCCTTGTTTGGCTAGGGGTTGTTTCCTTCCTTTTGCTCCTTGGCTTGTAAGGCCTTTTGAGCTATCTTTCAAGCTTTTCAAACAATTTATTTTTGGCCTTAAAACCACTGAATTCCAGAGGAATTTTAGTGGTGGAAAAGTGGTTTTGAGGTCCCAAATGGGTGGGGGTGGTCCCCCTTCCTCTTCTCTTGTTTGCATGTGTTGATGGCCCATCAAAAGAGCATGTGTTTCTACTTCTTAGTGGCTTTGTTTAGGATCATTTTTGTGACTTTTTAGACCTTCCATAACTCTATTTTTGGCTGTCTTGGTCACATCTTGCATGCTTATTGCACTTGTAATATAATCCTACTTGTGGCCTTGCAAAGTAGCATGTCTTTGTGCCTTGAATTTGCTTAGTTCAAGCATGGTTTTAGCCATTATTTGCCATGTCATAACTCTAATTTTGGTTGGTGGAGTCACCTCTTGCTTGGTTTTGGTTCTTGTAGTGTAATTCCGCTCATTGGCCTTGCATGCTTAGTGTTTTGGCTTACCATGCTAGCTTGTTTTGGCTACACTTCATAATGTTTCTAGCATTGTTTTGACCTTCCTTAGGACCGTTTTCAGTCATCTTGGTCCTTTGGGGCTTGCTTGATATGGCTATGGTGCAAGTGCCTTAGCTAGTCTTGAGTTTTAAGCACCATAGCATGCTATACTTGTGATGGTTGCATGTCTTGGCATCATTTAACATGTTATATTAGAGCATATACATGTGTTATGTTCTCACTTCTTTCACTCCTTGAGAGCTTTTGAGAGTTGTGCTTTTGTGCCTTATTTGTGAGCTACCAAATGAGCATGATTTTATACTCTTTTGAGCCTTAGTTTGAGCATGTTTTTGCTACTAATTTGCCATGTTGTAGCTCTGTTTTGGGCTGGTTTGGTCGTTTAAGCTTGATATTGCATGCCTTTTGTGTTATACTCTTTGCTAGCTTTAATGTTCTTGGCTCTTAGCATGCATTGCATGAGTTGTTAGATATTTTAGCATCATTTGTCATGCCATTTCAATGTTGGAGTATGTGCCATTGCATCCCACTAATTCACTCTTTCAAAACTAGAGGACTCTCACTTTTGGACTTAACTGATTAAGGGACTAATTGGTAATCTAAAATGTGTAAACAAAATGAATCAAGTAAAACGTGACCAAGATAAGCATGTTGTTTGTATTGCATGTGTTTGGATTGGACGTTAATCCAAACACGAGAAATGTGGGATGTTTCATACTCATAGTGATGAAACGTGTCACATTTCTCGGTCGCCGACGCCCTTGATTGTGCATGATAGGGTGGAGGCCTTTCGAGTCTTATGTGTGCACTTACTAAGCTTGCACAAGCTTCATTCTTTGGCCCCCATGCATTGAAAATGCTTGGTTGGTGGCTTGAGAGTCAAGTGCCATACTCCTTTGAGCTTGAGATCTGATAAGGTGTGTGGAAGTGTATACATTTCCTTGCAAATACATTGTCTTGCCTCTGTCTGTGCTTTGTTGCAACAACAGGAGGAATTTCAGCCCTCAAGGTGTTCTTGAGATTAGAAAGAAGCAATATGGAAATCGGTGTAAGTTTCAAAGGTTCAAAAGAGTGCAAATAGAGGCGTCTTGAGACAAGGTGGTGGATTTCCGGGAGGACGCAACCGAGCATGCATATCTCCTCGCCCGCGAGGCCATTTATCGCTTTTGTTAGCTAGTTGTAGTTAATTACCTGTGTATAATTATTTCAGCTTAGTGCTTTGTAATATTATAATTAGCTTAGATTAGCTAGTTATTCATTTGGTTTGTAATAATTAATTAGTTAGAATAGTTAGTTAATTAGTTGGTTTGTAATAGTTAGCTTAATTAGTGTAGCTAGTTAGCTTTCATTTTATTCGGACTCTCCGTCGAGAGGGCGTATTGTTGTAATAAGGGTGCGTGTGTGTGTACATGTCTTCCAACCCCCACTTTTTTTCTCCCTTTTACTTATCAGCTTTCGATGGTTAGTTTAGGGCATATTTCAATTAGCATACCTTATGCTTCCATGTTTGCATCATTCATTTGTCTTGCATGCACCGGGCTCGGCGCATCATTCAAACTGCATCGTATTTCAATTGCTATTTAAATACATGTATCAAAGTGTTGCATTCATATGCCATCTTAGAATAGCCGAGCCTATTTGGTTGCATGTTGCATGTGTTGCATTAGGCATTTAACATAGCTAGGATCATGCATGATTTCTAACTAAGTTTCCTGTTTTGGCTCGGAGTACACTGTAAGTGTTTACGCTTTAGCATCCTTGCATGTGTGTAAGTGTTACCATGTCAGCATGCTTGCATGAGGCTATGTGCTTAAATGATTAGCTGCATGAATGTATGTGAATGAAGGCTTCATTACTTGAATTGGAACAATTCATCAAAATGTGAGTTTTAAGCCCACTTGGAGTGGCAAATCATCATGTTTTAAGCCCACCTTGTTTGATGGCAAATCCGCATTTCTAAGCCCACTTGAGGGTGGCAAATTCAAACCATTTTCGAAAACAAACATTGAATTGTTTTGTTTCAATTTAGGCGATCTAGTCTATACTTGTATGCTGTGCGCATCACGTAGTAAGTTGGCTAAATAACCGGAATAAGAATACATGTGTTTTCAAAACAACATATCATGTTTAGTAGAGGCCGATCCTTTGATCGAGCGAGTGAGGGTGTTCATTTCAGGACCTTCCTCTCTCGTACCCAAGTTCCCGAGCTGAGGCAACTATGGTGATGACAGATACATGGCCTTTGGCACGAGTCAGGGTTTCCTAAATTTCCCAAAAACAAAATATTTAGGTGGCGACTCTGAAATCTAGCAAAGCAGTCCATGTTTGGCACTTTTTAATTCAAAATTGATTTTTCAAAACCAATTGCCGGATTTGGACTCTTTGGTGATTTATCAGTCTTACATTACACTTTGTGAGATTAGATTCAGAATTGTGACAGGAGTCCAAACTGTAGTAGCTATGAACCCAAATCCGCGCCCTCTCCGAAAGGGGGGCGTGCAGAGGAGTTCGGGCGGTCTACAGCAGGCCAAGATGATGATTTGGGAAGATTATTTTATTTTATTTTATCTTTTGTACAATTTGATGGAAATTTCAAAATATAGTGTATAATTTATTTGAATAGGTTTAAAGGTACAAGTATATATATATAACAGTACTAACTTGGGGCCAATTTGCAATTTAATCAAAATGTGAGGGCTTTGGATTTAATTTATAAATTGAAACATTTATTTAAGTGTAGAATTAAATTAAATTAGGGCTAGAGAATCTAATTCAGTTTAGATTTCTTGTTTTGAATAAAAAGGCTATCAATCGACGAACATGACGAAAATCGAAAAAATCTAGGGTTTCAAGTGGTAAATCCATATTTAGAGAGTCATTTAATCAGATTTAGGGTATTAGAAATGATTCCTAAGTTACCGAAATCGATTAGGGTTTGCGAGTTTTGCCTCTAGGGTTAAAGTTGAAATTATTTAGGAAATCAATGGTCTTCATTACAATATTCCAAAAGGGACTTTTAAGAAAATAAAATTTTTAGGGGGCCTCACAAAAACAATGTAATGCCATATCATAAATCAATTCATGAAATAATCATTTTATATAGAAAATAGGGCAGTGGATATAAAATACTGGGAATCTCTACGTACGTGTCTGCCAGTAGGTTATACAAGCACTACCTAAGCCATTTTACCAGTACTAACCGGAAGGATCTGTAGCTAACCACGCGAGTTTTTGGACTTTCACTAAGGACACACAGGCCAACATAATAAAATCACAACCACACCCCTTAACCAGATTCATCACAGTATTTACCGCTTTTTCTCAAAAACCAATACATTTACAATGTTCAAAATGAAATGATACTTAACGCACAATGTACGATAAATTAGTTTCAATTCAACCTAATCCTCATGCAATGTCTACAGCAATCAAGACTATCCTCCACCGATAGCCCAAAATAGCTATTTCTATTCAAAAGAAAATTTCCAATCAAAATTTCCAATTTCATCAATTACAACTGGAGTGATATTACATATCCAACTCTACTATCATCAGCAATATAAACATTGTTCCAATTTCACAATACCCAACATCATTTTTCATTTCCCTTCACAATTCCAATATCCAAAATCTAGGGCAAACCCCCTTTATTTTACAAAATCAATTTCAAGAAGAAATATCCACCATTTCAACATATTTCATTCATAAATACATCCCCACAACCATTTTCAAGAGTCCATTTGGAAAAACCTTCTTTTGATTTCAAATCTAAACCCTAAGTTTTCCCAAAATGTCCCAAATCAATACCTTTTTCAAAAAACAAATAACTAAAGCTAAAAATAATATAAAAGAGTCAAAGAAATCCTTACCTCAAAGTAGAAGATGAGGAAACAGGGGTAGAACTTGACGGAGTCAAAAACACAAAATGCTCCGATTAAAATGAAGCCCTTGACGTGCTCAACGTTTTTCTCCAAAGGAGTAGGGTGAGGAAACTCACAGATTGAGAGTATTTGGAGTTAAAGTTCAAGAACTAGAGAGAGAGAGTGAAGATCTGGGGTTTTTGAAGTGTTTAGAGAGAGAGAGAGAGAGAGAGAGAGAGAGAGAGAAATATGAAAAAGTGACTGAAAATGGCTTCCTCTCGGACTGATATACTCGCAGACCGCTTGAGTGTAAGAATGGTTGTTCGAGCGACAGACACAATAAGTGACGCCACTCGAGCGCACAATGACCCCCTCCTAGAAGTTTAGACCTGTAAAAGTTTGCTCGAGCGCAAGAAAGACTGTTGGAGCGAAGATTTCAAACTCCTAATAGTTTTGCAGAAAAAGACCGCTCGAGCGCAAGAATGATTGCTCGAGCGAACAAGCAAAATTTTTGACAACAACACTTTAAAAAACTAACCTCCCAACCTGTTTCAATACAACCAAAACTCCCAATAGCCAAATTCAACAAACAACAAAATGGAAATGAGCTGAACAATAGTGAAATACACGGGTTCTCAGATCCAAAAGCAATAAATGAGTCAGATCTAAACCAAAATCGTTATACTCCACGTGATTCTGAAAATTACATTTCGTCCTTTAAATTTTCTAATCACATAATAAATAATTTGTTTTCATTAATCAACTACTAAGTCAAGTAATAATTTTTAATGACATCATCAATATATTTCAATTAGCAGTTCGAATAATTTTATTATTGTATAGGAGAATAGTTGAAAATTTTATTTTTTCTATTAACTCTATTAAATGACAAATTTTAAAAAGAGAGTAGATGTAATTTCAAAACGGGACAATATGTATTTTAAACAAATTATTATTTTTATTTAAAATAAATTTAAAGTGATATGTATACTTTTTATTTACTAATTAATTAACAGAGTGACTTAAAAATAGTGGTATAATCATCTATACTATGAGTTCTAATTCATAAATTTTTTTTAAAAGAAGAATGAAAAAATAACTTGTTAGATGTATTTAATTTTTTTAATAAAATATTATTTTTATAACTTTTATAAGAAGTTGTTTTGGATTAGTCACTTATCAAATCTAATTTAACCTTGGCCCTATACATAATTTCTGATTACCATCCCTGCATGATATTGCATACATTATTAGCATTAAAATGAGCTAACTTTTTTTACAAAAATGCTTTATACTACTAATTTAATATCACTAAATAAATGTGGTGAGATGTGTATCCCATACTGATGTGATAATTTGGCCTTTGTTTTGTTTTTTTTTTTTTCTTACACTACCTCGTAATTAGTGCTGTTTTTAATGATGGAGTATTAATAGTCTGAATCAGAACTCATTTTTTATCTATCAAGTGATCAAGCGGCTATGATTGTGAGATCAGAAATTCAACCACTGTAAGTCAATGTACGACTACTATATAGCCCATAACATAACATACATTCAAAAAAATAAAGTTGGTCCCTTCTTATCTCTATCTATGGCTTGTTTTGGTCAGAGCATAAAAAGTCATTTTGAGTTTTAACTTATTTTAAATTATATCATTTTTTTATTATTTTATATATATATTTTTTAAAAATAAATAAAAACAAAAAAAATTAATTTTTTAACCAATTTCACAAAACAAGACTATATAAAGGGTGGTTTGGAATGATCTAAATAAGGGTACTTTTTGACTTTTTATGAAATATGAGTTGGATATAGATTGTGTTTGAAGTGATGTGTTAGAGAGGTAATGTGACTTAAATAAGATGATGTGACTTAAATAAGATAATGACTTTTTAATTTTTTTAGATCATACCAAACAAGCCTAAATATAAATAGAAGGGTTACAACTTACTTATCCACACAACTGCCCCATTTTGGTAGTTACGTGAGCTGTCCAAGTACTCTGATTATTGATGAAACGAATGGACGTGATCAGATCACGGATAAAAGTGATCAGACTGCCATTCATTGCAGCTCCAACTGTAACATTTATTTCTATTTTCCACCCTCCATTAATAAAGGAGGGAATTACTTCCCAGTGAGAAAAGAGAAAATATTAGAAACCAAGTAGAAGATTTTGTTAAACTTCAACAGCAGTGGAAACTGTAAAATAAACTACAACGGCATGGAATCTTAAGTTGAATTTACCAACTTACCCTCAACTCTTAAATCACACACACTTGCCAGCCATACACATGCACACGTCACACACTCACACATGCACATCTCTCTCTGCATAGGTGTGTTTAGAAAAATTGGTGGAATCAATATTCCGTTTGGTTTGTTTTTTTAGGTCTTTTTTGGCAAGAGATTAAAAGTATTTTTTTTTATTACTTTTAATCTATTTTTTAATAATTTGTTTTTAAAAAAAGTCAAAAAAAAGTTAAAAAGTTAACTTTTAACGTACTTCTCAAAACAATCCATAATAGCAGTTTTGGTTCTGAATCTGAAAATGATAGAATCGTTCAAATTGATTTGGTTTTCAGTTCCAAAGTTTTAGTTATGGTTCCGAATTGAATTGAATCGTGACATATTTGTTTATCATTTTTTATATTTTTATATAAAAAAATTAACATATAAAATATTTCTTATAAAATTTGAACACTAGTTGTGGGGTTATATTTCTGAGCATCAACACGTGGCAAGATGACGTCGGCGTGTCATCAGGAAAGCTACGTGTCACAGTAAAGTTTTGCCATGATATCCTAGTATTTGCCGAGGTTATTTCTGAAGGCATTTTAATCCGGATGAAGGCCTACAACCTCGGCTCCATCTGCAATGGCCGAGCTACCCGCAGAAAACTGGAGCCGAGGTAACTGACAGACTGACCATATCAGCCAATATAAAATATTATCTTGGTAGGTGGATGTCCATCTATGTGGAGAAAGCCATCATTTCACTAACTAAGTGGCCTCGAGGCCATAAGAGTTGATCATGAGGCCATGTGAAGGAATAAAGAGCTTTTGCCTGGAAAGCTGCCGAAAGTGCATTGGTGGGCTGGCAAGACAGCTCAAAAGTTAGTGGCTTCTGCACTAACTTCACTAGTATATATATGGAGAGGTCAATGGACGAAGAGGGGGGGGGAATTCATTCGGAGCAGAGCATATACAGCTACAAGTTAATAGTAGCATTTGTAATTACTTACTTTGTGAGTGAGAAAGTTACAGAGAGTTAATTGTAATTTCTGTCATTCATTCAATAAGAGAATTACCTCGGCCTCCCGTGGACGTAGGCACTATTGCCGAACCACGTAAAATCCTATGTGTCTTTGTGTTATTATCTGTGCCATCTATTCTGCTTGTGTTTTTACCGCTGAATCACTAAGATAGGCAGTGTGATCAGAAAATCACTCACACAATTTGGCGCCGTCTGTGGGAACGAAAGACGAATAGATGGCCAGTAATACACAAAACGAGAAGGTCGGGGGCAACACTCCCGCTGGGAGTGACAGGTCTATTGACCTTGATGTTGACAGAGACAACCACAACAACAAAGTCCGTGGCCAGGGGCACGAAGGGAAAGACGCCATCCAGGAGGACAGATACTACAAGGAGGATGACCTCCAAGTATGGAGGGAACGGTGCATACGAAGGGATGAAGAAGTCAAGGACCTAGCAAACAAGTTGGCCGACCTGCAGTCGGTCGTCAACTTCATGATGCAAAATAATGTCATGAAACCACCATACCCACTGCAGGATACGCCGATCCCAGCAGTTCAAAATCAGAATGGAGGACGAAAGATAAATCCAGAAGCATCACAACGTTCGAAGAGCAAGAGGCATTCACACCCGCCCTCCGAGGAGGTCGGGCGAGAGGAATCCAGACAAGAAAAGTCCCAGAGAACATGTCATACAAAGGATCATGAAACCAGAGAACCTCGGCATATACAAAGACGGGCTCTCTGCTTCGACACAACCCAGGGAGAAAAATCTAAACGGGCACACCACGAGGCCGAGAGCAGCGTGCCAAAGGGACTCAAATCGAAAGATAGCCGAGCTCCAGGGAGGAGCAAAGAAGATTTGAGAAACTACCTCAAGAGAAGGGAACAGAATGCTGAGGCCGAGGTCACCTCATTCGTCAAGCCAAGGACGCCATTCTCGGTAGAACTGGACAAATTCGAAGCTCCGAAAAGGTTCAGCATGCCGAGGTTTCAAATCTATGACGGAAAGTCAGATCCTAACTTCCATGTTGGATTATTTTTAAACTCAATGGCATTATACAGTGGAAATGAGCCTTTGCTCTGCAAAGTATTCCCATCGTCCTTTGGGGAAATTGCATCGGATTGGTTCCACAAGTTACCAAAGGGAAGCGTGAAGACATGGGAAGGCCTGGCCGAGATGTTTGTGGCCAGGTTCGTGACAAACAAGCTACAGCCATTGAGGGTGGATGCACTAATGGCTTTGAAGATCAGCAAGGATGAAGGCCTTAGGGCCTATGCAAAAAGATATTACGAGGTGTTTAACCGAATACCCGAATGCAACCAGGAGGTAGCAGTAGTGTCTTTCAAGAACGGCCTAAAAGAAGATTGTTCACTTCGGAAATCTTTGGCGAAAACATTGCCGAAGAACATGGAGGAACTCATGGCAAGGATCGAGAAGTATGCCAGAGCCGAAGAAGATACATCGGCATCAAAGCAAGTCAAACCGGAGCAAGGGAACACCTCGCCGAAGCGAAGCCGAAGTAACAACGGATTCAGCAAGGCAGAGGTAGAGCTGAGGGCTAAACAAGCGGTAATAACCGTGTTCCGAATTCCGATTCAGAAGGTCCTAGGAAAAATTCGGGGCGAACCCTATTTCAGAACACCGGCGAGGCAACCCGGGGAGTTTATGGGACGAAACGCGGATAGACATTGCTCATACCACGATGAAAACGGACATACAACACAAGGTTGCAGAGCCCTCAAAGCGCACTTGGAAGATCTGGTGAGGCAGGGCCACTTAAGAGACCTTGTTGATGAAGCCAGAACAAGAGAGGAACAGACCAGACTGCCTCAGGCTGAAGCGGCCCCACCACCACCGCAACCCCGGGCAGAAAGACCTCGGGTGGTAAATGTGATTCATTCCAAAGTGAATGCAAATGACGTTCGGGGAGAAACCCAACGAGTAAAACATCTGCAGTATGTGAACCAGGTCGGACTGAAAAGACCTCGGCCAGAAGATTGCCAAGGTCCGATGATAACCTTCACCGAGGCCGACCTAGAGATGGTCCAGCATCCACATAATGATGCCTTGGTAGTATCCCTCCAGGTTGGGAAGTGCCAAGTAAAACGCATCCTGATAGATCAAGGCAGCTCATGCAACATCATGTACGTTAGATGTTACAAGGAGCTGGACCTTCACCCTGATGACCTGGAGCATTCAGACGGCCCGATGGTCGGCTTCAACGGAACGCCGACGTGGCCCCTTGGTGCCACAACCTTGGACGTACAAGCAGGCACAAAGATGATCAAGACTGAGTTCATTGTGATTGATACTCCATCGCCGTACAACATCATCATAGGCAGGCCGTGGTTGCATGTAATGGGGGCAGTCCCCTCAACATTGCACCAACTACTGCGCTTCCCCACAGAACATGGGATTGAAGAAATCCGAGGAGATCAACTGCAGGCAAAGAATTGCTCCATGGCAGCAATGAAGACTACCTGCAATATTCAAGAACCAGCCAAGACCGAGATTGAAGATGAGGACATAGAAGTCCTAGAGGATGTCGGCAAGGAGCCGGCCGAGAAGAGTGAAGAATCACTAAAGAAGATTTTCGTCCAGGAGGGCGATGAAGAGCGCTTCTTTCTTCTCGGTTCAGGCTTAGCCGAGGAAGAGGAAAGGGAACTAGAGGCATTTTTAAGAGCAAACATAGAAGTGTTCGCCTGGACACCTTATGAAATGCCTGGCATTGACCCCGAGGTCACATGTCACAGACTGAATGTCGACAGGTCGGCTAAACCAGTGGTGCAGCGAGCCAGGAGGCCGACGTTGGTACACGTCGACGCAGTGGAAGAAGAGGTTGACAAACTTCTAGAGGCCAGGGCCATCAGAGAAGTTAATTACCCGACATGGTTATCAAACACTGTGGTGGTGAAGAAGAAAAATGGCAAATGGAGGGTTTGCGTAGACTTTACAAGCTTAAATAAAGCCTGCCCCAAAGACAGCTTCCCTCTACCAAAAATTGACCAGCTGGTGGATGCTACATCGGGACATGGAAGGATGAGCTTCCTAGACGCTTACAGGGGATACCACCAGATAGCCATGTACCCACCAGACGAGGAGAAAACAGCATTCATCACCCCAAAAGGCCTGTACTGTTACAGGGTGATGCCTTTTGGACTAAAAAATGCAGGAGCAACCTATCAAAGGCTGGTAACCAAGATGTTCAATCATCAGATAGGCCAAACAGTGGAGGTCTACATCGACGACATGGTTGTAAAGACCAAGGAGCCAAAGAATCATCTTGCGGACCTAGCCGAGGTATTTGACATACTCAAGACATATCAGCTCCGACTAAATGCATCAAAGTGCGCATTTGGGGTTGGATCTGGGAAGTTCCTAGGGTACCTGGTAACCAGAAGGGGAATAGAAGCCAGCCCAGATCAGATCAAGGCCATCCTAGATCTACAGAGCCCCACCTCGGCAAAACAGGTTCAAATGCTCACTGGCAGGGCCGCAGCCCTAAACAGGTTCATAAGCCGAAGTTCAGACAAGTGTAAACCCTTCTTCAACCTGGTAAAGAAGACTGCAGACTTCCTGTGGACCGAGGAATGTGAGGAAGCTTTGGCCAATCTAAAGAAGTATCTGACCACGGCTCCAATCCTCTCAACGCCGGAGCCCGAGGAGGAGTTGTTTTTGTACTTGGCCGTGTCCGAACATGCTGTGAGTGCAGTACTAATCCGAGAAGAGAAGGGAGACCAGAAGGCCGTCTACTATGTAAGTAAGACCTTAGCCAGTGCTGAAACAAGGTACTTGCCATTAGAGAAATTAATGCTGGCCCTAGTCATGGCCTCAAAGAAATTGAACCACTATTTCCAAGCACACAAGATTCTGGTGCTAACAGAACACCCATTGAAATCCCTGTTACAACAAGGAGATTTGACAGGAAGAATCGCAAGGTGGGCAGTAGCCCTGGGACAATATGACCTGGAATTCAGGCCCAGAACAGCAATCAAGGGCCAAGTTTTGGCCGACTTTGTGGCAGAATTTACGCCAGAGTCAATCGAACGTCGGCCTCCGATTAGCCGAGATGAACAAAGCTCTAGCAGGCAAGAAGAATCCCAGCCGACAGCAAAAGAGCAAAGGAAGGAGAAGCACAGACCCTGCAGCATTTACATCGGCGATTCGTTTAGACTCTTTGTCGATGGAAGTTCAAACCGACGAGGAGCGGGGGCAGGAGTACTGCTGATATCCCCAGATGGAGAAATAATAGAACAATCCATCCGTTTGGGGTTCAAGGCCTCAAACAATGAAGCTGAATACGAAGCATTGATTGCCGGACTAAAACTGGCAGCAGCAGCTGAAGCCGATGAGGTAATAGTTTTTTGTGATTCACAACTAATTGTTAATCAGTCAACAGGGGAATTTGTAGCCAGGGACGAGCGTATGTCGGCATATGCGAAAGAGGTGATCAGATTAGCCGAGCTATTTCAGAATTGCCGACTTCTTCAAGTTAGCCGAGATGATAACAGCCACGCCGACGCGTTAGCCAATCTGGCGAGTTCAATGCAGACTGGAAAGACGAGAACAATTATGATCGACTACATGTCGGGCCCGAGCATAGAACCACGGCACGCGAAGCAAGAGGCAATGTGTGTGGACATGGGGCCGAGCTGGATGGATGCAATTGTTGCATTCCTGAAAGAGGGAAAATTGCCAGAAGATCGCAAGGAGGCACACAAAGTCAGACTGAAGTCGGCAAGATTTTGCCTATCTGCGGAGGGACATCTCTACAGAAGGTCTTTCACTGGACCCCTATTAAGGTGCGTACACCCTTTCCAAGTTGAAGATTTTTTGTATGAAATTCATGAAGGGATTTGTGGAAGCCACACTGGGGGCAGATCGTTAGCCCATAGGGCCATTACCCAGGGGTATTGGTGGCCATATATGCAAAAAGATGCCGAAGCATATGTGAAGAAGTGCGAACCCTGTCAACGGTTTGCACCCTTGATTCATCAGCCAGCTGCCGACCTGAATCCAGTATCCAGCCCCTGGCCGTTTGCCCAGTGGGGCATGGATCTGGTCGGACAACTTCCCCAAGCAACTGGGCAGAGGAAGTACCTATTGGTGGCAACGGATTACTTTACAAAGTGGATAGAGGCAGAACCTCTAGCTAAGATCCGAGATGTGGACGTCAAGAATTTCATATGGAAGAACATCATCACCAGATTTGGAATTCCCAGAGCCATTGTAGCCGACAACGGAACGCAGTTCGACAGCAAGCTGATCAAGAATTTCTGTGCGAAATTCAAGATCAAGAATTACTTTTCAACACCAAGCTTCCCTCAAAGCAACGGACAAGCGGAAGCATCCAACAAAGTAATTCTGGATGGAATAAAGAAGAGGTTGCAGGCAGCAAAAGGGAAATGGGTAGATGAATTACCCAATGTGCTTTGGGCATATCGGACTACGCCGAGAAGATCAACGGGGGAATCTCCCTTTGCCATGGCCTATGGCACAGAAGCAGTCATTCCACTGGAGGTCGGCATCCCAGGGATCCGAACCCAGGGAGTTGAAGATGGGACTAATGACATACTCTTAGCCCGAGATCTGGATCTTTTGGAAGAACGAAGAGAGAAGGCTGCAATTCAGCTTGCAGTATACCAGCAACGGCTCGCCAGGGCTTACAATAAGAAGGTCAACCCACGAGATTTTCAAGTCGGCGACCTAGTCTTGAGAAAAGTGGTCGGCAACAAGAAAGATCCCAGGGAGGGCAAGCTCGGCCCAAACTGGGAAGGGCCTTACAGAATTACCTCGGTGTTAGGTAACGGAGCATATCGGCTTGAAGACAATGAAGGCAAAGCACTGCCAAGACCCTGGAACACTTGCAACTTGAAATTTTTCTATCATTGAGAGATCCTTATTCTTGGCCGATGCCATATGATTGGTAGAGATGCTGGAAGACATGGTAAATGAGAACCCAAGTGGAACTCAGGTTCACATTGGGGGCAGAGAAGATACAAAGCCTACCACTTGTTGAAATTTGTAGCAATTTACAAGTTGGTTTGGCCGAATAACAAAGCCTACCACATAATAGATGGTCTGGCCGAATAACAAAGCCTACCACTTGTTGAAATTTGTAGCAATTTACAAGTTGGTCTGGCCGAATAACAAAGCCTACCACTTGTTGAAATTTGTAGCAATTTACAAGTTGGTCTGGCCGAATAACAAAGCCTACCACTTGTTGAAATTTGTAGCAATTTACAAGTTGGTCTGGCCGAATAACAAAGTCTATCACTTGTTGAAATTTGTAGCAATTTACAAGTTGGTATGACCGAATACAAAGCTTAGCTTCACTTGTTGAAATTTGTTGCAATTTACAAGTTGAGGTTAAGCCGAGAAGATTCCTTGGCTTCGCTTGTTGAAATTGGTAGCAATTTACAAGTTGGAGTCAAGCCGAGAAGATTCCTTGGCTTCGCTTGTTGAAATTGGTAGCAATTTACAAGTTGGAGTCAAGCCGAGAAGATTCCTTGGCTTCGCTTGTTGAAATTTGTCGCAATTTACAAGTTGAAGTCAGGCCGAGTAATCCACATGGTGATCAGGACAAAGACAATGTTCAAACAGTTGTTGAAATTTGCAGAAGATTACAGGTTAAAATTAAGCCGACATGTTACCATCTGTTGAAATTTCTAGCAATTTACAGGCCGACGTAAAGGTTAAGATTATTGTCTAATACATGATAAAACTCGCGAAAAGTTTAGTGTCTATACTAATCCTTGTTGAAATTGGTAGCAATTTACAAGTAAGTTAGACTAAGATTGTTGTTTAAACTTAAGAAAAGTTTGCAAAAGTAAACGTTGAATAGTATATTTTTTATATACTTGTTGAGGTTTATGAAAAGATTGCAGGACAGTTCCTTGCCGAAGTAAAATTTGCAGGTGTTATGCCCGAGGTATCTAACCCCGAGAAGACTATGCAAAGGAAGAATTATATACAACATGCAGAATATTCCAAGTATGGAACCATTCAGAAGCAGTAAGAAGAATTAAAAGACTATAACATTCAAAAAGAAGCAGTTGCATACAAAGAAAGGCACATCGGCCATAAAGAAAGTTCAACAAAAACAAAGAAAAGAAACAAAAAAGAAAATACAAAAGAATCAAACTTCTTCAACTTGAGCAGATGGTTGGGTTGAAACCTCCGAAGGCTCTGGCAGAATCACCTCGGCATCTTTTTGCTTCACAACCTCTGCGTCTTCTTCTACCACGACCTCGGCTTCCTTATCCGCCGCGACCTCGGCGTCAATTTCGGCCAAAGTCTTCTCCACAGTTTTTTCAGCCAGAAGCAGGTCAGAAGATAGCACGCCAGTGTTAGCTTCCTTGGGCACCTCCTCATCCTCCTCTTGGGTCAAGTCAAAAACTTGATCATCATTAGGAGGAGATTTGGACTTCCTCACCAAGGCCTCAGTATCCTTGCTTTCCTCATCTTCATCTTCAGCGTCATCTTCAGCCTCGGCTTCAGAATCAGCTTCTTCTTCAACTTGGCTTGGTGGAGGAGAAAGAGGACAGGGAAGACGCATGGCCTTGGTCTTGCGCCATGGCGAGTCGACTGGAAGATTAAGCTCTTTGGCCAAAGCATTCCAACCTAGGGAATATCCCCTGTTGCACGCCTGCTTGACCTGAAGCATATAGTCTTCAGCGACGTCGGCCATGCCTTCATTGTAGGCGGCATCAACTTCAGCCTTCTTGGTGGCCAAGGTTTCTTGCAGCTCTTTTTCGGCCTGGGCTGCTTTCTCCTCGGCTTCCTTCTGCTGAGACAAAGCGACTGTCTTAATAGCTTCAGCAGCTTCAGTTTTTTCTTCGGCTATTCGTTTTTGCTTATTAGCCTCCTCGGCCTGATCCTCCAATTTTTTCATCTTGAGCTGAAGGGACCTGTTTTGTTTATGGATAAAAGAAAACTCCTTCTCCATGTCGGCTAACTTCTTTGCTGTTTCAAAAGCCTGCATGGAGAAGGTATGGGCGTGTTGGATGGCCTGGAAGAATACAAGGCAAAAGTTATTATAAACATTTCAAAATTTTATAAGTATGAAAGACAAATTATCAAAATCAAAGACTTACTTGGACTGAATGCTGCATCATGAGGGCGTAATTCTCATAGCAGTTCATCTTTTCGTTACGCTCCATATCGCCGTCAAGAAGGACTGCTGTGCTGAGCGCCACGCCGATGTTGACATCAGTAGCGCTTTCGTTGGTGTAAACCGGCCTGTGTTCAAGAGTAACTTTGGGTTCCCAGGGAACTTTGGGAACCCTGGAACCCGAAGTTGAGGTAGATGTAGACCTTGGCTTCTTTTGCTGAGTGGCCCCTGATGGCTGGGCTTCAGCAGGTCTCTTTGCGGGGGCCGAAGTGATCTTCTCGGCCAGTTTGGAGATTGGCAGGGCATCTTCAGCCTCTGCATCAGCCTCAGCAACCTTGGCCTTTGGTTGGGCCTTTTTGACTCTCTTTGGCTTCGTTGGTGGCGGAGGTTGAGCTGGTCCAGCTTCCATGTCATCTGGAAGATTGGCCAACAGATCACGCACTACTTTCTTTGGTTTTTCCATCTCGGCTGTTTTAACAATCCTTCGTCGGCGTTTCTTTGGGCCGAGGTTGATGGCTGATCAGTTGGCTCAGAAGTGGAGGCAGTCTGTTCTGTAGAAGCAGTTGATGAAGAAGTGCTCTTCTTCTTCTTCTTCTTTGGAACGTCGGCCAATTTGGACTTGTATGTTGGAATAAAGTTCAGCAGGAGCGGGGCCTTGCGCTTCTCAAGAGGAAGATCCAAGAGCTTCTTCAGGCCTTTCCCAGGATAATAGGATTGGCGGAAATCCTTATGAGGCTGGCGAATGTCTGCAACAAAAAACACAATCAGAAACAGATAAAATTGGCCGAAAAATCTGAAGAAAACAACAGTTAAGAAGTTAACACAGGGATCTTACCCTTGCCCTCCTTCACCGTTCGAGAAAGAGGGAATAGATGAACTTCTTCATCTGGGCCAAATTCCCAGTTCCCAGATGCGATGAGGTAATCATCTCCAGCCCCTTTGTTGGAGTCTGGGAGGTCGGCTACGATCTTAAAGGCGGTGGACCTCGGCTTAAGGTAGTAAACATAACCTTTTTCTTTAAGGTTCAAGGGACACATGGTATAGCAATACTGGATGTCGGCAAGAGTGATTCTAACACTCTCCTGCTGAGCTAAGGCTATTATTCCATTCAGCGTCCTATAAGCGTTTATGGAGAGTAGCATGGGGTTTAAAGAGTAGTAATGAAGGACTTCACGGAAGAGGGGGTTAAGAGGGAGCCGAAGTCCACACTGGACAAAGGCTACAACAGGAAAAGGCATGGTATTATCCTCGGGCATAATGGAGTCTTTTTCCCCAGCTAGTCTGAGTTGGACATCGTCTGGGATTGAGAACTCTTGCCTAAAGTTTTGCAGTTTGGTTGGGGTATTGACTCTATCTCTCCACACACCCATGGTCTTGATGTAAAAGAATTGGGTAACGGAAAAATGGAGATCTACAGGATTTTAAGGACCTCGGCTTAAACCTAGGTACAAATTGTTTCAATTTTTCCTAAGGACTGAAGGTTCTACAGCAAATCCCAAACCTAAATCTACAAAGAATGAGTATGAAGGGCAGAAAATCTGGAAAAAACAGAGAAGCAAAAAGAAGTCTCAGAACACGAGGGAGTGGAAAGCCAAAAACAGAAATGAAACAGTGCAGGTGTTTGCAACATAAACGAAATCGTGAGATGAGATACATGATTCACAAATCAGATGCAGAACAATCAAGTGACAAGAAATTTCAGAAAACCAAGCAAGAACTGGGAAGAGAAAGGAGCGACGGCTTACCAGAAGAGTTGAAGCCGAGATGACTGGCGCCGAACTGAAAGAGCTTCAGAACTTCACAGAAATGGCAGATGGAGGCAGTTGTAGAACTTAGAGCTTTCGGCAATGGCGGATTCAAAGAAGAGAAAGCTTTAGAGTGAGAGAAAGCAAAGAAATCGGAATGCAAAAGTGAAGAGGAGAGAGAGAAAGGCAATTGTTTTGTCAAAAATTGAAACGGCGGCAAAGGCAATTATTTTGCCTAGGGTATCGCACGCGTCAGACGGCGCGGACAAAGGAAAGACGACCAACAGGCGCGTCACCAGCACGGGCCAATAAGGAACAAACGCGCCATCAGAACGGTTGAAAATTGGTGCATGACAGCTCATACGCGTAAGGGAATTGATTTGAATCTGAAGAGGACATGTCGGCCTGAAATGAATTAACTCGGCCAGAGGTTCTTAAGCCGAGGTGCGAGAAAGAAGTTTAATATAAGTTCCATCACCTCAGTATGCCGAGGTAATAGAACTTAGGGGGCAGTTGTGGGGTTATATTTCTGAGCATCAACACGTGGCAAGATGACGTCGGCGTGTCATCAGGAGAGCTACGTGTCACAGTAAAGTTTTGCCATGGTATCCTAGTATTTGCCGAGGTCTATTTCAGAAGGTATCTTAATCCGGATGAAGGCCTACAACCTCGGCTCCAGCTGCAATGGCCGAGCTACCCGCAGAAAACTGGAGCCGAGGTAACTGTCAGACTGACCATATCAGCCAATATAAAATATTATCTTGGTAGGTGGATGTCCATCTATGTGGAGAAAGCCATCATTTCACTAACTAAGTGGCCTCGAGGCCATAAGAGTTGATCATAAGGCCATGTGAAGGAATAAAGAGCTTTTGCCTGGAAAGCTGCCGAAAGTGCATTGGCGGGCTGGCAAGACAGCTCAAAAGTTAGTGGCTTCTGCACTAACTTCACTAGTATATATATGGAGAGGTCAATGGACGAAGAAGAGGGGGAATTCATTCGGAGCAGAGCATATACAGCTACAAGTTAATAGTAGCATTTCTAATTACTTACTTTGTGATTGAGAAAGTTACAGAGAGTTAATTGTAATTTCTGTCATTCATTCAATAAGAGAATTACCTCGGCCTCCCGTGGACGTAGGCACTATTGCCGAACCACGTAAAATCCTATGTGTCTTTGTGTTATTATCTGTGCCATCTATTCTGCTTGTGTTTTCACCGCTGAATCACTAAGATAGGCAGTGTGATCCGAAAATCACTCACACACTAGTCATCATTGTAAAATTGATAAACTTTAACCAACTTAACAAAATTAATTATAATAAATTTGTTTACTAACATAAAATACATGGCCCCGTTTGGGAACATGTTATTTTAGTAACTTCTTGGCTTTTAACGAAAAGATGTGCATAAAAGTAGAGAGAGTGATTTGACAACTTATAATGATTTTTTGATGTTTTGACTAAAACGGAAAGTTGCCAAACGAGATCACATTGTTATATAAAATTCCTAAAACCATAAACCAAACCGAATTTTATGACTCGGTTCTGATCCGATTTCACTGGTTGACGGTTTGGTTACAGTTCTAATTTTTCTAAAATCGTAAAAAACGATTCAGTTTCTGGTTTACTCTAAAACCAAACCAATCCGATCCATCTATATCCCTGTCTCTGTACATCATACATATAAACACATATCACATCACATACATCACATCCACCTCTTATCTTATTTTTTAATAAAAAATCAAAACAAAACAACTATATATTTAGGCAGAGGCTAGACTTGGGTATTGCAACTGGAGGATGTTGTTGGACATTTGTGGGCCCATCACGGAACCCATATCGATAATCTGAACCGTTCAATATGTAAGACTCGTTGAGTACTTTATCTCTGTAAAAAATGAGGTTGATTGAATATCGATAACTACTTGATCAAATCACATTTATATAAATAATTTATTTTAAAAATCATACTTGTCGTCGATACAAATGTAATATAATTAAGTGGTTATTGATATCTGATTAACGTGATTTTTTGCAAGGATGAAATACTCGATGAGGCATACACATTGAATAGTTCGAATTATCGATGCGGGTTCTGTGGTGAGTCTACGAAGGCCCAATAGCACCCTCCAGTCCAATTTGGATGGGAGAGAAGCTGTGGCCTATATAGAAATCTTTTTTTTTTTTTTAAATTAATATAATTCAAAGGGAATTGATAAAATCTTTAAAATAAGACTAATATTTAACATATTTAATAAAAAATAAATTAGTAAATCAAAATGTACAGAAATTTATATAATTAAAATGATTTGTATAGTTTGAATTAATATAAAAAAAAATATATTTTTCTAAATTTAATTTTGAATAAAATATATTATTTTCATTTGTTAAGAGAAAACTTAGAGACTAATAAAAATAAAAATATTAATTTAAATCATACAATTAAAATTGAATTAATATTTTTTATAGTTTGGATATATATTTTTTTATTTGTATTATTTGAATTAATATTTGCACGAGTGGAATATTAGTTATTATTTTTTTACTATATGGGGTTTGATTTAATGTTATACAAATATTAATAAAAATAATAATAAATATTTCACCCGTACAAATATTAATTAAAATCATAAAAATAAAAAGATATATATGTTCAAACCATACAAATATTAATTCATAGATTGAACTTGTACCCCACACGGACTAGACTTACACTTGTACACATATTTGACTTGCACCCCATATAGACTGAACTTGCACTCCCACACATAGACTAAACTTGCACACTTGCACCCCACATAGACTAAACTTGTACCTTTTTGCTTTTCTGTACATCTTTTCATAAAAAGTCAAAAAATATACTTATTTAAATCATCCCAATGATTTTTTTTTTAACCATGTTATATTACTGAGTAATGGTAAAATATTATTTCACTTCATTTTTTTTTATTACTTTATTTCTAAACAAAGAATTAATTATAAATATTTACCTAAGTAATAATATAAAACAGTCATCACTAATTTATATTAGGGTCAATTACACTGACCTCCACTAAGATTTGAAAAAGATATAGTAAGTCTCACAGTTTTTTGATATAATTACACCGATTTTCCTTTTAGTAAGGTTAAATGAATCGAAACTAACACAGATGTTACGAAAATAAAAAAATAAACAATGAAAAATATACATTTTCGTATAAAAGAAATGACGAACATCATTTTTCATCTACATAACTAACAAATAATTAATGAAAAAGGGACTACAAGTATTATATAAATTAAAATTACAAGGGTTAATGTAATTATTGTTAGAAAAATATACTAAAAGCCATGTTTTTATGTAATGGGATTTTTAGTATTTGTTTTTAATGATATCAGTTATTCTAGTTTTAATGAGAATTATTAGGAGTAATATTTGCATTATAATATTTGTCTAATGCGCATTTGTGTATTTTATTCTACGAAGTATGTGATATGGTAAGTTTGGCTTACATACGAAAGATCATATCATTAATTCTTGTAAAATATAAGTGGTTCATAGCATAAAATGGATTTGGACACACCATCAGTACGATTGTAGCATGGTGTTTGCGTTGGTCTATCTTGACAACGGGGAAATGGTAAAATTTCAACTCATTGTACTAATATGCTTTGTGTGTATTGAACAATACCGTCTTGGGATAATTGTTCATGTATTGATTGGATGAGACAATTTACATTCCATAGTTATTATGAGTGCTTATGTTCCTAATCTAAAAATAATTAATAATCACGTGTATTTAGTGTTGGTTATTTTGATTCATAAAAGAGTGAGATTCTTTATGAGTCAATAAGCGTGGTGAGTTAGGTGATCACTTTATGTGTATGGTGGACATTGATTATTGACAGAATCCACGTCCCGATTTAGGGATTGATAATACCTCCTTGAAGAAGCTTATAAGCTTTGATTATGTCAAACTCTACAGATGAATTTTGAATCTGACATATCAAATAAGTTAAGTGGAAAGTCTCAAGGAAATATTAAGAATTCGATTAAATATGTCATTAATTTATTTAATTGACAGGTATTAGTAATCTTAACATGAGGAAATAAATAATATTTAATAAAGTAGAGCTCGAAATATAATTTGGAGATTAAGAGTAAAATGCAATTATAATTCTTTCGTAGTATGAATTATAATTTCTGAAATTAGGAATTATAATTCAGGTTGAATTAAGTTTTCCTAATTTCATAGGGAGTCCTAATCCTAATCAACTCCTAATGGTCCCTACTATAGCCTATATATATATATATATATATGCGTTCTTGTAACTCTCTAAAGGAAACAATTTTTTCAAGTTTTGAGAGAGAGAGCAAGGTAGTTCATGTTTTTGAGCTCACACTTAGATCATGATCAGGCATAAGGAAGGAATACAATAGAAGATTGTAAGGTGCAACCAAGCTCGGAGTTCATCAACTTATCTTTTGTTTGTGATTTAAATGAGATCAAACCAGACATATCTAAAAGGCATAACCCTAATTCCACCTTGTAGGGTTTTATAGATCACTATGTGCTCTTTTTTTTTTGGTCTAATCTATACGTGATATCATTGTACTGTTCCAGGTTCTTAGACCCAATTTCAATCCGTTAGTTTGGTTGCCCCGTTTAATCTTTGGGCTTGTGAATGAGTAGTGACGTCATCATTCTCTTGTTTATCTCTTCTGGTATCTTGTTGGTTGTTGGGGGTAGTTCTTTTGCCTTGGAATTTGTTTCAGGGACTGAGGAACAAGTTTTGTTCCAGGTTGGTCGCGCCCGTGACCTCAGCCATCGTGGCCACAAGTGTGGTGGTCGCACTCGCGGAAGGCCGCGACCAGGCTGTAATTGAATTGTAGCTTCAAGTCTGTTGGCTTGGGGAGTAGGTGCGTGTCCTACGATGAGTGCGTGTCCCACGATGAAGGCTCGCAACCGTCATGGTCGCACCTGCGAAAGTGTTCCTCGCACCCGTGGCATGTTTAGTTGGCTTGGTCACGCCCACGGTCAGGGCTTTGCACCCGCGACCTGTTTCGTATAAAACAGAGCAGTCCGTGAAATATCTCATTTTTCTGATCCACTTTCTCTTCTCTCTCTCATTTGGCCACTTTTGCCCTAATATTCTTGGGCTTAAGTCTTGATTTTGAGGCCTTTAGCCTTGGATTTGATCTCCAAATCCTTTGTGAGTGTTGTAGAGCATGGCGAGGGCTTTGTTTTAATCTTGGTGAAATCTTGTTTTGGACGTTGGATGTCGCCTCTACATTCTCCTCTTCTCTTCAAGAGGTAAGGTTCTATTTCATTGACTCAATATGAGTTTGTTAGTGTGTTTGTGGTGTTTTTGATAGAAAGAATCATGTTGTGACTGTGTTGTGTTATTATTTTGGGTTTAGTTTGAAGTTCATGATTTGGGGTTGAGGCTTTGATGAGATTGGGAGCTAATTGGCTATGAATTTGTTATTAAATCTGGTGGCTTTCTTTTCTTTGTTTGTTTGTTTGTTTGTTTGTTTGTTTTTTTTTTTTCCTGGTAATAGAGATAGCATGTGGATATTTGAAAAGGGAGAAAGCCCCAATTTGTAACACAAATCTAAACGTTAGTATTTTTGGGAAATAATTGGATTGTTTGGGTAGGGGTTTGTACTTGTTTTGAAATTGAGAGGTTAGTTGGGGTTGCATATGAAACTTTTGGGAATGCCAGGTATCTTTTACTCCTTTGAGATGTTGAGTTTGTTGGAAGAAAATTATATAAGTTTAGAGATTTTGAAATATTAAGTATTGAGGATTGTTTTTTTTTTAAGGTTGGGAAATCATGGAGGATTTTAAGTTATGGTTATATGTATTGGATTGTGTATCCATGTTGTCCCATTTTGATTAATGCATTAGAGATATCTGTTTTGGCTATCAGTGGAGGATGGTACTACCGTGTGTTAGAACCTATATGTGACTAGGTGATTGAACTATTTATTAAATCAAACATCTCATTATGCATGACATGGATTTGGAAATTGGAACCTTTATGTTTTGGAAATACTTATAACATTTTGAGAAAATAGGTGAATACCGTGTGGAATCTGGGTAGGGAGTGTGTTGTGGTTACTTAAGTTGGCTTGAGTGTCCTCGGTGAAAGTCCAGAAACCAGTGTGTTTGGGTGCCGATTCCTTCCGGATAGTATCGGTAAAATGGCAACTGTAGTGCTTATATAGCCTACATTTACATGGATGCTGATCCCTCTGGTGAGAGTCTAGTGAAATGGCAATCTTGGTAGGGCTTTTATAGCCTCCTTTTAATACATTTGCCTAGAGATTCCCAGTATTTGTATTTACCGCCATGTTTACTGTTTTAAAGAAAAGAATAACGAATTATGATTTGAACTCTAGTCACGTGCAACAATGCATTTGTTACCTGATTTTGTGATTCAAGGAAAATGTTTTGAAAAGTGGTTTAACTAAAGAAAGGATTTTGTTGTTGGAAAACGTTTTGAACAAACAAGAACTGTTATTCGAACAAGGTCATGTGTTTGAAAATAGCATTGGGCATATATATATATAGCATCATGATCATCAATGCTAGTGAAGTTGTATTTAGTTTTTGAAATGTTCTCTACTGGGTTTTATGCTCACTCTACGTGACTGAGATATTTTTCAGGTGTGATGACTTACCAGATATGGAGATGAGGCATTATATGTGTTCGTGAACTGTGTGAGATTTCTCCACTATTTGCAGGCCTTGAGCCAGCTTGTTTTATTGGCCGTGTGCCATTCTTGTAAAGGGTTGTACCTTTTTATGTGATGTAAGCCTGCGGGCATATAAATTCTATATGATCTTACGGCATATTTGTATTTACAACATGTTCATTCAATCTAGAACTTGTATGTAGGATGTATGAAATCAGAAGAACTCATATTATGTATGACATTGTTATATATATCGGCATGAGAGTTGTACTATGTTTTATATTATTGTTGTCTTTTATCTGTCGATGGGTGGTTTATTCACATGGGTCGAATCTCGGAAATTCGGGGCGTGACAATCACTGGGTCTTAAGTATTGGTCCTAACAATTATGTCAAAATTATGGTGTTTACTGCATTTTTTTTAAACCTCAAGGTAGTTCAGTGTAATTTATCCTTTATATTATGTCACATTTTCCCATTAACAGTGTTAAGTGTGGGGAATCAGAATACAAAATAGACACACAAAAATGCATTGTGTGATTCAAATTCATTTTAATATAAATTATATTTAAAATAAGGAAAAATTATTGGAAAATCTTATTTATGGGAAAGTTGATCTCAAGAGTCCTTTTTTTTAAAAATATATTACTAAGTCCTATTGTAATGTCCCAAAATATAACAACAACTCATAACATGTTATTCTGTAGAAAGTATAACTTGCGATATATTTAACATTTCATTAGTACTCCTTAATCGTACAAAAGATGACATATGCGTGTATATATTCATAAATCATAGATCCTAAATCTATAGCATAAGTCAATTGTAAATGAATCGAAACAAAAGGATGTACATATGAGTTTATGCCCTAATGGCTACATCTTTCCAAGTCAATGCTTGGATACAACAAAAGTGAGTTAAACTCAATATAAAAAAAACCCAAGGCTTGTACAAAATAATTACACATAAGAAACAAAAAAGAAGCGCTCAGCTCCAAGTCCTCCCAAGCTATATCCTTAGTGGAGACATATTATCAGCATCTGCAAGTTGTTTTCCATATAAGGTGAGTTAAAGCTCAGTAGAGATACTTGAACATAATATATGAAACTTAGCAAAGTCATAAGGTGAATCCATATGCATGCCATTTGCCAAACATTATACTTTTTCATCTCAAAACGTTGTATGCCAATATTATATATCAATTCATGAAAAATATACTTTTACATCAGAAAATAGGACAGTGGATACAAAACACTGAAAATTTTTAGGTACGTGTTTGCTAGTTGTAGACACCCCATTTTTGACCGACCTTAAGACTCAGACGTCACCGATTGAGCGCTCGGTGATGTTGCATATTGTGCTCGTTCAGAAGTCTCAGAGTCGCGGCCGTGCGCCCTGCCTCCGGACTTCCGAACCCTCTTCTGTGCCTTGCCTCGGTTTACGAACCAGACTCGGTTTTCTCTGTTTTCTTTCCTGAGGGGAGGGAGAGGTCCCGTAGACCATCTCTCAGTGGCCGTGGGCTACATTTCGTGGCCGTAGGCCATTTTGCCCATTTCGGAGCCCGGTTCCCGGTTTTCGGAGCCGTCAGGCCGTGTGCCTCGGTTCGGGACCACCCAACCATCTCTGATTCCTCCGGTTTTTGGCATGTATCTCATTTACTCCCTTTCGAGGGACACTAGGGTCTTGGATACCCACTTCGTGGCCGAATGCCACTTTCGGTGCTTAACGGCCTATTTTCGGGATCCCGAACTGCGTGTTTTGGTCCCCGAGCATTCGTTTTGCATCGGTTTTCGTTCATTTTTGGCAGGTACCTCTGTTTTATCATAAGGAAGGTCACTGGAGGGTGGGAGGCCAACAATTGTCTCAGCAACCTGTTATGCTCTTCCGGCGCCCCCCAGCGCCCGTTTTTCTCACTTCCGGGCTAATGTTGAACACCCTGGAGCCATTTTCTTCAAGCCAAAACCACATATTTGTGTTGTACACACATGGGAGGACCCTAAAAACACATGGCCGGCCAGTAACTCTCTTTGACCCTTTTGAACCCCTCTTTAAATTGGCCTATTCTCTCTCCTGTTTTACAATTTCCAAATTTGAACCACAGGGTCTTGTTCAGCAAACCTAGGAGGACACCATCATCTGGTGGCCGGCCAGCATTTCTTTTGACCTTTTTGACCCCTAGCCGGCCGGCCATAGGGGGTGGCCGGCCGGCCACCTGCAACAAAAATACATGGCCGGCCATGCTCCTTAGGATGTGTTCCTTACAGCTGTACAGCTGTTTCCCCCAGAAAAGATCTGTATCCGGGGGATATTTTGGAGGGGAACACTTGGGTGCATTTCCCTCCACCTTTACACCCCTCCTTTTGTCCATATAAGGAGCCTCCCAGCTCTGTCCCTAGGGTTAGAAAAATTGCCCTCAAGCACTCACACTCATATCTCTCTCCATCTCTCTCAAATCTTCAAGTTTTGGTTCCATCTCTTCATCATCATCAAGCATCACCATCTCCACTTCATTTCCAGCAGCAAGGAGAGGTTCTTCAGAGGCTTAGAAGCAACATTCTTCAAGCAAAAGGCAGCCAAGAACTTGTCTACAAGGGTAAGCCTCAAATTCCCTCTTTTACACCACTTTCTTGCCTCATTTCTTAAGCCTATTTTCTTATTGTTTTGAGCTCCGACCTTAAATGAAACTAGGTCTATTTTGAGCTATTCTTCATGTTTGTTCAAGGGCTCAATCCTGTTTGAGCCCTCCATCTTGCACTTGTTTCAATATCCTCTTATATGCTATTATTTTGCATTGAATATTTGGACTATGAGTGATCTGTTTTCGAGCATGATGTAAACTGTGAGTGGGCCTATTTTGAGCCCCTATTCAACATTCAAGAATGGCTCAACCCTGTTTGGCCTCTCTATCATGCACTTGTTTCATAATCCCTCATATTTACCGTAAATTTGCATGATTTGTTTGACCTACATGTAGTCTGTTTTGGAGCATGTCATGAACTGTGAGTAAGCTTATTTTGTGTCCCTCTACAACATTGAAGAAGGGATCAGTCTTGTTTGGGGTCTCCATGTTACACTTGTCTTTATATCCCTCTTTGGCCCCCATTTTTGCATGCTTTTTTAAGCTTATCTAGATTCTGTTTTCGGCCATCATCAGAACTGGAAAGAGTCATATTTTGATCTTCTTGACATATTTCATTAAGGGTCTTTGCTGGTTTGATGGATGTTTGGGGTACCTCATGTTATAGCCTTATGTATCCTAGTCCTTGCATGACATTTTTGGCATGTTTGAATACTGAGTTGGAGGATGTCATCTACTGTAAATGTTCATATTTTTAGTCCCTCATCAGTGTTGTAGAAGGGTACTTTTCCATTTGGGTATCGCATGTATCACTTGCTTCAATACCCCTCTTGCGGGGCCATTTTTGCATTCTTGCCTAATCCTATGAGTGCTTGCTGTTTAGCCCTTTTTATGACTGAAAAATGCTTGTCTTGGGGCTTCCTTGCTACTGTATTTTCATTCCATGTCCATATTGTGCATGCATTGCATAGCTCTAGGCCATTTCGGGCGCCTAATATTGCATTTCGGGATCATTCCATGCTTCGGGTGCACTTTGGCCATGTTTCGGGACTGTTTTCCCCCACATTTCAGTGCTGAAATTCCATTGGCATGTTTGCGTATCATTTCCTATGTCATTTCATGCCTTAGGGCCATCGCCTCGGTTTGCGTGCCTGTGTGCACGCATTTCGAGGCGCTTCATTTTCATCTTACGGCCTCTCATGTGAGTGTGGCTGAGGCTCACTCATGTTAGTGTTAGTCCATTGTGCATTCTGTATGTCATTTTAGTGTCATCGCATTGCGTATGCCATTTTCTCGGTTTGCGTGCCCGTGTGCACGCATTTCGAGGCATCTCATCTTTCATCCACCGGCCTCCCGTGTGAGTGTGGCTGAGGCTCTCTCATGTTGGTGTAAGCCCATATTGCATCGCATATCTCATTTTAGTCTCATCGCATTGCGTATGCCATTTTCTCGATTTGCGTGCCCGTGTGCACGCATTTCGAGGCATCTCATCTTTCATCCACCGGCCTCCCGTGTGAGTGTGGCTGAGGCTCTCTCATGTTGGTGTAAGCCCATATTGCATTGCATATCTCATTTTAGTCCTGTTGCATTCCGTATGCCATTTTCTCGGTTTGCGTGCCCGTGTGCACGCATTTCGAGGCATCTCATCTTTCATCCACCGGCCTCCCGTGTGAGTGTGGCCGAGGCTCTCTCATGTTGGTGTAAGCCCATATTGCATCGCATATCTCATTTTAGTCCTGTTGCATTCCGTATGCCATTTTCTCGGTTTGCATGCCTGTGGGCACGCATTTCGAGACATCTCATTTTAGTCCTATTGCATATCATTTCCATGCCATTTCATGCCTTACGGCCATCACCTCGGTTTGCGCGCCCGTGTGCACGCATTTCGAGGTGCTTCATTTTCATCCGTCGACCTCTTATGTGAGTGTGGCTGAGGTCCACTCGTGTTAGTGTAACTCCAATTTGCATTGCGTATGACATTTTATGCCTTAGGATCATTTCCTCGGTTTGCGTGCCCGTCTGGCATGCATTCCGAGACATCTCATTTTTATAGCATTGTGCATGCTAGGATTGTATTTTAGTTGCATTCATGCATATCATGCATATTGCATCGTGTTCGGGATAGGAGTTAGCCCGGGCACGGGAAACGAGGCGCGTTTCGTACTCCGAGTGACGGAACGGGTCTCAATTCCCGAGTCACCGACACTCCGGATTACCCATGATGGAGTTAGGTTTTGTTGTAGTATTCATCTGCATTCATCTTATATCGAGTTGTGCAATCCGACTCCTCGGCCATCATGCATCGATATGCGTGATTGGTGGCATGAGGATCGAGGCATGCATATATCTGTGAAATACATTGCTATGCCCCTTTCCTGCTCTCTGTTACAGCAAAATGAAGAATCAGCAACTTTTCGGAGTCTGGCACGCATTTCGAGAAACATTGCAAACAGAGGCTAATTGGGGCATCCCAGTGGATTTCCGTGCAAGGCAGCCCAGCATACATCATTTTATTATCCGGAGTGGAGTCAAGGCAGCCCCTGGCTTGCATGCCAGTTTACCGCTTTCTTCTTTAATTTGTTAATTAATTAGAAATTTGTATATTATTCGGACTGTATATTTCGGACTGTATTATTCTTTCATTTCGGACTGTATTATTTATTCGGACCCTCTGCGCGAGGGCATAATTGTAATAAGTGTGGGTGAGTGTGATGTATGTCTTTCAACCCCCACTTCTTTCTCCCTTTTATTTACCCGCTTATGATGGTTAGATTAGGGCATATTTTAATTAGCATACAGTATGACAACATGTTTGCATCATTCATCTGTTTTGCATGCACCGGGCTCGGCGCATCATACAAACTGCATTTGTATTTCAATTCCAAATTGAATACATGTTAGCTGTAGCATTTCATATCCCATGTTTAGGACAGCCGAGCCTGCTATAGTTGCATTATTGCATGCGTTGCATTAGGCATTTCTGTATAATTAGGATCATGCATGATTTCTAATAAGTTTTTATTTTCGGCTTGGAGTACTCGGTGAGTTTTATGCTTTAGCATTCTTGCATGCGTGTGAGTGTTGCCATGAATAGCATGCTTACCATGAGGCTATGTGCTTATGTGATATAACTGCCTTGAATGCCTGTGAGTGGAGGTTGAGTTACTTGGATTGGACAATTCATCAAATGTTTGTTTTAAGCCCACTAGATAGTGGCAAAATCATGTTTTCTAAGCCCACCCGAGGGTGGCAAATCCACGTCTTAGCCTACCTGCGGGTAGCACCATCAAACCATTTTCACAAACAAACATGAAGTGTTTTGTTCCAATTCAGGCGGCCCAGTCTATACTTGTTTGCTGCGAGCATCACATAGTAACCTAGGCTAATAACCGGAATAAGAACTCACAATGTTTTCAAAATAAGATATCATGGTTAGTAGAGGCCGGTCTTTGACCGGGTGAGCGGGGGTGCTCACGAAGTGACCTTCCCCAATCGTACCCAAGTTCCCGAGCCGAGGCAACTTTGGTGATGACGGACACGTGGCCTTTGGCACCGAGTCAGGGTTTCCTAAATTTCCCAAAAATAAAATATTTAGGTGGCGACTCTGTATCTGGCAAAGCAGTCCATGTTTGGCACTTCTTTCAAAAAAAATCTGTTTTTCAAAAAACGATTTGCCGGATTTGGACTCTTTGGTTCAAGATTAAGAACCGTGACACAAATCGAGAGTCCGAGCTGTAGCGAGGTCCCCCGCGGGCTTGTTACACTAGTAAGTTATACAAGCGCTATCAAAGCTATTTTACTGGTATTAACTGGAAGGATCGGCACTTAACCGCTCAAATTTCTAGACTTTCACTAAGGACACACAGGCCAACATAATAAACCACAACCACACTTCCTAACTAGATTCACCAAGGTATACACTATTTTTCTCAAAACATTACATTTACAATGTTTAAGTATGAAACAATGCTCAATGCAAGATGTATGAGTAATTAGTTTCAATTAACTTAATTCTCATGCAATTTCTACAACAATCAAAGATATCCTCCACCGATAGCCCATAACAGATATTTCTACTCAACAGATAATTTTCTAACAATAGATATAATCTCATAAATCTCAAAATGAGAGTGATAATATATATATATATCTAACTTCACTCTTATCATTAACAGATACATTTCTCTTATCTTTTCAAACCCAACATCATTTCTTTTTCTTTCATAAATCAAACATCAATGATTTTCAAACAAAACCTCATTTACTTTTAAAATCACATTTAAGGAAGGAATTTCTAACATTTCAACATAAGCTAACAACATTCACACTCCCACAACCTTTGTGAAGAATTTATTTGAAAAACTCCTATTTTACATTTTAAAATCAAATCCTAGATTTAACCCAAAATTCTCAAATCACTAAACCTTTTTAAAGAGAAAATAACTAAGCTAAGAATTATACCAAAGGTTGAAGAAATCCCTACCTTAAGAGTAGAAGAGAAAGAGAGAAATGGTGAAAGTTTGATAAGGCCGAAAATGAGACCCTCTCCGATTAAAACAAAACTTTCGACAAGCTCTACCTTTTTCTCTACGAAACTATGGTGGTGAAATCAATGGATTAGAGAGTATTTGGGGGTTTAAGGCAAGAACTAGAGAGAGAGTGTAAAGAAATTAGGGTTTGCAGTGTTTTAGAAAGAGAGAGAAAGTAAAAAAGTGACAAAAACCCTTTTTTCCCAAACTGATATATACACAGACCACTTGAGAGACCAAACCACCGCTCGAGCGTCACACACAATAAGTGACACCGCTCAAGCGACAAAAAACACCGCTTGAGCACACAATGATCCCCTCCCAAGATCACCTATTCTCAGAAGTTTTACAGATCTATAAAAATACGGAAAGATCTCAAAGATCACTCAAGTGACTAAAGTATCGCTCGAGCAAACCAGAAGTGAAACTGACAGCAACTCTATTGAAAAACTAACTCCCAACTTGTTTCAAACACAACCAACAACTCAACTCAACTATTAACAAGATAATAAAGGACATAAACAATAATTAAAGGTACTGAATCCCAAATCTAAGAGTTCGAAAAGGGTTGGGTCTAAACCGGAACCGTTATACCTATTTTTTGATAATATAATCCATCAGATCTTCTGGGTTGCGTGGAAATAATTTTGTTGACATTTATACCCTTTTTTGGGTGGTGTGGCACAGTTTAGGAGGGATTTTGTTATCCATTGATTACATTGTGAACATTTTGGAAATGTGGGTAGAATCTTTGGTGGGGTTGTAGGATTTGTGAGTATTGAAAAGCCGATTTTTGGGTGCAAATGTTCACCATTTTTGGGTGTGGATTGTTCTGTGAACGTCGTGTGGTGTGAAGAGAGGGTTTGGCGGCTGGAGTTATTCACGGTATGTATTGATTTTGTTTTGTTTCTAGTTTGTTTTTGGTTAGTGTACTGTTGTTGTGGTTATACAATTCCAAACCCACAAAAGTGTGTGGCATTCATTGGGTTGTTCAAATCACTAAGATAATGTGTTCTCCATCGTGAAACAATTTCACATGGGGAATGGAGTGTTCACAACTCAGAATTCTCAATATTATCATATTTAAATGACTCATGACAGTGTTAATTATTTTTTCGAAGGAGTGTGCCGGTAGTGTCATGTCAAACTATTCTTAATGTTTTGTTGATCATAATCCTGAATAAATCATCTGAGTACCCCATTGTTCCCCACATCGACATTGCAAGACGGTCACGTCACACACATATAATGCAAATTATTTCCTGCATAATGGGGGAATCGATCAACACATTCCATATTCGGTTTGATTTTTGTTGATTGACATTGTTGTTATGTTAATGTGCAAGAATGGGGGACAATATCATGGTATTGTGTTCTTATGCTACCAACAACGATTCCATTATGTTCGATTGTGAGTAAACATTTGGAAGCTTGCTCAACTATGTTTGCGACCGATTTGGGGGATTGTAACTTGGGTTGGTGTTTGTTTGACGGGAAACCAGTAACAGCACTAAGCTGTGCCCTCTCCCTTGATCCTGTCCACGGGCTCGATGTTCTTGCAACTTCTGCATTTAGAGGACAATTTATTATCAGCACATGCCACATTCAAAAAAAAATAAACGAAAGTTAAAAGCTCGCACGGTTAAAATACGTTCGATGCATGCATAACAGGGCATATGATCCATCACTTAACACTGGGACAATTGGCGACGTGAAGACTATGCGGCTGAGTACGTCCTAACAAGTTGCAATGATCGGTGCATCCATTGGTACTCACGGCTTAACATGTGAAACTCAACCTACATTACTAGGACAATAAAAAATAACATGTGCATAAGGCCTATATAACTCAAACACAAACCATGACAAACCTCCCACCCATCAAAAAAAAATCACCTACATAAGTATTCCAGACATAATAGCTCCAAAATACCAAAAATATAATTACTAGACACAAAAATAAATAAAAAACCACCGTATAACACGATGTGACTTCCAAAACCACATAGTATATAGTGTGGACCAATACATAAAAAAAAGTGACTAAGTAGCTGATTATGATGTGACGTATCATTTAACGTTAGAACAAAATAATATAAATGTGTGTGTGTGTGCGCGCCCAGTTTGCAATGTTAAAGACCATGCGGTTGAGTATGTCCAAACAAGATGCAAAAATCAGTGTGTCCATTGGTACTCACAACTTAACATGTGAAACTCAACCCACATTACCAAGACAATAAAAATAACATGTGCATATGGGCTATATCACTCAAACACAGAAATGACAAACCTCCCACCCATCAAAAGAAACACCCACATAAGTATTTCATGCATAACTCCTCTAAAATACCAAACATAAAATTATTGGACAAACATAGACCACTGTATTACACAACGTGACTCCCAAAACCACATAGTATACGGTGTGGAGCAGTATGTGAAAAAAAAGTGACCGAGTGGCTGAATATGGTGTGATGTACCAGTTAATGTCAGAACAAAACAATCTAAATATGCGTGTGCGTGCACCCATTTGGTGATGTGACGACCATGCGGTTGAGTACATCATCGGTGTATCCATCGGTATCCTCAGCTTAATGCATGAAATAACATGTAAAACACAACCCACATTACTAGGACAATAAACATAACATATGGCTTTACGCAAAAAACACATCCCAACCATAAAGTATTTTCAACATCCTCCAAACACTACATCGTATAAACATATCAACCCAAACGCTTCTGTCAAACCCTAATTATGGAATGTGGAATGGATTAATTCCATTTCCCTGTGAGCAATCTACATTTGTACAATGTGGGAACTAAAGATTCTGAACAAGATTTACGCAAAATTCAAAAACCTTTAAACAAACGTAACCAAAAATCTAGTGTGGAGATTGTGTTCCAAATTTGGGGGTCTCACATAGGAAGTGCAAGATTCAATTGTGAGATGACCAAATCTGTGTGAATGATTACAAAACCCTCGCGCGAGAAGATTGTGTTCCACCAATTTAGGGTTCACACAATTAGGAAAATATTCGAATGTGGCTGGCAAATGGTGTGGATGAACACAAAAACCCTTACGTGAGCTTTTTCCTAATGTGACACACAAACACGCTACTCAAAACACGAAAATTGTATCCCACTAATTTAGGGCTCACACTATTTGGAAAAGATTTTAATGTGGATGGCACGTCAGTGTGGATGAACACAAAAAGCCTTAGGTGTGCTTTTTTCTAATGTGGCACACGAACAAACCACTCAAAACACGGAGACACAATCAATTCAATCACACAGCCTAAATGAGGGCAAATTTGTCAAACCAAACACAATAGGACCTACGAGTTTATTAAAATAAATGTGGGACTGGTTGTACCACAAGTCCATTTAATGAGATTTATGGGTCAATCAACCTTAAAATAAATCTCCGGCACATAACATATATTTTTGTTAACATCTCCTGTCCTAGTTTTTTAAGATTTTTTTAGATAAATTACAAATACACCCCCTAATTTGGTTTGTTTAAAATATGGATTGTCTCGCATAGTTTTAAAAATTACAAATTTCCTATTATTAGAATTTTTTATTTAACGTAATTAATAGAAAAAATAAATTTCCAACTACTCTATTATATAACAATAAAATTACTTGAATTATTAATTGAAATATATTTTTCATATTATTAAAAATTATTAATTAAATTGAAAATTTATTAATAAAAAATATCACTTGTTATATAGCTGAAAACTTAAAAAGGCAGGACATAATTTTCAAAATTATATAAGATAATTCGTATTTTAAATAAATTGAAGAATATATTTGTAATTTATTCTTTTCTTTTTTATCAATAAAAAAAATATATTTTTTATTAAGTCGAAATATAAGCATAAGAAGAAGGCCAACAGGAGAGAGCCAGCTCAAAGAAAGGGGTGAAGAAGAGGAAGTCCATCTCCATCTCCATCTCTATCGTGAGTTTGTCTGTTCGTTTGTTGTCTGCCCCTCTCTCATCTCTCTCTCTCTCTCTCTGCCTGTCTCTGGGGACTCTCAATGGCTTTGGTTGGGGCGGCACTGAAGCTTTTACTCCTCCTCCTATGGCTAAAACTCAACGCTCTCGCTTTCTGTCAAGGTTCTCTTCTCCTCCCTCTTCTCTCTCTTTTTTTTTTTTTACATTATTTTTTTATTTCTCTCTCTCTCTCTCTCTCTCTCCGTGACAAAGTTCTAAATCTAATCTACACACCCAAGACTCACATTGTGACTGCAATGGAGATATCAAGAAAAGTTAAGCTAAATCACCATCCGCATCCACTCCAAATTTTAAAAGTATTTTTCGGTCTTCTTATTCTTTTTTCATGGCTAATCAAGACTTCATATTTTCACCTCTTGTATGTATTTTGAATAAAATTTTGTGAATTTTTATTTATTTATTTATTTTTTGTCTGGACCATTACTAAAGCTTTAAGTCTTTATACGATAATTATTTTACAATAATAATAATAATTTCTCCATAGGCTAGATTAAGACTGTATTTGAATCTTGTATGAGTTGGATATGAAAAAGAAAAGTAAAGTAAATAGAAGTTGTTGATTTGTTGTTGTGTCATTATAATAAGTTGCAAATATGCAGGTAAAAGCAGCCATAACAGGTGGGAAAATGCATACCCATTCATCAAGGCAGCAAGTTCATTCTCATCATCATCATCATCAAGTTCATCATCGAGTGGTAGAGAAAAGGCATATGATTACATAATAGTAGGGGGTGGCACAGCTGGTTGCCCACTGGCTACCACTCTCTCTCAGAATTACAGTGTGTTGTTAGTGGAAAGAGGAGATGTACCCTTTGGCAACCTAAATGTGTCACACTTGAACAACTTCCATATCTCTTTGGCGGACACTTCACGGACCTCAGCAGCACAAACCTTCATATCCACCGATGGGGTCTTTAATGCCAGAGGTAGGGTGTTGGGTGGTGGCACTGCTATCAATGCTGGCTTCTACACTAGAGCCAGCACAAGGTACCACTACTCTTTACCTCTCCTCTCTAATTCTCTCCCCCAACACACCCATAGTGATGATAGTCACAAAGTACATATTATTTACCTGATATTTTCAATCAATGAATGAAGTTAAAAAAAAAAAAAATTCTTGTAGACCATACATTTTTTCTTTTGCATCATTTTGATTTTTGTTTTCTTCATTTGTTCAATTTTTACCTTGAATTTTTGGTCTAACTAAAAGGAAAAATTGATGATAAATCTGCTTTTAGGGTTGTAAGGTTATGATTAATGAATTATTTGTTGAGAAAGAGAAATTATTATTTTGAAAGATATATATATAGATATATATATTTATCTATCGTCATTCGACCGTTAGTCACAAACACCAAAAAAAAGTCACTGACACTAAAAAATTTGTTGGAAAAAGGTGGCCGGCCAGTGGTGACTGGCAATGATGATATGGATAAATAGATACATTAGGTAAATAAGTACAATAGTAAAAAAAAAAAAAGAAAGGCAAATAGGTAAGAATAATATGATTTTTTAAATTGTTATTATCTTTACGGCACTGCTACGTAGCTCGAATATCACGGCTCGAATGGCTCAAAAATAATCTCTTACCGGTAAGAGATTATTTTCATAGGCAAAAAAATAATCTCTTACCGGTAAGAGATTATTTTCGAGCCATTCGTGCCACACTTTTTCGAGCTACGAGGAATTTCCCTTATCTTTATGATTTCAAAATATTAGAGTTTGAGGTAATTTTAAAATTAAATTTATGGCGTAAGTGCCCTAATTAAAACAACCTGCTGGACTTTTAACAAAAAGTTTTGCTAACAAGTGCTCATAAGGTATATAAAAAATATAAAAGATATGTCAATTCCGAGATATTTATTATTAAATTTAATATATTTTTTATTGATTTCAAAACCAATAATATTTGATTTCATGAAAGAAATATCATGAAAATTCTCCACTATTAAATTAATTTGTAGTGTTGCATGTTATGCAATCACAATTGGTTTAGTTTCGTGAATTTTTTCATGAAGCATAACATTACTCTTAAGAAGGTCCTATCACATTGAGTTTTAAAAATAAAAAAAATAAAAAAAACTCGCTAATATATATACATTTATTAAGAGAGGGGGAGGGAATAAAATTCGTAACGAAAAATTAATGTAATTGAACACTCAAATATATAAAAAAGGACACTCTTTTAATGTACCCCTATTTAACACGTAACAAATAATAAATTAAAGGATACATGTTAGCATAGACCAATGTTACATAGGTTTGGAATACTTTCTGAATCCCCACTGTTTGATGGGGAATAACATGTCAGTGAAAAGTTGAAAAAATAATTTTAAATATATAAAAAAATTTATAAAATTAATTTTTAATATTATAAGATTTATTATTAATATAAAAATATTTTTTTAAAATTACACTGAAATGAAATTCTCCGATGATTCTGGTATTTGATCGCAGAGAGCAATGTTAGTTAGTTTTGTGTCAGTATGCATTCATGGTGTTTATATAAAGTCATTATCAAAGTCCCTGTAGATTTTTTTTTTTTGGGTGAGTAGTCCCTGTAGACGTTAATATTACTCAGCTGCTGACTAGGTAGAGTACTGGTTGGTCGTCTTACTAAGGGTGGAAAGTCTTGAAACCACGTTTCACATTAAGGCCTCGTTTGGCAACTCTCCTTTTTAATTAAAAATCAAAAAGTTATTAAATTAGTCAAAAAGTCAACAATTCATACAAAAAAAGTTAAAGATTCTCTTTTTTCTCTACTTTTTGCACATCTTTTCGTAAAAAGTCAAAAAGTCATCCCAAACATACTAGTCTTTTTTAGCTCATATTTTAGCAAAATAGCCAGAAAGTTACTAAATTAACCTGTTCCCAAACGAGACCTAAATAGAGAGAGAAAAGACAACCCCCCCCAAAAAAAAAAAATCAGTATCCCCTCATTGCATTTTTTACTTGCAAGTCTATTGAGCCCATTTTTAGGCTTAATTTTGATAATTCGAACCGTTCATATTTTAAGATTTGTTCAGTATATTATACCTGTAAAAAATCAAGTTGATTGGATATCAGAAAACATATGTTCGGAAAGCTCGAACTAAAAACTATTTTTTTAAAGAATTTAATAAACAGTTTTCGAACACATGCTTTTTCATATCCGATCAACTTGATTTTTTACAGATATGATATACTGAACAAATTTTAAAATATAAACGGTTCAGATTATCAAAATTGGGCCTAAAAGTGGGCCAAATGGGCTTGCAAGTAGGAAATGTAAGGAGGGGATCTTGATTCCCCTCCCAAAAAAAAAAAAAAAAAAACCACCTTATTTTGTAAGGAAAATACTTAAGACCCTTAGTATTTTTGATCCCCATAACCTCCAATTAATTTGTAGCCACACATTATATATATATATTTTTTTTCCTTCACTCTCTCTCTTCCCCCTCTCTCACAAAAGTGTGGGGGTGCTGGGGTGCCGGGGTCTGGATCATTTCTCATTTTGTAATTATGAAACATTTTATTTTTGTTTTTAATTCATGGATGTCAATAAATCACATCATATGAAAACTTTAAAGGGATGCATTTTTACAAAAATAATTATAAATCATTGAAAATTTTTATTAATATTAATAATTAAAGTTATAAATTTTTAATAATTTTGTAATTATTTTTCTAATACTACACATGATTTTTCCAACTTTAATTGTCCAAAGATTGTTTTCGTCACGCAAAATATAGAAGATTGGAAGTGATAATTATAGGTTCCTCATACAAGTTTTTGTTTATTGTTCATTTTAAACATGGATATGGTATTTATGATAATTTGATCTTCTTTTTTTATTTTTCTTTTTTCCTTTAAATGAGTATTGTAAGTCAGTTCTAAAAATTAGACTAACTTTTTAAATTATGTGTCAATCTATTAAAATATCTAAATGAAATATTTCTCACATTTATTCTTTAATTATCAACTAATTATTTTATTAACACATTACTGAATTTAGAAAATGAATTTATATATCATTTCTCCTTTTAAATTTATTGTGCCTGCCTTAAATTGTATGTGTGGGTTGGTCATCAATATTTATTTTAGTTCCATTTAAAAGTGTTTTGGTCCCTATAATAGCGAGTTTGTAGATACAAAGATACATAGTACTAACATTTATGGTTGTCCGATGGCCATAGAACGAACAACAGACAATAGGTCCCCCATGTCCACCTCCCCACCCACCCATATACCGCCATTGAATTCTAAATTGCTTATTGAAAGATTGTTAAGAATTCCCTGTCCTTAATTATTTATTTTTTCAATTCTAACGCACGTAAATCTTCAGACATGATTTAATAATTAAAAGTGTATTGTACCAAAAAAAATATAATAAAAAAAATAAAATTTGAGAAGATAAGTTTTTGAAATTCATTTTGGAAGATAAGTTTTTAAAAAGAGTTTGAAATTTAAAACTTGTTTAGTTATGAGTTTTGAAATTAGTTTTTTAGTTGTATATTTTGAAAGTTGCTTTTAGAAATTTGCAAATTGAAAACTTGTTTAGTTAGGAATTTTCAAAACTAATTTTTTAATTAAAGTGTTTTTGGGTCTTGTATTTTTTTTTTAATTTTTTTTTTATTTTTTGTCTTGTAATCAAAACTTTTACAATATTATAGTCAATTTTATTTATTTTTTTTACATAAGTAGTCAAAACTTTTTACAATATTATAGTCAATTTTATTTATTTATTTACATAAGTAGTCAAAACTTTTTACAATATTATAGTCAATTTTATTTTTATTTTTTATCATTATATATACTTTTACGTATGTAATCTAAATGTACTTTGCAAATAGATCTAATATAATATATAGGACAGACTTTCATAGGTATATATTAGTTCAAAAAATGCTTTTAAAATTTTAAAACTGTTTTTCTGATTTATTTCCATTCAATCTACGTACATTTAAAACATTTCATATTTATTACATTGTTTTTTCATTTCTTCACATTTTATTTATTGTTTACGTATATTTTTTGAATCGCTCATATATATATATATATATAACAAATTATTTGGCCAATACTTAGAAAACATTTTAGAAAGAAATTTCCAAATAACTTTTCTTTCAATTACAGATCAATCAATCATTTTTTCTTTCTTCTTTCTCTTTCTCAATCAATTTTTCTCACACCAAAAAAATATCAAATCATCCCAAATTCTAAATTTCTAAAGTTATTTTCAAAATATACAATCAAACAAATTTTCAAATTTTATAAACTCTCCAAAAAATTATTTTTGAAATAATATCTCAAAATACAAACTAAACAATGCCAAATTTAAAACTTGTTTGGTTATGAGTTTTGAAAAGAATTTGAAAAATTAAAACTTGTTTGGTTGTTCATATCATTTAATTTCAATAGGTCAATTTGTTTGTATAGCATTTTTCATTCCAAAACACTTTTCACCTCAATCTTGATACCGAGCAATGCTCAAATGGGCACCACTAACATTGTCTTTTAAATTTTGAAAAATGATGAAAGTTTCGGTTTAAAATGGAAAATTTATAAAATGTCACATTGTTCTGCACGTCAAATGTTGCCCTTTTAACTCTTAATTAATCTAATTTATGACAGAAACGAACTGAACATGTTTTGATGATGAAACTCCTTGGCTTGCAGGCATGTTAGGAATGCAGGTTGGGATGGTAAATTGGTGAATGAGTCATATGGATGGATTGAGAAGCAAATTGTTCATCGGCCAAACCTGGCGCCATGGCAGATGGCCGTAAGCGACAGTCTTTTGGAAGTTGGGGTATCGCCTTTTAATGGATTCACTTATGATCACTTGTATGGAACCAAGGTTGGTGGAACCATTTTTGACAAGTTTGGTCACCGCCACACTGCTGCTGAGTTGCTTGCTTCCGCGAACCCTGAAAAACTCAATGTTTTGATTCATGCCACAGTTCAAAAGATTGTTTTTGACACGATAGGTAATGTTTACATTTGAATAGATGTTGTGTTGCTTGGCACAATATTAATGTTATAAATACAGAAATGGAACATAGAATGAGACACATGCTACCTTGTGAGTGTTTGTGTCTCATACTGTGTTATGTTTTTGTGTGCCAAGTGTTTCAACGGCAAAAATAGCTAAATATGCATGATATTATAAGAGCAATAATGTTAGAAACACAAAATGAGACACAAGCTAGCTCGTGAGCGTCTATCTCCCATGCTATGTTAGGTTCTTTTTTTTTTTTAATTTTTTTTTAATGTTAGAAACACAAAAACAAAACACAAAATGAGATAATGCTAGGTTGTGAGTGTCTGTGTCCCATACTGCATATGTTTCTGTGTGCCTAGTGTTTCAATGGCAAAAAAAAGTTAAAAGAGGCGCCAATATAAGTCGTTCATGTCCAATGCAGGGAAGAAACCAAAGGCACTGGGAGTCATTTTCAAAGATGAACATGGGAACAAACACACAGCGTTTCTGTCGAAGAGGCGAGGGAGTGAAATAATAGTGTCGTGTGGAGCAATTGGCAGCCCCCAAATGCTACTACTGAGTGGCATTGGACCCAAAGCTGACCTCAGAAAGTTGAACATATCGGTTGTGCTTGACAATGTGTTTGTTGGGAAAGGCATGGCTGACAACCCCCTGAACTCGGTTTTCATTCCAACTGATGGACCTGTGGAACAGTCCTTGATACAAATTGTAGGAATTACCAAGATGGGTGTGTACATTGAGGCTAGTAGTGGATTTGGGCAGTCGAAGGATAGCATTCGGTGCAATCATGGAATTGTATCAGCTGAGGTTAGTTAAATTCTACTTATTGGCACCAAATCAATTGAAATTCGAGCTGTCAATCATATTTTTAACGTGTTAAAAGTACGTGGAGTGGTAGTCATTTTTTGACTTGGGAGGAAATATGTTGCTGATCTTGTAAATTATTTTGCGTCTACAATGTGTTTCTCCCTTCGTTTGACTTCACCACTAAATCGTAGATCTCTGTGTGTCATGTCTTGAAATATTTTGTGGTCACGGCTTGCTGATATGTAACACTCATGCTCTTCTACTTGAATGGAATCACTTTATTATAGAAGTTTTTCGCATTAAACTCCTGAATTTGTATAAAAAAGGCAGTTACTAACTTTTTCATGGTATTTTCATAGTTCTTATGTTTTTGGTTATGTTTTAAATAATGGTATTGGGATAGGTATCAATATTGGCAATACAGTCATTTATCAGTCAATATGAGACAATATGGGCTGATATATTGACAAATAATGGTATCAAAAGTTTAAAATCCCGATATATGTTTTAAAAGGGGAATCACTTAATAGTGGGATAGAAACGAAGAAGAAAAATTTACACGAACATGGTAGGTGCAACTCAAATTTTGCATTTTTCTTTTCTTCTGTCCCACTATTGAGTGATTCTCTCTATTTTAAACTTGCTCCTTACTAAACTTTATATTGTTTTGTGAGCAGATTGGCCAGCTCTCCACCATTCCCCCAAAGCAAAGAACCCAAGAAGCTATACAGGCCTACATCAAACGCAAGCAACAGCTACCACACGAAGCATTCAAGGGAGGTTTTATTCTAGAGAAGATTGCCAGACCCATTTCAACAGGCCAGCTCAGCCTCATCAATACCAATGTCAACGATAACCCATCTGTCACCTTCAACTACTTCAGCCATCCCTATGATCTACAACGATGCGTTGATGGCATTCGTATAGTTGAGAAGCTTGTGAGAGCCAAACACTTCACAAACTTCACTCAGTGCAACAAACAAACTTTAGAGAAGCTGCTTAACGTGAGTGTTGAGGCTAATGTCAACCTCATACCCAAACATACTAATGACACAGAGTCCTTGCAACAGTTTTGCAAAGACACTGTGACTACAATTTGGCACTACCATGGTGGGTGCCACGTAGGCAAGGTTGTGAGCGCTAACTACAAGGTGCTTGGTGTCCACAGGCTCCGTGTCATCGATGGCTCAACATTTAGTAAGTCACCCGGTACTAATCCTCAAGCTACTGTAATGATGTTGGGCAGGTAATTAAGATCACAATACACATGTTTAGATTTACCTTATAATATTAAGTCATTTTTCTCTTAGTTTCTAGGTATAAAGTTGAGGAGCTAATGGTTTCTTGTGACGTGCGGTTGTGCAGGTACATGGGAGTGAAGATTTTGAGAGAGCGACTAGGAAGATCAGCTGGTATATAGAAACCACAGGGCCAAGTAGGAGCACAAAGAGGGGCAATGTGTGTTGTGATGGTGGAAATGTAATTTTCTTCTTTTAATTCCTAGCAAGCCCCAATTAAGCTTTTTAATCCACAATATGACTTCTAGCTTATAGTGTCTTGGTTCTAAAACCCGGTTTGAATCCACTTGTATGGATGCCCCCATCACACTTTCGGGCTTATGAATAAATGGATCGCATTGTTGTTATCATTAATTATTTTACTTTCATTTCTGCTGTTTGGAGTCACTATTTTTGTACTTAAGCCTCATTCGGCAAGTGCTTGTTTTAGTCTAAAAATTAAAAAATTATTAAAAAAATCAAAAAATTTATTATTTATACTAAAAAGTTAAAGATTTCATTTTTTTTCTATTTTTTACATATTTTTTCGTAAAAAATAAAAAAAATATTTTAAACATACTAAATTTTTTTATCTCATTTTTTAATTAAAAAATTACTAAAATAACATATTAGGGTTTACAACTTTCCCAGAAGACCTGTTTTGGCACCTTTTCTTTCTTTGTCGTGCCCGTGACCACCTAGCTCATGCCCGCGGTGTCCCGATCTCTAAAAGACAGATCAGTGCGCAAAAATATCAGTTTTGCTCCTTATCTCTTTTCTCTCTCTGCTGTTGCGATTTCTCTTGGGTTTCTTGGGCTTCAACCTTGATTTTGGAGCATTTAGACTTGGATTTGATCTCGAAGAAAACACCATTGTTGTAGAGTTTGGCGAGATCTTTGAGCTAATCTATGCCAAAAGTAGATTCGGCACTCATAGTTGTTTTTAGCTTCTCCTCTTTCTAGGGTCTCTTTTCATTGACAATATGAGTTCATTGGTGTATTTGTGGTAATTTCAATATAAAACTAGCATGTTGTTGTTGATTTTGGAAGAGTATGAGATTTGGGTTAGGGTTTGATGATTTGGGTGTATTTTCCTTAATTACTCTTATCAAATCTATTTTTGCTATAATAAATCGTATGAGAAAACCTTGTTTTGGAAAATCCCCAAATTATGAGGAGAACCCTAGAATTTGATATATTGAAATTGATGTAATTGTGTGGATAATTTTGGTATTATCTATGAATTTGTAATGCTAGAATAAAATTGAGAGCTTTGGAATACAAATGGTGAGATTGTGCATATTGTTGCTTGGAAATGGTCGTTGGATTTTATGTAGAAATAGAGTCTTGGGTAGTTTGTTGAGAATAAAAACCCATTGTTTAATGGAGCTGCACGGAACACATTTTACCTATATTGTTTATTGTGTTGTTGGATTTCTTTTATCAAAATGATTTGGTTTTAATTGAAAGCTTAGGGTGAATCCGGGTCGTGTATAGTTGAGTTATGATTGGTTAATTTGGCTCGGTAGTCCATGGTGAAATATCAAAAACCCACACAATTAGGTGCCATGGTCATTTTGGTTAGTAACTGGTAAATTTGGTGAGTTAGGTGACGTTTAGCGATGGTCACTGAGAGTGTAGCTTCATATAGTGCACTGGTTTATGTGGCGCTTAGTGATGACCATTGACAGATACATATACTTGAGAGGATTCACCGAGTCTTAGTATTGTTGATGGAAAAGAGTTCTTTTTAAATAAAACGTTTTTGAGCATGTATAGGTATATAGCATCATGATCATCTATACTTGTGATTATATATTGATTTCTGAAATGTTACCCTACTAAATTATATGTTTATCCTTCGTGGCTGAAATCTTTTCAGGTGTTGATGGCATGCTCGGACCATGAGGTGATGCGTCGAGATTTTGTGCTTGAGCTTGATGAGCCTTTTTATGTTCAGGCCTAGGGCCTTTTTTTTATTTAGGCCGTGAGCCATATTTGCTAAGGGTTGCACCCTTCTATCTTGTATGCCTTTAGGCACTTCATCCAGTTTTGCATATAGAATGCTTGCCATCAAATTATCTCATGATGTGAATGATATTAATATAAGCATGTATGAGAGACTATCCTTTATTTCTGTTTATGATTGTCCTTTCATTTATTATTTAATTGGTTTATTCACATGAGTCGGATCTTGGAAATTCAGGGTGTGACATTAATATTATATAAAATCGACTGTTGGTATCTCTGATGATAAACTAACCTCAACTGAAAGTAGAGCTTACACCTTCCTAAGATTATGATAAATGCTACAAAAGATTAACAAGCACATCCAGTAACAAGCTAAGAAGATATGAGATGCAGATACGACACGATAATAATAGATATATATGGCATTTCTCTAAAATTAAGACACAAACACACCCGGGACAATATGAATAAAATATAAAGAAATTATATGTATATTATAAATCCATTTAAAAAACGCATCATTTCAATGAGCCCTGATTCTCAATTTTAGAAAACTCTGAGTTTCAGAAAGACTTATTTGAAGGAAGAAAAAAAGAAAACATTTAGAAATTCATGGGTATGTCGTGAATTAAGGCCAAGTTTGGGAACATCCCAAAAAGCTAAAAAGTCAAAAAGTTACTCAAAAAGTTTAAAAATTATCACTATTCACCAAAAGTCAACAATTACGGTTGCACAACTCCCAATTCTAATTTTCCCCTACAAACTAATTTTTACAATTTTTTATTACATATTTTTCATAAAAAGTCAAAAAGTTAACCTAAACATTCATATTTTCAACCTCAAATTTTTAGTCTAAAAAGACAAAAAGTGCATTTATTTAGGATACCCCAAACAACCCCTAAGAGTAACCTGTAAGAGAAGAAAATTTTCTCAAAAGAAGGGTTGGTGCTTTTTGTGTAGAAAAGGTCTGTTGGTAGGATTTCAGCTGGCCTGTGTTGGTTATTTGTTGTGTGTGTTTGGTGTCCTGAGATGCTATGCAACTTAGATGTGGTTTGTTTAGCAGGAGGCATTTTCGAAAAATGATTTTCCTCTGTATGGAAGTTAAGAATTTTTGGGTTTTCTTGTGGATGTTTGTTTTCAGCAAGTTCTGTTTTGTCCTAGGGGTATGCCCTAGTGTTATTTTACATTTTCTTCTCTTGTTTCAATGAATTATTTGGTTTACCAAAAAGAAAAATAAAATAAATAAAGCTCAAAAGAAGAGTTTCTACAATCATCAGAGCTGAGAGAAGGCGACCGCAAGCCATTGGAGGTCAGCCCAGTCGTCTCTCTCTCTCTGGTTGTGTCATCAATCCAACTGATGAGTCTCGTAAAATATTTTTAACTGAAAGTTCTCTATTTTAATGATATGACTACCCATTTTAATAAACAAATAACAAAAAATCAAATACTACTGTGGCCTTATTTTGCAAATTACAAACGACCCTATCGTGTCCTATGACGTGCCTGTGTTAAAGGACACATTTTGGGGCATTTTTGACACTTGTCTGTGTCCTTGACGGGTCAAACACTGATGTGTGAGGCCATATCAAATTTCTGTGCTTCATAGATAGGAAGTATTACAGGATTCCTCTAACAGAAGAAATGATGTTTCACTCATTAGTCATGTCCTGTACTTGCTTAAATCTCAAGTACAGGTGCTTCATATACATTCTCATTTCTCACTAAATAAAAAGGATTATTGTTCACAAAGGATTTAAAAGTATTTTCAATTTAAAAAAAACAATGTTAAGGGCTACAGATGACTGCAATTCATACCTCTGCACAATATAAATCTCTCGCTCCTGTTCCTTGAAGTGTAACTCCAAATTCATTCGAAGTGCTTTTCTTTAATGGTGAACATTGTCAAGAGTTAACAAGATCTTGGCCATAATTTTGATGAAAATCAACGCTTACTCACTCGTGCTGCCTCCAGAAAAACTGTTTAATCTTTGCCAGAACTGCCTCTCTCTCCCCATTCTCAGAGGTGCAGAATTAGAGTTCCTTCTAAAAGACCCAAATTCCTCTCCCTCAAATCGTGCTGATGCACTCACCAAATCTGAAGCTGATAATTCTATCTTTGAGTAAGAAATTGAATCATAGCCAGGTTTTGGGAAATGGGTCCCAGAAGCTTCTTCCATAAGCTCACCTGAAAATTTGCTTATCTTAGTATCCACATTGACAGAAAGGCCATCTTGGCTGCAACTTCTCGATATAGTCTCTTTTGTCTCATCAAGCTCATTGCAGACAAGCTTCAAGGCCTGAACAACTTCCCCCATGAAAGGACGGTGAGACACTTCTGGTTGCACACACATTGACACGATTGCTGCTACCTTGGCTGTGCTATCAAATGGGTTATTTGACTTCAGATAAGGGTCAATAATTGTTTCTAAGCCTTCCCTGGTTGTGAGGAGTGCACGAGCCCAAGTAACCAGATTTTCTTGACCTGGTGGCTGTGACAAATCCACAGGTTTTCTTCCTGTTAGGAGCTCAAGAAGGACTACACCGTAGCTGTAAACATCACTTTTCACGAGAAGATGACCGGTCATTGCGTATTCTGGAGCTAAGTAACTGCAAAGGAAAATAAATAAATAATGGAAATAAGGTTTTTTAAAAGCTAAGTAAATGCAAAGAAGAAAGTTCACAGGAAATAAAGTTTAAGAGGTAAAAGCACAAATCACCGAAGGATACACAAAAAGAAACTACAACATGAAGATATAGTTTTTAGCCACAAAACTGAAGGATTATAATAAAATCAACGAGGAACTCTGTGTAATTTGGGCTGGCAATATGAATCCACTTCTGCTATTCCATTGTATATAACAAATGGGGCTTTAGTTTTTCTGTCGGATTATAGTCCACATCCTTCCTTGCTAACTTGCCATTTATTATTCATCGAAAAAACAAACTTTCCAGTTATTCTGTATGAATTATATCACTCAATTCTGTTTCCAATTCTCTACCCAAATCCATGATCCAAGCACAGCCTACGGAAACTATTATTGTCACTAGTTTAGTCAATCATAGGAAAAATCCTTTGACTGACTTGCTATGCCTTTTGCTTGAATTGCAAAATTAAATCCCGTGCTGCCGCTAGTTCTGCCACAATCACCACCATCAGTATCATCAATTGTCATTACTACTACTATTATTATTTGAACAAGTTGTAGTGGTGGTAGTAATTATGAAAACATTAAAATAAGAGTTCATACCCAAAAGTTCCCATAACATGCGTTGAGATGCGTTTGTTTCCCTCATCCAGTGCTGTTCTAGCCAATCCGAAATCTGAAACTTTAGGTGTAAAATCGTGTTCTAACAAAATGTTGCTAGATTTGAAGTCCCTGTGTATAACACGAGGACTTGAGTCTTCATGAAGATAGGCTAAACCTCGAGCTGCACCAAGGGCAATCTTCATTCGAGCACCCCAATCAAGAGGGGCAGCTTCCTTGTCAACTCCTGAAGCGCGCACACAGATTAAGAAAAAAATGGCACTACTCAAATACTTAAATAATTTATTATACAAATATTAAAAATTTCACCTACCATGTAAATGTGATTCCACACTTCCATTAGGAACAAGTTCATAGACTAGGCAACGAGTATGGTCCTCTGCGCAGATGCCAATTAATTTGACTAAGTTTCTGTGGTGCAAACGACTAAGCATCTCAACTTCTGCCAAGAACTCACGGCTACCTTGATGATCATCTCTCTTGAGAACCTTAACTGCTACCTTCCTTTTATCATCAAGAATGCCACTATAGACAAGTCCAAAACCACCTTCCCCGAGTATTCTTGAAGCATCAAAATTATCTGTGGCTCTCTCTATATCATTTAGGCTGAACATTTTAGCAGTTCCCGTGTATGCCAACAAGCTAGAACTAAAGGGCATTGATGCTGAGCTGGGCATGCTTCCAAATGTCAATGACCTGGCTGCCCCTGCTGAATTTATGTTTCATTATTGTCTAGATGTGAAATTAGCATGAACAAAGTCATGGACATTGGGATTCTAAATCAAACTAACCAGGATTTTGGAGTAAATGAATTTACTACAAAAAGAATTTACAATCAGGTACAAGATGAAATGAGAGTGAAACAGATATGTATTCATAGGATGTTAATAGTGACACCAATTGAAGATAAAATAAAGAAAAGTCAACTGAGATGCTTTGGCCATGTGCAATGTGCGCCAAATAAGCCATTAAGGATTGATTCCATTTAGGTTAAAGGTGATAAAAAGACAAGATAAAGGCAAAGAAATATATTGCTTAATGCAGCTAGAGATGATACAATTGCCTTGGATTTAACCGAGGCAATGGCTTTTGAGCAGTGGAATTACTATGGAGTATGGATAACATGTGATTCTCATAAAGAAAAAGTAGATAAATTATATCACAAGGGGTTGGCTTTGTGGTCAGTTACTTGGCCCTTGGTGCCTTATGAAGCATCAAGTCTAAGGTTCGACTCCCATTGAGTGCTATCAATCCCTTAGGGGTCACGCCTGTGGGCATAGCCCGAAATTTTTCTGACCCACGTGAAAAGGGTGTTCTGTATAGGTTTCGGGATTAGTCAAGGTTACCTAGATACCCGATTATATATATATATATATATAAGAAGAGAATATAACAATTATTCAGTATTTGCATCTTTGTGCAGTTCACATATTCTTTGATGGTACACAGATAAATTCATGCTGAATAAGCTAAATGAAAAGGTTTCCACAATTTTTTACTTCCTGAAAGATTTGGTAAATTTGATGGTTTTGATAGGATGGTATTACCTGATGGTTTTCCATGGGAGGATATCAGAACATGTGGATTTTGTTCAGGTTGATAAAAGCAGCCAAATTTCAACAGCAAAAGGCAAATAGCTCCCATGGATACAACAAAAGCTGTGACAGATGATAGAGCAATTACAGTAATCATACTTCCATGAGGCCCATACTTCTTATTCCTTGGCACATCCACACTTAAAGGTTTTATTGTCCTTCCGTCATTGTCATGGCCAGGATATGGCTGACCATCTATAGTAGTGCTTGAAGGCACTGAAGGTGGAGATGGTGGAAGACCTATAGACGTTTAAGAGTTTCATCAGTGCATATCTAGACACAAGATATAGAACACGGCAAAGAGTCAAAAATGTTGTGAAAGCAGCTTCAAGGAAGAATTGCTTCTCAAGGCCAATGAATTCTAATGTTATATTTGGAAGATGAAAAAGTTACACTAATGATCCCTAAAGTTTTTTTCCCTTCTGTCATTTTGGTCCATAAAGTTTCAATTGTAACAATTTTGCAGATTAATTTTGTACTTTGTATCAAATTGGTCAAATTGATAACGGTTGTTAGTATGTTTGACGAAAATGGTCACATCAACAAATTAGAACCATAAATCTTAACCTTACTATGCACTTCATCTCAAAAAATCCTTCCTCCCTCAATCTCCCTCTTCATTTTGTTCTCCCTCTCTTTGCCACATCAACACCACCAAGCAGGCAAGCACCATCTCCTCCTCCACCTGCCACCCCATTCCACCGAGCACCACCCCGTCCTTCACGCGCCACTCCACACCATCAAACCCACCCTCTCCACCACCCCATTTCTCTCTTCTTATTTTCCCCTTTTTTTCTCAACTGGTCTCTCTCTCTCTCTCTCTCTTCATTTTCCCCCCTTCCCCTTCCCCTGCCTTTTTTTTTTTTCCTTAACTGTCCCCCTACTAGGTCAGTCCTTCATTCTATCCGGGGTTCTGCTTTTATTTTCTTCTTCCTCTTCACTCCCAAATGAAGTAAAATAATGGTCTACAGTCTGCCAATTTTTTGCTTTTAATTTACTGTAGTTTGCTATGTATGCACTCAGCCATGTCTTCCATCATGGTCTACATACAGTCTACTGTGTCATGGCTGTTGTTTGCTGGATGTAACAATACAATTTATATTCCAAAAAAATAAAACAAAATGTTTTTTTAACAGTTCGCTGGAATTTTTTCTTTGTAACATTCTAGCTGCAAATTGTTCAATTTTAACTTCTTGTTGCATTTTTTCTGCAAAACTCTTAGTTGTATTTGATTTATTTGGTGATGTGGGGTGCCAGTGGAGGATGGGGTGGTGTTTGGTGGTGTGGGGTAGCGGGTGGAGATGGGAGTGGCGTAGATTGTATGATGGTTGGAGGAGGAAGGAAGGGGCTTGGTGGTGTAGGATGGTGAATGGAGGATGGGGTGGCGCTTGGTGGTGTTGATGATGCAGAAAGTCAGGGGAAGTAGATGAAGAATATGAAGGGGGAGAGAGAGGGATTTGGGGAAATTCTATTTCCACGCACTTAAATAACTTAGAGCACATCTTTTCTCAATACATACACCTATTAACTTATTTATTGATTAATTTTCTTAATCCACACACTAAAAATTATAATTATATCCTTTACTCTAATATTATTGTACACACACCACTTATCTGCAGATGGGTCTCATACAGGAAGATAAATCCTTTTTGTACCTTTTGCAACTACATAGCAATTGGTTGAGAGTGTGCAAGACATGATGCTCTGTGGTGGTTCAAATGCTGCTATCATAGCAATTGATAATATATATATATTTTTTTCATCTGTTAGTTTTGTTTGATTGATCTTACTAACTTGAGGTTATTAACTTTTATATGACAACTGTGGGTGCAGGATTGGGAGGTTTTGTGGCATGCAGAGCACTTTCTCAGAGAAACAGCGATCCTTCAAAAGCTTCACGCCCATGGGATATTGTAATATTCAATATCCCTTGTAGTTTTCTTTCCATCTCTTTCATTCAATCATTGTCTAGGTTTTAGGAAACAATTTTCATAAGCTCTTATCTGAAACATGAATCAGCAAAAATGCTGAGAATCATAATTGATGAAGAGATGCAATTATTATTATTTTTTTATTTTTATTTTTTTTAAGATATATATATATATATATATATATAAGTTAACTTGGAATAAAATGATGCCTTAGGCTTGTCAATGGAAAAATTAGGATTTAATTTTTTTAATTCAAAGGGTGTATATTGAGATTTTTTTTGTTTCTAAAAGATGTGTACAGAGAATTTTTCTATATAATATTGTGGGTGTTGCTGGATGTCTATTATGGTACTTTTTATTTATGATATAATTGTCATTAAATTAATATTTTATTAAGTGTGTGCCATGAGCTAATCAGGTGTGTGGAAATAGAATTTCCCAGGAATTTGGTTTGGTGAAGTGTATAGTAAACTTAAGATGAATGGTTCTAATTTCTTGAAATAGAGATTGTGCAAATTCCCCATTTTGCCCTAGATAATGGTTACAAGGGGTGACCATTTTTTGTCAAAGACCATGATTGATTGGACCAATTTGACCGAAAATGCAACTTTAAAGGGCAAATGTATCACAATTGTAATTGTAGGGACAAAATTGACACAAGGGGGAAACTTTAGGGACCACTATTGTAATTTTCCATTGAAAGTGATTTCTTAAGGAATAATAAGAACTCTAGAGCATGTAACTTCAAAAAATTCTTCCTCTTCCAACCTCGAAAATCTGTGCTTTAAATTCTTCAAGAAATATGTTTTAAAAATTTAAAAAAAAAAAAAAATCTTCAAGGACGGTGGTATGCTCCTTTAAAAAAATTCTAACAATATAATTGCCTAAAGTTATGAAACTGGCATGAGAGTTGGAAATGTTAATTCTTTTCTTTAGTTTTTTAAAAAGCAACCCAAGAATTTGAAGGTTGATGCATAACCTGGATACCGAACGTGGATCACTTCATAGGCACCAAAGAGTGTAGTCTTTATGAGAACTTGTTTGTGCCAGAACTTCTTGTAGATCAAGAATGCAGTAGATTCATCAAAATTTTCTCGTGATGGTACCATGTTCAGAAGGACCATGGTTTTCTCTAGCTGCTGGGTGGCTGCATTTGCTCCCATAATGCGAACTTGACTTCGGTTAAGTGAAACACTGGCTGCAATTTCCTTGGCCAGCTCTGAGACCAAAGGGAAGAATGTGTATAGGGCAACACTGAGTCGAAGTCTGACTTCAATAGGACACACACAACCACAGGGTGATCCAGGAGCTGTATATGTCAATGGTTCTTTGCATGTCACTGATGTACATTCTACAAATAGGATAAGACACAATTGTTATATTTTTCGATCATATGAAGTTGGTCTAACTTCGGTCTAATAGTAATGCTAGTTATACTTGTTAGGTCACCAATTGTTGCAAAAGCTTAAGCTGATTGGAAAAGGGCCTAACAATGTATATCAAGATATTCAACAACCTGACTCACATGCAACCCCGTCTTGCATGTGGAGAGCATCCATACAAAGAGAGAAGAAAGAATGCAACCGGGGAAGACTCCTCCAACTTGAGCTCTAATACCATATTAAGTCACCGATTGTCCTGAAAGCTTAAGCTCTTAGGAAACATGCCTAACAATGTATGGCCTGTTTGGTACAGCTTTTTGTAAGCTAAAAGCTGATAATTAGAAGTAGAAACAAAAAGCAACTCTCTACTTGCTTCTCAATAATCAACTTATTTTAGCTTATTTAAGCTATTTTGGCTCATAAGTTTTAAGAAGAAGTTGCACCAAACACTTTGGCACAATTTTCCAAAATAAAAATGCTATTTATAAGCAGCTCCATAATCTGTACCAAATATCATATCAAGCTATTCAACAATTCTAGCAGCATCAAAAGCAACACTGGCATGTACCTTCATTAGGAGGAGGTGGTGGTAGTGCTAAAAGTGGTGAGTGTGGTGGAGTTGCCTTCTTGTTAAAGGAAGAGCTCAATGGAGATACTGTAGGTGGAGGAATAGGCACTGCCAGACAAAAAAAAGGGTCAACATGAAGTACGAATTAGTATTTTCCATAAATGTTGAGGTTCAGAACAAATTAAAAAAGAAAAAAGAAAAGGAAAAAGAAAAAGAAAGTCTGCCTATACTTCTAGATTTGCTTGATATGGTTGTTGGTGATGGTGCATGTGCTGGAGAGCTCCACCTTGTTGTCGAAGGAAAGTGAGAATGCAATGGGGAGATTGAAGGGCCTACACCTTCACAAGCATAAAATTGGAAAGGTGACAATAAGGATTAGTAACTTAAATTCTCACAGTAAAGCAACATGAAATAAGTTGATTGATGCACTTTTCAATAGAAATATCTAACCTTGGTGGCCATATGCAAGTGAAGATGGCCTAGGGGCCAAGTTGATGATTTTGTTCTTTGCATGATGATGCATATAAAATGGCCATGAAAGTGAAAATGCAGATCCATGCTCCGAATTTTTTGCAGGATGTTTGAAAGATGATGTTGAAGGTGCAAATGCTTTCTTGGATTTCCTCATGGCATTGTGTTGAACAGGGGCTACAGAAGAAAGAAAATTAGCCTGGACATGAAATATCATTTTTACCTGTAAACTTGAGTGGAAAATAAATTTCCTCAGTTGGATTACTAAAGTATGTACCTTTAGTTGGAGAAGGGTGGAATACTTCGTTTGGTGGTGGTGCAATTAGCATTCCATGTCTTTTCAAGCCAAAGCTTGGAGAAGTTGACATAGGAGAGATTACGGGGTCTGTGACATTTATATGGACCGATAATCAGAAATTAATAAGAGAAACATCTATAGAAATTGTTACATATTCACACCCCTACCTGGAAGTACAGAGACATGATTAATTAACTGGCATACTGAAAGTCTTTTCAACATTAAAATTTTTCATTTCCCTATGTATGGTTTCTCTAAAAATTTACATTGTAAATAATGGGTCAAGATCATGGTCACGTCATTACCTGCATCCATTTTGTTTCATCTTAATAAGAATAAAAACATGGGTGAGTAGTGAGGGTAATCGGTAACAACTATTTTTGATAAATAATTTGGCTAGTGTTGTTCGAACTTTGTGTTACAATTGGAAATTTCGGTAGACAAAATCAGTGCTACATATCTACGTTAAGTGTATAGGTTGTGTGTTCAAGTGTTCACAATCGAAGATGCTCAAAGAGAATGCAAGCATGCTTCAATCCAATCTTAGGTATAATTGCATGAGCATACTGCATTAGTTTAGGACACAAATGCTTTTTTGTCACAAAATTGGCCTAGGATAACCTGTACTTAGTCTTGTGTACTTTGCAGTTGGAAATAGTCACAAATTGGGTTATTTGGGCAAGACAGTGTGCCCAGCTTAAGCCTACCTAGTAGGGTGCCGGCACACTCAAGCAGGGTGGCACTAGTGAGACTCACTCCAAGTGCGCTTGAGCAGTGGCATCTTTTGTGCTTGTAAAAAGTCTAGATTGTGCACCCAAAGCCCGACCATGATGTGCTCAAGTGGGCTGTCAGAATTCTGAATCTAAACATTGACTAGGTTTTTGACAAACTATGAGGCAAAGTTTGAAAAAAAGCTTCTGTTATTTTTCAATTTAAAAGTGACGACAATCTTTTAATACAGGAGTTTGAATTTGATTAATTCCAAGTTAACGAGACAATTATAAATATGTAAAAAATAAGCAATCAATCATAAAGAGAGACCACAATATAACGTGGAAAACCCAAAGTCAGGGAAAAAAACCATGGACGCAACCAAAACTAGCAGTATATAACCAATATCAAGAAAAAAAACATCCTGTTCTGAAGGTATAAATCAGTTCTAATTTATGAATCTTAGGCTGTGCAAAAAGTTACCATTTTGCAGGAATGTCTGACTTTTGGTTCTATGAGAGCTTATGTCCAGTGTTCCCAGATTTAAATGGAGAAGCACAGAAGCTGCTGCAAGTGATGGTATATCAAAGCCTGCAAAAGAGGAAAAAGTTAAAACGTCCCAGTCAAAATTTTGAATTCTGATACTCCTTGTATGTCATCCCCTAGAGCAGGAAAAAAAAAAAAAAAATGATTTTAATGATAAGAAATGAGAAACGAGAAATGGATTTGATGGAACTCAGTAATGTTATCATGATGGGAAGCTTTAGAAAGGAGCCGTTTGATTAGTCTGGTTATCCTTCAACACCCGTTCCCTCTTGTAACAACATTTTCCTTCAAAGGTGAATTTGAAATGATAATGACCAACAAACTAATTCATTGAAAATTGATCCCATTAAGATGAAATGAGAAACCATAATTTTACTCAGAATATTGTGACAGGAATTAATGAAATTTTAGTGTGAGATTACCATAACAAGTATTTTGTTGTGAGGAAAAGTGAAGATAAGTGGAGATCATGCTTAAAGAGCATATTGTAAAATGAACAAAGGCTTGCATTGAACACAGTTCTTAGAAAAGTAAATCTACCTTAAACTTGCTTACTTATCCTCCTTCTTCCACTCCAAAAAATAAAAAACAAAAAACAAAAAACAAAAAGCCTTAAATGAATCCTGACTTCTGTTGAGAGTTATGACTTCCAGCAAATTATGAATCAGAAAGAGAAAGTGGTGGTTCGTTTTTGAGTGATCTGCTTGAAGTTTGCAATGTTGCATTTTTTAACGAAACAATACGAATAACCCAGCCTAATGGTTGCTTTTGTTTTTGCGAAAGAAATGTTCTCATTTATTCTCAAAAGTCAAAACCATGTAGAGGTACATATATCACAACAAACTGCCCAGTTGCCAGATGAGCTGTGTACAACCAACTTTGAAGCAAGGTTCAAAAGCATCAATTCATTGTTATGAGACAAAATGAAAAATTCAACTTTCTAATTCATTTTTCACATTAAAAAAAAAGGTGCTATAAGTACCATTGCTTCGAATTGACAAATTTGTGAAATTTTGGACATTGAAATATGAAAATAATTTCACATGAACTTGGAAATTTCAGCCAAGTTTCCAATTTAAATCTGGAATGAGAAAACTTTGGCCATTTTAAATATTTATTTAAATGACCAAAATTTGGCCAAATAATTACATTATCACATTGAAAGGCTGGTGAACATCACTTGAATATTTTAAAAATTAAAAAAAGAAAAAAAAAATGTTTTCCCAAAAAATCATCACTGCAATAATCATCGATTTGGAGGATAATGGATTCAGACTGAACCCTCTAATTTTTTTAATTATGAGGGAGTTTAGATAGAACTAATAACTTAAATATTGAAGCACAGACAAATAAAATAAACTCTACTGTAATTTTTACATGGATTCCCCAAAATGATAGCAGAGTTTTCTTTCTTCTTATGCCTTATTTTATTTTTATTAATTTTTTGCCTCATAGATTAAAAATGGCAAGTGAAAATTATGTGCAAATTCTCAACTGGACCAAAATATTGAAATAGTCCCATCTGAAAAATGTACATCAGCCATGAACTACACAACTCTATCAAAATTATTTTCATATAAATGACACTCCTTTATTCTAAAAGTAAAGCAGAGAAGAGCCAATTTTGAGATCCCAAATCCAAATCGTACTACACATTCAAAATTCATGAAAACCCACATGGAGTTACTCAAGAAACTAAATGGAGCAACAAAAAAAATTCAATCTTTATACCAAATGAAAATGTAAAAACACAAGGAATCACAAACCCATTACCTGCAGATTCACAGCCTGATAAAACACTGAGAATTATGAGTTTGAACAAGATGAGAATCAGAGGCAACCCCATCTCCCTCTAGCAGAAAGATTCAAATCAAACCTCAAGATCTTGCATTTCTCACTCAATCATTAAAAGAAAGAAGTAAAAAATGAGAAAGGAAACAAGATGAATGTGAAGAATAGACTGAAGTAAACACATGGGCAGTGGGTTTAGATTATTGGGGGGAGAGGAGAGGACCCACATAGTAGGAGTGAAGTAAGGAGAATGCAGAATGGGTTAGATGAGAAGAAGCCAACCAAGTTTTGTTCTTTTTCTTGAGACAAAGCTCTCTTCAATTGACAGGGCTTTGATTATGAGTGTTGCAGTGGAATAGTTTCGGTTGACACGAGTGATTAACTGTAACGGTTCAGAGAGAGAGAGAGAGAGAGATTATTCGAAAAGCATTAAGGATTAGTCTTATTTTTAGTTGAAACTCAAAAAAGCTTGAGTGTTAAAAGTTAGTAAAATTTTGGCTTTAACAGAATGTTCGGTACTTTACATATAATTATTAGGTGCTCTCGTGACGCAACTGCTCATATTCATTAATATTTTTTTGCTACTTCGGAAATGCTCATATTCAATAGTAATCAATGTGTTTGATTTGAGTTTTTTGGATTAAATTTTTAAAAGAATAAAGCTTGGTAGCTCGAATTCCTTCTCCCCGAATCCCCCGAAAAGCCCAAAACGACGTCGTTTTGGGCTTTTCGTTTTTTTCTTTTTTTTTTTTTCTTTTTTTCTTCCATTTTTGACATTTTCGAGCTCACACAGAGCAGCAGGGAGAGGGAGAGGGAGAGGGAGAGGGAGAGGGAGAGGGAGAGAGAGAGAGAGCGGAGAGGGAAGGAGAGGGAGAGAAGAGAGAAGGAGGGAGACACACACACACACATGGGCCCCTGCATTCCGGCCGATCGGCCGATCGTCGCAGCTCCGCCATCGTCGCAGATCACCGATGAGCGAGCTCCGCCGATCGTCGCAGCTCCGTCCGATCGTCGAGCTCCGCCGATCGTCGCTCCGGCCGAGCGTCCGCGTCTGCCTTCTCTTCTTTCTTCTTCTTTCTTTCTTCTTTCTTTCTTCTTCTCTGCTTTCTTCCTCCGTCTGGTTCTGATTTTCTGATTTTAAAAAAAAAAAAAATTCAAAAAGCCGAAAACGGCGTCGTTTTGGATTCGGGGGGAATTTAGGGGGAGCTCTCTCGAGCTACGTAGCATCACTGTTTTTAAAAATTGAGTTTTTTGCTTTTCGTATTATTTTGTTTTTAGTTAATATTTTTTAAATTTTAAATATTTTTTTATTTTTTTAGATGCACCTTAGTTAGATGTATCTAAAAAGTAAAAAATTTGTGAAAAAATATTTTTAAAAATTAATAAATACATAAAAATACAAAAAATGTACCGAATTCTTGTATTTTTTATATTTTTGGTATTTAGTGAATTTTTAAAAGATTTTTTTTACAATTTTTTTACTGTTTAGATGTATTTATGTTAGGTGTGTCTAAAAAGTAAAAAAATTGTTTAAAATATTAAAAAAATTCCGTAAAAACAAAAAAATACAGAAAATAAGAAAATAGAATTTTCTGAAAAGTGTTTTTTGAAAAATGAAAACAAGCAAGCTGATAATATTAATATAAACGGAAATTGTCGTATATACCTTTTTAAAAAGGTACATTTTTAATTATGTTATTTTTTATTTAGTTATGATTAATTTTTTTCTTTAGTTATGACTTACGAGTTCTTTAGTCTTATATTATGTTTAGTTATGATATATATATATATATATATATATTTTATAGTTATAACTTAAAAAATTAAAGTTATCTCATTTTTCTTTTTAATATAAAGTACATATGATCTATACTTTTGAAAAGGATTCCCCATAGTGTTTCTCTAGTATGAAATATGTGATTGGTTTTTAAAATAAAAAAAAAATCAAATTATGCGGTTACCAGCAATGAACTTGACCAATTGAGATTTTATGAATTTTTATAAAAACTAGTAGTTACGAGAGTAATATTTTAATTAGAATTTTAATTCAAAGACGCTATCAACATAATTTTAAGTAGATGATGATAAAAATTAAATTATATAGTAATATTTTGCAATTTTATTTGGCTTCAGAGAGTTTCCGTATTCATCTTCGTGGATATCTCCTAGTCTTTGTGTGAGTGATTTTCTAACCACACTGCTCTCCTAGGAATTCAGTTGTAGAACACAGGCAGAATAGATGGCACCTTGCTGTCCTACACAGAAAGAAAAGGTTCTGGCGGTGGTTCTTCCACCCGAGGGGACTCCAACGATCAAGTCAGTATATCTCTCAAAGATAATCAAGTGTTCAACTCACAAGTTTGAGTATTAAAAACATACCGTTGACCTATGGGGGGTGCCTACCTTTTATAGTCAATACAGTCCTAGTCCCAATAGGAGCCTAACTCCAATGGACTCAGGATTATTGCTAATCTGGAACTCCCAATGGGTCTAGGACAAAACTCTCCAAGAGTTTTTCCTATATCCAAACTGAAGTCTTCTTCCAATCTAGGACTCCTGTCCTTTATCCGCTTATCTCGGATTCCGATATCTTCGGAGATAACCTCGGCAATTCCGTGATTACCTCGGCATAACTTACCACGACACGTGGCACCTCGGTCGACACGTCGGCGTCACCATGCCACGTGTTGGTACTCAGAAAATATGTTCCCACAACTGCCCCCTAGGTTCTATTACCTCGGCATTCTGAGGTGATGGAACCTACATTGTTCCTCTTTCCAGTACGTTGGCGTCAGAACTCTTGAGCCGAAGTCATTCTCTTAAAGCCGACATGTCTGCTTTCAAGAACAAGAATTCAAAATGCACTCTTCTACGCGTATGAGTTGTCCTGCATTACTTCTCAATCGTTTCTCTTTCGTGTTTTATCTTTATTGGCCCGTGCCTGTGACGCGCTGGTAAGCCGTCTTTCATCTGTTCACGCCGTCTGACGCGTGCGTTGCCCTAGGCACAATAATTGCCTTACTTTGCCGCCGTTTCAAGTTTTTTAACAAAACTTTGTTTTTTCCCTCTTTCTTTTCTCACCTTTGCATTCGATTTACTTGTTTTTCTCTCTCTAAAGCTCTTTCTTCTTCGAATCTGCCATTGCTCTAAGCTCCAAACTCTACAACTGTCTTCATTCTGCCATTCCTGTGAGGCTTTCGCTACTGTTTCGACCGTCGTCTGTCCTCGGCGAATTTTATTCCGGCCTCACTTTATTTGGTAAGCAACTGGCCCTTCTTCTCCAGTTCTTGATTATCCCTGGAATTTCCTGTTTTTACTGTTCTGTTCAAGCATTCAATTTGTGAATCATTCTCCTGAATATATCTTATTTTATGATTTTGCATATGTCACGAACACTTTGCACTGTTTCACCACTGTTCTTGGCCCTCAACCCTTTGTAATCTTCGTGTTAATAACCCATTGTTTTTTCTTGAATCTGAAATTCGCCTTTGTTTTCTGCCTTTTGTATTTTTTCCAGATCCGTGCCCTTGATCTTCATCTTCATAGTTCTAGGTTTGGGATTTGTTTATAGAACCTTCGATTCTTAGGAAAAACTGAAACAAGCCTTACCTGTACTTTCCCAGATTTGTAGCCGAGGTTCTTGCAACCCTTCTGAAATAACCCTCTTTTGAAACCCAGCCCTTTATACTCAGATTGACACAATGGGCATGTGGAGACATAGGGTAAACACCCCAACTAAACTTGAATTTTTCAGGCAAGAGTTCTCTATTCCCAATGACGTCCACCTTAGGCTAGCTGGGGATGATGATTCCATCATGCCCACAGACAATACAATGCCTTTCCCTGTTGTAGCTTTTGTTGAATGTGGACTTCGGCTCCCACTTAATCCCCTCTTTCGTGAAGTTCTTCACTACTACACCCTCAACCCTATGCAACTCACCATCAACTCCTATAGAACACTTAATGGTATCATAGTTTTAGCTCGGCAAGAGAATGTTAGGATCACTCTCGCCGATATCTAATACTGTTATACTATGTGCTCCCTTGACATGAAAGAAAAGGGTTATGTGTATTACCTTAAGCCGAGGTCTACCGAATTTAAAATCGTAGCTGACCTCCCAGACTCCAACAAAGGGGCTGGAGACGATTATCTTATAGCTTCTGGAAATTGGGAATTGGCCCAGACGAAGAAGTCCATCTCTTCCCTCTTCCCCGAACAGTCAAAGAGGGCAAGGGTAAGAGCCCAATGCGAATTACTTAGTTGTTGGGTTTTTTTTTAAGTCTTCCAAAAATTTTATCTGTTTCTGATGTTGTGTTCTTCTTTGCAGACGTTCGCAAGCCACCAAAGAACTTTCGCCAGTCCTATTTCGTTAGAAAAGACCTGAAGAAGCTCCTGGACCTTCCGATCCAGAAGCGCAAGGCTCCACTGGTGTTGAACTTCATCCCTACCTACAAATTACTTTGCCCGACGTTCCAAGGAGGAGGAAAAAGAGCCTCTCTCCACCTACTGCTACCACTACACATTCCGTATCAACATCTCGGGCTGACCAAGGATCAACTTCTGATCCAGCGATCAACCATCTACTTCAGCCCCATACTTAGTCCCAATTCTAGAGAGAAAACGTCGGCGACGCCTTGTCAAAACAGCTGAGATGGGTCGCCCGAAGCCCGTTGTGCAAGATCTTCTGGCCGACCTCCCAGTCGATGCTGACGCTGTACCAGTTCAAACAATGCCTCCGCCAAAACCAAAAAGAGCCAAAAAAGCCCAGCCTAAGACCAAAGCAACTGAGACTGAGGCTGAGGATGCCATGCCTATCTCCCAATTGGCCGAGAGCAAGAAGACCGCTTCTGCCTCGGTCAAAAGGTCTGCTGAGACTCAACCCTCAGAGTCCCACAAATCGAAGAAGCCGAGGTCATCTTCTGCGTCGACTTCAAAATCCAAAATACCCAAGGTCCCTTGGACACCTGCAATTACCTTGGAGGACAAGCCAATCTTGGCTAGTGACAGCGCCGATGACATAAACGTTGGCGTTGCACTAAGCACAGCCCTCCTTCTCCCAGGTGATCTTGAGAAGAACGCCGAGATGAGTGAATACGAAAATTACGCTCTGATGCTGCAACGCTGTGTTCAAGTAAGTGTCTTCATCTTTTAACCTGTCTGTCTTCATTTTTTTATACTTGTAAATTTTGCACTAACTTCTGTTTTTATGTTCCTACAGGCTGTTCAGCACGCCCATTCTTTTTCCATGCAATCGTTTGAAAAATCGGAGAAGTTGTCCGAAATGAAGAAGGAGTATGCTGCCCTTCAAAAAATTAATAAGAGTCTTCAAAACAAAATGAAGACTTTAGAGGATCAGGCCGAAGCTGCCACTCAGGCTCAACAAATAGCTGAAGAAAAGGCCGAGGCTGCTGATGCCATAAAGACTGTGGCTGAAGCCCAAAAGAAAGAGGCCGAGGAAAAAGCAGCCCAAGCCGAGAAAGAACTCCAGGAGGCTTTGGCTACCAAGGATGCCGAGACCAAGGCAGCTGATGACAAAGCATACGCCCAAGGCATGGCCGACGTCACTGAGGAATATAAACTTCAAGTCAGGCAGGCATGCAACAGGGGCTTCTCCCTTGGTTGGATGTCTTTTGTCAAGAAGCTTAATATCCCAGATGACTCGCCATTGCGCAAGGCTGATGCTATTCCTCTGCCATTCCCTCCTCCTCCACCTCCAAATCAAACTGAAGATGAAGAAGAATCCGAGTTGAAGCCGAAGACGATGATAAGGATGATGATGATGCTTTAATAAGGAAGCCCAAAGATGCCAATGAGACCAAGTCTCTTCCTCAGGGTGATCAGGTCCTTGACTTGACTAATGAGGAAGATGAGGAGATCATGAAAGAGGCCACTCCTGAACAAGCATTATCTGACGTCCCCCTGGTTGAAAAAAGCCTTGATCAAACAGTCGCAGAAATTGATGCCGAGATTGCGGCAGAAAGAGACGCCGAGGTTGTGGCAGATAAGAATACCGAGGTGGTTCTCCCAGAGTCCTCCGAGGTCCTAGCCCAACCGTCTGTGGATGTTGAAGAATCCTGAATGTTTTTTTTTTTTTTTTTTTTGTACTCTTTATGGCCGATGTGCCTTTCTTTGTCGTTTGTGAACATTTTACTCTTGCTAGGCCATAGTGCCTTTATTATAACTGCAACTGTTTTTCTCTGAATGCTTTAGTTTTTAATATCTCTGTATGGCTTCATACTTAGAATATTTTGCATGATTTACATAATTCTTCCTTTGCGTAATCTTCTCGGGGTTACATACCTCGGGTATAATCACTGCAAATTGTACTTCGGCAAGATATTGACCTGCAATCTTTTCATAAATTTCAACAAGTATAAAACATATACTATTCAATGTTAACTTTGCAGACTTGTCTCAAGTTCCAATGAGTGTTTAAACAGCAATCTCAATCTGTCCTATTTGTAAATTGCTGCAAATTTCAACAAGGATTAACATATACAGTAAACTTTTCTCAAGTTAGGATTAACAGGTATAAAACTTTTCTCAACTTTTCTCAAGTTAGAACAAGGATTAAACAATGACCTACTTGTAAATCGCTGCAAATTTCAACAAGGGTTTACACAATTATATTTACCTTAACCTGTAAATTGCTGCAAATTTCAACAGATGATCATATGTCGGCTTAACTTTAACTTGTAAATTGCTACCAATTTCAACAAGTGTTAAACATCTTCTTTGGTTTTATCCAACCAGTAGATTGCTATAAGTCTGTAAGCAATAACCTCGGCTTCACTTCGACTTGTAAATTGCTACAAATTTCAACAAGTGAAGAGAAACAGACATCTCGGCTTAACTTCAACTTGTAAATTGCTACAAATTTCAACAAGTGAAGTTAAGGAACAATCTCGGCTTACTTTTAACTTGTAAATTGCTACAAATTTCAACAAGTGGTAAGCTTTGTATCGGTTTGACCAACTTGTAAATTGCTACAAATTTCAACAAGTGGTAAACTTTGTATCGGTCTGACCAACTTGTAAATTGCTACAAATTTCAACAAGTGGTAGGCTTTGTATCGGTCTGACCAACTTGTAAATTGCTACAAATTTCAACAAGTGGTAGACTTTGTATCGGTCTGACCAACTTGTAAATTGCTACAAATTTCAACAAGTGGTAGGCTTTGTATCGGTCTGACCAACTTGTAAATTGCTACAAATTTCAACAAGTGGTAGACTTTGTCTTCTCTTTGCCCCCAATGTGAACCTAAGTTCCACTTGGGTTCTCATTTTTTATGTCTTCCTGGATCAATGTTGTATCTTAATCAATCATATATGCTTGAAGAATTCTGAAAAAATTTTATTGATGACATCGGCCAAAAATAATGAACATCTCAATGATAGAAAAATTTCAAATTACAAGTGTTCCAGGGTCTTGGTAATGCTTTGCCCTCATTGTCTTCAAGCCGATAAGCTCCATTGCTTAATACCGAAGTAACTCTGTAAGGTCCTTCCCAGTTTGGGCCAAGCTTGCCCTCTCTGGGATCTTTCTTGCTGCCGACGACTTTTCTCAAGACTAGGTCGCCGACTTGAAAATCTCTTGGGTTGACTTTCTTGTTGTAAGCTCTGGCAAGCTGTTGCTGGTATACTGCAAGCTGAATTGTAGCCTTCTCTCTTCGTTCTTCTAAAAGATCCAGATCTCGGGCTAAGAGTATGTCATTAGTCCCATTCTCAACTCCCTGGGTTCGGATCCTTGGGATGCCGACTTCCAGTGGAATTACTGCTTCTGTGCCATAGGCCATGGCAAAGGGGGATTCCCCCGTTGATCTTCTCGGCGTAGTCCGATATGCCCAAAGTACGTTGGGCAATTCGTCTACCCACTTCCCTTTTGCTGCCTGCAGCCTCTTCTTTATTCCATCCAAAATTACTTTGTTGGATGCTTCTGCTTGTCCATTACTTTGGGGGAAACTTGGTGTTGAAAAGTAATTCTTGATCTTGAATTTTGCACAGAAGTTCTTGATAAGTTTGTTGTCAAACTGTGTTCCGTTGTCGGTAACGATGGCTCTGGGGATGCCAAATCTGGTGATAATGTTTTTCCATATGAAATTCTTGACGTCCACATCTCGGATTTTAGCAAGAGGTTCTGCCTCTATCCATTTTGTGAAATAATCTGTTGCTACTAGCAAGTATTTTCTCTGCCCAGTTGCTTGGGGAAGTTGCCCAACCAGATCCATGCCCCATTGGGCAAACGGCCAAGGGCTGGATACTGGGTTCAGGTCAGCAGCTGGCTGATGAATCAACGGTGCAAACCTTTGGCATTGTTCGCACTTCTTTACGTGTGCTTCTGCATCTTTTTGCATGTAGGGCCACCAGTACCCCTGGGTGATGGCCTTATGGGCTAATGATCTGCCCCCGATGTGGCTTCCACAAATCCCTTCATGAATTTCATATAAAAAATCTTCAACTTGTAAAGGGTGTACGCACCTTAAAAGGGGTCCAGTGAAGGACCTTCTGTAGAGATGTCCGTCCGCAGTCAGGCTGAATCTTGCCGACTTCAATCTGACTTTGTGCGCCTCCTTGCGGTCTTCTGACAGCTTTCCTTCTTTCAGGAATGCAACAATTGCATCCATCCAGCTTGGCCCCATGTCCACATACATTGCTTCTTGCTTTGCGTTCTGTGGTTCTATGCTCGGGCCCGACATATAGTCTATCATAATTGTTTTTGTCTTTCCAGTTTGCATTGAACTTGCCAGGTTGGCCAACGCGTCGGCGTGACTGTTATCATCTCGGCTTACTTGAAGAAGTCGGCAATTCTGAAATAACTCGGCCAATCTGATAACCTCTTTTGCATATGCCGACATCCTCTCGTCCCTGGCTGCAAATTCTCCTGTTGACTGGTTAACAATTAACTGTGAATCACAAAAAACTATTACCTCGTCTGCTTCTGCTGCTACTGCCAGTTTTAGTCCTACAATTAATGCCTCGTATTCTGCCTCATTGTTGGAGGCCTTGAATCCCAAACGGATGGATTGTTCTATTATTTCTCCATCTGGGGATATCAGCAGTACTCCTGTCCCCGCTTCCTGTCGGTTTGAACTTCCATCTACAAACAGTCTGAATGAGTCGCCGATGTAGATACTGCAAGGTCTGAGCTTTTCCTTCCTTTGCTCCTTTGCTTTTGTCTGGGATTCTCCTTGCTTGCTAGGACCTCGTTCATCCTGGCTCAACGGAGCCCGATGTTCGAGGGATTCAGGTGTGAACTCTGCCACGAAGTCGGCCAGAACCTGGCCCTTAATCGCTGTTCTGGGCCTGAACTCCAAGTCATACTGGCCCAAGGCCACTGCCCACCTTGCAATTCTACCTGTAAGGTCTCCTTGTTGCAACAAGGACTTCAGTGGGTGCTCTGTAAGTATTACAATCTTGTGTGCTTGGAAGTAGTGGTTCAACTTTTTTGAGGCCATTACTAAGGCCAGCATTAACTTTTCTAGCGGGAGATACCTTGTTTCTGCGTCGGCCAAGGTTTTACTTACATAATAGACAGCCTTTTGTTCTCCCTGCTTTTCTCGGATTAACACTGCACTTACTGCGTGTTCTGATACAGCTAAGTACAGAAACAACTCCTCCCCAGGTTCAGGTGTTGAGAGGACTGGGGCCGTGGTTAGATACTTTTTCAGGTCGGCCAAAGCGGCCTCACATTCTTCAGTCCATAGGAAGTCTGCGGTCTTTTTTACCAGGTTGAAGAAGGGTTTACACTTGTCTGAACTTCGGCTTATGAATCTGTTTAGGGCTGCGGCTCTGCCAGTGAGCATTTGAACCTGTTTTGCCGATGTTGGGCTCTGTAGATCTAGGATGGCCTTGATCTGATCTGGGCTGGCCTCTATTCCCCTTCTTGTTACCAGGTAGCCTAGGAACTTACCAGATCCAACTCCGAACGCGCATTTAGATGCGTTGAGTCGGAGCCGATATGTTTTGAGTATGTCAAATACCTTTTTAAGGTCGGCAAGATGACTTTTAGGCTCCTTGGTCTTCACGACCATGTCATTGATGTAGACTTCAACTGTTTTGCCTATCAGGTGTTTGAACATTTTGGTTACCAGCCTTTGGTAGGTTGCTCCTGCGTTCTTCAGCCCAAAAGGCATCACCCTGTAGCAGTACAGGCCTTTTGGGGTGATGAACGCTGTCTTCTCTTCGTCTGGGGGGTACATGGCTATCTGATGGTACCCCCGATAAGCATCTAGGAAGCTCATCCTTCCGTGTCCTGATGTGGTATCCACCAGCTGGTCAATTTTTGGCAGAGGGAAGCTGTCCTTGGGGCAGGCTTTATTTAGGTTTGTAAAATCTACGCAAACCCTCCATTTACCGTTTTTCTTCTTTACCACCACAGTGTTTGATAGCCACGTTGGATAATTGACTTCTCTGATGGCCTTGGCTTCCAGAAGTTTGTCTACTTCTTCTTCCACAGCTTCGACGTGCATCAACGTCGGTCTTCTAGCTCGTTGTATTACAGGTTTTGCCGACCTGTCGATGTTCAGTCTGTGGCATGTGACCTCGAGGTTAATGCCAGGCATTTCGTAAGGTGTCCAGGCGAACACCTCTATGTTTGCTCTTAAAAAAACTTCCAATTCTCTCTCTTCTTCTTCGGCTAAGCCTGAGCCGAGAAGAAAGAAGCGTTCTTCGTCGCCCTCCTGGACGAGGATTTTCTTTAGTGATTCCTCACTCTTCTCGGCCGGCTCCTTGCCGACATCATCTAGGACCTCCATGTCCTCATCTTCAATCTCTGCCTTTGCTGGTTCTCGAATATTGCAGGTAGTCTTCATTGCTGCAATGGAGCAATTTTTTGCCTGCAGTTGATCTCCTCTGACTTCTTCAATCCCATGTTCTGTTGGGAAGCGCAGTAGTTGGTGCAATGTCGAGGGAACTGCCCCCATTGCATGCAACCATGGCCTTCCCAATATGATGTTGTAAGGAGAAGGCGTATCAATCACGATGAATTCTGTCCTGATCCTCTTGGTACCGGCCTGTACTTCCAAGTTTGTAGCGCCCAGTGGCCATGTCGGCGTTCCATTGAAGCCGACCATCGGGCCATTCGATTGCTCCATGTCGTCTGGGTGAAGGCCTAGCTCCTTGTAACATCTAACGTACATGATGTCACAAGAGCTGCCTTGATCTATTAGGATGCGTTTCACTTGGCACTCCCCAACCAGGAGGGATACTACCAAGGCATCATTATGCGGGTGCTGGACCATCTCTAGGTCGGCTTCGGTGAAGGTTATCATCGGTCCTTGGCACTCCGCTGGCCGATGTCTCTTCTCCCCGACTTGGTAGACATGCTGCAGATGCCTTACTCTCTGAGTCTCTTCTCTGACTTCGTTCTCGTTAACTTTTGAATGAATCATGTTAACTATCCGAGGTTCTTCTGCCCGGGGTGGAGGTGGTGGGGCTGCTGGAGCCTGAGGCAGTCTTGCCTGCTCTTCTCTTGTTCTGGTTTCATCGACAAGGTCTCTCAGGTGTCCTTGTCTCACCAGATCTTCCAGGTGTGCTTTTAAGGCTCTGCAGCCCTGTGTTGTATGTCCGTTTTCATTGTGATAAGCACAATGTCTGTCCATGTTTCTTCCCATGAATTCTCCTGGTTCCCTTGCTGGTGTTCTGAAATAGGGCTGGCTCCGAATTTTTCCTAGGACATTTTGAATTGGAATTCGGAACACGGTTGTCACTACCTGTTTAGCCCTTAACTCCATCTCTGTTTTACTGAATCCGTTGTTACTTCGGTCTTGCTTCGGCGAGCCGTTCCCTTTTTCTTGTTTGACTTCCTTGTGGGCCGATGTATCCTCCTCGGCTCGTGCGTACTTTTCAATTCTTGCCATGAGCTCCTCCATGCTTGTAGACACCCCATTTTTGACCGACCTTAAGACTCAGACGTCACCGATGGAGCGCTCGGTGATGTTGCATGTCGCGCTCGTTCAGAAGTCTCAGAGTCGCGGCCGTGAGCCCTGCCTTCGGACTCCCGAACCCTCTTCTGTGCCTTGCCTCGATTTGTGAACCAGACTCGGTTTTCTCTGTTTCTTTTCCTGAAGGGAGAGAGAGGTCCCAAAGACCATCTCTCAGTGGCCGTAGGCCATTTTGCCCATTTCGGAGCCCGGTTCCCGATTTTCAGAGCCGTCAGGCCGTGTGCCTCGGTTCGGGACCGCCTAACCATCTCCGATTGCTCTGATTTTTAGCATGCATCTTATTTGCTCCCTTTTGAGGGACACTGGGGTCCGAGGGACCGACTTCGTGGTCGAACACCACTCCCGGTGCCCAACAGTCAGTTTTCGGGGTCCCGAACTGCGCGTTTCGGCCCCCGAACCTTCATTTCGCATCGGTTTGGGCTCATTTTTGGTGGAGGCCTTATTTTCATGGTTAGGAAGCTTGTAGGAGGGTGGGAGGCCAGCAATTGTTTTGACAACCAACCTTTTGTTTGGTCAAAAGTGGTTCAGCATGAATTCGGGAAGGAGAAAAGTCTGCGCGGCTTCACCGAAATGGGCGTAACTCTTTGCACAAGAGGAATTAAAATATGAGGCCACCACTATTGGAAAGCTTACTTCCGGGGATTCATTTTGCACTCAAGAATCTCCTAAGTCCAAATCCGGGGGGAGGAGATATGGTTGGTTGAAGTCCGGTAGGACTGAATCTGCGCGGCTTTACGGAAACTGGCATAACTTTTTCTACAGGAGGAATTTTAATGCATGGTTTGCGGCATTGGAAAGCTAACTTCAAGGGCTACATGGCCGGCCACTTTTATGGCTTAAAACTTTTGACCCTAGCCGGCCGGCCATAGGGAGTAACCGGCCGGCCATGGGGGTGGCCGGCCGGCCACCTGCAACCAAAGTACCTAGCCGGCCTGCTTCCTCAGTGGGAGTGTATTACAGCTGTATATCTGTTTTTCCCCAAAAATATCTGTACCCGGGGGAAGCTTTTGGAGAAAAACTTGGTGTCATTTTCCTCCTACCTTGCTCCCTCTCTTTGGCCTATATAACCAGCTGCCCAACTCTTGTTTTGGGGTTACAAAAAATCCCTAAGAGGCCTCACATTCATCTCTCTCCATCTCTCTCAAATTCTCAAGTTTTGGTTCCATTTCTTCATCATCATCAAGCACCACCACCACTACTCTATTTCCAGAAGTTAGGAGAGGTTTCCAGCAGCTAGGAGGCATCCATTCTTCAAGCAAAAGGCAGCCAAGACTTGTCTACAAGGGTAAGTTGCCATTTCCCCCTTTTGTAGTTCATTTTTACACCAATTTCTTAGCCTCTTTTCTTATAGTTTTGGGCTCCAACCCTAACTGAAACTAGGATTTTTTTGAGACATTCTTCATGTTTGATCAAGGGCTCAACCCTGTTTGAGCCCTCCATTTGGTACTTGCTTCAATACCCCTTGGTATGCCATTATTTTGCATGAAATTTCTAACCCATGTGTGATCTGTTTTCGAGCATAATGTAAACTGTAAGAGGGCCTATTTTGAGCCCCTCTTCAACATTGAAGAAGGGCTCAACCCTTTTTGAGCCCCCCATGATGCACTTGCTTCATAATCTCTCCTATTTACCGTAAATTTGCATGATTTGTTTGGCCCATATGTAAATTGTTTCGGAGCATGTCATGAACTGTGAGTAGGCTTATCTTGTGTCCCTCTACAACATTTTAGAAGGGATCAACCTTGTTGGGGGTCTCCATGTTATACTTGTCATTATACCCCTCTTTGACCCCCATTTTTGCATGCTTTTTTAAGCTTATCTAGATTCTGTTTTCGGCCATCATCAGAGCTGGAAAGAGTCATATTTTGATCTTCTCGACATATTTTATTAAGGGTCTTTGTTGGTTTGATGAATGTTTGGGGTACCTCATGTTATAGCCTTATGTATCCTATTTCTTGCATGACATTTTTAGTATGTTTTCATACTGATTTGGGGGATGTAATCTACTGTAAATGTGCATATTTTTAGTCCCTCATCAGTGTTGTAGAAGGGTATTTTTCCATTTGGGCATCGCATGTATCACTTGCTTCAATACCCCTCTTGCGGAGCCATTTTTGTATGCCATTGTTGCCCTATCTATGCTTGCTGTTTGGCCATGTTTTAGACTGGAAAATGCTTGTTTTGGGGCTGCCTTGCTACTGTATTTTCATTCCATGTCCATATTGTGCATGCATTGCATAGCTATAGGCCATTTCGGGTGCCTAAATTCATGTTTCGGGGCCATTTCATGCATCGGGTGTACTTTCGCCTCATTTCGGGGCTGTTTTCCCCCACATTTCAGTGCCAAAATTCATTTGCATGTTTGCATATCATTTCCATGTCATTTCATGCCTTACAGCCATCGCCTCGGTTTGCGCGCCCGTGTGCACGCATTTCGAGGTGCTTCATTTTCATCCGACGGCCTCTTATGTGAGTGTAGCTGAGGCTCTCTCATGTTAGTGTAAGTCCATTTTGCATTCTGTATGTCATTTTAGTCTCATCGCATTGCGTATGCCATTGCCTTGGTTTGCGTGCCCGTGTGCACGCATTTCGAGGCATCTCATTTTCATCCGATCGGCTTCTTATGTGAGTGTGGCTGAGGTCCACTCGTGTTAGTGTAAGTCCAATTGGCATTGCGTATGCCATTTCATGCCTCAGGATCATCGCCTCGGCTTGCGTACCCGTGTGCACGCATTTCGAGGTATCTCATTTTCATAGCATTGTGCATGCTAGGATTGTATTTTAGTTGCATTCATGTATATCAGGCATATTGCATCGTGTTCGGGATAGGAGTTACCCCGGGCACGGGAAACGAGACGCGTTTCGTACTCCGAGTGACGGAACGGGTCTCAATTCCTAAGTCACCGACACTCCGGATTACCTATGATGGAGTTAGGTTTTGTTGTAGCATTCATCTGCATTCATCCTATATTGAGTTGTGCAATCCGACTCCTCGGCCATCATGCATCGAGATGCGTGATTGGTGGTACGAGGATCGATGCATGCATATATCTGTGAAATACATTGCTATGCCCCTTTCCTGCTCTCTGTTACAGCAAAATGAAGAATCAGTAACTTTTCGGAGTCTGGCACGTATTGCGAGAAACATTGCAAACAGAGGCTAAATTGGGCATCCCAGTGGATTTCCAAAAAGGCAGCCCAGCATACATCATTCAGCGGAAGTGAGGCAGCCCCTGGCTTGCATGCCAGTTTACAGTTTTTCTTAGTTAATTTGTTAATTAATTAGGAATTTGTATATTATTCGGACTGTATATTTCGGACTGTATTATTCTTTCATTTCGGACTGTATTATTTATTCGGACCCTCTGCGCGAGGGCATAATTGTAATAAGTGTGCGTGTGTGTGATGTATGTCTTCCAACCCCGCGTCTTTCTTCCCTTTTATTTACCTGCTTATGATGGTTAGATATAGGGCATATTTCAATTAGCATACAGTATGACAGCATGTTTGCATCATTCATCTGTTTTGCATGCACCGGGCTCGGCGCATCATACAAACTGCATTTGTATTTCAATTCCAAGTTGAATACGTGTTAGTTGTAGCATTCCATATGCCATGTTTAAATAGCCGAGCCTGCTATAGTTGCATTATTGCATGCGTTGCATTAGACATTTCTGTATAATTAGGATCATGCATGATTTCTAATCGGTTTTCTACTTTGGCTCGGAGTACTTGGTGAGTTTTATGCTTTAGCATCCTTGCATGCGTGTGAGTGTTGCCATGAATAGCATGCTTACCATGAGGCTATATGCTTATGTGATATAACTGCCTTGAATGCCTGTGGGTGGAGGTTGGGTTACTTGAATTGGGACAATTCATCAAATGTTCGTTTTAAGCCCACTAGATAGTGGCAAAATCATTTTTCTTAAGCCACCTGAGGGTGGCAAATCCACGTCTTAGCCTACCTGAGCAATGTGTTTTGTTCCAATTCAAGCGACTCAGTCTATACTTATTTGCTGTGCGCATCACATAGTAACCTAGGCTAATAACCGGAATAAGAACACATAGTGTTTTCAAAATAAGATATCATGGTTAGTAGAGGCCGGTCTTTGACCGGGCGAGCGGGGGTGCTCACGAAGTGACCTTCCCCAATCGTACCCAAGTTCCCGAGCCGAGGCAACTTTGGTGATGACGGACACGTGGCCTTTGGCACCGAGTCAGGGTTTCCTAAATTTCCCATTTAAAAAAAAAAAACAAAAAACATTTAGGTGGCGACTCTGTATCTGGCGAAGCAGTCCATGTTTGGCACTTCTTTCAAAAAATCTGTTTTCCAAAACGATTTGCCGGATTTGGACTCTTTGGTTCAAGATTAAGAACCGTGACATTTGAGTCCTTCGAACTGTAGTGACCCAATATCGAACCAGAACGGGGGGGGGGACTCGCACTCCTTTTCCCCGGGATGCGTTCGGGGACGTCTACAGTTTCTGGCGACTCTGCTGGGGATTTAGAGAACTTGACTCAAACTCATGATATCTGGTTTTGACTACACTTGTGTGTTTCTTTGCATTGCATTTGCATTGGTGCGCCTAGGACACCGTGTTTGCCATATGCCATTCCCGAACGATTTGCCAGAGGCTTGTCTTGTCAAGGCATGACCATAAGGCTGATCGGCTCTGGGCTCTGACAGCATGGGAACACAAACCCGCGTTTTACGGGGCACCCTTTTTGACCATTCGACCTAGTGCATATTCGGATCCATAGTGACCATTCCAAACTAGGACATGTTGCTTACCCGTTTATAGGTTGTTTGAAACTGCTGTGTGCGTAGTAAAACCCTAGTTCCTGACAAAATAGGACAGGGAAACCCTGCCCCCAACATAGGGGTGTTTTGGCTCTCACTTATATGTTATGTGCTTTAGAGTGCGTCTCTACAGGAATGCATGTATCAGTCTATGAGTTTGGGCATCGGGCCTGCGGGCACCAATATCGGTATTTTAGGAATCAGTTATCTGCGGGTATCAGATTCAGTTTTGAGGCAGAATTTGGGGCAGAATTCAGTAGAGGGCACAGTCATCCTGTTATGCTCATATGTCTGTTTTGGTGAAGTTAGGCTAAGATGCTACATGTTTTCCCTTTTGCTAGGTAGTCCTGGAACCATAGCTTCAGAGGGCTCCGAAATCCCCCGGGTACATTGGACTAGTGCTGATAGACTTTGTTAGGTCAGAGATTCAATTCAAGGGAAACCAGTGTTCTTTCGCTGAGGCAAGGCAAAGAAAGGCCAGTCAGGGCTCATCGGTTCATCTGATCCGTCAGTCGCCAGTCACATCACCTTTGTCCAGACTCAGCAGACCGTGATGGCACAGGGTTCGGAAGAATTTGTGGCCGTGATAACAGCGCTAAATCAGGGAACTGCCATGCAGGCTGAGACCAGTATTGAAATGCAGCGCCCATCTGGGGCGTCTGCCTCTCATCCAACTTTGGGACCCCAGCCGAACTTTGACCCACTTCCGCCAGCTGAAGATTTGCAGGGTCTAGATCCTCGAGAAGGGTTGGCTCAAGCCCGAGTTTTCAGACCCCTGGTGCAGCCTAATGAGAGGCTTATCCCCTTGATGCTAATGACCTCGATCTGACCGCAGTGAAAATTGCGAACCTCGAGAAGCAATTCAAAAAGGCACAGGGCCTTAACTCCATTCCCGACATTGAGGATGGATACACCGAGACTGCCGTACGGCTCCCAGACAGATTCAAAATGCCACATATTGACCGTTTCGACGGGTCTGGAGATCCTATGGTACATATCCGACTTTTCTTGGATGTCCTGAAGCCGATGGGTTTGACTAAGCCACAGAAACTCTCTCTGTATGGAAGAACCCTGTCGGTGTAGCAGCCACTTGGTATGCCAAATTGGAGGATACAGTGAAGCAAAAATGGGAAGAACTGGCTGAGGCCTTCGTCGATCAGTATTCCTACAATACCCAAGTTGAAATGACCATCCAAGAGCTTGAAGCAACTCGCCAGAACCCAACAGAGCCTTTTGTGGAATTCGTTGCGAGGTGGAGAGCAAAGGCAGCGCAGATGACAGATCGCCGCCCTTCTGAGAGGGATCAAGTGCAGATGATGGTGCGAAACCTCGAGCATGATATGTTGCAAAAGTTGATAGTCGCTCTACTATTTACTTTCAAAAGTTTGCATGAACTAGGGGTTCAGGTCGAGAATGCGTTCAACAGTGGGATCATTCCCAGAACAAGGGAACCGACAATGAGGGTGATTTCAAGGAGTACCAATGCCGGAAGTAGCACTATTCCCGAACCCACTGAAATCAATACAGTCGTCACAGCCAACCCTTTTGCCAAACCAAGCCTACAAACAACCAGCCAGCCCGAGCTCAGGGCAGAACTTTCAAACCCCTCGATCCTCAACCTCTTCCCTCTTCCTGACCCACTCCCAGCCAGACATAATCCCTCCAAGTACTGTAGTACCATCAGCAGCGCGGTCATGGCACCGACCGTTGCTACCGCCTTCGTCATGAGGTCCAAAATCTCATCGATAACAGGACGATAGCTCCACCTTCAGACCCCAATGACCAAACATTTCCCACCTACCTCAATCTCATCCATACACTGCCATCCACCTATGACCCCAGCATATACATCACCCCGGCCCATCTACCCAAGCCTGAGGTGTTTATCCCAAAAAACATGGACTTATGCATGATGGGTGCACCTGAACCCCAATCATCTCAAACCTATGATCCCACTACTTCCGAGCTGATGAGGATGATTGAAGATCTTCAGAGAACAGTGGCGGATTTAGCCTTTGGAGTTTTGGCTCCATCATCAACCACATCGCCTACCAGGGAGTTCATGTCAAAAGGCTCCCCAAGCTTGGGACGGGCTGCATTGGGAGACGGCAAATCCCTTGGCAAAGTGGAAGCGAACGGAAAGAACAAGATAGGGGCGGACATGGATCCCCATGAGCATCTTCTGTTGGCTGTTGAGGCTTTGAAAGCCGAGGGACTGAACAAAGAACAAGTGCTCGCGGTTGTCACAAAAACTGTGGACGACACTTTTGCCACTCAAGTTGGAGGCAATTTGAATCGAGAGGCAAGCCGGGAGAAGGGCCGTTGTACCAAGAATGTTCCCTTCAGCTATAATCCTCCACTCAGAAGAGATCAGCAAACCAGGCTAGCACCTGCCAATCCCTTTGCTGGTGCGTCCAGCAAAAATCCACAAACCCAGAAGTACCAACCCCGAGGTCAGAGGGTCTTCCATGCCCTCCACATGCCTTTATCCAAAGCTTTCCAAATCCTTGTTGGACAAGGCCATCTTAAACCCCTTGAGCCTCGGCCTCTCCCGAACCCTCTTCCGGCTACGCATGATGCTACCCAGTACTGCGCATACCATCAGCAAACTGGCCATACTACCAACAACTGCTTCCGTCTTCGCCATGAAGTACAGGATCTATTTGACAACGGGGTCATCCTCCTGCCGAGCTCAGCAAAGTCTATCGGCACTGGGTCAGTGAACTTGGGGGATAATGTGATTATGTGATCGAGGGATGAACCACCTGCGGATGGCGCTCAGATTACTCCAGCTGTGGTGGATGGCATGCACTGTTTTGAGCAATGTACAAGTGCTGTTAATTTTGCTTTCTGACTTGGGTATTGAGTCAGTCTTGCCTTTTGTATTGAGTCAGTCCTTTCATACTGAGTCAGTCCGGTCTGTCTTGTTGTATCGAGTCAGTCCTGTTGTATGAGAGTCGAGTGATTCCGGGGGTGTTACCTCGGGCGTCACCATTTTGTTTCATGTTTGTCTTTTTGTTTTGTTTTGAGTCTGTTTCTGCCAGGGAGCCAGTTATGCCAACAGATTTTGAATGAAACAACAGTGATTTTCACGCTCTCACATTTGCTTCTGCCGTGTGCTAGTTGTACCGGGATTTGAATGAAATGGCAGTGCATTCCACCTGCTTTCTTGTGCCTTGAAGTCATTGTAATGACCTGAGTTTTTCAAAACCTTTTTGAACACTACGGTGAAAACAAAGAGGGAGGAATTCCTCGGGATTTGCAAAACTTTGATCAAATTGAGAGAAAGAGAGGCGTGCTAAGCCCTTAATGAATGAAATCATGCTTGTTAGTATGAGTACTGAGAAGGACCCTAGCTTTGATCCAGATGGGTCCTACACTGTCTTCAGCGCGAGCGATTTGTCGCTTTCTTAAAAACTTTCAAAAAAATATTTTGCGCGGTCCTGCGAAGACATGTGTGGAATCGCTCTTGAGATTGTGCAGCTTAGGATCACTCTCAGCCTCGAGACTCAACCCCTTTGCTTTCAAACCTTGAACTTGGATTCAGAACGTTCAAAGGACAATCACAATATGAGGCCTGTGTGGCCAGATTTGAAGCAGCCCTCGAACAAGAGGCACCAAAGTCAGATCAAGAGAATTAGATGTCGTCAAAGAAGCTTGCAAAGCTAGATCAGAAGCACCCCTCGAACTAGGGGCAAAAAATATCCGATGTGCTCGAAGAGCCAACAGGTGGATCCTTCTGCAAATCAATACAACAGCCACTCTCCTGGATATAGAGGGCTTCAATCTCAAAACCATTTGGCATGGACTTGTTACACTTTTACCCTTCGAGAGGCTCGCTGGGTCGAAAACCCAAAAGGCGACCCAGGCAAAAGTTAGAGCAAAGAAAAAAAAAAAAAAAAGAAAAAAAAAGAAAGAAAAAAAAAAAAAAAAAGAGAAGAAAAATGCAAAAAAAAAAAGAGAAAGAAAAGAAAAGAAAAGAAAAAAAAAAAAAAAAGAAAGAAGAAAGAAATGAAAAGAATTGAAAAGAAAAGAACAAGCTCGCAAGGTTGAAAACCTGCAACAGGCGCCTTGGCAAAAGTTAGAGCATAAAAAGGAGAGGTTAAATACCCGAGTGTACCTTACCCCGAACTACGTAAGGCTTGATTCCCATGTTTGGGATACGTAGGCAACTTCATTCTGAAGTCCAGCCGTAAAACACTTCAATTTGATTGTGTCCATGCGATGGTTCTGGTCATCTTTGTCTTCTCTGTATCTGAGGATTTGGTTGTGTTCGTCACTCTGAGGACTGACTACAATGTGCCGCGGTGCTATCCAAACAAGGGGCAACTTTTCGTTGCCATTCAGTGTGCTGCGGCGCCAGTCAAACAAGGGGCAACTTTCCGTTGCCATTCAATGCGCCGCAGTGCCGTTCAAACAAGGGGCAACTTTCCGTTGCCGTGCAACTTTCTTCAAGCAAGGGGCAATTTTCCTTCGGATCCGAGGTTGTGCATCTCGAGAGTGGGTTCTATGCTCGTTGAGCAGTGGCCGTTTGCAAAAATAGTTTGAGAATTTTTACTGAGGTTGACTATTTTCTCGAAAATCATTCTATCTTTTCCAAAACTGGACCCTTTTCTTGGACCCAAAAAAAGGAAAATTTTCAGTGCTCATAGCCTAACTTGCATGATTTCAAATCAAAAACTGAACAAGCATGTAATCTAACTCTCATTTTGGTCAAAACTGTTTTAATAGAAAGCAAAAACAAAAAAAATGGTCAAAATGATGAACTAGGGGCACAGTTGAGTCAGGTGTTCTGTCTTTTCCTCATTATCAACATCATTGACAGAAAGGGCACAATATTGTCAAGAAGGGCACTCTACCTGCCAGAAAGGGCACCACTGAAGCTGACCGACAAACGGCTGAAGGTTCTTTCACCCTCCAAGCAACGAGGTATCAAGCCAAGTGCGAAGCACGAACTGGAATGGGGCAAGATATTCCACTTCCTCATCTGGATAGATCTTATCACATCCAAATTCCCTAGCAAAGCATCATCAATCGATGCCAGCTGCAAATTTGCTACACACCCAGTTGTAGCGCAACCCCTTTGTGGGAGAAACTCACTAGCTGCGTGCAGAAGAAGAAGAATCTAGCAGAATGCTAGGGGCGAGAACCCGCAACTTCCCATTTATCCATCAACCACCCAGGGGAGGGATTGAAAAATGAGAGATTGAAGAATAGAGAGATGTGCGATGAGAGAAAAAGTGAGAAAAGGGCTTTTTCAGAAAAACAGAGCTTGAGGGCCGAGTGATGTGAGAATCACAAATGAGAAAGGGTAGGAAACACTACCCGGTGAAACAGGCTCCCTGTATACGTCTGTGTGTCGTGTCTTTTGTTTTGTTTGTCTCGATTCCTGCTTTGAGTCGTCCCGAGTGTGTCTCGTTGTGTTTAGGTCGTTTACCTATTGTTTTTTTTCTGTGTTGAGATGTTTTGGCTGTGGTCAGTTGTAGGCTCAATACCCGGTTGAGAATCATTTTCTCATTTTCAAAAGAAAAATCGTCCTGTGCTCAGAATGCTGTGCCATTCTCCACATTTGTGCAAAAAGGAATTTGTTCTTTCAAAAACCGCAGGGTTCAACCCAGGTCATGTCAGAACAGTAAAACAAGGACCTATCTGAAGCTATTTAGGCTCTGGACTGCGAAGCAAAAGAAAAAAGGAAAATTTGGAGCATCTTAGCATGTTTTAACTTTAGCAAAATCTAAAACTGCATTCTAGGTGCACCTTCTCAGGCTCGCCGTTTCTCTGGAGTATGAGTGTATCTCAACCCCAAGTGTAAGCCTGCTTCAAGTCCGAATGGCAGTCCAAGCAACACCCGAGGGTTTCACATGCAGATGTTATCTCTCGCCAATATAAACAGGGTGTGCCCTTTTGAGCTGAGTGTGTTGCAAAGTCCTTTAAGAGGCAAATCAGAGGCACCAGAGTACATATTTGATGATCCTCTATTGCATAGAATGTGAACTTTCTTATACACTGCTGTTGTATGCGTGCCGCGCATCGTTATGATTCATGCATAGAATATGCTTGCTTTCGGTTCCGCATAGAATATGCTTTGCTTGTTTCATGCATAGAATATGCTTGCTTTCAATATTGCATAGAATGTGCTTCCATACTTGCATAGAAAATGCCCGTATCTTTTGCATAGAAAATGCCCCCATACTTGCATAGAAGATGCATTTTATCGCACTTTCTTGTGCATTTTATCTCGCTCGCACTGTCTTGTGCACTTACACTTTGTATCTCACTCGCACTGTCTTGTGCATTTCAGAACACTCGCGCTGTTTAGCGTATCGCACTGTCTTGTGCATTTCAAATCACTCGCACTGTCTTGTGCACTTACACTTTGTATCTCACTCGCACTGTCTTGTGCATTTCAGAACACTCGCGCTGTCTAGCGTATCGCACTGTCTTGTGCATTTCAAATCACTCCCACTATTTTGTGCATTTCTAATCACTCGCGTTGTTTAGCGTATCGCACTGTTTTGTGCAGTTTATCATTCGCGCTATTTTGCGCACCTCAATCGCACTGTCCTGTGCTTTGCATATCGTATCGCACTGTCTTGTGCATTTCAAATCACTCGCACTGTTTTGTGCATTTCTAATCACTCGCGTTGTTTAGCGTATCGCACTGTTTTGTGCAGTTTATCATTCGCGCTATTTTGCGCACCTCAATCGTACTGTTTTGTGCAGTTTATCATTCGCGCTATTTTGCGCACCTCCATCGCACTGTTTTGTGCAATTTATCATTCGCGCTATTTTGCGCGCCTCAATCGCACTGTTTTGTGCAGTTTATCACTCGCGCTATTTTGCGCACCTCAATCGCACTGTCCTGTGCTTTGCATATCACATCGCACTATCTCGTGCATTTCAAATCAATCGCGATGTTTAGCGTATCGCACTATTTTGTGCATTGTATCATTCGCGCTATCTTGCGCGTCCCACCTGCACCTGTTAGTGCATTACATTTCACTCGCGCTATTTTGCGCATCGCACTATTTTGGGCACATTATTTGCATTGTGCATGCATTTTATCGTGCTATCTTGCGCACTTTACCTGTATCACACCGCTTTATGCATTTACCCTACTCACACTGTCTTGTGCACTCTCCGGTCTAGGAGACCTTAAATCCTCTAAAGGTGCAATTCCTTTGGTGTTTGTCGTGCCCGAACGACTTCCGGTGGTCTGGTATAGCCACCTGCCTGTGTTTGCGGTGAGTTCCTAGGAGACCAACTGAGACGGTGGAAACTAGAGTTCGAATGGCTCATGCCTAAAACGCAAAGGTTCGGGATTTCCGGGACTAAAGTCTGGTTTAAATACCCAGGGGTATATCCTCGGCTTGAAATCTATATGGCAGCCCCATAGATTGAGATAGCATTTGTATGCACCTCAATTCTGGATACTGATCCAACCTAGTCTGTAACCCTGTTGGAGAATAGGGAAAGCTGCGACCATAGTCAGGGAGAAAAGTAATACCTGCGGTTCAATCAAGAAGAAGCGAGAGATCCCCAGCAGCATGAGGTAAGTCATTGCCAATTACCCCTGTAAGGTACCTTTACCTCTTAGCTATTACATTGCATTTTAGCCACCACATTACAGTGTATTGCATGAATCCTCAATTTTCAAACCGGCTTCGCGTAGCGTGTAAGTCCAATTTTCAAACCGGCTTCGCGTAGCGTATAAGTCCAATTTTCAAACCGGCTTCGCGTAGCGTGTAAGTCCAATTTTCAAACCGGCTTCGCGTAGCGTGTAAGTCCAATTATCAAAATCTTCCCGCATATCATTTGCATTTTGCTCTTGCCTGCGGGCACGCTTGCGGGCATATCTCTGTTCATCTTGTATGATTGTCTAAGTCTTCGGCCTTGTCAAAAATGGGTCGTCTCTAGGCTTTGACATTCACTCCCGTCACTTGTGACTTCCGAGTTCTGTCAAAGAGGGGCAACTGTAGACACCCCATTTTTGACCAACCTTAAGACTCAGACGTCACCGATGGAGCGCTCGGTGATGTTGCATGTCGCGCTCGTTCAGAAGTCTCATAGTCGCGGCCGTGAGCCCTGCCTCCGGACTCCCGAACCCTCTTCTGTGCCTTGCCTCGGTTTGTGAACCAGACTCGGTTTTCTCTGTTTCTTTTCCTGAGGGGAGGGAGAGGTCCCAAAGACCATCTCTTAGTGGCCGTAGGCCATTTTGCCCATTTCGGAGCCCGGTTCCCGGTTTTCGGAGCCGTCAGGCCATGTGCCTTGGTTCGGGACCGCCTAACCATCTCCGATTGCTCTGATTTTTAGCATGCATCTTATTTGCTCCCTTTTGAGGGACACTGGGGTCCGAGGGACCGACTTCGTGGTCGAACACCACTCCCGGTGCCCAACAGTCAGTTTTCGGGGTCCCGAACTGCGCGTTTCGGCCCCCGAACCTTCATTTCGCATCGGTTTGGGCTCATTTTTGGTGGAGGCCTTATTTTCATGGTTAGGAAGCTTGTAGGAGGGTGGGAGGCCAGCAATTGTTTTGACAACCAACCTTTTGTTTGGTCAAAAGTGGTTCAGCATGAATTCGGGAAGGAGAAAAGTCTGCGCGGTTTCACCGAAATGGGCGTAACTCTTTGCACAAGAGGAATTAAAATATGAGGCCACCACCATTGGAAAGCTTACTTCCGGGGCTTCATTTTGCACTCAAGAATCTCCTAAGTCCAAATCCGGGGGGAGGAGATATGGTTGGTTGAAGTCCGGTAGGACTGAATTTGTGCGGCTTTACGGAAACTGGCATAACTTTTTCTACAGGAGGAATTTTAATGCAAGGTTTGCGGCATTGGAAAGCTAACTTCAAGGGCTACATGGCCGGCCACTTTTATGTCTTGAACCTTTTGACCCTAGCCGGCCGGCCATAGGGAGTAGCCGGCCGGCCATGGGGTGGCCGGCCGGCCACCTGCAACCAAAGTACCTAGCCGGCCTGCTTCCTCAGTGGGGGTGTATTACAGCTGTATATCTGTTTTCCCCAAAAATATCTGTACCCGGGGGAAGCTTTTGGAGGAAAACTTGGTGTCATTTTCCTCCTACCTTGCTCCCTCTCTTTGGCCTATATAACCAGCTGCCCAACTCTTGTTTTGGGTTTACAAAAAATCCCTAAGAGGCCTCACATTCATATCTCTCTCCATCTCTCTCAAATTCTCAAGTTTTGGTTCCATTTCTTCATCATCATCAAGCACCACCACCACTACTCTATTTCCAGAAGTTAGGAGAGGTTTCTAGCAGCTAGGAGGCATCCATTCTTCAAGCAAAAGGCAGCCAAGACTTGTCTACAAGGGTAAGTTGCCATTTCCCCCTTTTGTAGTTCATTTTTGCACCAATTTCTTAGCCTATTTTCTTATAGTTTTGGGCTCCGACCCTAACTGAAACTAGGCTTTTTTTTGAGACATTCTTCATGTTTGATCAAGGGCTCAACCCTGTTTGAGCCCTCCATTTGGTACTTGCTTCAATACCCCTTGGTATGCCATTATTTTGCATGAAATTTCTAACCCATGTGTGATCTGTTTTCGAGCATAATGTAAACTTTAAGTGGGCCTATTTTGAGCCCCTCTTCAACATTGAAGAAGGGCTCAACCCTTTTTGAGCCCCCCCATGATGCACTTGCTTCATAATCTCTCCTATTTACCGTAAATTTGCATGATTTGTTTGGCCCATATGTAAATTGTTTCGGAGCATGTCATGAACTGTGAGTAGGCTTATCTTGTGTCCCTCTACAACATTGTAGAAGGGATCAACCTTGTTGGGGGTCTCCATGTTATACTTGTCATTATACCCCTCTTTGACCCCCATTTTTGCATGCTTTTTTAAGCTTATCTAGATTCTGTTTTCGGCCATCATCAGAGCTGGAAAGAGTCATATTTTGATCTTCTCGACATATTTCATTAAGGGTCTTTGTTGGTTTGATGAATGTTTGGGGTACCTCATGTTATAGACTTATGTATCCTATTTCTTGCATGACATTTTTAGTATGTTTTCATACTGAGTTGGGGGATGTAATCTACTGTAAATGTGCATATTTTTAGTCCCTCATCAGTGTTGTAGAAGGGTATTTTTCCATTTGGGCATCGCATGTATCACTTGCTTCAATACCCCTCTTGCGGAGCCATTTTTGTATGCCATTATTGCCCTATCTATGCTTGCTGTTTGGCCATGTTTTAGACTGGAAAATGCTTGTTTTGGGGCTGCCTTGCTACTGTATTTTCATTCCATGTCCATATTGTGCATGCATTGCATAGCTATAGGCCATTTCGGGTGCCTAAATTCATGTTTCGGGGCCATTTCATGCATCGGGTGTACTTTCGCCTCATTTCGGGGCTGTTTTCCCCCACATTTCAGTGCCAAAATTCATTTGCATGTTTGCATATCATTTCCATGTCATTTCATGCCTTACGGCCATCGCCTCGGTTTGCGCGCCCGTGTGCACGCATTTCGAGGCGCTTCATTTTCATCCGACGGCCTCTTATGTGAGTGTAGCTGAGGCTCTCTCATGTTAGTGTAAGTCCATTTTGCATTCTGTATGTCATTTTAGTCTCATCGCATTGCGTATGCCATTGCCTTGGTTTGCGTGCCTGTGTGCACGCATTTCGAGGCATCTCATTTTCATCCGATCGGCCTCTTATGTGAGTGTGGCTGAGGTCCACTCGTGTTAGTGTAAGTCCAATTGGCATTGCGTATGCCATTTCATGCCTCAGGATCATCGCCTCGGCTTGCGTGCCCGTGTGCACGCATTTCGAGGCATCTCATTTTCATAGCATTGTACATGCTAGGATTGTATTTTAGTTGCATTCATGTATATCAGGCATATTGCATCGTGTTTGGGATAGGAGTTACCCCGGGCACGGGAAACGAGACGCGTTTCGTACTCCGAGTGACGGAACGGGTCTCAATTCCTAAGTCACCGACACTCCGGATTACCTATGATGGAGTTAGGTTTTGTTGTAGCATTCATCTGCATTCATCCTATATTGAGTTGTGCAATCCGACTCCTCGGCCATCATGCATCGAGATGCGTGATTGGTGGTACGAGGATCGAGGCATGCATATATCTGTGAAATACATTGCTATGCCCCTTTCCTGCTCTCTGTTACAGCAAAATGAAGAATCAGCAACTTTTCGGAGTCTGGCACGCATTGCGAGAAACATTGCAAACAGAGGCTAAATTGGGCATCCCAGTGGATTTCCAAAAAGGCAGCCCAGCATACATCATTCAGCGGAAGTGAGGCAGCCCCTGGCTTGCATGCCAGTTTACAGTTTTTCTTAGTTAATTTGTTAATTAATTAGGAATTTGTATATTATTCGGACTGTATATTTCGGACTGTATTATTCTTTCATTTCGGACTGTATTATTTATTCGGACCCTCTGCGCGAGGGCATAATTGTAATAAGTGTGCGTGTGTGTGATGTATGTCTTCCAACCCCGCGTCTTTCTTCCCTTTTATTTACCTGCTTATGATGGTTAGATATAGGGCATATTTCAATTAGCATACAGTATGACAGCATGTTTGCATCATTCATCTGTTTTGCATGCACCGGGCTCGGCGCATCATACAAACTGCATTTGTATTTCAATTCCAAGTTGAATACGTGTTAGTTGTAGCATTCCATATGCCATGTTTAAAATAGCCGAGCCTGCTATAGTTGCATTATTGCATGCGTTGCATTAGACATTTCTGTATAATTAGGATCATGCATGATTTCTAATCGGTTTTCTGCTTTGGCTCGGAGTACTTGGTGAGTTTTATGCTTTAGCATCCTTGCATGCGTGTGAGTGTTGCCATGAATAGCATGCTTACCATGAGGCTATATGCTTATGTGATATAACTGCCTTGAATGCCTGTGGGTGGAGGTTGGGTTACTTGAATTGGGACAATTCATCAAATGTTCGTTTTAAGCCCACTAGATAGTGGCAAAATCATGTTTTCTTAAGCCCACCTGAGGGTGGCAAATCCACGTCTTAGCCTACCTGCGGGTAGCACCATCAAACCATTTTCAAACAAACAAACATGAAATGTTTTGTTCCAATTCAAGCGACTCAGTCTATACTTATTTGCTGTGCGCATCACATAGTAACCTAGGCTAATAACCGGAATAAGAACACATAGTGTTTTCAAAATAAGATATCATGGTTAGTAGAGGCCGGTCTTTGACTGGGCGAGCGGGGGTGCTCACGAAGTGACCTTCCCCAATCGTACCCAAGTTCCCGAGCCGAGGCAACTTTGGTGATGACGGACACGTGGCCTTTGGCACCGAGTCAGGGTTTCCTAAATTTCCCATTTAAAAAAAAAACAAAAAAATTTAGGTGGCGACTCTGTATCTGGCGAAGCAGTCCATGTTTGGCACTTCTTTCAAAAAATCTGTTTTCCAAAACGATTTGCCGGATTTGGACTCTTTGGTTCAAGATTAAGAACCGTGACATTTGAGTCCTTCGAACTGTAGTGACCCAATATCGAACCAGAACCGGGGGGGGGGGACTCGCACTCCCTTTCCCCGGGATGCGTTCGGGGACGTCTACAATGCTCTTTGGCAATGTCTTTGCCAAGGATTTCCGTAGTGAACAGTTATCTTTTAGGCCGTTCTTGAAAGATACGACCGCTACCTCCTGGTTGCACTCAGGTATTCGATTGAACACCTCGTAGTACCTTTTCGCATAGGCCCTGAGGCCTTCATCCTTGTTGATTTTTAAAGCCATTAGCGCGTCCACCCTTAATGGCTGTAATTTGTTTGTTACGAACCTGACCACAAACATCTCGGCCAGGCCATCCCATGTCTTTACGCTTCCCTTCGATAATTTATGGAACCAATCTGATGCAATCTCCCCAAAGGACGAGGGGAATACTTTGCAGAGTAGTGGCTCGTTTCCACTGTACAATGCCATTGAGTTCAGAAATAGTCCAACGTGGAAGTTAGGGTCTGACTTACCATCGTATATTTGAAACCTCGGCATGCTGAATCTTTTTGGTGCTTCAAATTTGTCCAGTTCTACCGAGAACGGTGTCCTCGGCTTGACGGCTGAGGTTACCTCGGCTTCAGCGTTCTGTTCCTTCCTCTTGAGGTAGTTTCTCAGGTCTTCTTTACTCCTCCCCGGAGCTCGGCAGTCTATGGACTTCAGTCTCTTCGGCACACTACTCTCGGCCTCGTGATGGGCCCGTTTGGATCTTTCTCCATGGGTTGTGTCAAAGCAGAGTGCTTGCTTTTGAACATGCCGATGTTCTCTTGGTTCCTGATCCTTCGTTTGATACGTTCTCTGGGACTTCTCTTGTCTTGGTTCCTCTCGTCTGTCCTCCCCGGAGGGTGGATGAGAGTGCCTTTTGCTCCTGGAGTGTTGTGGTGCTTCAGGAATTATTTTCCTTCCTCCCTTCGGAGTATTAACTGCTGGAATTGGCGTGTCTTGCAGCGGGTATGGTGGCTGCATGACATTGTTTTGCATCATGAAGTTGACGACCGACTGTAGGTCAGCCAACTTGTCTGCCAGTTCTTTTACTTCGTCATCCCTCCTTAGGTACCTATCCCTCCATACCTGGAGGCTGTCTTCATTGTAGTATCTGCCCTGGTCTGTTTTCTTTGAAGTGTCGCCCTCCTGGACGACGTCCTTCCCCCCGTGTCCCTGGCTACGGGCTTCTTCGTTATGGTGGTTTCCTTCGGCGTCAAGGTTGATAGGCCTGCCACTCCCAGCAGGAGCGTCGTCCCCAACCTTTTCGTTTTGTGCGTCACTGGCCATCTATTCGTCTTTCTTTCCCACAGACGGCGCCAAATTGTGTGAGTGATTTTCTGACCACACTGCTCTCTTAGGAATTCAGCTGTAGAACACAGGCAGAATAGACGGCACCTTGCTGTCCTGCACAGAAAGAAAAGGTTCTGGCGGTGGTTCTTCCACCCGGGGGGACTCCGACGATCAAGTTAGTATATCTCTCAAAGATAATCAAGTATTCAACTCACAAGTTTGAGTATTAAAAACATACCGTTGACCCATGGGGGTGCCTACCTTTTATAGTCAATACAGTCCTAGTCCCAATAGGAGCCTAACTCCAATGGACTCAGGATTATTGCTAATCTGGAACTCCCAATGGGTCTAGGACAAAACTCTCCAAGAGTTTTTCCTATATCCAAACTGAAGTCTTCTTCCAATCTAGGACTCCTGTCCTTTATCCGCTTATCTCGGATTCCGATATCTTCGGAGATCACCTCGGCAATTCCGTGATTACCTCGGCATAACTTACCACGACACGTGGCACCTCGGCCGACACGTCGGCGTCACCATGCCACGTGTTGGTACTCAGAAAATATGTTCCCACAGTCTTCATCCATAATACTATTAACAGCTTGAGAGTGCAGTTCTCTCATTTATACGTTGTCAAAGGACAACCGCAGCCACTCTTCCCCTTCGAGCAAAGAGCGTTCTTGGATGCATATTTTTTTAGTTGTCATCTTAACTTAAGGGAGCGTTTGAGTTTGATAGGTTTATTTTAGTACCAATTTTGGTAATTCAAACTGTGGGGACATAATTTTTGAGTGCCGACACGTAGCCAAGGTGGCATTGAAGTGTCAGCTGAGGAGTCACGTGTCCTGATCATGACGCCAAGGTAATCTAGGCCAGGTCGAGGTTATCTCTGAAGATACCGGAGTCCGAGATAAACGGATAAGGGACAAGAGTCCTAGAATGAGAGAAGACTTCAGTTTGGATAAAGATAAGACTCTTAGAGAGTTTATCCCAATCTTACTGGGAGTCCAAGATTAGCAGTAATCACTACAACAAAATGGTACTTTAATGACAAAATTACTTTGTCTCCAATAGTGAAATTTTCGTCACCAAATTGATCCGTGACGAAATAATTTCGTCACCATGTTCGTCATCAATTCGTCGTCACTAAAAGTTCCTGATGACGAAAATTTATTGTCACCTATTATTGGTATTTGGTGACGAAATATTTCGTCACTAAACGTTAAATATTTTGTCACCTATAACGTCCATTTCGTCACTAGAATTAAATAAACTTCTATTATATTTGTTTTGGGTGACAAAATATTTCGTCATTAAAAATAGCGATAAATTTTTTAGTGACAAAAATAACGTCACCAAAAGATGGAAAAAAAGATCCTTCAATGATGAAAACTTTTGTCAACAAATATTTTAATTTATTGATGAAATAGTGAATGTGTGACAAAATTATTTGTTGGGATTAGAAAGTTTTAGTGTCAATTTTTTTTTGTCGCCAATAATAAATAAATTTTAAAAATTGAGGGGAGGGTTATATTTGCAATTTATATATTTTGTTCAATAAACAATACCTGTACATTTTAATAATCTATTAAATAAAACATCTAATACAAATCAATATAAAATTAAACTGTTCATTATCATAAAACAACCCAAGCAAAATACATGTCTCATAGTATCAAGAAATTAATATATAACATCCAAACTATAACATCTATTCTAGTAAAATCAAAAACTACAACACAATCAAAATAACTTGTGCATTTTAATAACCTGCTGAATATAATATCTATTACAAATCATTACAAAAACTTGTTCATTTGGTAACATCAACAAAAACCTGTTCATTTTAATCTATTCAATAAAATATCAACAAAAAGATAAGATCCATCACAATATAATCATAACCCACAACAACATAGTCAAAATACATGTTTGGTAATATCAACAAAAAATACAACTACATTGTGATGGATGTGTCTGGTAATATTAACAAAAAACTCTTGCTATGCAGGTTACCAAATTCGTTCATCTCCAATCTGCCATTTAAAAAAGAAAAAATAAAAAAAACAACAACAACAAAAGGTTAAGGTAATCATTCACTAAATATGTTAATATGCAACCTAGAAGAGAAAAAATAAAAATTTCAAAGTAAATTTTAAATCAAATTTTACCGTGCTTGTTCCGTAAATTCTTACAACTTACATTAGTGAATGTGAATCTCTTGAGTGCAAGTTTCAGAGCTTCAAGACATTGTTTCATTGACCTGATATCTGGAAGTCCATTACCAAGCTCAACCTCACCCTGTTTCCAAAGAAATTAAGTTTGTCTTCCTACAGAGAAAGCAAGTCAAAAGGCATATTGAATCAGTAGAACCTTGATTCTCTGGTGCTCTTCATTGTTGGGATCAAAAGAATCAGTGATGCACCACTCATAAGCAGCAAAACATTGGCCAGGCTTCAACACTCCGAAAATCTCTTTGTAGCAATCCACCTAGTTAACACCCACCCACCCACCCACCCACACACACACACACACACACAAAAAAAAAAAGGATTAAACAAAGTATATATAAATAGAGGGACCTATACAACCCGATATGTAAGATTAGACAAATTTACACATGAACCTAATGAGCATTCTGACAGCATACCACATTGGTGCATGACAGGTAGCTTCTATTGCAAATATTGCATTAAAACTGTTGTCAGAAAATGGCATATTCATGAAGTCAGCCTTCACATAGCTGCAGTTGTTGTCCACTCCTGCAATGCGGTTCAGTTCCTGCAGAGCAACCAAAAGCACTCAAAGCATATAAACAAGCAAAAAACTCTTAACTGTTTTAGTGGTTATGAACAGGAAAGATAGTTGAATTTTAACTAGAAGATTCCACTATAATAGTATGTATTCAAAATCAATGCAGATATGAAGAAATAGTTCTGTTATACACCAACATGAAAATTACTTACTGTTCCTCTTGTTATTTGATAGTCATTGTTGTTTATCCCTGTAATGTATGTATCACTACACAAGGTCATCAATATCAGTGCTATAACTTGAAAAAATGGACAAAATTAACAAAAAAAAGTTGAGTTTCCTATTTTGTGGAGGTGTAATGTGATTCTCAGAAACAGTAAGGGGAAAGAAAAGAAAAGTAAAGAGAGAGAAAAGGGAGATGGTGAACCACAACAAACTGTAGAAAGAAGTAGAAAATTTGGTACAAATCTTGCCTATCTCCCATCATGACCTCGAATTAAATGAAGAAAATAAGAAACGTAGGTGCTGGAATGCAAAGGTGTAAGATGCACTAAACTTGCACTCAATGCCTTTTTATATTCAAGTGATATACAGCAAATGTGAATCCTCTTGAGTGCTACAAATAATTTAAGCACATTGATTTCACGATTCCTTTCTCTTTCACAAAACCAACTCAAAGCTATGCAATAATGGATCCTTACAAAATAAAGTCATATATGACATGTATACTTGTCAAGAAAAGAGAAAAAAGAAAAAAGAAAGTATGATGCATAACCTGAAGTAATCCTTCTCTATCTTTCCTATTCCCTATTTCTTTATTTTTATTTTTTAATTTCGATTTTGTGTTAATAATGAAAATCATAACTTGTGTTACACGTGCTCTTCTAAATTTGTTAATTAACCATATCAGACACTCGACACTTGAGTAAGGATATGAAATATTTGTCCAATATGTCTAGTTGGACATGCACATTGAATATGCCTAAAGGCATCTCCAGCCCTTCACTTTACTCGTTTCAAATGTACATTTGAGCAGAAATCCCCTCCAAAACCTGTGTTTGTACGAATTCATAACATCAGAGCAGAAATCCCCTCCAAAAAATGTACAAGTGTGTTTTCGAAAATAGACCATCCATTTTTTCAGAGACACACATGAGCCCAATATTAAGAATTCAAGGAAATGAGCCCAATATTACTTACAAAAGCATTTAACAGATGTTTCCTAATACAAGTATTTTACACACTTCCCTGGCAGATTCCCATAACTACATATTTAATACTTAGAAATTAAGGCACCTCTAAATCATTTTCTATTTCTAGAAATATTAGCGTAGTTTTAAATACATGTTTCTTTAACTTCAGCAACAATTGCTTTTTAGACCTATAAATAATTTCCTCAATTTCTATAATCCAGGCAAATCAGAAAGTAAATTCCCGTTGATGTTATGTATGTGTGTGTGAGAGAGAGCAAGTGAATTACTCATCCTACAAGTTGCTTTCAAATTTGAACACACAATACCATCAACCACACATTACACATGTCAATTTTTAAAACATGAACCAAAGAAACAAAATGATAATGCATTACAATAGGATTTTCTCTAAACAATATGAAACATATAGCTCCTTTTCTCCCACATATGTATGTTTTCAACTAATCTATCATGTTATTCTTTATTTGTAGTAGCTATCTCTAACTCATTCGGCTTTGGAGGACACAATGCGGTGATTGCTTTCACTCCATATTTACACCCTAAAAAGGACTCAAGGAAAGAAATTCCCTGCAAAATGAACATAGAACAGAGGGTCGGTTTATAGAACCTGTGCATGTGCATATAATCTTTCATGTGTTCTACAAACAAAACCTGTGTTTCTTTTTTCTTGACAAGTATACATGTCATACATAACTTGTCCATTTATATATATACATATATTACAAAACTAAAATCACTTCCTACCATGTCGCATTTCAGACAGTTGCAGCCAGGGCTCACTCAATGTCAACTAATTGGCAAGTTTTTTATTATGTAACCCCAAATCAGAACTGGTCAAATCTCCTCTTCAATTCTAGCACATTGCCCATATTCAGTGTTTATTCGCTTTGTACACAAAATATATAGGTAGTGGGAACCCACGTCCAGTTGTTAAGTTAATATAATTTGTTAAGAGGGAGAAAGCTTCAATCAACTACTAAACAAATACCTACACTGATTGAAGGGCTATAAAAAGGGTTAGCATTCCCTTTCTAGAAGTATCAAGTAGTAGTAATTTTGGGTATTACAAACAAAGCCTAAGAAGTGCATCTGAAAATGGCCACTTCTTTGCCAATGGCACTATGTGCCTTGGCAATATGTTTGTTAGCTACACATGTAGCAGCTGACTACAAGCCTTACACTTATGCATCTCCACCACCATCACCTTTCTATTACAGCTCCCCAAAGCCACCACACCAGACGGTTAAAGCAATCGATAACATGTTTGTACGAATTCATAACATAGATGTAAATAAAGCAATTAAATTGGACATCAACAATACCTTTGTTTTCTCTCTTGAAGCACTACTGAGTCTTGGCATTAATTGAAACCTTCATCGATACGTACCAGTGACACCAAAATAGAAGCCATCAAAAAAAAAATTTTAAATTTAACAAAATCAATACCAAAAACAATTGAAGTTAAGAGACTTGGTAAATTGACATTATTAAGTCCCATTTAAACATTCATAACAAGCATCCAAGTTAAACACTAAACCCCAAATTGAAAAGCCCCAAATTTTGAAATTGAAAAACCCTAAGCCCTAATTTTCAAATTGAAAAGCCTCAAATCAAAACTCAAAACCCTAGTATCTAAACATGCACCTGAAATTGGACGGTGGGAGGGAGAGGTGCGAGAGCTCCGGTCGGAGGGAGAGGTGAGACAGCTCCGTTTGCTTCGTTCGCGGGGTTTTCGTCGACCGGAGGGAGAAGCGAAGATGAACCGGGCTGCGAAGGAGGTAGCTCCGAAGGACTGCTCGAGCAACGCAATGGTCGTCACGAGCGAAGCAATGGCTGTTGCTCCGAAGGACTGCTCTTCCCTCCGTCTCTCTTTATGGTCTCTTGTCCCTCCATCTCTTCTTCGTCTTCTCCCCTGTTAGTCTTCTCTATTTTTCCCTTTTTCTTTTTTTTGGGACCAGGGAGTAGAAATTTAGACAAAATTTTATGAGGAAATTTTAATTGAGGCAAAATTTTGAAGGGCTTGTTTCAAATATTGAGAAGAAATTTGAGACAAAATTTTGTAGTAAAGATTGGTTTTAATTTATATTTTTTTTAAGTTTTATTATTTATGTTTGTAATTTTACCTTTATTAAGGTTTAATTAATATTTTGAATGAAAATAAATAAATTTAAGAAATTTTATGATTTTAATCAATAAATAATAATTTTATTAAAAAATAATTATTATTATATTCTTAATAATTTATTATTTAATTATTAATATTTTTTTTCAACTGATTATTAATAGTTATTTCAAATCGTAACAAAATTAATTAATATTAGGAAACATTCAAAAACTACGTAGTTTTGATACAAAATATGTAGTTTTGATACAAATATCACAAGAGAGAGAGGAGACATAGGAGTGATGAGAGATGAGTGAGAGTGAGCACCGAACGAGGATGGATCGCCGGAGAGAGGAGGGACGGAGAGAGAGAGAACTGGATGGAGGAAGGCGAGAGAGAGGTGAGGGAGAGAAGATAGAGCGAGAGAGAGAGAGCGAGATACCTGTTGTAGCGAGCGCCGGCCGGCGACGTACGGTTAGCCAGTGTGACAAGATGGACGGACGGGTGTGACGGAGATGAATGGGTGAGGGGGTGACAGAGAGATATAGAAAGTAAAATACTGCATCTAAACAGAGAGATATCTATATGTTGGTTCAATTTTTTTTTTTTTATTGATTTTAAGCATTTGGTGACGAAATTTGATTTTCCTCTCTAAAAATAATACATTTTGAGATGAAATTATTTCCTCTCTAAATTTTTTTTACAATGGTGACGAAAAATTTCGTCTCCAAAATGGCGCCAAATCTTCCGCCAAATTTTAACAGGGTGAGAAACTGTTTTGTGACGAAAAATAAAATTTAGAGACGAATAAATTTTTTTGTCACCAATTGTTTTTTGATTTAAGCATTTGGTGACGAAATTTGGTTTTCGTCTCTAAAAAATAGTACAATTGAGAGAAACGAAATCTTATTTTCATCACTAAAAACATGTATATTTGGAGACGAAATATTTTTTCGTCATGCATTTTCGTCACCATAGACCTTTTTTGTTGTAGTGAATCCAGAGTCCATTGAAGTAGGCTTCTATTGGGACTAGGTTTGTGTTGGCTATATAAAAGGGAGACACCCTCATGGGTCTAAGGTATGCTTCTATATTCTGAATAGTGAGTTAAGCACTTTTGCTATCTTTGAGAGATAACTGACTTGATCGTCGAAGTGCCCCCGGGTGGACGAACCACCGCCGGAATCTCTTCTTTCTGTGATAGGTCGTTCGGGCTTAATCTATTTTGCCGGTGCTCTCCAGCTAAGTACTAGTTTGGCAGTGTGGTCAGAAATCGACTCACACAAACTTTTCACTTTTAAGACTAGTTAAGAATAATATTTATGCAAAAAATAAGATAGTTGGACATCAGTAACTATATATTTGAATCATATTTGTTTTAAAAAAATATACGACAAATATAATTTCAATAATAACTATTCATTTTATGTAATACAAATTTAATTCAAACTTATAACTACCGATGTTCGATAGTATTGATTTTTTACAAAAAAAATTAACTCAACAAATTCTAAAAAGTTAATGATTTGGATTACCAAAGACGGCTTTAAAATAGACTTATTAAATTCAAGCACTCTTTCAAATTGAGATGATAAATTTAAAAGAAGTAGAGCCTTTTAATTCTATAACCAATATGTAACTTTGAAATGAAAAAGGAGAGTGGTTGGATGATTTGTGTTTGCTAGTCGCTTTGGATTGGAAAACTTTGGCTTTGTTTGGAAGGTAGCTAAAAAAAAAAAAAAAAAGGGTAAATTACAAACTCACTTCTTGAGATTTATTTAAATTTTAAATTTTAAATTCTTTTTTGTGATTCTAGAAATTATATTATGCCCCTAAGTTTTTAATTTCATAATAAATAGGTCATTTTGTTAATAAATCATCAAATTAATTAATGATTTTAATAATGTTAAAATTTTATTTTAATTAATAATTTAGATAATTTTATTATTGTATAGGTGAACAGTTAGAAATTTTATTTTTTCAATTAATTCTGTTAAATAAAAAATTCTAACAATGATGTATTTGTAATTTTTCAAACTACATGGGTAATTCGTATTTTAAGTAAATCTCAGGAGTGTATTTGTAATTTATGCAAAAAATAAAATAAAAAATATTAAAAAGACACTATAAATTATCAAATTGTTTTTTACTTTTTTACAAATATTTTTTTTCCCGTTTTGAAAAGCTAAAAAAAAAAAAAAAAAAAAAAAAAAATTGTCAATTTCTAAACCAACCCATTGATTTGGTACAAGTCTCTCTTCCTACATGTGTTAGTACGTGACCCACATGCCATGCCATATGATGGTTGGTTTGGTTTGGCTTGATATGAGTGAGCTGTTTTGTTTGGAAGTGGGGAATCTGATGCTGCTGCTCCTGCTGACGGTGGCCATGGCCTCAACTTTGGCAATGTATGTGTCGGTGAATTTGGCATTCTTTGCCAAACTTAAGTCTATTCTTTGCCATTGTTCGTCAAACCTAACTCTCCTTATTCAAAGACAGTCATTTTTTGTTTTGGGTAACGACGCTTTTTACTTATTGCAGCCCTAGTTTGAAATGTTCTTTTATTCTAATTTTCTGTGAAAAATAATTTTTAAAAACAAAAGATTAAAAAAAATATATTTTAAATATCTCTTTACAGTCATTTTATTTTATACCATATTTCTCATATTTATTTTTCATTTCGTCTTCTCTATTACACATCTCCTTAGAAAAGTATGAATTATAGTGTTTGTTCATAAAATAAGGTAATGGACGAAGAAATTGTGACGAATGACCAGCAAAAAAATGAAAATATTAAATTTTTTTTTTTTTGTTGGTTTGATTTTTTTTTAATCGAATCTAGATATGGTTGTTTGACTTTTGCTCGGTGCAGTAGAACTGACCAAAACCAAATAGCTCGGAGCCCCATTGTTGAACAAAATCAAATTGCGCAAACAGCCAGTACCAAACAAATTGAAATACCCTTACATCCATTGCCAAGCGTATAGATCCATCATGTTTGGCATCCTACAAGCGGACTCACATTGCATGTTCGAAAGCCCAAAAACGGACAAAGGTCATGTGTTCGGCGAACCAGAACCAAACGATTTGTAAAACCTGCATAAATGAAAACATAAAACAAAAAATCAAATGAGAATGCTTGTCGAATTGTGTTAGGGATAACAAAAAAACATATCAATCTTCATAGAAGGTTGCCGGTGAAGTATGTCATAGATGGTGTGATGGTTGGATTATGTCACCTATGGGGAAAAATTGGGTGGTGGTTAGAGATGGCTGCAATGGTAGCCTGAGATGGTAAAAGGAAGAAGAAAATGAATGGAGCAAAAAGGGAAAAGAAGATACGTGTAAGGAGAGGAAAGTATGGGTAAAGATACGGATATAATTGGTATATTGAGAAGTATAACAAGACAAAATTAAAATTAATTTTTTTTTAATGAGTGTTGTAGACACCTCATTTGGACCGACTATTAAGATTTAGGCGCTTGAAATGCTTCTCAATGATAAAAATAATTTCAACTTTAGAGATGTTTGAAATTGTTAAAACTGTATTACCATTTGTGCCAAAAATTATTTTATCTAAAATTACTGTTTTTTTGACTCGTCTTGAGAGCTTAATTTCACCTAGTAAAAATTAGAATTTGAAAATGTCTACTTCACGAAATTGTAGCCCTTTGAGTTAGCTTTTTAATGTTGCTTGATTCACCTCAATCCGATATTGGATGAGAGATATATGCCCAAAATACGAAAGGTTGTCAAGGATGTTCATGAGTTGGGCGAGAGGTGCTGCAAGTTAATGATGGGGAAATCCTATAGTGACCTTTCTTGACCCCCAAGGCTCCCATTACCTGTAAATACACCCCATTGCCAACCTTTTTAATGGTTCCCAACTATTAGAGTTAAATTGAGTATTTTTAGTGAGTTAAAAGAGTGAAACTCAAACCCTAGCCTTCAAATCCAATATTTCTAACCCTAATACAGCAGCAAAATAATTTCAAAAAGTAAATCTAAGATTGAAGAAAGTTGATCAATGCATAGCTAAAACTTGAGAGAAGTATTCAAGCAAGTTTTGTACTCTTCGATTTGATTATCAAACCAGAGATATTGTTCTTCTTCTTTGTTAATATTAGTATGAATTAGGCCTTGTTTGGACATATGTTATTTTAGTAACTTTTGACTTTTTTACGAAAAGATATGCAAAAAAGTAAAGAAAGTGATGTGACAACTTATAGTGACTTGTTGTCTTTTTGGCTAAAATAGTTACTTTTCAAATGAGGCCTTAATCATATTTTTATTATTAAATCATGGTTACGGAGTTAGCAAACATGTATAATCATATAAGTTGGTAGTTTTGCATGTTCATTTTATTTTGCATGTTCTAGTTAGATGTACACTTGTTGCATGTTTAGGTTAGTTTAATCTTGATATTGTCATACATGTAACCCAGTTTAATCATCATATAATATTCAGCATGTTTAGATTTATTTTGGGTTAGTTACTTTGTGTGCATTAAATCATGTTAGTAGTCTTAAACCGTGCTTAGGTTCATATGTATTATTTATTCACATCATACATGTTTGATGTTGGCGGTGGAATACGGGTAAGTTTCCTTGTTGTTCATAGCATATTGGTTGTACTTGATGTATTGTTTTTCAATAAATCAAGTCTATGTGTTTTTCATGATCCATTGGTTGTTTTGAATGTTTTTATTAATATTGCTTGATTTGGGTTATGTTTATGACCACATGAATAAAAAGATTTGCTTTTTGATAGAACATCACAATTTTTGGTTGAAAAGATATGACTATATTCATTTAATTCATATTAAGTGCTATTTATTTATTCAATTACCTACTTGATAGGTTAGTAATGGATTAGAATTAATAATGAATTTTGTGAAATAATTTAATCATGAAATCTCATAAAATAAAAGGTTAATAAAGGCCAATCACTTGATTGGGCGAGAGAGAGGGGTAACAATTAATGATCTTCCCTCTTGTACCAAGTTTATAGCTTCTTGAGAGTTTGATTCTATGATGATATGAGGATGCCACTAATCACAAGCAATTAGAAGACTCAAAGCTTAGCCACAAGTGCAAATGCCTAGCCTATTCATTAGTTAAATTCTAAAATCCACTTGCCATCACTATCTTGAATAAATTTGTCTATTTATGGTTTTAAAAGTAAAATCTTGAGATAAATTATATTTTTCTCCTTTTACTTTTATCTAAATTTCTTTGTAATATACACAGAGGGTGGAACAAAAATGATGGAATCAACACACAATCAAGAAATAGAATTTAAAGCTAAACTGAAATTCCAAAGGGCCAATAAATTTTAAAGCATCATCAAAAGTTTTATGGAATTAAAAATTCTATTCTTAAGCTAGCTGCAAAAATCCAAGGCACCTAAAGATTTTTACACATAACAAGTTAATTAGATTATTCTCTATTTTTTATTTTCCATTCTCTATCTTTTACCATCCCAATAAAGTTTCTCTTTGAATTAGATGTTTTAAATTAAGGTTAAAATAAACTATTGAGACAATAATTTCTTTACAAGTATGAGTATTATCAAAGCACCATTGTAAATAAATATATTCACAAACATATATAAAGAGACATTTTCAAATTTTATTTTATTTATTTATTTATTTTTTTCTGAACTTGGCCTTCCTAATATTTGTAGATAATTTTATCTAATTTCCAGATCATTTTTCATAAGTGAGATAACTTTCCTAGATTTTTAATTATTTAAGAAATACTCCAACGCTTTCCAAATTCATCAATTGCTACGAAAATTGAATTTTCTTTCAAAGCACTAACTCTTTTTCAATAAAACCTTTTTCTCTTGAAATCTAACACTTCAAGGAAGGTTTTGATATAAAAATGAGGTCAAGGAGATTTTTCTGTAGTTTTCTAGAATTTTTGAAAGTGGTCTGGAAATACTGGTCTTTCATGCACAACACTTGAATTAAGAAGAGTAATAGAAAATGAGGAAAACCATGAGAAATTTTCTTTTTTTCTTTATGATGAAAACATGCTAAGTAATATATAAACAACTCGGATTTTTAGATTGAATGTGTGCCTTTGGAAATAATATAACAAATGGATAGAAAATGATAACTTTGTTTCATTTTAAGAGGGAATAGATGCAAGGTGTGTAACGCTCCAAATTTCTAGCCCAAATGATAATACAACAATTATGGTTTTTTTCAAGAAAAACCGAATATAAATCTCCAAACTTACATTAGATGATACAATAGTTCTTCATGCAACAATACATTAATCCAACAACAAGTAAATAAATAAATAAATACTCCCAAGGGTTTACAAGTTTCCAAGGCTTGAGCCTAGTTACACAAAACGGTTATTCAAACCCACACACATACAGCCCTTGGCTTACACATAGAGTTACAGCAAAATGAGAGTCTCGTATTCTCAACACACATTTCCTCACTTTTAGTTAGGCAGTTATCACCACATCTTTTCCTGCACAAAAATCCCGTAGGGTGAGCATAACCCAGTAAGAAATTCTTAACAAAGTATATATATTTTATACAAGTCTCAAGAGATAAATGCACACGCCATGCTATTCCCTTTTGAAAGAAAATCACATATTCCTCTTTGAAAACCATCATGCTCAATGATGTCATCTATTCCCTTTGAAAGAAAATCACATATTCCTCTTTGAAAACCATCATGCTCAATGATGTCATGCAATTTCAATTCTTCAAAACTTAACAATTCATTTCAAGAGCGGTAAATACAACTCTGGTAATTCCTATGTCGGTGTCTGCAAGTAGACTATACAAGTACTACCAATTTGTCATTTTTACCAATATTAACCGGAAGGCTCGACACCTATCCGCGCGGGTTTTCGGTCTTTCACCTCGGACTCTCAGGCCAACTTATTCAATATCATCTACACCACCTATCAAGACTTACCAACGTATTTATCCCAAAATCATTCCATGAAAATTTGTTTCTCAACATTCTTTTCTCAATGCAAGTTTTCAAATCAACTTTCAAAGTTTAATATAATCAAATGAATTGATATGCCAATAACACAAGATGAATATAAATACTTTTATTCTAATTCATCATCCAAGGAATATTACAATTCTCTCTTCTCAAGTATCCTCAACAATTAGTCATTTCAAGACTATTTCAACATTTTGAATAATAATTTCCAAAATGAACAACAATTCACATATTCCCTGAAATTTATCATTTATATAAATATGAATAAGAAATTTTCCAACTATCCATTTTATTTTGACACACAAAATAAATATAACAATATCATTCATGGATTTTCAGTCTCTTTTTAAAAAATTCCCAAATTCTAGGTTTTCTCACCAAAACTATACAACTAATATCTTTTGAAAGAAAACTTTTCAAAAATCATCTTTTCTTCAATCAACGAAGATCAAAACCCATAAGATCATTTTAAAAGAACAAGAAACAAACCCACTTTCAAAATCGTTCAACTTCTTGAATCAACAATCAATTTTCAAAGCTATTGAAAGATGATTTCGAAAATCATATAGATCTTGCAAAATATATAATATATATATATAACTCTAAGAAATCCCTATCTCAAGTTTTGAAGAAGAAATGAGATGAAACCCCCAAAATCAACGGTATCGAAACTCGATTTTCACCGCACACAACGAAACCCTCGAAAAGTTAACCAACTTTGATGAAGAGCTTATGGCAGAACTCTAATGGATTTTGAGAAATCAAGGTTTTGATCCAATTTAGCGTAGGGAAATGTAGAGAGAAGGGAGAGGAAAGAGCTTTTAGAGAGAGAGAGATATACAAAAGTGATATGAAATATCAGATTCACGAACTGATATAACATGGTCCGCTCGAGTGTGGAAAGCCCCGTTCGAGTGCCAAATACACTTTCCTAGTACTTTTGCAGACAGGTCAAACTTCTGAAACCAAACATTCTCTGCTCGATCACATAAACGGCCGCTCGAGCGGACAAGCAACTTCTAATGCATTTTGCATTTTTGCTTCGAGGGCGCTGCCCCTCAACCCCGCCAAGGCGCTGCTCTAGGACCCACCAAGGGACGTTGCCCCTTGGACGCTTGCGGTTGACCGGGCAGCTCAATCCCCGCCAGGGCGCTGCCCTTGGACCTGCCAAGGGGCGCTGCCGCTTGGACCCCCGTGAGTTGACTAGGCAGCTCGATCCCCGGCATACTCAGCGAAGTGGCAAAATTGAGATCGCTATAAGGTGACAATCAAGGCTTAAGTTTTCTTCTTTAAACACATGAACACCATATATACACTTTTGAAATTAATATTTGAAGCCTCTTATATCATGTATTAGAATAAGAAAATAAAACAGAGGGTTATGTTGTGACTTACTTGTTTGCTAGATTTGCTAAGGTTGTGGTGTGTTAAGTGTGTAGAAAATGCTAGGTGGATGGTTAGTATTTGCACTCTCAAAAACCAATTTGTTGATTTTATTAACTGATTAAATAAATTGCTTGGCATTTTATTTTGCACTTCTGTATATTATTCTAAGTAATGTTATATTTAATGTTACATATGGTGTGAACATAAGGTCCCTTGGGTAACATTATAGAAAAACATACTAATGGTTAATGAACCAAAAGCTGGGAGTCCTAATTCTTTGGTGCCCTGTAGACCCAATTAATGTTCTAGGCTATGGGTATTGATTGGGCATTGCACTACTATGGCTGTAAAAGCCAAGTTATTTATAGAATTATTTTGGATAGATAATAATTAAATAAATTGTATGGGTAATTTAGTAATCTTAAGAATTAGGTTTCAACCCTTTTTAAAAAAAAAGAAAAGGGAAAAGGGTTTTATATTTTTTTGTTATCAATTGCGTAGAGGGTTCGCTGGAAGTGGCAGTGGGGAATTGTGGGGAGCATTCTTGATGCTCATTGATCAAGGTACTTTTTCTTTACACCATTGTTTATTATATGCAATAGATCAATAGGCAAAGAAAAGGGGGTGGAAAAGAAAACCTGTGGGGATGCCTAATGGTTATAGGGTTCAGCGTGTATAGTGCTTTGTGTAGGTTGATGATATAAAAGTGCAATCTATTGTGTAGGGTGTAGTTTTGACAATAGAGTTTGGTATATTAGATAAGGTGTGTTTGACTATTAATTACACAAAAATATTAATTTATTTAAGGTTCTAATTATTAGGTTTGTGTGATTAAAGTGGTGGAGCTGAGTGTTTGGAGTTGGTGTTGGAATATTATTTTTTAAGCGTTTGAGGTAAGTAACCCTCTATCACTGTTGGTTTATTTTTTTTCTATCGAATGTTTAAAATCATAAATATTTATTTATAGCCTTCATGTTCTCTTAAAATAAAATATGGGTCAAGTATAAAACAACATCGAATATTATTATGAAAATTATTTGAATATTTGGTGAAACTATTCTGAAAATTGTACTAAACATTTATTCTGAAAATATCGAATGTTTTATTTAAAATTTGTGTATTGTTTGAATTTTGAACATCACTCTAGTCTGACTATGATTTGGACCCTAGCCAATGGGGGTTATTTATTGGCACAGAAACTAGTTTCTTTTGGGGCTTTACCACCGGCCTATGTGTGGTTTTGGGCCTTGTCACGGGCTAAGTGACCGTAGTCATTAAGACTTGGGTTTTGTGAATCAAATCATTGAACCATCTGAATATCGAACCATCGAATTGAACAACGAATTACTTTGAATTATCTTGTTGGCTTTTCATTTAAAATGTATTGTACATTGTTTATTTTTAGCTATGAAACCGTCTTACAAATAATTGTTCATTTATTGAACTGTAGAAAAAAATTATATTTATTGGTTATCGATTTATTTATTTATTTTTGTATACTTGATCCAGCTAGCAGTGATGGTTGGTTATTTACTAGGCTATCTAGCTTACCCTTTTTTTTTTTTTTTTTCAGATTCTGAAGAGTAGAGCTGCGCGGGATTTTTTTTTACATGTGGGAGTGCCAAGAGTAGGACCATGATTTAAGTACTTGGATTATTGTTTTGTTAGTGGATTAAATTAGTGGACTTGGTGGACATTTTCATATGAGAACTATTTATTTTTATGGATTTTGGCATTATGACAATTAAGGATTTAATTTGAGTATTTTGTTTTGTGGGTTATGTGATTGGATTCTTAGCCTTGCATGCTCAATTATATGAGTGTGCGGCGTTGTCACGGAGCTTGGGGCGTGACAATTTTGTGGTATCAGAGCCAGGTTATAATTTTAAAGGGCTAGTTGTAGGTATAGTGGGAATAGATGGTGAGATTTGGTAGATTTAGGACTTGGAACGCTTAAATTGGAATAATGTTAAATTATTATTTTTTTTTATTTTTATTTTTATTTATTTATTTTTTTTTAATGTTATAGGAGCTTGAGAATAGAATGAGATGAGGTTTTATTATTGTAGACACCCCATTTTTGACCGACCTTAAGATCAGACGTCACCGATTGAGCGCTCGTGATGTTGCATTTGTGCTCATTCAGAAGTCTCAGAGTCGCGGCCGTGCGCCCTGCCTCCGAACTTCCGAATCCTCTTCTGTGCCTTGTCTCGGTTTGCGAACCAGACTCGGTTTTCTCTGTTTTCTTTCCTGAGGGAGGGAGTAGTCTTGTAGACTATTTCTCTCGGTGGCCGTGGGCTACTTTTCGTGGCCGTAGGCCATTTTGCCCCATTTCGGAGCCCGGTTCCCGGTTTTCGGAGCCGTCAGGCCGTGTGCCTCGGCTCGGGACCGCCCAACCCATCTCCGATTCCTCCGGTTCTTGGCATGTACCTCTGTTTCATCATAACAGAGCACCCTGGGGCCCCTGATGCCCACTTCGTGGCCGTATGCCACTTTCGGCGCCTGCAGCCGGTTTTCGGGCCCCGAACCTCGCGGTTTGGCCCCCGAGCATTCATTTCGCATCGGTTTTTCTCCGGTTCTGGCATGTAACCTCTGTTTCATCATAACAGAGCACCCTGGGGCCCCTGATGCCCACTTCGTGGCCGTATGCCACTTCGGCGCCTGCAGCCGCCGTTTTCGGGCCCCGAACCTCGCGGTTTGGCCCCCGAGCATTCATTTCGCATCGGTTTTCTCCGGTTCTTGTATTACCTCTGTTTCAACATTAGGAAGATCACTGGAGGGTAGGAGGCCAGCAATTATCCCAGATAACCAATTTCGCTCCTCCAGCGCCCGTTTTGCTCACTTCCGGGCCAATGTTGAACACCTAGGCCCCTTTCCTTCCAACCAAAGCTACATATCTGTGATCAGGGGACATGGGAGGACCTTAAAAACTACTGGTCGGCCAGAAATTCCAGGTTTCATCATTTTTGAGCCCCTCCTTCCAGCTCTATGTTGTGGCTCCTGCTTCAGTGTTGCCAATTTCCGACCTTGAACCTTGTTCTACTTTCCGACCTTGGAACCTTGTTCTAACACACATGGGAGGACACCTTTGCTTGGTGGTCGGCCAGCAATTTTCATCTCTTCTTTTTGGGCATGGCCGGCCGGCCAGGGTGAGTGGCTGGCCGACCAGGTGGGGTGGCCGTCCGGCCACCTCCCAGAAAGTTCCCTGGCCGGCCAGCTTTATTCTTTCCAGCCCATTCCCAGCTGTCCGATATTTTTGGCAAAATATCCCAGCATCCGGGGGATATTTTGGGAGGGAAAGATTGCCTCCATTTCCCTCCCCTTTTACACATTTTCTTGCTTACTTAAAGGGCTGGACAGCCCCTTTGCCTAGGTTGGAAAAATTGGTCTCAAGACTTCATCTCTCAAACCCTCCATTTCCATAGCCAAAACCTCAAAAACTTCCAAGTTCCTAGGCAATTCCTTCATCAACCCTTAGCTCCACCATCCCCACTACCATTCCAGCAGCAAGGAAGTGTTCTCCAGTGGCTAAGAAGCACAAATTCAGGCCAAGAGGTAGCAACAATTGGATCTTCAAGGGTAAGTCTCCTCAAATCTCTTTTGTAGCATAATTTTGCTTCCCTATTTCTACCCTATTTCCTTTCAGTTTTTGGGCTTTGACCCCTACTGGTTTTTAGGCTTATTTTGAGCCCCTCTACAACATTGTAGAGGGCTCAACTTCATTTTGGTGTCTCCATGATACACTTGTTTCAATATCTAGCTTGTATGTCACAATCTTGTATGCTATTTTTGGCCTATTTGCATTTGTTTTTGGGGCTCCGACCCCTACTGGTTTTGTGCTTATTTTGCGCCCCTCTACAACATTGTAGAAGGGCCCAACCTTGTTTGGCCATTCTATATACCACCTCCCTTTGAAATCCACTTTAGGGCCCTAATTCTTGCATGTTTTGTAGCCTTTTGTGCTTTTGGTTTAGCTCTTGGTCAGAACTTAAAGGGGTCTTATTTTGACCCCCTCTACATGTTTCATGAATAAAGTTTTTGTTGTTTGGTGTATTCTTTGCATGTCTCTTGTTATAACCTCTTTTGAGCTCCATTTTGCATGGATTGTTAGCATGTTTGTATATTATTGATTTTGGGGTTTCCATAAACTGAATATATGCATGTTTTTGGCCCCTCTTCAATTTTTGTAAACTGATTTTTCTGGTTTGAGCATTGTATATATTACTTGCTTTGTAATTCCTCTCTTTTTCCCCCCGTTTTTGCAAGCTATTTTTTGCCATGCTTGTGGTTGTTATTTAGCCTTGCTTTGTACTGAAAAAATGCCATATTTGGGGCTGCCTTGCTACTGTTTTTGCTGTCATGTATCAATTTTTGCATGTTTAGCATAGCCGTAGGCCATTTCGGGTACTTAGAATCACATTTCGGGATGATTTCATGCATCGGTTGTCATTTCGTATCATTTTCGGGACTGTTTTCCCCTTTCATTTAGGTGCTGAAATTTGGTTGGCATGCTTGCATATCATTTCCCGTGCTATTTCATGCCTCGGGGCCATGCCTCGGTTTGCGCGCCCATGGGTACGCACTTCGAGGCACCTCTGTTTTATATCCGACGGCATCTGATGTGAGGGTGGATAGGTCCACTTCCACTCAGTGTAGTATAAGCCCCATTTGCATTTCCGTCTCATCATTCATCGCCTCGGTGTGCGTGCCTGTGGGGCACACATTTCGAGGCACTTCGGTTTTTAACCCGATTTCCTCATCATATCATCGCTCGGTGTGCGTGCCTGTGGGCACACATTTTGAGGCACTTCGGTTTTACCCATTTCTCGTATCATCGCCTCGTGTGCGTGCCTGTGGGCACACATTTCGAGGCACTTCGTTTTACCCGATTTCTCGTATCATCGCCTCGGTGTGCGTGCCTGTGGCACACATTTCGAGGCACTTCGGTTTTATCCGATTTCCACTTCATATCATCGCCTCGGTGTGCGTGTCTGTTGGCACACATTTCGAGGCACTTCAGTTTTATCCGATTTCCACTTCATATCATCGCCTCGGTGTGCGTGCCTGTGGGCACACATTTCGAGGCACTTCGGTTGGTTTTACCCGATTTTCCACTTCACATCATCGCCTCAGTATGCGTGCCCGTGTGCACGCATTTCGAGGCACCTCATTCTCATAGCATTGTGCATGCTAGGACTGTATATTAGTTGCATTTCATGCATATCATGCATATGCACGGAAACGAGGCGCGTTTTGTACTCCGAGTAACGGAACGGGTCTCAATTCCCAAGTCACCGACTCCGGATTACCCATGATGGAGTTTGGTTTTGTTGTAGCATTCATCTGCATTGCATCCGATAGTGAGTTGTGCAATCCGACTCCTCGGCCATCAGCATCGGTATGCGTGATTGGTGGCACGAGGATCGAGGCATGCATATATTTGTAAATACATTGCTATGCCCTTTTCCTGCTCTCTTTGCAGTCAGCGATAAGGAATCAGCAACTTTCAAAGTCGGGCACGCATTTCAAGAAGCATTGCAAACAGAGGCTAGATTGGGCATCACAGTGGATTTCCGCGCAACACAGTCCGGCATATATCATTCATCAGAAACGAGGCAGCCCATGGCTTGCACGCCAGTCTATCGCTTTCTTAGTTTAATTTGTTAATTAATTAAGATATGTATATTTCGGACTATATTATTCTTTTATTCGGACTGTATTATTATTTATTCTGTAATAAGTGTGGTGAGGTGTGATGTATGTCTTCCAACCCCCATTCTTTCTTTTCTTTCCCTTTTATTTACCCTTATGATGGTTAGATATAGGGCATATTTTCAATTAGCATACAGCATGACAGCATGTTTTGCATCATTCATCTGTTTTGCACGCACCGGGCTCGGCGCATCATACAAACTGCATTTGTATTTCAATTCCAAATTGAATACATGTTAGTTGTAGCATTTCATATACCATGTTTAGAATAGCCGAGCCTGCTATAGTTGCATTTTTGCATGTGTTGCATTAGGCATTCTGTATACTTAGGATCCATGCATGATTTCTAATCGGTTCCTGTTTTGGCTTGGAGTACTAGGTGAGTTTTATGCTTTAGCATCCTTGCATGCGTGTGAGTGTTGCCATGAATAGCATGCTTGCCATGAAACTAAGTGCTTACATATGATTTACTGCCTTGAATGCCTGTGGGTGGAGTTGAGTTATCTGAATGGAACAATTCATCAATCATGTTTTCTAAGCCCACCTGAGGGTGGCAAATCCGCGTTTTTAGCCTACCTGCGGGTAGCACCATCAAACCATTTTCAAATGTTTTGTTCCAATTCAGGCGACCCAATCTATACTTATTTGATGTGAGCATCACATAGTAACCTAGGCTAATAATCGGAATAAGAGCATACAATGTTTTCAAAAACAGATATCATGGTTAGTAGAGGCCGGTCTTTGACCGGGCGAGCGGGGTGCTCACGATGTGACCTTCCCCAATCGTACCAAGTTCCCGAGCCAACTTTGGTGATGACGGACACGTGGCCTTTTGGCACCGAGTCCGGGTTTCCTAAATTTCCTATTTTAAAAAATATTTAGGTGGCGACTCTGTTATCTGGCAAAGCAGTCCATGTTTGGCACTTCTTTCAAAAAAATCTGTTTTCAAAACGATTTGCCGGATTTGGACTCTTTGGTTCAAGATTGAGAACCGTGACATTTGAGTCCTTGAACTGTAGTGACCCCAATATGAACAGAACGGGACTTACCCTCCCGGGGCGTTCGGGACGTCTACAGTTTCTGGCGACTCTGCTGGGGATTTAGAGAACTTGACTCGAACTCATGATATCTGCTTTTGATTACACTTGTGTGTTTCTTTGCATTGCATTTGCATCGGTGCGCCTAGGACACCGTGTTTGCCATATGCCATTCCCGAACGATTTGCCCGAGGCTTGTCTTGTCAAGTCATGTCCGTAAGGCTGATCGGCTCTGGGCTCTGACAGCATGGGAACACAAACCCGGTTTTACCGGGGCCCCCTTTTTGACCATTCGACCTAGTGCATATTCGGATCCATAGTGACCATTCCAGACTAGGACAGGTTGCTTACCCGTTTATAGGTTGTTTGAAGCCGCTGCGTGCGTAGTGAAACCCTAGTTCCTGACAAAATAGGACAGGGAAACCCTACCCCCAACATAGGGGTGTTTTGGCTCTCACTTATCTGTTATGTGCTTGTTAGAGTGCGTCTCTAACAGGGAATGCATGTATCAGTCTATAAGTTTGGGCATCAGGCCTGCGGGCACCAGTTCAGTATTTGAGATTCTTTACCTGAGAGTAACAGTTTACAGGCAGAATTCTGGGAGAATTCAGTAGAGAGCACACTCATTCAGCTTTGTTCGTATCTGTTCAGGTGAAATTAGGCTGAGATGCTGTCCATTTTCTCTTTTTGCTAGGTAGTCTGGGAACTATAGCTTCAGAAGGCTCCGATATCCCCCGGGTACACCGAACTTGTGCTGATAGACTTTGTTGGGTCAGAGATTCAGTTCAAGGGCAATCAGTGTTCCTTTACCAAAGGCAGGGTGAAGAGGGCCAGTCAGGCACAGATCACCAGTTCAGTAGTTACCAGATCAGTGGCCCTTATCCACTCCACCAGTGAACAGTCAGGCTGAGGTCTTAGTTTTCTACTGCAGGGATAGATACTGGTCAGTTAGATGGATCCGCAGAACACGTCAGGGATGGAGGCAATGATGCGTCAGATGCAGAAAATATGAAGCTCATGCAAGAGGACGCTGTCCGCCAAGCAGAATTTTCCAAGCAGCAGGCTGCAATCATGGCTCAGCAGGCTGAGCTCATCACCAGGCTGCAACAGCAAACGCGGCGCGTCTCCTTCACAACAAGTTCCTCCCCCCCCCAGCAGGAGCTCCAGTACCTGGGGAGATGCTGAATGTCCAGGAAGGTACATACATTCCGGTAGGGCCGGCTCCGCCCCCAATTTACCCCAGTTATCAAAACACCCACCAACCTACTGGACTCTCCTTTGAGTTCGAGACGGATCCCACAGCACTGAAGTTGAGCAAGCTTGAAAAGCTGTTCAAGAAATCCCAGGGAGTCAAGACCATCCCTGACATTGGAAGATGGATACACGGACACAGCTGTGACATTGCCAGACGGGTTCAAGATGCCTCATATCGACCGTTTTGACGGGTCAGGAGATCCCATGGTCCACCTGAGTTTGTTTTCAGATGTTCTGCGCCCGATGGGCTTGACAAGATTACAGAAGCTCTCCTTTTTTGGCAGGACCCTGTCGGGTATTGCGGCCATCTGGTACGCCAAATTGGAGGATTCGGTGAAGCGAAACTGGGAGGAGATGGCCGAGGCCATCGTCGCACAATATTCATACAAACCCAGATTGAGATCACAACCCGTGATCTCGAAACGACGAGGCAAGAACCCAAGGAGTCTTTCTTTGACTTTGTAGCCCGCTGGAGGGCCAAGGCCTCAATGATGACCATTAGGCCAACGGATAAGGATCAAATACGGATGGTTGTGCGCAACCTCCAGCCCAAACTAATGCAGAAAATGATCGTGCTCCCCTTCCCTACCTTTTCAGATTTGCATGAGATGGGAGTACAGATCGAGGATGCCATGAAGCAGGGCCTTATTGACCAGGAGAAAGAGCAACCTAGGCGGGCATTTTCCCGCAATTCGAATGTGACCACCATGGTGATGCAGCTGCAAGATCTTCTGAAGTGGGCATGGTCGCTACCAACCACATCAAGAAAGGCTACCCCATCCACCGGTGTGCGTCCGGGAGTAACTCACGGACGGCCAAATATCCACCCCGAGTCAAGAGGGTTTTCACTCCACTTCATATGCCTCTGTCAAAGGCTCTAGAGGTCTTACTCCGGGAAGGACATTTGAAACCGTTGGACCAACGGCCCCTACCCGATCCTATCTCTGCAAAGCACGACCAGACTAATACTGTGCCTACCATCAACAAACTGGTCATGAGACCGATAGCTGCTTTCGTCTGCGCCATGATGTACAAGATCTGTTTGACAAAGGGGTCATTGCTGCACCAGGCCCTGCAAAGTCTATCGGCACTTGATCAGTGAACTTGTGGGGGATAAGGTGACTATGTGATCGAGGGATGACCACTGCGGGCGGCACTCAGTTTACTCCAATATGGTGGATGGCACGCACTGTTCTGAGCAACGTGCAAATACCAGTTTTTGTGCTTTCTGACCTGGGTATTGGGTTAGTTTTTGTTATTTTGTTTTGAGTCTGTCTTTTGTTTTGAGTCAGTCTCTTTTGTTTTGGGTCTGTCTTGCTGTAATCGAGTCAGTCCTGTTGTATAAAGGTCAGGTGATTCCGGGGGTTTTACCTCGGGCGTCACCATTTTGTTTCGCGTTTGTCTTTTTGCTTTGTTTTGAGTCTGTTTCTGCCAGGGAGCCACTTATGCCAACAGATTTTGAATGAAACAGCAGTGATTTCCATACTCTCGCATTTGTTTCTGCCGTGTGCTAGTTGTGCCGGGATTTGAATGAAATGGCAGTGCATTCCACCTGCTCTCTCGTGCCTTGAAGTCATTGTAATGACCTGAGTTTTTCAAAACTTTTTTTGAACACTGCGGTGAAAACGAAGAGGAAGGAATTTCTCGGGTTTTGCAAAATTTTGATCAATTGAGAGAAAGAGAGGCGTGCTAAGCCCTTAATGAATGAAATCATGCTTGTCAGCGTGAGTACTGAGAAGGACCCTAGCTTTGATCCAGATTGGTCCGACACTGTCTTCAGCGCGAGCGATTCGTCGCTTTCTTAAAAACTTTAAAAAAAAAATGTTTTGCGCGGTCTTGCGAAGACCTGTGTGGAATCACTCTTGAGATTGTGCAGCTTAGGATCACTCTCGTCTCGAGACTCGACCCCTTTGCTTTCAAACCTTGAACTTGAATTCAGAAGGTTCAACGGTCAACTACAACATGAGAGGCCTGTGTGGCCAGATTTGAAGCAGCCCTCGAGCAAGAGGCACCAAAGTCAGATCAAGGATCAGATGTCGTCAAAAGAAGCTCACAAAGCTAGAACAGAAGTACCCCCCCTCGAACTAGGGGCGACAATGTCTATGTGCTCGAAGAGCCGAAGATGGATCCTTCTGCAAATCAACAGCCACTCTCCTGGATACGGAGACTTCAAAGCCTACAACACACATTTGGCATGGACCAAGCTACACTTTTACCCTTTGAGAGGCTCGCTGGGTCGAAAACCGGAAGGGCGACCCAGGCAAAAGTTAGAGCAAAGAAAAGAAATGAAAAAAAAAAGAAGAAAGAGAAAAAATACAAGAAGAAAAAAAACAAAAAGAAGAAAAAGAAAAAAGAAGAAAGAATGAAAAAAGAAAAGAAAAACAAAGCTCGCAAGGTCGAAAACCTACAACAGGCGCCTTGGCAAAAGTTAGAGCATAAAAGGAGAGGTTAAATACCCGAGTGTACCTTGACCCCGAACTACGTAAGGCTTGATTCCCATCTTTGGGATACGTAGGCAACTTCATTCTGAAGTCCAGCCGTAAAACAATTCAAATTCAATTGTGTCCATGTAATGGTTTTTGACCATCCTTGCCTTCTCTGTATCCGAGAGTAAGCGTTGCAATCATCGCTCTGAGGACTGACTACAATGCGCTGTAGTACCATTCAACAAGGGGCAACTCTTCGTTGCCATTCAGTGTGCTGCGGCGCCATTCAAACAGGGGGCAACTTTCCGTTGCCATTCAATGCGCTGCGGCGCCATTCAAACAAGGGGCAACTTTCCGTTGCCATTCAATGCGCTGTGGTGCCGTTCAAACAAGGGGCAACTTTCCGTTGCCATGCAATTCCCCTCCAGCAAGGGGCAATTTTCCTTCGAATCTGAGGTTGTGCATCTCGAGAGTGGGTTCTATGCTCGTTGAGCAGTGGCCGTTTGCAAAAATAATTTTTGAGAATTTTTACTGAGGTTGACTAATTCTCTCGAAAATTATCCCATTTTTTCTAAAACTGGACCTTTTCATGGACCCAAAAAAGGAAAATTTTCAGTGCTCATAGCCTAACTTGCATGATTTTAAATCAAAAATCGAACAAGCATGTTGATCTAACTCTCATTTTGGTCAAAACTGTTTTAGTGAAAGCAAAAACAAAAAATGGTCAAAATGATGAACTAGGGGCACAGTTGAGTCAGGTTTTCTGTCTTTTCCCTTTATCAACGCGCTTGCCAAGAAGGGCATCACACCTGCCAAGAAGGGCACAATTGAGGTTAATAACAAAGCGCTGAAGGCTCTCTCCCCTCCAAGCAGCGAGGTATCAAGCCAAGTGCGAAGCATGAACAGGGAATGGATCAAGATATTCCACTCCCTCATCTTGACAGATCTGATCACGTCCAAGCTCCCCGGCAGAGCATCATCAACCGGTGTCAGCTGCAGATTCGCTACACACTCATTTGTAGCACAACCCCTCTGTGGGAGGAATTCACTAGCTGCATGCAGAAGAAGAAAATCTGGTAGAATACCAGGGGCAAAAGCCCACAACTTTCTGCTTATCCATCAACCACCCAGGGGAGGGATTGAAAAATGAGAGATTGAAGAATAGAGAGATGTGCGAAGGGTGGGAAACACTACCCAAGGAAACAGGCTCCCTGTGCACGTCTGGGTGTCGTGTCTTTTTGTTTTATCTCGATTTTGTTTTGGGTCGTTTCGAGTGTTACTCGATGTGTCTAGGTTGTGTGCCTTTTATTTCCATTGTTGAGTCGTAGTGCACTGTGTTCAGTCGTAGGCTCAACTTTTGTTGCACTGTGTTCAGTCGTAGGCTCAATACCCAGTTGAGAACTTAAACTCATCTCTCAATTTCAAATAAAATCGTTTTGTGCTCCGAGTGCCGTGCCGTTCTCCACATTTGTGCAAAATAGAATTTATTTTTCATAATCGCAGGGTTCAACCCAAGTCATATGAACAAAAGTAAATTAGGATCTATCTGAAGCTATAATGGTTCTGAACTGCAAAGCAAAAGCAAAAGAGGAAAATGTCGCATCTGAATTTGTTCCAACTTCAGTAAGCTCCGAGATCGCATTCCGTATGCACCTTGTCAGGCCTTGTCATGCTCCGAAGTATGAGTGTGCCTCTACCCTCGCTCAAGATCAAGTCTACTTCAAGCCAGAATGGCGATCAGAAGTGCTCTCCCTAAGTACCATTCCCTGCCAGAGGCATCTTGGCCGTGTTTGCGATGAGTTCCTAGGAGACCAACTGCGACGGTGGAAACTAGAGTTCGAATGGCTGATGCCTGAACGTAAAGGTTCGGGATTTCCGAGACTAAAGTCTGGTTTAAATACCCAGAGGCGTGCCTCGGCTTGAAATCTGTATGAAGCCCCATAGTTTGAGATAGCATGTATGCACCTCAATTCTGGATACTGAACCAACCTAGTCTGTCACCTACGTTGCCACCGTTGGAGAATAGGGAAATTTGTGAATATGATCAGGAAGAAAGGCAGCATCCAAAGTATTCTACGTGTAGAACCCTTGTCAGCATTCCAGAGCCTTTGTACTGTGAGTTGAAGGTAAAGTGTTCGAAGAGCACAAGGGGAGATTCCCGTCAGAGAAGAGCGGTTCACCGCCACTCACCTCATGAGGTGCTTTCTAAAGCGCCGCTTTGTTCATTTATTTATTGCTTCCTTAAGCATCATGCATTGTAATGCATTGTACCTATCAAGTTTCTTTCTCAGTCATGCACGATATTGTATGTACGGTTCATTCAAAGAAGTTCCGTTTGAGATCATTCACTTAGTGTATCAATCACACTCCATTCACTTAGTGTATCAATCACACTTTATTTGCTTCATGTATCTGTCACATGTTTATTTAGTGTATCAATCACACTTCTCTCATTTTGTGTATCAATCACACACATTCTCATTTTATGTATCTATCACACCCATTCTCACTTTAGTGTATCAATCACACACTTTATTGCATTCAGTGTATCAATCACACACTTTATTGCATTCAGTGTATCAATCACACACTTCATTTCATTTAGTGTATCAATCACACCCTGTTCACATAGTGCATCTATCACACTTTGTGTTCGCTTCCAGTATGTCAATCATACTCCCTGTTCACTAAGTGCATCTATCACACTTTGTGTTTACTTTTAGTGTATCAATCACACTCTGTTCACATAGTGCATCTATCACACTTTGTGTTTACTTTTAGTGTATCAATCACACTCTGTTCACTGAGTGCATCTATCACACTTCGTGTTCACATTCAGTATATCTATCATACTTGTTCACTAAGTGCATCTATCACACTTTGTGTTCGCTTTTAGTATATCAATCATACTCTGTTCACATAGTGCATCTATCACACTTCGTGTTCACATTTAGTATATCAATCATACTCTGTTCACATAGTGCATCTATCACACTTTGTGTTCACATTCAGTATATCAATCATACTTTGTTCACTGAGTGCATCTATCACACTTCGTGTTCACCTTTTAGTGTATCCATCACACTGGTTCACATAGTGCATCTATCACACTTTGTGTTCACATTCAGTATATCAATCATACTTTGTTCACTGAGTGCATCTATCACACTTCGTGTTCACCTTTTAGTGTATCCATCACACTGGTTCACATAGTGCATCTATCACACTTTGTGTTCACATTCAGTATATCAATCATATTTTGTTCACTAAGTGCATCTATCACACTTCGTGTTCACCTTTTAGTGTATCAATCACACCCTGTTCACATAGTGCATCTATCACACTTTGTGTTCGCTTCCAGTATGTCAATCATACTCCCTGTTCACTAAGTGCATCTATTACACTTCGTGTTCACCTTCTAGTGTATCAATCACACTCTATTCACATAGTGCATCTATCACACTTTGTGTTCACTTTTAGTGTATCAATCACACCCTGTTCACATAGTGCATCTATCACACTTTGTGTTCGCTTCTAGTGTATCCATCACACTCTGTTCACATAGTGCATCTATCACACTTTGTGGTCGCTTTTAGTGTATGTATCAATCACACACGCTCACACTATGCCTACTTTGTGTATCAATCACACACACTCGCTTTGTGTATCTATCACACACTCACCTAGTGTATCCATCATACTCCCCTTCATATAGTGTATCCATCACACTTCGTTCACCTTTGTGTATCTATCGCACATGTTCGTGAAGATTCCATAATTTTCTTACATCCTTTCTGCATGAGGCATAGATTGGTCCGAGTTTACTTGCTTGCCTAGCATTCGCTTAAAATGTTGCATTTATTTTGCATAATTGCTTCATTACAGTCCTCTTTGCATGATCACCTGGCTCTGTGCATATCATTTGCATTTTGCCTCTGCCTGCGGGCACGCCTGCGGGCACATCTCTTTTCATCTTGTATGATTGTCTAAGTCTTCGGCCTTGTCAAAAATGGGTCGTCTCTGGGCTTTGACATTCACTCCCGTCACTTCTTGACTTCCGAGTTCTGTCAAAGAGGGGCAACTGTAGACACCCCATTTTTGACCGACCTTAAGACTCAGACGTCACCGATTGAGCGCTCGGTGATGTTGCATTTTGTGCTCATTCAGAAGTCTCAGAGTCGCGGCCGTGCGCCCTGCCTCCGAACTTCCGAATCCTCTTCTGTGCCTTGTCTCGGTTTGCGAACCAGACTCGGTTTTCTCTGTTTTCTTTCCTGAGGGAAGGGAGTAGTCCTGTAGACTATTTCTCGGTGGCCGTGGGCTACTTTTCGTGGCCGTAGGCCATTTTGCCCATTTCGGAGCCCGGTTCCCGGTTTTCGGAGCCGTCAGGCCGTGTGCCTCGGCTCGGGACCGCCCAACCATCTCCGATTCCTCCGGTTCTTGGCATGTACCTCTGTTTCATCATAACAGAGCACCCTGGGGCCCCTGATGCCCACTTCGTGGCCGTATGCCACTTTCGGCGCCTGCAGTCGGTTTTCGGGCCCCGAACCTCGCGGTTTGGCCCCCGAGCATTCATTTCGCATTGGTTTTCTCCGGTTCTTGGCATGTACCTCTGTTTCATCATAACAGAGCACCCTGGGGCCCCTGATGCCCACTTCGTGGCCGTATGCCACTTTCGGCGCCTGCAGCCGGTTTTCGGGCCCCGAACCTCGCGGTTTGGCCCCCGAGCATTCATTTCGCATCGGTTTTCTCCGGTTCTTGGCATGTACCTCTGTTTCAACATTAGGAAGATCACTGGAGGGTAGGAGGCCAGCAATTATCCCAGATAACCAGTTTCGCTCCTCCGGCGCCCGTTTTGCTCACTTCCGGGCCAATGTTGAACACCCTAGGCCCATTTTCTTCCAACCAAAGCTACATATCTGTGATCAGGGGACATGGGAGGACCTTAAAAACTACTGGTCGGCCAGAAATTCTAGGTTTCATTTTTGAGCCCCTCCTTCCAGCTCTATGTTGTGGCTCCTGCTTCAGTGTTGCCAATTTCCGACCTTGGAACCTTGTTCTACACACATGGGAGGACACCTTTGCTTGGTGGTCGGCCAGCAATTTTCATCTTCATTTTTGGGCATGGCCGGCCGGCCAGGGTGAGTGGCTGGCCGACCAGGTGGGGTGGCCGGCCGGCCACCTCCCAGAAAGTTCCCTGGCCGGCCAGCTTTATGCTTTCCAGCCCATTCCAGCTGTCCGGATATTTTTGGCAAAATATCCCAGCATCCGGGGATATTTTGGGAGGGAAAGATTGCCTCCATTTCCCTCCCCTTTTACACATTTTCTTGCTTACTTAAAGGGCTGGACAGCCCCTTTGCCTAGGTTGAAAAATTGGTCTCAAGACTTCATCTCTCAAACCCTCCATTTCCATAGCCAAAACCTCAAAAACTTCCAAGTTCCTAGGCAATTCCTTCATCAACCCTTAGCTCCACCATCCCCACTACCATTCCAGCAGCAAGGAAGTGTTCTCCAGTGGCTAAGAAGCAACAAATTCAGGCCAAGAGGTAGCAACAATTGGATCTTCAAGGGTGTCTCAAAATCTCTTTTTGTAGCATAATTTTGCTTCCTTTTCTACCCTATTTCCTTTCAGTTTTTGGGCTTTGACCCCTACTGGTTTTAGGCTTATTTTGAGCCCCTCTACAACATTGTAGAAGGGATCAACTTCATTTGGTGTCTCCATGATACACTTGTTTCAATATCTAGCTTGTATGTCACAATCTTGTATGCTATTTTTGGCCTATTTGCATTTGTTTTTGGGGCTCCGACCCCTACTGGTTTTGTGCTTATTTTGCGCCCCTCTACAACATTGTAGAAGGGCCCAACCTTGTTTGGCCATTCTATATACCACCTCCCTTTGAAATCCACTTTAGGCCCTAATTCTTGCATGTTTTGTAGCCTTTTGTGCTTTTGGTTTTAGCTCTTGGTCAGAACTTAAAGGGGTCTTATTTTGACCCCCTCTACATGTTTAATGAAGAAAGTTTTGTTGTTTGGTGTATTCTTTGCATGTCTCTTGTTATAACCTCTTTTGAGCTCCATTTTGCATGGAATTGTTAGCATGTTTGTATATTGATTTTGGGGTTTCCATAAACTGAATATATGCATTTTTTTGGCCCCTCTTCAATTTTGTAGAACTGATTTTTCTGGTTTGAGCATTGTATATATTACTTGCTTTGTAATTCCTCTCTTTTTCCCCGTTTTTGCAAGCTATTTTTGCCATGCTTGTGGTTGTTATTTAGCCTTGCTTTGTACTGAAAAAATGCCATATTTGGGGCTGCCTTGCTACTGTTTTTTCTGTCATGTATCAATTTTGCATGTTTAGCATAGCCGTAGGCCATTTCGGGTACTTAGAATCACATTTCGGGATGATTTCATGCATCGGTTGTCATTTCGTATCATTTCGGGACTGTTTTCCCTTTCATTTAGGTGCTGAAATTTGGTTGGCATGCTTGCATATCATTTCCCGTGCTATTTCATGCCTTCGGGCCATGCCTCGGTTTGCGCGCCCATGGGTACGCACTTCGAGGCACCTCTGTTTTATCCGACGGCATCTGATGTGAGTGTGGCTGAGGTCCACTCATGTTAGTATAAGCCCAATTTGCATTTCCGTCTCATCATATCATCGCCTCGGTGTGCGTGCCTGTGGGCACACATTTCGAGGCACTTCGGTTTTACCCGATTTCTCATCATATCATCGCCTCGCCTGTGTGCGTGCCTGTGGGCACACATTTCGAGGCACTTCGGTTTTACCCGATTTCTCGTATCATCGCCTCGGTGTGCGTGCCTGTGGGCACACATTTCGAGGCACTTCGGTTTTACCCGATTTCTCGTATCATCGCCTCGGTGTGCGTGCCTGTGGGCACACATTTCGAGGCACTTCGGTTTTATCCGATTTCCACTTCATATCATCGCCTCGGTGTGCGTGTCTGTGGGCACACATTTCGAGGCACTTCAGTTTTATCCGATTTCCACTTCATATCATCGCCTCGGTGTGCGTGCCTGTGGGCACACATTTCGAGGCACTTCGGTTTTACCCGATTTCCACTTCACATCATCGCCTCAGTATGCGTGCCCGTGTGCACGCATTTCGAGGCACCTCATTCTCATAGCATTGTGCATGCTAGGACTGTATATTAGTTGCATTTCATGCATATCATGCATATTGCACGGGAAACGAGGCGCGTTTTGTACTCCGAGTAACGGAACGGGTCTCAATTCCCAAGTCACCGACACTCCGGATTACCCATGATGGAGTTAGGTTTTGTTGTAGCATTCATCTGCATTGCATCCGATAGTGAGTTGTGCAATCCGACTCCTCGGCCATCATGCATCGGTATGCGTGATTGGTGGCACGAGGATCGAGGCATGCATATATTTGTAAAATACATTGCTATGCCCTTTTCCTGCTCTCTGTTGCAGCAAGATAAGGAATCAGCAACTTTTCAAAGTCGGGCACGCATTTCAAGAAGCATTGCAAACAGAGGCTAGATTGGGCATCCCAGTGGATTTCCGCGCAACACAGTTCGGCATATATCATTCATCAGAAACGAGGCAGCCCCTGGCTTGCAAGCCAGTCTACCGCTTTCTTAGTTTAATTTGTTAATTAATTAAGAATATGTATATTTCGGACTGTATTATTCTTTTATTCGGACTGTATTATTATTTATTCGGACCCTCTGCGCGAGGGCGTAACTGTAATAAGTGTGGGTGAGTGTGATGTATGTCTTCCAACCCCCATTTCTTTCTCCCTTTTATTTACCCGCTTATGATGGTTAGATATAGGGCATATTTCAATTAGCATACAGCATGACAGCATGTTTGCATCATTCATCTGTTTTGCACGCACCGGGCTCGGCGCATCATACAAACTGCATTTGTATTTCAATTCCAAATTGAATACATGTTAGTTGTAGCATTTCATATACCATGTTTAGAATAGCCGAGCCTGCTATAGTTGCATTTTTGCATGTGTTGCATTAGGCATTCTGTATACTTAGGATCCATGCATGATTTCTAATCGTTCCTGTTTTGGCTTGGAGTACTAGGTGAGTTTTATGCTTTAGCATCCTTGCATGCATGTGAGTGTTGCCATGATAGCATGCTTGCCATGAACTAAGTGCTTACATGATATTACTGCCTTGAATGCCTGTGGGTGGAGGTTGAGTTATCTGAATTGGAACAATTCATCAATCAATGTTTTCTAAGCCCACCTGAGGGTGGCAAATCCGCGTTTTTAGCCTACCTGCGGGTAGCACCATCAAACCATTTTCAAATTTTTTGTTCCAATTCAGGCGACCCAATCTATACTTATTTGATGCGAGCATCACATAGTAACCTAGGCTAATAATCGGAATAAGAGCATACAATGTTTTCAAAAACAGATATCATGGTTAGTAGAGGCCGGTCTTTGACCGGGCGAGCGGGGGTGCTCACGATGTGACCTTCCCCAATCGTACCCCAAGTTCCCGAGCCAACTTTGGTGATGACGGACACGTGGCCTTTGGCACCGAGTCAGGGTTTCCTAAATTTCCCATTTTAAAAATATTAGGTGGCGACTCTGTTATCTGTGCAAAGCAGTCCATGTTTGGCACTTCTTTCAAAATCTTTTTTTCAAATCAAAACGATTTGCCGGATTTGGACTCTTTGGTTCAAGATTGAGAACCGTGACATTTGAGTTCCTTGAACTGTATTGACCCCAATATGAACAGAACGGACTTAACCCTCCCGGGGCGTTCGGGGACGTCTACAATTATTGATGCATATAGGTTGCAATGGAACATGAGGAGACATTGGCAAATATGGCTAGGAATACACGCCAGGGTCAAACGAATCGACGGACTGGTAATAACAATCGGCGAGGGAATGTGACTAATAATGGTAGTAGTTCTCAAGCAGTCGGAGGAAATTAGGGGCAAGAGTTGGGACAACAAGAACAAGTTGCAATCCCCAATCCAATTGGTATGGTTCAAGTGCTTCAGACTTTGGCCGGGGTGGTGCAACAGCAAACCACCATAGGGAATAACTTGACTAGACTTATGGAGCAACAACAACGGATGCAGCCAGGTGTTGGGCCACAACCGAGGCCACGTTGTAACATTACTGAGTTTAAGAAGATAGCCTTGGCATTTGACGGAGCCACAGACCCTTTGGATGCTGAAAAATGGTTGACAGAAATGGAAAAGTTATTTCCCGTTTTTGAGTGTACGGATGATCAGAAGGTGACCTATGCTACATTTATGCTACAAGGGATAGCTAATGATTGGTGGCAGATGGAGAAGCACATACACGAGCATGATGCCAACCCCTATACATGGGAAAGGTTTAAGAATGCGTTCAATGAGAAATACTTCCCTAGGAGTGTTCGTTTACAAAAACAGAGGGAATTTTCGAAGTTAGAGCAAGGGAATAAGACGGTTGCAGAATATGAAGCCGAGTTTACGAAGTTGTCTAAATTTGCATCAGCATTTGAAGCAGACGAGGATAGCAGAGCACGAATGTTTGAAGGTGGGCTAAGAACAAACATTATGCAACAGGTGGTTCCTTTTGAGTTACCTACTTTTGGAGCAGTGTTGAATAAGGCTTTGTTGGTTGAGAGTGGCCTCACTAGAGCCCAAGAAGAGAAAGAAGAGAATTATAAGAAGAGGCCTAGTTCTTCCAACTTCCAAACTAACAACAGTTCGAAGGGCAATGCTAAGAGACAAAACACTTCTTCGGTTAGGAGTTGGGGAAGTCGAACTATGGGTGGTAGTGTTGATAAGAAGAATGATCGGATACAGTGCACTAGATGTAATGGGTTCCATCGAGATAGTGAGTGTCGCTGGAATACTAGGGCCTGTTTCTCTTGCGGGCAACAGGGGCACAGGATAGTTGATTGCCCTAACCGGAAGGGGCGTGAGACTGAATAGAAAGCATGGACAAATAAAGGAGCATCAACAGACAAAGAGTCTTCAGGAAATCAAAAGAAAAATGGGGGTCATAAGCCAAAGACTCAGGGTCGAGTGTACGCACTCACGCAACAAGATGTTCAGACTTCCAACACGGTGGTGTCAGGTACTGTTTTAGTGTCTTCTGTTTATGCACATGTGTTATTTGATTCTGGCGCTACAAATTCATTTGTGTCTATGGGATTTGTTGAGAAACATGGATGGAAATGTGTCTCTAGAGAGATCGACTTATGTGTTGAAACCCCGATAGGAGGTGTTATGGTTGCTGACTTAATTTGCAAATCTCGTGTGGTTAGTATAGATGACAGGAAATTGCTTGTAGACTTAACTGTTTTAGATATGCGGGACTTTGACATAATTCTTGGAATGGATTGGTTGGCAACCAATTATGCTTCTGTTGATTGTCGAGGCAAAAGGGTAGTATTTCAGATTCCTAATCAACCAGAATTTTGTTTTGTGGGTAGTGGAGTTAACACTCCTCTTCTGGTAATCTCAGCTTTGCAAGCTAGACGGTTGTTAAGGAATGGTTGCGAGGGCTATTTAGCTTCTGTGAGAGATACCCGTGAGACTGAATTGAAGTTAGAGGATATTCTAGTTGTGAAGGAATTTCCCGATGTTTTTCCTGAAGAGTTACCGGGGTTGCCACTAGATAGAGAGATTGAGTTTGCCATTGAATTGATACCCGGCACGGGTCCTATCTCCAAGGCTCCGTATCGGATGGCCCCAGCAGAGTTGAAAGAGTTGAAGGAACAATTACAAGAGTTACTAGATAAGAGCTTTATTCGGCCTAGTGTTTCTCCTTGGGGTGCGCCTGTTTTATTTGTGAAAAAGAAGGATGGTAGTTTTCGCCTTTGCATTGATTATCGAGAGTTGAACAAGGTGACAATTCGAAATAAATATCCTTTGCCTAGGATAGATGACCTATTTGATCAGTTGCAAGGAGCACAAGTCTTTTCTAAGATTGACCTTCGTTCTGGCTATCACCAGTTGAAGGTTAAGGCGGAAGATATACCTAAGACAGCCTTCGAACTAGATATGGGCATTATGAATTTTTAGTGATGCCGTTTGGGTTGACCAATGCGCCTGCAGCTTTTATGGATTTAATGAACAGAGTATTTAAACCCTTCTTAGATCAGTTTGTGGTAGTTTTTATTGAAGACATTCTTGTGTACTCGAAGAGTAAAGAGCAGCACGAAGAACATCTGAGAATAGTGTTGCAGATATTAAGGGAGAAGAAGTTATTTGCTAAATTAAAAAAGTGTGAATTTTGGTTGGAGAGTGTATCATTTTTGGGTCATGTGATATCTAAAGACAGGGTGTTTGTTGACCCCAAGAAAGTAGAGGCTGTGGTAGAGTGGAATAGTAGTGTCACTGAAATTCGTAGCTTCTTGGGTCTAGCAGGATATTATAGAAGGTTTGTTGAGGGATTTTCCCGAATTTCTATGCCTTTGACTCGTTTAACACAAAAAGAGTTAAATTTGAGTGGTCTGATGATTGTGAGAAGAGTTTCCAAGATCTAAAGAGTCGATTGGTGTGTGCTCCAGTACTTATAGTTCCGTCCGGAGATGAAGGTTTTACCATCTATAGTGATGCATCGAAGATGGGCTTGGGTTGTCCTGATGCAGAATGATAAGGTAGTGGCATATGCGTCTAGGCAGTTGAAGCCATATGAGCAGAATTATCCTACGCATGATTTGGAGTTGGCTGCCGTGGTGTTTGCATTGAAAATCTGGAGGCACTACTTGTATGGGGTGAAATGTGAGATATTCACTGATCATAAAAGTTTGAAGTATATTTTCACTCAAAAAGAATTGAATATGAGGCAAAGGCGATGGTTGGAGCTATTAAAGGACTATGATTTGACTATTAATTATCATCCAGGAAAAGCCAATGCAGTGGCGGATGCCTTGAGTAGAAAGACCCCGAGTAATTTGGCTACCTTGATCACTGACCAAAAGAATATCTTGGAGGACTTGCAGAGGTTGAATATTGAGATTAGATGGCATAGCCATGGAGTGCAGTTGGCAAACCTTAGAGTTCAACCCACATTGATTGATAGAATTAAAGATGCTCAGGGAAGAGATCCTCAGTTGCAAAAACTTAAGGCTGAAATGGAAATAGGGCTACAGATGGAATTTTGTATGCATAAAGATGGAACCTTGAGATTTGGAGAGAGGTTGTGTGTGCCTAATGATTTAGAGCTCAAGAGAGAAATCCTGAGAGAAGCTCACAGTTCAGGATATACTGTACATCCAGGGAGCACTAAAATGTATAAAGACTTGAAGAGGAACTTTTGGTGGAATAATATGAAGAGGGAAATTGCTCAGTATGTTGCTCAATGTTTGGTATGTCAACAAGTGAAAGTTGAACATCAGAGACCTGCAGGTAAGTTACAACCTCTTCCTATTCCGGAGTGGAAGTGGGAACATATTACCATGGATTTGTGACAGGGTTGCCTAGGACCCAAGGTGGTAACAATGCTATTTGGGTTATCGTTGATCGATTGACCAAATCCGCTCACTTTCTAGCTTTTAAGGTAGGGTTCTCCTTAGAGAAGTTTGCAAAATTGTATATCAAGGAGATTGTGAAGTTGCATGGTATTCCGGTGACCATAGTGTCTGATAGAGATAGCAGATTTGTATCTATGTTTTGGAGGAGTTTGCATACAGCTTTGGGCACTAGTTTGAATTTTAGCACTGCCTTTCATCCTCAAACTGATGGACAGTCAGAGAGAACTATTCAAACCCTGGAAGACATGTTGAGGGCTTGTGTTATTGATCTTGGAGGTTCTTGGGATGAGCATTTGGCCTTAGTGGAATTCTCTTATAATAACAGTTATCATGCGAGCATTCAGATGGCGCCATATGAGGCTTTATATGGACGAAAGTGTAGATCACCTATTTGTTGGGATGATGTGGGCGAAAGGAAGTTATTAAGGCCTGAGATTGTGCAACAAACAGTGGACAAGATCAATCTTATTAGAGAGCGACTTCGCACGGAACAGAGTAGACAGAAAAGTTATGCAGATAACAGGAGACGCAATTTGGTGTTTGGGGTTGGAGACCATGTGTTCCTTAAGGTGTCTCCTATGAAAGGAGTAATGAGGTTTGGTGTTCGTGGTAAATTGAGTCCTAGATTTGTTGGGCCATTTGAGGTTTTAGATCGAATTGGTGAGGTAGCTTACAGACTTGCCCTACCACCTTCACTAGCTGGAGTTCATAATGTTTTTCATGTCTCAATGTTAAGGAAGTATATACCGGATCCTAGTCATGTGATTGATCATGCACCGTTGCAGTTTAAGGAGGATTTGACTTATGAGGAACACCCTGTACGAATTGTTGATAGAAAGGAACAGGTTTTGAGGCGTCGAGTCATCCACTATGTTAAGGTTCAATGGAGCAATCATTCAGAAAGAGAAGCAACTTGGGAACTCGAGGATGAAATGAAACGAAAGTATCCACAACTTTTTGAGACTCCAGGTATGTCAAATTTCGAGGATGAAATTTCTTTTAAGGGGGAAGAATGTAAAACCCAAGTTATTTATAGAATTATTTTGGATAGATTAATAATTAAAATAAATTAAATTTAAATCTTAAGAATTAGGTTTTCAACCCCTTTTTATTTTTTTTTTTTTGTTATCAATTGCGCAGAGGGTTCACTGGAAGTGGCAGTGGGAATTGTGGGGAGCATTCTTGATGCTCATTGATCAAGGTACTTTTTCTTTACACCATTGTTTATTATATGCAACAGATCAATAGGCAAAGAAAAGGGGGTGAAAAGAAAACCTGTGGGGATGCCTAATGGTTATAGGTTCAACGTGTATAGTGCTTTGTGTAGTTGATGATAAAAGTGCAATCTATTATGTAGTGTAGTTTTGACAATAGAGTTTGGTATATTAGATAAGGTGTGTTTGACTATTAATTTGGAGAATTGATTTGGTATTTCTTGAGCTTTCATACATACAGTGGGTTTTGTGGATGTGTGAAAGACACAAAAATATTAATTTATTTTAAGGTTCTAATTATTAGGTTTGTGTGATTAAAGTGGTGGAGCTGAGTGTTTGAGTTGGTGTTGGAATATTATTTTTTAAGCGTTTGAGGTAAGTAACCCTCTATCACTGTTGGTTTTTTTATTCTATCGAATCGTTTAAAATCATAAATATTTATTTATAGCCTTTATGTTCTCTTAAAATAAAATATGGGTCAAGTATAAAACAACATCGAATATTATTATGAAAATTATTTGAATATTTGGTGAAACTATTCTGAAAATTGTACTAAATATTTATTCTGAAAATATCGAATGTTTTATTTAAAATTTGTGTATTGTTTGAATTTTGAACATCACTCTAGTTTGACTATGATTTGGACTCTAGCCAATGGGGGTTATTTATTGGCACAGAAGCTAGTTTCTTTTGGGGCTTTACCACCGGCCTATGTGTGGTTCTGGGCCTTGTCACGGGCTAAGTGACCGTAGTCATTAAGACTTGGGTTTTGTGAATCAAATCATTGAACCATCTGAATATCGAACCATCGAATTGAACTGTAGAAAAAAATTATATTTATTGGTTATCGATTTATTTATTTATTTTTGTATACTTGATCCAGCTAGCAGTGATGGTTGGTTATTTACTGAGCTATCTAGCTTACCCTTATTTTTTTTTCAGATTCTGAAGAGTAGAGCTGCGCGGGATTTTTTTTACATGTGGGAGTGCTGAGAGTAGGACCATGATTTAAGTACTTGGATTATTGTTTTGTTAGTGGATTAAATTAGTGGACTTGGTGGACATTTTCATATGAGAACTATTTATTTTTATGGATTTTGGTATTATGACAATTAAGGATTCAATTTGAGTATTTTGTTTTGTGGGTTATGTGATTGGATTCTTAGCCTTGCATGCTCAATTATATGTGTAAAACCCAAGTTGTGTGTAGGATTATTTTATTGGATAGATTAGTAATTAAATTAATTTATATGGGTCATTTATTAATATCAAAGAATTAGTTATGAGATGGCATTATATTTCCTATTACCTAGATGGGTAATTTTGTAACTTTGAGAAATTAGGTTAATAAGCCCACTTATTGTAGCTTTAAGTCTTGGAAAACAAACAAAACAGAGGTTGTGAATTGCTCCATAGGCGGCTAGGGTTTGAGAAGGTAAAAGAAAAAGAAAAGAAAAAGAGAAGAGAGGTTCAAGTGAGGCTACAATAGGGATTGGAGGCAGCACGTTGGTGATTTTGGGACACCCATTGGTTAAGGTAAAATCTGTCTTTACTGTTAATTATTAAGTTTATGTTGAGGAATTTAACAATCAATGCATCAAGGGGATTTGGAAGATCTATAGGTGCCTACTTAGGTTTTGAGAATTGGGTGCAATGTGTAAATGTAACTTTGGGTAGGTAATAGAAACAATGGAGTTTTGTATCATGGGTAAAGGTGTGTTTGGCTTTAAAGTTGGGTTGAATGGTTTGATCTCTTGGATATTAAAGCAATACATTAATCTAATATAGTGGGGCTTTTGTGGGTGTATGTAACATGTAAAAAATATTAATTTATTTGAGGTTTTATTTATTAGGTTTGTGTGATTGAAGTGGTGGAGCTGGATGTTTGGAGTTGGTGTTAGAGTGTTATTTCTAAGCTTTTGAAGTAAGTAACCCTCTATCACTGTTGGTTCATTTTTTATTCCTATCTAATCGTTTAAAATCATAAATATTTATTTATAGCCTTCGTGTTCTCTTAAAATAAAATATGGGTCAAGTATAAAACAACATCGAATATTATTATGAAAATTATTTGAATATTTGGTGAAACTATTCTGAAAATTGTACTAAATGTTTATTCTGAAAATATCGAATGTTTTATTTCAAAGTTGTGTATTGTTTGAATTTTGAACATCACTCTAGTCTGACTACGATTTGGACCCTAGCCAATGGGGGTTATTTATTGGCACAGAAACTAGTTTCTTTTGGGGCTTTACCACCGGCCTATGTGTGGTTCTGGGCCTTGTCACGGGCTAAGTGACCGTAGTCACCAAGACTTGGGTTTTGTGAATTGCATCATTGAACCATTTGAATATCGAACCATCAATTTTGAACAACGAAATTTCATCGAATTACCTCGTTGTCTTTTCAATTAAAATGTATTGCTACACTGTTTATTTTCAGCTACGAAACCATCTTACAAAATAATTGTTCATTTATTGAATGGTAGCAAAAAATATATTTATTGGTTATCGACTATTTTTTTTTTGTATACTTGATCCAGCTAACAGTGATGGTTGATTATTTACTAGGCTGTCTAGCTTACCCTTATTTTATTTTTTTCAGATTCTGAGGAGTAGAGCTGCGCGGGGTTTTTACTTGTGGGAGTGCCGAGAGTAGGACTATGATTTAAGTACTTGGATCATTATTATTATTATTATTTTAATTAGTGGACTTGGTGGACAATTTCATATGATAAGAATTATCTATTTGAATGGTTTTTAGCATTATGATATTTAAGGATTTAATTTGAGTATTTTACATTGTTGGTTATGTATTGGACTCTTAGCCTTGCATGCTCACTTAAATGAGTGTGCGGCGTTGTCACGGAGCTTGGGGCGTGACAATATGAGTGTGCGGCGTTGTCACGGAGCTTGGGGCGTGACAATGGCCTACACCTATTTTGCTACTATATGATAGAATGATTAACTTCATCATTGAGGTAGTGACCTTAAACAAGTAGGTGAGTACTACGCAATAAGCACATGCACTAAACAGGATCAATTTTGAGAACACCTATGGAATGATCACTATTAGTTTAAAAGGTAGTTCTATTACAGTGTACTTATTTTCCTTTGACCTAAGAGGCTTGTATAAATTAATTAACTATTCATTTAACTTTGATATTGTCAATTGCTGACGCTGAACCAAAGGCTATACGGCGACATGTTGGGTTATGTGAGTGGTAATTGATTTATATAGGTGCTTAACATGGTATTCACCATTCTCAAAGTGAGAAAGTATATTCAAGTAATTTTTCCTATTAACGTTGGACCAAAAGAAAACTGACCGGTAACTTTTTTGTAAAAATATTTTTATTTGTACATATATAATTATAAAAGTATATTTTTGAAAAATGCTTTTGGGTCCAATTAGAGGAAGAAAAAATTTAGAATTCACCTGTATGAGCTAAGGTTTTTGATAGTGATAAATTTGTCCATACCTAATAGTTCATACGGAATATAGTTTGGTTGAAGTAAGTTTGTGACCAATTGTAAGAAAGGGCCTCACTTGTAATTCTCTACTTTTAGAGATTTAATTATAATGTGTTGATGGACATTATTACAATTTGTGGAAGTTCTATACTATCTATTTAAAAGATAATTAAATGAAAAATTGAATAGGTTGTATCCTGCAAATTCAAAATAACAGATACCTCTTTTATTTTATACCCACAACTAAAAGATAGAGATCCCTGAGGATCCCACCTACATGAAAACTCGATCATGTGTTGTGTATATATCAGACATATTTGATACAAAAAATTAGCCATCAGAATTTTTAAGGTCTGTAGAAAAATACACACAAAAATAAAAGCAAGAGGGTGGAAGGTGAATCACTTTGGACGCGAAACACTTGAATCGCTTGGTGAGGTACTAACAACAACATGCTTGGATTGAGGTATTTTAGATTGTGTAATCAGGTGGTGTTTCTTTGAATTTTTTTTTTTTTTTTCAAATAAATTTTTTTTCGCAAACTTTCGTTAGTATCAAAGCCATGCTACTTTGATTGCATGAATCTATATATTTTTGTTGTCTTGCTTGATTGCCAATTGTATAATCTATGAATATATAATCTATGTTCTTTTCACATGCAATATGAAATCTTAATTATCGTAGGTTTTGTGCATTATAGTTAATTAACAATAAAGTAGTTTTTTTTTTTTTTTTTGTTCTTTCATTGTTTTGATATCACGAGATGATATATTAGGTTTGTCTTCATTTTGATGATACTGTGTCAAAAAATATCCAAAAAAAAAAAAAGAAAAAAAAGACCGAAACAATAAGCATAAATGATAATAATAATAATAATAATAATAATAATAATATAATAATAAAATCGGTTGGTTTCGGTAAGGCATGATTACAGTTTCACTGGTGATAGTGAAGTTCAGCAGACCATTTTGGAGCTTCTCAATCAACTGGATGGATTCGAAGCATCCAACAAAATCAAAGTTTTGATGGATACAAATGACATTGACTTTTTGAATCAGGGCTCTTGAGTGATTACAGTTTCACATAGAATGTTATGATCGGCAACATAATAAAAATAAATAAATAAAATCGGTAAGTTTCAGTACGACATTTCACAAACTTTCAAATAAGTTTTTTATTATTATTTATTTTTTTTACTGTTGATGGCATGTAGCCATATTCATGATTACAAATACATATTTTTTTAAGTTGGTTTCATGTTACTGTATGATAGCATGTAAATTGGTTTGCTAATTTATGGGGATGAATTAGTTATAAATGTTATTGGTACCTCATTTTAATGATTAAGTGTTAAATAGAATTATTTTAAGAAAATAATGCCTATGGCCCTACATTGTTAGTAAATAAAAAATTCTGATTAATTGGGATTTAAATGATACCAAAAGGGTCGGTTGTGTTTTAATTAATTAGTTTGTTTTATTTATTTTGTGAAAATTATAGGTGTGACTAGTGGGAGTGTTAGCTAAAATGAAAGCATAATCTTACATGTTCATGCTATGTATCTAAATAATTGTTTACACCAAGTTTGGCATCCCAATATAAGTGCACTTATTTCATCTTTTTATCTTTTTTGGATCACATCAATCAACATCTCCTCTCTACTTTTTCTACACATAATACAAGAAAAGTCAAAAAGTGCACTTATTCTAAACTTCCCAAACTTGGCCGAAAGGTGTCATATGAGTTGATTTGGAGGCCAAAAGAAAAATTGGGAGTCATAAATAAATTTAATTTTTCTAAAAGAAAAAAGAAAAATGATAACATGGATGATATTATGATGGGCAATTGCTACCCACCCCATTCAAGGTATGTTCATTTATTTCAAAATAAATTTTTGTACATGCAGGATTGGTTTTCCAATGCTCACTATGAATGTTTTAAATATAAGTGTTATATTTGTGGGGTTATAAATTGTTTATGATTGTTTGAATGATAATTCTAGTGAACATTACCATAGTAGATTCAAAATCCCGCATCCTATGGATTTATATACAATGCAATACTTATATTCTTCGGACACATGTTTTAATTGTTAATTTTTTAACATATGCAGTTCAAAATGACCAACTTCAATCCTTTGTCTAAAATTTCTTGATGATAATCGTTTGACTGGACCAAACTGTGTGGATTGGAAGAAAAATTTAACAATTGTCCTCACTGTTGAAAAACTGGACCATGCCCTAACCACTGATCCACCTGCGCTCCTTAGGACGGATACCACTGATGAACAACATGAGGCTGCTAGGAAGTGGCATGAGGCGGATGATATTGCAAAATGCTACATATTGGCCTCAATGACCAATGTGTTGCAAAAGCAACATGAGGGTGTTTCTACTGCAAAAGACATGATGGTTAATTTGAAAGAAATGTTTGGAGAACAGAGCAAAAGTGCATGCCAAATTGCCATGAAAGGTTAGATGTCCACCAAAATGGTAAAAGGTACTCTTGTACGGGAACATATTCTGAAAATAATATCTTTTATTAACATACTGGAAACTTTGGGTGCATATATTGATGGTGAAACTAAAATTGATATGATCCTTTCATCTTTACCAGATTTTTATAATCATTTTATTTTGAATTACAATATGAATAAGATGATTGTTACACCATCAGAGTTGCTCAATATGTTACAAGCAGCAGAGGAGGATCTTATTAAAAAGAGCCAACCCACTGTGATGATGGGTGAGAAAGAAAGTCCTAGAAAATTCAAGCCTAAGGGCAAGAATAATTTTAATAAGAAACCTATGGGCTCTAAATTCTCTGGAAAAACACAAGGTGTTTTTAAAAAGGGCATAGATAAAAAGAAAAGCAAAGGAAATTGTTTCCACTGCGGCAAGCCTGGCCATTGGAAGAGAAACTGCTGTCATTATTTGGCAACATTGAAAAAGGACAAACCTTCGGAAGATATGTTAAATTTGTTTGTTATTGAAACCAATTTATTGATTGGTCCTCCTAATGCTTGGTGTGTAGACTCTGGTGTGACCTCACATATTTGCAATATGTTGCAGGGGTTCAAGGAGATCAGAAAGCTTAAGGAAGGGGAAGATAATAAAGTTGGGAACAAGTGCAACAGTTGCTGCAGTTTCCATAGGAACTTTTTATTTGGTCTTATCATTTAATAGGATTCTAGTTTTAGAAGATTGTCTATTTGTGCCAGACATCCATAGAAATTTAATTTTTGTTTCAAAGTTAATTTCGTTGGGATATTGTTTTTCCTTTTCTTCGAAAGTTGTTATTAAGCACAATGACAAATTTGTGGTTTCTGGCATTTTAATAGATGATCTTTATTTTATTAGTCCCATTGAAAATTCTATTAATTGTGTTGAGAATGATATATCCACCGGTATGTTACCCCTTAAAAGAAAAAAGGATGTTAATCAAACTTACATGTGGCACTTGAAACCTGGTTATATCAATTTAGAATGTCTAAATAGATTGGACAAGGATGGGCCTTTAGATTTTTTGAAAGTTGAGCCTTATTCAATTTGTGAGCCCTGCTTACAAGGAAAAACGACTAAAATTCCATTTCTAGGAAAAGGAATTAGAGCCACAAAAGATTTGGGATTAATACATAGATGTTTGTGGTCTAATAAATCACATGGAAAGAGGTGGTTTTTACTATTTCATTACATTCACCGATGATTATTCTAGGTATGGTTATTTGTACCTAATCAAACATAACTCTGAATCCTTTGAAAAGTTCAAGAAATTTGTAGTGAAGTAGAAAACCAACTTGGAAAAAGCATCAAAGCTCTTTGATCAGATCGTGAGCAAGAATACCTTTTAGATGATTTTCGAAATTATTTAAAAAAGAATGGTATCATATCTCAATTAATCCCCACGGGCACACCACAAAATAATGGGGTGGCTAAAAGAAGAAATAGAACCTTATTAGATATGGTTCGTTCAATGATGAGCATGTCAGAACTGCCAATTTCCTTTTAGGGATTTACATTAGAAACTGCTATTTATTTGTTAAATAGAGTTCCTACTAAACCAGTTCCTAAAACTCCATATGAATTATGGACTAGGAAAAAGCCTAGTCTAAAGCATATTAGGATATGGGGTTGTCCAGCACATATGAAAAAGCAAAATGTTGATAAACTAGAATTGAGAATTGATAGAGGCATTTTCATTGGATATCCTAAGATGGCATTTGGTTACTATTTTTATAATCCTAAAGAACAAAAAATTATTGTTAGCAGAAATACTATTTTTTTAGAAGATGGTTATATTTTCAAAGAAAATAGAACAAGAATTGTTCTTAAAGAAGTAACTGACATTTCAATGGATAGGGCACGTAGTCAAAGCGAAGGACAAATAAGTAAGTCCACTGAACCAATTCTTGCACAAGAACCTTGGTGTGGTAAAAGGATCATTAGACCTCTAGTTAAGTTATCACTATTAAATTAGATTTATCAAATGGAATCAGAATTGTTTGATGATGATCTATTTACATACGAAGAGGCAATTAAAGACAAAGATGCTGGGCATTGGCAAAAAGCTATGGAATCTGAAATGGACTCAATGTATTCTAATAAGGTTTGGACCTTAGTAGGTATTAAACCCATAGGTTGCAAATAGGTATATAAAAGAAAATTAGGACCCAATGGAAAGGCAGGGACCTACAAAGTAAGACTAGTGGCGAAAGAGTATAACCAAAAGCTTGGTAACGATTATGAAGAAACTTTTTCACCAGTAGCCATGCTAAAGTCCATAAGGATTCTTTTGTTAATTGCTACACACTATGATTTTGAAATTTGGCAAATGGATGTTAAAACTGCATTCTTGAATGGCTATATTCAAGAAGAAATTTATATGTTGAAAAATCTTAAAGTTCCCGAGATATTGATTTGTGATAATGTATCCATTTCAAATAGTAAATAACAATCCTAATCAAACAATCAAAAGACAAATCGACACAACGATTTAACATAAAAAAACCACAATTGGAGAGCCTTCAATTGTGATAAAAAGAAAAAAAAAATCATAGGCAAAAGTCACAAAACAATCCACTAAAAAGACAAAAAGGAATTACACAAGTGTTCCATCAATTACCTAGTGAATCCATGCCCGAATTGAACTCACCCCTATGTGCCTTTTCCACCATCGTCTTCACCTTAGAATTGTCTTGCCCAACATGAGCCACTCTGGAATCCACCAAAGCTTCAGGCTCAAGTTCCATGGAATCCACTAAAGAACAACTCTCTCTTTTGTAAATGAAAGAAAATAAACAAATCCTTGATGATATTGATATGAAATTCACGGATCCATCGATCACTCTTAAACCATGAAGAAAATACTCAGAAAGCACCCTCCAATATAAAACATTTTATATCTTGTTCCTCTCTGAAAATCTAGACGACTCTAATCCTAGAAACAGCGAACAACACACTTTATAGAAAACAGGATCGCGCAAATTGCTTGAGCAGTGTGTCTAAAGGCGATGTGTCACGACCCAAACCTGCCCCTGTAGGTTCAGCGTCGTAACCGGCCAGTAATCCTAGGATTACCAAAGGCCTCTGACCTGAATATCAAAATAATAGAGGGGCTGCGGAAGCAAATATAAAAATATACATAGTCCATAGAGTTGTGTAGATGTACATGGGACGGAAATTTTAAACTTAATTATACACATAAGACGTATAAGTCTTGCATCATCTTACAGGTAGTGTCATAAGAGACTTAGCCTAATGTACACATAACCAAAACAAAGCAAAAACATCCTTGTACGTGATCCAAAAACATTTTATTTCTACAACGGGGAACCTCTCTAGGAGGCATAACAATTGGCTGACATGACTCTGAGACTCCAGGTCATCAACTTTGAGCTTGGTCACGCGCCTGGTTACCTACATACATATAATAAATAGTGAGCGAAAGCCCAGTGAATAATAACAAAGTAAAGGTTTTAACTGAATGATGCCCATAACAGATATAGCTTTCAATTCTCTTTTCGAAACAGAAACATAAGCATATTCATATCAGAAACAGAGTCATAATCATATTCATATCATGCGTGGTACATCCATTAGCATTAACATATCTCTTTGGTCAGGAGTTCCATAATGAAACCTCCGTTATTGGGTAACATATCTTATATATGGGCCGTGGGTAAGGGCCTGGACCACGGTATTGTTTTTCTCGGGCGAGGGCCTCATGACCATAAGCCACAGTATTATTTCCCCTGGGCGAGGACCTCTGCTAAGGATACCATATAGACATTTCAAAGAATTGGATTATCATTCGGTAATCACAAAATAGCCTTTTGTATCATTTGAAAACAGTTTATATCATATAATGGTCAGAAAGTACTTCATATTGAACATAGCTTTACTAAGTTATTGCTCATAGATAATTTCACAAATAGCTTTGATAGCAAACCAATGGATCAACAGCTCACGGCGTGTGACCTACACAACCCAGTGAATAATAACAAAGTAAAGGTTTTAACTGAATGATGCCCATAACAGATATAGCTTTCAATTCTCTTTTCGAAACAGAAACATAAGCATATTCATATCAGAAACAGAGTCATAATCATATTCATATCATGCGTGGTACATCCATTAGCATTAACATATCTCTTTGGTCAGGAGTTCCATAATGGAACCTCCGTTATTGGGTAACATATCTTATACATGGGCCGTGGGTAAGGGCCTGGACCACGGTATTGTTTTTCTCGGGCGAGGGCCTCATGACCATAAGCCACAGTATTATTTCCCCTAGGCGAGGACCTCTGCTAAGGATACCATATAGACATTTCAAAGAATTGGATTATCATTCGGTAATCACAAAATAGCCTTTTGTATCATTTGAAAACAGTTTATATCATATAATGGTCAGAAAGTACTTCATATTGAACATAGCTTTACTAAGTTATTGCTCACAGATAATTTCACAAATAGCTTCGATAGCAAACCAATGGATCAACAGCTCACGGCGTGTGACCTACACAAACATAACAGATACACACATTGAAACACACGCTTGGATAGTACTTATTCTTAGTGTATTTCTAAGCCTTAGCCTTATTATCATGTCTTAATCATGGCCTAGGAATGCCTAGGATGCAATGAGGATACCAAAACATACTATTCAACACTTAGCCAAAATTGCTGAAAACAGGGTCCTCGCTCGAGCGGAGGGTCAAAAATGTGAGTGGTCGCTCGAGCGCAACTTTCTTCGCTCGAGCGGTTTGTAAACTCTGCAAAAGTACCGATTGTGTGATTTTTCTGCTTGACGCACGCTCAACGGTCGCTCGAGCGTGAGACTAAGGTCTTCGCTTGAGCGCAACTTTTGTCGCTCGAGCGGTCTACAAAATGTGTAAACTTCTGGGAGCATGTATTTTGCGCTCGAGCCAACTTTTGGTCACTTGAGCGGAAGTACAACATATTGAGTGGTCGCTCGAGCGTAGGGGAGAAGCAGAATTCTGGAATTTCCAGATTTGCTCCCAATCTCAAAACTTGATTTCAAAGTTGCAAATCATGGTCTTTTGGGCAAAAAACTAAAGGAAACTAGTGTAAACTTGCAAAACATGATGAATTCAAAAATCATTTCACAAAATCAAGGCCCAAAGCATGCCAATTCTTCCAAATTCAAACTTGAACTATGAAAACAATACATGAACTTAACATGCAAGTATTTTCTTGACTTCAAAGCTTCCAAAAATGATCAAATGAGGTGTTTAACTCAAGGGCATGTTAGAATAAGACCAAAATATGGGCATGCAAAGGGAAATTCTTTAAAATCAGCTTCTCAATGCCATGAACTATGCATGCATGCATGGTTTGAGTTACAATTCCATAATTCTAGCTTAATTCTTATGTCATTCCACCTCTTTCACTTGAATTCTTACATGAACTAACTCAATTATACAACTAAGGGTTGGATTTCTTACCTTAGGTGCTTAATGGTGTTCTGGAGGTCCTTGAGATTCCAAATCCAAACCTTCAATTCTCCACAATTCTTTTACCAACTCTTGAGTTCAAACTCTCTTTAGGCTTCCCTCTCTCACTTCCAGGTTTTTTCTCTCAAGGAGATGAAATGAGAGTGTAAAAATGCACTCTAGGGCCCACTTATGCCTTATATAAGCTCAAATAGAAAGGCTTAATTAATGGTTAATCAATTGACATTAATTCTTCTAATTTAATTCGTTTTGAATCAAGTTTTAAGCTAACCTACCATAAAATTCTAAAAATTTCAATTAACACATAAACCAAGTTAATTTCATAATCGGATGCCGATAAGGCTTTCAATTCACAAAACGTAACAGAACACAAATAAATATTCCTACGCAAAACAGATAGAAACTCATATAGCACATACCACATGCAATTACTGCAAATTTTCACCTTAATTTCTTATTAGGCATTCTTAATCATGGTTTAACGGTTAATCATAGGTTGGGGTTGTTACACGGTGCGAAACATATATGCTAACCGGCCGAGCGCAACTTTCACCGCTCGAACGGTAAAACTTTCTTCCTAGAAGTTCAGGTGCTCTGCAAAAATACTGGATGATCTGTTTCTTCCTAGAAATTTTATACTTAGCATGATTTTAAAATTAAACTATGGTTTGTAAGTTATTTAATATATTGGTATTTAATTTTGATTTATACCTTTACTTTTGACATTAAATGTTAATTGTAGATTGAACCTTAACAAATTAAACCATTTAATTAATTTTTACATTACTCTAAATTAAAAATAAATATTCTTTTACAAGCGTACGAAACCATATCTATACCCTATTTTTTTTGAATTTTACCATATCAACGTACCCTTATCATACAAGTACCAATATTTATACTCCTAACCGTGTTTCATAGCAAATTATCAACTTCCTCAAAAGATATATTTTTCTAGTGATAAGATGAAATTCTTAGGGTACACAATAATTGCAAGTTCCAAAGATTTAAAAAAAAAAAAATCAAAGAAATAAGTTGATAATATAGCATTAACATTCTTAGATGATAGTTGTCTACGAACCGATAATTTATAAAATCTTGTCCCTTATCAAATTTCGGGCCTTGAAGTCATAAAGCTTAAGCATACACTCGAAGAAAAAAAAAAAAACACACACACACACACACACACCAGCATCAAAGCATATGGGTGGGAGGGTGTAGTGTGAGGCGATTGGTTCACTTGGTAAAGGTTGATCCCACACAAACCCAAAAAAATGCAGCTATTACTGCATTGCTGAATCCAACCACATACAAACCCACAAAATAGAGAATCATAACCATTAACACAAGAAGGTAATAGGAAATTGCAATTATACAGATGAGTTGATCTCAGTCATTCTAACTAAACATTTTAGTAAAAAAATTATTATAAGTTATCACATCACTCTCTCTATTTTCTGCACATTTTTTCGTAAAAACTGAAAAGTTACTAAAATATCATATTCCCAAATGAAGCCTAAATGTAACAAAATTATATTATGCCCAAAACAATGCCTCCTCTCTCAAGCCTTGAGTTCTCTACCTCCAATTGTCAATTGTTGAACAGTTTTAGCCCAACAATGCAAGCCTAAAATTATAAACCTAAAAATTTAATCATCATCATGAATAATTTAACTACAAATAGCAGCGAGAAAGGTGAGTAGAGAAAAATTGAAAAAATAAACAAATCTAGATTATTGTGTTCATCATTTACAAAGCATATTTAATATTATAATTAATAGCATAATGAAAGCACCATTTAGAAAAGTTGCATTCATGGTTTAATAGAAAAACTAAAGCTACCATCCATGTGTAATTGTGTTTTATACATCTTTAATTATTTGCTTGAAATCATAAAGCTTTACTTAATTCCACTGTAATTCAAAGAACTACATAATGAATAAACCAAAATAATTTTAAAAATAAAAATGGGGAAATTACCACAAAAAAAAAAAACCAAGGTTTAGCACCTTTTTCAAATTAAACCCTAGGTTTCCAATTTGGACAATTTGTATCCCATCATTCCACCTGTGTTGCAATCCGATCCCCCCGTCCATCTCCGTTTCTATTAGTTAACGGAAGACTGATTTTGGGCGCCAAAATTGTCCTAATCTTCGCGATTTAGGGCAAAAGACACCCCTCCATTGCGATTTACAGCTCCATGCAACCCACCTGGTGCGATCGGTGAATCATTCCGTGATTGAAGCCACGCATCGAAGGAAGACAGCAATTTCATAGTTGATTTTCCAAAAAGCTTTGGACTCTGAGATAGAGGTAAGAAATGGGTTGATTTTTGGTTGTTTTATATGGGTTTTCTGAGTTCTTTTTTCTCCATTGTTGACCTTTTTTTTCTCTCCATTGTTGACCTTCTTTTTCTCTCCATTGTTGACTTTTTGTCTACATTATTGACCTTCTTTTTTTCTCCATAGTCATGTAAACTGTTTTCTATTCCATCAAAGTGAAAGACAAAAACGAGTAAAGGTAATAGTTGGGGTAGAAACAATTGGGGTGAGTTGACTCGTTGTAGCTGTGGGTTAAGAGCGAATATCAAAACTTCGTGGACTTATGCTAATCCTGCTAGGAGGTTTTTGGGTTGTTCTAATTATGGGGTAAGTGTATACAATTTTTCAGTAAAGTTAGTTAGCAATTTTTCAGTATTTATAGAAAAAATTTCTGTATTTTCAGTAATGACATGAACACTTGCGCAACTTTGTTTATGTTTGATTGCAATTAAAAAAAAATGGGGTTTGTGGTTTCTTTTCCTGGCACGATCCACCCACATGTGCTTGTGGTAGACAAGTTTTTCCGAAGTTGGAGGATAAGGTTGCAGCACTAGAAGAATTTGTCAATAAGGTTGCAAAATTAGAGGATGTTGTTCAACGTTATCGTGTACGACAGAAGTGGCTTGTCATTGCCTTGATTGCTACATTGCTTATGAATGGATTGTTTGTACTCCAAAATATTTGAAGGAAAACTTGTGTTTAGGCTTGCTATGTAATTGATAATATTTGTTTTGGCTGGGTACATTACTTCCACAATGTGTAATGCTTTTGCTGAACAATGGCAATGCCAATTGTGTTTGGTTTGAAATGGTGAAATGGTTTGTTATCAATTGTAATTGCAATTACAATTGTAATTGCTTTTGTTTTGTAATGGGGAAATGGCTTGTGTAATGCTTTTGTTTTGTAATTGTGAAATGTAAATAAAATGTTTGGTTTGAAATGGTTTGTGCAATGCTTTGTTTTGTAATTACAATGCTTTTGTTATCAATTGGTGAAATGGTTTTGTTTTGTAATGGTGAAATGGTTTGGATGTGTTTGTCCCTAGCTTCAGCATGTTGTCCCTACATTCATGTATAATGATAATTACCATATAAGCATGATTAAAATTGAAGCCAACCAATGGAAGCAAAAACCTGGTTTCACATAACCATAAGAACCACAACAAAGCAAGCATAACAAGCTGTTATTTTCCCACATGAACTTAGAACATAATTCAAGCCAACCAAACATTGGGGTTTCAACCATTCAACCATTGAAGTATAATAACCATACAAGCATTGTTCAAGGTTTCATAACCCATATGTACAGCATAATTGTTCAAAAAGCCTATTTTAATTACAAAAGTGGTGAGTAAGGTAAGATAAAATATGAACATTGCAAAAACCCCATTAATATTGCAAAAACCCTATTTTAATTACAAAAGTGTTCAAAACCACTTGTTCACACTAGACTGGCTGCCTATTGCTTGCTTCTTGCCTATGTCTGTTGCTGCTGATGTTGTCATTTGCCTTGGTTGCCTATCAGTTGATTCTTCAACACCACTTACTGCTGCTGGCCTCTTCCTAGATTGGCAACCATCAGCTAGTGCTTGGCTGCTCCCATCTTCCCCAAATAATGCAGTTGTCCTAAAGCCCATGAATGTTTGCAAAAGAAGTTTGTAATTAGTAACATGTATTATTTATTACTAAAATAATGTTTATTTACTTTCATTCAATGGAATACTTACACTACTATTGGATTTCCCAGAAGGTCCACTTTTCTTTCCTTTCAATGGACCTTTGCAAGTCCTTTGATTGTGACCATAACAACCACATTTAGAGCATTTTAGGGTAGACTACCTCCTCTGCAACTTGTATAGATTCTTAGGTTCATCTGGGTCCCTAACTCTATGTTTGGAAGGCCTACCAGTTCATCTTTTAAGCTTGGAAGGTAGAAGAGGGTCACACCCTGTTTTAGGCCACAGATCTGGCCCATCCATTGGATTAATCAATGGCTCATAAGTCCTCAAATAAGTTTCCTTGTTGAAATATGCATGAACATAATCTTCAACCCTCTCCTTTTGAAAAAATATAGCAGTTATCCCATAGGGACAAGGGATTCCAGTGAGGTTCCACTTGAAGTATGTGCATGTCCTAGTCTCTAAGTTCACTACATACCCATCCCCTCCATGTCTTACTTCAAACTCAGCACCTCCTGACCATGTAGGTATCCATACTTTAGACTTCAGTTTCCTCTTTTCAACTTTGCATTGTATTTTTCCACAAATGGGCCCTTTATACTTCAGCGTGTTGTCCCTACATTTATGTATCCTCACCATAACTTATTTCATCATTCTCAATAAACTAGCCATTGTGATGTATCAGAACTTTAACAAAAGTTGCCATTACTGCATCCATACATGTCATGACCCGTACCCGCCCCTAAAAGTTTGGATCATAACCGGCCAGTAATCCATGGGTTACCGAAGGCCTCAAACGAACATACGAAATATTTATGTTAATGGGGCCATAACGGAAGCATATAATAAGAAAGAGTCCATTGAGCTATGCATACATGCCACAATCAGAAACATACATATTATATCTCACATCACACTTCATAACATATGCCATAACGTTTACACACATACATTATATATATACATAACCCAGGAGCAAAACTTATAACATCATAAACTATACAAAACCCAAGCTTCTCAAGCTTGGCCAAAACACCACCAGAGCCTCGATGTAGAGGTGTAACTTGGGTGGCTTTATAAAAGGGCAGACTCCGATGTGGTCTCTAATGTGGAACTCCCTGATGCTCACCTATATACATACAAATAAACGGAGTGAGCTGGAAGCCCAATGAGTAATCTCCATATAAGGGATTAAATGGATGAGCTTTATGTGTCATTTAATCAATATAAAGATCTTGGCATATTTAAAGATCATTTCAAAAGCAGATAGTATCAAATACCATTTATTGATCCTTCCATAGCTAACCAAATAGCAAAGTTCATACTGTTCTTTTAATCACATTTACGGAACGGCCTCGGGCCCAACATATAACAAAAAGGCCTCAGGCCCAACATATACAAAACAACCTCAGGTCCAATATATCAAAACGGCCTCGAGCCCAATCATATATCAAAACGGCCTCAGGCCCAACATATAACAAAACGACCTCGGGTCCAATATATCAAAATGGCCTCGGGCCCAATCATATATCAAAACGGCCTTGGGCCCAACATAGAACAAAACGACATCGGGTCCAATATATCAAAATGGCCTCGGCCCAATCATATATCAAAACGGCCTCAGGCCCAACATATAACAAAACGACCTTAGGTCCACATTGCACATGTCACATAATTTTTACGAATTTTACTCATTTCGATCAAAACACAACATTGACACAATTTCCCATTCATGGCTCAACTACACAACGAAGAACATATATATGCAATACTATAGAAATTGTTCACCGTGATTTAGGCTTTTATTAACTTGTTGAATTACCATACAGGACAATCGTCAAAGATTGACATCATATAGAATGTTTATAGCGGATCATCAGCTTATACTAAACGTCCAAGACGGACCATAGACCAATAACAGTTACTAAGGGTCAAAGCACATTTTCCCAATTTATTATAATCGTTGCTCAAAAGGAAACTCATTCATTCTTTTGGGAACTTGCCATAGCATAATTACTCTGATGATTTCAAGCATATTTTATCATTTCGGAAACGCTCGTCAAGGCACATAATTTATACAAAGCATAAGTTGCACAATTCTAGAGTATTTCATATGAAAATACTGTTACAAAGAAAATTACTCACAGTGCTTGGTCGGATGACACTCCTTAACGACTCAGCCTGTAGAAACATAACCAAGCATAACATTTCGAAACACATTACTTTCAATTCACTCAATCGATTTATTCATTACATATCCGTTCAATCATTCCCCATTCTTTAATTCCTCTCAAGTGTTTAATGCTAAATTTCTCTACATGTGATTCATGTACAAAGCTTGTGCCACGGATGTATTTTAAACGGCCAAAAATGTTCATGACTTAACTTAATGTTTCCTATAAAAATCTCATATGTTTTCCATTGAAAATATCATGTTTACATATTTAAGGTTTAAGGAAATAGCAAGAAGCGAAAAGGAACTAAGTTAGGGCAGAAAATGGCATGAAACAGTTAAAAGAAAATAAACAGCCTTCACTAATTTGAGCGTATCTATTTGTGTACTTAGAATTTAGATGTGAGACTACCACCATTGGAAACTAGACTTTCGGGGCTTGAATTTAGGCTCAAGAATTGTCTAAAACGGAGTCTGGATGAGGGAGATATGCCTATTTAAAGTTACCAGGTATAAGCTGAAACAGGGCTGGCCGCATGTGTTCCCAATTTGACCGCTTGTGCGGCCCAAATCCGCTCGAGCGGAAAAACCAGCCGCTCGAGCACTTAAAGAGCAGAATGAAAACCTCTTTTTTTCTTCATATTCCGCTCGTGCAGTGCTCGTGGCCGCTCGTGCGGTAAAACTGACCGCTCGAGCGCCCAAAGAGCAGAATGAAAACCTATTTTTTTCTTCATGTTCCGCTCGTGCGGTGCTTGTGGCCGCTTATGCGGTCTGGGCAAAATCAGACAGTTCGAAAATGGTTCAAAGATGCAAACTTCCCAAACTCATTTCCAAGTCCAAATTCATGCAAAACTAACCCAAAAACATGATATACTAGCATGATATAGGTGTAATTTCACTTTAAACACATCAATCTTGCTTCAACATCAAATTCATTGGCTCATCTTTTTCATACAATCATGAATGTCATACACAAGCTTAAAATACATACAAACATGGTGAATCTTCCAACAAATCTTGGTTGTATAAACCATCTAGAGTTTGTTTCATGGTTCAATCACAAGAATGAACTCAAATCAAACAAAAATGAAGAGTTTTCATGATTTTATTTCAAACCCTTACACAACTCAAAACTCTAGCTCAAAATTCCCAATTTCCTCTTGATTTCAAGCAAATGATGAGATATACACAAAGATTTCAAGTAGATTAACATACCTTAGTTCAAATTTAGGGTTTGTCCCTTGAATCCCTTGCAAAATCCTAGCTTCTCCTCTTCCTCTCTCTCTAACCCACTCAAAGCTCTCCACAAGAAAAAGAAGAACTCAAGAGCTAGATACACATACAAGACTTAGACTCATAAATCTTAATTTAATCATTACGAATCGTAATTTTTAAAAATTTCATCGTAAGCTCTAAAAATCATGTTAATCACAGATATGAAGTCGGTTTTGGTTTATTGCGCCTCTAAGACTTTCAATTTTTAGTTCAAAGTTCTAATTACAATAAATTTTTCTATATTCAACAGATATAACAATCCAAAATCATATAATTCACATACTTAACTTGCAAATTCATATTAAACACATAAACACATGCATAATGAAGCATAGTACGGGTTGGGGTATTACGATACATAAACAAAACAATGACAATAACTGTGGGTCCACTTGCAAAAAAAGCATATTAAAAAAACAAAACCCTCATATAAAGCAACTTGGCCCACATTTCTCCATCTATGGAGACAAAATATGACAGAAGGCAGACACACAAGACCCTAAAAAAATAATGGAGACCCTGGGACCACAATGTATTTAGTGATACAAAGACATACATACAGTCGAAGACAAAAGCAATGTCACAAAGCAATAAACAACAAGTGTGCATCGACAATGGAGAGAAAAACAATGTCATAACGAATAATAATAAAAAAAGGTCAATAATGGAGAAAAAAAGAAGGTTAACAACGGAGAAAAAAGAACTCAGAATACCCGTATAAAACAACCAAAAATCAACCTATTTCTTACCTCTATCTCAGAGTCCAAAGCTTTTTGGAAAATCAACTATGAAATTGTTGTCTTCCTTCGATGCGTGGCTTCAATCGCGGGTTGAATCATCGATCACACCAGGTGGGTTGCATGGAGCCGCAAGTCGCAATGGAGGGGTGTCTTTTTCCCTAAATCGTGAAGATTAGGGCAATTTTGGCGCCCAAATTAGTCTTCCGTTAATTAATAGTGACGGAGATGGGTGGGGGGATCAGATTGCAACACAGGTGGAATGGTGGGGTACAAATTGTCCAAATTGGAAACCTGGGGTTCAATTTGAAAAAGGTGCTAAACCTTGGGGTTTTTTTTTTTAATTTCCCCTAAAAAATTAATGGAAAAAAATAATGCACACAACGAAAGATTAAAATGTTGCAAAAATGTCAAAATGGTATGCGGAAATGATGTTCATATACTGTCTTTAAAGTTCATTTGCCAAGAATTTCATTTTACTACAGAACAATTTGGGAAGCTAGTAAAAAGTTAACTTTTTGCTTTTAACCCATTTTAGGTCACATCACCTCACACATTTTTTACACACAAAAAGATAAAAAAAGTCAAGAAGTTAATTTTTAACCAACTTCCCAAATCTCCCCTACAAAAATAAAATAAAATAATAATAATAAAATAAAATAGCAAACTTGTGACTCATAGCATTGTAACAACCCTCGTCGCTGAACACTGATAAACTACTGATTACTGTTAAACTGAGACTGATTATGAGAAGTAATTGAACTGATTAAAATACTGGACTGACTGACTGAGATCTGAAACTGAATCGATTGACTGTATCTGTTTAATTGTATGTTTATCTGTTTGACTGTTTAATTATCTGTTCAGTTTTCATGTTTAAACTGTTAATTGAAGGCCTTATCGGCGGTCGAATCCAAAATTGATTGATGTTCCATGATCAATAGAAATAATGTGATTTTATGGTGTATTTATCTGAAAACTAATTAGGTATGATTAAATTAGATTAAAATTGGGTAAATTGCATAGCTTGACTTAATTACCATAATGCCACCTAAGTGGCCCACTACTTGCACCTTTTTGATCTTCACATACACTCAAACAAAACATTTCTTCTCCCATTTCTTGCTCATAGCCGACTATAGAGGGAGAGAGGGAGAGAGTTGAGTTCCCCCTTGTGATTTGCTTAGTGAATTGAGAGGATTGAAGTATAGATTTCATATTTAGGCTTCTACACTTGAATTACAAGACCTAGGTAAGGTAATTGAACCTCTCATTGTTGTACTTAAGATTGTTCTTGCAAGATTCATGTCAAATTGTAGAGTTAAGGCATGAATTGGTTCAATAGTGTTGATATAAAGCTTAATTGTTGCATGCATGTGTGCATTGAAGAGTTTTGGGTTGATTTCATAGAAAATGTTGCATGCATGTTCATGTTAATGTTTAGGGCCATGATCTCATCTTGTCTTTGGAAGATTTGAGCTCATTAGAGCATGTTTTGAAGTTTTGAAATGGTTTAAATCCATGCATGTCATGTTTATAGCATGTTCATGAAAATTTGGTTTGAAATGGGTTTAATTAAACACCCTTGGGCTTTGATTTCTCAAATTGAGCTTTGAATCATGTTATTTTATGTGTTTACAAATGTTTTCCAGAAAATTAGCCCAAGAGGGTCGAATTTGATGCATTTAAACTTGGTTTTTGGCTTGAAGGTGCAATCTGGGTTTTCCATATTTTGCACTTCCGCTCGAGCGAGGGAAGTGCCGCTCGAGCGGGAAAATCGAGCTCCCAGCATCTTGCACTGTGCATCAGTCCGCTCGAGCGGAGGATTGGGTGACACGCTCGAGCGGGCGTCGAGCGTGAATTTCACCTATCCAGTACTTTTTGGTCCGCTCGAGCGGGGAAGTTGACGCTCGAGCGGGGACCTTTATTGCATGTCCGCTCGAGCGGGGAAACCTGCGCTCGAGTGGGACTCTGTTTTCCTGAAAATTCTGAAAATGTTTTCTGAGTACATCTTTGCATCCTCATCCCATCCTAGGCATTCTTAGGCCTAGTTTAAGGCATCATATAGAGGATATGAATGTAGAACACACCGAGGCAAATTTAGGGATTTAGTTATTATCTTTCCCAACTGTGAAACTTAGTGTGTGTTCAATCTGTTAACTGTATAGGGTTGGCATTCTGAGGAGACGCTCTAGTTCACTGTAGCCCAGAACTCTGTGAGTAACAACTGTGTAAAGATATGTTCAAAATGATTATCTTCTGAATACTGAACTGAACTGTCTACTGAACTGATATTGTTTACTGAATGAATGTATGTCCTATATTCTGAACTGTACTGTGGCATCCTTAGCACCTACTGTTTACTGTTACTGTTACAGAGATCTCTGTCAGTTCCCTCGTGGAACCACTACTGTTTACTGATTGATGGCCATCATTTACTGTTCGGTCTTTAAGACCTACTGTTTACTGTTATGCTAATGGATGTACCACATACGACTGATTGACTGAAAGACTGAAAGACTGATATACTGATTTAATGAACTGTTTTCATTACTGTAAGGACATTCATTCTAACCTCTTTACACATTATGTTATTTACTGGGCTTTAGCTCACTGCTCATATATATATGTAGGTGTACAAGCACCAGACCAATGCTAGAAGCGTCGGGGTAAACTCCAGTTTTGTCAAGCCAACCATTGTGCCTCACTGCGAGGTTCCGAGCCTGCCATGCTAGGGCTTAGGGGTGTTTTATTTCCCCGTCTGTCTCTGTACCGTTTGTAACACTGTATAGACTGTACTGTACTGTTTAGTAGGGATTAAGTCCCTGTACTGAATGATTGTAAATATTGTGCATAACTGTTCTGTACTGAATGTTTATATGTATGAAAAATCTTTTTGCATACAGACTATTACAGCTCATTGGACATTATTTTATTACTGTAATGGCTTCCGCCATGCCCCTGTACTCTGTTTTACTGTATCACTGTTAAGCAGGCCTTCGGTAATCTCGGATTACTGGCCGATTACGGTGCTAAACCCATAGGGGCGGGTTTGGGTCGTTACAAGCATAAACATGAAAAAAAATTTCAATTGCAATGAACCAGATAAAGAGAAAGCAATAGCCAAAAGAAAAAATGTTTCAGAGCTCTAGAGCTGCTCTAATGATGTGGCAGTTGCCTGGATCCCACCTGGATGTGATGTTTTGGCTTTCCTTTTTTTTTTTTTTGGAAGCTGCCGGCTCAGTAGAGCTCTAGATCATCACTATATCCAAAAAGTAATAAAATAAGGCAGATATTTTAAAAATAACCATAAATTTGTAAAACAGGTCATTCCTTAAGCTCCCTAAGGATCACTAAGGATCAATTTTAAATAAAATCACTACCCTTAACAAATTAGGCATATTAAAAAAAAATACTAAACTCAAATATACACACAAAACACATTAGGCATATTCAAAGAGACAAACACACTAAGCCAAGAATATACCAACACAAACCAAAATATTCAAACACAAAACAAAATATACATACAGATAAACACAAAATAAACTATACAAATTAAGCATATTCAAATTCCCAGGTTTTGCAACTTATGTGACACAACAAACTAAAAAAAGCCCCAAGAAGGACAATGAACAAAAAACACAATAAACATAAAACTCAAATCACACAAAACCCTAGATATAAATAAAAAAAGAGGAATGAAAAATCGATCACTTTGAAAATTAGATAACGATCTTGACGATTCACTCGAAGATGATGACTTGCAAAGCCCACCATTTGATTAAAGATGACTCGTTCGACTTTGAATGATTGAATGGAGTGGTTAAGAACGAATATATAGGGGTTGGGGTTGGGTATCCCGCACAGGATGGGCTTTAATGAGGGCAGAAAGAAAGAGTGTGTGTGCGCAACCGAAACAGAGAAATGATTGTGTGTTTTGAAGTTTGAAATCAATATACGAGAGAGAAAGGAAAGAGATGGAGGAGTACATCTTAGAGAGAGAAAGAAATGTGTTTGGTAATCTTCAAAAAAAAAAAAAAAACATAACACATGTTGTTCAACTTACATTTTTGATCATTAGATCTTATTCGTAATTGATCTCAACCATTGGTGCACAAAGTGATGTAGGACAAATGTCCCTTCCAAATTCAGAAGCAACCTTGGCTGTGTTTGGTTGTGCTCTGGAAATGTATTTCCACCCATAGAGTTGTGTTTGACGTTTGGATACAGTTTTCAAAATTTAATTCCACCACAAAATTCAAAATGCAACTGGACTGCCTGTCACGATCCAAACCCGCCCCTATAGATTTAGCATCGTAACAGGCTAGTAATCCGTGATTATCGAAGGCATGTTTAACAATCATGACAATAATACAATATAAAGGGGTTGGCGGAAGCTAATCAATAATAACGTACATTGTCCAATGAGCTGTGAGGGCCTGAATGGAAATAAACTTTTATACATATAGCCTAGATGCATCAGTCATAAGCCCTCAGTCCAAGCGTATACAAAAATATAGTACAAATTTAGGGAACTTAATCCCATCATCAAAGTAGGAGTATGAAAACCAAAACACACTTATAAGTTAATAATCATAATCCAAAAGGGTGAATTCAAAACACCCAAGCCAAGGTGCGTGTTACTTCGGAACCTCGCGGTGAGGCACAATGGTTGGCTTGACAAAACAGAGGTTTGGGTCGACGCCACTAGCATTGATCTGGTGCTTGATCACCTACATATATATAGTAAACAGTAAGCTAGAGCCCAGTGAATAACAGCAGTGTAAAGAGGTTAAGAATGACGTCCTTATAGTATTTGAAACAATCGATTATCAATGGAACATTTTCAATCAATATCTTTTTATCAATCAATCGTTTAATCATTCAATTCAATCAATCATATTCGTATAGGTCATACGTGGTACATCCAATAGCAACAATACAATAGGTTTTAAAGACCGAACAATCAATTGATGGCCATCAAACAATAGACAATAGTTCCAAGAATTGGAACTAACAAAGATCTCTATATCAATAATAATAACAATATCAATAATAATAACAATATGCTATGGATGCCACGAATACAGTTCAGAAATTAGGATCATCATTCAATCGATAAAAAGTATCGTTTTAGAAAACAATATAATTTATCAATTAGAAAATAAATACGATTAAACATATCTTTATAACAGTGTTACTCACAGTTGGCTCCTTGAAACACATGATCACAGTGTGGTGTCTAACCTACACAAACTCATTCAAGCATAATATCTCAAAACATGTTCAATTCATTCAGTCGGTTCTTAAACCTATTCAGTTCAATCGGTACTTGTTTGTTCTGTTATTTCTATTCGTTCTTTAATTTTCAATTCTTAATGCAAAAACCTCCTTAATTTGTCAAGATCAAAGCTATAACTTCATAAATATAATGATTCAAAACTTTTCTTTCTTTTTCTTACAAAATATGAAATTAAGGCTATAAGGCTCTTAGAAAAATATCTACATATATAAAATTCAAATTAAGATCAAACTAATTCTTGACTGTCAAATTCAAATTATAATTTATTTCTTAATTTGTTCAATTTTAGATTTAATTCATTTTCTTCATATCAAACCCAATTTCAAACTCATAAATTCTAAAACATAAATTAAGCTTTTAAAACCCAATTTCATGTTCAAAATTCATACAAAATTTCATCAAAACATGAAAAAAATTATGAGCCATGATCAATCTTCAATAAATCTTTGTTGCATGTAATTTATGGAGCTTAATTTAACAATAACTTTCCAAATTAAATCCAAAATAATTAATTTCTAATTGAACTTCATAAACTTGATCTTAGCTCCAATTCTTCATTTTTTTGTCAATTTCTTTTTTTAATCACATAAAATTGATTTCAAACCCTTTTCCATTTTCCTTCACACATGAAATCAAGTTGTAAACTCCTTAGAAAATAATTTGCATGTATGAATTTTGACATTAAAATTAACTAATTTTATATGTTTAGCATTTTTCTTCATCTTCTTGCTAATTCCTTTTAATTACATGACATTGATTCCAATTTCATCTCTAATTTCAAGTGCAATGTAAAGATTCTACACAAATTAAACATAAATTCCATACCTTGAGTTTTAATTTCATAATATTTAATTGAATCCCTTTTAATTCTTCTTGCGTTTCTTCAAAAACTTGAGCTTTCTTTTCAATGTTGCTTCTCCTCTTTTATTTTCTTTATTCTAGCAACTCTCTCTCCCTTTCTCTGTTCCTCCCTCTCTCGATTCTCTTCCTATTTCTCTTGGTTTCCTCTTGAACTTGAACTTAAGTCCTTTTTTTTTTTTTTTTTTGTTTAACTTCCAAACTTCTCCAACACACACACACACACACACACACACACTCACATACTTCTTCATTCTTGACTTCAACTCTCTCTATTTCTCTTGTAAATGAACCCATTTCACTTAATGAAATCAATACAACACACACTCCACTCTTTACACTGCACACGTGCTCTCATCCTTAAATTCCAACACATCACTCACATGCACACACACACACAAATTTGCTCAATACACACACACACCCATTTACACCCTCAATTTTAGATTATTCCATAATTCAATTTATAATTAGAATTGATTTAATTAAGCAACACTTAATTTAATTAAATCTTGATTATCACATAATTAAATTAATTATAACCAATCACCAATCCCACATAATTTAATTAGTCTAAATGACTTTCATTAGAGCCCAATTAATTACATTTAAATTTATCAATCTGAATCAGATTTTTAATCAAACTCCTAAAAGGCTCCAAATATCGAATTGAATTTATTTCCATCCTCAATTTTGGTTCCTTAAATCATTAAGGTCTTCAATTTCAAATTAAACGTCAAAATCGTCACCAATAAATTACATATTCAAGTGAATATTTCAATTGAATGCCTCATAAATAAATTTCATTCATCATAATCTTAATTCTCAATTCTCATAACTTAATTAACTCCAACTCGGACCCAATTAATCAAATCTCAGTTTTAGAAATCTGAATCAAATATTCAATTAAACTCCTATACGGTCCGATACTCGAAATTAAAATGATTCAATTCATCAATTATAATCCCTTGAGCCATTTAGACTTTTAATTTCTAATCCCAAAATAAATTCTCGATAGAATCATATACAGATCAGTCTCCATAATTTTTATAAATCCCATATTAAATTAGAATAGTTGGCAATTAAAATTCAAATCTCCTTAATTAATTAAATACTAATCATTATACGTGGTGGGGTCGTCACACTTCCTGTTTGGTAGATTTCACGGTTTCATCTTTCTCACTCTGAAAAGCTTCCAAACGTACAATCTCTCTCTTCGGTCTTCTGAAAAGCTTCTTAATGTACATATTCTGTTTTCGGTCTTCTCCATTTCTCTATTTCTGAAAAGCTTCACGTAAAGAAATTTAAAGCAAATTTTTCACAGGTCGTCTTCCTCTTTTTAAATTGAATTGTGACCTTCAAATATAAATCATGCCTGTGAACCCCCTTCTCACCCGTAAATTCGCATCCACCAACTCCCACAAATCAACTAAGTCTCACTTTGTGCGTTGTGGAAGATTCACCCTCTAGGTAACAAAACAACGATAACAAAGAAGTAAAGTCAATCACAAATTTCTCTCAAAATATATACTGGTTCTATATATAACTCATTGATTTCTTGCTTCATTCCGAAATTCATCCCCAAATTTTCTTTTTGTCTCAGGGCAAATTTCTGAAACGTATTCTTGAATCAGACGGCTACCGAAGAAGCACACATCCACCCACTCTACTCACTCTGTCACCGGTAACAACTATTCCACTCCTACTGCTTTGGTACGTATATCCTTCAATCGATCTGGTATGGAATAGCTGAGAAATAGAAATGGGTTCTTTGATCTATCCAAACGGTGCGTGAGCTAGTCATCCACCTGGACAACCGATCGGTTGTCCTCCCAGTCATCCGGCCAGTCAACCGTCACTCCTCCAATCTTGGTTGACTGGCACTCTCCCCTTTGTTGCTTCTCTTCTTCGGCTCTCCTTCTGATTATTGTCTACTGTGTACACTTCATATAAAACACTATTTCACAATCAATTTGCAATTAATATTCTGCTTTTTCTTGTGCATTTGTTTTTCCCAACACTGTTTAACAACTTCAATTGTTTTTTTCTTTTATTCAAACTGAAACTTAATTGTAGATGATTCTTGCATTCATTTTGGAAACTCAAGTTATATGATAAATTATGCTTAGGACTTATCTTGTTATTTTTTAATATCCACTTAAGCTTAGTTTAGATATAAATTGTGTGTTGTTAGATGGATAGCAACAATTCAGATGATAATCAGGACACACGAATGTGGAGCTCCAGAATTGAAATGAAGCTAGTAAACATGTTGAGAGACGAGGTACAAAAAACCAAACAAAAGGCCATAGTACTGTGTGGATAGTTAGGCATTGGAACCATTTTGCAACTCAGTTGCAAAATCTGTATGGGTTCCGATATACACCAAAATAGGTGAGACAAAAGTATCAGGAACTGAAAGATGATTACCAAACTTTCAAGTGACTTCAGGCACAAACTGGTCTGGGATGAGATCCCATTGTAGGAATGGTTATTGCACCTGATGATTTTTGGGATAAGGTATTGAGTTAAGTTGTACCCTTTTTAATTCTTTTTGTAAAATTTTATCACACGTACAATATGCTTATATACAAAATTTTCAATTGGAGGTAGGGAACAAAAAATGTAAAGAAATTTAGGACGAAAGGATTTGAGTATTTTCATGACATGGCCAAAATTGTTGAAAACTGCTGTGCCATAGGGGCCTTGGCCGATGCATCTACACAAGGAGCCCCTGACTCCAATGAAGAGAATGAAATGCTTAACAAATTTTGGTCACTTGGAGCTGGTGGGAGCAATGCGGCTGAAGCCATAGCTGTTGACTCATTTGGCTATGAGTACATAGAACCATGTAAAGGTAAAAGTCAGAAGAGGGGCCCTACAAATAGCCAGACTGATAGTGATAGTTCTAAAAGGTCACGTTCAAGTGGCTTTGATGATGTCTGCATAGCTTTCACTACCTACGTACAAGCAAAAACGGAACAATCTCCTGCACGATCAACAAACATAGAGGCTGTAAGTGCAGGTGGTGATGACTATTCTCTTGATGCATGTCAGGATGCCTTGTTAGAGCTTGGGGACATACCACCAGTGTAGTACATTAGGGCACTGACACTATTCAAAGACAAAGAATGACAGAGGTTTTTTATGTGTACTATAACACTCGCTTTCACAATTAACGGTTACTTTTGTGACTTATCTTATTTGTGTGCCTATATATGACTTTCCTATCTTATGTGCTCCTATGTGTGAGTTAATTATGAGCTATGTGCCACTTGCACTATGTTTTGTTTGACAGATATGTTGATTTAAGTAAAGACATGTCTAATTCGTTAAATTGAAAGGTTACAAATTAAATAATGGACTAGGTGATTAGAGCCAGATTCACCTTAATTAGATTAAGTGGGGATTAGTTAACTTAGGTTCTAGTAAGAAATAATGTAATTGAATTAAAGTGCTTGTAAATTAGTTTTATTTAAGCCAAAGGAAATTTTATATTTTATATATATGTTGAACTCATATAAGAGAGGAGGAGAGAGAGAGATTTAATCTGGGAGAGAAAGAGAGAATTCTAGAGTCTTTAAGAACAAAAGAAGAAGAGAAGAAAGAAGGGGAAAGAAAAGGTAGCCTAAGAGCAATTTCATCAAATTAATCCTAAAAGGTGAGAAATTCTTCTTTAATTCCCTGAGATTAAGTTAATTTCCACATGTGATTATAAGAATTGAGTTGAATTAAGAATTGGGTTGTGTGTGTGTGTGTGTGTGTGTGTGTGTAAGAATCACTCCAAGTTTGGCTTATATTGCATAGTCCTTCTCACTCACGTGATTTTACATGAATATGGGTTGGAGGAACTATTTCCATGGGTTTTGATATATATTCCATTGACATACCCTTTGTTTTCATTTAGTGAGATAGGTTTTGGTTCAAGTTATGTTTTTGATTGGAACTTAGAAGTTGATTTGCTACTATGTTTTAGTAAATTTTGAGCTTTGTTTTGTACAAATTTAGAGTTAATTTGGGTGAAGATTGAAGCTCAAAAAACAGAGCAGTATTTCGGTTCTAGAACACCCAAAACCGCACGTGTGGCTAGGGAGCCCACATGTACGGGAAGCACTGGCGCACGCACGGTGGGTAGGCCCGTGCGTGCGGATAACAGAGGAGATGATGGGAGCATTCCGCATAAAAAGCACTGGTGGCGCACGTGCGGAGAGAGTCCCGCATGTGCGGCCAAGAAGCTCCGCATGTGCGGCTGTTTGGCAGCCTTGGTTTCATTTTTCTGCTTCGTTTACCCCACTCTGGGGCCTTCGTTAACGTGATTTGCATCCATATTTGACGTACATTTTCATTGCATGAGCATTAAAAGAGACTTAACGACCAATTCCTGAATAATGAAAATATAGTTGATTGTACAACCAATTAAGTGTGCTATGCTTGTATTTGCCTGTGTAGGTGAAAGGCCATGTCCCATTCACGTGCATCACGTGAGTAACACTGTTGTAAAGATATGTTTAATTTAAAGTACCTTTTTCCTAGTTAAAAATTATGCTTTGTTCTGATATGTTTTCTAATATTTATGAATGATGATTCTACTTCTACTTACACTGTTTATCATGGCATCCTTAGCATCTGTGCACATGATTACAGAAATCTCTGTCAGTTCATGGGACTCCTGTTTACCATAGTGATGGCCATCATATCTAATCCTCGGTCTTCTAGACCGCCTGTACTTATTGCTTATGGATGTACCACGCATTACATTATGCTTCTTATATGTAATAAGAACTTGCTCAGTATGTAATTTGCTTTACATTATGATCATCATTCAGAACCTCTATACACTGTTGTTATTCATTGGGCTCTAGCTCATGTTTTACGTATATATTGTAGGTGACCCAGTTCAGGAGGGGACATAGTTGCGACGGTTTTGCCTCAGTTTTGTTGAACACTCTTTTGTGCCTCACGTTGAGGTTCCCAACTGTTGGAGCATTGGGTGACCCGGTGATCGCCCTTTTGGAACTCTCTCATGTGTTATGGTCGTTTTGTTTACTGGCCGGTTACGATACCAAACTTTTAGGGGCGGGTTTGGGTCGTGACACGTACTCTTGCGCATATGTGCCTAGTTATGATCCTAGCTTTGTAGTCAATAGGAAAGTTATGGCTTGATGGAGTTTGTGGTTCTCTTTGTGGTTGTGCAACATGATTTGATGATTTCTGTTTTCTTATTTATTTATTTTTTTTGGCAGCTAATGACATGCCGTTTTTTATCTGTCTTTGTATGTTTATTTTTATATTTTTTTGACACTGTTTTTATTTTATATTTACATGTCATTTGATTCTTCTGCATTCATTCATGTATGTTTCCTTATTTCTGCTTCAACTTTCAATTTTACACACAGCAATAATGGTAACAGTTATCATGTTGTTAATGGTAACAATAATGGTAACAGTTATCATGCATTCATTCAGTGCGTACTTTCAGTTTCACCAATAATGGTAATAATTGTCATGTTAATCATTTATTACAATTTTGTTTGTATTGTCATGTAGCCGAACCAATATGTCATCCAACATAAAAAACAAAAAAAAATGCAATGTCAGGCTCATCAGAGGAGGATGAGGTTATCGAAGATTTTATAAACTTTTTGATGATTTCTTTTATGAATGAACATATGAATGCGTCAACCAGCAGACGACTGCAGCGAACTTGTCCATTCAAAGGTGATGAGTACATCTTTAGTTATTAAATGACCATCCTGAAACAATGATGGACATCATGAGAATAGATGCCCAAATGTTCATTTTATTGAAAGACACCTTACTTCAAAATAGCTTTGTCGAAACTGAACATATGTATATCAGTGTCGAGGAATCACTTGGCATTTTTTTGTACACATTCGCACAAAATGACCGGCATAGACTACTGGCCGATAGATTTCAACACTCCACTGAAACTATTTGTCGGCACATCAAAATCATTATGCGGGCACTGTGCAAGCTTGCATCAACGGTTATCAAACCATGTTACCATGACGAGATACCGGCAAAAATTTTAAATGATATAAGGTTTTTTCCTTGGTTCAAGGTATAACTATATGTTTGTCTTGTAAATTTGCAATAATAGTAACGAAGGAATTTTTTTGTTATGTTTTTAACGTAGTATGTAGCTTTGTTTCGTGTTTAATGTCAAACTAATACATTTCATGTAGGATTGTGTCGGTGCTATCGATGGCACATTGGTGGAAGCATGGGTCCTTGCCTCAAGACATAATACATTCCGTGGTCGCAAAGCTACGGTATCGCAAATTGTACTCATTGCTTGCGACTTCGACATGTTGTTCACATTTATTAATTCTGGATAGGAAGGAAGCACCCACAACAACGCAATTTTAGTTGACTCAATTACAAGAGCTGATCTACATTTCCCATACCCATTCCATGGCGAGTGTCACCAAATAACACACTGTACTTTCTTAAATGTTGATATTCGTGTACATGTATTTGACAAAGCATTATAAACATTATTTACATGTAGGCAAGTATTATTTAGTGGATGCCAGGTTCACGAAGATGCCTGGATTTCTTGCCCATTTCGTTCCCAACGCTATCACTTGCAAGAGTTTCATGGCCGTCATTATTCTGGACCCAAGGAATTGTTTAACCATCAACATTTATTGTTACACAATGTCATAGAAAGAACATTTGGTGTTTTGAAGAAGTACTTTCCAATATTGCGGTCCATGCCAAATTGTAAGTCCACACGACAAGGACCCCTCGTGATTGTATGTTGTGTAGTGCACAATTGGATCGGTTTGCATGCAGCTATGGACCCATTCTTCATGGAAGCTGATAATGAAATGGTGGCAGAAGCGGCGGTAGACGGGTTTGTTGGAGGCCAAGCTGACTATGTTAACATGTCACAACATGGGTTGACGTACCAATCGAACTTAAAGGATGCAATTGCTACTATTATGTGGGAAAATCATGTTAGCCATGGGTAGATTTATGATGTGAAGAAATAATGTGAATTTGATAGCATTGTATGTATTATTCCATTCGTTTTTTTATTTATAATGTGTAAAATGCAATTATAGTTTGAACCGAGCTCTTTAAAAGTGTTTTTTTTTTTAAATTAAATTCTCCATTTTCTGTGTGTCACTCCTTATTATAGTACAATAATACTATGATTATATTTTTCTGCGATAGTGGTGTGGTTCAAATAGCTATTTTTAAAGAACTACTTACAGTTGCACACATTTCAAGAAATAAAAACATTTGTACGTGTAATTAGGAATCATTGAAGTTGCACACATTTTTTAAGAACTACTTAAAGTTGCACACATTTTTTAATAAGGAATTGTTGAACCTTTTTCTATTCAAATTAGGACAAATAAAATGAAATTTTTATAAATACGAAATTGAGGAATTATAATGGTTACATACGTGTAAAAAATGTATACATCCACAACATCAATCTATTTTAATTCTATTTTTCGACTTAATTTTTTTTGAAGATAAATTACACTTGACACTCTTAAAGTATTATCCAATTTTAATTTTCACCTAGAAAGAACATTTATTAAAAAAAAAATTACGACAATTATTTATATACTTTTGTCAATTCTTAAAAGTTGGTAACGGTGGATTAATTTTACCTTTCAGTAAAAAAAAATCAAAAATTTAAATTCATCTACCCCAGATAGAAATAAAAATTCAACCATAATTTAGGAAAAAAAAGTGACTTACTCAGAAGATTTATTAAAATAAATGCATAATTGTCGTACTGAAGGGTTCACAAAGGTTACATAATATCAAATGCGGTACGAACATATAAATCATACGTAAATTCTCATACCTATAATTAGGTGGTACGCACAAGTTACATTTGATGAAAAACTTCCCATGAAAAATTAATGGATAAAATACTAATTGTGTTAATAATTACATTTAATTCAAATTAAATTTTATTGAAATTTTTTTATTCAATATTGGTTATTCAAATTTGTTTTTTTAATTGGAAATATTATTCAAATTAGTGTTGGCCAGCAAAAAATATTGTTGTCCAACCAAAGTTGTTTTTAATTGAAAGGTTATTTGTTGGCCAGACAAAATTGAATGGAAAAAGTGTATTGATAACTTGTGTCAGACGCAATGGAAATTCAATGGAAATCAGTGTATTGATGATTTTTGTCAGATTCAATTTGAAAAAATTTTGGTTATGACTGTTATTTTTTTGTTAATAATTAATTTTTTCAATTAAATTTTAAGAAGAGTTTGGTTAATAGTGTTTTTTTTTTTTTTTGTTAACATTTAATTTTTGAATAGAATTTTAAAAAGAGTTTGGTTATAACTGTTGAGATTGTATGAATGTAATAATATTGTCAAAAAAAAGGATTAATTAAATTTTAGATGAATTTTAAATAGTACTATAAATGCCAAAACAAAAAGTAACGAATTGTTGAACCTTTTTCTTTTTATATTAGAACAAATAAAATGGAACTTTGGCAACAATGATTTTTAACTCATCTTTAATAATGTATTATAACACTATCAAAATCTGATAGATAGGTGCATCATTTAAAATGTATTATAACACTATCAAATAGGTGCATCATTTAAAAATTAAACAAAAAAACCCACAAAAATTACAAAAAGAAATGGTGCTTACATCCATGAACCAAAAAATTTAGAAAAAAAATAAAAAATAAAAAATAATGAAGGAAACAAACAAAAAAGAACAGAAAGTAGTACATCTGCAACACAACTAAAAACCACAACATGCGTCAACCATTTAATTGCTCATCCAAACAAGTTAAGCGTCATTGTTAGGTGGTGGTGGAGGTGGAGGAAAGTAGTGATGGTAGACCTGAGTGATTCAATGGTCAATTTAATCAATGCGATTGCTTGTCACTTCATCACGTCTTTTAATGTCCAGACGAAACTCACCAAACTGTTGAATTAGTGAGTTCTGAGCGGCGGCAAATGCATTGAACCGATTACCCAATGCATTGAACTGATTAGCCATTTGTTGTTCCCATTTAACGCGCAGATTGTGTCGTTCTTCTTCCAGTGCCAAATAATCAATTCAGTATTGGGGTTGTTCATTTTGTGGCATGGCATTCTCATTGAGGTCTTTAGGAGCATCATCTATTGGTGCATTTGCAATATTAATAGATCCCAATAAGTTGTCAGCGCCACTAGCTGGGGTCAATGTATGCTCTAAAATTGGTGAAGTGATTTTCACCTCTGCTTCACCTACAAGTCTGACATGACAATCTTTGAAAATTTTGGTTAGCAGAGCTCCGAAAGGTAGTGACTGGCCACTGAGAGTACCAAGATTTGCAATCACCATTTCCTTCAGTAGTATGTAGCAAAAATCTAATGTTTGTCCAACTTCAAAACAATATAACAAATAAGCATTATAAATTGGAAAAGCATCAAAATGTCTCTTTTTTTTTTGGAGTGACATTTTCGACTATCCATCGATGAAGAATACGAATATGGGGTTTCAAATGTCTTGCTTGTAAATTAGTATCGGTAAATCGATTCTCACAAATTATAGTATAAACTTCACTTATATCACCAATAATGTTAACTAGGTCAGACTCACTCTAAAAATAAATTTGCAAATCCCCTGACTAAACTCCATTAATTTGTGCCAAAGTGTGGCAGTTTAGTGTGATAATTTTACCTTTAACATAAGATGTTAGACTATTCTCTCTAACTTCTCCCTCAGTAGGTCTTAAATGAAGGTAAAATAAATACACAAGACGTGGATATACCTTTTGTGGTAAATTGATTAAAAATAGCCATCTCATCGTCTCCAGTCTGCTAACCAACAAAGGATCATATTAAGAAGGAAGATTTACCCTTCTCCTGGTAACAATTAGTCAGTTGGCAAAACTTGGATAAGCTTGTTCATGATTGTATATGAGAAATCAATAGTCGAATAAGTCTGTTATTGTTAGCGTGGTGGAGAGTTAGAGGTTTCGCCACGTTTTGGTCTGGCTCTTTTTGTTCTCGGCACGACTTATGAAGGTAAGCAAAAGGATAGCAAAAGGTAAGAAAAATGTATATAATGGTGTGCAAAAGGTAAGCAACAGATAGCCAAAGCTCAGCCTCGGGTTGAGTCTTGTTGGAAGTTGGAAACAGGCGAAGCCGGTTGATCAGCCGGATGACCCATCTGGTTTGGTGAACTTTTCGGCTGCTACTTCTGTAGCTCTGAAATTGTGAAGCTCTGGTGTTGTGAACCTCTGATCAAAGCTCTTCCTCTCTTCTTTTACACGGATATGAATTGTAAATATATACACTGAATTTGTGAAATTAATTGACGTAGGTGGTGGACTGAATTTGTGAAATTAATTGAGATAGGTGGTGGATGAGGTGGTTGTGTTTCGGGTCTCTGATCTGGTTATATTGATACTATTTGAATAATGAAGGTAAATGAAGATGGTGAAAAAGTTGTTGAAAGTTGTGAAATAATGAAGTTGTTGGGATAAAGATGGTGAAGAAGTTGTTGAAAGTTGTGAAGTGAAGTGAAGTTGTTGGATGTGCTCACTGATATAAAGTCTCAGTCAAACAAATGGCCAAAAAATCTGTAGTTGATTTTTGTTTTGTTTTGTTTTGTTTTTTGTTTTTTGTTTTTTTGTTTTTTATCGAAACTGACCAACTGAGGTTTTGCAGAGGAGTGATGGCTCTGTAAAACATGAGTGAAATTACGATGTTGCCTTTTTCATTTTCTTCTACCATACCAATTTAGCATTCCATAAAAGAGGGGCAATTTGGTCATTTCAATGCCAAACTCATGAATCAACAAGCACAATAATATTGAAGGTACAGAACTTCACGGGCGAGGCACAATAATGAAGGTGAGGACAACGGTACAGGTTCACAGATTTTTCAGCAAATTGATAAAATTTAACAAATGAAAAAAATCCAATAATATTGAATTATGTGTCGTAAAGTGATATTTTAATTTTTGTTTAATTCACAATATATATAATATTGATAAATTTTGTGCCCATTTATTTGAAAATAACAAAATAATAACTAGCAAATGAATGGTGACAGTAATTATTAAAAATATATAAATATTTGAACCAAAAAATATTATTCTATTCGTCTTTTTATGTTAATCATGAATTTTTTCAATTGCATTTCAAAAAGAGTTTGGTTAACAGTTTTTTTTTTTTTTTAATAATTAATTTTTTGAAATGAATTTTAAAAAGAGTTTGGTTATGACTATTGATCAAAACTTTCAATAGAGTTTTGAGTTGTATGTTTGATTATGAATTATAGCTTTTTGAATTAAGCTTTGAAAACTCTTTTTAAAACTCATAACCAAACAAATTTTCTTATTTCACATGTCATATCAAACTTTCAAAACTCAATTCCACACTTAATTTAAAACTCAATTCAACACTCTATTCAAAAATCATAACCAAACAAATTTTCTACACTCAAATCATAATTCCAAAACTCACAAACTCAAAATACAATTCTATTCTCAAATCATATTTAGAAAACTTTACCAAACGCTACCCTTGTTTTGTTGGGTTAAAACAAATTTTGACTTTTAATTTATTTTGAGTCATATTATTTCTTTGTTTTTTTTTACATTTAAAAAAAAAAGTTAAAAAAATTAATTTTTAACTAACTTTCCAAAACAACTTATTTATTAATAATGACTACCTAATATTAAAAATTAATATTATTTATGTGATCTTCATAATCCAATAAAATTATATATGAATGCTACTATATAAGGGACTATGTTTGATTTGTGAATTTAGAAAGACAAAATAACAAAGTTAAATGAAATGTGAATATAATATAATTATATTTTACATTCTTTTTTTTCTTTTTACTTTTCAAATTTCTTCTCAAATTATCAATTCAAACAAAGCGTAAGGGATGTGGATGCTCATTAATTGGTTATGACTCTACTATTTATTTTTATTATTTTTATTTTATCAATTGATAGGAGAGTAATTACATTATGATAAATATTTACATCATCAAATAGATCACTTCCTCACAATAATTAGAAAGTCAACAAAACCTAATAATCAATCCACCAAACCCACAGACCCACCAAGCAAAGCCCAACAACCAATACTGGGTGATTTTATTTGCATCAAAATAATAAGCCGGTACGTCCAATAAAAATTTTGAAATTTTAATTCTTATCATACCCATATGTAAATTTGTTAATAAAGATAATACCAATTAAACCCTAAAATAAGATATTATTTTTTCTCATGGTACACCCAAATTACTTATACATATTCTTCATATTCAACTCTCTTCATTTTTTTTTTCAAGTTTCAATTATTTTTCTTTGATCTTCTTTCTCACTCCAAAACTTCAATTCACCCCATAAAAAATCACAATTATCATCAGCATCATTGTTTCTTATTCTGTTGTTATTTACAAATAAAACAAAATAAAAACATAATACGTGCCATTGTAAAAATAAAATAAAATTAGGAATTGTCAAGAACACAATAATTTTTTTTATTCAATTAATCAATAATAATAAAAAATAGTGTCTTGTTCAATCAATCAAATCAAAAAAATAAGTAATGTCTCGTTCAATTAATCAAACATCAACTAATATTATCCTGGAATGCTCTAGCTGTAGGGAATTGTTAGATGGCCACTCAGAGACGCCATGGAGGTTCAACAACAAAGTATTTTTAATATTCATGGATTGTCAAATGGGTTTTCAACAAAGTGTGTTATGGAGTTATCATTAATACAGTAGGAACACATACAAGTAAATATGATATCATACAAAATAATTCACACAAATCGTTCTTTTTATGTGATTCAAATGAATAATTGTAATGAGAAATTTATTTAATGATTTTTAAAAGGATTTTTAAAAGTGGTGTAATTTAAAATCAATACAAAAATTTCAGGTTTTTGCGGCGGCTAATACTCTTAATGTCGTCTCAAAAAACTTTTAGCGACGTCAAATGACTTTTAGCGACAGCAAATGAGGGATCACAACAGAGAGCGTTGCAAAAACGTTTTATGCCGTCACCTTTTTTTTTTGCGACGGCAATTGTTATCTTTTGCGACGGCATTTTACCATCGCCTGTAATATGTAAAAAATTTAAACCTTTTACGACGGCACCGTTTTACCGTCGCTAAAAGTTTTATTTGAGACGGCAAAAAATGCCGTCGCGATTTTTTTTTTTTTTTGCAACAGCATGACCACTGTCGCCAATGGTTCTAATTTTTTTGCGACAGTGTGGTGCCGTTGCAAAAAAAAAAAAAAATTAAAATTACCTGTATCGAATGAAAAACAATTGAAAAAGAAACCAATAATTGCATAATAATATAAAAATTCCTCTATAAAATAACAATTTCTCCATAATAAAAATATTATTGCATTCATAACTACACATCAATAAAATTGCCCGACTACATAATGTTCCATAATACATATATAATGATTAAATACATAATGTTTAAATATATCATGTCGTTCATAATTCAAAATAACATAAACCAAAATTAAAAGTTCTCCTCATAATTCTTCGTGGGTAACAAAAACAAAAGTTAGTCGCATTCTTCATAGGCATGTATCCCACAAGAAGTAAACTCCTACTCGGGAAATATTTGAAAACAAAAAATAAAAATAATTAATGAAAATATAATTATGTGTTAATATGTTAATTACAAAAAAAACATAAAAATTTAACTACTATACAATTACAAAGATAATTAAGTAAATAATTTTACCAGACAGAAATCTGGCTCTAACTCCCAAACCGAGAACCTGATTCAAGTCTCGTCTTCTCTCACAAGTCTCTCATGCTTAGGAGGTCGTGTGTGTCAAGTTTCGTGCTAATCCGACACCATTTAGTGATTTTGGGACGTCAACACCTCAAATTCTAAGTTTCTTAAGGAACTAGTTTGTCTAGAGTGAAATCCGGCTCTAACTCCTAAACCGGGAACCTGATTCGAGTCCCGTCTTCTCCCACAAGTCTCTCATGCCTAGGCGGTCATATGTGCCAAGTTTCGTGCTAATCCGACGCCGTTTGGTGATTTTGGGACGTCAACATCTCAGAATTCTAACTTTCTTAAGGAACTAGTTTGCTTAGAGTGAAATCCAGCTCTAACTCCCAAACCGGGAACCCAATTCTAGTCCCATGTTCTCCCATAAGTCTCTCATTCCTAGGCGGTCATGTGTGCCAAGTTTTGTGCTAATCCGACGCCGTTTGGTGATTTTGGGGCATCAACACCTCAAATTCTAAGTTTCTTAAGGAACTAGTTTGCCTAGAGTGAAATTTGGCTCTAACTCCCAAACCAGGAACCCAATTCGAGTCCCGTCTTCTCCCACAAGTCTCTTGTGCGTAGGCGGTCATGTGTGCTAAGTTTCGTGCTAATCCAACGCTGTTTGGTGATTTTGGAGCGTCAACACCTCGAATTCTAAGTTTCTTAAGGAACTAGTTTGCCTAGAGTGAAATCTGGCTCTAACTCCCAAACCGGGAACCCGATTCGAGTCCCGTCTTCTCTCACAAGTCTCTCGTGCTTAGGCGGTCGTGTGTCCCAAGTTCCGTACTAATCCAACGCCGTTCAGTGATTTTGGGGCGTCAACACCTCAAATTCTAAGTTTCTTAAGGAACTAGTTTGCCTAGAGTGAAATCCGGCTCTAACTCCCAAACTGGGAACCCGATTCGAGTCCCGTCTTCTCCCACAAGTCTCTCGTGCCTAGGCGGTCGTATGTGCCAAGTTTTGTGCTAATCCGACGCCGTTTGGTGATTTTGGGGCTTCAACACCTCGAATTCTAAGTTTCTTAAGGAACTAGTTTGCCTAGAGTGAAATCCGGTTCTAACTCCCAAATCGGAAACCTGATTTGAGTCCCGTCTTCTCCCACAAGTCTCTCGTGCCTAGGATTTTCGGGCTAATCCGATGTCGTTTGGTGATTTTGGGACGTTAACACCTCGAATTATAAGTTTCTTAAAGAACTAGTTTGCCTAGAGTAAAATTCGACTCTAACTGCCAAACCGGGAACCCGATTCGAGTCCCATCTTCTCCCACAAGTCTCTCGTGGCTAGACTGTCATGTGTGCCAAGTTTCATGCTAATCCGACACCATTTGGTGATTTTGAGACGTCAACACCTCGAATTCTAAGTTTCTTAAGGGGCTAGTTTGCCTAGAATGAAATTTGGCTCTAACTCCCAAACCGGGAACCCGATTCGAGTCCTGTCTTCTCCCACAAGTCTCTCGTGCCTAGGCGGTTGTGTGTGCCAAGTTTAGTGCTAATCCGACGCCGTTTGGTGATTTTAGGCCTTCAACACCTTGAATTCTAAGTTTCTTAAGGAACTAATTTGCCTAGAGTGAAATCTGGCTCAAGAAAAAGAAAAAAACAAATAAGTACATTAGATAATTTGGAATGAATCATTTTCAAAAAACATTAAACTAATGCAATATGTATATAATCCACAATATGCAGAATGGATTCAATAATCCTCTAATTTGGAGACACTTAAATTTCAATCAACATTGAAATCATAAAACAATCACAGTTCAATGGTCCTAAGTTGTGAGCACCCAACAAATTTCATTACAGCAGGCTTTCTATTATGTAGTCAATATTAGTAGTAGTATCACTCCACAAGCATACAATCTCTTGAGGATCAAGGAAGAACGTTGTTTTTAGCTAGTAATACTTTTCTGGAGTGAAGTCTCAATTATCAGATTATGATTTTGTGACAGCTGTTACATGACAATTAAAATTTTGATGGAGACAGATTCTCAAACAAGCAAGTAAATGAGAGTCAAAATCTGGAAAATAGGTTCTTTACCCATTAATACTTGATACAGTAAATATCTTTTTGCTAGACCAAATCTAATGTACTTACGAAGAAGGCCCAACATTAGATATATGGCCATTTCAGCACATGAAGCTGCATTTCTAGTTACACCACCAGGAATTCTAGCGACTTTGATTCCATGCTTTGTAGCAACATTGATGTCAACACCTTCATGTAAGGTTTGACTATGAACACTACATACCACCCAACTCAAGGGGAAAACACTTAAATTTCAATGAATCAATTTCACGGTAGGAACCTAGCATCTTATGTGAATCTATCAGAATGATGGCATCCTTCTTATAGTCTTTAATTTCAGTTATATGAGAAAACCTAAAAGCTAGCATTCCAAAATATATGTGAGGCCAATGATTTTCCGTAATGGTCCCATTTAGGTGATAAAATTTTACTTCAAATGATAGAAAATGGCAATGGGGCCACTCAAATTAACTAGTACATCCAACCCGCACCCTAAATGGATCTCACTTGATACAAAAGATTCAGATGAACTATTTAATGCATTTACAACAAGACCTGTAATTGATCCCAATTTTTAATTGTCTTAAGGATGAATATAAAAGATGGATTAAGTGAATAAGTAATAAAAAGGCAAAATTCCCTTCATACAAGAATTATGTTCTCACCTTAGGAAAGGGGATTGATACAGCTGGGACCGATTGTCTTCACTGGCCCTCGTGACGTGGTGTAAGCACTGCAACTCAGCAAAGGAAAAAAAAACAAGGCCCAGCACCAGAATCAACCTAAAAAATGTCAACTGCCACAGACTGCAAAATGAAGAACAAGAAAATCCTAGAAAAATCAGAGAAATAAATGGAAAATGGGCTAAACAAATGAAAAGCAAAAAAGATGTGTTAATTTCAAGCAACAGCTACTCAATATGAGGGCAGAAAACTTGAAATAGGACTACATTGCACTAACAAGCCACTATAAAAACACTGATAAACACCACGCCATACTAGAAAATTGAATAGCAGGGTTTTATTTTTTAACTCCCTAGGATGCAAGAACTAGGAGCAACAACTACAAGTCTTGTGTCAATCCATAAGTGGATATGAGAATGCTTGAACAATCAAACCTGCATGATTGTGTTATAGTCTACAAAACGAGGAACATCTAATCACATACTTCAAAATTAAATTTTTTTTAAAAAAAAAAATTTAAAAAAAACTATAAAAGATATCATAGGTAAATAATTGCCATAGGAATTGCTAATTAGCAATGCACTGGTTCAACTAATATAATTCCTATGGTGTTACCACATATTATGAGCTTGTTGGTAAGTGGGAATATCAACACTCAATCACATACAAAGATAAATTAATAATGAATGAGAGAGAATTTCAATAGAGAAAACATGAGTCAAAGATGACACTTTAGAGAAAATCAATTAATCACCATTAACAAAACTAGGATTTTCACACTGGCCCAACCAATTGCTTTTAGGCTGACGGATTTCCTTCATTATTCGTACCCTACTCTTTGTCAGCCTCATTACCATTAACGAGTACAGCACCATCTGTTGAGTCTGCATCCACAACAACAGCCTCTTTTTGCTCTTCATCTTAGTTCCTCGTCCTGATAAAAGGAAGAAAATTCATTAATGGAACACTACAATATTGGTCAAGTTAATTTTACTGGAAAAACAAGATCCATATATGAATACTCAAAACATCTACAATGTGTAATATCATAACATGATTCATATATCTTAAGGGCAAACAGATCTATTACAGGGTTGTTGGCTACATATTTTGTACAAGCCAATTACAATTCGACGCATGGCAGAATAAGGGTAATACAGAAAGATTATTCAAGTCTTCGATCCTGATCGCACACGTGGCAGTTAGTATTGGTTATTGCGAGATCTGAGTAGCAATGGATCAACAAAGAGATGCAAGATGATGTGGCTTCAACGGTTACTCACATTTAAATTCAAATTTAGGAGGGAAGCCTAACTGCAAGTAATGGCACCGTGGAGCTAATTATAAGGCAGCATGATCAGCGATCATGGAGGAGCAGTTCGACGGTTGGAAATGCAGTTCGACGGTCATCCTTGAGAAGTATAAATAGCAGAGAAGGCCCAGAAAAAGAGCCCCAGACTCAGATCCAAAAAACCAGTCTTATTCTACTTATTTTCCTTTCCTGTTCTTTACATTCCTGTACTTTAAATTCCTGCACTGCACTTCGTTCATAGGAGTAGTTTCAAGTAGTAGATTGTTGCTGTAAACCTCTACGAGGCTGAGTTTGGATCATTGTAAGTTTTTCATTTTTTATGAAATGCTTCAATTGTTCTTCATCTAATTGTTATCTTGCTTAATTCTCCTAAATCAAGCCACCAGTAAAAGTCTTCTTCATTGAGGCTGAAAGAACTAAAACACAATCGTTTGATAATTGGTTGGCAATTAATTTTCTGTAAGGACTGATTGATCCTTGTTGGCACGCTCGCAATTACAAAAATAACCTTCGAAAGCCAAAAAGCCAACATATATTTTTGGCACGCTCGGTGGGACTAATTGAAATGGCTAGACGTAGGAGACAAGGAGAAAATGAACGCTTGGAAGAAGGCGTGAAATGAGAGGTATAGATACCCAATCTAGAGGATAATGTGATAACACATCTTGTAGAAACTCCCATTTCATCATAATCTATGGTCGAATAGACCAGCATTTCAGAACAAGTACCACATGTTCATAATATTGGACGAGACCAAGGAATTGGACCATCCACTGTTCCATCTACTCAGCCAATAAATCCATGGGGTGGCCTAGTAGATGCCATGGGACAGCAGTTAATGAACGCGATGGAAAGGTGGGCAACATCCTTTTTGGATCGAATGAATAACCACCAACCAACAAATGCAAGACATATGGAGGAAGTTTCAAATGTCCCTTAGTAAAGATTGGCTAGAGATAAACAGCCTATGCAAGTTAATGGACATTCTAATGGTCAAACTAGTAATCAAAACTATGAAAGACCATCACCTCACTCTTGGTACGAACCTATTTCGAGGCCTATAGGAGGTCAAAATGCCTCAGTGCTTAACAGTGAAGCCATGCAAATTGGTGGATCTGGCCCAGTACAAGAAAATGGCATAAGAATGGCTCCAAATCTGATGTTCGAAGCCATACCTGGCACGAGTGGGTTCACTAATCCCTTATTCGAATTTATACCCAGGGGGTTGGAAGGTTTTCCTACAAATAGAAGAGACACAACACTAGTTCCAGCACCTTTCGCAGGTTCTTTCGCAGGACAGGCTCAAAGGGGTTACCCACACCCCCAACAGCAACCTGCACCACAGGGACAACCAGTCCCAAATATACCACCTTATGGACCAAGAGGACTACAGGCACAAGTTTGCCCACCAAATCCTGTGTTCGTTCCTCCAGTAGTGGTTCAAGGCACAAAATATGGTCCCTAGGGACCAAATTGCTGATATTGTTAGAGAGATGTGTGGACCGATGGCTCGGGGGGTCCAGACTCCTGTCTACAAGAAACTTTACCCAGAATGGGTAGATAGGGTACATGAATACCCAAGAGGTTTCAGGATACCAGATTTGCCATTTTTTAGTAATAATGACTATACGGAAGTTAAGGTTATTCCCAAATTCCTTAACTGGAGGAGCATTTGTATGGTATATTAACCTTACACCTGCTCTATCCAAACTTGGCAACAAATGGAAGAGGCATTTCATGCCCAATTCTTCCAATCGGAGCCAGAGGTTTCCATGGCAGACTTGGCAAGATTGAGTCAAAGGCCTGATGAGAAGGCTACTCAGTTTATTGCCAGATTTAAAAGGGCTCGAAATAAATGTAGAGTCATCCTACTAGAGCCAGAATTCGTGAGATTGGCTCAAAATGGCTTAGAGTTTAGGCTTCGAAAGAAGTTTGACTCAACTGAGTTCAGAGACTTAGTGGAACTAACTTATAAGGTGTCTAGGTACGAAGCATTACTAGAGGAGGAACAAGATCGAAATGCATCGTACAAGACATATTATAGAGATCCTAATTATGAGATTGATGCAGCAGAGATTGTGGGGAAAGAACCTGTGATCTGTGAAGCATTAATTCATAAGGATACAACAATTGACCAGCAGTTTAAAAAGAAAGACCTTCATAGGAAATACTCTTTCGATTTAACTAAGGCAGATGACATTTTTGATCATTTGCTTGCGGCCAACTTCCTTAAGTTACCAAAAGGAGTCAAAATTCCATCTCCAGATGAACTTAAAGGAAAAGTATATTGTAAATGGCATAACTCTTGGTCTCACTCGACTAAAACTGTATTGTTTTTCGAGACAGGATCCAAGAACAAATTCGGAAAGGAAGTTAAAATTCCCAGCCAAAGCAGAAAAGGCCATGGGGATCGACAGTAATCCATTCCAGAAATTGGAGAGGTGGCAGCCAATGTCATTATGCCAGACTTCAAAATTTGTCCTTGAAAGAATTGGAAGAAGTCAATGTGCAGATGCATGTTGCCAACCAGACAACTATCAAGAAAGACACTGGAAATCTACCAGCTATTGGACAAGGTTTCTCACACCAGAGGGAAGACTCTGATGAAGAAGCACTGGATGACGATTCCTTAGAGGCAGCTGTAATGCAAAGGATGTGTCCCAGGTGCAGACTGAGTTATAAGTGGTTGAAAGGGCTTCCAATTGATGGGAAGCAATATTACAGGGATGTGCAGAGACGTCCTAAACCAACCAATGCTTATAACAAAAGGCCATATCCAACTAGTGGTAGGCAGCAGCCATTAATGGTTGAGCCAACAGCCGATAGAATGCATTCTAAAGGCAAGAGACCTTTATATGAGTCCAGGCCACCTAATTATTACAGAATGGAGAGCAGTCATTCTGAAAGGAGACTGGAGAAGGGTTCATTATGGGATCAAAGCCAGAGATTGGCCCCTAGACCAGCCTCACGCAGGACAGAAAGTGGCCCCTTCATCAAAGGCCTGAGTTAGGCCAAAACATGAAGTCAGAACCAAGCAGTGGCCTTCACAGCCAGCTTCGAAGTTGGCTTCGAAGGAAGAAAGAAACAGTTCAACATCTGGGTCAGTAAGTTCGTGGGTACCTGGAGTTCCAGATTGGTTTGTGATGCAGAACAAACCTAGGGAAGGTATCTACCCAAAGAGATGTTGTTGGAAACCAAGGTAGGATGGTCAAACCTCCTTTGGTGGCCCAAACAATTGGGTATTGCTTAAACACCCAAAAACAAAGGAACCAGATATGGTCCCTAATTTCTAGATCACAAAGGAGGAAAGATTCAGCGTAGGTACACTCAGTACCAGAAAGACCTGAAAGAAAGTGGAGAGAGCTCTTCATTGGTCCAGACAGAAGGAAAGAAGAATCCAAAGTCAGACCATACTCCAAAACCAACTCTACAAGGCAAAATGGGTTGCAGCAGAGAACAGTTGGCCAAAGTTCACTCTGAACTAAAAGCCAGAGAGAAGTCCAGTTTAGCAGGATTGGAGAAGGCTTTGATGGAGAGTGATAGCGGGACAGAAGAAGAAGTTGGCCTAGGCCAAAAGAAAGGATTGGTTGAGGAAGAAATGTTCGAAGCCTTCATGGCTGAACAAACATTTTTGGTTGAAAAGCCAGTCGGAAAAGACCATTCGAAAGAGTCTGTTAGTAATGAAGTGCCAGAATGCAGCATGGAGGATGCTTCTGAAGTAACTGAACAAGGTGGCCAAGAGGAGAAACAGGCACAGCCAGCCATCCAATTTGGCTCAGTGTCAGTGAATATGGTACACATACTACCGCATGAATTCCAAGCTGGAGATGAGAACCAAGAGGGGCAAGAAATTGACCCAATTCCAGTCTCTAGTGAAGACTCACAAGTGAGTATGGTGCAAGATGAATCCGGAATGGCTACCCCAATGGAAACTGAATATGAGAGTGAAGAAGAGGTGAGTATTAACCTCTCATATCCTTTTGAGTATCCCTCGAACTCTATGACACAGCATGTCAAGCCTTTGTATATCAAGGCTTCTTCGATGGGATACAATTGAACCGAGTCTTGGTGGATAATGGGGCAGCGGTGAACTTACTACCGAAATCTTCCTTGAAGAAACTAGGGAAAAGGAACCCCAGGTTAATCCCAACCAGCACAACCATTGCTGGCTTCGCTGGAGACAAACAGATGGCTCAGGGAATTCTGCCCATCAACCTGAGTGTGGGACCAGGGACTGCATGACGGCATTCTTCGTTATCGACAGCAATGCTAAGTACAATGCTTTACTTGGTAGAGATTGGATCCACACTAACAAATGTGTGCCTTCCTCTTTGCATCAGAAAATAATGATGGCCTTGGGCAATGGAGAGACAGAGGAAATTGATGCAGATCCTCAACCCTTCATAGCCTGTGCAGACTTCGCAGAGGCCAAATTGTATATTGAGGGAGTGACACCACTCAGTATACTGAGGAAACCTGATGGCTCAGCCGAAGTGACGGCTGATGAGGAAGTGACACACCTGAAGCACTTAGTCCAGGAAAGTGCTGATGAAGAGGTTGTCGTTAAGGATGACAATGATGCCTGGTTGTAGGCAAAGAGATGAAGCACAAGAAGCCAAGTCTTTGGCTCTAATTAAGTTCTCAATATGGATGTAAAATCAATAGTCCAGAAAGTGCAAGAGCAAGAGAAAGAAGCCATGATAATTGGCTGCAAGCAGGAGGAGCAACAACAGGCCAGAGTTTTGGCCCTTGACAAATACTGTGCATTGGACATTGAAACAAAAGTCCAGGAGATACAGGAAGAAGAAGCCTTATGGACAGACTTTGTCTATGAGGAGGAGGGTAAAGATGTTGAATTAAAGAACCTGGGAGCAGAACAAAGCAAGAAGATTGCTTCGAAGCAGAAGGAATCAAAGAAGAAGCTTCAGTAAGTTCTCAGACACAAGACCCCTTAGAAGAAGTAAATTTAGGGGAAGGTTCTATACAACAGCCCACCTATATAAGTGCTTGTTTGAATGCTCTGAACAGGGACCAGTTGTTGGTTGTTCTGAAGAAATATAAAGATTGTTTTGCATGGTCTTATAATGAACTACCAGGATTGGATAGGTCATTAGTGGAACATAGGCTCCCTATGAGACCTAATTTCAAGCCATACAAGCAAAAACCAAGAAGAATGAGTCCAGAAGTGATTCAGAAAGTTAAGGAGAAAATTCTTAGACTACTCAAGGCAGGCTTTATTAGGACAGCCAGGTAAGTTGAATGACTATCCAATATTGTGCCTGTAGTTAAGAAGAATAGTAAAATGAGGGTATGCATTGATTTCAGAAACTTAAATCTAGCAACTCCAAAAGATGAGTATCCTATGCCTATAGTAGATTTGTTGGTAGACAGTTCAGCAGGGCATCAAATTTTATCAATAATGGATGGGTATTTTGGTTATAACCAAATCTGCATTGCAGAAGAGAATGTTCACAAGACAGCATTCAGATGTCCTGGGAATATTGCCACCTTCGAATGGGTTAAAATGCCATTTGATCTAAAGAATGCTGGGGCTACATATCAGAGGGCTATGAACACTATCTTTTATGACCTCATTGGAGGGTATTTAGAGTGTTATATTGATGACATTGTAGTTAAATCCCAATCCATGGAGGAGCATCTGTTTCACTTAGAAGCAGCTTTTGAAAGAATGAGAAAGTTCAAGTTGAAACTCAATCCTCTTAAGTGTGCTTTTGGCGTATCATCTGGAAACTTCTTGGGCTATGTAATACACAAGAAAGGAATACAGATTGACCAGAATAAAGCCAAAGCCATCATTGAAGCCAGACCTCCATCAAGTAAGAAAGTATTACAAAAGTTCCTTGGACCGGTTAATTTTCTTCGAAGATTCATTTCTAACACTGCAGGGAAAACTAAAGTATTTTCTTCCTTATTAAGGCTAAAAGATGAAGAGGAATTTGTGTGGACAGCAGAGCATCAAATTGCTTTCGAAGGAATCAAAGCCTACTTGGCCAACCCTCCAGTGCTGATGCCACCAAAGGGTGATAAGCCCTTGAAGTTGTACATAGCTGCAGCAGAAGATTCATTGGGAGCTTTCTTAGCCCAAGACAATGAAGAAGGCAAGGAGCAAGCTGTTTATTACCTTAGTAGGTTTTTAAATTCTTGTGAATGTAAATACTCAGCTGTAGAAAAGCTGTGCCTTGCATTGTATTTTGCTGCAATGAAATTAAGATACTATCTTTTGCCTACAACTGTCTTGGTAATTGCAACCACAGATTTGGTTAAGTATATGTTATCTAGACCTATGTTGAGGGGAAGAATTGGCAAATGGATACTAGCCTTATCAGAATTTCATTTAGAATATGTTCCCCAAAAGGCAGTAAAAGGACAAGTTTTAGCTAATTTTTTGGCAGACCATCCATCTCAAACAGAAAGCCAAGAGATAATGGAACTTGGTATGGCTAGTGTTGAGCCATGGCAAATGTGGTTCGATGGATCAAAAGCCAATGGCCTAACTGGAATTGGTATAGTGATTAAGTCACCACAAGGAGTAGAAACCACACATGGTTTCAGAGTGGATGAAATTACTTGTTCTAATAATCAAGCTGAATATGAAGCCTTAATAGTGGGACTGGAAATTCTTATTGGATTACAAGTTCATGCAGTTGACATATTTGGAGATTCTCAATTGGTGGTTAACCAAGTGAAAGGGATTTTCAAATGTCAAAGTATAAGCATGTTGCCATACTATGTTGTTGCATTACATCTGCTTTCTCAATTTCAAATAGCAAATGTAACTCATGTCCAAGATTCTTGAATAATAGAGCTAATGATGTGGCTCAGAAAGCTTCGAATTTCAAGAGAAGGGATAATGCTCAAAGGGACATAAGCCAAACAACATATCAGAAATTAATACCACCCTTGAATAAAAGGAATGTGGTCCTGGAAGTCAATCATAATGACTTACAAGAACAAGATTGGAGGCATCCAATAATGCAGTACTTGGCTGGCCCATCTTCGAAGGCCAGCAAAAAATTAAATTGCAATCTATGCAATACATGATGTATGGTAATGCTCTCTACAAAAGAGGGGGAGATGGTTTATTGCTGGAATGTTTAGGCCCAAAAGAAGCATTAACAGCTATGGCTGAGGTTCATGAAGGCATCTGTGGTGCTCATCAGCCTGGGTGAAATGAGATGGTTGCTTCGAAGGCATTCCTACTATTGGCCAACTATCCTTAAAGACTGCATAGAATATGCAAAAGGTTGCCAGGCATGTCAAAAGCATGGCACAATAAGGCATGTGCCCATAACTGACCTGCATGCAGTAGTGAAGCCTTGGCCATTTAGAGGATGGGCCATGGATATGATGGGGAAAATACACCCACCTTCTTCGAAGCATCATTGTTTCATTTAGTGGCCACTGATTACTTCACTAAGTGGGTCGAAGCTAAGCCATACAAGGCTGTAGACCAGACTGAGGTCATTGGATTCATTAAGATTTAATCCATAGATTTGGTATCCCACAGACTATAACTGTTGATAATGGGACTGTATTTGATGGGAAAATGGTAAAGTCTTTTGTGGCAGAGTTTGGAATTAGCCTTGTTAATTCCACCCCCTATTATGCACAAGCCAATGGTCAAGCTGAATCATCCAATAAGTCCTTGAAAAAAGGAATACAAAAGGTTGTGGAAGACAATCCTAGGGATTGGCATAACTTATTGTTGGATGTATTGTGGGCTTATAGAACTTCCCCAGGTCAAGCACAGGAGTCACTCCTTATGCCTTAGTATATGGGCATGATGCAGTGTTACCTGTGGAAATTAATGTTAAGTCCTTGAGGGTAAGATGCCAAGACCAGTTAGATCCTGAGCAATACCATCAGAGTATGTGCTTGGAATTAGAAAGCATAGATGAAGCTAGAATTCTGGCATTAAATAGCATTCTTTTTCAAAAGAAGAAAGCAGCCAAAAACTATAATAAAAAGTCAAATACATTGGCTTTGATGAAGGTGATTTGGTATGGAAGACAATACTCCCAATAGGGATTAAAAGCCATAAGTTTGGCAAATGGTCACCTAATGGGAAGGACCATATCAAATTCATAGAGTCCTGCCTTTTGGAGCATACCATTTGAGAAATTTGAATGGATACATACATCCCAAAAAGATTAATGGCAGATATTTGAAGCCTTATTTTCCAACCATTTGGGAAACACAAGGAATAAAATAAACACTAAGTACAAGAACACGAGAATACTCAAATGATAAATAAGAATTTGTTCTTCATAAAGAGTTGAATACATTCTGCCATAAATTGGCCCAGAAATCATTACAATGTCTCAGTTGTTCTTTTACAATGGATGTTCTATTCTTAAATGATGAGAACAACTGGATGGCTGTGGTCATTTCCTGCTTTCGGTCAGCCAGTCCTTGGTTGGTGATCTGCAGTTGGTGTCAGTTCGGATTAAGGCCTGGTTCACTGCAGATAGCTCCTCCTCAAGTTGAGCTTTCTTCTCCAGTAGTTGAGTTCGAAAGTGGGAACAGAAGAATGTTGTTCCTTTAGTTCTGATACTTCAGTATGCACTGTGGAAACAAAGCTCTGATCTTTAACCAATTTCTCCTCTGCAGCCTTGGCAGCATGGCAAATGTTGATATAGAAGTCAATAGTGGCTGCTGCCTGAGATAAATGACTTGAGACAGTCATGCCAGACTGCTCGACAATCTTGCAGCACTGAAGGAAGCCATTTCTTATTATAGGTCTCTCTAAGGCCTCGAAAGGAATCCTCGAAAAATATGTTAATAGCTCCAGGCAGTTGTCCAAGTCCATCAGAGATGAAGAAGGCTTACTACTGGAGGAAGAACTCTCAAAAATTTCTAGCAAGGAATCAGCCAAAACTAATGGCTCAGTCTCATCACTAGCCATTGGAGAGGTAGAAGGCAGGTCGAAGAGACTAGCTAGCCTTGCTTCAAAAATGTCTACCTCATCCGTGGACATGAAGGGGACAGAAAGGGCTTTGGTGGAAGGCACAAAGGACTGCATAGGGATAGGAGAAATTGGTGGAGCATCTTCAGCAGTCTCTATGGTTCTAGCCACCAATAAATCAAGGGAAGAAGGGCTGGAACTAGGCAAAGGTAATAAACTACGAGTTGGAGAGCTGCCAGCACCCTCTATAGGGGAATTAGCCACCATCGAAGAGAAGGTAATAGCTGGACTTTCCTTAGGAGGAGAAGGAAGAGCAAGGCTCGAAAGAGAATTAAATTGAGATAGATCAAAAGACAAGTAAGGGAGGTATGGATTTAAACCAAAAGAAAGAAATGTAGGAATACTTGGCCTCAAGGAAGGTACAGAGAATGTAGGCCTAGGAAGTGGAAGTATTATTTGAATGGATCTCACATTTCGCAATTGATCAACTTCAACTGAAACTGAGGGAGTCCTTATTGGGAGAATAGGCTCAGTAGTTGTTGCTGCAAAAGAAGAAATACAAAGTAATGTCAAGTCTCAATACCAAAAATCTGACAAGGAAAAACAGTAGAGGCTTGAAAGAAGTTACTTGTTTCAGAAGTGATAGCAACAATAGGAAAGCTACGAAGGGAATAGTGCTCAGCACTATGTTGCCTTCTTACAGTTTCCCTTTGGATTACATCATCAACAGCAGCTTCATCTCTTAAGAATTGTTGTTGTCGTCTCTTCTCAGCTCTCTCAAAAACAATTATGGCCTTAGAATGTTCCTGCTCTACTGCCTTGGCAGCTGCCTCATGAATAGGGTCTTCGACCAAATCAAAAGGGAGACAGTCATATTCCTTCTCTTTTTTCTCTGTATTGGTATTGCTTGCTCCTTCTCAATTTATCTCTCTTTAATCTGGGATTCAGATTCCTCAGAAGTGAGTTCCTCTGCTACTACTCTGGCAGTTGTCTCATGAGTAGGATCTTGAGCCAAATCAGAAGAAGAGACAGTTACTCTCTTTCTTCTTTGTAAGAGTGTCTCTTGCTCTTGATCTTCTTCTTCTTCTTCTTCTTCTTCTGCTGATTGAACTTCAGGTGCTTCCTTTTCAGGATCAGGCAAGAGTTTCATTTTCTTCTTTTGCTGTTTGCTCCTGAGGAGATGTAAAGCTTGGGTCTTCTGAGGAGAATCTCCCTGTGAAGCACCCGTACCACCTTCACAAAAGAAGAACTAAAG